>OW443304.2:16255000-17505000 GCA_937001585.2 Brachylomia viminalis
GTGAAACGTATTGAAAAAGCAAGAATTGAAAGCGGCGTTAGTTCAGATTCTGGCCACTCGCCAAAAGATCCTTGTACAGCTTATACTTGAACAGTAACAGTCGATTGCCTATCTACTTAAGGGCTTTTTTTTTTTTTTTTTGAGGATGGGAAATCATCAAATGACCCCTCCCGCTCTGGGTGGAGCGGAAGGGAGTGTCAGACTCTTACTGACTAAAACCCACCCGTGTTCCTTCCTTGGCCCTTTATGTTCCGGGTCAGCGGTACCCCTTTTGGATGATCCTACTTAAGGGCAATGAAGTGAAAGTTTATTTTTTTTATTTTTTTTTTATTAAAACTTTATGCACAAGTAAAAAAATAATACTGTACAAAGGCGGACTTAATGCCTGAGGCATTTTCTACCAGTCAACCTTAGGGTGATGCAGAGATATACCATGGCAGGTGCAACATACGGGATAGATAGCTCGGAAATGACTATAAAATACAAGAATAAATACTACTATATAGATACATACATTTTTGAGTATCTATTAGTAATAAAAACGCCCTAAATACATTTTGCTTACCATGGAACGGCATGGTAGCTGGCTGATTTGTAACCTGGGGACGCGATAACTAACCTAGATAATTAATCACTAACATTCCATTTCCACTCACTCAACTATCTACTTTAGCGTTATGTATTCTTATCTGATTTTTGAGGGACCATTATTAGTAAAAAAAAATGAACAAAATAAATTTTGATGCATTGGAATTGACTATGGCATTGGGTTTATTCTTCCGAAATTTGATGATTACGTAAGATTTTGATTTTAACTCAATTTCTATCACTCTATTTCATCTTATTTCACTCACTCTTTCTCCGATGTCAGCACAACTTATGAAAAGATGTGCTGAAAAGACTATTCAGTCGACGAAATTGGTGCCGAGGCTGACTGCAGAGTACGCTGGATTACTTTTAGGCATCGTCACATGTGCAGGACTTTTATAGCACCCATTAGGTGAAGATGAGTAGCGTCAGAACATAACACACACACACTCTTCCGATTTCGCCATTGTCTCGGACGGTACCGAGAGACGGTAGCGCTTACACATACATTCACAGCGTGTTTGTACACTTGGTAACCACAAGTAAAGCGCGCGTCGCTTCGTGAGATAAAAATACTGTTCGCCACACCTCTTATTTTTTTAAGAACCTCTGAAGATACGACTCACCGTACATTCATACCGATAGCGTTCTTAGAGAAGCTTTATATTTCTCCCACACAATAAAACCGACATCTGTTTCCACAGCGGCGTCTGCAATACCTGCGGATCCTCCAAGGCATAATCCGCAACACAGACTACGGCGCCCACGTTCACCGGCGCGACGACCTGCTCCGATGCTTTGCGCGCATCTTCTGCGAGGAGGGAGAGTGCAGCCGTGAAGACCAGACCCTCGTGCGAGCCGTCTCCAACGAGTTCCCCCAATACTTCAAACCTTAAGACCTGAAGGTAACACCTGGCTTTGATGGTTACAGGTTGTCAGATCCTAAGAGAAAATATTCGAGAACTCGATGGTTCTAGAAATGTGTGCTTCGGTTATTTTGTAACCTCTTTTCAAGTGGACTTATTATTTGGATTTGTCTTTGATCAATTTTGGAACAAAAGAGGTTGTTGTAGTTTTAAATTTACTTTTCAAATTTGAATCAAAGGTCTGGCAACCTTATGTAAGAACGAGTCTCGGTTTACAAATTAAACTGTGTTCCGATGTGAACTACCTTTTGGGAGACGCTTAGATTGGCTGTGGTACTTGGTATAGAAAATTCGCTGTTGCGTTATACAGTATGGAACTTACTTATCATAACAGTGCTTCTCGTTTAGAATACCATTATTGTTGGCGTTATTACATTAATGGTTCGAAGGACTTGAGCGGAAAATGACAGCGAAAAATGGCTGCCTTTTAATATCTTCATGTTACTTTGAATCTTGAATATTTGAATCGATGTCTGCCTATAAAACAAAATACCTAATACAGTGTTATACTATTTCTAGGTGTATTAAACATTTTTAACAAACGAGTTTAAAAGTGTTCTTTGTCTATTGATGTGGTGAAATAATTACGTGAAAAAATCAGTATCACGGTGTCGAGTGGTATATTTAAGAGATTCAAATCAAAATATATAATATACGAAAAAATGTTCATGTGAATGTTACTTAAAAGTCGCTAAGTGAACTGTAACTTGCTTTGCAAATGTTTTATTCCTCCTTGTTATTATCTTGTAGATTTCAAATGTTGCACAATTAGAATATGTTTTGCATGGTTTTATATATTTGCACATAACGAAACAATGCAATACATAATAGAAATTATTGGAAAAAAATCTTTAATAATTTAAATGTAAGTATTCATCTAACTTGCAAAGTAATTTAAATTATCAAATCATTTAAATTTCTATGATTATTGTCTTCGATTAGGACATAATCACTTTAATAAAGTTATATAAGTACTTCACCTCATATTAACATAAACAATATTTACACTGCATTTATGCGTTATTTTGTCTACTATTTAACGTGTCTTGTCGTGTACATTACCTAGTATTAATCTTAGAATGAGAGCAGTTTATTTTAATACAAAAAAAATATATACTCGGTGAGATTTTGAACTTGCTAAGAGCTCTGGAAGAAATTTAAAAAATATGTGAAGACAGGAAATATTAATTCACTATTTACTCAATTACTTAATTCTTAGAAAAATTAACAAATAATATTAATATTTCTTGTAAAAAGTTATGTAATACAAAACTAACAGAGCTATTGTTTAAATTAAATAGCAAGATTATAATTTCCAGTGAGACGTAGTATTGCCATTTATCACCAAAGATAATTGAATTCCTTGTACATTACGCTCATTTAACAGTCAATTAAAAATGCTTTAAAGTATGTCCGATCCAAAACTATGTGTGTATTTATTTTTACATTCCGCTACATAAAGCATTCATGAGCAATTTAACGGCCTAATGTGGGTGAAAGCTTCAATGGATAGATGATTTATTCATTCTTATTTGTAATATTATTGTTATTGTGTTGTGTTTGTCGCTAGATGCCAAATGATATTATTAAAATGTAATTAATTGATTACTATCAATAATGGAGTGTGCCTAGGCTTATGTGATGCTCTTCTATTACGTTACACTCTAGGAATGAGTGCATTTCCTTGTTTATTTAAAACAACAATTACGTTTATGCCATGAACCAACCTTATTTTAATTTATGTATTTTTGATGTGTGTTTTATTTATTCTTTAATTAAGTAGGTATATAAAATATTATTACCATATATATTTTTACCATAGCAACTTTTAACTAGCACATTTTACCTTTGAGAAGCACACCATATGTTTCCAATAAAAAACAAAAAGGTTTTGATAAAATAATTCTTGTAGTTTGTCACCGACTACTTCAGATCAGGCTTAGATTAGAATCCTACTTACATTGCATGCGTTCGTACTTATAAAAAAGAGCAATATTTTTCTAGTCAACAATCGTGAATGATATAAAAATTATATTAAACTTAATGTACTGGTAAATAAGATGTTCAATATATTGTAGATTGATTTCAGAACATTCACTCAACTTCTAGTCCAATAGATATTTTTGGGTTATCAATCTGTTAATATGGAAATAACAAATTCCGTAAATTTTAAGACGGCGAGAACTAATTTCTAACTAGAATATAGTTTTATATGCCTTCAAACTGCACGGCACACCTATTGCACGAATTGAATTAAGGTGTGACCAATAAATACTGTTTAATGTACATCTTCGCCGACGAATTAAGTAGGTACTTACCGTTTTTTTTTTAAACCGGCGTCAGAACCAAAAACATTACTTATTACTCGGAGTACAAAATAATTTAAACTATGCTCTGCCGTCAATGTATGTAAGTATATTATTATAAAGTTATGACTTTATTCTATCTCCTTGTTAAATGAGTTTCAACGTCGACCAACATTTCAGTCTCCATACTAAAAACTATTACAAATAATATTATGTAGAACGTATTATAAGTGCATGATAAAATCACGGTAGGTATATTAATTTCTTAATCTATTGGAATTTATCGAAAATAGATTTCTTTTGTCATAGAAATTTAATGGGAAATGTTAAAAATGTTAATTATTTAAGATTTACCGTATTATCTATTTATATAAGTTATCAAATAAACTTTGAACTATATTATGATGTTGGCCTAAATTATATTTAGTATCTGATATAATATGAGCTTAATGTCGTTTCGGTTGAAAAGTGCTCAAATCGAAGCCAAATTTTATTAGATTCTCATTGTTATTCGTGCTGATCTTACGACGTAATAAGTAATTCCAAGACTTTTTGTGTAATAATATGTTAAATGAGTGATGTCAAAACATCTGTGCATATTATCTTTATGGTTTAATGGTAAACGAATTTTTCTCACATTCCACAATATATGTCTTTAATCTGACACGATCTCTAAACTAAATGCATTACGATATAAACTTGAAACGAAACACCATTGATAAAATAGTTACTAAAATGTGACATCCCATAAGAATAATATGTGCAGGCCTTTTCAATGAATGTTCTACCGACTATTATCATTCACTTTTTAAATGTCACCAAAAATATTAAAATAATTCTTGGCAACATTGGTCCTGTGTGTTACATGATCAAAAAATGCATGGCAGCTAATTCGCTTTATTTATTTGATTGTGTAACATTTTCGAACCGGTTTGAAAAATAAAATGTCATGATGTTGTCTCGTTAGCTTTTTTGCGCAATTAATTATCTATATTATGCATTTATTCTTATTGAACGCTCTGTATTATTAATATTTAGAAGGAAGGTTGTCAATATACATAAATAAATGATGTTCAATCGTCTTGGGTGTTTATTCTTCAGACAGCGATGTCAGATTAAAATATTCTTATCCTCTCTATTTATGGTTAAGATGAGAAAAAACAAAAAATAAGGATCGCTTGAGTTTTCATCCGATCTACAAGGTGGGACAAAAGTAACCACCCTATTGGAATGTCAATGTTGAAAATGTTAATTCTGTTTTGACATTTGTGAAGTAAACCGATGCAGAATACACGTCAATAAGCCATGGAACGTCATACTCCTCAAGAACGCAAAATAATTGTTTCCATTTATTTGCGTAATAATTCGTCTGTGATATTGGGGCAGTGTGAATTTCGTCGCTGATTTCCCGGCCGTCTGCCACCAACTGGACCAACTGCGGCGTTTAGCCGCTCGCCTTGAAGAGACTGGGTCAACAAGAGATGTTGCTAGGCGTGGCCGGCCGCGGAGCAGCCGTTCTGCTGAGAACATCGCTGCTGTTGCCTAAGATGTCGAAGAAGACCCCGGAATATCGACCAGACGACGTGCCACGCAAATGTGCATTAGCCTGCGGACCCTTCGACGAATTTTTGTGAAATTCCTGAAGATGTTCCCGTACAAAGTGCAGACAGTACATCAGCTGTTGGCTTTTGACCGCTAAACACGTGTAACCTACGCTCAAGCCATCCTGAATCTCGACCCAGAGTAGGACGATTTTTCATCGAAAATCATCATGAGCGATGAGGCCCATTTCTATCTCTCCAGTTACGTGAATAAGCAAAATGATCGCTTCTGGGGCAGCGAAATTCGCGTATGACCCACCACGAGCCATTGTACACCCACTCAAAGTTACTGCATGGTGTGCTATTTACGCTGGGGGAGACATCGGGCCATTTTTTTTCGAGAATGCCGCGGTCTAAACGGTTACTCGATAGCGAGCGCTACAGAGCTATGATCAACGACTTTTTCCTCCCTCAATTGGATGAATTGGGACTAGAGGATATGTGGTTCCAACAGGACGGAGCAACGGTGCCTACTGCACGAGCCACAACCGATATTCAGAAGGAAGCATTTCTGCGTCGTCTAATCTCTCGCTTTGGCGATTTGCACTGGCCGGCCAGATCACCCGATATAAACGCTCCAGGCTTTTTTGTGGGGTTACTTGAAGCCCCAGGCTTATGTAAACAAGCCTCATACTCTTGAACCCCTTAAATGATAAATGATTTATTTCTGTAAGTAGGTTTTTACAAACACTACACGTCAATCATATTTTTTTAAACTACACTCGGCGTCAAAAAAATCGCACCTCCGCGAAAATTATTTTCAAGCGTTTATAACCCTTAACACACGCATTTACCCCCACCAATATTGGTATCATTTGAAAGCCCATTAAATAAACTTAAAAAAACAATTCAATTAATTTTAATTTTTTATTGGATAAGTGCAAAAAACAATAAAGTTTACAAAACAATAAAAATCCTTAACTAAGCCTTAATTAAAAACAGATTAATAAACATAAAAAAAAATACAAAAAGTTTCTTAAAACTAACCTAAAACCTAGTGTTGTATGGAAGCCGTCATCCGGGCAAGGGGGGGTCCCCTTGCCCGGATGACGGCTTCCATACGCTCCCTCATGGATCTTACCAATTTTAGGAGCTCTTCTTGAGGGATACTGGCCCATTCCCCAATAACAGCCTCTTCGAGCTCCTGGAGAGTCGTGGGAGTGGGATCACGAGACCGAACCTTGCGTTTCAAATGGTCCCAAAGGTGCTCTATCGGGTTCAGGTCTGGACTTCTCGCTGGCCACTGCATGACAGAGATCCCAACCTCTTGAAGGTAGTCGCGCACAATTAATGCAGTGTGAGCGCGAGCGTTATCGTGCATTAATGTGAACCCCTCGCCAACAAAACCGGCATAGGGGACCACATGCTCTTCCAGGATCTCTGTGACGTACCGGTGAGCAGTCAGCGACCCTTGCCCGCGAGCACCTCCAGTCCGGGAGACGCTTACAAGGTCGGTTTTGCCGTCGGCCGACATGCCGCCCCAAAACATACAGGAACCGCCCCCGTATTCCACCGTCTCCTGGATGCAGGGTTGGGCGAAACGTTCCCCCTGTCTTCTGTACACTCTTCTGCGTCTATCGTTGCAAAACAGACACACTCTCGTCTCGTCTGAGAAGAGAACAGCTCTCCATTGGTCAAGGGTCCAATTGACGTGGTCGCGAGCAAACTGCAAGCGGGCTCGCCGATGCTCTGCGGTCAATTTTGGACCCGTAGCAGCTCTGTGTGCCGCTATCTTCTTCTCCCTCAATCTTCGTCTAACCGTAGAAATACTCACGGTTGTTCTGCGAGCGGCCTGGAGCTGCTGTTGCAACTCAACAGCATTAGAGAACCGATTTCTTAGGGATGTCGATACGATGAATCGGTCGTCTCTCTCCGAGGTGCAGCGACGTCTACCAGACCCATGCCTCCGGACAAGGCCACCGGTCTCCAGGAACCGCTGGTATACTCTTCGAACCGAAAAACGGCTCAAGTTCAGTTGCCGAGCGACATCACACTGACGCATCCCTGATTGCAGTAGTGCAATCACTTGAGCGGCTTCATCAGCAGTGGTATCCATCTTCAAGGTGGTTTTTTTTGTGAAAGTTCTTCTCGTGTGTCCTCTTCAACGGTTGGATAGCGAATGACCTCCATTCGTTGGAAGTCGCTGCGCCCCCGCAAGGGGGCGCGGCGAGCGGTGACGGGGCATCGCCCCCCGGCCGCGGATGCGTCACGGTGGCCCGTAAATACGGGCCCCTCATCTTATGTGCCATAGTGTAGGCCTGTAGAAGTTTGAGCGCGCGCATAGTTACGCGCGCCCATGTGAGTGATTGCTATTTTGTTTCTGTAGGCGCGCCACGGCGCTGTTTCACAGCGCCGCTATCTTCACGACACCTCGGCGGTCTGTCCCCGCCAGGTGAGACCCCTAGTTACCTAGGGGAGGCCCGGCGAGAGACGACCAGCGACGAAGGTGCCGACTCGACGCTCCTACAGATAAGGTGTGTGGCCCCCGCCCCCCCCGCTTCCAGAGCTAGCCGGTTACGGTTGGGACTAGAGAGCCGTCGTGAGAGTGTGAGCGGTATTGTACTGTGTAACACCGCTCAGTGTCTACGTGAATCGCCGCCCGCGCCGCGCATTCACGTGTGTGTTTAGGCGCCTGTATAGAGGTGGGTGTCTGTATTTCGTTTACGTAACGTGCCTATATTAACCTAGCACACGCTACGCAACGGATGTATGTAGTGTTGTGGAGTTCAGTTGTTTCGAGTAAGCCGCGTGTAACCTGGATGCGGCTTACTCGGGAGTCAGTCCGGTGCGATGGGGTCGTCGTCCGCTACCAGGTCGCGGGGTAGGGGTCTCGCGTCAGGGGGGCGCGTATGCCAAGGCGCTATCTGCTTGACATGGGGCCAAGCAGATGCGTCGGCACGCGCGAACATCCCTTTCGCGAGGCGCCGCACATACTCATCCAGGCTCTCAATCCCGAGATCCCTCTGGATGATATCGTTCCTCACGAAGCGAGGGGCGTTCAATATCGTCCGCAGCGCAAGACTTTGTTGCGCGCGGAGCAGCTTCTTGGTCGTCTCGCTCGTGAGGGCGAACCATGCCGGGGCGGCGTACGTCAAGATTGGGCGTATGTACAATTTGTACACGCCCAACTTGACGCGCGCCGGGATGCGGGACGAGAGCACTGGTCGAAGGAGGTTGCGGGCGACCCTACCTTGCGTAGCGACCTTGCGGACGTGTGTCCCCATCGATAGCCGACGGTCGATAGTCACACCCAGGTACTTGGCCCGGGGCGACCATCCGACGTCGGCTCCTTGTAGTTTCAAGGGTGGCGGGAGAGGCGCGGATCCGGTGATCAACGCCTGCGTCTTACCCACGTTCACCGACAGCCGCCATTTAGACAACCATCCGGGAAGCAGGTCTAGGGCGCGCTGCATTTTGACGGCCGCGTACTTCGCGTTAAGCGAGGTGGTAATGTACGCGGCGTCGTCAGCGTACAGCGCGAGCGTCGCGTCCGGGGTTGTGGGGATGTCGTCGGTGTACCGTGAGTAACACGCCGGCGATACGCAGCTGCCTTGCGGCACGCCAGCCATCACCGGTCGGGCGCCGGATAGCGCCCCGTCGACCACCACCCTGAAAGTCCTGTGGGACAGAAAAGAAGAGACCACCCTGACAACGCGACGGGGCGCGTCGGACGTGGCCAACTTGTGTACGAGGCCTTCGTGCCATACACGGTCGAAGGCCTTCTCCATGTCGAGGAATACTGCCACCGAGTACTCCTTCTTGTTCATCGCAGCTGCGAGAAGGTGGAGTACCCTCGACAGCTGGAGCGTCGTGCTATGCTCCGACCGAAACCCGAATTGTTCCGGTCTTGGTGCTATGTGCGGTAGGAGATGTCGCAGCAGGAGTGCTTCGAACACCTTGGAGACTGTCGGCAACAGAGTGATCGGCCGATAGCTCTCCGGCTTCAGGATGTTTTTCCCCGCCTTGGGCAGCATGACAACGCGCCCTTCCTTCCACGAGGCGGGAAAGGTCCCGGTGCGCAGTACCGCCGTAAACAGGCGCGCCAGCGCCGCTACCATACGGTGCGGCAGGTGGCGCAGCGCTGTGTTGGTGATACCGTCGGCACCGGGAGCCTTTCTGGGCCTCGTCTTAAGGATGGCGCGTCTGACTGCGCCAGGCGAGAAGAAGACAGGGTCCTCCTCGGGAGCTATCGGCGTTGCGAAGTAGTCTCCCAGGTGTTTCTCGACTGCTGCGACATGTTCAGTGTCGCTGGTCGGGTTCGGTTGGAACTGACGCTCCAGGTGTTCGGCGAAGACCTCCGCCCGGTCCTCCGCTACGTACTTTAGCGCCCCATCGCTGCTGAGCAGCGGACGCACCGGGACTGGGGTGTTCAGCAGCTGGCCGCACAGCTTGTGTAGTGACGGCCAACTGTCCGTCGTGGCGTCTATTTTGTCCTCCCAGTCCGCGGCGGTGTGTGCCTGGAGCTCGGCCTTCACCTTCTCCGCGAGACGGTTGAGCTGTGACTTGAGAGTCGGGCATCTAAGTTGTTGCCACTGTTTGCGAATGCGCCTCTTCTCGGCGATCATCGCATTTATGCGCGCTGGCAGGGGCGGCAATAGCCCTCTCCCCTGCGGCTGTGTGCTAGTCGCCGATTGTAAGGCGCTTTGAATGCAAACAGTGACATCGCTCGCCATTCGGTCCACGTCCGCGGAGGTGACAATAGGCCAAGTCGGCGTGGTGGTCTCTATCTTTTCTGTAAATGACGTCCAGTCCGTCTTTCGACGTGGCGCTATGGGCTTCAGTCGGGTCGGCATACCCGATAAGACGACGAGTACAGGTTGGTGGTCCGACTGTAACTCGTCGTCTATCACTTGCTGTGTGATCTGGCAGCTAAGCCCTCGGTGGACTACGATGTCCAGCACATCCGGTGTGTGTCTCGAGGCTTCTGGGTAGTGGGTCGGCGTCTCTGGGCCGGACACCGTATAGCCGAAGGCTTCCGCGTCCGCGAAGAGCCGTCTCCCCTCGGTATTTGTTGTATATGAATTCCACGCTGGGTGTTTACAGTTTAAATCCCCGGCGAGGACAACTGCGTGTGCTTTTCTATTAAGCAACGCCCGCAACTCCGTTGGCTCCAGGTGAGTCACGGGCGGCTTATAGCAGCTGTAGATGTCTATGTCCTCGCCGGCCATGTGCAGCTGGACACCCAGCGCGTAAAACGACCTGATGTTGGGCGAGGGGATTTCCTGATGGACGACTCTTCGTCTCACAAGTACTGCCAGACCACGGTACTGCATGTGAGCCGACCTTTCATCCTTCCTATAAACGAGATATCCCGGGAACCTTATCCGGTCTCCAGGTCCCAGGAGCGTCTCGCTTATGAGCGCCACGTTGATATTCTGTTCCCTCAGGAGATGGCGGAGGGGGGCGACCTTGTCTCGTAGGCCGCGGGCATTCCAGTGGATCACCCTTAACGACCTAGCCATGGTAAAGGGTTAGCAGAGTGGCCAGGCCATCAAGGATGACCGTCTCTATGTCCTGACCCTGCCTTATGGCCTTTATAAGGTCCATAAGTAGCTTGATGGCACAGGCTGTAAATTCAGTTTTTGTTGTTGTCTTGGCGCCGGTAGCGCCGCCACTATCGCCCTTCCTGGGTTGTAGTTCACCTTTTAGCCGCGGCGCTATGCCGGCGCCAGTTGTAGGTACTACATTTTCTTGATGTAAAACAGCCTGTGCCCCGCTTGCGGCAGGGTCGGCCGCTACGACCTCTTCGTGGGTAGTGGGGGGTTTAGGTTTTCCTCCTTTACCCTTCCCCCCTCGCCCCTTCTTCCTCCGCCCGGAGGAGGCGGCTTGCGTCCGTTGTGTGGGCCCGTTGGCTGCCGCCATCAGCGTCATGCCTTGGGCCTCTTCGGCTTCCACATGTGGCCTCTCGGTGTCCACTTTGGATCGGCGCGTGGTGGCCGTGATGGCGACAGTCCCCGCTCGCTTGTTTCGGGTTTCTGCCTGATACACGGGGCACTTTATGTTGCACGCGGGGTGCGGGCCACCGCAGTTTGCACAGGTGGCCGGCTCCTCCCGCGGGCGTGGGCAATCTCGTGCCGCGTGCTCGCCCCCGCATCGTACGCAAGCGAGCGGCCGGTGGCACTGGTGCGAGCTGTGCCTGAAACGTTGGCACCGGTGGCACTGGGCGGGGCCGCGTTTGCCTCGCCAAGCCTCTATCCTGACACCACGCATGTATAGGAACACGGTGGTGTCGTAGATAGCCCGGACGTCAGGGGTTTTCTTAAGGATGGCGTGAAATACACAGCCGGGTCTTCCTTGCGCCCCCTTAATGTGGCGCACGTACTCCGGCTGGTACCCCAACGCCCGGAGTTCCTCCTCTATCTCCTGGGGGTCTGTATCTGCCGGTAGCCCCCTGATGGCAATTTTCAGGCTTCTCTCCGCTGGCAGCGAATAGGCGAACCATGAGACGCCGCTGTCTTTCTCAAGGCCGACCAAGTACCGCTGGACCAGCCTGTACTCCTCTTCGCTTTCGGGAGTGAAGCGCACTCCACTCCCGTATGGTCGAGCGTTGGGAGGCCGACCCAGCTTGGCACTGATGGCCCTGAAATGGGCGGCCCAATTTGGTAGCCTTTCCACTACCAGCGGCGGGTATCGTGGCCTCTTCTTTTTCCCCGGTTGTTGCTGCGTCGTCGTCGCCTTCTCTACTCCGGAGGCGGCAGCAAGGGGGGCGGTAGGTGCTGAGGGGGCGAGAGGTAAGTTTGTTTGACTTACCCCTGCGGTTGTTGGCGATGGTGATGGTGGTGGCGAAGCTGGGGGCGAGCGGCGTGCCGCGTCGGCAAAAGTGGGCGACGCTGGCGCGCCCGGGCCGCGCGGCGCGCTTTCGCGCTGTGGCCGCGGCGGGTCGGGGCGGGGCCGCTTCGGCTCCATTATGGCCTCGCCGGAGCTCCTCCTACGGCGCTGGGGTCTGGGGTCGAGTTGGAACTCGAACTCAAACCCCAGCGACGGGGTCGGTGACACCGGTGACGCCACAGTGTCCATGGCGACGGTTCCTCCCACGATGGACCGTCGTTCGGATCGCGGGGTCGTGTCCCTAGACACGTCTCCGCGACCGGACGCGGCCGAGCCCGCGGACGCCAGCGACATACTCGACCCTACACGGGAAGAGCATGCCGACAGCATCGCGGGCGAGTCGCAGGCCGAGGCTCGGGGGGGCGCCGGTGAGTCAGGCGCCGTGGGCATCGCCCTGGACGGCCGTCTGTACGACCCGGCACTTGCTGGCCGCTCCCGCTCAGCCACCGTCGGCCCCGCCAGCGAGAAGCGGGGGCTGGGTGTGGCTGTGAGCGAAGCTGGCACAGCTTGGTCGCGTGTCGCGTGTCACTCGGGCCGCAGGCCCGGTGGGCGCGGGCGGCGACGCGAACCGCGGCGGCGCGGCGGTGCGCGCGGGGGGTGCGCGGGGTCGCGCGGATGGTGCAGGGGTGTGCGCCGGGGGCGCGGGGCGGGCGAGCGGCACGGCAGCGCGCGCGGCGGTCCCAGTGGCGCGCACCGGCGCGGGAGTGCGCGCAGGTGGCGCCACGGCGCGCACCGGCGGCGCGCGGCCCGCGCTCGCCGCAGGCCCCGTCGCCTGTATCGGCACCGGGCGGAAAGCTGCGGGGCGGACGGGTACCGCGTGCTGTCGGCTCGTCGACGGCGTCGGCGCAACGCGCGCAGGCGCCGATGACGTCGGTGGGCCGGCAGCAACAGCGGCGCCCGGTCCCCCCCCTCCTCTTCTTTCTTCTGCGTTCGTCCCTCCTCTTCGGGACGTTCCAGCCTGTCCAGCTGACGGCGCACCGGACGACGCATCGCCGATATTCGGCATAGACGTCGTCCGGTCCAACGCCGGACGGACCTCCTTGGCCCCGGCATCGCGGCCAAGCGAGCCGCGCGTGCCGGGCTTCGGCATCCCGGGGGCGTGGAGTGCCGCGACCGCTACGGTGATTGCTCACCGAGCAGCACGGGGGGGCTCCCCTTGTGTTTGCACCAGTGCCCACTTGGTCACTCGTACAAACACAACGAAAACAGTTTTTAAAATAGGCTAAAAACTCACCGCGGTCCGCACGGTACTGTCTCAGCTGGTGGGTGGTCCACTAGTGAGGTCCACGAGCCGATCCTGACCTCCATTGAACCTGTATTAACCCTTTTATACCCACTAAAGGTAGCGCAAGTTGTGCCCCTTGTGAGGAGCAAAATTGCCATTTTTTTTAAAGTCACATTTGTGGTATCAAGCTTTTTTTTTTAATGAAATGAAATGTTTTTTTTTTAAAGTTTATTTAATGGGCTTTCAAATGCCATCAATATTGGTGGGGGTACATGCGCGTGTTAAGGGTTAATAACGCTTAAAAGTTATTTTCGCGGAGGTGCGATTTTTTTGACGCCGAGTGTAGATGAGGTCGGCGATCTGACTAATCTGAGAAGAATGGCCGAAACAAACTCAGAGGTCACAGTCTCTTTTAAAGTCCAGACATAATCTTGGTCAGATCAATCTTAAAGTCCAGACATAATCTTGGTCAGATCAATCTTAAAGCGAATATCCGACAGGAATGCGAAAATCTATCGCTGGATGTTCTGATACAAGGGATGGAAAATGCCATAAAAAAAAAAAAAAAAAAATATGGTCATAAATTTTGACGGCGCCCACTTGACCGATATCATTTTCTCGACTTGATGGAAATAATTCCAATTCATTAAATAAACATAATTCACAAGTAGAACTAAAACGTTTCATTGCAAAAACAAAATACAGTAAAAAAACATCGGGTGATTACTTTGGCCCCACGTTGTAGCATGAAAATAAATCTTAATCATGATAAATTTCAACGGGTTCGGAATCATGTACTGAATCCATGGTAGCAGGTTGTGCGTCAATATCTCTGCCAGCCTTTGTAGCCTGAGGCGCGAGTGGCGTCACGCAAAAACAACAAATAAAATAAAACATTCACGTTTATGCTAACTGTTAAAGAAAATGCACATGGATATTGTTTCTTATTATGGACCAGTTGTTTACTGATTAAATAAACGCAATCCCAACTAGACCCAATCGGGCTTGCCATGACTACGAGAATCGGGTGAAGTGATATCGACAACAACAACAAGAAGTGATCACGACACTCGCGCATCGCGCTTACCGACTCACTTCACCTAGCCGAATGACTTCGGCGCGGGTGGCTACGAGAATTGGGTGAAGTGATAAGATCATGCCGTGCTCGCGCATTACTCGCTGTTATTAATATATCACATTAAGTTTTTTTTTACCTCACTATCAGCTTTAGCACCCTCGAAAACCATAAAAACGACACACATGATGAGAAATTTGAAAAGTTTCACAGCCGCCGTCTTGATTTTCATTTTGATCTCACTATCGGCTTGAGCAACCTCGAAAAACATAAAAACGACACCCATGACGGAATGGGATTGCATTTATTTAATCAGTGAACAATGGGTTCATAATAACAAACAATGTCCACGTGCATTTTCTTTAGTAGCCAAGATAGAAAGAAAAAAAAAACACTAGACTGAATTTCTGTTTTGCTATTTTATTTAAAAAGTCCTAAATAGTAATGTTCAGACACTTAAATACTAGCTTTGAAATAATATAAAATTATCGATAGAATTAGCATAAAAAATAATATTAAAATCTTGATTATGATTTTAAAAGTAATGCTTGGTCAATCCCTAGCATCAGTGGGATGACACTGACAGCTCACTCCACGCTCACTTCACCAAATTTTTCACGGTGAGATTTTTACAGAATCGATATCTGTTGTCTGAGATACAGATATTGAATTATCTACTTTAGACACAGATGTCTTGTAAAACTTATTAGATTAAGCTTAAATGATCATATTATATTGTTTAAAAAGGAATGTATTTGAAAGATAAATAAATAAATTATATCCGCGTAGTATTGCACTTTTCTAGCAATGGCGTTACCTTAGTTAATGCCTAAGAGTTTGACAAGTTCTCAGCTTGAAATTCTTAATACAGAAACCGCGTGAAATGGAAGCTTTGGAAGGATTAGGGGTGAACAAATGAAACAACTCATAATTATTACAAGTATTTAATGTACCTTATGAATGCCGTATAAATATTTCAAAATGTAAAACAGTGATAAAATTCATATTTCAACCAATATAACTGTAATCAACGTAACTAAGTATGCGAAATTATATTTCAATAATCAAAATAATTACAATTGAAATAGTACGTTTGAAACTTATCTACCATTCGCAACATATGAATACAACTGGAAATTATTAATTGTTACAATATCCTTAACTATAACATTAATAAGCAGGTACCATATTTAAATCTCTTGTGCATTTTCAAATAAAAGGAAGCGCCGGACTTCATAGTGTTTAATGTAAAATAGGTAATAAACTTTGTTATTAATAGAACCAACAAAATCTGCCGCAACTGTACAATTGGGGGTCATATAATAATATAAAAACTTGGCCCCAGCTTTTGAAAGGGATCCACAAAAACTAGAATTATTTTAATTTGTAAATATAATTTGCAAAAATTATAGCAAATCCTGTAATTGAATACAAAAGGACCTACTTATGAATGCAGTCTTAGTACTGTTGTATATCCATCAAAGAATGTTAGAGACATCGAATGCTTACATGGAATGCAATTTTATAAAATTGAATCCTTATATTTTATTTTTATTATATAATTTAAAAAGAAATGAACGCGTCGGTACCCCTCGTATAAAATTAACACGTTGAGCATTACCCTACAATTATTGATAAACATGCTACATGTAATACGCAGTAATAATTGATTATAACAAACATATGACCACTTGACTTTACACCGACTTTGGCAACTTGGATGAACACTTGTCTTATACAAATTATCTATAATTATACATGTTAGTTAACTGTGTCCAGCTTTTGAATTTTAAAATTTGTAGTTTTTATTAGAAATTGTATCTTTTATTTATAAATATGTAATAAAAGAGAAAGATGTTTTCGAAATTCTAATAAGAACTCCAAAATGGCGATGAGCTCCAATCAAGTTATATTGAACACTATATATTGCTTTCTGTTTAAATTTTTGTTATATGTTCGTATGTTTTACTGATCTTTACAAATATTTTAATGGTATTTTTTCTACTACTCCATCACATTCTACAACTATCGAACACTCGCACATTACATTAAATTAGATTAAAATTTATATACAAGTTACATCTAAATATCCTAACTAATCAACCCTACGTAGGTTAGTTTGATACCAACAAAATGTATCAAATGTATGGCCTCTGACTTTTTCATTTAAAAACAATAGATGTACCTATATATGGGTATTTTATACTGATTATGTTTAGACAATCCGTTACATACTTGGTTTCGTTCCATACTTGGCTTACACTGCAAGTACTGTCCTAACGCTAGTCGCTAATAATATAATTTCACCACAGAACAGCGAGTACAAAATTGGAAAGAAAACGAACCTATTACCGGCTTATTCGATACATTTCATCATCCTATCAGAATACGATGTCCTCCACATATATTGCATTAATTTTATATTACTAACGTTCGTTAACTGTTTCCATTATTAGCGTATAATAGCTAGGTACTTAAACAATGTTGTTTACATTAGCAAAGAAATGAAATAAACACTACAGTTCCAATATCAGTCGAATTAATTTTGACTAAGACGGAATCAACTCACCCATATTTTTCATCTAAAGATTTTAAAAATGGAACAATGCACAACCCCAAGAACAATCATAAATAATGTCACCACAATAGAATTTGTAAACCTAAAGTTAACAAATTGAGCGAAATAATTATATTCTTTAATTGAATTAGTCGAATATAAACTTCACAAAACACAATAAGACCGTGTCCAGAATAAATAGATATTTGTCTTTTATTGCGCAAAATTATCTATACTTAAGGAAATTGGAAGAATTATTATATTATTCGATTTTATGCTTATGTTATACTACTAGTCCATAGTCATGGTCTTCTTTCACGTCGAGCATAAAAACGAACTTACAAACTGTTAAAAAATGGTAGAAAATTGTTTGGTGACAAATCGCTTTAGCTTTATCAATCCACAAAGATATTCTTCTAATATTTTTATTGTCCCTTCAAAACGGATAGTATTTTCAAACTAGATTTTCATTTTCATTGAGTTACACACTGATGTCGCTATACTCGCCGAACTTAATTGATGTGTCTAATCTTTACAGAAAGGACCCTGAAAATATTTGCTGTCCGTGAAAAATTGACGAGTGTGATGAATTTCAATCGTTTTGGTTGTTCTTACACAATACTGCATGTCTTACGACGAGGACTGTCCGACGGCCGAGCGTGGAAATAATAATTTCATTTGCAGCCGAGGTGCTAAATTATAATGTGAATGTTATTGCTTTATCGATATAAAATGGTGGCAAATCTTAATATTGTTACTATTGCTTATTTCTTTGCTGTTGTCGGACAGTCGTCCTCAGCGACATCAACAACAAGACACATAATTCCGCACAAAATACTTCGGTGTGGTGTAAGCACGTCAAAGTCAAGCTAATGGGGGATTTACACTAGGTCGATTTTCGCCGTGCGGCTAGTCGTTTACCAAATCGCCTCACACGCGGAATCACCACATTCGCCACCCATTTACACTGGTCGATAAAAATCGCAAGTGGTTCATTTTGCATCAAAAAATCGACCTTCATTCGGCGGGCGATCGCCTGAAACTGAGCACTTGCACGGTTGATTTTAGTGACCCGCCGCATGCGACCTATCGCCGCACAACAAAAGTCGAAACCTACTCTACTTTAGAACTTGCGAATTGCCATTTAGACAGTCGATTTTCGATTGAAAATCGTGCGCCTATAGTCACCTGTGTAAACCCGCATTAGGGACGTAACGAATTTATCTCAAATATTTGACAGCTCATGTCAAAAAAGCGGTCTAGTTGTTGATATCGCTGACACACACTCATCAATTTAAGAATTTGTCACCAAACTGTTGTGGATTACGTCTTCATCTTTTCCTGGTGCTTAGCTGGGGTGCTGCGCGGCCACCTTGCGCAGGCGGTACCCGCCGGTGCCGCGCACGGTGTACAGCACCAGGATGGCCACCGCCACCACCGACATCCCGATAGCGTTGATCACGATGGCCTCGTTGTTCAGCGTCGCGTATACCTCGCTCCTGTACACCGCGTGCCCCGGGTTAGTTGGTTGGAAATGTACACGGATACAGAATTGTTAGGACTTGTCTGATTCCTGAAGTCTTTACCGGCTGTGTCTACGCCTTTGTCGAAACTTAGAGCATCTTTCTTGGTTCAAGAGCAAAATTAAATGAACTCCAGAAAAAGAAACGGGTTAGATATTTTTTTTAAAGTTTGGTATCAGTTATTTTACTTTAGGAACCAGACAATAAGAAGATAGATTTTGTTCGACGATGGTACTTTTGCGCTCTAAATAGGGGTTAAAGTTAGCTATAGTAGGTACCAATGCTAAATAGTTGACTATTATACAAAATCGCCAATTTAAAGAGCATGCCGTGGGAGTTGCTGAGTTTTCTCCCTGGACCCCAAAGTGCAACTTACCTTATCGTTGATATGATGGAGTTAAAGGGAATAAATATTATAAACAGATTTCGAGTTGGCGCTACGGTGACTAGTATAGTAGGTGAGTATTAAATATAATATTGTTCGGTTAGTGGATAAATTTGATCATGTCTAACAGATCAAGATCTGTATTTAAAACATATAAGTGCCGGAAATCAAGACAATAAACAATCAGAAATAAATAAACTGTACTTTTTTAAAAATAAGAGAGAGGGGTTAAACCAGAAACAATACGTATCTACTCCCCGTTAGGAGAATAAAGCATAGGTAGATAGTGGGTAACGCCTATTGTGATTCAATTTAAACAGATATTGAATAACAACTTTTATGTAACATTTACCACATAATGTTACATAAATTGTAGGTAAGTGTATAGCGAAGTAAAGCGGAATAATGGTGCAAAACCACAAGCATAAACATAGATGCAGTCACTCCAACAAGCATACCAAGCGAAATGCTTACATACCATAAAACTACCTGTTTATTAATGTTTACTATTTTGGTCATGTTTTTCTTGTGATTTTCTTGTGATTTTTTTCGACTAGTTTCTAAATCGAATGGAGGGCTTAGTTATAGCTCCGTCCATGTTCGTAATAATCGGTGAAACTCGAAATGATCGTAAATATTAATAAACAAATATATGTCACTAAAATTATAATATAAAAGTAAAACTAGCTGTGTGTATTCAATAAAATAAAATTAAAAGTCCATGAGTAACTTATATTTATTTTAATGCAACAAAAATACAGTGTTGATTCTTAAAATATGGAGTCATTTATTTCCTATTTTTTTAAGTAATTCTACATTTGTTAAAATTACCTAATGCCTAAGTTATTTTGATCTGATACAGATCAAAGCTGATACAATAAAGCCTCGTTTCTGTAATCTGTGTAATTTGTTAAAAAAATCTCTTCATTTAAATACTTTACGTGTACCTAACTACCTCTAATAATGTAGTAAGGTATTTATGTACCAAATAGTAGGTCTCTTTAAGAATAAGTCAATAATGCTATCAAAAATAATTATATTTGTCTCACTTCTCCTAGCAGCCAATTGAACTTATTTACATATTTATATGAAAAACTATAAAAATGCAAGTTGCAAATTCTTTAAAAACAACTAATAAGTATACGTTTTGAGTAATGTATTTGTATGCAAAATGTTCGAATTTATTGATGTCAGAACCAATGATCAAACTAAAATAACATTAAATAAGTTTTTACATGGCTAAAGTAATTTTAAATCGCATTTTTATAACTACTATCCTAAGTAATCATTGGCTCTGATATCTAATTTGGTAATAAATGGTGGTCTAAATCTACAGGTCTACTGAGGCCCTTATGTGTTGTCCGCGGGACTCCGGCGTGCGGAACTTGTTTCTCGACAATATATACATGACGACGGCCAAAATGGCGATGCAGGCGACTCCAATGGCGTTGATGATAATTCCCTCGTCGACCATGCCGCTGTATCTCTCCGCGCTGTGAATACGGACACTTACAAGCAACTGACACAACACAAGACAGAACATAAAACTAAGACAAGAGACAGTTCTAGGACTATAACATGCTGAAATGACATCGAGCAAACGTGCAGCGTACATATAAAAATTGAGAGTGCAGTGCTTTGGGTGACGGGACTTATAGAACGTAGGTACTCCAGTTAGGTTGTTGTGATACTCTTAACTTTTACTTAGGTTTTGGTGAGCTTTGAGGGTCACACAAGCCGATTATAAACTGGTTTTAACTAAACTCCAAAAGTTTGCTCTAAAATCGACTACAGTGAAAAAATAAATATGACCAAAGCGAAGAAACATGCCGAGATTTCCTGTCCATAGCTAGACTTTCTACATACCCGAGGCTGAAGATTGCCTTCTCAGTAAGTCCAGTGAGGCAGGCGCAGACCCCAAGTACGAAGGTGAGGATTCCAAAGGCTGCGTGGACAGGCACCAAGGAGGCACGGAAGCCAGCAGTTCCCTTATTGCAGATCAACAACAGCAGGAAGCTGAAGAAGCCGACAGCGTACTGTGAAAAGTATTTTAAAAATTCGTTAGATGTGATAGTTTGTTTTCTTCACAACAAATTGTTCAGCTCAGATTCTAGCTGCGGGTATTGTAGACCCGTGACGTCTTTATGTTCCTTTAACGTGTAGGGAATGTACCAGGACACGCAGGAGATATCCACTTAACTATTAAACTATATCTATGACTAATGGTATTATTGTACATGTATTACTGTTTTGGTAATTAAGTTTACGAGTCGGGATGTTTCTGCCGATAATCTGTCTCCAGGTAATGGGACTCCAGATAATGATAGGAGCTACATGATACGGCTACGGGCATCGTTATTATTAACAGTATAATCTGCGTCCCTTGAAATTATGTATTTGATTGATGCTCAAGTTCAATAGCGGACAAGGTCCAGTTGACATAGTGAAATGTAGGCAACTTCTAATAGGGTCTGAAGATGATACCCATTCGTATAATGTTGCCTGTGTTTATGCGAGTAATCTCAGTATTTCCAGTTACGTATTCGGTGAATTTGATATTTAAGATAGATTTCAATAACTCGTAATATTAAAATTGTTGCCATTATTTGTCTAAGCACGAGCGTGGCAAACCTCACGTGATGGTCTACAAAAACCATTCTGCGTAATTGAAGAGCTCTCAAAAAGCTATTGCCGCTGAACTAATTAGGTAATTTGACAAAAACAAACTTTTGATCCGGAATTAGCTTATCGCATCCTGCCGTTAACGTACCTAACGAGCCGGTTGCTTATCTGTCGTTGTGCCTCACTTAAGGCACTATCTTCACGCTCGTTTTGCGAGCAAAACTTGGTGATCGCAGCTCCAAATTAATTTTAAAGTCAATGTAAAATATTTTTGACTTTCATGATACCATGAACTTAGAATAGAATAGTCTTTATTATGAACACCAAATAATTACAGATATAAATGTAGAAATTTTACATAGGGTGACATAATGGGCGGTCTTATCGCTAAAAGCGATCTTTTAATTTTTAAATTATATCTTACTTATTAACATAACTTGTATTCCCCGTGTGTTTATTTAATTGTACAAAGCAAAAGCGTCACTTGATACAGTTCAAATAATTCTCAATACGTGTGAACGGTTGAACCACGGTGTGTTGTGATATAAGAAATTACCTGTAATCCAAACAGTCCCATAGCAACGAAGCCGATCCAGCTGTGTAGCGAGTAGAAGTTGTTGATGCCCTTCTTGTTGTGGTAGTCCAACACGGCCAGAAATCCGATGACGATGCAGGGGAACGCCAGCGCGTGGAAGATGGCGTGCAGCAGCTTGACATAGATGCGCCTGAAGCAGCGGCAGATGCGGTAAAGGAGCACGGCTGTAGACAAAATGGAAAAGGTAATTTAAAGAAGGAACTACAGGAAGAAGACATAAGTGCTTTAAATCTGACTGGATGGTTTTTCTGCAGCTCGTGTGTCGGTCCCATCTGCTTAGCAGTGCTAGACACACTTCTGTCACTAATCCATCTGCCCATGTGACTCTCGCGTGAATGATTTAGGCTTGATACTGATACAAAGACCGCGTAGAAGACGCGTGCAGTGTGGCAGTGAAAATATGTTGAACGAGGGGAACTTACGGACACAATTTCTATACAAATCTCAACAAACTCGGTCGGAAGTGTTGAATTCTCGACAATTAGGCCACTTCAACCTGTGGGTGTAAATGGCCACTACGAGATGAATATCAGTAATCAGGATGATTAGAGGCAATGTTCTGAGCTTTGTTTTGTTTGTGGCAATGTCTTATGTCTGTCCATTGTAGCATCATTGTTTAGCAGTGAACTACAGACTTGCTGTAATGATTTTCTTAAACAAACATAATAATCCCAAAGCAATCTTATGATAGCAAAATGTCAGTTGCTACGATCTTTAAGTTTTCTGTTTATAGCGAGATCTTTTATAAAAGGAGATATTGTTGGTCGGTCTTCATATTGGAGTCGAGCAGCCAACAGTACGGCTTGCATAAAATCCGAGCTGATATTTTCAATACCGAGAATACTGTAATATCATTGGCTCTATACTTTTGTATCGTTTTATCGGCAAAATGCGCCCGCAGCCATGCCTTTTCTTCCGTCTCGTCTCACAAAAATGTGTCTGTTAAACCTTCCAGTAGATAGTTTTCAACTTAGATGTTGACTTTTATTGCAATATTTCATCATCTACGATTTATGATTTGAGAGAGCCACCAACGAGGATAATGACTCCATAAAACTTTAATTAACAACGTCTTGTCTTGTTATTATTAGCTTCTATTTAGCCGTGGACAATAAAGTAAGTGATGTGTGTGTGTGTGATGTGTGAAGCAAGTGATGTTCTTCATATGGGTCGGGTGCGTCGTAATCGCAACCGGCGCGGTGTGCGCAAAACGAAGTAAAAGGAGTAGGTATGTAGGTAAGGATCGTAGCAGGAGGTAGGCAAAAAGTACAGAACGCCACATTCTGTAGTGTTTGCCTACCCCCATGGGAAAAAGGCATAAGTTTATGTATGTTGTAAAAACTAAGCTATAGGTACTTACAGAATCCGCTGAAAGTGATAAATCCGGCCACCATAAGCGTAGGATGGAGGTTGAATTGCTTGTCGGGCAGATCATCGGCCCAGGCATAGCCCTCGCGGTAGTAGAACACCCAGAACACGGTCAGGGCCGACACGCCGATCAGCAGGATGGTAGCAAGTGTGATGACGAGCGCATACTCGCACCATTCGCACGCCCCCCTCTCATGATCGTCCGATTCGTACGAACGACTGCGTTGGCTGGAAAAGAAAATGAGATTGTAGCATACGTCGGACGAATAAAAGAACAGTGAGGAATTGCTTGTTGAGGGTACTAAACCTTAAAAAAAAGAAAGCGGTTTTTATCATCTATGATGTAACAACAGTTTTTAGTTTAACCGTGTTCAAATTTTTCGGAACTATGTTTCTGACGGGGGTTAGGGGGACCCCCGTCAGGAGCAGAGTTCCGAAAAATTTGAAAATTTTCGCAGCCGGCATTTTGGTTTATCATTTTGACCTCACTTATTGGCTTTAGCACCATCGAAAACCATGAAAATGATCTCTCTCTCTCTCTGTATCTTTCTATAATATATAATAAAAACCTCTTTCGTTACGTGACTATTTCTACAATTTTCTTACAAGTTTAATCCTACCGCAAGCTGCGTTAAAGAACTTCGTTCCAAAAAACCCGATGTTCCTGTATTCCATTTGCGCTATAAAACAGAAAACTGTTCCTGATAAAATTATAGACCGTCTAAAATTTTACCCTTTCATTCATAATGTCGTTAACTATTGCTACGATTTGCCCTTGGCGCATAGATATTGCTACAAATTGGTAATTTTGTTTCATGTTATTTGAAAAATGTTTCACGAATCCAAATGACATATCCTATCCCGTATTTCTCAAACACCCATGGGAATTCGTCTGTAACCGAGATCAAAAAGCAAAATAAACGACAAGCAGTTTTTAAATCTCCACCTGAAATAGGTCTTTGGCATGACAACACCTTTTCTTAACTAAAACGGCCGGTGGGTATAGTTTGTAGGTACCTAATTTGATAGCTTTAATAGAAATTGTTACAGAATATATTTTTTACCCTGAAACGCCACTCCAAGTTTTCCGAATTTCAAAGGTGGTCAATGTTATTAATAATTGAATTTTCATGCTGAACATCCGCGCCAGCTTTATCCCGAAATTAATCAAAATTTCAAACTTTACCATCGCAAACAACTGCTGTTTGCTTATCAGCATAAAACTGTTTAATGTTTCAATGAATTCTAGCAAATCATCAGAACATCCTCTAGGCATGGATCGATAAACTTTTGATCTCAGTTCTCTCGTCTATTTTAGGAGAACAAAACCGCATGATAAAACGGACCGAATAAAAGGACTCGCTATACGTTCCTATCGGCCGGATCCTGTCGGCGCTAGCTCCAGAGTTATCAAAGTTAGCCTGATCACACACAAGCAATGAAAGCCGTCTCATTGTTATGGTTACTAGACAGGAAACCGCAGCTCCATTGATACCGAGCTATTCAACTAACTAGCTACATAGGTAGCTATGTGCAATGCTATGTGTATATTATGCAAAGTTTACAGTGTACCTACTCCTATGGACCACACAAGGGTGTCGGGTGGCGTGAGATCATTCGCGCGACAACGCCGGATGCACGGCGCGTCATGCAACGATGGAATATCGAGCTTTTTTCTACATAGAACTTGCTACATATAATCTTAGTGCATACGTACCTATGTCGAATAAATTCCACCCTTTTCGATACAAGAAAAAATACACAAGTAAATATGATCTATCTCCTTGCATTCGTCTTCGTAAAGTTGCAGAAAACGAGTAATAACTGTCCGCAGCCAACGTGTTGGCGCTGGGAAAATGTTGCGATTTTTCATATCCTCGTGTAAACCGAGCGACATTGAGCTATTTCAAATTGTATTGTATGCACGTTCCGCAATGTTTCTTTCCACTGAAGAAAATTGTATTTCAAATGGAAACAGACGTAGAAATAACTTGGTTATCTACCCGTTGTTCTATTAAGAGAAAGGTCGTAATGACGCAGGTGTTCGTGGTATAAATACTTACACCTTTCAGTTAGGTACAGGTCACGAAGCCTTTGCGTAGGAAACCTTTAGTGACCTATTTCTCTCAGACTTTTAAAATTAAATATACTTAAAACACTGTTCTATTCCATACATAAGGGATGAAAAATTGTTACTATCTATGAGTAAAGAACTTGGTTACGGTTCATTGCACAAAACCTCGTTGAGGTCAGCTGCTGTGTTGTTTAAACATTAATTTATTGAACGTTGTTTTTTATGCGACTATGGTATAAATCATAAATTTTGCGAAGCGTGAGCATGTTGGCCGTGTATGTATAATGTATCATGAAGCCAGCTTATTATAAAAACAAATGTCCAGACATTGGTGTTACGAAAAGGTCAATAGGATTTAGGTAACAAAGATTGGGAGGTAGGTATATAAGCGAACTTGTAGTATGTGGCGATAAAGGATTAGCCCTTCGACACAAGTGACAGGGTCGACTTCTGTTTTAACCTTTTTTAGCCCATGCATGCCAAAATTAAGTTGATTAAAAATGTTTGATGGAACACTCGGAGTTAGCAAATTCCTTACAATCCCTTTCCCCCACATTCTTTCCGAGCAATAGGATGGTTTAATGCCATTTTGCATGAAATTGAGATTGGAGAACTCCATCCAATATTTTGTTCGATTTGGTTCGAATTGCGAGATTCAAACAAAAAAAGATTTTTTATTTTTATTTAAGGACTCAAAGCTCGGTTGAATAGCGGTATTAAACAGTGGATAGTACGCAGAATATCAACAATAAGAAGATGTGTGCCAGTGTTACTCGTGGCCAGGTGAAAGTCGCGTAAAATGCAGAAGCGCCCACTGCCCTACCTCGACGAAGGTACTTGCTCTGCAACTACCTATTTATCTTGGCATACGGTACTTGAAGCTATGTCCTAACACACATTGGCTTACTGCCCAGTCTCCATATTACTGTGTCTAGGACACGACAAATGTGGAGTCTAGAATTGGCCGAACGCTCGAATTAGCTACACCGTAGCAGTAGAACCTTAAGTTTAGATTTCCCTTTGTGCCATACAAACTAAGTTACTTATTATCCAGTTAATCGTAACCATAGATATTATTTCTGTGATCGTAACAAAGTTCTTCCATTTTTGAAATAACATGAACATTGTCGATATATCAGCTGTCGGCAATGGTTACGCGTGTACTCGTACGTGCCTACGTATGCAACTCCATGTGCTTTGTAACACAATATGGGCTTTCTCTCTAAATGGCTGCATTCAAAATAGAAACGTCATTGAAGAAACAAATGTGCTTATATAATTTAATCCAAAAGGCAATGACATGCACTTTCTGTTAGTGTTGTACCTATTGGTAATTCAAACATGGTTGTTATTATATGCGAAATTACGAATGAATTATAAAACAGTTCTTATTTTGAGGAATTCCAACAAGCGTGTTTGCAAACAGCTAAATCACGTTTATCACGTTCCACAGTTCAGTGCAAAATGGAATGTCTATGCAAAATTATCGGCAGGTGATTTGCTACGGACGTAAAACGCAGTGCCCAGACTCGTGATAGGTCAGTCGAGAAAGTGGAGGAAATGAAGGGAGTATTGCCACCTTGCTGCCGTAGGCTTTTTACAAGCCAAGCTTTACCTATACAGCTACTTACGTCTTTATTTCGTAGTAAGAACATAAACATAAAAGACGTAACTTGGATGTTGGGATCTTGTCTATGTTACTGCGTCGTATCGTTTAGGCCCTCGTTTGTGGCCGTAAATGAGGGTCGGCGTTTGTAGTATCAATATAGCTTTATCATACCACGAATGTGAAAAAAAATATTTAGCAACTTTCGGTGAAACGTTATCTTACCCGCTGTGCGAGGCTTTTTTACGAAATAGCCATTGACAAACCAAGTAGAACCCTTTTATTAAAATTGCAACCAATTAAGGCGGAAATGACCAATCGTTTGGGCACGTCGGTGCAGCCCGTGCCGAGCAATCTTTGAGATAACTCGATTAACCTCGATCACGATCTGTGACCGCGTAACTTATAACTTCGGCGTCGGTCGGCCATAACCGGACATCTCGTAAAACCGCACAATTACCGCAAGTTGCCATAATTACACAGAGTACCCGAACGAAAACTCACTAAACGTTGAATACGGTGCAATTAACCGGCAATGGTCTTACTGATTAAAGCCAAATTGTTAAAAACAGCTAAATGCATTAGGCGCGTGACGAACGTGTAGAACTCAACAGTAGGTACGTACATATACGGTCTGTATTTACTGTGCAGCATTGCTTTCTCTGACTATTCAGGCAGGGTTCACACATTACTACAACAATTAAACAATTTGAGACGAGATCTTTTAACTGTGTTTGGCGATAAAGTTAAGGTTTCTATTTTAACAAAACGTAGGACAAAACTATGTAGTTATCTTTGATCTGGTGGAGCTACTTGAGCGGATAACTCGTGCAGTGCGCCCGAGTGGAGAAATGCAGGGTCTAGAGTTGACGAGGAGGGGAGGGGGGAGGTCGTTGACCCCACCGCCCGTGGTACTCCTGGCCTACATGGGAAACGAAGAGCACGATCGCTCTTACCATAACTGGTATTTAGATTGACATCAAAGATGAACATTCAACTTAAATATTAAGGGAGAGAACAAAAGAAGCTCGTTACAATTTGCTTGCGCAGGGATCAACTTCTCCGGGGAACATTTCACAACTTTGTTTTCATAATCCTTCTTTAGACAAATGTTTGCAAGCTTGCGTAACTGTTAAGAAGAACCGTTAAATTAACCACATTCATTCGGAAAGTTCTTGGAAGTTCGCCTCGAAGTCTCTAGTGTCCTCATCCAGTAATTAATTTGCCAGACGAATGAAGCCCTTAGCTCCCTCTGTGAACTCTAGCGAGGTGTTCATAAGAGCCACTTTTGAGGCCACGCTCCATAACTCATAAGTCAAATTTACATTAATAAGCGAACGGAGAAATGGAAAATTGCAGAAACTGTACGCTTAATAGTCGAACAAAGATACTAACTTTTCAGTTGAACTTTAGTCGAAATTAAAGTGCACGGCTATAACGAAGTAATTAAAGCTTAAGTAATGTAACGACCAATGTCTCGTTTAAACGAAGGTAGGTATTCTTGCACAAGTCATGCTTCAGACAATAGTTGATGGAATAACAATAAAGGCTACTTCTAACGTTTGTGTCGCGTGCGATTCGCGTCGCGTGTCGCGCCTGTATGCAAGAGCCTTAAACCCTCATTGGTGTAGCGGTAACAAGCGTCCGAACATTGAGCCATCCAAAAATTAGTTTTTTCCTTATTGAATCTTCAGTAGGTAACAGATAAATGAGTGATTCTGATTACGTAAGATAACTTGGTCCACCTACTTATTACATTAGTAACTTATACTACCGATATCGACTAGCAAATGGTTCACCCTTTGTTTTTTTTTTTGACTAAATAAACTGGTCTAACAAAGATAATTAAAACTTTATTGTTTTAAATAACGTGTAAATCAGATTATAGAAAACCTAAGCCTATCTACGAGTATTTACTACTTTATAGATATAAATGGGCATTTAAATCAATTGACCGCAGTTTTACATAAGTGCGTTACATTGACAATAAAAAGTATTTTACAATCTTTCAAACACAAAGAGTTGAATGGTCGTGCCCCTTTCAAAATTACAAAATAAACGAATGCCATACAAACTTGGTGGCTCGGTAAAGCCATGAACATTTCAATTGAGATGGACTCTTTTGGCTGTATGTGTCTTCTTGTGGCCTACTTATTTATAACTGAGAGAGATTTGGCGAGTGGTCATACAGCTAGCGACAGGCGACGATGAGTAACGTTGATTTAGCAAAGTCAAGGATAGATTTTTTCCTTGTAAGGTATTATACTCCAGCACCTACTTGATGTAATTAAAACTTACTGGAATTCAAATAGGTACCTACTGATTATATTACTTAGTCATTAACTAATAATAAATTATTCCGAGACTTACAATGAATAACAGATACGAGCAAAATACTTGCGACGAACCGTAACAAACGCTCACGCAACGAATGTTTGCAAGACAAACTCGTGAATGCTCGCGGTGAGTACCTACATTCCTTGAGTTTTTGTAACGAATTCATGAGCTACCTATTTCAAAACCATTCCATACAAATCTTTTGTTTTATATAATGGAGTCCACACAGGCACACACTATAAGTACCTAGCGGTTCTGTCATCAAAGACCGGAGGCTCTAGCCGCTCAGTTTGACCCGCATCATGCGGAGCGGTCTTTCAGCGCATTGCTATAGTAAACAGGGGTGGTAAACGAAGCATCCTTAAAAGCGCCGCCAAATTCCGTCAGTGTGCAGGCTGCTTTATCGGTGCACGTAAGATTACGACATATTTTAAGTACCATACAATTGCTCTCTTGTGGACACGAGCCATTTGCGTTTTTCTTTAATAACCAGTCTTCCTTTGATTAGTTAAAGACTTTGGGACGATTAGTTTAGTGATTGCGTTTTGCGTCATTATTCGGTGACGTAAGTACATAATTAATTAGTATTGAAATGTAATAGCTATTCGATTACCTAATAAATTATTCTATCTATTATTAATTCTGTTCTTCCGGATTCACAAATGGGGTTTCCATTTATTAAAAGACCGCTTGCATTAGACCTTATTTATACTTCAGCGCGTGTAGAAACCACTTCAGTATTACCTCTGAAGAACAGTTTTGTCTAAGGTGAAAAAAGACCATGACAATGTTAGTTTCCCACAAGAATTTATAATTGCGTTTTTTATCGGTTATTCAGTTTATGTCCGTGTAATACCGGTCGAATCTCACTGCCGTACTTAATTGTAACTAGTTTTCTCTTGGCATTGAAGTCGTAGATACAAATCTTGACACTCACATTACTGTCGCGGTAAACTAGAACAAGCTGTGTGGTAGTTATGTGTGTATGTGTCGTGTGCCTTAATAAGTTTGCTTTTATCTGATAACTTTGGTTAAATTATGTGACTTGTCGCCTTAAATTACTTACAATACTTAAATATTTATAGTAGAATTAGATACTGTCGTTTTAATGTTTTGTAACGATTTATATAATAATAAGTTTTCCACGACTTCCAGTTGATAAGATCGAAACGGGAAGTGGAGGAAACCCTCGTGGATAAATTAATATTAACCTGAATTATGTTGACGTGTTTGAATTATGGGTAATGTCGTATGTATTAGCGGCAATAAGTCCTTCATGCTTTAACATAAGAAAGCTTCCAACATTATGTGAAAAGAGGATTTCCCACAAGCAGTGGTCAAAGGCTAGCTCGATATAACCCACTAACGCTAATGCGATCTTTAAGCACATTATGATGCGCGTCCGCTTCAAAGGTACACGTTAGTAGGTGTCGGTTGAACGACTTTTTTCCCAGAACTACATTTACATTTACAATAATGATTGCTGTACTAATTCAATAGTACCTACTTACCTACATTGTTACCCTAGGGGTGAAAGTTACTTATTTAGTTCCGAGACTAGGGTTTGGCGCCCGAACGTAGCGAGGGCGCCAATAGTTCGAGGCACTAAATAAGTATTTAACACGAGGTAAATACTGTGCTTTTCATTACGAATAATAATACAAGGAAAGTAAAAATAAAAACATGAATTAGCTAAAGAAAAAATTAGCCTCTTCTCTTATTAAACGTTATATCCATATCTGAATCAGATAAACTCATTGTGTTAATACAAATCTCTGCTATACGGAAGTATAAACAAAACTCTACAACTCGAAAAAACAATAGAAGATCGAATTGCCGCTTTCCCGCCTATTTTTTTTTCTGTGGCTGGCTACTAGTCATTCAGCCATTATTTTTCATTTCCATCATAAAAAAAATGGTAAATATTTTGCCCAAATCTGTTATTTTAAAGAAATATTTGAAAGTAAATTATAATAAAGTCATTAAAAAAAATCTTTTAATTAATACTTAACTTAATGTTATTTCAATTTTACATCGCGCTGTAATTGAGTGGCTGTATTACTGTATATGTATATTGTATATGGCTGAGTTGGAACATGGTTCAATGAAAATGAGAAAATAGAAATAGTAGATTTTTTAATAATTTGACAGGTGTCAGTTGAAAAAGATTTTATAATAACTTTTTTTTTCTTTTTTCAAGCCCTAGGGCTGAAAAGTATTACTTTCAACCCGCTACTCAGGCAACTTCAGACCTACTTTCCGAGTATGAGTAATGAAAAACCGATTTTAATTCATCGATTTCTAATAAATAAAGCCAGTTTTGCATACATGAATAAGTATTGATGTTGCGAAAAATATCTACCAAATGGGAATGCACTATCTCCCCGTAGCGGCACATGAAAGCTGTCGCGGGAAACAGACATAACTAGATTTTCTTTGGTACTGCGTTAGAAAGTGCTACAGGTTACCTATGTTACATACTTAGGTTTTAACCTTTAGTATAAAAACTTAGGTTCTTGCACTAAAATAATGAAAATAATGTGTTTACTGATGTAACTACGTGTGAAAAATGTACAAATTATGCATCCAAAATAAGGAAGTGTTAACATTTTGTTTCAATAATCTCGCTCGTTAACAAAGAAAAAGAAAAACATAGCTTGACTCTTGCAAAGTAAACATTAACTCACAATAAGAAACATTTAGGTATCAAAGTATTCTTAAATGCAAATATAAAATAAAAACATTATCCTGCAATTCCGTAAACACGAGCATGAAGAACCGTAATTATTTGTGAAAACAATACTCGACTCAACGTAACTTATTTAATAACCTTTGTTGGCGGGAGTGTCCGTCTCTCCAGCAGCTTTTGTTTCTATGCAGAGCTACGGAACGCTCAACACATAAAAAAATTTTTTACAAAAAAATAAAACCGACTTCAAAAAAACCCTACAAGCACTAAAAAGTTAAAAATAATACTATCACCTAACTATGCTAATAAACCTAACCTAACCTACGATTAACCTATAATAAAATTTTACAATTTTTTGGAGTCGGTGCCAAACTAAGTAATGAAACGACTAGTAATTTCAGAGTATTTATCCGTTTTAGTACAACAAAACTCGATAGATGGCGTTGTCATTTCTGAATCGCGCTATGGTTACGTTACCGGCATTTCTATAAGTAAGGTTGCTACACAACTGGTATTTATGTTCACGTGACTCTAAATTTAGAAGTTAATCGTCGAACTCCTTGCTTTTCTTGCGTTGTTAGTGTTACATTGTGTAAACTGTGTTAATTCTGATTTTATTTTTATTGATTTGTATGTAATTTACGTAATAATATACCATTATTATTAAGCATTAACGTTAGTTTATTTTTGCTATTTGTCTAATTATTAGTTATATGTAATTTATCTTAATCTATTTTTGTTGTTTTCTATTTGATTGAATACTTAGTAACTGTAAGATTTATGTTTTATTTTTCTTGTTTTAGTCTGTAGGTGTAGGTACTGTTTGGCACCGACTCCAAAAAATTGTAAAATTTTATTATAGGTTAATCGTAGGTTAGGTTAGGTTTATTAGCATAGTTAGGTGATAGTATTATTTTTAACTTTTTAGTGCTTGTAGGGTTTTTTTGAAGTCGGTTTTATTTTTTTGTAAAAAATTTTTTTATTTGTTAATTTTTAGTGACATAAATTAATCTTATAAAACATGGGTAGGCCTAGTAAAGATGCTTCTCGTATGAGAAACCTACGTCGAAATGAAACTGAGAAACAAAAAAGTAAACGATTGAAAGAAATTAGAGAGAGAAATGCTCAACGCATTTCGAATGAGAACCCTGACCAACGTGAAAATAGACTTGAAAAGCAGAGGACCTATATGTCACGTAGGTTGAATAAGGAGAGTCAAGAAGATCATAATCGTCGACTTAGTTTGATTCGTACTCGATTGGCCACTGAAAGCCAAGAAGATTACGATCATCGTATATCTTTAATTCGTAATCGATTATCTAATGAGAGCCAAGAAGATTACGATCATCGTCTATCTTTAATTCGCCATCGATTATCTAATGAGAGTCAAGAAGATTACGATCACCGTCTATCTTTAATACATACTCGATTGGCTAATGAAAGTCGAGAAGAATACCACCATCGTCTTTCTATAATACACGCTCGACTAGCAAATGAAACTGAAGAGGAACGGTCACAACGATTGAGTGGCGTACGTATTCGTATTAGTCAGAGGCTGCTTAATGAAACGCCAGAAGCCAGAGTCGAAAGATTAAATGTCGTTCGAGAAACAGCCAGAATTAGAAGAAATATGTTAAGTATCGAACAATTTCGGGAGGCGATCAATATTTTTGCAGACGTACCATGTACAGTATGTAATAAGGCTTTGTATCCACAACAGCGTGTAAATTTGCAAACAACGATTTACAGCTCAATTTTGCCACCAGAATTAGTATTATTTCCGAAGGGCTCGTAAATGGGGTTATGGGCATTGTGCAAAAATTTAAATGGCCAGCTTTACGAAGAGAGCAGATAGAGGATGGTGAATTACCTGAAGCTGTCATTATAAAATTTGATGACGATACTGTTGGCAATAGGTTAAAAGATTTGGATGGCTGTATTCCAATAACCCCAGTTACAGCTACGTTCCAGGCAACCAGAGGGTACGGCAATGTAGAGCGAAGGATGTTGCCTTTAATCTTGAGCTGGGCAGTCACAGTACACAAGCTACAGGGCACAACGCTGGATAGAGCTGTGATTGACTTAGGGAAGAAAAATTTCGCCAAAGGGCAAGTATATGTAGCTCTAAGTCGCGTGAAAACCTTAGATGGTATTGCATTGTGTGACTTAGACGCTAATAAATTATTAAACAGGCCACATGATGAAAGAGCATTGGCAGAAATGGCAAGATTACGTGAATTATCGTCAGCCATGACGAATTCACAAAATCAATGAGCTGACATCCTTTCATCATCATCATCATCATTTCCGTCAAACGAAATTCACTGCCGCGCATCTCCCATCCAACGAATTCCAGCTAAAATCACGAGGTCATCTGCCTTCCACTTATTAAAAAGTTATGTTGCCTATCCCTGAACCCATCAACAAATCATCAACCAAAATCCATCCATAAATGACGAAGTTATACCCGTACAAACATTAATATATCCGGAGAATGATATTTTTAATGAAGGAAAAGAAAAACTTTTTTGATTTTATTTTTTATAAATTATCATTGGTTCACTTGGAAAGTGCATACCATTACAATTCCAACAAGCCCAAACACGGCTAGGATACATTGTCTTATTATGGAGTTTCGGTGCCTGTCTCTTGGCTTCATCATTAGATCTGATGGTAGAATGGTTCCTATTGAACGATTAGTTCCTTCCATAATCAGCTCACCTAGATAACCTGAAAAAATACAACGATATATACGTCTCCATAATATTTTATTAAAGAATTATCCTCCAACTCCTGACCGTTGAGGAGTTGTACCTTCCATCATCAGCGCAGCCACATGAGATTATGATTATCAGCCGAAAATACTTAAACAGCTTTAGAAAATATATGAAAAAACCTATGTGTGCCTATAAAATTCGAGGGTTGCCCTCGATTTCTCAGGGTTTCCATCATCAGATCCTGACTTGATGACAATGGGACCATTTGGGAAGTATACCCTTTCCAACAAAAAAAGATTTTTTCAAATCGGTTAGCAAGCGACGGAGTTATGCCCGAACAAACATAAAAAAAAAAAAAAAAAAAACAAACATCCGAATTGAGAACCTCCTTCTTTTTTTAGAAGTCGGTTAAAAAGCGTTCGTTCATTTGTTCGTTCTGCGGCTCGTTCCATTTAATGAGGAAGTGTTCTAGAAAAACTACGGTACAAATTATTGTTACGAAATGCCACCGTTCCGCCGTATGTGATTAGTACCGCTTACATAGTAAGCGTAAGCGTAAGCAATCTCCCACATGTGAGATTTGTGTTACGTTACAGTGATTTGCTTGTCGAGGTATCATAATGCTAGGATGCTTCGCATTAACCATGCTTTTATTTTCAATGTTATAGCTGAAGACAAGAATGCTGACAAATTCAAGGCCACCCTCGACCATGACCACAAAAAATTGTTTAATATGTAAATGCCTTCGTTTAAAAGGCCTCTAAGTAAACCGAAATGTTGTGTTACAGAAGAAAACAATGTTGTATGCAAGTGAAACGATTCAAACACACGCCATACAAGCATCTCTCAGAGCTTGCTTTTCTTTCTTATTCCTTCCTATGAATAAGGGAATGGGGACGTGCAAACATGGATGTAGAGGACGCTTAGTTACGACATGTCGTGCAGCCTCACAGTACCGTGACCGCGGAGTAATGAAAATGGAGTGAACATGTGCGGCCGAACTGTCTTTTGGCGTCTTCACAAACAGCCGAATCATCAACGGCACGGCACAATTGGTGCAGTGGTTAAGCGATTGACTGCTGCGTCACGGGTCGCGGGTTCGATCCCCGCACGGAACAAGTATTTGTATGACCTGCAAGTAGTTGTTCCGGGTCTGGCTGTTTGTGTATGTGAGTTTAAATGTTTGTAAACGCACCCACGATACAAGAGAAATTCCTAGTGAGGGACAACGTTATTTTTTTTTAAATAGTAGATTTTTTGGCGATCGATGATTACACGATATATTTTCCACCTCTAGCAAGCATAGTGAATTTGCATATTATCCCGATTGTGTATGAATTTTCCTTATTTTTCCGGCTATCTCGATAGCAAGGCGACTACGATATTATATACGTGTTCAAAGAAATGTTCAGTTTTAATACACCGTGCCGGATCGCTGTCACTGATAGTTATTTCTTCAGCAAAGGTTTACAGGCTGATAACATGAAACAAAATATGATCCAGTTTGACCCCAGTTCGTTGTTAGGTTCAGTAGGTTAGTTATGTATCAGTTAGGCTTATTCATGGTGTTAGATTATTCAAGGGCGCGGTTCGTACTCCATTATATACTTACTATTCCGTGGTCATGATCATCTGTCGCGTCGGTCTGTCATGGCTGCCGTTGCATGTGTAAAGCCATTTCAGCGCCATTATATGCAATACACTGACCCACTTCTCACCTCGACACATCACGTACATCTGGCGCATTTCTAACTTATTACTATAATAGCGTGTTGTAATGGTCGAAAATTGTATGGAACTATTAATGGAATTTAAATATTTAATTGTTAGTTGATAATGGATAAATGTTAGTCTTTACTCCCTTCTTTCTTGTAGACTCCAATAACATAGGTTTTAATACTTTTATTGCACCGTAAGTTTCTATCATCTTATCCTAGGTAGGTACTGACAGTTACCTCAAATCTAAAATTAGTATTTTAGTACGCAGAGCAAAACAAACGTTATTTTTGTTATTAATTTCGAGCTACGTAACGTTACACAGTGTAATTTAATAATGTATTACCTACCAATCTTATGAAATTGTTTTGTTTGCAGAGGCCACCCATCATCACGTTCACTTACAGGCGGCATGAGTAACTTGCGTTACGTTAAGATGCGCACACTTCATTACGAATATCTTAATTACAAAATAAAATCGTATTATGTTGTAGGTAGTAGTTGCCAGTTGCGCAAGTAACGGCGGCAACTGCTTCAATTGAAGCATGCGCGGGAGTCGATAAACAATATAACTTAATTATATGTGCGACTTAATGCACGGTCGACCGGTAAATTGCTCCACTTCAGGATCAATGTCCTACGCTCTGGCGATCTAGCATTTTACAAACAAATGTTCAAAGTCCTACTTTAAGCCTTGCAGCTTTTTCGTGCGTGTACGCAAGCAATAATACACGAATTCTACCAAATGTTTCATAGTGCACCTATTTCTAACAAAATCACTTCCGTACTTACATTTTGTGGGTACACAGTTACCTACTTTCAGAAGAACGTGATTTTAATCTACCGTGGAAGCAACTGAGTCCGCTAAGTTAGTAAGACGAACTTCCTAGGCAAACTTCAAAGAACTTACCTACAAGTTTCAGTGTCCAAAGTTACCGTGCAGTTCCAACAATCAACTTATACAACTTAACTTAACTTATAGACACAGAAATTCAAAATGTTTTCACTCAGAAATAAGGTAAATATCTTAAAATATTTACGTACCGAAGAATTCCGGGCCGTATGATAAATTCGTGCTTCATTTTTGCGAACACGAGAGAGAGTGTAGTGATAAGAGAAATCTGTTGTCTTAATCTGTATTATCTTTGATTGTATGAATGCATTATCCGACACATTGTTCTATTCGATCATCTTTCAACTGAGAAAATCGGACAGAGTTACCGTCTAAAGTCCGCAAGAACTGCAAACTTGATTTAACTTCGTGTTGTTTTGGTAGCTTCTTGGCGCAAAAGTGTCATGTTCTGTGGTCTAGTGCAACAAACTTTTCCTAATGCGACAAGACCATTGGACTTTAGCAAAATAGTTCGTGCACTGACTGGACAGGTCCACTCAATCTGTGTGGTTCTTTCCTCAAAAGACCATTCCAGACACCGATCTACATAGCCTTCACATGATCTGACCAAGATTTTGTCTGGACTTTAAAAGAGACTGTGCCCTCTGAGTTTGCTTCGGCCTTTCTTCTCAGAGTAGTCAGAAAGGAAATGCCGACCTCATCTAGTTTTTAAAATACGATTGACGTGTAAAATTGTTGGTTCAAACCTACTTAAGTACAGAAATAAAATCATTTATGATTTATATTACTTTTCTAAACATCTGTACTTTATCTGAAATATGAACTAAGAACAGTATGATGGTGCATTACACGTATGAGCATGCAAATGACATTGAAATAGCGAATGCAGCAAACGGGCTAGCGTGCACCTGCCACTTTATACACTAGGTAGGTATGTAATTATTTATAACGTGGAAGTACCTACGAATAATATTTTCCTCTTATTGATTAATATATTTTATTATATAAACGTGCATTACAACCAAGTACATAAGTTTAACCTTGAAGTAGGCGAAGGTTTTTTTAGGTTAAGTAAATATATTTGATCTATGATTTTGGAGAATAAGATAAACTGAACGGATTCAGAAATCAAAATTAAGATAATCTTAAACCATATTTTAGGTTATTTTTGGTTGTTTTATTAATAATACGATATGTCGTATTTTTCCGTTGTCAAATATAAAATGTAAACGAAAATGAGCTGACGTTTTTCTCATACCTTTTTCATTGGGGAAAACAATATTATATATTATACCCTTATTATCGTTGAGCGGAACAAGGAAACATTTCATTAGATCGTGATAAATAATTTATCTCACAAAATTGTGTGGCAGGCGAGTATCCTTTTATTACAAATAAATTCATCAATTCATGTTTAGACTGGTGGCATTGAACTTTTCAACGGAGTCTGTGTACCTCTAGGTACTAATTGAGGTAAGGAATTTAATAATCGACTAAATGTTTCTTACAAATACGCCACAAAACCATTATGATGGTCGTGAAAGGTAGTATTTTATTCATGCATTTATTATTAGTGCAATTAACTGAAATTGAACTTGCTTTAGTAGGTAGTCATTTCAGTTTCTGGTTCCTATTTCCGGACTTTGGGCTTAATCGTGGAAACTATAATAGCCAATAGGTAGGTACCAATTTCTTATTTTAAATTAATATCTACTTAATAATATATTTACAGTATGTCAGCGTTTCCGGAATGAAAAAAATAAATAAAAAAAACAACTGGTTGACTGGTAGAAAATGCCTATGGCATTAAGTCCGCCTCTGTACATTTGTGTGATTAAAGTGTGAAATAATAATAATAATAAATCTCTAGGTATTTCAACACGTTTATAATGTGAACATTTACTTTGTGTTCCAAAACAAGAATTTTTTGCCATAAAAGGATCTATTTCTGCACTCGGGTGTAACTTAAACCACCCGTCCCATTTTATACAAAGCCAAGGTGAATCTTTTGTACAATTCTGCCAAGTTTTAAGACCCTAAACAAGATAAGTAGGTACCTAGACCGGATTACAGTCGGCCCAAACTTTTTCTATCTCCGTATTTCTCAGAGGCTTAATAAGTTACACATCAGTGAGTATCGACGGATTAACTCTGTGGGAAGAACGGAAATTAAACGCACTACACTACACTCAACAGCTACGCGGCTTGATGAGCGTGTGAACGGAGCGGAGCGCACGCGGGGAATCACAGCAAGCCTTTTAAACCGTCCGAGGTCAAGGTGCTGTAAACGTAATCAGTGAAATGAGCCGCTTAGATTTACTTTTTTTTAACTGCATGTATAAATTAACACACTGCCGCAAATTCTCAACCTTGACATTAAATATAATATGCAGTAGAAAGTTTAGAGATTTATCATGCCGACACGCGAAACACTTTTTACATGTAAATATAAAATAGTTTAATAGTTTAACTAGCCATTTTATGTGCAAATTAAAACGGAAATGCAGCGTAACCTCCATAAATGAAATGTGCAAGAAAACGGAATTCAAGCGCAGAAAAAGGCCGAATATTTTGACTCTACGAGAATTTATCGATTAGGCATTCATAAATTCAAATCTACAAAAAAATAATTATAGGTCTACTTTTTAGTGTAAAACAAGTCTTCAAATAAACATGTTTTCTTGGCCCACATTACATTAATTTTTGTAACCCAAGTGAAGTATAACAGACAGTTTAACGATGCGCCCAATAAATGGTAAAAAGTGGCCCACTGACCGTATGCTAACGGTAAAATAAACTACGCCTGTTTTCACTATCGGTTTTGTGGTCAATCTTGCTTACCAATACCAGAACCTGTTCATTTGCTAGCGTCTAGAATGCAGGTGTCGGCTGCCAGATTAAGCCACTTGCCTGAACAGAGTAACTTGTACCATTTGTGTAATATATCTGAACTCCCGTCGCTCGGCATCAACCTGCATCCAAAGCACATAAAGGAAACTGTAAGGTATATTTATGGAGTACATTATCCCAATTTTCTATGAAATATCGTCTGCATATTCTGGAATAGCTCGCCTTTTACAATTTACAAGGACTAAAATATGACCGTGTCTAAACTCAAGTTTACATACTCTTAGGTACATTTATTTTACTTTTACTTTACCTACTCAGTTTACCGGCATAAAATTCCTTCACATTTTAGTGAAATCTAAAGGAGAAGATAAATTCATAGATAGGTACTATAAAGATGACATAATATGTCATTTACATAATTATCAATTTACACAAACGCCTAAAAGTGAATAGTGTCACTATTATTCCAGCAAAACTAAACTTTGCTCATTGGGGACTTTTGATTAGTAAACATAATCCCGGCTGGATGAAAAGCCAGTCAGTCGTCTAATTTACTATTCAGGGACACGTGTGCGGATCAAAAGCCTGAATACTGCACGTGTACTTTCATTACCAGTACATAGATAGTAAGTACATAGTTCACGAACTAACTCTGTGTGGAATACAAATTTAATATTATAAAGCTTAGTTTGTATGTAGACTTCGATCATTCGATGGATCGGTTTGGAATTGTCTGATCTGGCCCTGCAGTCTCGGCATAGTCAGCAATCGTTTTCGGTTGCTAAGTCCTAACAATCCAGATGTAATGATATTTGGTGGTCTCCACACTCAAATTTATCGGTTGTAACTGGTATTTTAGGTAGGTACCGGTAGGTAACAACCGATAAATTTTAGTGTCGAGACTACCAAACATTTACATCAACATTTACATCTGGATTGTTAGGACTTAGCAACCGAAAACTATTGCTAACTATGTTGAGACTGCAGGGCCTGGGCCGGCAGTCTCGACATAGTTAGCAATCGTTTTCGGTTGCTAAGTCCTAACAATCCAGATTGTAACGATATTTTGTGGTCTCCACACTCAAATTTATCGGTTGTTACTGGTATTTTAGGTAGGTACCGGTAGGTAACAACCGATAAATTTGAGTGTCGAGACTACCAAACATTTACATCAACATTTACATCTGGATTGTTAGGACTTAGCAACCGAAAACAATTGCTAACTATGTCGAGACTGCAGGGCCTGGCTTGCTATTTCCCTTAAGAGTTGATGTAATGTCGTTAGTAGTATGTAGTATCGTTAGTCAATAACGTTTCCATTTGGTAGGTATATATCTACTTATGCCATCTTCATGTCATGCCGTCGATATTGAACAGACGTCAATTTTTAAGTGGGATGTGGATAGATGGGAGCAGTTCTATCAGACTCTCTAATCCGACTAGCTAAGGGCTTTACTAAAAGTTTTCATGGATATTTAACTCGAATATTGAATTTAGATTTTATATTAGAGCTAGTGGTGCCGATTCCCTTGTTTACAAACTAAACTAAATTTAAGTTCAGTGCATCTTTTTCTTTCTATTTCATTTAGAAAAGGACAGAAGATAAATTTTAGTTTAGTCCTGTCAAATTAATCAGCGCCTGACACTACTCCATACAAGTTAAGACGTGATTAAAAAGTTGACTACCAAAATTACATTTTAAAAGAGTAACGGTGTAGTTTCTTGCCTATTCTTCTCCATACGAAACTACCTTTTGGAAGGGGCGACTAGAATCAATTATATTTAAATGTAAATGTTGACGTTCAAAAGTGCCTTTTAGGTGCCTATTTGAAATAAATGCTTTGACTTTGACGTTGACTTTGACATCGAATTACGTCAGGTGCTGACTAATTTGACAGGACTAAACTAATATTTTTTTATCTTCTGTCCTTTTCGTAATGAAATAGAAAGAAAAAGATGCACTCAACTTAAATTTAGTTTAGTTTGTGAACAAGGGAATCGGCACCATTATATAACCAGCATAGTGTATAATTACCTAAGTATATCATTACTATTTTTTCAACTACTTGTGTACTACTTACTTACTACATAATGAGACACGTATGCAGTCAACATGTGTTCGTACAATCATTGTGGAAATAAAAAAAATACATAACGCAACAGCAATAGAATATTTTATCATAATTAATAAGAAACCAAAGGAATTCCTGTGGAAACATTGATGCATATAAGCATGCCCATAAAAGCTTCATATAATATATTGTTGGGGCTAACATTAGCTTTGTACGCACGGCTACAGATCAAGCTATAAAGTTCCAGTACAAGCTGATCTCGCATTTCCTTACAGTCAGAGGTCAGTGTAAACTGGAAATGTGTAGCTTGATATGTCGTCGTGCGTACTTAGTCAGACAGCTGAAAATGAGCCTTCAAAGATAGATAGACTGGAAAGTATAAGATCCACCATGCTTGGAATATGTTTTGGATATGTATTGTGGTGACCGTGGCACGCGGCTGTGTGAATGAGGCAGAAAGATCATTTACATACACAGCCATTTCAGCAGCAACACACTGAAGGGCTTCTCTTACCCCATTCTTTCCTGTTTTGCGACAAAACAGCAGAGAATTTAACATCTAGGATTTGGACAATAAACCTGAGAAAAGAAGGGGTGTTTTCGTTGAAAGCAAAAAGTAAATAAATTACTTAAACAATATTTTAGTACATATGTAATTACTACACTTTCTACACAGTGCGATGTTTGCAGCGTTGCCAACTTTCAGAATGCACCCCTTAATGTCATAATTTTAGCTAAACTCTTAACAAACATTCATATCTCTTGTATAAAACACACTATTTCACATCATGATGGTTATTAGCTCAACAGTGCGTACCTGCATATTGCGATCAGTGTGCATTCTGTGCAAATTGTCACTTTTTGTGAGTGTGTGAAAGTGCCATACAATAAGCCTGTCACTTCCACGTTACTTAGAATTGACAGGCAATTACATTATACTATGAGAAGCTTGACTTATTGAATGAGTAATTTACACCTTTGAATTAGTTTGTGGTTTACGTAAGAAGCAGTTCAAACAACTAAAGCTAAGTTCAGCCATTACTGTGGTTGACCTTCAGCTCCTCCAATAAAAGGTTCTTAACACAGATTTACACATTACAAATACCTATTACGTTTTTTGTGAATGCGTTAGTGAGCCGTTTTTTAAAATCAAATGTTTCACAGGTATCTAGGTACTTCTTTTACTTACCTACTTCTAATATAAAACTTCACTCTGTAGCAGGATGAGCAACAACATCAGCAACTAGCATTAGATATGTTTTAATTACTATTTTCGTAGTTATTACGAGAGCGTATAAAGTTTAAAGACATCATGTGTCAAAAGCTTTAAAATAAAGCAAGACATTTTTACCGCCGACATTTCTAAAAAAGGCTAAAAAGCAATAACAATTATTTGATTCAATTATGACATTAATTTCATGGAGTACTTATGTAAATTATAACGTATCTACTATAATTTTTCAACTTGCCTTTTTTGTCTGTCTTAAAAATGTGTTAATTGTGCCTTTACAAGTTCAATTCGTAAGAAAATAAAGTTGTGAATCATATAATTCATAAAAGATAGGCAATTATTTCTGTTCTATTTGAACAATTGCGTGACCAATGACAACGTGTGACGTGTTGACTAACAATAAAAATATCAGCTGACGAACACATTTACTGAAAATAACCATGAAACATCATTATACAAAGAGGTGATGATATCACTTCATAATCAGCTCATAACGTCCCTACGGCGGCTGGCTGGGAGACAGACTTCCTCTCTGTGAGAGGGGGAGGGGCCGTAATCCACGACGCAGGCCCAGTGTGGGATGATAAAACATAATTTTATAAAATAAAAATGCTTAAATTAATACAACGCCAGTTAGCACGATGTCGCAAAGTTTACTTTCTTTTTAACCGACTTTAAAAAAAGGAAATTCTCAATTCTGTTTTTTTTACAATTTTATTTTTTAAGTATGTTAACTTAGAAGTCCGTTATTTGACTGATTTGAAAAATTCTTCTTTTGTTTGAAGGGTTATACTTATAGGGTGGTCTCATATTAATTTGGTCAAGTTCTGATACCTAATTGGTTTTTGAGTTAGCTTCAATAATACGTATTGTTTCCATTTCGTGTATGTTGTTAATGTTATAATAACTTCCTGTCACTGTCATTTGCTTAGCAAGTGAAAGCATACGAATTTATGTGGGGTAGGTACCACAACTAGAAAGTGAAAAATAAAATCTTTATCACAAAAATAAAACAATCGACTTCAAAAAAAAAAAACACTGCAAAGTGAAAAATAACTTTAATTTCGGAATCTGGTTTTTGGGTTTGTTTTTTCGTTTTTTGCCACCGACTTCCAAAATTATAGTAGATTATTAACCAAGGGGATAAAGCAGTGTCTTCTGTCGCGGGTGACGATTTAAATCGCGAGCGTAATGAAGGACTCGAGGTTTACTCCCGAGCGTAGCGAGGGTGTTAAAAACTTAAATCACGAGCGAAGCGAGGGATTTAAGACGAGTCCTGAGTGAAGCGAGGGATTTAAGTTCACCCAAGACCAAGACAGCTTTATCATCGAGGAAAATACTCTACTTTTCGTACCATTTGCGAAAAAATTAACACAATAATAATATGAGATAAGCATTTATTAAAAATAATGACAATTAAACGTATTTTTAGAACATTAACTTATTTATAAAAATAAATTAAAATAAACTTAACGTTTATATATATGAGAACAAAAACGAGGCAAATTCCTAGAGTAATATTTTTTTGTCGGAAAAGCAAAGGCATCTAGCTCATACGGCCTCGTTGGTTTTCGTAATTTTATTTAAAATCATATCTGCATAATAAATGCGTATTCCTTTTTCAAAAAGATGTATAATGGTTTATATACAAACTGAATGGTGTAAACACAGATGTAGTTCAGTATAAATTTCGGTAAGTATTCCAAATTTAAATCACATTCTCCCCCTAGAGGATGAATGAAATTCAGTACAATTTTCTTTCCCTGTTTTTAACAGATTAATAATGACTATTGTTATGTTCGCTTTTTGTGGCATAGAATGTCACTTTTTTGAGCAAGTGGTACGAAAAAGTTATTTTTCACTCTGTAGTATTTTTTTTTTGGGTAGTCGGTTGCTTTTGATTTGCAATATTTTATTTTTTGTTAGGTTTATTTTCCGAAATGCATTCATCCAAATTCTTCTTAGGTATACGTACACCTACCGAATAAAAAAGACAAATATACGTAGCTTCACTTATAGCACAGTATATTAAGTTAAGTGCAAATTGCTAGGCAAGGACCTGTAATAAATCGCTAACCAACTCCTAACCTACTGCTCTAGAAGGCTAGTAAGTACTCGTGACGCGATAAACAGTTATTATGTAGGTAGGTTGTAAACTAATGGCTCTATCCTGCCACATCAAAATTAAATTCCGATTTGTGAATTGCAGACGGTAAACTCAAGGCAGACAGTTAACAAAGGCAAGATCTTCTCTAATCAATTTATATACAACAGTGGTATTAAGTACTTACCAACATCCGTCCAGTGAATACTTCTTCTTTTTGGCCTGCAAACCAGCTGGATGACCGAATAATCTTTATTGGCTTTAGCCGTAAAGCTCATGACGAATCGAAAGAAGAATATAATGAAATTAAAATTCAGGATTTTTTTATGAATGGTGTTTTATGTCAGCATCTAGGTAAGGTACCTACCTAACTGCCTATGATAGGTAGCTACATTTTTGAGAACACACAGAACAACAAATTGAATTGACATACATGTATGGACGATTTCAAGAACACGCTAACGGTACCCATTAGCACGTAAGCAATAATTTCGAAATGTAAATGAACAACTGCATGTTCTGGGTGAATTAGATTGTTTCCTGAGTGGTCTCAATATCATAGGTCGTAAAAGTACTAAACGGTTTGGTGGACACGAGTCAAATACACAAACTATTATTGGGAATCCAGGGAATGACTTATAACTGGCTGAAATATCAGTTGCCACGCTATCTTATCCTACAAATTAGCATCTACACTGTATGTTTAAGCTTCCTGGTGACCATTGGAAAAACAAACTGTGATCAGCAACTATTTAGGTACCTATGAAGTTAACCAAGCATGATATGGCAAATATTATCTTCTTTGAGTGTTAGTGGTCATCGGGAAAACCAACCCCGACACTGGGTGATGATGAGCAACTATGCTGATAGCTTCGTGTAATAAATTTAAGTTTTAAGTCACGCCATGGGAAGCGATACAGGCGATGTTTGATTGAAGTAAACAGAAATAGGAATTAATTACATACTGGTGTTTGATAAGTATTAAGTGCTATCATTTGTGATGTTTTATTTAAAGCGCTAACAATAGACGTTAATTACGATGGAAGAGAAGGGCTATTGTTCACCAGGAAGAACCGTTCATTAGTAACTGGGATATCTATTGCTGGCTTGTTTTTCATACAAACTTCAATCAGAGAGTCGATGATTCCACTGCTTTGGGACATAAACTATTAGATTGAACTATATAAAACAGACACCTAGCTAGGTCTTAAAATGGGGCGAAACTGGGTGTTACGAAAAACTGGAGTTAACCAGTTATAGCTAACATACTGGATTCTGCTAGTGAAGGAGTGGGTGCCTATAATAACACGCTATCAACCTAAGTAGCCTAACCAAACCACATATGACCAGTGATAGATCAGAAGTTCTGCGATATGAAAGAAAGAAAAGAAAGAAAATGCGTTTTTTGCGGTAAACATGCGCAAAAAATAACACAAACACAAAAAATTAGAAAAGGTTGGGGGAAACATGCGTCACATCTAAAATAGATAAGAGAAATAGTACCACCGTGAAAAAATTATCAAACAACTGAAGGAAAAAGCATGAAAAGAGTAGGATTGAAATTGCTAAACAGAACGTGTCCAAAACTTATAGGTAGGTGGATGTTACTAAACTTTAACCTATTCGCCACCCCGGTCGGATTAATACGACAAATGTTTTCGTGCCCGTGTCGCCTCAGTCGTATATATACGACTGAGAACCTATGTTCGTTTCTTGTTATTTAATTTGTCGATTTATGAGCTGGGCGCTGGGGGCACGGCAATTGATATAAAAACCAGCGGTCAAAAGGTTAATTCGAAACCTAATTGCGATACCCGATACCGTAATATCGAAATCATCGTGTCCCATTGGTCCGCCACATTCCTACGTATAAGTTCATTACTAAACGCGCAGTAGGACATCTGCTTAGTATTCCGAGCACCGTGCGGCACAAACACGGGAATCTTTCACCGGCATACCTCCATCGATGTTGAAGGGAATACGGTACCCTTGGTGTTTTTGTAAGCTGTATGAGTATCGGTACTGTTGGTGGTCTCAATTTCTTTATTGGTATCTAAGTTCAAATGTACGTGGTACATGCTTGGAGTATGTCTATCTGGGTATTGCCGCGGGGAAAGGCATCGTGACTTTATTACTATAAATCTAATGTTTGCTTTCAAATACATTTTTAGTGCTTAATTAGGTTATTAAGATTTCTATGTTTTTTTTTATAGGCTAATGACCATATGCTTACATGAACCCTTGTTTGCCAACATCGTCAAAGAAGGCTCTGCCTGTGGAGTTAAGGAGTGGTGGTTGGTCTACTTGGAACCTTAGACCCATAAAATACCATGGAATGTCCTTAGAGTTTCTTGCCCGTTCTTCTCCATAGGAAGCTTCTACGCTTTAGAATGGGCAACTAGCTTAATCTTTCTGACTGACCGGCAACCTTGACAATTCAAAAGGGCCTGCAATTGGTTTAATCGATATGAATGCTTTGACTTTACCTATGGTTTACAGTATTGTGCAAAAGTGAACTGCTGACGAAATAATTAGATTGTAAGTAGGTACCTAGACCTACTCAATAAGGACACCGTTAACTTTAATTATCCGCACGCAATCAAGATCAATAAGAACTATTGCCTATTATGAATAAATAATATGCACTGATAGCAAAATAAGACCAATTTATTATTTTACAAAATGATGGTAAATTCTTACGAATCCAAGTAGCAGTCGTTGCAGGTTGTTGATTTATTACTACAAGGGATCACGAAGATTTATAGGCTTGGAATGAGATAAAACCTTATTCAAATAGAAGCATAAATTAAAATAGCATGTGATTTAGGCGACATTGTAATCCCTTTGAATGTTGACGGAAGCCTGAGACACAAAAATCACAGACAATTCAATTGCGAAATTGCAGTTACCGTCTTACACCTACTATATATCTTAGTAGGTAGTGTATAAGTACATAAATACTTAGCCAGGCTCGTCAACATGAAATTGAAGGAGACCGAGTGGAATCATCATTTTATTAGAGTAAAAAAATATGATGAATCGAATTATTAGAATACTTTATCTCCGCAAAACATTCTTATGGCAAATTCAAGCACAGAAAAGCAAAATCATGTACGAGTATGTTTCACCTATATTTTTGAAGTGATCAATCAAAATATTTCAAAATAGCACATCTTGCAAACAAGAAAAACTTCCGAGGTGTTATAAACTGTTAACACAAGGTCATGTTTCGCACACAGATTCTTACTGATAAAGAAGTAAGAACACAACGTGACAATGATAATGAACGGCCTTCCAGATAACGGATGTGTTTGTAAAAGGTGTAAGTTAAAAATGTTTGACGTACTACCATTATCTCTAATTTGCCAATGGCTGCTGTTATTTAGGTAGCACACAAACAAACTATATACGACATTATCATTGTGACAGCTTTCAAAAATAAAGCTAGCGTCACTATCACAGCAAGAGCAAAGCGATTAACATACAAATTATGTACTTATCTCTGTCTCGCTGAGTACGACAGAAATATGAAGATATAAGTACCACCTACGACAATTGAATCCTCCGTATGAATGGAATAGACATTCTGAAATAAAACGCTTACGTTGCCAAAGAGTCTGGCATCGTTGGCCCAGATGCGTAGCGATAAAGCGCCATCACCGGAGACTGTGAAAACATGATTGTGAGACCGCATACATCAGCGATTCGCGACAGATGTCCGAATTACGAAACGGTGCGACGTGGGAGGGAATCCTGCTATTGTTTGCAACCTGTCGATGTGGGCTAGGTGTCCTCGAACTTAACAAATGCATTACTTTCTACGATACACATTAATTTGCATCGTTCTAGTAGGTAGGTTGCAGGCATCTAGTGCAGCTAAGACTGTGCTTTACAAGCATCATCAAACAGTTATCTATTTTGTGTCCTACTTAATCTAATAAAATAATAAATGCTGTCGTTGCATATAATTTAAAATAGATCTGTGACAAATAAACCTGTTTTTATTTCTTTCAACAATGACGTTAATCGGTTCTAGCCCGTCAATTTTTTTTTTTTTTTGGTTTTTGTAAATTGTAGCTCTGTTTTACATCGCATGTTGATCTAAATGCGATTCGCGACTGTAGGAATGATATATTTACTGAATAGTAATCATAAATTTCATATCAATCGCCAAACTTTGAAAATTTGTTCCACCTAAGAATTTTTCGAATCGCATTCTGATCAACATACGACGTAAAACAGTGCTGAAATATGCAAAAAACCAAAGAAAATTTGAATTTAGCGGTCTTCAACTGAGGATTCACCTTATCTGTGCTGTCTTAAGTTCAATTAAAGGAGGAGGGAGGCAGGGTTTAGGAGTAGCTAAGTAAGGATCTTAGTGGGTGGCGTTCTTTAGTTCTTGCCTATGGGAAAATGGCGTGAATGTGCGTGTTATTAATTAATATTAATTAAGGCTAATTGGATACATAATTAATTTTTCAATATTACGAACAAATAAAACGATTGAATTATAATGTCAGAACTTTAAAACGATTTAAATAGGTAAACATGATACTACACCAATTAAAACTAAACTTAATCTCAACTTTGGAATTTCATATTACTTGTCACTATGAATAACTTAGGTATGTCTAACCAGTAGATAAACTTATTACTATCGTAGCTATTAAATTAAAATCAGATGACAGCTTCACAAATCAGAAGAAATATATGACCTTTTTATAAGATAGTAGATAAGTACCCATATTTTTAAATTGAGACACTCAAGCAGCATGATTACCTTTCTCTGGCCGACGCAATTTCCGGCAATGATTGGACGGTATCAGTGTTACCAAACAATAAAATGTTTTATGATAGCAGTGATGTAATGCAGTCACTGACCTCTCCAATTTGTCAACACTGATCTCTGGAATGATTGTGAGAGTACAAGGGTTCAGTATAGTGAGATTTATTGTTATTTTCATTTGTATGCGTTTAACCTAACGTAGGGCTCAATTAATAGATATTATATTAGGTATGTTATTAGGATTTTTCATCAGAATATCTCAGTAGCAGGCCGGATTCTGGATTAGTGCCCAGTTGATGGCAATAGACTTGCCCCCTATACCTCACCAGGTACAAATCTGCCTTACCCTTCAGGGTTTAGAGGCGGGTGGTTACTCGTACATTTATCTTACTATTACTAACTCTAACAATTTTTTTCACGTTTTCATTTCACGTTTATTATAAAAGTTAATGTTATAAAAAGAGATGAAATAGGTAAAAAGCACCATTTTCTTGGTATGTACAAATCTGCACTTGCACAAATAAAATCACATGTCGCTAACTATCTTAGTAAAATTTTTATCTTCTATCAGATTAAATACAAATCGCTATCGACTAGGCAACGTGCTACAGCCTTAAGGTGCGCCTATAATATAACATTTCAGATTCGATTTAGAGTCCCCTGGCTGGAGGCTTTGAGTTAGCTCGAAGGCACCACAGGATTGACCGGTTAAGCAGTCACGGCCTCTCAAGACCAACTGCGAGATGCCATACATAAAAAAAAGTCTATTTAGAGCATTGCTTTACAACACTACCTCCTTGACTGACGATCATTCGCCTGTAATGTAACATCAAATTCGATTTTGAGCATTTAGTTGATTCCACAATGCCAGGCGAAGCGGTCGTTATGCTGAGCGCAGCAAAATTAATTATAATAAGACATTTTTATTCACGAAAAAAACAGTAGAAACGATATTTATTGGTACCATGAATTATTTCAAAACCAATGTAATGCTAGAATCTGTAACATTACAGATTGCGCAGTGTAATGCTCGGTTCTCCTTCCTCACTGATGTAATGCTCGACTCAGTAACGCTACATGTACATTACCTACAGGCGAATCCTCCAAGTGAGGGAGCACCTTTACAAACATCTTTAAACCCCAGATGCGATTGCCAAACACGCTCGCATCCTCTTCATCTATGTTCTAAGTTATGTTTCTTGTTTCTGCTAGCTGTGTTCTATGTACTTGTACCTATGTATAGATTGTAGTTAGAGAGGGACGTGCTCACACATTCATTACGGTTACAGGATAGGATACAATTTAGATGTTTTGTTTGCAGTTAATTTTATCGAAATGTTTTGTTTAGCTAATTTACGGGGTGATACTGGTACGGAGGCATAGATATTTTGCAGCAAATATTTTACTTTAGATATAACTTAAACATATTAAACAGTTTGATATCCTGCGTTTCAATATGTGACACAGTTTGTCACGCAAAACCACTACGTAAATTTATAGGGAAACTTTTTTTTTTCAAGAAAATGTTATTATCAAATCACTTACTTTTTACTTAAGAGTCTTAACAATTTCCTAATTTTTACCTAAGTGCCTAAGTAACTACTAAGTTCGCGTAAAGCAATCTCTAGTCTTTATTTCCAATTTCTTAAGGGAAACATTATCGAGTAGGTATCTAAGCGTAGCTTTAAAGCAATTAAGTACGACGAACTCGATAACAATTAAGTACACTTCGTATTTAAGAATTAGTTAAGGTAAAGTAAGTATTTTCTAACAGAGTCTTGACTCTGTTAATTAGTTAGGATGATTTAAAACTACAAGTACCAAAAACAGGTAGGTACAATAAAAGTTTAGCGGGGTAGTTGGATAAACTCTACCTAAAAAGCTACCTAATCTTAGACTTTAGAGACAAATATTAGATTTTCAGCAGTTTAGGTACTACAAAAACTTTAAAGCTTCTTGCTTTAAAGTTTTTGTAGTACCTAAACTGCTAAACTTCTTGTTTAGACGGAATTACACATTAGAACAACAGCAGATCCTGATAAGTATATGGAAGAAAATCTTGCAACTACTGATCTCACAAATAAGTTGGGATTAGGGCAAGAGGATGATGTCGATGACAAAGGAAAGTTATCTTTATCTCAGCGAGTTTAAGAAGACAGGAACCTCATTCTCATAGAGTTGACAATTGAATCCGCGCAAACGAAGTCTCAGGCCATACTTAGCAAGTACCTACGATATAAACAGTGGTTATTTCTTAGAAAGTGAAACTGGGAGCGCACTCCATGGCATTTACGTAATTACGGAACGCACAGTCAGTGGTGAGGCGACGTCGCCATGGCAGCGCTCTGATACCTCTGGAAAGTGAAACTAAGGACGACGACCTACGTCAGACCCCATTAACGAGAGGTTTAACGTCAATTTACGGCCTTGTAGGGACAATGTATCTGTGAATGATATGTGTCAGCGTTTTGATGTGTGAGAGGTTCGATCGACAGTCACTGTGCAGTGGCGGATCCGAGCGACTGTTTTCAGTAGTTTGGGACAGTGAAAATAAAAAAAAATAACGCGCATAAGCATAAGCCTTTACTGTTCCCACTGCTGGGATACAGGCCTCCTCTCGGTGAGAGGGAGCGGACCATGATCCACCACGCGGGCCCAGTGCGGGTTGGTAGATATCACATGTCTTCGAACTTTGTTTTGGTTCTACGACAGGCCGGTTTCACGATGTTTTCCTTCACCGTTTTGAGAGCAATGGTGATGAAATAATTTACACAAAGTAAAGCGCCTGTCTGGGTTCGAACATACGACATGCAACTCGTAAGTCGGGGCCGCTATCACTAGACCACCACGGCTCACACGCATCTCTTTTATTACATACGGAAAGTGTCGCAGTGACTGCCTTATAGGTCTAAAGGAAGAGTGCCTGCAGCCTTAAGATCTCACCTAAGCTAATATTAAGCACCAGGGTAGCCCGTTTTCTTAAGCTTTTTGCAATTTGCATAAGTTCCTAAAATCCCATTGAATGACTTTTTCATGAAACATTAATTCAATGGGATTATAATTATGAGCTTAGAGGGTTGTATTGATGATTTTAATGATCATAATTCTGTAAATAGAGTTTTTTACGGTGGCGAATCATATTTTGTTCAATATACATCCTGACCCTTTTTTTTTCAGGGTGGTAAATCATCAAATAACTTCTCCCGCTCTGGGCGGAGCGGGAGGGCGTGCCAGACTCATACTAACTAAAACCCACCCGTGTTCCTTCAGTTACCTGTGCCAGGGACCACGGTAACCCTTTCGGACTTTCCCGCAACCCTGGCAGATACATCCTGACCCTGACCTGCAAATTGCAAAAAAACCGTAAGAAAATTTGAATTTAATGAGCTACCAGGCGCTTTCCCCATAAATCAAGTGAATATCTACAATGACGTTAGTGTTTATCTATCGTTACATGTCTCGTTTTAGCAACGTTTATCTTTTTGCATTAAATCGCAAAATCTTAAAAATTATCTAAACTTCAACATTTATCAAGTAAAATTGCCGACTTCCGTCAAAAAGAAAAAACATCGGCAGCATAAGTATCTACGTAAACAGTAGTATCTTGATATTGAATATGATAAAACATCAGATAAAATTCGCATCTAAAATCTTACCTGTCAAACGCCTGTTTACAATTGACACGCTCATCAATAGTTAACGCTTTTAAACAAAACGCATCAATTGAGTCTAGTCAAATTATAATGATTTAATTTTAAAAACAAAGTGATTTGAAGGTCATAGTTACAGCACTATGGCACAAAAAATATACAGCTTTATCTAAAGAAGAATAAGAAATCGAAAGTTGAAAAGCAAATTAACGCGACGTTCTAAATTCTTGGCACATAATGCTGCAACACTATGTAGGAGTGAAAGATCGTAAACATTTATACACCCACTGTAAATTCTATGTGGGTGTATTATAATGCTCTTTTTAGTTTATTAGGTATAAAGGAGTACATACGTATTTCCCAAGTATTCGTAACATTTTAGGTGCTCGCAAGTCTAAAATATAGTCGCATAAAATATTTTTGCGAGTTTATGTGCGGTCAATATGAGCCATAAAAAAACTTTACAATCTCGGGCTTATGAAAAATCTACCTGAATCCTTTGTTGTGGAAATCTCTCGAGGTTTATGAGTTAGTCCTATCACTATACGTTTAGATACACTGTGACCCTTATTATGAGGGAACACGACTATATCTCATAACCATAAATTATGAAAATCGCTGAAATCTGGATGTTTTCCCGTGTCCTGTACTATATTATTCATGAAAACCTGATGTCATGCAATTTAGATAAGCCGGCTCGGCCTTTGATGCTCTGGAGAAATTTAATTTGCACTTTTAAGCTCCGCCACTAACAAAGCCACGAGCTATTTTCTCCTTGAGAAACCACTATTCAAAACTCTACCTTTTACAAAAGTGGGCGACTCAGCAGTCTTGTTAAAGGCAAATGAATTCTGAATGAAACTCGAAGGGAGAGAAAGCTTTAATATTTTTCAAAGCGTATTTTCCTTACCGACCTGCTTCAAGCAGAAAATCAAACTGTTACTTATTACAAAGACCTACCTACAGTACGTTGGTGCATGTAGGTTCCTTTCCATATACCTACATACGTTTAATATTATCGTTTATAGGACATGTTCGGTTGAATCGCCTCCGCTGAGATCAAGGGTCAATCATAATTGAGTTTGTCGAGTGGGGACCCTCCCTCACAAGTCAATTTAAATACCTTTGTACGTGCTATATTGGATTTCTAACACTACGTTCTCACAGTGTGTGTTCCAGCGCTCCGTGGGAAGGGCGCTCGGTACTAAGTTAGGTAACTACTAGTTGCACATGTTTGCACATCAAAGTTCGGCGAACTACCCGTAACACCGCCCGAAACTATTCGCACGGGACTTGGAACAATAAATTGTGGATTACTCTACATAGGTGCGCCTAATTGGGGTGTTGTTAATAATAATTCTGCTCCAACTCCACTTTATCCCTTCACCAGACGCCATTACGTGCATAACACGACGATACCTTCAACCACATGCGGCAGAACGGCTCCACCTGCCAATAGCTATTACATTAGACATGCTGAGATTAGGTACGGTCTAAACGAACGCTTTACAATATGTAGTACCGTTTGTATACCGCAGATATTGTCGGAGTTATGTGTAAGCCCTGTAAACGTCGGTCGGAGATTTACCCACAAGAAGCAAGAGGTAATTGACAATAGCGCATCGGGGCAACAAACAGGGTTAAAAAAGCGATAACCACCAAATATTGCAGTTTTAATTGAATCAGTTTTTTTTTTCTTTAGTTGAATGAATTAAATTAAATAATACCACATAAAATATAATAGTTTACGCCCAAAATTTTGAGAATTATGCGACGAATAATATTTTTTGAGCGCTGTTTTACGATTTTTATATTATCATGATAGGTACAAATCTATTTTTATATGAAATATTTTTGAATAAGAATTTTCTTTGAGCATTTACAATGCAGTAAAAAAATCTAGCTTGTAATATGTAGCAATACAGCAGCAGGCAACTGTGCGGACATTAAACTGAGCATTTTACGGTGACCTACGTTTGGGCAGCGCCTTAAGGACTACCAGTAATATTCCAGCATACCTCACTTTATGGCCAATTAAAGTGGACACGTCTTAGTAAATCCGAAGAACGCGATGGTTATGCAACAGTCCGCATACACTGGGCCGCAAATCTTCGTACACGATTGTGCCTGCGATTAGACTGCTGACCTTTATCGCTGTCCAGGAATTAGCCAACCGACGTGCAACACGGCCGTGGTACACCGCGGCTGCATTGCACTAATGTAATCATCTCACATGAGGAAACAATAAACCTATAATGAATCTGACAAACAGGGAAATGAGCTCGTCATCGGTTAGTAAGTAGTATAGACACATTCGTGATGGATTTCTATCACGATTTTATATTAGAAGAACCTAGAAAGTCGAGTCGAACCGTTGTCAATTTTATCGCTCAATTATAAATTTTGATTACCTAGTTCATAAAGCAAGCGTGAGTGCATGCTTCTTTGTAGGTGCTAAGTACGAGTACTCGTAATTTTGCAGTAAAATTAAAGATGCTGGTTATTATAGCGCTTCATAAACTCTTGCGCAGGCTTCATGACAGTAAAATATTAATGTTCTTGGTGTTATCAAGCACCGTGAATTTCAAGCTGTGTCCTCAGTCCTAAGGTAATGAATCATTGTTAAAATTATACGCTCCGGGTGCTTGATGACTTGAATTTGCGTCATTTCTGCAAACAGTGATTAGATTCTACCTCTCAGGTAATTTACCGGAATTTGTTCATCATGACTATGGAATTCTAAAGTAAATTACTCGCTAAAATAACAATATGTGCACGTTATTGTCAAAACTACTATCAAGAAAAAATTTAAAATCAAATGTAAAGTTCAATACCACCCTATCTTTTCTATAACATCTATGAAATGGTAAAGTAAACTCTGGCATTATCCCAGAAAAGGCTTGTATAAGTTTAAATACATAGCTACACACACCATTTCTAGAAATTGCTGTTAGAAGTCATCTAAACATAAGAACGAAAAAAATGGAGCAGTGCAAACAATTTAGTACCTACCCATTAAATGATAAATGATTTTATTTCTGTAAGTAGGTTTGTAGAAACACTTTTACACGTCAATCATATTTTAAAAACTAGATGAGGTCGGCGTTTTATATCTGACTACTCTGAGAAGAAAGGCCGAAACAAACTCAGAGGTCACAGTCTCTTTTAAAGTCCAGACATAATCTTGGTCAGATCATGTGAAGACCATGTAGATTGGTGTCTGAAACGGTAATTCACGGTCACGGTCAAATCATTAAGATTCGAGAGAGAGAAGAAGAAGGTATAGTTGCCTAACAGACAGACGACCTACCGAAAAATCTAAATCGTTGCTCACAATGCAACACAACAATAATTCAATGAGTGCCGACAGCATTCTTCCTGCCTTCACCCGACCACCTTGAATGTACTCGATTGTTTAACAAGTACTCGAGTTGCATACCTGACTCGATTAGCAATACTAATACAATAATAAAAATCCGATATTATCTACTTATTTGTAATTATTTGTATCTAGTTTCAAAACAAATGTGCGTCCTCGAAGAGGCTCATGCTAATAATGAGGAATTTTGATTATCATCCATTTTAATCGATGAACCTACACTACTCAATCGAATGTGCAGACTATGAATTGCATATTGTTTAAATGCAGAATGCAGTAGTGGTGTACTATTTTGTTTATAAACAACGCTACATAATGCTATAAACGGGCAGAAGTAACAAGAGACACAAATCAACCTATGAACACTAAATGAGATTAACATAATTGAAGCCATCAAGATTATTCATGAAACAACGTAATTCGTCGAAACATCATACAATTATAGATACCTACGTTATTTCCCTGCGAGCGAAGAACTAGAAACAGAACAATATTACACAATAATATTAACTCGAAGTAATTAAACCAAGAGAAGTTCCGGTAAACAGAGGGCCTGCGGAAGAGTTCCAATCTAACTATCCAACTAGTTTCGGGAAACAGACACAAATTAGATTTACACCGGCAGGCACCCCACTTGCTACTCAGAAAAACAATGTTGTATATTGAACCTCCCGGGGAAATGAATTGCTACAATATACGGCTACTGTCCTGTAAATTAAGGTACCGTTGGTATTTTAATGGAAAGCAATGAGCATTAGGATAGCCTACCAAGTTATGTTACTAAAGCACTTGATGAGAAAAAGAAAAGTAATCACCAGCACTTTCAGCTTGTCAATCAACAGTGATGATTTTAGGAATATAATTGTGGTGATAATGGACTTCTAATAAGTAATTAGGGTATCCAGTACGCGCAGTACTTACTTACGAATTGGTGGTATTTATATCTACAGTCGTTGCATGAGATTAAAAAGGAGGTAATTGGTTACATTCAGTAGTAAATGGTGCCGATTCCCTTGTTCACAAACTATACTAAATTTAAGTTGAGTGCATCTTTTTCTTTCTATTTAATTATGAAAAGGACAGAAGATAAATATTAGTTTAGTCCTGTCAAATTAGTCAGCACCTGACGTAATTTGATGTAATTTTAGTAGTCAACTTTTTAATCACGTCTAAACTTGTATGGAGTAGTGTCAGGCGCTGATCAATTTGACAGGACTAAACTAAAATTCATCTTCTGTCCTTTTCTTAATGAAATAGAAAGAAAAAGATGCACTGAACTCAAATTTGGTTTAGTTTGTAAACAAGGGAATCGGCACCAATATCAGTGTATATTCAGTATTCAAGTGATCAGAAATCCCTATAGAATTGATAAGTTTCCAAACAGTTCGGATATCCACAAATGTACCTGGTTTCCGTACCACAATGACATTGAATGCAAGTGCGCAGCTAATTCACGTTGCATAGAAATCATGACTCGAATCAGCCGCATGATTATCATAAATAACAATAATAACACTCATCATGTTTTTTATGGTGGATCATTACATGCAGGAATCTTCTGTACCTATATCAACAACCTGTAATGAGATAAGTGAGGTCTAATCGCGTCCTTATTAATATAAAAACGTAACGCTAACGCATAACGCTGGGTAGGTCCGTTTGACAAGTAAAACCGACCTACCCAGCGTTATGCTAAAAATGCACTGTCGCAAATATGACAGTCGAATGGTTTAGGAAGTTTTTCTTAATAAAATTGCAATAACAATGATTCTTTAAATTAACTATATAAACTTCAAAGTCAATGTCAAAACGTTTATTGCGAACTAAGTGAACAATGTTGGTGTTATATTACGTTAGTAGGTACTTATGAATTAGCAGCCTTTTACAAGCATTGCAATTATTATCATTCGCCTGCCCTTATCACCCCAAATTAGCACGCATTAAACATTATTATTACTTAATTATTTTCTTTTATATTAGTAATTTAATCTCGTAGACTAAACTGACATTACGAGTGTTGTCAGTTTATTGCAATTCTTAAATAGTGATGTGGCACAACCGAAACTTAGCGTTAATAAAATCAAGTATCGTTCTTTTATAATAAGTTATCCTGAAATAATGTGTAGGTACTTATTTAAAACGTAATAATACAAAATTAATCATGTAAAACATATATTTTTAATTACTTAATTAATTACAGGTATTCGTAAATCTGATTCAGATAATGACTACATATCTGAGGAATATACTGAATCATCAGAATCGCCACCTACTTTTATGATAAACCTATCAGTAATGTCGTCGGTTATATGGCCCAAATGACACATTTCATCTTCAATTTTAATTACATGGCCTACACAGTCTTTCCACCGCTGCGGGGTCACTTGACGAAGCCCTTCTTCAAAAAGGCTTCGTACTTCATTCATTTTGAATATTTTATTATTTTTAGCTACATGCCCCTTTACTTGAGCCCAGACCAACTCAATCGGGTTTAGCTCGCAGTGGTAAGGGGGCAGTCGCAAAATAGTGACACCCTGTCCAGCAGCCATCTCGTATTTGCCGTATTTTTTAAGTTCTGCCGTTTCGTAAGAGAAAAGGGTTAAGATTGCCGTTTTAACGCGTACGGGAACCACACTGATGTCGTCTATCATTTTTTTTTTTTTTTGTTTAATTTTAAGGCATCGAAACATGGTCGGATTACGCATGGCGTTGCGTGGTCAGATTTCCCTGGCAGTTTGTAGCACGTCGTGCGGCCGTGTGTACGTACGAGAATTTTAAATATAAAACTTTGAATGAAAATAAAATTCGTCTAATAAAGATAAAAAGTTACGATTCAACAAACCGGTATCGTAGGTACATCACTGCATAAAAGAGCTCGCAACATTATTTGTAAATTTGACATTTGCATGTGTCAATTTAGTCTACGAGATTAAAAAAACAGACTTTACAATAAATAAATTGAGAAATTATAGTTATGTCAAAATGAAATGTCAATACTAATGAATTCAATACAATTATTCAGCAATATTAATGTCATCCTTTTCAGGTAGTACAAATTATACTAAATTATAATTTTATATGAAGTTAAATAGAATAGACTAAATCTTATGGTTTGTATAGGACAGATCGTCACTTTTGTACATGAGAGAAAATAAAAATAATGTTATTACACCGCTATGGATGAAATGATGGATCGGATTGTTCAGTATCTTATTTATGAACGCAGTAAGATGCTCAAAGATTGTTATAAGAAGATCTTGGGAGTCAAATGCTATATAAATCTGACCGTGACATAATCAACATTTTTGTATTTTATTGTTTTTCTTTATAAAACAAAACATTTACCCTTTGATTCATTAATTAAAAATGGAAATACATCCTAAGACTTGCTAATACCTAGTATCCTGTAAAACGATTAATCGATATTTTTTTAACAACGGTACTGCACTCAATCCTTATTTCCTTACTAATAATCAATGTCCGCTAATTGTTCGTCCTGGTCTGTAATTTAAAAGATTCAGTAAATGATAAATGATTTTATTTTTGTAAGTAGGTTTGTACAAACACTTTTACACGTCTACCATATTTTTTTAAACTAGATGTGGTCGGCGTTTCTTATCCGACTACTCTGAGAAGAAAGGCCGAAACAAACTCAGAGGCCAGAGTCTCTTTTAAAGTCCAGACAAAATCTTGGTCAGATCATGTGAAGACTTGTAGATCAGTTTCTGAAATAGTATTTTGAGAAAAGAACCACACAGATTGAGTGTCCAGTCAGTGCACGCAATTGTCAGTAATCGTGCAGCTCAACTCAGAACTTTGGGAGCTTAACGATTTGATGAACAATACCAAAGAAAGGATTTGAGTAGGCCGCATAAATTACTGAAACTGCCAGATCAAGATTAATAATAATAATATGAAACAACATCCACACAAGGTCTTCAGATCCCGAACTAGGCAGAGCCTGTACTACGGTAACCTGATGACTGATATACATAATACACACCCAGACACAGGTCAAACAGACATGTTCATGCACACAAATGTTTGACTTGTCCGGGGATCGAACCCGGGACCAGCGGCTCAGAAGGCAGGGTCCCTACCAACTGCGCCAACCGGTCAGTCTGACCTATTAAACTAACTGAGAAATATACAAAAAAGCAACGACCGACATAGTCCTCACTTTCACAACAATTAAAATAATATTATAATACTTTACAAAGTAAATACTCATGTCATTGTTTATATAAAATTATTTAATGTCAATGTATATATAAAAATCTGGACGTAATCTTTGAGGTACTATGTTAGAAACGTCGTGTAATTGGGACCTAAAGCGACTTCTGTTTCTTAATTCACTGAAAAGATCATCAAGATATAAAAGTATGCAACAACAAGCCACAATATCACATAACAACACACAGCGAAACTGTAAAATTTGTCATTGTGCAACGTTATTGGATAACAGGCGTATTGTGACAAACACCTGTGCTCACAGTCAGTTTACATGCCATATGAATCTGAGCATTTTCACACTCACTGTGCATGAAAATCGGTTATTCGCAAAAGAAACCTTTTTTGTTTCGACGGTTGTATGACATAGCATTGTTTCAAAGTCACACGTTTAGAGAAGCAAAAAGTGTATAATTTGAACACAATTCGGTTGGTAGGTAGGTACTTACTGACGTGAACATAAATAATACCTGGATATAAGTCAGGTAAAGCTTTCCCTGATTCAGGCTTTGTTTCAAAACTGTAAATCTGTTTTATCTGCACTAATCCGTAATACACGAACGTTTATTTTGACTCACTCACTCACTGTTTTTTATAGGCAGAGACAGTTAGCCATGTAGTGGTATCTACATCGCCACATGCGAGCTGTGCGTCATACTGACGTCACGCAAATCCTGCATCGCGCAAGCAGAGTTTACCGCGCGACCAGCATATACCTATACAACTTCCGACATCAATCAGCGGGGCAGTTGCCCACCAGACACGACAGCCGTCTGGTCGGAGGATCCTCCCTTTTCTATGGAGGTATGAGTGAACTTTACACCCTGTTCCTCGTGCATCAAGCCATTATGCTGATGCAGTCGTTGCCCAACGTGACCACGAGAGGAAGAAGCAATTTAATCCTAAATCAAAACGAATTCAACTGATACTCTACTCTACCACTTATTTTCAATAGTTATATCAAAACGAATCTCTCACTTGCATGCAGGCACCCACAAAACCAATTGATAAATCTAGCTCAATATCTAGTTCTTCTCTTGTAGGCTGACGCATCTATACAAAGATTGCTCTTGCAGTAGTAAGAAAGTTGCTTAGTTAAGAAAGCGGGCTGCTAGATTGGTGGTGGAGGCTGTTTACCCAGGGTGACCAGGACATATTATTAATTAAGAATATGTCTGTGCAAAATTTACAAAGTATGATCTAGTTTATGAGAGGCTCGTGGCTAAGTAAAAACCGTTGCACAGGTCGATCGATCAGGTTAAGCTACGCTTGCCGCGGTTGGTCCGTGGATGGGTGACCATCGTTACAAACCGAGAACCTTCCATGCCTCGCAAAGTTCCGGCTGTTATTCGTGGATCTTTGACAGTCGTTACGGGTCGTCAGGAGCCCGAAAGTCAGATAACCAGTATGGATATGGGATATGGAGGGGGGAATGGCTATGGGTATCGTATTACCCAGTTACTGGGTTGTGGAGACCAGATAGGCAGTCGCTCCATGTAAAATACTGCAGTGGCATTCGGTTAGACTGGAAGCCAACCCCAAAACAGCTGGCTAGGCAGACGACGATGATCTAATTATTGAAAGACTTCCCGAAACAGCCGTAAAGTACGAGTATTTCACGCTCAGTTTCAGGTGTCAGAGTTTTAGTACGAAACCAGTCGTTAGCGATAATTGGCCACGTGTGACCCAACCGTATTGTCGGGAGTTTTTATAAAACAATGAATATTTATACTAGAAATGATTCTGATCGCGTCGTAACGTTGGGCCGCATTGCTGAGTAACATTACGTTATTCGTGAAAAAGTGTTTAAATGCTTTTGCGCCTCTTTACTGGAAGTAAATTGGCGAAAAATGATTTGAAGAGTGTAATTTTTGTCTACCTACAATGTACAACTAGCTAGAATAGTCTAGACGATTAATTATATTGAATCAAATAGCTCTGAATTTAGACATGACGTTACATTTACAATCATGATGTCTGGATAACAAACATTCCCACTTTAAGTTTTCTACTGAAAATTACACACTCAACCGTGGCTTCTACGTGTAAAAAGCTCGATTATCTACAGTTAAATAATAATAAAAAAAACTTAATATAAACTTATTTTTTTATTCCAAAACTGTTAAACTAAAAATGTGTCTATAAGAATCGGAGTTTATTTACACAAAAATCCCAAGAAAATCTTTTCAACAAAGTTTAATCAAAATGTCAAAACAAGTTAGCTGAGCTCGATTTGCATATCAATTAAAACAACACCTCAGTTGCAGAACTGGCCCTAGCAGCCTCACAACGAGACTTTTACCCGATGATTGGCGAACCATTCCGCATTCTTGTCTCTCCGGCCGGGCGGCGCAAACGCAAGCCCACGCTTACCTCTTCCAACCGTTGCATGTTTAAAATATTTCGTAACCTTTGCCCTTTAGGCTTTATGAAGAAAATGGAAATGAAGCTCAGTTTTTTGAATTGTGGGAAATAATTGCAGAATAACGTCACTTGATTATAAGCTGCGTACAATTTCATAGGTTTCGTTACGCGGTCCATTGCGTGTTTTATTTGAAACGATCATTATCAATTTATGTAATTGTTGCGTTGAGAATGAAGTAAAGTTATACTGACATGTAATATTTCAATTTATCTCCTGATTCCGAACTTGGTTTTGTATGGTTTGTACTCGCGAAGTCGCGATTTGCTCTGTGAGCATCAAGGCTATCTTGATAGCGATTTCAACTGATTTAATTTTAATTTGATGTTGTGTTTATGCAATTTATGTAAGAACTATCATCACAAACATCTGTTTGTATAGGCGTTTTTGCATTTTTAAACCACGGAAAGCCGTAATTTTTGTTTACAATCTCGTAGAGAAGGTTGCCATTCGATTAGATTTTTCATGTTATTATAATGGTGAACCTTGTATTTGAGTCATCACTATCAGCAACGGAAGTGACAACAACCTTGTTACGGGTGAAGGTCATGGGTTCGAATCGAGTATAGTCGAGGGGCAACATAACGATTTCACACAAATTGTTCACTTTTTTCTCCGGTCGTTTCCGATTCTTTATTGGCTACGCCCGCATTGAGACTTTACGCTTAATTTAGGACACTTTGAAAGGTATGTTGTTGATCAAACGAATTGTATCTAGGAAATTGGTCTCTAAGGAAAAATACAACGGGAATGGCGAAAATCTGTGCTTAGGATCACCTAAGCACAGATTTTCGCCATTCCCGTTGTATTTGTCACTCTTCCAGTCCTTTCTATCAAGAAAGGACTGGCAGAGTGCGATAAGCTGAATATCCAAGACATAAGCCGGCCTTAGGTGCCAATTTCACAATTATTTTTTACCAATCAGCGGGATAATTGATATAACACACAATGGCAATGCTTTTCATTTTGACATTTCAATAACATTGATTGAGTTAATTACGTTCTAACGTTACGTTCAAACGAATTTTTCAAACATAATAATTATGTAGCAATGGATTGGTAACCCTTCAAAATCTTTCGGATTGTGATTGAAAGTGTTTTACGCAATTAGGGTGCCGGAGATTCTCAACGGAGTTGTATCATGATTGTCAACTTTACATTTCTGATTATTCTAATACCAAAATCCGTTCAGTAGAACCGCCCTCGTAAAAAAATACAGTGACGTGTTTGGATTACTAAACATCCTGCAATCAAGGAAACAACTCGACAACCCAATTTGCGAGTTGCGAACAGGATAGGTACTCAATTACATAATTACTTCGGACTCACAGTCACAGGATAAGTATAATAAAGGAGAATGGCCCTTCAGTTGTTAGGATCGGCCCTTTCTTCGTTGTAAACAACAACTATTAAACTCTGAAACTGCAATTTTTCGTCATTCTTAGATGAGGACGGCTCTTTATTGCTAAAGTTTAGTAGTAAGTTTAATAATTGAAAATAAAAAGCACGATTTCGTTCCTGGACACAATGAAGTTTTACTCATTTTCCTTTTTGGAAACTTTAGGCTATAGTGGTATTTTGTTACATAGTGGCCATTGTGTGAAGTAAACATTTTATCACGTAAAACAGGAAAGAAACTTTATAGTTTCGACACGCGTCACATCTCACCCCTATGTTAGCAGTCTGTACAGTTAGACAGGACCCTATTTACACCAGAATTCCAAACCGCGGTCGCAAGGACGATATATTAATTCTAATTTATGTGTAGGTAACACTTCAGTCGTGTCCATAATAATAGCCGTATGACAAAATTCGAGCACATAACAATTAAGGTCACTTGGTGCGAATAACAAACTATTTTTGTTCGCATCAGATGCTGACATGAACACAATAGTATGCAGGCAGTACTATAATATAGAATTTATGTGTTTTAAGTACCTTTAGCTTGCGTATACTGTCATAATGATTATACGGATATAGTTAACACAAAAATTGGTACTATTATGCTAAGTCCTAAAGAGACTATCTCGCGTAGAAAGCTTTGAGATTGCACGAGCTGGAGACTATGCAAATTCTATAACTGTCTATGTTCTAGGCTAGGCTCTCAAGGGTTCTGTAACTGCAGGTAGGACAAGCTCCTTTTGGAAAGTTATTACATAGTATCCTATTCGCATAATTTCTAAAACCATCAAAGTCCATATACTTTTACATACTCAAGGTAGGTAGGTATGAACATCCCATGGGCGCTGTAAATGTTGAGTAAGGGATTTTCGGGTTCACTGTTTGCAGCATTAATAATAATATCCTCTGAGGAAACCCTGTGTTTCTTTATCCAAGGGCTGAAGGGAAAAGGCTCATAAAATAACTAGTAACCCGATGTTTCTCTTAAATGTTAAATCGAAAACTTTGAATGTCTAAGCAGAAATTGCTCCACAGTTTTTTTGGATGTGTCATCAACGCTGCCTTATCTCTGAAAAATCACAGGTGGGCGGGCCGCATAGTCAATGTAAACAAACAGTTTACTTATAATCAATCTTACTCAGTATTCAGGCTGAAGGACTTACCTGAAACATAAAGATAAATAAAATCAACAAACGAGTAATGAATCTTAGCAGATGAATAGAAATAAAAATGTTTACGAATAGAAACTTATACTCGTACACGGTTTCGTGATAATACCAAGCCTGTTCGTAGTTTAAAGTCTGAACGCAGTACGAGACACTTTTGCTTTGAAACAAGACAATATTATTGTTTGCAGACCCGACGAAGTTTTCCGTCAAACAATGTTTCATATTACAAAACATTCAACAACTGTAATCTGCTCCCTGTGAAACGTCGACATTTCTGCTAAATTAACCAACATGTCGCTATTTTGTGCAAGAGAAACAGAGACAGTTTTTTGATAAGATGCTGCTTGATAATTATTAAGGGACAGTGCATATAATTAAGCACATCTTGATACAGGTAACTTGCGGCCTTACACTTGTTTGTTGTATTATGTGCTATTATCAAAGTTGGCATCGATGCACGTAAGGAATGCTATTGTTCAGCATTATCTGTGTTACTTTCTAGCTATTGTATTCCATAGAGAGGCATTTGTGATCATTTGCACGTATGGGATTTGAATGTAACAAATAACAACATGTTTAGGCACTCCACACAAGCGGTCAGCAGGTCAAGTGGATGCAGGAGCTTTTGTTTAACAATACGTACGGTCTCTGCTTCAGTTGGTATCTCTGACGCATTGTGACGACGTTTGACTAGAGGAAGGTAATGCTTGTAACACAGTGTTGAAGGCGAGATCACTATAACATGGGTTATTCACTAGATAACCGCACAGGACGCCGGGGAGTCACAAGCGATGCCATCAATCGGCACGAGCACGAGACCGCGACCGAGCCGACACTGGACAACCCGTTTTAGAAAATTCGCAAGTGGATTGAAAAGGTGCTAAATTGTCCGACAATTACGACAGGCGAGGATGTAATTAAGCATTACGGGTGAACGTGTATCAGTCGGTGGGTTGGGCGCGCGACTGCGGCGGACCTGCGCGGGCGCACACCTCGCCCGTGTCCGCCGCGCCAGCCCGTGGCGTGCAATCAATTTATGCAAATTACCGACGGGACGGTCTGCTCGCACGTCCAATTGACTATTAGCTATACCGGGAACTCTGCGAGATACAAACGACATTGATGCCTGTTATGGAGATAAATAATTTGACACGTTTAGAAATTCAGTTATTAGGTACGCTGAACTCGGAATGTTCCAACTAGGCGAAATAAATTTAGTGCTGGCAACAGTCAGACTGCTGTCACAACAGTGTTCGCATTTCGGCAACGGTTCCGCTTCACTGGATGTTTATAAATACCAACTGGTAAAGGTATTACACGGATTTAATTATAATTAACTAACTAGCAACTGATAACAGTTCCGTAGTGTTGTGAAACTAAGTCATCATGAAAACCTATTTTATTTTATTCACCTGCAGATGGAATGCCTCAGTGGCTCATCATTTATAATTCCTGTTTACAGCCTCTACTAAGCACGTACTGAATAAATATTTGTAGACTTGATAAAAAAGCTGTAAATGATAAATGATTTTATTTCTGTAAGTAGGTTTGTACAAACAGATTTAAGTATACGTCCATCATATTTTTTTAACTAGATGAGGTCGGTCTTTCCTATCTGACTACTCTGAGAAGAAAGGCTGAAACAAAGTCAGAGGTCCACAGTCTCTTTTAAAGTCCAGACAAAATCTTGGTCAGATGTGAAGACTATGTAGATCGGTGTCTGAAATCGTCTTTTGAGGAAAGAACCACACAGATTGAGTGGACCTGTCCAGTCAGTGCACGCATTTGTCATTAATCGTGCAGCTCAACTCAGAACATTATGTAAAAAAAATTGTTCATAACAATTTCCTACAGTAGGAGGTATAACGAGACTTCGACGAATGATAATAATTTGCATCACAAAGGACCGTGAAGCTTTCAACCAAAATAAATAGACATGAAATATTGCATATAAATGAATGATCAATGGCTGTCTGAACTCTGAATAAATATTTTGAATAATGCTAATAATAAGTAATGTTGAATTGAGTATCCTACGTTTTATCTTACATCTCGAATATTAAGGGGCTGACAACAGCAAATTCGCGGTCACTGTCGGACTGTATAGAAAAGAAAGAGAAGCGCGATGACACAAAGCTAGTAATTTATTGCAAAATATGAAGCAATTCTCTATTTACACAAAATCTATTGATTGGACTAAAAAATTAAAAAACTATCACATTAATATGTTTCTTGAAGAACAATCTGAAAAAATAAACAGAATGATTGCATGTATTTAGTACGGCTTTTAATCGTTAAAAGAAATTTTTAGAGGTATCGTTGTGACTTTTTTCTTTCGTACCAAATTAGTTGTAGGTACCTATTATCTTTTCAACACACTATCTAACTAGCATATATCCTGAACAATATCATATATATTTCTGATTTTGTTTACTGCAGTGGATACTTTTAGGTATTATCAATCAATCAATCAATCTTTATTTGTGAACATAGGTATATATACATAAAAGGTCTTTAATATACATAATATTATTGTAGTCGAACTCTATGTTCTACCAATAAAATTGGTGTACAAATAGTATATTTTTGTGTTAAGCATATCATTATTATAAAACTTGCGTTTAGGTCATGTAGTCCCCTTAAACGATAAGTTCTACTAAATATCATCATCGTAATTGCATGGTGTAAGTATGTAAAATTGGTGAAGATTTAATTTATCATTGACTGCCTCGTTGATCAATTTTTTTTTTTTTTTAGTAGCAAGCACTACAGTGCTGAGCATGAGGTCGGGTAGTGTTATTGGGGTTTTCTATCTAGAATTTCTCAGTATCAGCTCGGAATCTGGATTTGTGGCTGGTAACCCGGTTGAAGGCAATATTTTAATTTTATTTATATTATTCAATTTTTTTTTTATTTGGCGGCACGGCTGGCGCAGTGGTTAAGCGATTGACTGCTGCGTTACGTGTCGCGGGTTCGATCCCCGCACGGAACAAATATTTGTATGACCTGCAAGTACTTGTTCCAGGTCTGGCTGTTTGTGTATGTGAGTTTAAATGTTTGTAAACGCACCCACGATACTGGAGAAATTCCTAGTGTGGACACGTTTAAAAAAAAATTCAACATTTATTGTGATTGTTTTTTTTTATTTCAATTGTAAACAATATGATCTTAAATGGATTGAAAAAGATGATTTTACAATTTTTAATGGGTTCGCCCTCTATTACATGAGACTTCAATATAACCGGTGAAATGGGGGTTTCCTATAAATAAGTACACCTCTGCCTTCAACCTTCCGGGATACAAGGCGTGAAATTATGTTACCTATGTTAATATATCAGAACACTCATGTAAGGATTCCTTCAAGATTAATCGGCCTGTCTTGTATTGCGATTATTGCTCGCTCTCTCTACTTTTCGAAAGATGATTGATTACTGACATTTTGAATCGTAAAGTGTTTATCATAAGTAGAGGATCCAAACATTTCGACTGTCAAGCTTTTACCTCCCCTATGTTATGGTCAATACCCACCAAGTGTACTCAGATTGATATAATCACACAATGAAATGATAAATTATATTTACGGGCACTTATTACCATTTTCACCCTTTAATTTTAGTGGTAAAAGTCTCGTCATTATAGGTAAATATTAAAGAGGTAAAATTTGTGAGTTCGTATTTATGGGGTAATCTTCGGAAATACTGATCGAATTCTGAAAATTCTTTCATAAATAGTAAGCTATAGTATTGTCGACTGTCATAGGACATACTAACAAGTAAATTCATAGATACCTAGGTACCACAAATAACAATACTAATAAAACCTAATATTTTAACACCGTGTCATCTGCACCGTGAAAAGTGCTTAAAATTACAAATCAGTACTAATTTCTAGTACTTAACTCGTGCTTGGGTAAGTCTAAGTCGTGCCGACAACATAATGCACTCGTGTTATCATTACTTTTACGTGCACTTTGCACATCAAATAGCAAAAGATTTCGTTCATAAACACAATAGATACGAGTCCAAATAAACATCGTAAGAGAACAGTACAACAATTGTTAAAGTAGGCCACAAATATATCAATTGATATCTCAAATAGTGCGTGTGTATTAATAACAAAGACGATACTACTATTTAACAGCTAGTCTATAGAAAATGTTAACAAACTTTTAAATACAAATCACTACTACTGTTGTCATTTTTCGATAAAGCAGTTTTGATAGTAAAATTTAATTCAACTCTACCTTTGTCTCCTTCAAATTCCACAAATAATACATAGTTATATTAGTATAAGTATGTATCTATATATGTTTAGATATTTTTTTTTAAACGTTGACACAAGGAAATTCTCGTGGGTGCGTTTACAAACATTTAAACTCACATACACAAACAGCCGGCATCAAATGGTGGGTACTTATGGTTAGCACATAAACAAGTGAAACCACAAAACTACAAGTAATACGACATTGTAATAAGAAAAGTGGCGAAAACCGACGACTAGTAGTTAAGAAATAAGAGAAAGGTGACAATGAAAGTGTTGCCAGACATCTCCGGTGTTATCGCAAATAGAAAATCTGTCCGTGACATGATTTATTTTTATTAAATTATTTAACGCTTTTATTTCTAGTAAACTACGATGCTAGTTACCGTGACATGATTTATTTATATTAAATTATTTATCGCTTTTATTTCTAGTAAACTACGATGCTAGTTAGGTACTATGCTAGTTAGTAAACATCCACTATTAAAGTAGATTGCTATAATCCGTAGCTAGTCTGTTAAGGAAAGATAAACACAGTTTTTGTAGAAAGACGCAGCTACCCAGCCATTCTTAAAAGACTTCTACGTCATACAATGTGATTAATTACAGATTTTGATGTAAATAAATGCTTAGAACAGTAATGTTTTTTTTATGATTACCTTACTGTAAGGCAAATTATTCATTTCAAAATTACTCTACAATAAAACATCTCGAAAAACCTTAATCGATTCCAAAATACTGCATATCGCTTGAACGTATTAACTTTACAAAGTTACGTCAAAGGGTCATTGACACAAAAATGTTTCCCGCATGTGTGGATGGCAACTGGCAGACAGACGCACTGACAGACGGCAAGTAAAGTGGAGTGGTGCACTAATGAAGCGCAGCACTCGCCAATTAGCCGGGCACGGCCATGCAACATAAACTCAGCATCGATCAAACACGACATGAATTAAACGCCACGAGCATTTAGATGCACTCTTCCTTTCAAATCATCTGTTATCAATATTTTTTGCCTTTACCTAATTTACAGGACTTTCAACGTAATGACGAGACGCCGATCTAAATCGAAAGTATTACTGAAAAAAAAGCATCGACTAGCCTAAATTTTATAGGGGAACTGGTGCTTCTAACTGAAATTATTTTAATTGATTATAACATCATTAATTTGTTTTCAGACAAACATAAATTAACATACAAGCAAACAACTTTTAGCTTTTAGAGAGCTTTAAGCGGAAGAAGTGTAAATTATTGAATTGGTTAAATGATAATTATTTTCATGCAGAAACACACAAAGTCTATAGCTGATTTAGGTGTCTTGCTCAACTATATACTTGGGTACTAATTTTACAAAGCATATTACGAAATGAATATCTGGATTTATACAGTACAATCGCTGTTGGCGGTCACGCCATTTGTCTTTCCAGCCAACTTGTGTAACGTAATATTTATTGCTTGATCAAGAATGTGCGATCATGTGCTGAGACTGTCGTTTTAGTTTACTTGCACTGCTTTGCTTAACAATAGGTTTGCCTTTATTATGATAATAAATTTGGCCTGATAATCTGTAATATTACCTAATACCTATGATTTGTTTGTGAGGTTGACTGGTTGAATGATCCAGCTCGAAGGACCGTGATCAACCCCCATTCGCTTACCCCCACAAAGTCCAAGCATTATCATCAAAGCTCACCCAAAATTCTAGACTGCAGTGAACAAAACCCGCTTTACTAAAATCTCGTACAACATTGAGATTAATCTAAAAGCAGAGTGTATCGAAGAAAAACACTGAAACTCATAATAAAAAATCACTCTGTTCATTGTCAGTCGAATTTAATATGAGATTATATATTTTATCAACATATTACAATAATAAGTATATAATGCACCATACTGAGTTTGGCAGTTGTTAAAACATGCGAAGCTACAATACGAAGATAATCTTCCATGCGGTGAGATAGTCAATGAAATTATTTTTTGTATATCATACATAACATGACATCTGAGGGGCAATTCCCGTAATTTTAAGACCGTTCGCATTCTAATCTCAGTCTCAATCTGTCAAAATTACAATCTTTTTACATACATTTTTGACAGGTTTTTGACATTGATTGTCGCTGAGATGAGATTGCGACTTGAATTTGAACGTTTTTTAATTACGAGAATTGGCCTACTGGATTTCCTGATAGGGTAGCCCGAATAAGGTACCTACCAATCTATAGATAGAGGACACACCAGTGTCGCCAGTTATGATTATTATTGATGGCCATGTGGCCATTAACCTAGCATAAATCCAGACTATCCAGATTCCAGCCTGTTACTGAGAATTTTCCTAGGCCAACGAGGCAGTGTGTTTTTTGCATATCATTATCAATCGACCTACTAATAACTTGCAATAGCTAGGCCGAAGCAGTCAGATCGTTATCGGTTATTTCCTATATGATTAGTATTGTAACACTGAAACTTGAGTACCTACTATACAAATCTCTGACTTTATCATTTCAAATAATCAAGGAGATTAGTTATTTTATTTCTATTTTTAAGCACCGTGATGCACGAGCAGAGCGAAAACAATGATACAGTTTTCTATGCAATTCGGTTTATTAACTCGTACAGTGGCACATTAAAAAAGAAAACGGTATCAACATCTTATCACAAAATAAATCCAGGAAGAAATGTAATCGGAACACAAATGATAAGTAATTTATTTTACGTTCACAACCAGACACAAATCACATTGTCATAGAAGCTAACAGCGCCCGTTATTTTCCGAGTTTTCCGGCTTTTTCCGGCTGTCGGCGACGTCATGCCGTTTGTCGGGCACAGCTTTCCGGAAAACTCGGAGCCGCTGCCTGTCTACCTTATCCTACAGACCTGTAGTGGAAAATGGGAACGAAAAGATGAAGCTACCAGATGTTGTTTCTTAGGATTATCTTATTCCTTTCGAATGTGAAATGCTGCTTGGCAGGGTTGTGTTTTGTCGTTTATCAAATATTCAGAGACACACTTTGAGATCACAGAGATGCAATAGAAATAGCAACGAAATAAATAAAATACCGTTGACCATCGAGATATAAGTACTATAGTACTTATATCTCGATGCCGTTGACACTTCCCGTGAACCTAGGGCTGGCCTTTACCTTGGCCAGAGGCTTAGCATTGCCATACAACGTGGCAATGCCGCCAGTCTCTTGGGTACTTTACCAGTCGACAGCGATGCAGAGGAATTTTTCGACGCCATATTTTAATTTGTTAATAGTTTTAGTTAGTTTAGGTTATTATATTTCATATTTTTGTTTGATTAGTTTATATAGTTATTTGATAACAATAAAAATATTTGTATTGGTAAAAGTTCATAATAAAGTAACATGATAATAAATAAAATTATATCTATTAAAATTACGTAAACGACAGTTACAGATTGAATAAAATTCCATTTCCTCCCAAGATAGTAAAACACGCAAACCATCAGCTTCCACTTTTCTAATATATTCAAACCCCGTTCTTTTAACATAAGAGCGACGTTTCAGTTAACAAAAAAGAAAAATGAGGCTGAAACCATCTCAGACGCCATTGTCAGCGAGGAGAAAGATATTTGAATACGAAATATCGTAATAATCCTTCGCAAACTCGGAGTTTTATTTCTACTTGACAGACTTTTTCGTAGGCACGCCTTAATTGCACGACTACAGCACTACAGAACTGGAATAAAGGATCAGCTTGGCGGATTTGTCTTTTACAGGTTTATTTTGAAGCATTTGAGAGTCTCTTTATGTCGGCGAACGGTGAAACGAAATTATTTTTGCTGGAGCCCGCAGCCTGTTTGCAATTTTATTAAATGTTTTGAAAAGTGCGCAGCACTGACTGATTTCACTGGTAAGAATAGTAAATCCTTTTAGTAAAACTAAACATTATGATGAAAATACGCATAATTTAGTGAAATAAGAAGATCACAACCCGACACCCGCTTGTTAGGTTTCGAATATTACAACAGTTTTCATGATTTCATCCCGTGGAAGAGTTCTAATTAATAGTTATTTGTTATACAAGAGTGCAAAGTTGCTTTTTAACCGCGTGTTCAATTTTGATGACCGAGCAAGCGAAGGATTCTAAAATTGAATCACGAGCGCAGCGAGTGATTCAAAATTAGAATCCTGAGCGTTAGCGAGGGAATCAAAAGAGCACGAGGTGAAAAATCTTTGCACTCGAGTGCAACACGTAACTTTTCATTCCACCTCAGCGAGGAAATGACTAAATGCAAAAAAAAAACGTTTACAATCACAAGATAGGTACACTTTTATTTCAGTTTAGGTATTAATTACTACATTATGACAGGTAAGTATTACAGAATAATCTTTAAATTATAACAAAATAATACTAAGGTATAATTAAGAACATTTTAAAGTAACGTTGCTACAGTTATTTAAATTGAGTGTAATATTTTTGTTTGGTACTGTAATATTGGTGTTAGTCACTTGTGTACTGTTTTTCGGTAAACTATCTGTCATACTTAATAGTTGTACCGATTCATCGGATTCCCTTGGCGTGAATGTTGGAGAGAGAGGGAGATGGTTAGGTGTTTCATAACGGCTTATTTTTGATGTAGAAGGGCCAGTCCAAGGATCCGATTGAGGCTCTTTCAGTGTAATGGCTCCTACGATGCCTTCACATATTTTAGACTTATTTTGGATGGAATCCTCTATGTATCCCTCTACAACTGCATTGGACTTCCAGCCTCCGTGGCGCTTAAGGGGCAGGAGATCAGCTCCGGAATCAGCCAAAAGTGTGGCTGAAGTTCGTCGGAAACAATGACCCGTGTACAACAGGGGTTCTGGAAGTTCAAGAAATGTTGCTATTTCTCGTGGGATACTGCCAATTTTATTAGTACCCATAGGCTGTCTAACACACTTTCCATTGCGATACTGTAGAAAAAATCGATTGATTGGAGTGTTAGGCGGGCGTAAGGCTTGATATTTCTCAACAATCGTTACGTATTCCTTGCGAATGACGAAGTTGCGGTCTCTTTTTGTCTTTGTATTAGGTAAATTAATTAATAGTAAGTCATCTGAATGTTTCTCAATGTTTTTGACATTAAGTTGTGTTAGTTCATTAGTTCGACATGCTCCGTTTATTCCAATAATAAGAACAACCTGTAACGTAAAGAGTATTGTAGTAGATAAATGAATAAAATTGATATGAACGCATAATTATGCCTATCAACATCTACTAAGTATACTATTTAATTGAGATTAATATACTTAAGTAGATACTGAATGTGCAACTGACTTACTTTTGCCGCCAAATATACGGAATCGGGTGCTTCGTTAAGAAACTTTTCAATATCAGATACTGTGAAAACCTTCGATTTTTTTGGTTGATGACCAGATGAGGCTCTTTTTAAAAATGCCACTAATTTAGGATAGGTATCGATATGTTTGTCTTTTTTCATGTTTATTGTTGCTTTTAGCATCGAATACGTACTCCATAGAGTGCTTGCTTTCTTGTTCTCGGATAATTCTATAAAATATGCCAGCAAAACGTTTTCTGAGAAAGTTTTGGCTCCTTTTGCTAGTCGCCACGTGTTGAACATATCGTACTGTTTTAAATACTTCTCGCGTGATTGTTGAGGGAGAAAGCTCATTTGCGCATTATTAACAGTTTCAGTCAATTCTGTTGGCGTCAAGCAAACTTCCTCGTCGCTAGAATCACTCATTTTAGTTTTACACTTGTTTTCAAGTTTCTTGTTTTTAATATAAGGTTTAACAATGACGTGAAAAAATGCCGCGTAAAGAACCGCGTACAAAGCAAATTGAAAAAAGAACACCAAGAAGGTTCCGAGTCTGAGTTTTTAACAAATTAAAAAAAAGTTGTATGATATATTCGGCACCATAGAGGTAGCAGTAAATAGGTTTAATGTTTTTTTTAATTCACAAACTTAGTGCACACGATGTTCTAAATTCAATTTACTTTATCCTCTAGAGAATAAAAACGGCTTTTCCACTCAGATATTGAAGATTAAAAATACTCTTTCCGAGATGGTGGGATGAAAAACATATTATAACACTAAATCTTCCCTGAATACAAGTTCCCAGGAAACATCCCAGTACTAAATTAAGGATAATTTCAATGCAGTGTTACAACTAGAAGTAAGCACGTCGAGTGGGTGGTCAGATTTATGAGAGGATACAATAGATTGCGCCAAGGTCTACTGCAATGACAGATGTCCGTCTCAATATGCCCGAGTGGCTGAGAGTTGAGAGCATTGTCGGTCGGTCGCTACTGGGGATCGTAGATACTATAGGTATTATAACTACGATTTGTCTGAAGGGGAAAAGTGCATCAGCTCTCGGTTAGGATAGAATGTCATTGAAGATGGTTTGTTAAAATGGGTAAGCAAGATTTGCAATCTCATTGGATTTATGGGAGCAGATCGGAGAAGTCAAAATCAAGTACGAGACATCTACGAACCCGCTGGCGTCATTTGGGTACACAACTCTGAAACCTGGCTTCTGTTCTGTTATATAAATACTTAGTTTAAGTAAAATCTGAATGCTTTAAAGTTATTTTATACCCATAGCGCTCAGAGAGATCTTGGCTTCACATTTTAATATTTATATCTGTGTATTTTATAATAATTGTTGAAGAAAGTTGAAAGTTGACATAAATATGCTGAGAGAAAGTCAGCAATTAAATAAATACGTATAAAGCTGATCGTTTGCTAAATCATTACTAATGGTTATGTAGTGTACAATACTGCCACGACTTTATGTGTATCTTCATAAATTCGTGATAGAGGCCTTGATGTTGAATTACCGCATTAGATATGGACAAACTGTCACATGACCTCTCATAGACTAATTTATGCAGCATGGTACCGGGAAGTGATTTGGTGTGGCGATTTAATTGATAGGTATGCGGGAACATACATCGACATAGCCCAAAGACTACGCAAGCTAAACTGGCAATGGGCTGGTCACATCTCTCGCAGAACCGACAATCGTTGGGGAAAACGAGTTTTAGAGTGGAGACCGCGTTTCGGCAAACGTAGTGTGGGACGCCCGCCGGCCAGGTGGAGTGACGACTTGCGAAAGGCGGCAGAGACTGGATGAGGAGAGCCGAAGATCAGGCTCAGTGGCGTTCACTAGGAGAGGCCTACACCCAGCAGTGGACGAATATAGGCTGATGATGATGTTGCGGGAACAAGACCACACACTCATAAGTCCTACATATTTCTAACGTGGATATGTATAATCGACCTTGTAATTGCTTAATCACCATATGTTTCAATGTCATATGCACTTCATAAAACGACAAGGCTTATTAATCTATGTGACAGTTAGAAAGTCTCAATCTTAGTGAAGTTTAATTCTCTGGGAATCGATGTCCAAAGTGGTAAGCAATTACTAGGTCGACTATGCCTATGTGTTTATTTTTCCGACTAGTGATTACAGTGATTTACTACCGCGTTATTACAGGGTAATTGTTATAAAAAATTACTAGGAAATCCTTTCAGTATCCTGTAAGTAATGGCGCGTACGCGATATTATCTGTGCGATAGCTTGTCACCCGCAGTGGGAACATTATTATTGTGCAACTACCCTCCCTCTCGTGACGACCACGGTCATTACCGTCCCCCTATCATTGGTGTCACTGAAAACGTGATAGGGTGTATACATACGGCAAATCAGCAACACCATTCTGGCTATTACGATTTCAGATATAAAGTCTTATTAGCGTGATTTAGAATCAACAATGTGTGCTGTTTGATCTTGTTAGGAATTTTGAGCATCATGGTCTGTTGCGATGATTTACATTTGAATAATGTAGCGCTCGGTGGATGGTGCTTAAATTGATGCTTGACATTAAAAAGAAAGTGATGGTCTGATGCGCTCTATTCGATATCATTAGTACACCATGTATATGATAAATTTTAAGAGTCCATGTACCTACCTAACCTAACGAGAATACTGCCTAAAAACAGACTGTCAAGGCCTTTACAGATGTAGGTCCTGTACTTTATCTACAAGTGTTAACTCGTTTTTCTAAAAGTGCCCATTGGAAGACCCGCTTGAAGGAATCCAACAAAAGCCTTTATTTAATGTTTTTACTTAATAAGTACTAAAATAAATTAGCTGTCAAGCCTTCCGCAAATTAAACCTCGTGAAGTAAAACGTTGGTTAATTCCCATTTCATTGAAACTAAACCTCCGGACACGCGGTTAAGCAAACAGGTGGTGAATCTATTAAGCAATCGAATTGATTCCTAATTTGCTTCATTGGTTATTCATTTGCATGTCATCCTCCTATGTTAGGGTAACCATCACTTCGTAGACTTGTAGCATAAATCTTGAGCTGTTGACAAACATAAATTCCTAAATGAGAGACAATGATGAACACAGAGTTCTAGAATTTATAAACAAAATAACAAATTATCCTCTTACTACACGCATGTGAGTAGTCGGATATTGCCGGCAGCGACTATGGAGAACCAAATCCACTGTTTGTTATTAATGTTATTTAGGCTACATTAAAACAATGTTAATTTTAAACTGATATATTGATAGTTTCTGTCTACTGTTAGATCATCTGTAATAATAATATAATCAAACAAGATTTTCATTTAATTAAGTTAGTTACTCGTGAATAATTTACAGAAAATTAGATTGAAATTACAACACGATGCTGTAATAAAATTAATGAACTAACCTGTCAGTAGTCCATTAAAACCAACAGTAATGGTTTACGATTTCTGTCTATTTAATGCAATAGCGACAAAATGGACATCCAAACCTCAATTTAGGCCTTTTTATTTTGCACATGTACAAAAGGAGTTTATTACGATGAACGCTCAAGTATGCACGGCATTCGTTCAAAAGCACAAGCTGTCGAAAGCAGTGTTGCCATAAATCATAAGTGCTCATGAAGAGATAAAGAGATAGGTTCACGTCTGGTAGCACCGCTGTCGGCTTCCGCAATAAATCAGAGCAAATGTGTTGTCAGACTCGATCTAGCGGCTGTTGCGGATACCGCCGACTCTTCGAACTGACTGGTCTTATACAACCACTTCTACGAGGGGCGTTCAATGCATTGGTATCGGCATGAAAAAAACATAAATTCAATTAAAATAAGAGATGCATAAGATCAATGTGCGGTATTAAGACCACAGATAGCTGTACTCCTTACTTTAAGTCCTTGAAAATATTAACATTTCCGTCTTTGTATGTATTGGAAATGGCTTTGTTTGTAAAAATAATCCTCATGTATTTCAAAAATTGTTGGCAGTCAGAAGCAATCCAACACAAAGTCAATATGTCAATCAATTGTGCCAAGTTAAATGCAAAACCGCACTAGTGCAAAAACAGTTTTTTTGCCATTGCCCCGCGTATTTTTAACAAAGTTCCTAATGTTAATAAAACTATGACTACATTCAAATTTAAAAGGGCACTAATCGAAATATTAATTAGAAAAGTTAATACACAATTAACGACTTCCTTACTAATGAATCACTGACTGATTGACATAATATTAGACCATTTGACATTTTTCATTTTATTTTTATTGTTTTATACAGGGCGTCCCACGGATATGCCACATGAAGGGAAAGTACCTTGAATATTGAGATGGAACATTTTACTGAAAGAAGACATTATTTGAATTTAAAAAACAATTTAAACTGCATTCACAGATATTGAAATAATTACATGGTTGAACCAGAAATCGAACCCGTTACATGAGAAAAATAATCACCCTGTAGCTATCATACCGATCGAAAGGCTTCATCATAAGGATAATTTTTTCCTAAATAACATAGTGTCACAAATAAAAGGAAGACTATGTGACGATAGAACATGGAGGACTCTTATTATAAAATATGTTTGCAAACCAATAAATTATTTGATTTGATTGGAAAATTAATTTTATTTTTCAATGTAATTCCCATTACCTCAATGCATTTATTGCAAGTCGAAATTAACTTTTCAATACCCTATAAAAAATAACTTTCCCCTCTCTGAAAAATGCGCATTTTTGCCGCCTTGAGCTCTTCATCTTTGGAAAATCGTTTCCCACGAAGGTCTTTTTTCAAATTAGGGAACAAATAATAATCACTTGGGGCTAGTTCCGGGCTATAGGGTGGGTGGTTAATTTCTTCGAAACCACAATCTCACACAGCAGCCTTGGAAACACGTGCCGTGTTGACCGGGGCGTTGTCGTGAGTTTACCCCGTCTTTTTTCTTTAACTGCTTCCCGTAAATTGCGTAAAGTGGATGCGTAGGATGCTGTGTTTACCTTCTTTTGTGTACTCGATCAGCAAAATTTCCTTTGAGTCCCAAAACACTGTGGCCATGATTTTGTCAATAGTATGATGTCATTAGTAAATGACCCTCATACCGAGAATGCATTGAATGTCCCTCGTAACTGCTAACTATCTCTGCTTTATGCGTGCATTGTTGTTGTCTTTTCCTGGAGGCAAGCAGTCGTTCTAGTTTTGGGTTCTTCACTCCGTAACGGGAATGTAGGAGTCGTTGACATGGCGCCAAAATCTGTACTTACAAGAAAAAAAATTACCGCCATGTCAACGACTCACCACGACGACCAGATTTTAGACTTGCTCAGCTTGATACGACCGCTTTTTTAATTTACCTTGCTGTTATTTGAAATACATGACATGATATAAAGCCACATTATAAAGTAGAATACAACAACTTTTTCATAAATAAATAAATAAGTGTTTAGAGTAACTTAGCCCCTACTTCGATTAGACTACGGCTTTACATTAATCGCGGTACATGCATGCAATGCAATACATTTAAGCCTTTTTGTTTCAATTACTTTCAGGGTCAGTTTACCTTCATATGCAATTAACAGCTATATTTTACTAGAAACGCTCGTTAGAAAGGTAAGCTAAGCTAGCTTTATAGAACAGGATAAAATATATTGCTATGCTTTTTAATATGATTCTGCGAAATAAGTTTATTTATTTATTTTACATGCCCTGTTTAAACGTAATTAAATTATTTTTTCTCTCCGTATAGGTAGGTAATAAACAAGAATATTGAAAAATAACTGTGCTCTAGTTTGGAGGACTCGCTTCAAAGATACGGTAAATTATGTACATTATCATTTATTCACCGAGACTAATTATAGGATAACCAAATATTTGACGACAGAGACAATATTTACATTAATATGTATGAAGAAAAATACGCCACAATCGTATTGTTTTAAGTGTTTTAGGAATATTTCCGCGAAGGTTATGACACAATAATGAAGCAAACTGAATACGTGTAATTCCAGATTTCAAGTATAATTTTACCGCTTATTTAAGCAATAGGTATTGCAAAGTGTCATGCGTAGCAATATCTCGATAAGGCTTGAATATTAAAATATTTTTAAACAACAAACTAAGTATTTGTAATTGATAAACCACCAAGTATAATAACAAAAAGTATCGAGCCTCACGGACGGTAAAACTTCGATAAAGTCCACTAAAGGGTTTAAATCTAACATATTGTATTAAACCAAGCGTTATACAGTTTACATGGTATTCATCCATGTATACAGTGGCGTTCCATCTCACGGTCTCGTGCGGCTGCCTCCCGCCAGTAATAAACAGCGTCAATTTCATTCCATTTCCTGAGCGCGCTCCCGGCTCCCTTCCCTGTGCGACCCACTCGGCGAATTATTGGATTTAATAAGATAACACTTGGAGAACGAATACACCCGTATCTGTGGCGATGGTAACGTTGCCCGACGACGGTAGTTATGTGGGCATTGCGGTCAAATATAACGACCAATTGGGGTGTTATTATCCCACAATACTAGATGTTTTAATAATAGTTGGAAGAGTGTTTTATATATGGAAATATTGTAAGAGACTAGACCTGGTCATTTCATAATTAAAAATAGATTGACGCAGTAAATATCCCCAAGTCCCGTAAGAACATTAACGATAAAATCAACAGAAGACTCGATCTGACTTAGAAACCGTTAGCGACTAGAAGCCATGAATACTTTGTGTCATCCTCGTAGCGATAAAAAACATGGTCACATTAACGGCAGCCTTACTTGGGCGAGCTGCTGCTAGTAAATAAAGTGGTGTAATTGCGGACTTCCCGTGTTATTACCGTTCTCACAAAACGTATGGTCACCCTATCAATTATCCTGTATGTCGGTGGTACACAGGTTTATATAGTTTTATATAATAATATAAACTTTCACTTCGTAGAGTTATTAGAGATAATTTAGATACAGTCGGCTTTACATGATTTAACAATGAGTGAAATTTGCTAAGCAAAGGAACCAATATTTTTTTGTACCTAACGGCTAAACTTTTAACCGTAACTTGCGATGAAAAGACACATTTTGTTTCTATTTTTGTTACAAGATATAACTAAGATTGATGTTTATTCACTTTTTCTTCCTCACTCCCTAAAAAGTGTACCTAAGTAAATCTATCTCGCGAACGGGTGTCGTAGAATGTATTCAACGGTAGGTAGGTACCTACGTATTTTAATTTAATCTCTTTGATTTAAATGATCTATTAATAGGAATGTCCAGAAACAGGACTCGCTTATCACTCACGCGCATGTACAAACTCGTAATATATATATAATATAGGCAACTGCGGTAAGTAAATAAAGATTTATGGACGCCAAAAATAAAAAAATAAAATAGCCATCACAAATTGTGGGTAGAGTCATGAGTGGAAAAAATAATATTAATTCAGTAAAAAGAATTAGAATTAACATCGATTTTGATATTATTTCTGAAAACAACGAATTTGTCCTTTGAATCTTCAGTTTAAAATAGTTTCTTGAAACTTATCAAGTAATAACCGTAGAACATACCTATTTTAATTAAATAAAAAAATGAACCTACTTTTGAGTCTTTCCTCGCGCCATTTCTTCACTCACAAATGAAGAAATCACAGTCGAAACAAATAAAATTCTTCAAAAATCACAAAACACCAAGCACAATGGTTCGAAACAAATAGAATGTTCGAATAAAAAAAATATAAGTTCGAAAATTAAATATAAATTTTGGCGGCAATCTGTCACATGAGCATGTTTCCCGCGAGGTGCGTACGTCCACTCTCCGAGATCTCGACTCGGTCCGGACGCGACAAGCGCCCTACTTCGGCGTAACCAGTCTTTCGCGTGAGACAGAGATCGTCAATTACAGATATGTTACATGTTAGAAAGAGACAAAAATACTCGATATTTAATAATTGTTTTTTATTCTATTGCTAACGTAAATTACACTTATTGTTTTTCCATTATAAAATAAGTATTGTGTGTATATTTCCATCATGTGCCAATGATCAATACTCAACGTACTAGGAGCGCCATCTAGCGAGACAAAGCTGTACTAGGCTAACAATCAGCTGGCTAACATTCATACTCTCTACAGAAAGGTGTAGGTAGATCATTGATCGCAGATGGCTGATGCAACGACAATAAGCTCAATAGATGGCAGCATTTCTTATTAAAGAGAAAATGCAATCCTGCGCACGGAAATGGGCGAATGGAGTATAGCAAATTACTGCCTCTTTGCTGCCAGAGAAGTTATTTTTAAAATAGATGTTATCGCCTACCGACTTCAGATATGCCATTCTGGCCATTAGTAATTTAATTCTAACGTAAAGGCCTCTTTTATTTCCCTGTTAAGTTTAGCCAGTTTTCCCCAGGAACAAAAAAACGCGTCTTTGATTCAGTGCTACTTTTTACTGAACGATTTGATCTAGTTTGGAGTCGCTCTATAGACTGAAAGCTATCACGCAATAGGGTCAAAAGCTAGATGTAGCCGAGCCCACGATAACAGGGACTAGATATTTTTTTTGCAAATGCCTTCTCAATTGCAGTCTCGCTTTCTTTTCAATATTTTGTGTAAACGCTTATCTTCGATCTCTGCACCTTACGAATCGGATGTTTTTTGCGTAAACAGCGCTTTGAAGATCTTGTTTGGTAACAAAGTAGGATAACAGTCCTTTGTTCTGGAGCGATTTATCGACATTGACTTGGCACGTTTTGGAGAGAAAAATTTAATTGAAACTTCACCTAACCTTATAGTCGATCTGAGAGAAAAACGTCGAGTTTATGGTCGCTACTGCCAATACAATACTAGTAGCCAAAGGGCTAACACACCAGCACGCGTAGCATGACCACCATAGAAACTTTGGAGGGTAGAGGTAAGGAGAACTATCTCTGTGTATGAAAAAGTGTCCGTTAAAATGTGCTACATAAGGGTGGCGCTACAATAGCCTCCGGGTAAATTTTAGAAGCAATAATTGTAGGTTATGTTTACAAAATAATGTTGGACTACGTAAATTGTTGAGGTACGGTATACTGGACTGTCACTAACTACTCTAGTCACTAAAAATATAAAATTTTCTAGCTCGGCATACTTCCAATCCGTTAATTTTCTAACTCGGCATACTTCAGTCCGTTTAAGTCCGTTAACAACTGCAACATTCATACCACACCATTTGGTTAGCGCCATTTTGAAGGGATTTTGAACTATTATTTACTGTTGCTGGGCACTTTTTCCACTTTCCCCACATATGAGATAGTTCTCCTTACCTCTACCCTCCATAATAGAAACGGGTTGTATCAACGGAAGAATAAACAAAAGGACAGATTGCAGCGTAGAGAATGCTATCTCTGTCTACGGATTGCAGAAAAAAATATATTTTGAAACCTTTAACAATCTGTCATATTGTCTATTCTTCCGACGACAAAACGACAAAACCCGTCTCTATGGTGGTCATATACGCGTGCAGGAAGAAGAATGACATCAAATTAACACCATAGTAACCTAATTTGGCATCACACAACCCAGTCGGTCCTACTAGGCCAAAAGCTTATAACAATAACGTACTTACAGCACTTGATCCTTGCCCCTAATCCTAAAAAGCCAATAATCTTATAATACACCTTTAGATGGAGTCCCTTTTCCCAGAACTAAGCACTTAACCGAAGGGATTGGAGTTCGAGGAAAATCAATATCCGGTTATATTGGAGCTCTTTACTTATTTACCATTCCCCGGTATTTCCGGTACTCAGGAAACTAAAATGTTGCTGAAACAACATTAAAAAAAAAACCGGGAAATAAAGATGTGTTCCGATTCCCGAAAACTCTTTGATCGTTAGTATCGAAAAAATAATATGTACTTGGTATTACTTCATGTTGGTATCAGTCGTCTGTGTATAATATTTCCTTTATCCTTACAATGTAATATTTAATTTGACTAGAAATATATATTCCTATACATACAGATGTAAAATATTCACTTCTGACAACTTCAGCATAGTTTGGACTTTCAAGAATGAATTTACTGCCTTTAGTATTACACTTAGGGAAGCAATTTCCGCTTAGGGAATCAACGTAGCCCAGGAGAGCCCATCAAATTGGCAATCGGCAACAGCTTTCCAATAATAGTAAGCTCAACTACATTACTGTCTTCGGTTAGATGGACCCGCGGGTCCAGTTGACCACATAAGTTGTTTTCTTTTTTTTATTGGTTAATTGGATCCACAATCAAACTTAATAAAAAAACAACCCGTGGATACAGTCGAGCGCAAAAACGGTTAGTCAACATATAATAAAAAGCAAATCAATTAGGTTTCAACGTTTATTCTCAATTAAAATCTAAAATGTTTTTGAATTAAGTACATGTAAGTAAAATCAAGACAAACCATTTTATAACGAGAATATTAACTAAAAGTAATACTCAAATATAACACAGAAAAAAAGTATGTACCTACTATTTAAAATCACAGACAGCTAAAAGAATATTCATGAATAAAATATCACTAATTTTTAAACACTGTCTTCACTCTAAGTACACACGTAATGAAGTATTGACTAGAGTAAATTATGCACTCATGTCTGCACTTTAACATGAATAATAGAAAGATAAGCTACTTATTTGTATTGGCTGAAGCATACGTACAAAAGCGCTTCCCTAGACTCGGAGGAAGCAGATTGGCTGACCCGAGCTGGTTATCCGTAAAAAGGCCCATTTCCCTGACCTTGAAATTAGCGGTGCTCGTGCAATTATTTTCGGTATTATATTTATTACAGTAAAAAATAATTAGTTTTAGTGTTAGTGAATAAGTGTGGTACGTTAGTTTAAATAGCTAGTTGAATAATATTAGTATATTTTAAGTAATAAAAGTTAAACTAAAAGATTCGGCTTTACTTCGTGACTGTACTAATAATGAAATTGGGCAGTGGGTCCAGTCGACCTATTCAAAATGTGATTGGGCTGAGTGATCCCCCGGGCCCATTTCGAGAGGGTCCATACAGTGCCTAACACTAGTCGTAATTGTAAGGTACGTCAATACGTATTTTAATGAATTGATTACGATGCCCTACATTTTTCAGAAGTACAACTGACCCCTCATGACCACATTTCCGTAGACGACTGAGACTGTACTTTTAAATCATTTCATAACCCATTAGCGTAAGAGGATATTATGGCTCGTGGTAGGTTGCGATAATAACATCATTTTGAAATCATCAATCAGATTCTTGGTTATTGTGATTATGGCAATGAGTAATCCAAAAAATGAAAACCTATTGAAAAACGCCGGCCATTTCCAAAAACAAAGATCTCCAGCTACAAGCTGACGAAAGTATTGATGAATAAAACGTAGTTCACAATTTAAACAATCAAATTTGAACCTAGCCTGGGGTAACATAAAAGTCAACAAGGAGACTATAACCACTTCTCGTTATAATATAAGTGCGATAAAAGATAAAACGTCTTGTTATCTAGCAGTCATATTCTTTTGATGTGTTTTACAGAGACTTCTGCACTAACGATTAAAATGATAGTTATTCTTATACACATGCATACTCCAGCAATGTACCTAAGCTAAGCTATGCTCGAAAGTTTCAAGCTTACAAATTAGGACCGATGCAGTGGCTAACAACGCTAAACTTGCTGAAGCTCTTCATCCGAAAGGGCAGTTGCAAAAATAGCTCTTATAATCTTGAGTTGAATGTGTTGCCTTTAAAGGCCCTTAACTTGATCGAGTACGGGATTTGGTTTGAGTGTAGCCTTAGGAGTGCAGGACTTGCGAAAATTATTTTTTAGTTTTTTTTTTAGAAATTTACTAATTTTATTGTTGAATCGGGTTAACCTATTCTATAGAAACCAATAGCTTTTGAGGAGCATGGCCTTTGAATATTTTTTTAACTTACTGAGGAAAAACGAAATTTTTAAATAAAAATTTATTGTTTTCGGAAATCGTTAGTTTCTCGATTCTGTCGTAGGTACTGGGCCTGCAGTCTCGACATAGTTAGCAATCGTTTTCGGTTGCTAAGTCCTATCAATCCAGATGTAACGATATTTGGTGGTCTCCACACTCAAATTTATCGGTTGTTACTGGTATTTTAGGTAGGTACCGGTAGGTAACAACCGATAAATTTGAGTGTCGAGACTACCAAACATTTACATCAACATTTACATCTGGATTGTTAGGACTTAGCAACCGAAAACGATTGCTAACTATGTCGAGACTGCAGGGCCAGATCACCTAAATATACCTAAGGCTAAAAGCTACATGGTGTTCTATATCTACGACCACCCGTTTGTCGTAAATCCTCCTGATCGAAGGATCCTTTTAGAACTTAGGATACAAGTCAAAGTCAAAGCATTTATTTCAAATAGGCACATAAAAGGCACTTTTGAACGTCAACATTTGCATTTAAATAGAATTGATTCTAATCGCCCCTTCCAAAAGGTAGTTTCGTATGGAGAAGAATGGGCAAGAAACTCCACCGTTACTTTTTTTAAATGTGTTACAATATTTTGTATACCTACATTAATTATATAATTATATGTGAAGACGATGCACCTATAATAAAATTACCCTACCGCAATAGGTAAAAGGAATTTAATAAATGTAGCAATGACAAATAAGTTAATTTTGTGATAAGGTGCTCACAAACATTGTAAAAGTATACGATTTTCCAATTATTTAAACAAGTAATATGTCAGTGTGTGAGTTAAAGTAATCACAGAATGTAAATCAATGTCATAAAAATAATAAACTATACAATTAAAGTAGCAACAAGTTTGATTTTGTCTAGACCCTAGATATGGAGCTGGACCAGCATGTTTCCAAGCATTCTTATATTGGATATAATCCTCTAATTTGGAATATGCTTTTTTACAAAGCGAACTTTTTATGAGTTTTAATTTTTTTTTTCATTGCAATATGCAAATAAAGCAAGAGCAAGAGCGAGCGAAGCGAGCTCGGGACTTGGGGCACCCCGACTCGGACCGGTAAGGTTCGAAGGGGATGGCGGGGTCTAGTGAGCGAGCGATCCGAACGAACAAATACCCCGCCATCCCCTTCGTGGTTATTTTTATTTAAACCATTCATAAGTACTTAGGAGCCCCGCTTTGCGGGGCTTTTTTGACTACACCTACGTTTGTCGTAGGGCCATGCTTCTCAGAACCTAAATGGTTTCTATGGTCAAGGTTAACGCGATACTACAATAAAATTGGTGCATCGAAAAAAGATGCCTAAAAACGTCAGAAAACAAAATAAAATGTAACAAAAAATTATGTTTTTTTTTCTTTGCTGCTTTTAGTGCCCAAGCGTATACTGCAACTCCTACTACTCCGCCCCTAAGACCGACCTACACATGCGGGAATTTAATCGCTAGATCATAACACATACCTAATGTCACGCCATTTTTTTTTTTTTTTTTTTAAGGCCTGTATTCCCGAAGGGTTTGGCAGAGGTGTACCTATAGTACACCCATATTTCGCTAGATACGTTTAAGTCCCATCTAATAATATGCGAGCCTATTGCCATCAACCGGGCACTTTACCCGATCCAGGAATCAATCCTATGTCAAATGAGGTCCTGCCTCATGCTCAGTAGTAGGGCTTGCGGCCACTCGACAAACGAGACTGTCACTAGACCATTTCATAGAAAAAAAAGTTCAATTCATATAAAAGCATTGAATACTCACACTTTAATTTTCTTTCCCTCCGCCTGGGATATGGTGGCGGGCGGCGGCGGCAGGTCGTCCATAGGCACCTCCTCGTTGGGGGGCGACGGCGGAGACTTGTCGAACTCCGCTATCGGCGCCAGCTCCGGCATGGGAGACACCGAGTTACAGTCCATAGCCGACAACTTTATGGGAGACACTTTGGCTATTTTGACGATCTTTTCACACCCCCGGAATGCGGGAGGAGAAGTTCACACGAATGTTCGAAAACGAACTAGAACCACTCGAAATGGATTTCACGTTAAAGTTCAAAGTTCTCTATTTAATTAAGACCCACGGCACTTGTGTGTGTTACTCCTTAGTTCCACACACGATACAGGGCACAACTTTCCCGATAGAATGTCAGCAACTTTCGGGATTAGCTCCGGACGAAGTTCGGGACCTGGAAACGATTAGAGAGTTATTTATTATTGTACTTTCGTGTTCGTGCTCGTTCCACACAGAGTTGAACTAAGTGACGATGTATTTATTGTACGGACGTCGTTGACCGGAAAGTTGGCTGAACGTGGAGTTATAATAACGCAGTTGTATTCATTGGTGCAACAAAATGCTGTTCGCGTAGGGGTGCATTTTTGATGGGAGAATTTAATTTGGACGTTAGACCGGTAGTGAAGTGAGGTAGGAAGTGCGGAAGGACAAATGTACCGCGCCCTACTGGCTATTATTCAACATTCGCCTAACGTGACGCCGCGGAAGGGACTGACACGATCCCCCACATGCATGACGTCCCTGTTGTTTATACTACTACCGGCTCGTTGACCACTACACGAAAGGGAACCGAAATAGATTCACACAAATATTATCGAGCTTTATGTTAATGTTACTACTTCTCGCGAGACGAACGATAATATTGTTTCAAGTCTTTAAAAGTTTTAGAAAATACTGGAAGAAACGACGCGGCTTTTTTCGCGGAGTTCAATGTTTTTCGGGATAAAAGATGTTGGTACCTGCGTAAAGGCACCTCTCAACTCAGCTTCCTATAAATTCGTCCTTAGTCGGAAACATTTCCCAAACGGACAGATAGGTATGTATGTACTGCCTCAACACTGTATTGTATAATAATAAGTATATAATTATTATTTTAGGTGATAATTGGCCACCAGCGTATACTATGCACTCAATCTTGAAGTAATTGATTGCGCAATATCAATTGATTGTATAACAATTTAAGTATCTATTTTCATTACCTAACACTGCAGCGTGATGCACAATGATTTATTTTATAAAATGCTAATTTAATTAGTACCTACCTACTCGTTTTAATTAACGTTCACGATTCCAGAAATAGCAAAAAAAAATAAAAGGCAGTGGCAAGTAGGTACGCAGTAAGCTTGTGCCTAACGATGATCGTATGACTACTTCTATTTGATTATAAAAATCCGTAAGGTTAACCCTTTAACAAAAGCATAAGTGACGGTGTTTGAAAAGCAAATTTTTCTAAAGAAAAGAAATCGCAGAGTGTACCTATACACTAAACGTTTTCCAACCAAATGAAGCCGCTGTACACACGGCTACACATTAAGCTATAATTTTCCAGTTTACACTGACCTGTCACTGTAAGGAAATCCTATACAATGCGAGATCAGCTTATACTGGAAAGTTATAGCTTGATCTGTAGCCGTGCGTACAACAAAGTTATCCTCATTTCCACTTGGTGTCACATGTACGGCGTGCGACAGACAATTAAGTAGGTACAAGCTTCTGCGATTGCACCTCCCGTCTAATCAGCATCACCATTGCGTAATTGTTCGTCCACTAAGGAAACACTGGCTTTTATTACTGTACATCTAGACATAAACCAGACTTTCGCTTTCAACGTGAGAATCATCCAAGATCCGAGTTGTTGACATGTGCACCGGTATTAAACGCGAAAATGAAAGGAGTTTTGTTAAAAGCAACCATATTTTTTTAATTGCTGTAGGTATTATGAATGATTAATGTATCGCCTTTTTTTCTTTTATTTATAGCTTAGCTTCATTACTATGACATTTAATAATACAAGCTAGGTGACAATAACCTCGGGTTGAAAGGCTTTAGCTTTGGGAAAAAGTGAAGGACATATTCACAATGCTGCAGTAACTTTAGATATGAAATTGCCAGAGTTTCATTGATCAAGACACTCGTTTTACAATGACAACTAACTGTAGGTACCTACAATAAAAAAACACATGTACGAACAAAAAAAGTTGGACGGAACTCCGCTAAGACAAAACTGAGTCCCGTTTGTGGTGAGTGTTGCCTGGTGTTGCCGTTTGCGCGCGTAATGGTCGACCCTCGTCGTCGGCCGACTAATGCGTGAATGTGTGTGTGTACAGCGGCCTGTACGTACAGCGAGCTGGCTGACTTGAGTGACACAGTTTATTGTTAGCGAGAATCTGTTCGACTTTTTTTGTTCGTCCATGTGTAATACCTACATAATAATAATACAGAATCACGTACACAGAACATTTAAATTACCTTCACTACACTTGAAAATTACCTACTGTTATTCGACAGAGTTCTGGACATATCATAAACACTTGGTGGTATATATTTATTTATTTTCGATTCTTTGATTCTACGACCGGTACAATAGGTAATCAAACACTTCCTTGTTGACACATTACATTTGTATAGTAGGTAGAGCCACCAAGAATTGCCTTAAATATTTCAAAGGTAATGTATTCTAGTATTGATTGACTACCTAATTATGTATAATGTGAAGGAAATGTATTTTTGATTATTTTATTTCTTTCAATGCTTTACTTGCAACATTCACTTAGCACTAGTAAATCTATCGTTAATTTTCCGTTACCTTTTTTTAAGAAAAAGAACGACCAAACGTAAATCAACGTTGTGCTCCTTTCTAAATATTCACAACACCACGCTTATTTCCCATAGGGGTGTAGGCATAACGTGAAAATCCACCACCCATCCTGATCTCTTTTTCGCAGTTTCATAAGACTTGTTGCGGCTACCGGGGTATGTTCAGTACCTTACGGTTGCCTGGGACAGTCTCCCACGTTTTTGACGTATGTTTCCCTATTACCTCGCTGGCGACACACGTCACCACGCACCCCTGAATGCGTAGATTAGTAGGGGTACACCCACTAGGAGGACCACGGAGAGATGGGCAGCGAAGAGGCGGTGAAATGAAACTGCAGAATTTCTTCTTAAGTTTTGTTGGCAGATTTCGGCTTCTTGGTAGTTGTTGCCTCTTCGACGGCTGAGCTGCGACTGATTTTTGCCGGCAAATGGCCCTGAATTTATACACGGAGCGGCCGGCCTACGTTACCTTAATGAGGACCGCGATTTTTGAGGCCCTTTTGCTTGCAATTTTCCCTTTAGCCGAAATCTGTCAAGCCGTTTTTTATTATATTTTATCGATATATCCTTACAATTTTTGTATATATTATACCTTATTATGTCCTTAATCTAATTAAACATTAATTTGGAACGTAACTATTAACAATAAAAAGTTTCTAGAACAAAAACTGTTAAAAACATAGGTTGGCACATTTTCACTATAGAAAATCCCTTATATCTTCTAAACTAATGGCCCGATTCTTACAATTCAAACGGATATATTAGTTTTGTGCCTAAACCTATCTTTAAAAACAAAAATTATCAAAATCCGTCCATAAACAAAAAAGTGAGTTTTCAACTTACGTAATTATACGTGAACAACATTATTCTTGTAAAAAATCCTTTCAATACAGTCTTATTTGTTTGGAATACAAAAACTAATAACAAATGTGAGTTAAATAAACTAATTAGAATATAGAAACATTAAATAAATCCTTTTTTAAACTTTTCTAACTAGTGAACTTAATAATCTACGTTACTTTTGCACGGCGGTCCCGCCACTACTTGCGCCATAGTGCTCAGATAGGGTCTCGTCGCCGACATTCTCCCCCTCGTGCGCAGCACCGTCCTCCAGGCTCGGCGAAACTCCCGGCACCAACAACACCACTCTCGAACTGGGTCTTCGCAGCACTCCTCCTCGCGTCTCGATGTCGACGATTCTGATCCGCCCGTCTGGTCCTGGATACACCTGCTGGATTCTGCCGCGTGGCCAGGTGCATCGGGGTAGGCTCTGGTCGACGATCAGGACGATGTCTCCGACGCGCAGGTCTGTGGCGCTGCTTCTTCCCGCTGTCTTCCTTGGCAGTAGTGTGGGCAGGTATTCGCGCAGCCAACGTTGCCAGAAGTGGTCGGCAAGTCGCTGCGTGGTCTTCCATGTGTGCCGGCCCACCAGCTCGTCGTCTTGGAAGTTGCCGATTCTCGCCGCGCCGCAGGATCGCCCGAGGAGGAAGTGGTTTGGAGTGAGTGCTTCCTCCTCAGGGCTCTCGGAGAGGTGGGTGAGAGGCCGAGAGTTGACTATGTGCTCGGCCTCTAATAGGAGGGTGTGGAGTACCTCCTCTCGTGGATGCCTTTCGTTGAGTGTGGCGTCTAGTGCGGTTTTTATTGATCGCACCAAACGCTCCCATGCGCCGCCCATGTTAGGCGCACCAGGAGGGATGAATAGCCACTGCACGCCGAGCTTCTCTGCTTCTGAGGTGAGGTCTTCTTTCTTCATGTCGTCAAGCGCTTGTTGAAGTTCATTATTTGCGCCGACGAAGTTGGTCCCGTTGTCGGAGTAGATGGTCTTCGGCATTCCTCTTCTTGCGGCGAATCGTCGTAGCGCCATGATCATGCTGTCGGTGGAGAGGGAAGGAGTGAGCTCAATGTGCACAGCCCTTGTGGTTAGGCATGTGAAGAGAGCACCCCATCTCTTTTCTTGACGTCTTGCTACGGTGATCGTCATTGGGCCGAAGTAATCTACGCCGGTGCACGTAAAGGGAGGGTTACTGTGCATCAGCCTCTCTTTGGGTAAGTTGCCCGTCGGTAGTTCTTGTGGTCTTGTCTTCTTCGTTTTGCACCACTGACATTGATGCTGAACTGCCTTGATTGCTGACCTCAGTCCTAATACCCAGAAGCGTTGCCTCACTTCATTCATTACTGTCGCGTGGTTTCCGTGATTGAAGCAGCAGTGGAATTCTTCTATGATGAGTCGTGTTGTCCTCTCCTTGCTGTCGAGCACAATGGGACGTTTGTAGTCTCTGGTTACGCCCTGTATCGCGTCGATTCTTCCCTTTAAACGCAGGAGACCTTCTTCCATTACTACGTCGAGCTTCTTCAATTTGCTGCTGCCTTCTAGCTGCTTCCCTTGATCTAGACGTCTGATGTCTTCTCTGAAGCTCTTTTCTTGACTTCTTTTCAGTAGAAGAGTTTCAGCTTGTTCTAGTAGGTCTGCGTTCAACGGTATGTAGTTCCTTGCTATCTTTCTTGAAGACTGATGTCGTTTCTCGACTACCTTTGTCTTCTTTGCTTTAGTCTTTCTCCAGGTGGGATCTTCCTTGCTGACGTTGACCATTTCTCTTGTCCTGCAGAGTTGTATGAACTGCAGTACTCTTGCTGTGGCTCGCCAAAGTCTCTTCCAGGATGAAAACCTCTCAGGATCTGGTGATGGATGAGTGGTGCTTGCTGCCGCTGTGACGTCTGTTGTCTTCTCTTCACCGGTGGTTTCCTTCTTAAATGTTCTTGCTGCGGGCCAGTAGGTTTCTTCATTTCTTAAGAATTCTGGGCCGGTGTACCATCGGTGATTGTAGTCGAAGTTTTCTGGTACGTCACGCGTTGAGTCATCTGCAGGGTTCTGCGCCGTAGGTACCCATCTCCAATCTTGAGGCTTGGTAAGATCCTCTATTTCTGCCAAGCGATGAGCCACAAACGTTTTAAATGTTCTCGGGTCTGTCTTGATCCAGGAGAGCACGATGCTGGAGTCTGTCCAGAACGTTTTCTTGACAATCTTCAGATCCATTTCTTCTTCTACTGAATGAGCCAGTCTGCTTCCAAGGAGGGCCGCTTGCAGTTCTAATCTCGGGATCGATACCGGTTTCAATGGAGTGACTCGTACTTTTGCTGCCACCAAGCTGACGTGGTATGTTCTATTTGTGTCTTCTGTTCTCCAGTAGACTGTAGCTGCATACGCTGTTTCACTTGCATCTGTGAAAGTGTGCAGCTCCCCCTCGGTGCGATGTGGCGCCAAACATCTCGGGATCTGAAGGTCTTGTAGAAGCTCCATCTTCTTTAGATATGTTTTCCATGCTTCATATTCCTTTTCTTCTATTTCTTCATCCCAACCGACGCCGCTCCGCCATACGTTCTGAAGCAGCTTCTTGCCTTGGATGAGGACTGGTGATGCTAATCCCAGTGGATCGAAAGTTGACATGACTGCGCTGGTGACTTCTCTCTTCGTAGGCACCTTGAACCCTTTGGCTATTTCTTCTGGAGTGTTCCGGAGGTTTGCCCTGAAGCCGATGGAGTCCCTTTCTGTGAACCAGCGTAGTCCCAGTGTCTTTTCTTCTTTCTCACCAAGGTCCACTTCCGTCTTTTCGATTGCTTCTGTCTTCACGTTTTGCAGTAACTCAGGTTGGTTTGATGCCCATCCCCTGAGTTCGAAGCCCGCCTTCTTATGTATGAAGTCTACCTGCGCTGTTACCCTTCTGAAGTCTTCTTCTGAATGGAAGCTGTGTAAGTAGTCGTCCATGTAGTGGTTCAGCTCGACTGCCCTTGTTGCCTCTGGATACTGTTCCTTGTAGTCCGCTGCGTTTCGGTTCTTCACGTAGATGGCTGTGCTCGGAGATGATGTTGCACCGAAGATAACTGATGTCATCCTGTACTTCTTCGGTGACACGTCGCGATGATCCCCGCGCCACAGGAACCTCAGGCTGTCTCTATCTTCTGGTCTGATGCGAACTTGCAGAAACATTTCCCTGATGTCAGCCGCCACTGCTAAAGGTCCTTGTCGGAATCTCAGTAGTACACCGAAGAGCGACTGTAGTAGATCTGGTCCAGGCAGTAGAGCGTCGTTGAGGCTTCTTCCTTTTGACTTGGCTGCAGCGTCGAAGACGATCCTTATCTTCTTCTTCAGTGGATGAACCACGGAGAAATGAGGGAGGTACCATAGTTTCTTGGATTCTTCTTGTGCTTCAGGTGTTTCTTCTGCATATTTGTTGTCGATTAGATGCTGGATCTGCTTGCTGTATTCCGCCTTCAATTGAGGATCCTTGTCCATCTTCTTTTCAATGTTGATCAATCGGTTCTTGGCAGACGTGTAGCTCTCTGGCATCTGTTCTTCTTCATTCTTCCACAGAAGTCCAGCTTCGAATCGACCATCTTCAAGTCTTCTGCAGGTTTTTTCTAGGATGGTGAGTGCTCTTCCTTCTGAATCCGTAGTAGGTCTTCTTGGTTGCACACCAAGTGCTTCTATTGCGAAGTGATCCTTGATGGCTTGATGCATCTCTTCTTCTGGTGTGCTGACATGCAGACATGTGTTCAGAAAGTGCACTGGTCTTGCACCTCCGATGTCTGACCCGTGGAGCACCCATCCAAGTCCTGTTCTTGAAGCAACTGGTTCCCCTGGTTTCCCTCTCCTTACTTCTTGAGTCACAATTAGCTCCCAATTGTCTTGACCTATGAGCAACTGAGGTGACTCCCCTTCGTAATACAGAGAGTCGGCGATCTTCTTCAAGTGTGGATAATCTTGAATCCTATTCTTGTCCAGAAACTGTGGTGCAAGCTTCAACTCGTCGATAGTGCGGACTCTCTTCAAGGTCTTCTTGCTCCCCTGATGAAGCCCTTTCACCGTGAGGTCCAGCTTCTGAGAATCCTTTTTCCTTATCAACCTGCCTCCCACTGTTTCAATGACTAGTTCTTCCTTGCTTCCTTGAGCGCCGACTTCTTGTGCCACCTTCTCATCCAGGAGTGACACGGTTGACCCTTCATCCATAAGAGCCAATATCTTCTTAGATCCTTTTGACCCGAAGACTTCTACTGGAACTATCTTCAGGTACGCCCTTGTGTTGTTGATTGCGTTCACCGATGCTGTGACGCTTGATGCCTCTTGCGGTGTCTCCCTTTTTTCCTCCGAGGTCCTTTCTTTTGATTCGACGTGTAGCAGATGATGATGCCACCTCTTGCATTCTTTGCAAGGTGGTTTTCTGCAACTCTCCTTCCTGTGTTTCCCTTGAAGACATTTGAAGCAGACACGACTCTTCTTAACTATTGCCCACCGATCTTGCACCGACGTCTTCTGGAACTTCTGACATTCGACGAGAAAATGTTCACCCTCACACATAGGGCAAGTCTTCTCTTGCTGCTTTGCATCCTTTTCTTTGAAGTTCCTTTCCTTCGTTGAATGTGTCGCTTGTCGGTTGGTCTTCTTGAACCCGCTCCTCTCTTCTGAGGTCGCGAAGGCTCCACATTTGTCTGCTTCTGTGTTCAGGAAACTGGATACTAACGTCAGGTCGGAGAAGTCGCCTTCTTCTGATGCTGCAGTGAAGTCGTACCATCGGAATTTGAGCACCGTCGGCATCTTCTCTAAGATTTGCTTCACCATCTCAGGTGAATGCAGATACTGTGGTTTTTTCAGACCCTTAATTGCTGCTACGCTGTTGTTGACCTGGCTCGCGAAGATGCAGATGTCTCTTGGGCTTTCTGAAATCTTCGGTAACGCCTTGACCTTGTCCAATTCTGCCAACACCAGTGCATCAGGTCTTCCGTATCTTCTTCTTAGGGCTTGCATCACTTCTGACGGAGAGGCCTCGGAGTACAACAGGCTCTTGATAGCTTCTCTTGCAGTGCCCTTCAGCGCTCTTCTTAAACGCGCCATATTCTGGACTTCGTTGAACATCGGTGCTGTATCTTCGTAAACAACCTTGAAGGCCAACCACTCGCTGCTGCTGCCATCGAAGAAGGGTAGCTCGTGGATGTAGCTTGGCTGCGCTGCTGGTCCTCCTCTTGTGGAAAAGGCTTCTTTCAATGCAGTCGCCAACGCTTGAATCTCGATCGTAGCTCCTTTCGTTGAAGAGTTCTCTTCAGGCTTCACCTTCTGTGGCTCTTCTGCAGGGTGCTGACCTCGCTGCTCTGGTTGTTTCTTGTTGCCATCTCCTAATACTGATGACTCAATCCAGTTCTGCACCTGTGCTGTTCTGTTTGCCTGGTCTTCATCATCATCCACGGAGTCCTCATCTTCATATTGTGTCATCTCCAGTCTGACACGGGCTAGCTTCGCCGCAGCCTGTGCTTGTTTCAGTTCCAGGCGTGCTAATTCTTCTCTGGCTTCCAGCTCGCGTCTTCTGGCTGAGGAGCTCGTGGTCTTCGTAGACCTGGCACGACGACTGACCCCCATCGGTTTTAGGGTTCCGCCTGAATTGCGAACACCCTCTTCCGGGGCATCTTCTGGGGTCTTCTTTGTCGTCTCCTTTCTTGCATCTTCCTTCTTCTTGGACGATGCTGTGGTCACAGTTTCAACCGTGGTCTCTGTTATCGTGGTCCCCGCCGTAGTCGTTGCACCCGAAGAAGTGTACGTGCCCGATGATGTGTACGTGCCTGATGATGCTGACGCTGACGCAGACGTGACCCCTTCTGACCCTGAACCTTCTTCTGTCGCGCCCACATTGGTAGGACGGGACGGGGGACGTAAGGGGGCATCCTTCTGTGACCTGGTTACTGGCATCTTGCAGGCTTCTCAATCTTCTTGCAGGCTTCTCAATCTTCTGTCTTCTTCTTCTTCTTGCAGGGATCCGGCTCGAAGGACCAATTGTTGCGGCTACCGGGGTATGTTCAGTACCTTACGGTTGCCTGGGACAGTCTCCCACGTTTTTGACGTATGTTTCCCTATTACCTCGCTGGCGACACACGTCACCACGCACCCCTGAATGCGTAGATTAGTAGGGGTACACCCACTAGGAGGACCACGGAGAGATGGGCAGCGAAGAGGCGGTGAAATGAAACTGCAGAATTTCTTCTTAAGTTTTGTTGGCAGATTTCGGCTTCTTGGTAGTTGTTGCCTCTTCGACGGCTGAGCTGCGACTGATTTTTGCCGGCAAATGGCCCTGAATTTATACACGGAGCGGCCGGCCTACGTTACCTTAATGAGGACCGCGATTTTTGAGGCCCTTTTGCTTGCAATTTTCCCTTTAGCCGAAATCTGTCAAGCCGTTTTTTATTATATTTTATCGATATATCCTTACAATTTTTGTATATATTATACCTTATTATGTCCTTAATCTAATTAAACATTAATTTGGAACGTAACTATTAACAATAAAAAGTTTCTAGAACAAAAACTGTTAAAAACATAGGTTGGCACATTTTCACTATAGAAAATCCCTTATATCTTCTAAACTAATGGCCCGATTCTTACAATTCAAACGGATATATTAGTTTTGTGCCTAAACCTATCTTTAAAAACAAAAATTATCAAAATCCGTCCATAAACAAAAAAGTGAGTTTTCAACTTACGTAATTATACGTGAACAACATTATTCTTGTAAAAAATCCTTTCAATACAGTCTTATTTGTTTGGAATACAAAAACTAATAACAAATGTGAGTTAAATAAACTAATTAGAATATAGAAACATTAAATAAATCCTTTTTTAAACTTTTCTAACTAGTGAACTTAATAATCTACGTTACTTTTGCACGGCGGTCCCGCCACTACTTGCGCCATAGTGCTCAGATAGGGTCTCGTCGCCGACAAGACTGAAAGCTTTTTTTTCAGATGAGAACAGAATCCTATAGAGAACCGTGAATCAATACTGAATTTCTTCGCACGTTACCCAAATCATGCTCGCTACGAAAATATAGTAACAGAGGTCGCACATTATTTACCCTTCGTGTGTTCCCTCCGGGGATGGAGGGTTGCTTTGAGAGTAATAAGAGCCCAACTTGTACAACACACGAGTGGAACAAATTAGCCTTGATTCTGAACTACACGGAATCGTTTGTTGCCATTACTGATGAGGATGAGTAGCTTCGACTGTTTAGTGTTACATTTTTCGGGATGCAAAGTGCCTTATATATTCATTATTCTACGTATAATGCAACCTTAACATTATCCATTTTGTAGTTCGACTGTTAAAGCATACATTCTGACAGACTGTGAGACAATTAATTACTTTCCCATTTATTGTATTGGTACAGAAAGATGTATAACAGTAGTAAATTATGAATATTGATCATTCTGCAACCCTCGTTTCTGACATTTGACATTATATTTCTATAAATTAGGTGATTATTATTAATTAATTTTGTAATGATTACACAACGGACAATATCAGAACATTATGCAAGCAAATTTTACTAAATCAAGAATACGATGAAGTTGGCGAATATAGTGAGCTGTTGAATCTACTTTATAGATATTTTGCTAATAATAATAATAAACGTTTATTTCAGACTTTCTGTCCATAGGTACACTTACAAAAATGAACGAAACACAAAAAAAAAAGTAAAATACACATACTTACAAAAAAAAACTAACAAAATCTCAAAAATACACAACACACAAAAAGATACAAACAATCAATACAAACAATAAAATAGCAGTGACAACACAGAAGAAGCTTTGTAAAAGGCTACAACTTGCATCAAGCTAAATAAATAAATAACTGAGAGCAACGTGACATTTACCTTATCCTGTTATGTAATACCCACGAAATACCGGAGCAATTCCTTTCTCAGGCACGACACGATTCGGAACAATAATTCCCCGCCATTTCCTAGCATTTCAGGTAAATATACGAATACATAGACCGGCACGTACGCCTGTAAGTGCTCTTCAAGTCCTTGACGTTGTAAGTTCCAAAGCAACCGCAATTTCTCTCGCGAACGTTTTCAGCTAAGTACTACAATTTGGTGTTATTGTTCTGTAGCGACTTATCAAATTGCGATGAAACGAACCGTAAGCGGCTCGCTACCGTTTCTGCTACAAAACAATGAAATGTTACTTTCTTATGGCCGATTCCTATAATTTACGGACCGTTATTGGTTAAAATTAAGACTCTTGTATCTTTACCAATAATGAAGCAAAGACATCATAGCTTGGCATAGTAGACGCCTCTATATGGAAATAGCTCTCATGGGTAAAATTTGCTTACTAGTCTATTTATATGCATAGTTTGGCAATAAAAAATGCTACCATTGGTAAGCAAAACGATTCGTTTTTGTTTATAGGAACCGAGCATTAACGTTGCATCTGTCTTTGTAGGTAGTATGTTAAGTGCTGATTTAGTAGTAGGTAGTGTTCGCATAGAAACACTCATTTAAACAAAGGATTTTTTTGATTATTTTAATCAGGTTTACGCTAACTTTCCAATTATTTTGTCGAGTATTTATTCATATGAAATTACTTTATTCTCAAAAATCAGCGGCTATACATTCAATGGCAGGGAAAGGGCACGATACCCCAATCAAGTTCACTATTTATATACCTTTAAAAAAAATAACAATTGAGTAGAGTAAAGAAAATATAACAAAACGGGGCCTAAAGAAATGACTACGCCTTGGAGCAAGATAATGATGAATGCGCCAAGTGTGTGCCGGACGAAGGAGTGTGGACTGTGGAGTAGTGCAAAGTTGTGCGAAGTATTGCAGACTAGTGCGGAGGCGCGCGGAGGAGTGCTCCAGAGTGGCGAGCCTCAAATGAGGCTACGGCTCTCGAGCACGTCGATGGCAGCTACCGACTCCTTACCATCGTTATATTACGGAAAAGGATGAGGAAAATTGTATAGTTTTAATTTAGAGGTGTGTTTGCTTTTAGTACTTAATGGACACGGACAAGTAATCAGTTTAGTTTTATACTTCGGGTAGTTTAATACTTAAAAATTGACGTAGGTATTTCGGGGTTTACGGATTTCACAACTATCTACATTGAACAACTTAGTGGCTCACCACCGGAAAATATTCTTTCTAGTGTAAAAGGTTTCATAAGCATGATACGGAATTGTAGATTACCTCGTATAACCATAATGCTTCTGGAGACGCCTATACCTACTCGTACATACGTGACAAGCTAGTAATTTACGACGCACTTAAGAGCGTTTATATCTTATGAGTGGCAACGTCGCAATTTAGTGACATATTTCGTCGTTTTCAATTTTTATCATTTAATCGGAGCTATATTAAAAAAATCTGTTTAATTAACTTTTTAAAATTACGTGAAAGTGTTTAAAAAGTAAGTAACCGTAATGCTTACAGTTATTTTACAATGAAAATAACGCCCTGCAAGTTTCGAATGTATTATTTGCATATAAATAGAACTGTAAACGCAACGATTTCTTACCTTTTACACAGTTTTCACATAATTCTATAAAGTTAATTAAGCAGATTTTTAAAATATAGCTCCGATTAAATGATAAAAATTTAAAACCACGAAATATGACACTAAATTGCGACGTTGCCACTCATAAGGTATAAACGCTCTTAATACTACTGCTACATTGAACTCTCCAAATAATCCGAATCTGTTTGCATCTGTGCCGTGTGAGTATTGTGCAAACTTGACCGTAAGCCCGTTGTCACTTTATATTGGACACGCTCGGTCAAACAACATTCATTCATTTCGAAATAAAACTCAATGAAATAAACTACGTCTCGGATACTCAATCATTTAAGGAAACTACTACGGGCAGTTGTCCAATCGTAGGTCAGTGAAATAATCAAATTGGATGACGACACCCCTGACCATACCAAAATGGGTGCTCCATTGCAGTTGATTAATACGCCTACTGGATAGGCCACTTCATCTGTCACTGAAGATAATTCACGAGATAAAGAGCTTCCTCGTGTTCTGAAATCACGCCTGCTTTTTTATCAGTCGTCATGGCAATAAAGTGGTTGAAATAAATTAAAATATTTGGAACACAATGCCTGAATTTAATTATAAAATTACCTGAATCATCAATTGCGATTACAGTATCAACGATGGTTACCTAAATGTTAATTAAATATCACGAAACCAAATATCGACCAACACTTTGTCAATAAATAATCAAATCTGATTATCAAAACGCTTAAATGGCAAGTGTTAACATAAACTGGAAGTGCCACAAACATATTGTGCTACTGGATCAAGGTCTGCAAAGTTAATAAAATAATTCGCTTCAAATACCACCGGAACAATGAACTATTAACCTGAACACCTGCGGCGCCCAGCACCTCTTTACAAATGGAACTATAAGTAATAAATGAGATTTTCCACACGAAAACCGACTTCGCCATTATATTAATACACAGGCTTACTCGGCAAAAGCACTCAGAAAATCGATACCAGTTTTTCCCAAAACTATTCATCGCATCCCATAATTCATCGATTAAGAACGAATATGTGTTACCAACACAGCGGTGCAATTCGTCATCCTGATGGCTGCAGTTACTCCCGTTCCCGGGCTCATGTGCTAGATAAAACCGTTAGTTGTGTGCTGGGGTATAAGGATAATAATTGAGTGGCAGTGAAGCGAGGAAGAGGACAATTTGTAGTGGCCTCAAATCAGTACGCTGGGGAAGGCTCTCCTACGCGACTAGATCCGTCCTACCTCGTGTAATTTCGCAATTTATTTGTGCAATACATCGCCATTTACTGTGTTATAACTCGCGCTGTATCTGATACGAGAATCACGTATCTTAATTAAGCTCGATGATCTCAAAAGTTTTGCATTTTATGGGACATCGAAGTACTTAAAGAGGGGATTCATTACATTTGTCTATGCACTCTGCATACATAATTATGCATATAAATCAGCGTGTATACAAAATATGACGCAAATCAATTAACGTCGTTCCGTTACATAAAGGAGGGGACAGAGGAAGCAACTAACAAATGTAAACAACGATTTGTAAAGTAATTCTCCCCTAGCTGTCATAAAAATGTGCCCACGGAAGTGACGGGGGTCGTCATTAAAGCGAGTGACGTAAAATTGTGACACTTCCGTGAGCGTGTCATACCGTGACACAAGCGTACACCGGGGACCGATGACAGTGACAATGTGACAGGTCATTTTGCTAATTAACCAGGGGGGTACGTTTAATTTTTACCTCGTTTAGCGTCTAACTATTGTAACAAGTTGTGGAGGAGACGGTATAAGAATGGGGTACCTACTAAATTAGGTCTGCTAATTTAAATACGTTCAACATGATTTTTTGTTTTTGTTTAGGTATAGCTTGGTTCATTCGTTTTGAATACGTTGTAGGTTTAGGCATAAACGCTCTTATAAACAGTAAATAAGTAACACCGATGTGGAAGCATCCTGATAAAGTAGTTAAACAATGCCAAAAAAAACGCACACGTGGAATAATCCAAAAAACGATTCTTCAATTTTTAATTCGCACAGAATAATTAAGACATGAATATTCAGCAGCAAAAACCCCATAATAATTCAACGAGTTCCGCGTAAAGTGCGGCGGAAAATGGCCATCAGAGTAAAAGGGCTCTCTCGTACTCGCACTTGATTATATTCTACCATAAGTACTTGATCCTGGGGTCCCACAATCACGTTACAAGCCAAACGAATATAAAGCTTAATCACAACGTCGCAAAATACACTTTCCTTTGACACGTCTTATTACCATACTCGTGTTGCCCGAAGTATGCTTACGAAGTTGCCAGGTTATTTCATACGGAATTAGATTTGTAAATTGAGAAATAAGGACGCTATTTATGTTAAACATTGCCGTATTGGAAGCAAATGTTGCAGTTATTATCGAAATAAGGCAAAGTGTTCTTGCCTTATATGGGCATTCATGTTATTCTATTGCACGCGTCTCTAAAACGTATACCTACGGAAATATTAAAGCCCCAGAATTTGAACGTCTCAAATAAGAGAAGGTAGGCATAGAAGAGCCAAGGTTATAACAAAAGATAACTGTTGATTAACTTTAGTTTTCATTCAAAAGGAGAGCCTACATTTCCGAAATAATTTCTTCATAAACACTAGGAAACTGCAATCAACACAGAAAGACAGGTTTATCGAAACATAAACTAATACTTAAGCTCTGTTCCAAGTTCGACCGTCTGCGGTCATTCCATCTATTTTAGTTTCCATCATTCAAAACTGAAGACAGATCCTGGACGACGGCGACGCTTCCTTAACGAAACATTCTAGTTTACTAACTTGGCTCTTATTACGGTGTAATAAAATTTAAAATTGATAAGCTACGTTCCTTTTAACTGTGAACCCATAACCACAGACGTTAACATCAAATAATTTTAACGTAAATATTTACGAGTGGGGGGAGGGAGGGAGAAAGTCTTTGGCACAGCTGTGTGGTCTTTTTATGACTAATTGTTTGTTTATCCTTCTCACTATTTTAGTTTGGAAACTGTTTATAAGTATGAAAAAAACTGATACATTCCTACACTTAGGGAACTTCGAGCAAACGCTTAACAGTAAAAGCTATGTAGGAAATGACGAGCTAATTTGTTTGGATCAGAAGTTCAGAATACTTACTACTTATAAAAACGTAACTTACGTTGTTATTAACATTTGTTGAAACTGCTGTTTTGAGTGTACCTACATAAGATCTGAAATTACAATACCTAGATACAATTTAAATGGTTTAAATCATGATCTGGCAGTTTAAGTAGTTTATGCGGCCTACCCAAATGTCCTTTCTTTGGTATTGTTCGTCGAATCGTTGTGCTCCTTAAGTTCTGAGTTGAGCTGCACGGTTACTGACAATATGCGTGCACTGACTGGATAGGTCCACTCAATCTGTGTGGTTTTTCCTCAAAAGACCGTTTCAGACACCAATCTACATGTTCTTTACATGATCTGACTAAGATTATGTCTGGACTTTAAAAGAGACTGTGACCTCTGAGTTTGTTTCAGCCTTTCTTCTCAGAGTAGTCAGTTTTTAAAATATGATTGACGTGTAAAAGTGTTTGTACAAATCTACTTACAGAAATAAAATCATTTATCATTAAAGTCAAGAAGAAATAAAGAAGAAAGATAAGAAATAAGATAAGAAATCCGCCAAAGAATATTTGGTATTCATCCTTGCACCAAATATATGCTATTTTACGAAGCAGCAGCAGATGTGCCATGAATTGCATGTTTCAAACAAATCTTTCCTAAAGTTCACGTTAAAGAAACTCGTTTGTTCTAGTGCTGATATTTAATGAAAATGAGTTAAACCTGATTTTTATTAATTTTGAATTAACTATTGGATAAGAATTTCACTCAAGTTTCGAGAAATTATTCTGCACAAACATGTGATGTCAAAATCCTAAGCACACGATTAGTCTGAATTATATTAAAATGTTGATGTTTTAATATAACTAAATATAATTACAAAAAACGAAAACTAAGTGAAACCTCATCATAAACTGTTGCCACATCAGAATGTTCAGTCTCACCACATCAAAATTCCTGTTTTCCCTCTCAAAAAGAAAATGAATAAAACATTTTACACGTCCCTTAACGTGGAAATGTTAATTTAAACTAACCCACTTTCGCACAAAGCCTGCGAAATCAACAAAAGACTGTGTGAGGGTTGAATAAAGCCTATAATAACATAGAGCCAGTCAAGACGACCTTGTAGCAGCGGCGCGGCGTAGCGGAGGCTTCCCTTGCTACGAAATTCGTAGCAATGTGCTACGAAGACCCTAAAAATTTTTGTTTACGTGTAACAATAATTTTCCTCAGCTTAAGGTCGATTGTCTGTTTTATGCATTTTTATTTTGTACAGTGTGATAATATCATAATCATGTTAATTTTGGCACCTCAAAGGGAACTCAAAAAATAGCTTTAAAATATCCATGCCCTTATTTTTCTCATGTCTGATTTTGCCGAATAAATTAAAGTTATCAATGTTTTTAGAAGTGGTGATTCTCAGTGTTTTTTTATCTCAATCAAAACTATACACCAATCATAAATATCCCTTAGTAGGATCACAAAAGAATTACTTCTGCGTAAACAAGACAGACCGTTCGAAAACAACAGGAAATGCCCGGTGAATCTCGCGGTTCAGACATTCTTTGTGTCTTACCATACTATCCATTTTTAATTTTAGTAAACATCTGGCTATGGTTTGGTATGACCGTATGACACATAGAGGAAATACCATTTTAGAAACATACTCATAGGTTTGTTAAATAATTTGTCATAATTATTCTCTCTTGGTCTTTTCATCGTTTGCTATGAAGAATTCAGTGATTTTTCCAAAATCAGTGGGTTATATTTTTTTCTCTAGCATGCTTGGAAATTGGAGCATTATTTTGACAACCTTCTTCGATATAAATCGAAATTGCTGTACTGGTCAAATACATGCCACAGAGCATGTAACTTATACATGCGAGCAGCGGCCGACAAAAGTTGTATAAAAATCCATATCTGTCGTAGTCTAGCGGCCAAATAAATTTCATAGTAAACTCATATCTCTCGTGTACCTAATTTAAAAATGGAACGCTCTTTTACTCCGAAACATGGCAACCAAGGAGGTAACTTTAAAAAAAAATACTTTAATTTCTACCTGGCTTGCAAATAGAGAGCTGTTTATTGAAAAAAAACAAATGGACACTTTAACGCGGGAAAAATTATGATTGTTCGTTGTTCGTCATTGATTTTGAAAAGTAATTGTATTTTAAATGCCGCGCATCATTTAAGAAAAGTACTATACAAGCCTTGGGCCACAAAAGCTAGGCTTTGATGGACTTACGTCTATGCGTATTACACGTTCGTCCTTCAATACCTCTTTTGCTGCTGAATGTTTCACGACTACAATGAGTAGGTAATGTTTATTATAATTTTCATTTAGTAAGTAGGTATCTACTGCCTTACTTAAGATTAACTTTACACATAGATAAAGTTTCGCTTTCATTTCTCGCTCAAAGCACATTTCGCGAGCGCACCGCATGCAAATTACTTTTAAATATCTATGAAACAGTGGTGAAGTAAGTTCAAAGCGCCGCTGGATTCTCTCCAAAACGTATCGAGTGTAGTATTGAATGCAAACTACACGCCGCAACGATGCGTTTCAACAGAAATTGCCGATTTGCGGAATACAAATCTGAGGAGAATAACAAAACGTTGTCAATAAACATTTAGGTGCTACTTGTGATTGCCGAAGTGCGGTCGATCGTGGGCCGAGAAAGTGATACGCGACCAGCATTGTTTTACTACACGGTAGAAACCGAGACAATCATGTAGTAGATGTTTTCCTAGATATGTCTCAGTAATAGATAACGTTTGAATGCGTGCTCGCTTCTGACGTTTGCGATAATACTGCTGTGCCAGTTAACTATGTAAAGAATGATTTTGAAGTCAACATTGAATAATTAAATTAAAGCGAAAACAATATGTCTGTCACCTGTTTTGGGGCCCGTTTTTTCTTCAGATAATGAGCTGATCTACACTTGAAATAGCCAATTCCCTCCTGAAACTGTACTTCCGGCAGAATCTGAATGAAGCATCATAAGCACACTGTCAATATTCAATTAAGGATCAGATATCAATTACATATTCATAAGCGGATTATTCTAAGGAAACTATAAAACTAATGAACGTGATAGCATCAACCATGGAGTAGTAAAAAATGAAGCGCTTATGTGCGGGTGGACGGCGCGGCGTCAATTCCTACAAAAGCAATTGAAGACACTAAGGTGCCATCAGAATGTGTGTTCAATAAGGAACACATCGTGAGGAAACCGGCATACACTAGAACCGAAAATTCAAAGACATGTGACATCTACCAACCCACACTGGGCCCGCGTGGTGGATTACGGCCCACTCCCTCTCACAGAAAAGGAGGCCGGTGTTCCAACACTCAGCTATGGGAATAATATAGGCTGATTATGGTTATAGCTGCCCTTAATAAGTAGTTTTTTGAATAAAAAGAAATAAGTTATTTCAGCAATATTGCAATAGTCTTTCATCGTAATAACCGTCGTATGTGTTATCCTGTGTGACTCCGAAATGAATGGCGTTTTTCCGGCTCAAGTAATGGCGCGTAAGCCATCGTCTAATGAAATACGTGTGTCGTCCCAACAACTTACACATCATAATACCTATACTCTACAGAATTTAGGTAGATTTAATAGGAGTTAGCACTCCGTTATCTTTTGTATTTCCCGATATTATAAATAGGCAAATAATGATGTACTACAAAGTTATCTAGCGAGTCTTTAACTGCATTTAGCTCTTTAGATTATGGTCAATAGGTTCTATTAACATTTCCCTGTAGACTGTAAGCTAAAATTACATAAGTTAATAATGTTTATGAACAGTTCAAGTTTATTTTAAACTTGTGAAAGTAACTTAGCCGATAAGAACGCGTTTCGCATCCCGTTATAAGGGAGACAGAAAACGTCCCAGGTAGAAGGGCTGCATCAATTGGGTACCACAGTTGTATTAATATTAACTTTAAAGGCGTGTACCTTTTTAGGGAAATATTAACTGAACTAACAGAACTTTTAGCAAAGGCTCAACTGATTCCCAGTAGTGGACTAGATTGCTACTAAAAAGTCACAGCCAAATAAGGAAGGAAAGTAAGGTGCTTAAAATAATTTCTATATATTGATCATGCACTCTCCACGAAACCGCACTAGGGCCGCGTGGTGGACTATGGCCCACTCTCTCTCACCGAGAGGAGGCCTGTATCCCAGCAGTGGGAACATTGTAGGATGATTATGTATGTAGGTATGTTATATATGTATCTCTTATAATAATTTAGTATTACCAACCATATTTAAATAGACCTGCTAAACTGGACAACGTGTCGGTATCAGTATGTACAACGCGTACTAATAAATCATCAACGAGTTGTGTTATGGCTAATTTCACCCGCACTTTATGTTTCTTACCTCAGGAAATGAACGCAATCACACCGTCATGTAACGCGAAATAAGGAAAAGTAATGAAGGCCCGCTCTACCGTGGCAAGTGTCTTGAATGTTCTTACAAGATTTGATTTAACCCAACACTTGTCTTGTCTAGGGTTAATGTACACACAGCAGCAGGCCCAAGTTACCACAAACTGTCAAATTGTCACATTCAATTTTGAACTTAACCTTCAACATTTTCAAAGTCAAAGCATTTATTTCAAATAGGCACATAAAAGGCACTTTTGAACGTCAACATTTACATTTAAATAGAATTGATTCTAGTCGCCCCTTCCAAAAGGTAGTTTCGTATGGAGAAGAATGGCCAAGAAACTCCACCGGTACTCTTTTAAAATGTGTTACAATATTTTGTATACATTAATTATATAATTATATGTGAAGACGATGCACCTATGACAAAAATTACCCTACCACAATAGGTAAAACGAATTTTAAGGTTTAAAATCATTTGGAGAAATTTGACATTTTCGTTTAATGTGATGTACCGGCGACTGTACCTATTGGTCTCTAGGTGTAATCATTAAGAAGTTCACTATATAATAGGCCCATATATAAGGCCCTTTTAAACCTATTGGAGGCACTGGGCCGTTTAGAATACTGGGGCCCCTGGAAAATCTAGGATGCAAGAGCAAGCGAAGTGAGCTCGAAATTTTTTGTACCCTGCCACCGATAGCCACTAGCTATGAAGCTGGCAGGAAATAGGGGGCCCCATGAATTGCGGGGCCCTGGGCACTTGCCCAGAGGGGCCAATGAAAAAAACGGCCCTTTAGGAACGTTTATTCGTATATTATACAACGTACATACGCACGCGAATTTACCTTCTACTCATTATTTTATTAATAAGTTGGTACCGAATTATTAGCCGAAATAGTTCCGTGCCTATATAAAAATTAGGGTGAGAATCAGCATTTGTCAAACGAAATATTGGGATAATCTCCATAACACCTTTAATTTACCTGAAACATTTACCTCCTAAGTTACCTATGACAAACTTTTAAGTGACGGAAGTATACGTTGAAGCTAAAACTGTGCCGATCTTCCATAGGTAAGTCAGTAAGACACGGTCTGATGGAGTGCCATCTAATCAGTTTGCTTGCTCCATTAGGTACCCATACACGCAAGTTATAGTAAACCAGTTATTGTGCATCATTATTTAATGTTATGTCATTTTACTGGATATTAAGCCAGATGCGTCAGAAGTACCCACACAATAATAGAACTATCAAGACGAAATCAATACATATAATATTACCTACAGTCGGTACCTAGGCACCTAATTTCAGTGAGCATAAATAAATAAGAAGCCGAGTGTAACTTCTACTATGAAGAATAATGAGTAGGTCATACAAACTTGGATTCTAAATAGGTAACTACCGCCTATGAATTATAGGAAACTAGGAACTAAAGTATGTAATATTTAAACCGTAATCTCAGCACAAGCGGTTTTCATCTAATAAAGCACATTATTAATCGAATTTTCCGCTTGTGTGGGACAAGAACAAATCGTAAATGAGATCGGTAGGTTTCGTTTGCATCGCGACGGGTAGGGACGGTGGGAGAGCAACATGGCGAGCGGGCGGATGCTGCGCGTACAGCCTCCGCCGCGGGCGTAGTACGGCGCGAACAAAGCGTCCCACCCTACTCGCTTCCTGCCTCCGTTTTAGCCTCTTCCGGTCAACTCGTCCGTAGCACATTTTCATGTATGAAACAAGCACTCAATCGCATATTTATGATAGGAACATTCACTTTATAATGAAAGAATACTACTGATATCGACGTACAGTGATAGATAGCTATGAATGAGATTCAGGAGCGTGTGTGCGCGTGTGTCGTCGAGAGCGCGGTCCGCGGGCTACTGGCGGCAGCCTCCGAGCGGGGGCGCGGGGGCGTGGGGGCGCGGGGCTGCGCGGGCCACGCTTTTCATTAAGGAGCTCAGCTACGCCGCCGTAGCAACGGTCGCCGCCCCGGCCACGGGAAAGCTCCCAGCCCTTGTGATTTATCTCAAAACGTCTAACTTACTGTCAGCGTTTTGCTACGAATATTTGGGCTGCACTTTCACGCATTTAAGGCAGTAAGATGAGATCTTTTTAATTCACATAATGCAGGTACATATGTTTTAATTAATGAAACTCTTAGTAGGGTAGCTACCTACTAAGAGTTTCATTAATTCGTCACTCGTATAAGGCATTTGAATCTTATGTAGATAACAATACGATACGATTACTCGGAAACAAACCCAACTCCTCATGTTTACAAAGGGAGAGCTCCCTTGCAACAAAAAATCGTACGTTTATCAGCTAGGCCACTAGATTTTAGTAGGTACTTACAGGCTGGTAGGTACGATAGTTCTCTTCGGTCTGCTAGTTTGCATTGCATACTCCTACGTACATGATGATACTATCGTCATAAAATAAAAGGTCTCGATATTCCCAAAGTCTCGAAAATCTTGTCCCAAGACTCGAGACTGCATCGACTTTGGAAGCGCGCAGCTACGCAGGAGCCCACACCTCGTCACATGATAAATGTTGTGCCTCCTTTCCTACCCGTCGTGTTACACATGCAAACTTCAGGATTATGAGGTAATCGACAGGGTCGTCCAGAGGGGTTACCTAACTCTCTTATAGTTGGTAAATACTATATAATCGGTAATGTAGGTACCTACATGTACCTACTAATTCCATGCAGGTCAATCTTAGGCGGATGATGATGATGATGATGGGGACTCCCTTTTCCGCACTTAGACTCTCATTTGGTCCGTTGTGCGTGGGGATACTGGCTAACACAGCCAGCCTAGCTCCGCCCAAAAGCACAGAAGCCTCCTGGGGGCTTCACAGGCTTCGCGGAGCGACCTCACTGTTCCGAGGATTTCTTCCCGTTGAGAAGCCACAGCCTCGCACTCCAGGATAACGTGGGCGGCTGATTCCTCGGCGTCAAGGCAGCCCCTGCAAAGGGGGCTATCTGTGGCGCCTATGTTGAAAAGATGTTTGTTAAGGGGGTTATGGCCCGTAATTGTTCCTATAATTATTCTGAGGTTATTTCTACTCAGGTTGAAAAGTTTTTTGGTTAACCGCGGGTCTACAATTGGTAAAGCCAATTTGGACTGTCTACAGTCTGTTGCCCGTGACCATCTGTTGTTATGGAGTTCGGTCGATCTTTGACGAATACACGCACGAAATCTTAGGCGGAAAGTGAGTGTCGTGCGTTTTTATTAGACTACGGCAAAGCCAAAAGAGGGTTATCATTTTAAAAGACTACAGTTATAGTTACAGACACAGGTACAGACTAGGCAGGTTATAGGTACAGACTATAGTTTTCTCTGTCTACGCTACATATGCATGTATGTTCATTTGTTCCCTGCTACACATCTGAGAGGCAATTCCCGTATTTTTAAGAACGTTCTCATTCTAATCTCAGTGTCAATCTGTCAAAAATTGTATAGCGTTTACCTCAAAGACCTTATACCTAAAAGGTCTTTGGTTTACCCTAACCATAGAGCAACACGGACCACCGGCGGACCGGAGCGTGTTGCTCTATGTATTTAACCGTAGACAGAGTACGTATTTAACCATTATTTAACCCATTGAGCTAGGATTATAAGTCAATGATTTAACCTCTGACAGCAGCGATCCAACACGTAGACAGAGAAGTTTTCTCTGTCTACGATCCAACAGCAACCTCATCACATGGAATTACAGTCGGACTTTTAATTAGCTGCAGTAAAATGACATTTTACTAAAGAAATAATTGTTTAAACAATCTAGTGGTGACACATAATTATGCTGTCATTTTAATGCAGCTAATTAAAAGTCCGTCTGTAGAACGGAACGTAAATAGATATGTACGGACAGCTTCGCTATGTGGGGACCCCTCAAGTTTTAATAGTGGAGCACCAAGGGGATAAAGCAGTGTCTTATGTCACGGATGCCGCCACCGCCGCCGCCGCGCCTTATTGAATCCCGAGCGTAACGAAGGATTTTAGTGAATTCCCGAACAGAGCGAGGGAGTTTTGACTAGAATTGTGAGTGCAGCGAGGGATTCAAGCTCGCCCAAGACTAGGTGAAGAGAATACTCTACTTTTCACACTATCTACGAGACAATAAAAAGCAATAGTGGGTACTAGAATCGACGTATTGGTACATTAAAATTACCATTACAGTTAGTAGACCTAGAAATTTAAAACAATTAAAGGTTAGAGGTGTAATGTTTGATTCATTCAGTTGTGGAAAGACATAGTTATGTTTTTATTCGGTACATTTATTAAGTGGAGGTTGTTGAGTAAAATTTCAGAACAGCCGGGCAGCCGGTCGATTCTGTAACAGAATCACCGTAATAACTTAGGTGAAGTGGGCTGTCATTCCACCTGATGCTAGGGATTGACACTATCGACCACTCACTTCAAGCTCACTTCACTTATGTTCTCACGGTGAGATTATTACAGAATAGCTCGGCAGTTGTGGATATCAAAGTCATGTTTTTATTCGGTACATTTATTAAGTGGAGGTTGTTGAGTAAAATTTCAGAAACTTGGTTCAGCTGAGGGTCATTTTGGATCGTGAAAGTTGGTGAAGGTGGTGCTTGAGGCAGCGGGCTAGAAGAATAGTATTTTGATGTGGATGGTTGCGGTGGCAAAGGTACCCAAAGATTAGTTATCGACGTTGTTTTCAGTTTGATTTCACCAATGCGGTAGCTTATTTTATCCTAATTCTGTATAGAATTTTCAATGTAGCGCTCCTACTACATCAGATTTCTATCCACCGTGTCTTTTAATCTGGGTCATGTCTGGATGTTCTCCTGAAACAATGGCCCGTGTAGAACTCGGCATTAGTCAATATCAGGTATTTTTCGGCATGAAACTTTGGGACATTGTTCCACCTAAGAATTTTCATATGAAATATTCGGAAAAAGTGGAACAAATTTCCATAGTTTGACGGCTGATATGAAATTGATGATTACTATTCAGTAAATATATAATTCCTACTAACAGTCGCAACTCCGATTTTGATCAACCTACGACGTAAAACAGACCTGCAATTTGTAAAAAACCAAGGATATTTTTTATTTGGCGGGCTACAGCTGATGTTCTTCTGTATCGTTGCTTGTTGAAACACTCATTATAAATAGTTTTTGTAAAAATACAAAAACCTGTTATTTAGCTATGTCGAATTTGAACTTTCAGGTGTTTTGCTGGGGTACCTAGTTGACGAAGCTGTGTGTAGGTACTTCATAGTACAATCTTAGGATAACGAGAATAAAGATTGCCTGGATTTCGACATTGATGCGGAATCAGAGGTAAAATAAATGGAGATCGGGTGCACTGACCTCTATTAAAATACGCTGGACTGGCTATCGCTATCAATTTCATGTGCCTATTTGAAAATCGCCATTTTGGCGCTGACGGCAGAAGTGTGGGGGAATGGAACTAATACTAGTGATGTATAACAAAAGGTTTGTTATAGATAAAAACTTTCCTGATATCGACCACAATGATAGAAATATTACCAACGCTATTGTTACTGATTTCCTATAAATTAAATTGGTTTAGGTAATTATTAACATGTAACATTCGTGTTGTCTTTTATACGTAATATGTTTTTAAAAACGTGAAATACGTTTTATAACATATGTTAAGATTTACTAAAATTGTAGATAATTGATTTAAAACAATATAGGCATATATTTTGTTAAATGTTACTAAAACTCAGATAAAAAGACATGTCTGCACTAGTTGAGTACCTAACTAAACTAATGAACTATAGATACTCGTAATAAGCAGATATTTTACGTAGAAAACATAACTTGAAATAGCATTATCTAGTACTGTTTATGGACTATAATAATAAGTATCACATGTCCGGCTGACCCCTTCCTTCCTTGTTCTCCTTAATCGGATAACAGTTCACTATAGGATCAATAATTAATAAAATTCTGTAAAATAGTAAATTAATAAGATAGAAATAGTAATTAATAAGATAATCCCTTCCTATAGAGTGCACAATAAGATATTATTACTAGTCAGATACCGCATGTTGCTATGTGATAAGAGACACAATAACTTTCTATTAGGTCTGTAATTACGGTAATTAACTTGTAACAACTTAATTACCGCAGGGAAATAAAAAAAGCATTCTCAAATCACATAATTTATTAAATTAAAAATTACTGTCGAGCCATTTTTTCAACGTAGTCCGTGACTGATGTTTTAAGAAACATGCTTCCGTGAAGTGTTTAGAACACAGATAATGATACATTTTCGGAGTCCAGTTGACAACCTTCATATTTTTTAACCAAAGTTTGAGAGTGTAATCGGAGGGGTTCACCTGTAATTAAAGGAAACATTATAGTAGGTATGGGTAAAAAATTATAAATTATAAACATAGGTAATACGGGCTGGTGTCCGCAACTCCACGTCAATGCGCGTATTTTGCGTACAAAGTTATAAACATATATCTATAATTATATAGAACACTTAATGAGAATTATGAATCATAAGTGTTAAATAATTTATATTAATATTATTATTAGAGTCAATAAACTCTAATAATAATAAACCTTGAAGTGTTTTGCTATTATTAGAGATCATTATAAAGTGCGTATCATTATTTTAACAATGATGAGCATGACTTTTGTTTTACATCATAATATTACGAAAGTATCGATATGAATTTTGACATCCCTAACAAAAGTTATTGGTTATAAAAATGTTCGTAAAATCCCGTAAACTCGAATATTTACGTTTATTATTGTAAGAATACACTGTTTTAAGCGGTTTTCTAATAAGTATTTATGTTTTAGATTCACTTACTTGTGAAAACTGACACCACTGCCCTTTTCGTATCGTGTTTTACAATATACGCACGATTTCATGTTGGACGAACAATACAAGCCATGATACAATGACTGTCACCATTATAACACTTTAATTTATATCACAATCACAGTAAACACTTTAGAAAACTTTTTATTCCGCAGAGACACTTAGCGTAAAATCAAATTTTGCAATCTTATTAGTTCTCAGAACTCTCACGTCTGTCACTGGGGGCGCTTTGAATCGGCACAGCAAATAGCTGTCATTTTGTATGGGATAGCCAGTCCAGCGTATTTTAATAGAGGTCAGTGATCGGGTGGGTTTGACCAATGGTTTAGTGGGTGTTTGACTCATGGGATAAATAAGTAGGTACCTACTTTATAAACTCCTTGGTTTTACCACAGAACTGTCAGCGGATTTGACAAACTTAATGACATATTTCCATATTTATCTTTGTTAAATTGTATTTTTTTTATAATCATACAATAATAAATCATTATAAATTTCCATAAATAAAATGAATAAACGGAAAGGGGTGGCTTTTTTATTTACCATTGCTAAAGAAATTCAAATTTCTTTCACAAGTCCCGTGATATTTTTTACACAACATGATTATGCCCAAAACATTTTCACGACCATGAAAAATATCCATGATGCTTTGCTGAAACAAGAACCACCCGAGAAGTTTGCAGAAATCGTTCATTCGTTCCACATTGAATGGTTGGAAGCGGTTCTAGATGTAGAAATGTTTTCCAAAAGGACCAAGGACACTCCGCGTGAGGCTATTCTTAGAGCACTCGATTTCACCATGAATTGTACCCAACTGAGATATAACCACATTGTGGAGTATATTGATGAAATGCATTCTACTATGACGGAAAAAGAAAATCAGTTAATGCAAGAAAATCTTATAATCATAAAAGAAATGCAACATACGGTTAATAGTGCTCTGCTTGAGAAACTACAATATATCAATTCACAGGCGGATCAAACAGAATATCTTACTAGGATTCATGATGAAATTGAAGAACTTTTACACTGGCTGGACAGACTACAGGATAGTTTAGCAATAGAATTCTGTAATGTACTGAATTTTAAAATCCCTCTTGCACCAAGTGAACTTGCAAAGACTTTAAAACGAATCATTCACGAAGTTGCCCAGGCTACTGCTCCAGAAGCTAAAAGAGTAGCCGAAGTAAGCCATGTCAGGAGTAATTTGTTGAGTTCTTCAGCCCGACTGGGCGATGTCAATGAACTAGAAATATCAAAAATTACTGAAAATATTCGAGTTTTAAAGGCTCGTATACGTCGATTACCTGCTGTAGAGTCTCCTGCTATGATGGCTCTGAAGCTTAAATCCATGTTTTTAGAAGATCGATTGCAATCACTCGAAAATATTAAAGTGTCAATGAATAAGCTTAGGAAAGACTCTTGGGCACAAGATTTGGATGAAAATTTAGACGAACCTATGACTACGGCGATCTTCAATCATTTACTGCCTCATCAAGATCGTTGTCGTCTCGTGGAAAAGTTAATATTGCTATGGAAAACAGCATTGACGGAAAAAGGACATAATAATGAATCGACTATAGATATATTAAGCGTGGTAAACATAAGAGAACAATACTCTGACGAGATAGGAAATTTTACCGTAGATAAATTTGGGAGAAAAATTTACACAACAGGCGATGACATATTATATCAATTAAATGACCGTAATAATCTAGTCCCTCTGAGTGACGACGAAAAGCATATTTATTTTTATGACTCTTGCGGAAGATATTATCTGGATGATACGGGACGGCTGGTATATAAAAATCATGAAGGAGCTAGTGAATATATGCTAGATAAACGAGGAATGCTCGTAAAAGTTCGGGAAGTAAAAGACGGCGTCGAATATTTCTATGATCGTCTCGGTCGATATTATGTTAACGCAGAAGGACGTCATATATATCGCAATGAAGATTCAAATGAAGAATACGAACGCGATACCTTAGATAATTTAGTAAAAATTCATGAGCAGCCTTTCTATTATGCACCATGTTCAAGCGAAGCAATTACTATGGAAGAAAACAAGTATCTTAGAAAAGAGGTCGGCGACGCTCTAAAGAAGTGCATAGCTGAAGTTGTTGTACACCAACCTACTGATCCTATAGCATACTTGGCAGATCTCTTGACAAAATATAGTGATAATATTAAAGCAGATCAAAAACATCATAAGGATGAACAAGACAGATTTGAACAGAGCCAACTAATCCACACGACCAAAGATAATTCGGTAAACCTCTCTTATGCAGATGAAGCCACTGAAGATATAAACTTCTTCAACTACCAATTTGAAACAGATCTAAGTTTATGAAATTTTTGAGGTTTTCTAATCAAAAATGTACCGAGTGTTAAGTAGAAACGTGTAGCCCAGTGTTTTTTCAGTGTTTTTTTTGCAGAACGTTGAACATACAAAAATGGCTGATAGGTGAGGTCGTCTGCTATGTACCCAGCCCAAATGATTTGACCTAGGCCACATAGACTTTGTTTTTTTTTTTTTTGAATATAACCGAATTTCATGAGTTTAAAAATTTTGAATTAAGATTACTTTGTAGGATAGACGAAACTGCACTCTCTGTAATAAAGGGTGATTTTTTTGCTGGTATCTTTTTGGCAACACTGTTTTTGACAGATCACGCGTGAATCGTGTCTTGTGTCATTGTCAAACTTGTTCAGTTTGGTCTATAATTTAACCATGAATCGACTTACGAACGAACAACGCTTGCAAATTATTGAATTTTACTATCAAAATACATGCTCGGTTAAGAGAGTGCATCGCGCACTTCTTCCAATTTATGGGCAGTTTGGTCGGCCTACTGAGGCAGCTATTCGGAAGCTTGTGACTAAATTTCGAACCCAGTTGACATTATTGGACATTAAACCACGAACACGCATACGTAGAGTGAGGACCGAAGAAAATATTGCGGCTGTATCCGCCAGTGTTAGTGATGACCGTGAAATGTCGATTCGCCGCCGTTCGCAGCAATTGGGCCTCTGTTACTCCACTACGTGGAAAATTTTGCGAAAGCATTTGGGTGTAAAACCTTACAAGATACAGCTGGTGCAAGAATTGAAGCCACACGACCTCCCACAACGTCTAACATTTGGTGAATGGGCATTGGCAAAGTTGGAGGAAGATCCACTTTTTTATCGAAAAATTGTGTTCAGCGACGAAGCTCATTTCTGGTTGAATGGATATGTCAATAAGCATAATTGCCGCATCTGGAGTGAAGACCAGCCAGAAGCATTGCAAGAGCTACCACTGCATCCCGAAAAATTTACTGTTTGGTGTGGATTATGGGCCGGTAGCATCATCGGGCCGTACTTTTTCAAAGACGACAATGGCCGAAACGTGACTGTGAATGGCGAGCGCTACCGTGTGATGATTGGCGATTTTTGTTTGCCCAAAATGGAAGAATTGGACATGCCTGACATGTGGTTTCAACAAGACGGTGCCACATGCCACACGGCACGCGAAACAATGACCCAATTGAGAGCCGCCTTCGGTGAACAGTTTATCTCACGTTTTGGGCCCGTCAATTGGCCGCCTAGATCGTGTGATCTAACGCCTTTGGACTATTTCTTGTGGGGCCATGTTAAGGCTCATGTCTACAGGGATAAACCAGCAACGATTGACGCACTGGGAGCCAATATTGAAGCATTTATTCGTGATATACCGGCTGATATGTTGGAGAGAGTGTGCCGAAATTGGGCCTTGCGAATGGGCCATCTAAACCGGAGCCGCGGCCAGCATTTGCATGAAATCATCTTCAAACATTAAATTATATTGATCGTTCTATCGATTCCAATAAAGATTTCATCAAATTTTTCAAATTTTTTGTGTTTTTTATTAAAATCAAATCCTATACCTCTTAAAAAATCACCCGTTAGTTAGGTAACATTTTTATTTTTTTTGAGGCAGTGGATTAACCATATAACTTCTCCTGCTCTGTGCGGAGCGGGAGGGTGTGTCAGACTTTTACTGACTAAAACCCACCCGTGTTCCTTCAGTTGCCTGTGCCAGGGGCCACGGTACCCCTCTCGGACTTTTCCGCAACCCTGGCAAGCATCGGCCCTAGCGGACCCCGTCATTGATGCTGACATCTCATTGCCGCGCGCGTGGAACACAACGCGCTATCGACCCGGGCCTGGTCCTTATCGAACGAGCTGCCCATTGCTCGCCGTTCGCAAGTCCGCGCCTACGGTGGCCGGGAATTAGCTTGCGATTCCCGACGCCCAGGGCGTCTCCTGCGGCGGCTAGGGCCGTGAGGGCGCGAATTTTGCCGTTCCGCCTCCTCCTTCGCGAGCATTACTGGTTCGCAGAAGGAGGTGACAGCTTCCCAAGCCCTCTCGCTCCGGTCCATGGCCTGGACCAGGGCCGGACACGAGAGATCGCCACCGCCAATCGCCTGCACGAGGACACGGCGGTGCCCAAGCCGGGCAGACCTCCACCGCATGCTCCACCGTGTCCTCTGGGCGATCTACACAATGGTGACACCCGGGCGTTTCCTCCCGCCTTATCCGGAACAGGAACCTCCCGAAACATAGTTAGGAAGGTACCTAACCTTGGTATATTAGCTAATCTATGATTTCATTGTAATATGTTAAAAGAATTTCGATCTTACTCTATAATACATAGTTGATGGGTTACGCGTGACACTTGACATAGAAAAGAATAAAGCCGTAATTCCGTCATCAATCTTGTTGTTTTTAAGCTGCTTCAGAGTCATCATAATCTCGTACGAATAATTTCTACCTCTATGATTTTTAAAGCAAAACTGTACCTATTTATGAATTTTTTCCATAATATTTAATTAAATCCCGAGCAGTGCCTTCAACAGTGCCAGCCCTAGGAATAAGTGAATCGGAATTTACGCGAGTGTCATTTAGCTCCACCAAATCAATTAGTGGGACACAGTGGACAACAAAATTGTGAACAGATTGGTGGGCAAAATGGAATAAACGGTTTTTTGTTTGGTATTCGTTATTCCTTATTTAAATAATAAAAGATATAAACATTAAAGATACTATACTGCGTTGGTCCAGTGGTCGCAAGCGCGTCTGCCGAGCATGGGGGTCTACTGGGTTCGATACTCAGGTAGAACGAAATGTTGTAGAGTTTTTCCATTAAGAATTTCAGAGACTTGAATATAACTAGCGATATGTGGGGGTGACACCTCTGACCATCCTTCAGTGAATACAAGCGCAATATTATGAGGGCGTAGAAACACAAATTCTATAAATTAGCTGAATAAATACCAACGTTTAAAATATACAGCCTTGTCACAGAACGGAAATGTTAGGAATATCACCCTTTGATTGAGGAAATGTTAGCTGAATGATATCACCTACACTTGTACTCGGCGAACTGCATCGCAGCTTCCAGTGCTCTTGTGAGATGATAGTGTAGACCTGCGTAACTGTTCAACACCATTAAATGCGCTTCAATTTTGTCAGTTTAAATCAAAAATAGACGACCGCTATTCTTCCGACATCTATTTGCTGTCGGGGATACAGCTTTAGTTCCCTATGAAAGCCGTGAACGGTTACACAATAACGGCTGCCCAAAAAAGAGCGTTTCTTGACACCTAGGTGAAAATTACCGGCTATTCCGTTTATCCACCCCAAAAAATCCACCCTAAGGTGGATACGCGGAAACGCATGTCCGAGAATCCACCCTAAGCCTATAAATTCCGTTTTTCTAACTAGGCCTAGGGTGGATTCTTGGACATATGCGTTTCCGAGTATCCACCCTGTGGTGGATTTTATGGGGTGGCAAATTGAAATGCCGAAAAATACAGATTTTCTTGTCGGTCGCTTTAATATGACGGACCCGCTTTCCTGAAACCAAAGCTTTAGGGAAAGGATAAGCGTGTCACCGCCCCGCATGAGAATACGGAAGATACCTCAGCTGCAGCGCCCCATACAAATTACAAGATTGCAGTTCTGAGAATTTGAGACCAACACTTATTGTTCGGGCGCCTCCGACCACTCGGCAATCTTCGGCAGCTGTCGTGAGACAGTGGAAGACGGCGAGCGGCGGCGAGAGGAGCGGCGTGCGGGACATCGGCACTTCGCTACCGATCTCGGACGACGGCACGCGCGCGCACTCCATACGCTTACCAACATCGATAATATTGTACCTATTTGGATTACACTCTTTTAAATTACAGTCCATTGCATTTTAGTTTAGTCCTTAGTTAGGTCCCTAACATATGGTCCTTCGAGCCTCCATAAAGTCGCGTTTTGGTAGGAACCAATTTCGTCGGCTACTGGCATTACGACTCGACGTTGGTGAACTTTGGACTCGTAGCAAATTTGAATTCGCTACGTCACCGGAGCAACGGTTTTTTCTACCGAAGTCGTTTGAACACGAGAAGAACAAGAACTGGACTATACTACATTTCACCAAGTCTTGATAACGACGCCGGCGCTTATTACATCGACTGGATTGTACGATTTACGCCGAGTCATCGCTTGGAAGCATTTTAGTCAGGTTTCTTGTGGATAAAGATTCGGTATTGGGTGAGTTCGTTCCAATTGTTTCCTTCCATATCCTTTTCAAACAAATATTCAGTGTTTCATTCTGTTAAATTCAAATTCTTTTCCGTTTTCACGTTCATATTTGAGTCAATACGTGTTAACATTATAGTCATCTCTTTCTTATGCACTGCTTGCGCTTGTGCACTGCTAAATCCCAAGGCCATTTACCGTTAATTGGGTGCATAAAGGGCTGTGTGCTTATAGTAATAATTGTAACAGCTGATCACGTTGACCGGTGTAGCTCGCCGGCTCCTGTGACATTCATCAAGGTCACGCGGCTATTCATTTGTTTTGTTTAACTTAACTGCCAACTTCTGTACGAAACTTTGCTACGCTTAATCAATTAGTGTTAATATTACTTATTACTTTTCTTACTGGAATACGCTATGGCCTCTTTAGACTTATTGCTGAGAAAGCGAAGTGCCGTTAAGGCAAAACTTACAAATTTCACAAATTACATGAATGTGCTTCTTAGTTGCAAAATTATTTCCGACATTCAACGCTTAGAGTTGGAGAGCCGTTTTAAAAAATTTGAGGTTACATACGATGACTTTGACAAATTACAGACGGACATCGAGGTGCTTTCGGATGATCCTGGCGAAGCATATGCAGAGAGAGCAAAGTTCGAGGACCGTTACCACGCACTTGCAGCGCAGGCGCACGGCCTGCTTGCCAGTAACGAGAGCGGTGACGGCGGGTCTGTAACAGGCTCGGTAAACAAACACTCAGGTGAATCGTTCCAACAACGTAACTTTATACGCTTACCTAAAATTGATTTGCCTAATTTTGATGGTGGTTATCAGTACTGGCTTGAGTATAGAGATACATATTTGTCACTAATTCATAATAGTAGTTGCATAGATGCCATTAGTAAGTTCCACTACCTCCGTGCGTCACTTAAAGGCGATGCTTTGGAAATAATAAAAAATATTGATTTCAAAGGTGATAACTATCAAATGGCGTGGAAGTTACTATGCGACCGCTTTGATAACAGTAGGCTTTTAGTAGATACCCATGTTAAGGCCTTGTTCAATGTAGACTGTATTACACAAGAATCATCCACTTCTTTGCGTCGTTTAATTGATCTAATTAATAAGAATATCAGAGCCCTCAATACAATGAACGAGCCCACGGACAGTTGAGACACCATGATTATTTATATGATGGCAATTAAACTAGATCCTATCACCAACAGGGAATGGGAAGCTCATCGTAATACCATACCAACAAAACCAACAGTTTCACAATTTCGTTCTTATATTAGTAAAAAAGCTGATTTATTGGAGACATTAGAACATAACAAACTCGCACTTAATATAGAAAATAACACTAACACTCATAACAATCAAGTAGGAAGCAAACATAAATCATTAATAATAGCAACTAATCAAACCGATAATTCAAATCAAAAATATGTAACAAAATGTCCCTTATGTAATCAAAATCATCTATTATACACTTGTGAAGGGTTCCGAAAATTAGACATAGAACAACGTATATTAAAAGTTAAAGAGTTTAAAGTTTGTTTCAACTGTTTGCGTAGTGGTCATGTAACAAAACGATGTAGATTGGCAGGTTGTAAATATTGTAAAGGTAGACATAATACCCTTTTACATGTTGAACAGTCCACCCATTACCAAGATCCTATGCCCAGTAGTGTAGCATTGCCCACTGATGTTTCTGGAGGTGCCGCTCCACACAATGGCACCTCAGAAAATATCTCCTTGTCGAGTGACGCTCGGTCACAACATACTACCTCTCATATTTTACTGTCCACAGCGTTGGTGAGAGTGGTGAACCATCAAGGCATCAAGGCCGACGCCAGGATCCTGCTCGATAATGGTAGCACAGCTAATTTTATTACGCAGAAACTATGTGATCAGCTAGGACTTCCTCGACGTAACACGAGTTCCACGGTGACAGGTATAAACAGTCATACTACGTTAAGTACACGGTCTTGCAAACTAACTATTGAATCATGCAGCGGCAGCTGTATGACGGACATAAATTGTTTCATATTACCTACAATTACCAAATTACTGCCGTCTACTTTAGTCGACATAAGTAGCATTCCCATACCGTTAGATTTAAATTTGGCCGATCCGTCATTCAACGTTCCATCAGAGATTGACATACTAGTTGGTGCTGAAATATTTTGGAATATTCTAGGCAGTGCATCTATCAATTTAGGAAAAAATCAGCCCAAGTTACACGAGACAAAGCTCAGATGGATAGTATCAGGCTCTGTGGCTCTTCCAAAACATCCAATCAAAAATATATATTCACATTTTTGTAACATCTCCATGAACGATTTAAATAACAGCCTAAATAAGTTTTGGGAGCTCGATTTCGTTTCTTCTGAGCATTCCTTGTCACAGGAAGAACGAGCCTGCGAAGAAAGTTTTCGCGTTAACACTGTGCGTGATCAAAACGGGCATTTTATAGTTACAATGCCTCTTAAAAATGATCCCAGTGAGTTAGGTGAGTCTTATGAAATGGCTAAACGTCGATTTTTAGCATTAGAACGCCGTTTCCAACGTGATCCTGCTTTTAAGGTAAGATATGTTGCATTCATCGAGGAGTACGTGAGCCTAGGGCATATGACTGTGAATAACTCATCAAGGAAACCTCATTCAGGCAACAAAAATGAGTATTTTTTGCCACATCATGGAGTCATCCGAGAATCAAGTACCACAACTAAGCTCAGGGTAGTCTTCGATGCATCAGCAGCGACTACTTCTGGAGTGTCGTTTAATGACATCCAAATGGTGGGGCCCACTGTCCAAGATGGTCTCTTTTCTATATTGCTGCGTTTCCGTCAGCACAAGTTTGTTATTTCTGGTGACATAGAGAAGATGTATAGGGCCATTCAGGTAACACCATCACAACGTAACTTACAACAAATAATCTTTCGCGCTGACCCTAAGCTACCACTTCAAACGTACAGTCTTAATACTGTTACTTATGGTACAGCTTCCGCCCCTTATTTAGCCACAAAGAGCTTAGTCAGTTTAGCAACAACTGCCTCTAATGACGTTGTAAAATCGTCCATTCAACGAGATTTTTACGTCGACGATTATCTGAGTGGTTGTGACTCGGTTTCCGAGGTGGTCCAGATGGCTAAAGAAGTTGCATCCATTTTAGCGTCAGCTAACTTTCATTTGAGAAAGTGGCAATCTAATAGTTTAGATATTTTAACAGAAATAGCTGGTGTTTCAGGGCATTCTGGTAGGTTGAACTTGTCTGAGGATAGAAACTTGTCATCTAAAACGTTAGGCCTATATTGGCTATGTAAATCTGATTCTCTCGAGTTTTCAATATCGGTCGATACCAGCAAACCAATCACAAAGCGCCACATTTTATCTGTGATTAGTCAAATATTTGACCCATTAGGTCTGGTAGGTCCTTGCATTATCGAGGCTAAAATTATCATCCAAAGTCTATGGATGGCTAAGTGTGACTGGGACGAGCGAGTACCAGATAATATACATACCTCCTGGTTAATGTTCGTGAATAGTCTACCATGTTTAAATACCCTTAAAATAAGCCGGTGGATTTCATGTGACAATTCAACTATAAATGAAATTCATGTGTTTACAGATGCATCCGAAAAGGCCTACGGTGCATGTATTTATATAAAGTCTAGTACTAAAGATGGGTTGGTAAAAGTACAGCTGTTGGTCTCTAAAAATCGTGTTGCACCGATCAAACCAACAACCATCCCTAGACTTGAGTTATGTGGGGCTTTATTAGGAGCAAGACTGTGTGTTAATGTACGGAATGCCTTCACCAAACCCGTTAGTAAGTGCTACTTTTGGTGCGATTCGACCATAGTGTTAAGTTGGCTCTCCATGACACCTAATTTATTAAAACCTTTTGTTCGTAATCGCATTAACGAGATACAAGAATGCACTATAGGGCAAACGTGGAGCTACGTGCCGTCGAAGGAAAATCCGGCGGATCTTGTTTCTCGCGGGCTGAAGGCTGACCTTATCAGCGAGTGCTCCTTATGGTGGTCAGGTCCTCAATTTCTGTTAAATGATGAAATATATTGGCCAAAAATGCCCAATGGGAACTTGAAACAAGATCTACCTGAAGTTGTATTATCACACTTTACTGATCACTCATCCCATCATCAATCATACAATAATTTAACTTCAAAGCATTTGTCACATCATAATGATAATCATTCATTCATTAAATCACTAATTCACAAATATTCCAATTATAATCACTTACAGAGAATCGTCGCTTATATACTAAGATTTATTTACAATTTAAAGCATACACATAATAAATTCCTTGGTTCCCTTTCCTGTGAAGAACTTACAAATTCTACAAATTTTATTTTACGTCACGCTCAAATGGATATGTTTCCTGTTGAGTTTAATTTACTGCAATCAGGAAAGTCTTTACCAAAAAAAAATAGGCTTATTTCTTTGAGTCCTTTTACAGATTCGAATGGTCTCATACGCGTAAGAGGGAGACTTGACAATTCACCTTATGATTATAATGTCAAGCACCCCGTACTATTATGCGGTAAGCACTAATGTAAACTGTACACTAAAGTAACTAAAATAATATTTCATAAATATCATCTCGACTGCTTACACGCTGGCCCTCAGCTGCTCTTGGCAAATATACGCCAAATGTATTGGCCTCTGGGTGGTAGAAATCTTTCCAAATGTATTGTTAAAAAATGCATCAAATGTTATAAATACAAGTGTCAAACTATGCAACCTACAATGGGTCAGTTGCCCTCTTCAAGGACACATTTAGAACACACATTTTTAAATTGTAGTGTGGATTATGCGGGGCCAGTGCTGATAGCTGATCGCAAAGGGCGAGGGTGCAGGCTTATAAAGGCGTCCTGTGTATTTTTGTTTGCCTTGCCGGTAAGGCAGTTCACATCGAGCTTGTTACAGACCTTACGAAAGAAGCCTACATAGCTGCTTTGAACCGTTTCGTGGCTCGTCGTGGTAAGCCCGAAAGCATCTTGTCCGATAATGGGACAAACTTTATAGGTACCTGCAATGAGCTACGTAAGTTTTTACAAGACTCGAATCTCGTGTCTGAAGTCGCTCAACAAGGCATCACATTTTCTTTTACGCCTCCATACTCTCCCCACTTCAACGGCATTGCTGAAGCTGCCGTCAAATCTACGAAACATCACCTAAAGAGACTTTTAGGCTTAACGCACTTCACCTACGAAGAGATGGCCACGTGTTTGACTCAAATAGAGGCCGTCTTAAATTCCCGTCCTCTTACCCCTCTTTCCACTGATCCTCTAGATTTTTCCGTTCTTACTCCTGGACATTTCATAATTGGGCGACCACTAATATCTGTTCCGCATCCACAGGTTACTGATCTCAACATCGGGCGACTGGAGCGCTACCAAAGAGTGGAGCACATAAAGCAACATTTTTGGAACCGTTTTCAATTAGAATATGTTTCTCTGCTCCAGAAAAAAACTAAATGGACAGCGTCAACAGGCCAACTTTCAGTAGGAGCACTGGTTCTCATCAAAGAGAAAGGCCAACCGCCCTTGGTGTGGCCACTGGGGCGAGTCATCAAGGTCTTCCCTGGCTGCGACGGGACCACACGGGTAGTGGAGCTGAAGACGAAGAGAGGAACAGTGCTGCGGGCTTACAACAACGTCTGCCCACTTCCTCTCACTTGAATGCTTCAACCCGGGGAGGATGTTCGGGCGCCTCCGACCACTCGGCAATCTTCGCCAGCTGTCGTGAGACAGTGGAAGACGGCGAGCGGCGGCGAGAGGAGCGGCGTGCGGGACATCGGCACTTCGCTACCGATCTCGGACGACGGCACGCGCGCGCACTCCATACGCTTACCAACATCGATATTATTGTACCTACCTATTTTGATTACACTCTTTTAAATTACAGTCCATTGCATTTTAGTCTAATCCTTAGTTAGGTCCCTAACACTTATTGATAATTTAATAATATCAATATTCATACATAGTAAAATACAAACTATATTCATACAAATATACAAACATATTCATACACTGGTGCCGATTCTGTTGTACACCGAACTAAACTACTCAATACTCAATACTTTATTGCATTCTAAAATTGTTTACTTTTGGCTATGAGAATCTTAAAGCAATTCTGCAAAATAAAATCTCTAAATTTAAAAATAATTTTGACACACCTAAAATCAAATTTGGCAATAGGGAATATGCATGTTATTTAAATTTGGTTCAAATATTTTTATTCCGAATCTTTATTAGCCCGACATTTGAACCAACTGATTATTTTAGTAATTATAATACCTTATAAAGTACTTAAAAATAATAAATAAAACTGCAAATTAAGCGAGGGAAATACAAATTTGTAAAACGCAACACCATTGGTTAAAACAAACCGTGACGTCAAAATACTATGTCGACAAGTTCGTATTGCTTACATTTGTATGGCACTGCAGGCTTTTGATTAGAAAATACTGTAATAACGCGTGTGTTGTGTATTCATTTATTATTTAAGTGTAATTCTTGTATACTAGTGAGATTAGAAATCATTTGTGAAAATGACTGAAAGTGGTTTTGTAAAAGCACAACCGGATAATCTGCCGTGCTTAGATCCATTCATGAAGTCGTCTTATTTTCTTTCAAATCCAAATTTTACGTGCGCTGAAGTAAAAGGAGTGAAAGCTGCAAGGTATGTATGTTATTTTAGCTATAGGTAAATACAATCCTAAATATATTGAAGAGTAAACATAATCTATAATTTTTGATTCACATCAATGTAAACAAGTTATTGCCATCGAAAACTAATAAAGAACTTTATTATTGATTGATGGTTATTGCAGATACTTCATCTCTTGGGATAATCGTAAACCATTCCTTACGTATTTATGCACCTATCGGGGCTGGAAAAACACTTTATCAGGTGCACTTCTGATAGTGTTTGTGCATTCAGGCACAATGCAATACTTATAAATGAGCTTTTGAGCTTTTTTCATGGTGAAATAAGTAAGAACGAGAACACCTGTAGTAAAAAATAGACTGGACTGTCACTGGATATAAGTTAAGTATTTGACGTCATCAACAGAGCGCGCGAAAATGGCGGCGTTTATACAGCTCGAAATTATTCTCTATTTTAAATGTTTTATAACTTAATTACAGCATTTTTTGACAGTTTTATATTTTTTACTATGTTATAACGGTGTAAACAATGCATTAAAAATATAAAACTGACCTCTTAGTGGAAGGAAATCCTATACAACGCGAGATCAGCTTTTACTGGAAATCTATAGCTTGATCTGTAGCCGTGCGTACTTGTTTGCCATACGTTTTTTTTTTTTTTTTGAGCCGGAGGCGCGCTTTTTGTGTCGCCTTGACGTGTTTTATAATGGAATTTTTCACTTTCTGTATACATAAGTATGGAAAATATGAAAAATTATTACCAATACGTTGAGTTTTAGAGGTTGACGGGTTTTATAAAGGGGGTCGAAATTTTCATTATTTTTGCGATAGGACACAGTTTTCGATAAATATAAGCAAAAGAAAAGAAAAAAATATACATGCATCTGAAGTCGAGGTGTTGGTGTCAGTTAAAGTTCATAACAACTAATTTTATTCCACACCTTTTTAATCGCCATTAAAAATTGTCAGATTTAGTGAACACAATCAAAATTTTAGGTGAAAAACGTAAAATTCTGAATAGCAAAATTGTCTATTCTATTCTATTTTTAATAAATGGCAAGCAAAGCCGATGTCGACTATTCTGCCAATGTCTAAAGCATAAAGTGAGCTAGAAAAACAAGCAAAATTGTCATTTTCACTAAATTATTATCTCAGTGCCACTGCCATCTTAGTGCTGTCAAACTAAAATATAGTTAACATGGTATAATAATATGCTTCGCCTGGTAGTCTCTTCCCGTGACAGCTGGGTCACGTGATTGGCCTAAGTATACGTCATCAGTTGCGATGCGGTTCTCAAAGTTTTTTAGTGGGGAAAAAGATAAAAATAATACAACGGGTACTCAATTTTTATCATTTTTAATATTTTAGATGAGCCCAAACGGCCTTGAAGACAGAGCCGTTAAACCTTAAATTTTGAAAAAAAAAAAACTATCTAGCAAGCTACGTCAACATCACTTGAAAAAGAAATACGTCTGACTTGGCTGTATGGGCCAAGATCCCTTTGCCTGTCCTTAATTAGGACTAAAAAAACAACCAAAAAAAATCACTACAAAATAAAATAATAACATGGACCAACTTAGTACACGACGAAAACCTAATAGGACGCAATTAACTCGACTTGAAAAATAAGTCAAAAACTAGTTAGGTTAGGTTATGTTCGGGCGTACAGCCGAATTAGCACAACTATGCCTTATATGGAATTTGCAACCGTAGATAATATGTAGAAAGGTACTTGCCAGTTCTTATTGTTGTTTTTGGTCTACAATATTGAAGCCACTTATTTGCTATCATCTCTTCTTTGGGAAAAGAAAAAAACCTTATTACTCCGCCTTTTTTACTTCTGTTTTTACAGTTTAGTACGGAACATTTAACCTTTTTTTTTTCTTGTGTATCTTTCAAACACAGTTTTTTACACAGTTTTTATAGTACCTAACTAATGTTTGCGAACCACAGTATTTTGCTCACCGAGCGAAACAACGCTATAGATATGAGCGACACGACGATAGTGATGAAATGGGGAGCTGTCAGTATGTCACTTGTCAATCCGATGTGTGGCTACTGTGTGTGATTGAATTACCTGAGCAAAATGCATTTTTTAACTTATCAAAGCAATTATGAACTAATAATTAAATATGTTAATTAATTTAAAACTAAAAAGATGAATCACAAGAGTTACTAAATAGTTAAGCTAGTTAGTAATTTATTTTATTTTTATTACCTAATTAAGAAAGTCCCTAAATTTACTGAAACGGACAATCAATGGCAACACTTATCGTGACGTAGTCTTAGGCCATCGTGGGAAGAGAATACCAGGCGAAGCATATTATTATACCATGATAGTTAAGTTGTGTCACTTTAGTCAATTTTAGAGAATTTTGTGACAAGAGAATCATATTCATACAAACTAACTCAAATGCGAAAAAAATTACATCCTACGGGCGAGCACGGCCTCTGAGATAGGCTTGAGTCATGCATTTTATCACGGTTTTTGCTCCGACACAGTGATAAAAATGTATGACTCAAGCCTATCACAGTATGCCGTGCTCGCCTCGCTGTTTGGCATCAAGCGATAGGGTCAATCAATCTTATGGATAAATTTTCCGTGTTTAGTAAGAGTATCCTAGAAATCAAAAACAAAACATAAGTTTCGATAAAACATTTGCTTTATTATCAAAATAAAATTATATTATAACCATAAACTTTTACTTATTCTTAAATTTTTTACCAGCTGCTTGACCTTTCGCAGGCATTTTATCTTTGTTAGGATTTATTTGACCTATTTGCTTCTTCTTTTTATTAAGTTTGTTTTTTAATTTCTTTGAAGCTGCAACTGCAACTTGTTCTGTGATTTTGTCTTCATTTTTGCTTACGGCTTGTAACTGTGGATTTGCACCTTGTTGGTTATTACCTTTGTTCTTTTTATTCTTCTTTTTCTTTTTATTCGGACTTGGAGTTGTTTGTACCGCGTCAGCTTTACTCTGAGCTGATTTAGGACTACTGTTGTCGTTCTTTGCCTTTTGAGGGACACTTGCTGCATTTTTATCATTTTTGTTTTTCTTACTACCCAGGCTTTGTGGAGTAGTAGGATTACCTGACTGTTCAGCACTGCCGCTGCTTGTTGCGGTAGCCATGACATTTTTGTTATTTTTATTTTTGTTTTTTTTACCACCCTGACTTAGTGGAGTATTAGGACTGCCCGACTCAGTAGTGCTGCTGTTTGTCGCAATAGCCATGACATTTTTATTATTTTTATTTTTGATTTGCTTACTACCCGGACTTAGTTTAGTAGGATTATCTGACTTTTCAGTATTACTGCTGCTATTTGGTACAATAACCTTTGCATTTTTGTTATTTTTATTTTTGTTTTTCTTACTACCCGGACTTTGTGGGGTAGTGGGATTTACTGTATTTTCAGTAGTGCTGCTATTTGCCTTGACATTGCTGGTGTTTTCTAGATTCTGCTTATTGTTTTTGTTTTTGCGATTTTTCTTTTTCTTTTGATTATTATTTTCGGTGGGCTGGGCCTTGGTAGCAACTTGTGGATGACTTGCAGGTCTGAAAAGGAAATAAACAATGCAATATAACGAGATATATTTTAATAATAGGGCATTAGTTTGACGAACCCAACTCAGGATTTAATCTATACTTATAATATTTTAAAGAGATAAAATTTATCTGGCATGTATGAAAAATAATTTTTGCATTTGATAGCTCAATTCTCGAGGAAGGCTATAGGCTATTTAACATAGCGCTATGACCCTAAGGAGCCAAGCACGAAGTGATAGCGCTGGCAGGTGATGCGATGCGACGGGGTGGGTTGGGGAAAAAATAATTTCACGCGGACGTCGGCGTCGGCGCGGGCAGATTCTTAAATAATAGCACAGCCTTAAGTAATCCCCAGTCGATGATTATTATTTTAAGAACGAAGATAGCTTGAATACAAAGTATCAGAATTTTCCTTATAATATTTACTATAACCTCTGGTATCTTACTTTGTCTGCGCATTAGGCTTGGCTTTCTTTTTCAGTGGCTGAGCACTGTCCGACGGAGCTGATCGTTTTACAGGTGACTGTTTCTTGTTTTGTGTCTCCGCCTTTTCTTCTTCCGACTGACTATCTCCATTTTCTTTAGGCTCTTCTTGATTAGGGTCAACTTCTTCGTCATCTTCGTCTTTAAATGGCTCCGGCTAAAACATTAAATAAATATAACATTTTATGTGCAGCTTTTCCATCATAAAATTTGTAAAACATTCCATGTATACTTACAATAACATTAGAAAACTTCTTGAACTTTGCCACATAAAAACCATCCATATTATGTGTGTGGGGATAAAACCGTCTGGTCAGTTTCAATGACGGATGGAAACGGTGGTGCCTGTACTTCACAAAACCTTCAGTGCCAAAATCAAGACCTGTTGGCACCAACTTCACATTTCTGCGCTTCAATGCATAGTTCACTACCCATTCGTTTTCTTCAGGCAGAATTGAACAAGTTGAGTACACAATGTAGCCACCAGAGCTGGACTTTGCACTGCAACAGTCAATGGCAGCAAGTAGAAGTTGTCTCTGGATGTTGAAACATCTCTGAATATCTTTCTGATCTTTAGTAGTCTTAACACTGGGATCTTTAGCAATCACTCCTGTACCAGTACAAGGAGCATCCAATAAGACCCTATCGAAACCTTTCATTACATCAGGGAACTCTCTACCATCATGGTTACAAATAACAGCATTCATCACACCCAACCTGTGGAAGTTACCAACTACAGCTTTTGTCCTTTCTTTATTAGCGTCATTGGCAAATAATGTACCCGTGTTCTTCATTATGGCTGCGATATGCGATGCCTTGCCACCTGGTGCTGCACACATGTCCAATATCCTTTCATTCTCTTGTGGTGCTAAAGCCATTACTGGCAGAAAACTTGAGGCACCTTGTAAAATATAGTGCCCTGCTAAGTATTCAGGAGTTGCACCAATTGGTACAGTAGAGCTATACACTACCAGGCCTACTTTACTCCATTTACCCACAGGGTCTAAATTCACTCCTCTGTTAATTAGAGCTTGGGCTAAATCTCGCCGTCTTGTTTTAAGGCTATTCGTTCTAATAGTAACAGGTCGCGCAACTTCACTTGCTTCCAGAAATTCAACCAACTCTTGCACAGGAAATATTTGTAGAAGTACTTCCATAAGAAATTCATTGTAACTGTAATAAGTGCAAAGATCTGTTAGAAGCAGCTCGGTATATTCACAGCGGGATCTACCATCTTCCTTCAAGCGACTGAAATCTCCTAACACTATTACAACATCTTTGATTCTTTGAAGAACATCTTGGAGACTTGCTGGATTGTTTAGTTCCTCTTCGGATGGGAATGCAAATACATCTTGTTTTGCAATATTCAATTGCATCTCTTCATCAGCAAGCTTTTTGTCTACTTTCTGTTTTTTCTTTAATTTTATATTGGCCTTCTCTATGGGCAACATGTCAGCATCGTCGTCATCGTCATCATCGTCACTGTCTTTACCTCCTCCACTGGATTCAGAATCATATTCTAATTTTCCACCTGAACCTTCATCGTCTGATGACACATCACCATTTTCATTGTCAGAATCTTTAAATAAATCATCCAGAGTACCAACCTGAAAGCAATTTTCATATGGAATCCAGTATAATAATTATTTTAACTGATTTTATTATAGTTGGTACAGTTTTAGAGTAATAGGACAATAAGAAAATTAAAGCAACAAGAACATGGTATAACATGGACAATAAATAATCATAAACTTGCCTTATACTTTTCTCCTCCAGATTTCTTCTTTCCTTTCGCGCTTTGATCATCAGAATCTTCTTCCATTTCTGACCCATCATCATCATCGTCCACCTCATCTTCATTGCTGCTGTCGTCATCTTCTTCAGATTTTGAAACATCCTTCTTAGGTTTGATTTTCTGTTCTTTTTTGTTCTTCTGTTTAGGTTTCAACCATTCCTTATTGTCATCAGTGTAACCTGTTATACATAAAAAGATTTTTGTTTCAATCTACCAAGTTATGAGTAGTAATTTAATGCTTTTTTTTGTATTTAGACAAGGCAAGTTTTGTGCAAACAATCATTTAAAAACTCTTGTGCCATGCTGATTGCATGACAGTTTTTAAGAAGAAAACAGAAGGGAGGGCATGTATAATTATGTCAACATGCAAGCCATGTTCTAAAAAAGGCATAGAAGTAGTTTGATTCTAAAGAATACCTAAAAACAGAAGCTGTTTACAAAAAATCAGAAGTAAATGTTTACCTGGACCAGTTTCATCAGAACTGTTCTCAGCACCCTTATCTACTGCCACCTCTGTTTGTTTAGCTACATTCTTCTTTGCTTGTTTCAGTGCTTTCCTCTTTTCTGCTAGTTCTGTCTTCTTCTTTGCTCTTTTAGCTGCTCTTTGCTTCTGCCTGTGAGTAAGCTTCTTGTCTATTGTGTCATCTTCGACTGCAACAAAAGCATACAGTGTAAACAATGAGAATTCTAACAATACCAGTTGATAGAAAGTACCACATTCCATGCGCTTACAACTCATTAGGTATAACTAGTGCCACCAAGACTGTGTCTTATAAAATGATTATACATATTGCGTTGTGATGCACAATTTCACATCCATTGACCTATATTAGAGGCCAAATGAATTAACCAGGGGTGGTTTCACAAGCTGTTATGTATGTAAGCAGCTCGAACAACATAAATGTAAGTGAATAAACGAAAAACGTGACAAATTAATAAACAATTCATTCATTCAACAATCATTTAATATCATAAGTATACTTTGTTATCTATTTATATAGAGAAGAAAAAGGCATGTTGCGCCAACCCCAAATGAATTGGTATACGGGCAGGAGATTGACAATGACTGAATTTAATAATAGATAATCCATCTACCGAAAATATCATTCTTGAAAATGGTTAGCTATATAGTATAATTTATAAATTAAACGCATTCCATTCTTATTCAGAAGTTCGTCTTGGTACCGAATATAAAACAAGTATAGAGGTGGTTTCTATGCTCTTATTTCTGGGGCTAGTGGAGCTTAGACATGTATTTATTGATAATTCTGGTCATTTACTTACGCAGTTCTTTTTTGAACACGGGATCAGGCTGCTTGCGAGCTTTTCTGCCCGGTCCTTTTTTCACCTTTTTAGTTTCATCGAAATTTGCCTTACGACCCATGACTATGTTGCTTGATTAGACTATGTAAATATTTGTAACAATGCTTGGTTCCAATATCAGTCTTCCGCCACAAATCCTTTCATTTGTCCAAGAACAAATGATTTCTAACTCTAGATCACCATGCACGATTTAAAAGTAACCACACGTGTTCACGAACGAAAATAAGGTTACAGTTGACTTGACACTGACATACAGTAATGACAGACGACAGCATAGATAAAATACTAAACGACAGCACCTATGTTCGAGCAATATTGTGCAAAGGGTATAATTATATGTTCTGTGTAGACGATCGAATATGGTGCGGCCGTTATTATTCTAAGGTGCGGCCAAACCAACACACCGAACGGTGCGCTCAACACAGAGTACTTTTATATTGAAAGAGTATAAAAATAATATGGGAAGGTGCGCTCATCACACAATTCAGTGATTTCCCAAAACAGGCAAAAATCCTGTTGGTTGCGGTAACCATGCGGTAGTCATGCGGTAATTCGTCACCTCTACAAAAAAAGAGAGAAAAGAATGGGCAAAAATCTATTTAAAAAAAACAGACAAAAGTAGTCTTATCAAGTTTTATGCGACTTATAAAAGACCTCGATCATGAAGTAGTAAGTGGAAAATAGTGTACCTATCTATTTTTCTAAAAGTATTTGCGACGCTTGATTGCGTGCGTCTTTATTACAATAAAGACTGTCTGATATATTCAACAAACAAGGAAAACTTTTAAATAACTCCAACAGATCTTTAATTTAGCTTTTTTTTTCGGAAATCATGTTTGTCATCTTCACCGCTATTGGAATCCATAACTGCTTCTCGCAATGTGTCGCGTGGTACGGAGGCTAGCGAGTCAAGTGACCTACTGAACTGACGTACGGTTCGGTACGTTGTCAACACGAGTGGATCTGTTCGGTACCGAACCGAGTTCGATGTGCAAGCGATCTTCATAATAATAATGTTCGGCGCATTGTACGCTACATGAAAGAATTTGGTCCGAGAGCGGACCACGTTCGTGGTTCGGCCGCACCATATTTGATCGTCTTTTTGCACCTTAAGGCAAGAACAGACAGTGCGCCAGACCAGTGGGCAGCCACACCAGAGCCTTAGGGAAGCACTACTTAGTCTGTGCTTCGGGTACTTGCATAAAACAGTGGGTTTTCTGCATAACTTAACATGGGACTATTTTACCCGCACCGATCGGCGCCGACGCACAGTGGGCTGAAAATTGGCTTTCATAGACTTAGGGATTTCTATCTGCAAGTGCCGGATTTTTTGCCGGATATTGCTTCTATTAGTTGTTACTATATTCAAAAATGACACCCGAGTCAATTCTGGACAAAAACGAAGGAATTATAATTTTTTTACGTAAAATTTGTATGAAGCTAGTATGAAAAAGTTAATTATCTCGCAAACAGCAAGGAAAACCGTAATATCCTTACAGGTGGTAAGTACTAATTATTTATGTTTTTTTCACATATGCCATATAACAGTTATCGCTGCATTTTTTTTTTTAATCGTCAAAATATTTTTACTTATTTTTACATATGAAACGGTTCCTTTTAGTGACTAAATTAAAAACATTGTTAATTATGAAGAATTTTATTGACCCAAATATTAAGACTATATAAAACAAGAAAAATAACTAAAAAAATAGAAAAAATGAAGTCAAATATTAAACATTTTCCTTATCACTGTCGTTGTCGGACTCCAATTCTGAGTCAGAATCCAGATTGGATATATCTACAAACTCGAACTCACTTTCCTGAAACTGAATTAAGTCGAGAGTTTCAGCAAAAAAGCGCTGCTTTCTTTTGGCATCTAACTTAGCCCTTTGTGCACATAGGAAAGGATCCGAAGAAACAATAAGCATATTTAAGATATCTTGATAAGAATCTTGCCTGCTTCTTTTCCGCGAATGATGTTCCCGGAACCTCCTAAAATCTTTGTTTCGAGACTGAGGCTTCTTCCGAGAGAGTCCCAATCGGCACAATATAATTTTTCTCGATTATGTCAGCCCCGTGTATTAATAATTTATGTACGGTTGACGACATGTAGTACCAGTCGTACAATTCCACGTACTTTTCTGCTGTTTTGCGGGCAAAATCTTTAAACTTTATTACGTCGATCTTCTCGCCAGATGTTATCGCTTGCAAAATCACAGCAAATCTTTAAATAAGATCTTCGTCCAACCCGGTAATAGCTGCAGTTATAATGGGAAACTCGAAAAACTTTCTTGCGGTATTCCCGTCATTGGTCGAGCCTTGTTTCACAATATCAATCAACAGATTGAGCTGATCTTTGAATTTATTTTGAATAGATTGTGTTCTGTTCTGCAACATTTCTTTGTCCTCATTACTTGTCGCTGCCCACCGTTTGAAGTCGAGCCTGTACGCAATATGTAACAGACATTCCATACAATTAATACGTGCGTGTAGGGATGACAAGCCAAATTCGTATATGTCAGCACACACAGTCTTTGATGTTACAACATCTAAGCGGTTCATTTCCGTAGGTTTTGCTAAGCACAGGTAGCACGATGCATTTGATCTGGCCTCAGAAAGGTACGTGCAGACTTTGGCGTCGATCATTGTCATCATTAGTTGATGAGTCACTATGTTATTATTAATGCACTCTGTGGGGTTAAGGGCCTCAATTTCATCATCCATTTGTCTTTTGAAACCAATGACAACTGCTTCGCTCTCCTTTACAAAAGTAAACTGAACTGGACGACAATACAAAGTTGAGCATGGGGTTCGTCCATACAGAATCCCATCTGTCAGTTTTAGTGGCACCAAGGAGGTCATGAAAATGCTTGCATCATCTTGCTCACCCTCCATTTTCTGCTTGTATCGGCTTTGGTTGGAAGCACCATCAAATCCCCACTTGGATATCAGCTTTAGCTGCTTATTTTGCACATCCGCATAGTCAGAAAGACTTTGAAGGATCCTCGTCACCGTGATGTCAAGTAAAGCTTGAAGTGTAACCCTAGCCCAGGAATCCGTAACTGACACTGATTGCTTCGGAGGGTAGAAATCAAGCTTAGTTTGTTGCACTTTATAGTAGGATGGATAAATATCCTTAGCACCTTCCCGAATGGCAGCCTCTCGCAAAGTAATATATTGCCACTTTGACAGTTTTAGTGAAAGAAGCAATCCACGCGCTTTCTCTGGAGTAAATATGACTTTTTTCACTGGTTTCTTAAGCGTTTCTTTAATTTTAACGGCTGCTTCAGGATTTTTCATCATGTATTCGACCACAGATGCGATATCCTCATGCCCTTCTTCTTTTAAACGCGCTGCAGCTGCATATGCCAATTCACTGGAGTCTTCGCCTGTATGATCATCAGATCTTCTCTTTTTCTGTTTACTTCCCAAATCTTCGAATGGTTTTCGGGACCTTTTTGTCATTGTTCCAACGCGAACGGACAATGATGCCGACGACGACGGTTCTTGAGAGTCTGATTGTGCTCTTGGTATCTCATCAACAGTTGGTTCTTGATTAACTAAAGTTTGCACACAACTTGGCCAATCAATATTTGCTTGCAGCCAATTTCCGTACAGTCTTCTGAAGTGATCAAGGAATCGGTTGGATTTCTGCCATCTCTGTAAAGCAGCTCGCGTGAATTTTCGACAAAATTCTTTGAGAGTTACTCGATCTTCGGTAGAAAGGCAATCGCCTATGCGGGATACAACTGCACCAAACAATACTTCATGATTAAATGAAGTACTCTCACTTTTTAGAACAACAAAAAGTCTAAATTGGTGATTAAACTTTCCATTTTAAGATTTTATAGTCGCAGGGAAAAAATTTAGTGTTAGCAGTTACACCGTTGTGAATAATCTAAATTATTAAGTAAAATTTTAGCCTTTTTATTGCAAAACGTCGATAATTAGGTATCTACCCTCATTACAGTTTTAAAAGATGTGGTAATGAAAATTTATAATCGTCCAAAACATTTCTTAGAACTCATTAGCACAACTAATCAACAAATTAGCTTACTTATCAGAAATCATTAACAATCATTTAATCACCTATTCAGACTTATTAGAAGACTAAACAATTTGTTATTTGGTATTTTGGATGTATGTAAAGTTTTAAAACTCATTTTGTATTGATAAATATCTAATTCAAACATAGTTGTCTAAGTGTGGATGTACTATAAAACCTCTGACGACTCCTTCGGGAATATAGGGGTGATGCTATTTTATGTTACGTGTTGTTAAAAGTCTGTGTTCCTCAACCTAAAAATCAAAAGGAACAGTTTCATGTATAAAAATAAATAAAAATATTTTGACGATTTAAAAAAAAAATAGCAGTGATAACCGTTATATGACATATGTCAAAAAATCATACATAATTAGTACTTTATCCACCTTTTTCATACTAGCTTCATTATTCAAATTATAATTCCTTCGTTTTTGTGCAGAATTACCTCGGGTGTCATTTTTGAATATAGTAACAACTAATAGAAGCGATATCCGGCAAAAAATCAGGCACTTGCAGATTGAAATCCCTAAGTCTATGAAAGCTGATTTTCAACCCACTGTGCGGCGGCGCGGCGCGGCTGTACCGACCTGTCTTTACCGGGAATCTGCGTCTTTATGCCAGCACCCTTAGCGCATATAAAGGAATGTGCTTTGGAATTAGTGTCTATACTAAATACTACCTAAAGATGATACAGACTACTAAATGTTTTCCATAAACATGCTTGGTTTGAGTATTATTTTGACAACCTTCTTCGAGATAAATCGAAATTGCTGTACTGGCCAAATACATGGGAGCAGCGGCCGGCAAAAGTTGAATGAAAATCCATATCTGTCGTGGTTTAGCGGCCAAATAATCACAAAGTAAACTCATATCTATCGTGTAATTAAAAAATGGAACGATCTTTTACTCCGAAACATGGCAACCAAGGAGGTAACTTAACAAAGGTTTTTTTAAATTTCGAAGTGGCTTGACAAATAGAAAGCTGTTTAATGAAAAAAAAAACTCGTCTGTCCATCAATGCCTCTTTGCTGGCCGCTGCAGTAATGTACTATTATCTATTATAAACTATAGTACGTACAGTAGGCCGCACGTCAGTGATTACACTTTAACCTTGAGCTAGACTATGGTAGTACGGACTTTCAATAGAATAATAAAGACGCCAGCTTGCTCCCAGTAATAGTAAAAGTTTATATTGTCACCATTAAAATTGTCATCAAAGCAATAGATTTTAAGGGGTAAGCGCTAGATTGCCTGCGAAATTCAAATTTACTCACGTTTTTTGCCTTTGCAGGTCAGTGTCAGGTTGTATGTAGAACAAAATATGATGCGCGACCGTAAGAAGTATGTATTTACAGAATTATAATCATCAATACAACCCTCTAAGTTCATACAATCCTATTTAATGACAATTTCATAAAATATAAATCAAATTACACGCAGCTAGTTTAGTCGCTGGCGTTTTCATATTCTTACGTCCACACATAGATTTTATTTAATTAGGTCTAAGTTTGGTTGGCACACAATCTTTGAGCCTGGAAATTAATGGAAACTATTTAAAATGGCCACATTCTAAAACTATCCCTTGAATTTAAAACCATTGACTTATCAATGGTTAAAACCCATGATCTATGTACTCGACTGAAAGACTTGTATCTATGGTCAGGAATAAAATTATTAAAAAAAAACCTGCCGCGAGGCTGCCTGCTAGCTGTCATAGAAGTGTCACTGTCACTGCAATGTTGACATGATATTATAAATTAATAAATTCGCAAAGTCGAACACGGACAAAATTATTTTGCTGAAACACACCAAAAGAATTCTTGTAAAAATGAATTAAATTTATCATCGATAAAAGTTATTGTAATTCAAAATAATTTTAGTAAATAAAATGGTTTTACCAAAAAGCATTTTTAAATGTGGTCGTAAAGTTCTCTTCTCGAACCAGGGACTTTTCAAGTAAGTAATTGTTTCATAAATGGTTCCAGTAAATTTAAGCACTCCTGCTATTTTGTGTAATTACCTGCATCTTAATTTTAAATATTTCATTACACTTCCTGTAGTTTTCAGGGTCATTACGTAAATAGACATAAAGGCGAAATTGGATGTCAATGTCATGGCACTGAGCAGCAAAAACGAACCTTTTTTAGTTTTCCTAAAAGTGCTCGAACCCGTGAATATCGAGGGCGACAACTTGTTGGGTGAGTAGTTTAGTTCCTCTATGAAAATATTTACTAGTCGTAAATCGCAACAGGTGATAAAATATAATATTAACAACTTGTTTGTGAGTAAAAACAATACGTTTTTTTTTCTTATACATTCTTAATGCATGATTAAAAGTAATTTGAAAAGCATTTGCATAATCAGCCTCATATAAAATTATTCACAGTTCAATGGCTGAACATAATTTGCATATGTTAAATGCCAGAAATAGCATTCATCAACATAACTTATGTAGGCATTGTGGTGGTTAACACAAGACTGAAGCTTTCCCAACCCACTGAAAGCACAGTTTTATTTTCTGAATGAATCTTACAATGATTTATTTATATATTCTTTAATGTACACCACAAAAAAACATAACAACAAAAATAAAATTGAACACTACTTAGTATACAATTATTTTGGGATTTAAAAATCAAAATATATAAATAAATAAGAGGAGTGGAGGGAGGCCTTTGCCCAGGAGAGGGAAAATGCAGGCTAGAAAAAAAAATCTGTGTCATTCATGTCATTCATCTTCCATTTTATATATTTTCAGGCACACAATGGAACAAATGTTTGATGTTGTATCAGATGTTGATAGCTACTACAATTTCCTCCCGTGGTGTAAGAAATCTATAGTATTACAAAAAACTCCTAAGAACCTTAAAGCAGATTTAATCATTGGCTTTCCACCAATAAATGAGTCTTACACCTCTAATGTGACCCTATTTAAGCCACATTTAGTGAAAGCAGAATGTGTGGATGGCAAGCTGTTTCATCACATGTTAACCCTTTGGAGATTTAGTCCAGGGCTAAAACGGGAACAGCAGTCCTGTGTAATAGATTTTCAAATTACTTTTGAATTCCGCTCCGCGTTTCACTCACATTTATCGAATTTATTCTTTGACCAAGTTGCTCGACAAATGGAAGGAGCTTTCATCAAAGAAGTTGGCAGAAGATATGGACCAGCTTCTATGCAGCCTAGAAATTTGTTGGTTGATAGTGCTGGCAATAGTTGACAGAACTAGACATAGTCCATAGTACAATTTGTGTAAATGTATTTATTGTGATTATTTGTGTTTGTAATTATTGTGATTGTGATTAAATAATAACATTTATGAATGTTTTTACAGAGAAGCTAAGCTTCCAATATTGTTACCAGCAGAAAAAAATATAACATAAGCATTGTTCAACAGTATTTTATTTACATTTGCCCACATTGTGATATAGTCACTGGTATTTTTGGTTTATTGTTGGGTCCAGTAGGAACATTTTCTATCTTTCTCATTACCAGAAGTCCATCAATCACTCGTCCAAATACAACATGCTTATTATCTAAAAAGTTACACTTAGCACATGTTATAAAAAACTGGCAGCCATTGGTATCTTTACCACTGTTGGCCATTGATAGTAATCCTGGAGAGTCATGTTTTAACACAAAATTTTCATCAGCAAATGTGCTGCCACCGTAGATGCTCATAACACCAGTACCATCACCCTGAAAATAATATTAGGTATTACAATAACTTTTACCTGAATTATAAGTAGTACATAGAGTACTTTTTAAACATTATTAAATGTAAGCTCTCTGTAATAGGGGCAAGATCTCAAAGACCAATTAATTGGCCAATTTTAATTTGATTAGTTGTCAATAACATAAAATCATATATTTGCAGTAGGCTTCTTTTGCATTGAAATTTGATAAACAATGTATAAATTTTTTTTCAAGTGAAGATACTGAAATGAAATGGGCTGGAGCACAAAAGCAAACAGCCATGAGAAGTTGGAAGAATGGAGGTAGACTTTTGCTCAGCAATAGGACACCATGGGGTGATATAAAAAAATAAAAATGACTTACATTGACAAAGTCTCCACCTTGGATCATAAAATCCTTTATAACTCTGTGGAATGTAGCACCTTTGTACCCAAGAGGTACACCGTCTCTTCGATATTCTCCGGTGCAGAATTCTCTAAAATTTTCGCTTGTTTTTGGTACGACATCGGCAAACAATTCAAAAATCATCCGCCCGATTTCCTGATGTAAAGAATATTTGAGAAATGATTATATTATTTATCTTAGTAGGTATTCACAGAAATATAGCACAAAGGCAGTTGATAAACTTACTGTCGTCCCAACAGTTATATCGAAAAATACAACAGGATTGTTTGGATTCCGAAGTTGAGACTGAATTTGATTCCAAGTTGGCATTTTTTATGAGATTACTACAATAATATTTAAAAAAAAATCTCTTTCGTTTCTGACAATTCACAGATACTATTTGTATTTGTTTTAGAAATAGCTCAGTCAAACTGTTGTATGTAAAGGTAAATAAACTGAGATTCGCGGTTCTCAGTTCTAAATCTAACCTATAAATTAAACGTCACAGTGACGGCACTGTTGTCAAATAAACAATCTACCACAGACTACCTACATAGAGATATGTTTTTTTCTGTTCCGTGGAGATACTACATTCAATCCATAGAGAAATGAGCAAACAACACTGCATCGGCACATACTGGATCGGAAATCGCGTCTAGAAGCTTCGAAGTATTACGTGTCGATTTTTGTGCTTGAAATGGTTTCTATTTAGTATTACTATGGCTTGGAAGCCTGAAATATTGGCATAAGGATCTACAACCATGATTGTCAACTAAACTGTTACCATGCGATATTAACTTGTTACTGCATTTATTATTTATTTTTGATGATAGATATTATTTATTTTTTATGAATAGAACCATGTACAGTAATCATTTAATCATAAAAAAATATTTCTGTTGTCTTTCATGAAAAAATACGTTAAGAATAAAGTGTAAAAAACGGTATTTTCAAAAATATGACGTATGTCAAAAAATTATAAAAAAGATTGTACCTTCGATCAACAATATAATATAATAATAATAATATATAATATGGGACAACATCCACACAAGGTCTTCAGGTCCCGAACTAGGCAGAGCCTGTACTACGGTAACCTGATGACTGATATACATACTTATATAATATACGACGATATGTACGACTATGTCCCTCTTTATCGTAGACAGAGAAAATTATATCTGTCTACGCTCTGTAAGGATAGACAGGGAAATTTCCAGATATAACCAGATTTTTCAAACCTGCACTTTATATTTTTTTTCGTAAAAATATTGTAAGTCCTCAGTTTTCAAACCGAATTACTTCATGTGACATATTTGACCACAGTCATACTAAATAGAAAACAATTTCAAGCCCAAAAAATGACACTTAAAAATTCTAAGCTCTCTAGACGCGATTTTTGATCCAGTGTGCGGCAGTCACGGCCACGGCTGATTGTAAATAAAGTCCGTCTCACGAAAAAAGTCACCCCGACCGATCAAGATGTCCGGCAAGCCGATCCCTTGGGAAATGCAAGCCAAATATCTAGGTGTAACACTTGACATACATCTCTCCCTCTCAGAGCACATAAAGGTGGTTCGTTCACGAGCCACCTTTGCTCTGGGTAGACTCCATTCCGTTTTAAACCCAGCGACGCGCGACGCCCTAAGTCGAGGTTGGTACTCCACAGGGGGTGCCCTTAGGTGATGGTCGCTTAGTATTTTAATTAATATTAAGCCCCTTGCTGGAGGCTTTTAGTTCGCTCAGTGGCACCACAGGAAAGACCGATGTAGTCACGGCCTCACAAGGCCAATTACGAGAAGCCATAAAAAAAAGAAGGCGCGGCCGCAACCGTCAAGCGACGGAGTCATAAATGTTTATTTATTCAGAGGCACTGGTTAATAAAATGCACAATCTTAATTAGAGAAAATATCTGAGGTAGGAAGGTCGTTGTAGGAATGTTGCTGACTATACAGGGTCAAATTAAATTAGCTAGCGAAACTCCGCAGACGTGATAGGTATAGATATCTAAACATGATAGCCTCTGTGAATTTCTTTGTGCAGTCTGTTCACATATCCTCTGACAGCAGCAACCTTATTGTAACGAAATTATCCATTGACTTATAATAGTAATCGTAGACCATTCGTAGACAGAGAACGGAAATTATAGATCACACCGATTTTGACAGATTAGTCAGTGGCAGCAACCCTACAGCAACCTCATAAAAATGAGAATAAAGTTCACTGTGATTTGGACAGTGATGCAAAATCAGAGGTAAGATAACTGTGAACGGTCTAGGGCTGTAGCCTTGTCCACGTTGTAGTACATACTAATTCTTTGTTGACCACAGTAGGTATTGAACCAAAGACCCTAAGGTCTATTAGTTTGACAGAAAATTGACAACTGACATTGACAAGGAAGGAAGCCTAACTAAAATTTATTTTAGATACGTTGTACGAAGTGATAAGTTAATTGAGAAATAATTGCAGAGCAATAACTTCATAAAGTTTTGACGACTGGAAGCAAAATAACCTATATTCTGGAGGTACCAATTTGTTTCTGTACTTACTATTTCATAGTTACAAAGAAGTCGTTGTAATGGAGGAGAAGGAGGAACTGTCTGTTATTGATTACTACAAGGCTTTAGAGTGTGATAGAACTGCGACATATGAGGAACTAAAGAATAGTTACAGACGTCTCATACTCTCTTCCCACCCCGACAAAGAAAATCAAAATGAGGAGGCTTTTCCTCGAAATAACAATGACCAGGCTTTTCTTCATATACAAAAGGCTTGGTCTGTTCTGAAGGATTCTCTGGCTAGGAAGCAGTATGACGCGAGGCTTTCTTGTTATGAACATAGTGAGTGTTTACTGTATGATACTATTTCTTTAACGGACATGGAAAAGAACAGTGAAGGATTTTATACCTATTCGTGCAGGTGTGGTGGTACTTATGTGTGTGAGATTAGTGATAAGGTTTTCTCAAACGTTCTTGTTGGTTGTAATGAATGTTCTTTCTCAATCCAAGTCAACATTTTGCAGGACGCTGAACTCCACCAGTCATTATAACAATAAAATTTCTATTGTGTCTTGTTCAGTGTCTTTCAACCAATTAATAAACCATTGTGATGGTTTAGTTTACTTATAAGGAACAACACCACACTAATTGTACTATTATTAAAGCAATTGAAGTGTTTGTTGCTTCGCTTCAGTTGCATTTTTTTTTAGCTTATTCATGTAGTGGTTTAGTAGGCTGTAGTTTAACTTGTTAATATCTTCAAACTATACATGTAATTTTTGTATATTGTACTTAGTTCACTTACATATTATGAGAAGTTAATAATAACTGGTATGAAATACTGAACATGATGCATTTAACTAATTCTATGTTATTCTGATTAAATACTAATAAACTGTAACACAAGGTTCCACTAATGTAACAAAGCAATCAACAGTACCTTATGGTAAAGCTTCAAACTTTCAGAGTAATTATTGCGGTTTTCTACATAAACATTTCCCAATTTGTTGATCATATTCATTGTGACAAAATTCAACATTTCAATGGAATCTCTAACACTATTGTACCCACAGAAATATTATTTCTATGATTGTACCTAAATATTGTTTAAACCCGAAAAATCTTTGTACTACTAAACTACAGAACAGCTAGGATAGATTTCCATATCTATTAGGTATAAGCGACCCATGCTTACTTGGCAAAATTTTTACGTCTTGACAAATCATTAAGATTTCTCCATTATCTGTAAGTTTAATTGTAATTTAATATACACATAAACTTTCTAGAATAAATCCTCTAAATGATGGTAAAAACTTCATCAAAATATGTTGCCTAATTGAGAAGACCAACACGGTCACACATACAGACCCGAAAATAAACTTCAATTTATTATATGTATAGACTAAACATAGTAAATAATCAGTGCAATGGTTCCTGTAAAGTCTTACTAACTTGGCTATATATAAATACTTTGTATGTATGTAGATACCTACCAAATATCGAATATCGACGACGAACTACCAATACCTCCTAACAACCTTTTTTTAGATTTTTAGTTTTTAGATGCAATTGACGTAAAATGCTATTTTGCGTGTACTGGCAAAACCTCCTAACACAATATTTGACTATGTATCCCAATAAACACTAACAGAAGTAATTTCTAAATTATGAGATGCTAACTTTGCTGCGAATATCTCTTAAACTACTATGGTAATGTTGTCATTTTCTAACAATAGATAGACTATATTGGTACTTCGTCGTTGATATTATGTTTGAGCTGTACCCTTCAATAAAATTTTTGTAGATATAGCACTATGTGTTTATATTAATGTACTTATATTATTAATAATTTATATTCATGCAAGTATTGTGTAATATATAACATTTATAAGATTATAGCAGTACTTAATGTTTTTAATATGTTTTATTGAATTAACCTTTCATACCCACTTATGTATTGTATTATTATTATGTATTGGTATTGTTACTTGATTTGCATTTTGGTGAGAGGTATCAAGAATGTAAAACTGTGAACTATGATCCCACCAAAAACATTTCATGTAAAATGTTGCCAAGACGACCACATAAGGTTTGCCCTGTGAAAAAGATATCAGATCTCATGTAGAGCCAGGCTTCTGAATCTACACGGTCTAACTCTACCGACCCTAACTTCACAAATTCTACATATTATCAGTAAATATGTATGTAGCCAAACATTTTGATGATCAGCGAGTGTGTCAGTGACGAAATCGGTGTATTTTAGATATCAATAAAATCTTAAGTATTAGAGCTATTCAATTGAGTCTTTGTATGTTTAATTAGTCTATTATTGACATCATATCCTGAGAATATGAACTATCTGGTACATCGGTATGAGGGTTGAAAAAAACGACGAAACTCTCGACAAAAGCTAGGTAGTGCCCTTGCGCTTCGCTTGGCTCGTCTTGGCGATTAGATTTGATTGATTTGGCGAAGAGATTAGATTTTACAATATGATTTGTAGGATGACTCAAAAGCATTACCATAATAATTTAATCATAGATCATCCCAACCGAATTTTGGTCATGGAGCGACATCCAATCACAATGGGGATTGGCCATGTTATAGCGCACACGGGTATGTGCGAACTCAGGTGCGCTCTTTGTTCCTTTACTCTCATGGTCTGCTGGGTCGGCAATCCGAGACGACCGGGGAGAGATCACTCGCAAGAACTACCTACTCTTTTCAGAGGCTCTGGGTTGTCACACCATTAAATTCCAAACTCCATGCAGCTGCTGAGAAATTCATGATAGAAAAACCCAATAACAATACCTAACCTGAGAATTAAACCTAGGGTCCCAAGCTCAACAGTCGCACTTGCGCGAGACCAAGGTGGTAGTGTACTCTTTAACTATAAGTAGTATAGAACTTTTATAAATATGTACTAGAATAGTGACCATCCAAATGTCTGGGCGCGTATAAGGATGAATTGATTGGGCAATTCAAGCGCATTCCCGCGGCCTTTACTAAGTCGTCGGTCCACGTTGGTAAAACTCTTTTAACTTAAGAGCCGTGTCTAGATGTCGATGTCGAACCATCACATCTGCGACCTTACGACAGCCAATTTGATTTTCCCGCCCCTTATAAGCCCTTTTTCCTCAGTTTTCTCTATGCCAGGATTCAATATAAATTTTAGTTTTTTTTTCCGCACGAGGTGCCTCGGTTTTGTGTATTTTCTCGTCCCACAAACTTATAACCTATACGTTCTAGCCAGCGCCAATCGGTGTCGATTTGTAGACCATCACTGGAAGCTTTAGGAAATATTGAGGTAACCGTGTCAGGATGAGCGCTCGCTTTGCTTCGCAACAATGGCCACCCAGACTCCTATATCTTTTCGGGCAGATCAACAAGTAGATATTCCCACTATGTAATCAGCTTTAGAATTTGTGATGGTGGCTCTGCCAAAATGAGGCCACAGCTGTCTACCTGTGACTCATTTTGGCACGGCCACCATCACAAACTCGACTCGTATTTATTCTATTTAAGTATAAGTATTTGTGCCCATTCAGTCTCTTGGAATGAAATATGGAATCCAGTATTTTAATAATGCCATTTATTTCGTGGTTAGAGCTAGGCTAGTACATAAATACAAGGTTTGACGGAGTACAATGATCTATATTAAGGTTAACTAATAAAAAAATACTAAAATAAAATCTACATCTAAAGTAAAATTTTGTACAGGTTCAAGTAATAACATTACTTAAGTTTGGAAGATATTTCATGCAGAAATTAATTAGGTAGGTACATACTAGGTAGCAACATAATTATCGATATTTTCGAGAGAATTCATTTAAATATTTCATACATTACAGAAGATCTAAGCTATCACATAATGTGAATTATAATTTCGTTATATTTTGCTTTTTACAAATACTTCATTGGCAAGATACTAATTTTAAAATAAAATAGGACATAAATTCATTGTAACATCTATAGAGAGTGAACGGATAGAGAGATAATAAAGTATTACCAGAGTCAGATAAACAATTTGCCATACTACTGCGACAGCAAACAGTTCTATTTAACCAATAATATCGCCACCTCGTGCGATGCTCTTGAAACATTGCAGGGTGGTGATAACTTCTTGTATAACAGCAGTATAAAATAATTCACAAGCACTCATTGAGATTACGATCTTATTAGATTACCAATAGCAACGTGTTGACACACACATTGAATCTTTAAATTATAGCCATACACAAAATATATACACACTGTGCACATGTTTGTACTTTAAAATTAGATTCACATAAATATGTAATTAAAGTCCAATATTGCAGTCACCGATCATACACACTCTGCAGCATGTTGGCTTGCCTATGTATTCATAAACAACCGTTACACCAATAACAATCAGCACAGTCTCACTTTGTTCACGCATCTGTCCATGAAATTTCTTTTCCTTTTCGTTTGTGTGGCAGCTTCTAAAGGCGTGGGCAAAGATAGTTGTGTGTGCATTTGTTCCTCGGCTTCTAAAATGCCTTCGCAGCTACGGCATCTACGTGAAGTTTTCTCTATTTCGTGACAGTCTATGTTATCACTACTCTCAGATAACATTTCAGGTAGACTATAAAGCGATTTTTCAGGAGATGTGTTCTTAGAAGTATTACAACTAGTAGGTAATTGTTCGCAGCTTTGTGAGGAGGCTAATAAAGTTTTTCCCAAGGAGGATTGGCGATTTCTTCGTGGTCTGAAAAAAATAAGCTAACATTTCAATTATCTGTTGCGGTGAATTTGATAGTTGTAAATGGCGAAGCTAATGCCTTTGAGTTCGATCGATTTCACTGTCTCTTGCATGTCAAGTAAAAATAACCAATAATATTCGACATACTTCTCCCACGGGCTTCTCAGCATTTCATAAAAATAAAACCAGTTCGTATTATCTTATTTATTTTAATGTTTGGTCTCAGCATTTCAAATAAAACACAATAACATACCTAACAGGCGGCAGTGTGTGCATGGGCGGCTCTAGTCAATCTGCTTTATCACTTCCTCTGCTCTCGCAGGAGGCCATTCGTTGGTAGTTCGGAGGTCCTCGGCCAATGGTGGCAGTTCCGGGCGTTTGCGTGTCCCCACGACCTCTCAGTTGTCCGTCAAGCCGATTAGCGAGATTTGATTTTCCTCGGAGGAAGCTGGAAAGTTATGATTGATTCGTTAGAGTTGGGAAACTACGGATTTGATTTGATATTGCGTCATTTTGGATGGAGGACTACTAATATAATCAAACAATAATTATAATCAAGTACCTAATACACAGTGCATTAAAAAAATACTATAGGTACCTTTCCAGCTTATCAACACATGCATCCTGATAATCGTGTATCCATCTAACACCATTGAAATGGCAAACTGCCCGCATATCCTCGGGAAGCTCTTCGGCTTTCGGCCATTCAAAGTTGTCGATAATTGGTACAATATTGCACTGTGATTGCAACGCTGCCACTATCTCCTGTAAAAAACATAGGTATTGATTAAAAAACTTGATACATTGATATACATATGTGTGTGAATCAATCAATTTGGATAAGTAGGTACCTACCTACGTTAAAATTATAAATACTAAATAGATTATTGATTCAAGCTACTGATATGTACAACTCTAAAAAATCGAGGGAGTGGTTAGTACTTACTCTATGAACCCAGTCTTTTCTATCAGTATCTTTTTTACATCTGTCAAGTGCATTTGGCGTAAGAACCAGCAAAAAGTGTTTTGCCTGCCGTATGCTTTGCAGTAGATTGTTGTCGAACTTCCCAGCCTCTAGCCGTTCTACATCTATAAACACCGTAAATCCTCGTAGCTGAAGATGTACTTTGAGTAAACTAGCCAGTTGCGATCCATTAGACCTCCGGTAACTAACGAATACATCCAAGTTCTTCTCCATATTTTCTTCACCCTTACTTAGCAAACTGCACTCGTATGCTGAAAACATAATTATCTTATATTGTAGGTACTAACCCATTTTAAATAACGTATAATTTATTAGTGGTGTGGTTGTTTCTAAATGGTTTCATGTCAACTTGCTTTACAATGATATCAGCTAAATGATAGGAACCAAGTTCTTGCAATCACCAAATGGGGAATTTGAGCGAAACAAAATATGTAATTGCTGCTCAAACCAATAATTGGGTTCATCGGGTAGAATAGCGAAGATCTGTCGTGCGATTCTGTAACCGTCTCACCGTGAAAACTTAGGTGAAGTGAGCATAATTACTTTACTCTTTGAGTGAGCGACTGAGCGTGGAGTGAGCTGTCAGTGTCGCCCCAGCGATACTATGGATTGACCAAGCATTACATTTACAATCATAATCGAGATTTTAATAATATTTTTTATACATATATATATATTTTAATAAATAAATATCGTCTGGCATTGCACACAGCACCATCTAGTTCCAAGTTAAGCACTTAACACTTAAGGCTTGTGTTATGGATACCAGATGGTTGATACACTACTTAAAAAAAATTTTTTTTCGTAAATACATACATATTATTAATATACATCCATGACTCGGGTACAAATGTCCATATTCATCATACAAATATTTGCCCCTACCGGGATTCGAACCCAGGACCATTTGGTTTCGCTGACTACACTTAGCCACTGTAGCCACTACACCAAACGTGTCGTCGAATATTAATAATAATAATTAATTAAATAATTGTAATTGGTCAATCCCGAGCATTATCATCAGTGGGATGACACTGACAGGTCACTCCACGCAAGTCTTCACGGTGAGATTTTTACAGAATCAACCGGCTGATTTGATCATTTGACAGCGGAAGTGGTAGAATATTTAAAACATAATAACACGGGTAAAATATACATACCTCTAATAGCATTTAAAATTCTTAACCTATGTATACTATTCACAATTCTACACTCATTCTCTAGTTGCTCATCACTTAGTCCTCGAATAGATTCCTTGTCAACGCCGGCATTTAACATTGAATACGTATAAATAGTGTATTCGGGTCCTATACATTGCAGAAAGTCGTTCAGACTACTTGTGTCTCGAGAAGTGTAATCTGCCATTTTCTTTAGTTGCTGGAGTTCTCTAGTGAATCTGTAATAAGTAATACAATTAAAATATGTTCACGTTTTCTGGATAGGTTTGAGCCTTTAGCGGGTATCGTAGTAAAATAAATACCTTTTACGTTTGATTCCATTTTGCAAACCAATATCTTCCTTGAGATTTTCTTCACTTATTTGTAGTAACAAATCTCCATCAACTCTACTGTCGTAAAAGTTTGTCGCATATTCTGTGAAACCTATCTGCTTTACCCATTCCCGAACGTCTTCTATGGACCAAAGAGGAACCTGCTGCGATAATTTATGTGGCACTTCTTCACCTATCAGTCGCAGAGCTTGTGCAGCATATTTAGATGCAACAGCATTCGGACAACTAGCCACCTTTTTCAACGATTCTATTGCCCCAATCTCTCTAAATATTTCTGTGTTTCCCTGTTGTTTCTTGATCCCAGCCTCCATGCAAAAATGGAAGGCTGCTAGATTTCTGGCTTCTTCTCTTTTCGAACTCAACACCGGCACTAACCTTTTTAGCCAGTTCTTGCTTTGACCGTGGGCATGTGCGAGATTTGATCGTGCGAATTCAGATGGGTTGTGGGAAGTTACAAATGGTTCTACTAAATCTAAGGTGCCAGATTTAAGGACTGCGGCTTCAATTTCTTTATTCGCAACTAAAACGGCTATAGCCAAGCAAGCGTAGTACTTAATATTATCATCATTATGGAAAGCTAAAGGGAATAGCCACATCGGTACTTTTCTCTTAATCATTGCTTCCTGATTTTCGGCTCCACCGTACAAAGACAGATTAGCGAGTGCTGTTGCGCAATGCCTGAGTGTTTCTACATCATTTTTCCTACACTCAAACAAGACTGCGTCTAAACCTCCTAATTTAATTACATCGCCACACGTGCTTTCACTGTGTTTGAATAGGTGTTCCAATATCCCTGTACCTATTCTTGAATGATCTACTGAATTTGCGTGTTTTGTACAAGAGCAAGCGACGTTGACAACTTTTTCAAGACCATTTTCTACCACATGAGCTCTATTTTCAGTCGTAAGACATTGTTCAAGCAGTTTTGCAGAAGAGAATTGTAATTCGGGATTATTATACTCCAAACAATTGCCCATAAGTATGTCAAGTCCTCCGGATTCTCTTAGTGTATTACACAGGGAATATCCCAGTTCGTGACCGTAAGTTGGCACCGCCCACGCTCTTCGTAACATTTCATTTAGTTTGTTGAAATGCATTGATGCATTTTTCATATCCATTTGGTTATTCTTTATGGATGCAATGAACGCGTTCATTCTAGATGAATATTTTTGGATCGCCATTTCGACATCTTTTTGGTTAGAATTGGCATTTAGCTTATCCAAATCTTCAAAAGTTAGATTTGTAAGATCTTCATCTCCCGGTTTAATTGTTCCATTTAATAATTGACTCATCTGAAAAACAAATTAATGACATTATTTTTGTTCAGTCAATTAAAATCATAATTATTTATTGAATAGCGCCAATCGTTCACGCTCATCAATGATTTTAATAACAGCACTAGTAAGTGTTACGTGAATAATAGAACCCATATCAATAAATTAACTACAGACGGAAAACACTTAAAAAACAGCACTAGTAAGTGTTACGTGAATAATAGAACCCATATCAATAAATTAACTACAGACGGAAAACACTTAAAAAATTATTCCTGCTTATGCGCTTTTTTATGTCCAAGCAGTATCAGAACATATTCTCATTTCTATTATTTATGTACTAATAATAACATAAAAACTATATCTAGTTGAAGATAGCATGTCATGGAAGATTGTATTTAGAATTTAAATAAGCGCAATATAAATAAAATAATAACATACCTGAGAAGAAGTGTGAAGTGTGGATTTGGTTGACAAGTTTTTGCTAGAAATTGTCATATTAGAGTGAGCAACGCTGGAGTGTTCCTTGTGACTAAACATCCCGCTCGAGGTAACTGTTTGACGTGCTTGTGCTGAAGCCATCGCCGTTTTCTCTGCGCTGAAGGCCTCTGTCTGTAGTCTTGAACTCGAAGTTGTCATGTTATTTGCTTCCTGTGCTGTTACTTCACCCGCTTTCAACGATCTTTGCTCCTGGAATACACATTTGAAAGTTATTTTACGTGAAAATCTATACTAATCACGGTTTTGATAGGGTTTAACTAACGACGAAATGTAAAAAAAAAATGGTTTTGATTTCACGTTTGAGAAAACACTGGTGTTGTCAAGAAAATCACCAACAAACTTGTATAAGCAACACATGATTCACAAAGTAAATATTTGATAGTTACGGCAATAGCGATACGCAATTTGGGTCTTGATCGTCGTTTTGAAGACATTATTGTTTTTTTTTAATAAAATTGCGACACGTTCGCCCCGGAATATGAAAACTACTTTTATATCGGACAGCGGTCCACGTCACTGCTCGGATTGTACGTACTAATAATTCCTTTTGGATATAGGCCAAACGTATGAAATTCGTGCGTTTGCTATGAGTTTTGAAGTTTGTGTACACACGTCACGTGTTTCGAAGGTCGTTTGTGAAAATTTCCTAGGAAATGTACTCTCACCAAAGGATTTTGTAGCTGCGGATGAAAGCGTGCTAGGACGCCTCGGTGTACCGGCCACGGGGCGGACCCCCCTCCCGCAGACATTCTGATTCTATATTTAAAACCGTCTATTCGAGTACTCGTGCGCGCACGCGCATTAATTGACTTCCGCGTGTGCTCGCGCGCACGACGTTCAGGCACTGACTGAGAAAAGCGTGGTTCAGTTACTGCGGCGATAAGGGCCTGCAGATAAATGAGCTCACCGCTCCAGGTGATCCTCCGCGTCGCAGCATCCTGCCAGTCCATGCGATAATTCGTGCAGCCATGGTACGCGACAAAACTATCGCGTGTTTTTATAAACTTTCACATGTTGGATGTTATCGAAGCAAGGAATCCCACTATACTGCGCGCTTCGCCGTGGTGGAGGCGGTTCTCGGTGATATCGATCGGTCGCATTCACGCGAGGTCACGTCCTTCGACGCGCCTTTTTGGCTCCGCAGACGATATTCCTAGACGGCCGAATTTGGTAGTAATTTGACTTGACTAAGTTTTGAAAATGATTTATTCACCTTTGACCGGTTGGTTTGGTTTTCATACTTTTTATTTTTAACTATATTTACAATATAAAATATTATAGGTACACATGGGTGCGTACCTATTGTTTTTTTTCACATAGGTTTTTTGAAAATAGTTCACTTACTTGAAGGGATGCTGCGTTTTGTTCTGCAGTTAGACCCTCGGCCTGCAGTAATCGATGTGATGCACTAGCTGCGCTACGTTCCGCATATTGCATATCACCATGTTGTAGTCGACGCATTTTTGTACTGTTGGATGCAGACCTCGATGCACTATATCCATCAGAGACGACTCGAGTAGAACTAGCAGAAGTCATACGCGCTGCACTGTACTTTAGTTCATTTGCTGCATTTGATCCAACAACGGCACTATTGCCAGAGAGTAGAGATGGTTTCTCAGTTATAGGAGGTGGCGTGTCAGATTCCGGAAAAGTTACTAGAGGGCCTTCGCCGGAAAGCTCACCCATGTCACTCATATCGCCCATGTCATCCATTTCACTGAGATCACGAATCACGGGCAAATTCCGATCGCCTATGTCATCCTGATCCACTATGTTCTCCATTGAGCTTCTTAATCTGGAAATAGGATAATAATTACAAATAATGTGGCACTGCGATCACAACAATATTTTCTTCACTTAATATAGCCAGCGTCCGCGATGCGAGAGCACGAAAAGGGTTGCGAGGCATCTGTAGTGTTGCTATTGTTTGTCGGCGTGGTACTGAAAACATAGAGTAGAGAAACAGCGGGTGGGAATTGGACGTGAGCCAAGGTCGCTCAGGTGAGCTCGCTCGTACAGGTTCGTGGGTAATGGCAAAAGTATCTTTAATGTTCTCAGGAAACCGTCTGTGTTAACACCTATTGACCGAACATGAAACAAATATTGGCACGTTATGGATTTTCTTATGTAAGTATGTAATAATGTAAAAATAATTCCTTCTAAACATTATTTTGATGCAAGCGGACTAACCTTTGGCCAAAATTTTTCGCTGCGGTGTTACTTAGCGTCTTCATCTCAGAAATAGAGCTTTTGAGTTCAGTAAGGTCGGACTTCATGGAGCTCGCTTTCCTTTCAGTGTTGGCCATGTGCGCGAGTCGCTGCGATGAACTTTGCAACCTTTGGCTCGATGAGGCGCTGCTTGAAGTCGTACTTGACACCATCTGAAAAAATAATACATTTTTGATTGAGAAAATGGTCTTTGGGTACTGGTTATTGATGTATATTCTAAAGTACTAAATATCAACCTTTTATTTGAGAATAACAACACTGATTCAGATTTGAAATTGTGAAAATGTAAGGAGGCACAATCTTGCGTATTGTTCCTTACGACTCGTTATCTAGACTAGGACTGCAGAGGAGTTCAGTGCCAATGCTAGAGGAGATTGTTAGTTTGGGCGTCACACGTCTTGGCGCACCTACACGAACGAAGTAAATAAAGCCAGGGCTATACAAAATAGAAATACAGAAATAACAGGGGCATTTTAAAATTAGCACATGTATGAAAAATTGGCCCATCATACATTGATAGGTTATTGTTAGGTGTTCCACATTGTTTATGGTATAATACCCGCAATAGGCAATATTTTAATACGTATTATTTGATTTAATACATAACATTTATGATAGCGATCCATGAAATGTACTATAAAAAGCTTACAAATCGTTGACTATAGACTATTAGTCGGCTTATTATAGTACCATATTTTGGCATTGAATACTGTGATTGAGAAGCGAAAAAATGATTCAGCGCGTGTGGGCGGCCGGGATGCAACAAATCATGTCCTTGAACCTGGAGCATACTTGATACTCCGAATGTTATAGACCCGTTAGCGACGGTTGTCTTTAATTGCGTGGGAGATCGTGTTAATTCAGTTGCGAGTACAGAAAATATTTGTGTATTCTTATATTGATTAAAGTTTTGGTAAGAAATCCTTATTAATTTTTTAGTGATCCGTGATAAACATCTGCTTAGCAGAACACTTACGGTATCACTTCGTTGTATAACCGGTAATTTAAATACCTCTAAAATGCATTCGGTCGGGTTTTCACTTTTTCAGGTATTTATGTTTATGTGTCTTTATCCTATAATATAATTACAGCATAGCCATGTGCTAAAAGTTATAGAAAAGCCACATATTATTCTCGAATTCAATGAATCTCGAGAATGTCTGTGGTAAGGTAGGGCATTGCAGTGTCAGGTGAGTGCGTTACGAACTAACGTCGAATTCTTGAGAAGTCACTACACACATTTATGAACTTGACTTGTGTACATAGGTATACTTATAGGTTAAGTAATAGTAGTGAAATAGTTGTGATATAATATGACAAGAGGCCCTTAGGGCGCGTTGTAAAACATCGCAGCTTTTCGTCCTACGTTACACGATGTCATATGTTCTTTGGCACTGAGCCAGTTTAGAGTCCATGTCAGTTCATGTTCACTCGCAGCTGATATCCGACCAGACTGTAGTTTTGTTTGTCGGTTTTTCTTTGATTCGTTCGACACGCTCCATAATGCCAGAAATTCGCATCGTTGCATTTGGACTAAATTAATTTTACCACGTTCAAGCGTATAGTATCATAATCACGCCTTTTATTTTATTTCTGCTTATTCAGAAACAAAGGCATACCTACTAATTTTGTTCAGCTTCGAAATAATTATGAATTCTGACGACCTCGTCAGCATTAGCCGACAAAAGATAATCTCGCGGGCAAAGCGGAGTCGTATTAACGTAAAATTCAAATTTTTCCCGTAACTCGCGTTGGGCGAATTCAAAATAAACATACACTGTTTTATAAACCGAGGCCGGTGCTAATATAACTCACTATCTATATTTAAACCTGAAATTGTGTTCAGAATAATTTATACCATAAAATATGTTTCAAAAAAGTTATTTCTTGGAACGAAATGTATAAAGAAATGTAGTCCAGGAAGCTAAAAAACTTTATTTTTTAGATCAAAATAATGTACTTTTTAGAGTGGCAGGAATGTTGGTACAGATTCACCAAAACCAAATCATAGCTTCCTTTCCTAAACCCACAAATATGTAATTAAGTACCTACACATCTTGTAAATCGCACATTTTTGTTAAATAGTCCTTTTACTTGATCTGTTTTATTCTCTCAATAATTATTCGTAGGTAATTAGTGATGAGCAAAGGTCAATAGGCCCTCATCGTTAATTATTTAAATTGTATGCACAGGGATAAGAATTATGTGTGGATCGTCCGGAGGACACGGTGGAGGTCTGCCCGGGTGGAGCACCGCCGTGTCCTCGTCGAGGCGATTGGCGGTGGCGATCTCTCGCGTCCGGCCCTGGTCCAGGCCATGGTACGAAGCGAGAGGGCTTGGGAAGCCGTCACCTCCTTCTGCGAAGCAGTAATGTTCGCGAAGGAGGAGGCGGAACGCGTGAGGGAGACGCAAAATTCGCGTCCTCACGCCCCTAGCCGCCGCAGGAGATGCCCTGGGCGTCGGGTATCGCAGGCCGATTCCCGGCTACCGTAGGCGCGGGCTTGTGAACGGCGAGCAATGGGCAGCTCGCCGTTCGATAAGGACCAGGCCCGGGTCGACGGCGCGTTGTGTTCCACGCGCGCCTCAAAGAGATCACAGCATCAATGACGGGGTCCCCTAAGGCCGATGCATGCCAGGGTTGCGGGAAAGTCCGAGAGGGATACCGTGGCCCCTGGCACAGGCAACTGAAGGAACACGGGTGGGTTTTAGTCAGTAAGAGTCTGCACGCCCTCCCGCTCCGCCCAGAGTGGGAGAAGTTATTTGATGACTTCCCACCCTCAAAAAAAAGAAAAAAAAGGGATAATAATATATATTTTTTGGACTATATGTTATGGGGGAACCGTAGCATACAGTCCAAAAAAAATATTATTATATTATCCCTTTTTTATTTTCGTGAATTTCTGTAGTTCGTGAATTTTAGCTTCTCCAATATGAAGGTCATAGGGTCATGTTATCACTACAAAAATAGAGTAGGCAACACCAACCGCAAGTGATAATGCGAAATCATTATCTCAAATGAATAGAGCAAGCAATAAGTAGTTATTATTGTTTATACTGACCTGTCTCCCTTCTTAAAACTGTTTACTGTGTACACTATTATTTGTGGGAGAAAATAAATAATAATAATAACTGACATTCTAGCCTTTCATTTAGTAGCTATCCCGGCAATAAAGTAGATTACGGGACTTGCCTAACTGTAATATTTAACGGATATTATATTGTTTTTTTTTTATAGTACAAAGCCATTTCATTCTTCTTCGCTTATTTCTTTCGCTTCCGATTTAGACCCTGGCTGGGAGTTCCTATTCAACGTTTCTGCTAGTAGCTTGCCATAGTAACCTTGCGCGACCTTGACAATTTCCACTGTTCATCCGTTGGGCAGTTTGTAATCGCTACTAACACAGTAATTTCTACAAAGATGGTTTCGGTCATGGACCACTATTCTGCCATTTAAGCCAATCTGACGAAATTCAAAAGATTTTTTATGAATATTTGAATGTCATGAGAAATTCGGGCCATAAACGTCGGCCAAAAAAGTTGTCATAGTATTTATTTGTATTCATTTATGAAACGTTGAACTAACCTGTTGTGTCGATGAGCTAGTAACCTGGGTGTTAAGACTCTGATTTTGTCGAGACATGAGATTGCCTTTCTTCATGTTTTCCATGACGGAAGCCAAGTCCTTGGCGCTGCCGTTCTGTTTTATACTGTTGCTCCCATCGAGCGTAAACTCTGGTATCTGTAACAAAGAAAACTTAGGTTAATATTTTTAATTAGATTCTGTTCAATGTATAGAGTGTAAGCCATTATACTATTAACGATCAAACACTATCATATCAATAATTTTTAAAACGAGAAAATGTTGCTTGGAGTTCAGCAATTCAGCATATTTTCATTATTATATCAGGAGAAGACAGTTAATGTCGATTCTTTTAAAACCGTTATTAAAAGGTAAAGGTTTAGTGTGCCTAATGATTACAGATTGTTTTATTACCATCGTAGGGCAACTTTATTGCTGTTCTTCGAACACAGTAACTACAGCGAATTCAGCACAAGGACACATCTAGTGCACTTATTGAACCCGTTGAATAAGGTCAAAGGACTCATTGAATGTGTAATGTAATATCAATGCGTGAGTCATCGGATAGTCCGGTAAGAGGGCAACGCTATTAATCAGAAACTCAGCTCACGAGTCTGATTGTCGAACGCAAAGACATGCTCGACGCATATTGATGGGGCCGCCTACGATACATCCGTGCCGTAGATTGTTTGGTTATGCCTACGATGTCAAAATATGTTAGTCAACAATTCGAACAATGGAGAGTTGATCAAGAAATGTACAATACCCTTATATGGAGTAATTAATCAAACGTTTCCAAACATCATCATTAAATACTGTAGATCTAATTGTGGTTATCTTCATAACGCAGCGCAGGTATCCTCAGATTGAGTAACATAAGAATTATTAGAACTGTAACGTCATCTGCCATTAATTTATAAACGCTGTTCTAATTTATCATTCGCATAAACACAAGATTTAAATAGTGATAACGTTGTTGATTGGCTGTGTGACACCGCGATGATTAACCTATCATGTGGAGAAACTGTTCGAGATTCGCATCGGATGACGCGCGCTGACGCGAACAGTGCTGATGTCATGGCCACGCCGGCCGTCGCGACGTCATCACAGCTACTTGTTATTTACAATACCAACCTATTAAATACTTACCAAAATTTGGATTACATATTAGTAAGTAATCTTAGAAGAAAAAAATCTGTGTGCTTTAGGACCGTTGTTCCTCTTAGAGCTGATATTTTTCAATTTTGAGTAAGTAAATTCGTCTAAAAATACGATCATAGCCAAGTGATAAAAATATTTACAGCTTTTTTCATCTAATTTATGCCATAGCTATTACGTATTTGCATTGATTATGTGCGTAAGTGCCGCCAGCTTCGCGCGTCTCGGATGAGTAATGTCAATGCAAAAAAAAGGCTATTCAACTAAAGTATATACAACAAGTCAATCGTGGTCCGCGGATGACTCATATTTCGCAGAAATGTCGTCACAGTTCCATAGAAACATCTTAACGTTTCACTATGTAGGTATCTGTTACGCAATTAGATCACTGATTTGAAGTGTCAATTTAGCGTCACAGGATATGATACAAGCAACACATTGTTATTTAACTACTACAAACGATACGTAAATTAATGTTCATGCGTGTTGATATAATAACTTTTGGTGATTATTAAAACTCGTTTGCAATGCAGAGCTTTTACGATTGGTAAATAAAGATAAAAATCAATCCTTAATGCACTTATCTACAAAGTAAGCAACTTGTTAAAACTTGTACCAAATTGTTTAGGAATTGTGACAAAATGCATGCCCAAATACGTAATTAAGGTACGGCCAACGAGAAGAGATACGAAAGTTCATTTACCTAAAACACGTCTGTGGAGTTGACAATCTATATATCTATCTCATTCTGTCTGATGTATTTGACATAATGTCTCGTTGTCTCGGTAATAATGTTTCAAAGTCAAGTCGCAATCGCCAATATTCGGGCGGCCGCCGGCCATTTAATTCATTCTGTTTTGGAATGCGCTCGGTGGTGATACCTGTTTACTGTTTTTGATTTCTGTTTCCCGGTGTTATTTGTTGAAGTTTTGTTATTTTTCGTTGATCTTTTTATTGTTATGTTGTAAATATGATTATTATTTGTAGTTATCAAGAGAGGATCAAAATGGAGCCAAGTACTTCGCCAGAAAAACCAACAGATATAATTATCCTCTCCAAAATAAAAATAAATAAACGTCCGTAGGTATGTAGACAAATTAATCATTTATAGTTCTCGAGTTATGAATCGGGTGGCAACGATTATTGATTTACCGATTACGATTCTGATTCCGATACCTATCTAAATCAATAATCGCCGATTCCAATTCACTTTATCTGTCACTGTATGAAAATGTATTAACTAAATTGTTACACAATAATTGCATATTCAGTGGCCTATTATTTAATTTTCTTTCTTTTTCCATTCCCGCAATACAAAAGTATATGGTATTTAAAATTCAATTACCGAATATAGTCTACTGTTTTTAAGGGATCAGTTGACTAAATGACATCTGACACGCTGCTACACGAATTTTAGAGGCTCTTTGTTCATTTTCGGAACATGGAAACTAACAAAATCTATTAAGAGTTTTAAATAATTATCTCAATAATAGCCTTTCCCGATTAATCGTAATCGGAAGAATAATCGGCGATTAATCGTATCATGATCGTAATCGGTTGCATCCCTAGTTATGAACTGAGTCATCGGGGCATATAATTATGTTAGTAGCAATAACCTGAAGTGATAGGTATGAGTGTTATTTAGTAGTTTTAATTTAAGTAATCAGTATAATGCAAACATTAACATAGTAAAATAAACGTAGTTTTACTATAAACGAAAAAAAACATGGTTATTAACACCTACAAATATGTCAAAGAAACATGGCCTAATGATCAATAGCATAGCTAATGAAAAAAGCAGCTGGTATTTACAAATGCGAAAGTGTGTTTGATTGTTTCATGCGAAAATGCCTGCACGGATTTGGATGAAATTTGGCACACGAATAGACCATGACCTGGGTAAGGACATAGGCTATTTTACTTCCTGGATCGCGGAAGATGTTGCGGGTAACAGCTTGTTAGATACAATAATTCACATTATAAAAAAAAAAACAACTAATTTATTAATTCAATAAATGCTTTTTAAAATAACAGTTATGGTAATTCTTCTCAGTTTGCACAATATCTTTAAAATACGTATCTACAGATAATATAATTTTCAAAAAAAAATATGAACTCCTGTATTTGCTAATGACCTTGCATTGAGTTTGTTTACATTTGGTAACGCTTCTCGTTGGCCGTACTTTAGCTAATCCGTATTTTTGGAAGCCCTAAATGTGACTGGTAATGTTTTGTAGGTGCTGCACTGGACTGGTCGAAGATCTCGTGATGGCTTCGGCTCTCATGCACTAGGTTGTGGGTTCAAATCCAGGGAAGTACCAATGTAATTTTTTTAAATTTATACTTTCTGACTTTATCTTAGACGACTGAAATCAACAACCCGTTTTGAACGAGTGTGGTGACCAATGCTCGTGCGTTCTCTGTATGAGAGGAGGCCTTTGCCGTGCTGTGAGAAAATAGTAGGCAGGTATAATTATTATAAGACTAGAAGGAATTGCGCGTGTTAAGGTGGTCGAAATGGTATGATTATTAACTTTTTTTCAAATTAGATTTATGATTTGGATTTCATCAGATTAAACTTTTCAACAATATACAGAGGTTAGGGTCGGCTTCCAATCCAACCCGTTCAATATTTTGGACTTCATTCACGTAGTTATTTATTGATTGAATATTCATACAGAAACAAGCAATTCATTCCTTACGCGGAGCTTGCATTGTCGCTATCATAGTCTCGTAGCTTACGTGGATGACGTTCTCAAAGCTCTTGTGAGATAAAAAAGCATTTTTAGTACTTTTGTTATCGTTAATACTGTTGATAGGTAAATAATAAAGGGTGGTTTTAAGAACTTGGAGCTATATTATAAATGAAAATGTTTTTCTTACGTCGTTCTAAAGTATCTATTATTAAAATCAATAGAGACAGAATGGGAACTGAATACAGATTTGGCTGCACTTTGAAAATTACCTATCCACTGTCAATTTACATGGTTTTCTATTATTATATTATAATATCTTCAAGATTGTCAAAAGGTTAACCATACAAAACTAGGATTCTGCGACAGCTTAAATTTGTTTTATGGAGATTAAGGTTGATTGCAAACTAACAACAGCTATGGTGTTGTCACAACATTCTTTAAGGTTAGTTAAGCTGCGTTAATTGAGCTCATTTTATTGCTAGGTAGATATTCATATTATATACATATATATATATAATTAATTCATTTAGTTTGGACACACAACTAAAATACTTCGACTATGGACTTCTTAAAATATGTTTATTTGAACTACCGATCAACTTGACATTTTAGAAAATATAGGACTGCTCATTACATTCAAAAACAATAATAAACATATTTACAGCCGTCTAAAACAAACGCATTGCACTATCCTCGTAAACATTATAGATAAGCAAAACGCAGGGCAGTCGTGAAACAAACAAAAGTCAATAGGTACACGACATAAATCGAAATTAATGAGCAGGAAAATTATACTGCAATGCCTATGCCCATCACGTCAGTGTACAGTGCTCACTTCTGAGAACAGCTTTCACGGTTAACTATTCTGCATTTTGAAATTGATTTTATTTTCTCGCCACTCCCGCTACGAAGTACCTACTTCGAAATTGCATCTTGTGGCTTATTGTATTGATGTCAAGTTCCTATGCACGGTTGACCGTCTATCTATAACGTACCTTAATGTTCTGGCTAATGCCAGATGCAGCACATTGTAGTGACCGTTGCATGCCGATCAAGGAGTATTATTACAGAAGGTCAGTTTGGCATGCACAATTTTATATATGGCATGATAGGGAAAACAAGAAAGCTTTATTACATAATAAACATTATGACTTTGCATGCAATTTGTATGCATACCTGAGCTAAATGTGAGCAGATTATAATATATAATCAGTCATCTAATTCCGATAGTGCCTTTAAAATTTTACAGTTACAGAATTTGCTAAGTGCATTGAATTCTACTACGTATTTTAGATAAAGTACTTACAGTAATATACTCTGAACCTCAAGATATATTAGTTACAAATATTTAAATCAAGTGCAATTGCAATTAAGTCCACGTTAATAACTAACGAGTCCAAAGATTTCCTGAAATAAGACAGGTTTTGTTAGTATATTAATTGCCTGCGTACCGTATACTTTAATAGCCAAGTATATATTTCATAGATATGTTTATGCATAATCAATTTACCTCTCCTAGCAACCAATCAAGATTTTGATGTATTCTTGCTAATGAGAAGTAAATATGCATTTTTCTTTAACCGCAAATAAATACTTAACAGCACAAATATTTTAGCGAAACACAGTCAGTACAAACTAAGTGCATACATACTTCGGTCATGGATTTGTTGTATCCGCTGATAGCCGTACAATGGTCCCAGTTTTAACAGAATACGAGTAGATCATAATGGCTTTACCTTGTACTGCGCCAACAACTAACACTTCAATAACGAATTGAATTTTTTACAGTTACATTCACATAATGGTAGAACCAAAACGAGACAAAGTTGGTCTTTATCAACGGAGAACACTGTCGATCACTTATCGTCATCACAGTCGCGTGTCGTGTATACGAACTGAATACAACCGTACGTGTCACTGTGGCGGCGGCTCCGGCGTGACTGCCGGCCGCCGGCCGGCCGCAAACTTTAACTGGCGACCACAATGGGCTAATTAGAACGGGTGAGCCGAGCGAGGCGCGGGGTAGAGGGGCTCCACCCACGGACCTTTGCATCCGCCTCACGGATAACTGATGAGAAACTTGGATCTTATCAATCTCTCTTTCCCTTATTGAAAAGATCAGTCTCTTACGCAAAATACAGAAAACACTTCGACATCAGTGCAGGGCTACCAAAAGTTGTCAAAGTTGTTTAGAGATTAAAATAAAAAGGAAAATACAATGATAAATTGCGTAGATAGGTAGCAAACCGCTAACATGAGGAAACCATAACTGGGAAAATTAAACATTTTTGGCAGCAATCAAATTTTTAGGTTATTGTTACATGCTGGGATGTAATTTACACGCTTCTGAATTATAACACACGTACAATAGATTATGTTATAAAAAGCTCGGCAAGGGAAGGGCGCCCCAGCCACTTCTGTCGTCCACCGTAATAAGTCAACGACCTTTCAATGTCAGCGAGATACTCACACAGCGAATCATCGGCACAGATAATTAAGCGAATATTATATTTCTGATTTCCTTTCAAATACCGATTTCATCTATTTGATGATGACAGACAATCACTTATTATGGCACTGTCCATTTATTTGGAATCGTTAAAGTGAATCGCTATAGCCTTAAATGGGGTTTAATGTCTTTCATTAAGCAATAATTTCAATATATCGAAATAACATCAATTTAGGTGCTCTTTGCTTTGCGTTCATTTTACTCCCACGCCGTACTACTTGAGTTATACTCACGTATTGCTCTAACCTTAAAATTAGTAGCAAGTTGTGTTATGCTACCAGCTATTAGGGTATAAAGAACTCTTATGTTGTGTGATTCTTAAGGTTCAAATAATACCTACCAAACCTACCTACCTACCAAAATATTAAAATAATAACAACTTTAATTATTTTAATTTTTTTATAATTTTCAATTTTACCTAAACTTCAGACAAAGGCTTTCTTCAAAAGAATTTCCGATTCCGTCAACACAATTTCTTAAAAGCAATAAACGCATGAATCACAATCCAACCGAATCGTTAAGCCTATACGTATACCTGTATACAATTCGTCTCAGACCACTGTAGCAAATTAAATGTTTACTAAATTCGTGAGTAATCATGCCTTATTCATTTCTAAGGGTTAGGTACCTATTTGAAATTGCGGTTTAATCCGATTACCACAAATACTAACTTAATATTTACCGAGGATCGCGTTTAGTTGTTAATTAGTGCAATTTATGGTTCCTAGTAAAATAACTGCAAAAAGGTATAATAGAACTACGTAGGTATAAAAGCTACTATAAAAGCTAAATGTAGAGCAACATCTCAAATGACAATGAACTGTAAAAGCTGATATTTCAGCAGTAGGTTGGCTTCCAGAATGCGACAGTGGAAAGTAAAGCGTCTGCTATATTTGTAAAGTATAATGAGTTGAGTAGACTATTACATATTAGTTTTCATGATTCGAAGAAAATACTTATTTTGCTTGCCTAATTTTGTAAGCAAAGCAGTCTCTTACCAAGCAAAGATCATAGAACATCATCATATCATAACAAAAATTAAAGAGAACATGAAATAAGATATCATCATCATCATCATTCTCCCACCCTTATCCCAATTTATTTGGGGTCGGCCCTTCCATACCGACTTTTAAGGGGCCGTGCACGAAATCGACTGATTTGATCAATTTTGTGCATTATTTGTAGGAAAGGGAAACATTATTTAAACAAAATTATTTCTGATTCGAAAACTTGAGTTCTTTGTTTTGCATGTGGATGAAAGGGATTTTTTAAATACGTTAAGTATTCATGGGAAATCACTGATATTCGCAACAAGTTTTCCAAAAAATGACGCGAGACTGACGTTTGATCATTTTTTTACTAGAAACTACGTTTGATTTTGAATATTAAAAATTATCATCAACATCATTATATGGTCTACTTGCATGTAGCTGGACCACTTTTTTCAACTTCGATACAAAATATAGCAGAAAAATAATGTTGAAAAAACCCATTTTTCGAAACAAACCCTGGCAGTAATATATTTTTTCCTATTATAGAGCAAGCCGTTTCAAGAAATTTAAAAATCACACATTAATCTTCAGCTAATCTTAAAATAAAATTAAAATTTAATTTTATGATTATACAATATTTTCATTTAGTAAATCAAAGGCAAAAAAAACTATATTTTCGAGAGCGCAAAAGTGATGAAACTATTAACAGGTGCTGTGACTGACACGAATGGTTTAGCGCCATGAAAACTGTAGTTTTGTAGTCACACAGACATAATGTTTCAATTATTTCCAGCTTTGTCAGAATTAGTAAATTGACAAAAGAGTGTTTTTTATGTGCACGGAGCCTTAATAAGATTTTCGTATAGGTACTTATCTCTTTTAAAAATTTGTCTCGGAGACTGCCAGTGTAATCGGTTTATCGCAGTCTATTCGATTATGAGTTATGCGGCATAACTCAAAATCGAAACTCACAACCCAAGATGTGGCATAAATTATGCCACATCTTGGGTTGTCCTCATAGAATGACTATTAGTAATTGACGATTTAATTAATATATAACGATAACACTGAATAAATATGAGAAAACAACACCTACAATAAATGAATGTTGCTTGACTCATATCAAGTATTATGCAGTTCTACGTGGAATATAAGTAACTATTTCACAGATATATATGACTAAACAGTATGAGTAGTTTCATTCATAAATTATTTTTGTTTAGTGGTCGCGGCACTCACGGCTTAGCCACTATTTACGAGAACTTTATTGTCAATGGAGGCGTGAAAAATTGTGTCACATGAGATAACGTTTATTACGATCACTTACAATATGATAATAATATGACGAACGCTAATGTGACACATGTTTAATTTGGAGTGGTGACGAATATATATTAATTAAACAACGAATTTTCGTAAAAAAAGAAATACAAAGTCATCAGCCTCTGCACTCATATTTTTGTGAAATAATAGAACACATGTGATTAATTCAAATAAAGACCAGTGACAGTTATCAGTGAAAGTCCATGTATATTATGTGTATTGACAACATAAAAACATCACGCCTGTAATCCCTGAAAGATTAGGCAGAGGAGTACCTATAGTACAACCACATTTCGCGCGCATAGTGGCGAGCCAATTGAATAACAGAATTATGAAAATGAAAAAATACATCATTTAGAAATTGTACTTTGAAGATTAGATGAAATGATGTCAATTTTCTTATTGTTATCGTGAAAAGGATTCGTTATGCTGGTGTAAAAAAGCAAATAAATCAAATTGCATTTGGTCGTAACCAAATACATAGATACGTATAAGAAAAACCTGTCAACATTATAAGATATTCTTTCAAGAAATATTTAATATACAATTTTAGATATAGGTAGGTAGTTAGATAAATAGCTCCGCAGCAAAACTCGTCGAATGACAATACAACTAAAATGAATTAAGAATCAGTATAGTTCTTAGCCAGTCTACTAGCTCAGAAGTTTTAAAACCAAAATGGTTTATTTGGCATGGCATTTAATTCCTTCCGCATTATTTATACGATTGACATAATGAAGTTCGAAGTCAGTCGCTGAGTCATTAGTGGTTCACGTGGCCGCTTATCACTCTACATACATATTGTTATTACGGCACTTATGTATGGTAGATGTTACCTGCGCGCGCGCCGATTACAAGCACTATGACTCACAGTACATCCTGTTCGCCTTTGTGGGACTTTCACGAATATTAGCACTATTGGAAAGCTTTTTGTATATGAATTCAAATCGGATTCACGCAATTAGATCAAAATTATAATCGCCTTTTCTTTATCTAAGTTAGATAATTTAACTTATTAAAAATTAAGTAATGCACTCAGCTTTATTGACTCCTTATCTTATCTCATTATAGTATAATTGTATAAGTACCTACACGGAATCATATGTTTGTTTATTTATTTGCCTAGGTACCTATATCTATTTAATTTAGCATTCCAATGATTAGGTATACCTACTACAAATTCCATTGGTGATAAAATACCTATCTCCATTTAAAAGCACGCATGACCATGAGTCATAATGTAGTTTGGTCAGTCGATGATGATAAAGGATAAATATTTCTACTAAGTAGGTATTTTACAAAAAAAATGCTAGATGAAGTCATACAATCATTGATGATAACGTAACGCTCAATGGAATCATCGTATGATACCCATTTATGATAAGCAAGAATACTGGAAACTAAATATTGGTTTTGTTTATATTACGTAACTGTAGAGTGTTATTGATTTTTGCCATTAGGAATTTCTTAAAAACAGTCTGGACGCCCGGAATGATTAAGACTAATTAACTAATTTATTTGCATAAGTATCTCTTAGGTCCGGCTGTCTTTTTCCTAGCCAAACGTATCTAAGTACAAGGTACTAGGTACCTACTCTTATTACCTCTTAATTATTTTTATAGAGCATCATCAACCCTTATACCGGTTTATTCGGGGTCCTTATCTTAGACCAAATAAAAAATCAAGAGACAGCGCTGTCAACAGTGACTCGAGGCCGGCTTCGTAAACAAGTGATGTGCACTTAGTGGGGTGTAGTTTGGTTGGAAATTGGGTGGTAAAGGTGTGCGTGTGCGCGTGTCATGCGCAGAACAAGGTCTAGTTTTGCATGCGTCACTGAATTGTTCGCAGCGCTCTGTCTTGATTTTTTATTTGTCCTATGTTCCATACATCTCTATTAGTCGTTATTTCCTCTTTCTTTATTCTTTTGGTGTGTTCATTAAATTTTTCTTTCCATTTACTTACTTTAATATGAAGTAAAAAAAAAAAAATATTTATTAGAAATACATGTTGCCTACCTGTTAATTTGTATGATGCCACTATGTGGGCCCTGCTGATCTGCAATGCAGGATTTTTCTAAAAACCTACTTGAGGCACCCGGTCTCACAATGTGATTTTTTATAGTTCTAAACTGTTAAGTGCTGCAAAACCATTGTGAGAGAAAATAAATAAACTTATAATTATTATTTTCGAAGTCCAGCGTTTCTTTTGTCTTCTCCTATTTAAAAAGCCATGAAATCATGAATAGTACGATTTCAGTACTTTATAGGTAGGTACTTGTTTTGGCTACAATATGCACACGAAAGGCGTATCTGCCTCTACTTACTGGTAGAATAGAAACTATAGGAACAGAGCCTAGAATGTCACTCAACGCGCAAAGTTAATCCCACATTCAGATCATATAAACACAGATCCCACATCAGCTTTGCTTATAAGATAACTTGTTGACATAACTATTCAGACACAAATAGCTCTTGATTTACGGTCTGAGGTAATTATAAGCCCAGATAATTATCTTGAATATGGAAGAATGGTATTAGTGGAAACAAACGGATGTTGATTATATCGCGTTACGACATGCACTCATTCGAAACTTATGAAATTATTATCTTTTCTTTGTGTTCCCATTTAATGAGGTTAACAATTCGTTAGCTAAACGAATAATCATATTTTGGTACTTTTTGCCAAATTGTAGTTCAATCATGTAACACCCACTTTATAAAAGCATAATAACTTAATTACCTACCTATAAGCTTTTCTGTTATATTAGTATGGTCATGGCGGTAACATAATAAGCAAACAAAGAGTTTAATTAAATCACCATAACTAATTGAGGTAATGAACGTCGTTTCATAATATTAACTTTCGAGTTTTGATGTGTGATTATGGTTTAGATATGATTTGTATAGAAAGTTTGACTATTTCTCTCGGGAGTGCTCTAATATCAATTTTTTTCTTGTATTTGAGTGTGTGACTCTTCAAACACTCAAATACAAAAAAAAAATGTTATAGCCCTCTTAAGCGAAACTATTAAAATGCAAAGAAGGATGGCATGGCGCATTGTTTCCTTTTAAAATACCCATAACTGTCGCTAATGATACACAATTATTTTTTCTATTGTTACCGAATTTAATCAGCTCGATTGGCAGGTGAGGGGTATAACTGGGGAGGGTCTGGCTGTTTGTGTATGTGACTTTAAATGTTTGTAAACGCACCTACAATACAGAAGAAATTCCTAATGACGGGAAAAATTAAAAAAAAAAATACTCTTCAGCGAATTACATTCGTGAAAACAAGTATTGATTTGCAAAGAATAATAATCCCGAGGCTTAAAGAAAGTTTTTAAAAGTATAAGAGTTGCATAGTTTTCTTGAAATATTTAACACCAGTGCATGTTTCGAGTTCTGGTTTTATCCAAGTAAACTATGTTTATAATATGTAAAATATACGGCCTTTGTGGCGTGGCGGGCGCGAGATCCACATGTGTTTGCTTAGTGACGCAGCGGCCACAATACGTTACAGAGGTATGTTTCGCGAATAATAATATGTTACTCACCGATCCCACCGAACAAAAACTTGTTTAGTTGATATACTTAGCAGATTAGAATGACTCGCTAAGGACGTAACAGGTTTTCAAACGATTATAAATAACTTAGAAGTACAAGATTAATCCTTGTTATTTTATAATGGTGCCGATTTTCTTGTACACCGAACTAAACTAACTAAACTATCACTAAAATTCTTTACTTTTGGCTATGAGAATCTTAAAGCTATTCTGCATAAAAAATCTCTAAATTTAAAAATTATTTTGACACGGCTAAAATGGAATTTGACAATTGCGACTCCATGTGGTGCTTGTTTGCCCTATCCCGTGGTTTTTTTTTTAGAGCTGGACTTGCTCATGTTGGGCAGCCTCGGCGTGTTTTATAAGGAATTTTTCACTTTTTGTATGGAAAATTTAAAAAATTATTACCTATAAGTATGTCGAGTTTTAGAGGTTTATGTGTTTTATAAAGAGGGTCGAAATTTTCAATATTTTTGCGATAGGACGCACCGTTTTCAAGATTTAAGCAAGAATAAAGATACAGTACCGTTTTTGCATCTGAAGTCGAGGTGGTGGTGTGAACTATAGTTCATGACAACTAATTTATTCCACACCTTTTTCATCGCGATTAAAAATAGTCAGATTTAGTTAGACAATCAAAATATTAAGGTGAAAAATTTCAAATTCAGAATAGCAAAATTGCCATTTTCACTAAATTAATAACTCAGTGCCATCTTAGTGCTGTCAAACTAAAATATAGTTAAGTCGTGTCACTTTAGTCAATTTCAGAATTGAAAATTGTCGTTTGACGGGAATAAACTCAATTTAGGTGATTTTTAGTCTAGTTTAGATAATTTTGTGACAAGAGAATCGGCACCATCAAGGGTTCAACACTTTCGGTGGGTTTCATAGTGGGCAATAATATTGCAGGCATGGATCTAACCTGTTTTATTTTTATACGAACATTTGTAGGTATGTAGAGCCAGGCAAGTAATATGTAAATTCGATTTTACGTAACGAATTCCACGTTTGAAATAAAATTTAATAAAAATGCAAATTTAGCTTCTATATTACCCGCCACCGAATAATTACACAGCAAGACATACCCATCGTGAACTCTTTGACGGCTTTTCCGGGGAAAGAAGGGACTCTTCCGAACGTACCTGAAACAAATGTGAAAATGAAAATAACAATAGGAAAGAATAATACAAATACCTATCGATACTAATAATACAACTGAAGAGTTTGTTTCTTTTTTTGCTTATTTGAACGCGCTAACCAGTCGGATATAAATATTTTTGCATTATTTTGTTAGTCCAAATCTTGAGGAAGGCCATAGACTATTTAAAATTACGCTAGAACCTAAAGAGCCGGGCAAAAAGAAAAAAAAAACAGAAAGAACGCTAAGCACAAAGGAAGTAAGTAGGTAATTGCGCGACAAGAAATTTAACGCGGACGATGTCGCAGGCAGAAGTTAGTCTAATATATTCAACAACATCGATGTCGTGAAAATAGGGAAGGCATTCGAAGAAACTTTTGCTGTTGCTTTGGATTAAAAATAATTTTAAATATTAAATTTAGTTTTGTAACAAATGATAGGTGTCACATAGTTTTCTTTCAAGATAACTTAGCCATATTTAGTAACTTCTATAACATAACAAAACATGTTAATCGATTATTTATGCCCAGCTTCCAACCACCCTTCACGAAGGACACCCTTGCGAGGGAAAGCTGCGCGTTATAACTTTGTATCGTCCCCTAGGGATTACTAACTCCCTTCCCGTTATTGGGGTAAAGTTTTGAATGGGGATGGGTACAGTTTCAACCTACGCAATTATAACGTCATGGCTCTATATCGATGGATTTCCAGAGTGAATTTTCCAAGTGTGTGTGGAATTGTGGATGGCCAAATCAGAAACCATAAGAAATATCGAAAAATAATCACAGTAGTCTCGAAGCCAATATTGATGAAAACAAAAACGTTACCTACTTATTAAAAAATACATATATTTTTCATTCCATGACATGATCAGTCTTTTCTATACTTCTATTATTATAAAGAGGTTAAAATTTGCTTGTTTGTAAGTTTGTATGTAGGGGGACATATCGGTCGGATTTGAAATATTATTTTTGCATTTGATAGCCCAATTCTTGAGGAAGGCCATAGAACCCGAGCAAAAACAAAAAAAGGTCTGAAAGAACACTAAGCGAAAACGAAGTTACAGCGCGGGCAGGCGACGCGATGCGACGGGGTGGGTCAGGGGAACAATAAATTTCACGCGGACGAAATCGCTGGCAGTAGCTAGTCTTTATATAAAGCGCCATTTATATTTTTTTTCAGGTAAACAAACTTGTTCGCGTTTTTGCGCATAGACATTGCTAATTTGCTAGTGAACTAGGATGACATTGCCAAGACATAATAAAATTAATGTTATACTTATGGCCTAGAGATTTTACTGGCTATGAGGAAGTATTGTTGCACTATACTTGTCGCTCGACATTGTATTCCTTAAATAAATCATAAAAATATAAATTCTATTGTCTAATCGATTAGCTACCAATATCAGGGGTAAGTGCATTTGCTCATCTGTCGTGTCTTGTGACTCATCAAAATATTTCAGAATCGGTGACTCATAGTTCGTTTACCTGCTAATGTTATACTATACTATATTATTATATACTATGTTTACTTTAGATGTCGTATCCAACTATACATATATCAGATTTTCGATATAATACACACTGGAGATAATTTATAATGCCCTCAAATATGTACCGTATTGTTCAGTACCGTTATTGATATTTCAAGAAGGTGCAACAGCATGACGTATCAATGCTTTAAGAAAGTTCATCCATAATTCAGGAATAAACTGAGAAAACTTAGATGAATTAAGGATGGGAAAGAAAACTTTTCTACGAAATGCTACTAATTGAAACGCTAGTTAGGTACTTAATTAACTCCCGTTTAATAAATCCGAGACAGGTAATCAGAAAAGAAAGTATCTACATACTTCGGTAAAGTTGAGAGTTCGAGACGCTACATATCGATTGATACCTATACTCTAGAGGTTTAGGTAGTTAAAAAAAGGTAAACAAACCGTAAAAAGGGTTTATTATAGTTGACACTTTCTTGTTTAAAAATACGTTATAACAACAATTTCGTTCACAGGATAGTTTCCTCTTTTATTATAAAATGTTAAACTTATCATTTATTCTTAAACTACTCTTCGTAGATGTAACTGCTTCAGCACAATTTTTTTGTTAGATTTTTTTTAATGACATAATATTTTGTAATCTGTCTATTGTAAAGAGCCCAAAAAGACAGGTTCCCCAAACCTTTTAGAAAAGATAACGTTGCTAAATTGAAGAGTACAAAAAAATGGTGTCACAGTATTGCGCCTGCCACCATATCACTGTGAGCTCTATCCCATTGAGTTAATATGGGTTCAAGTTAAGGGGTTTGTAGCTGAGAAAAATAAAACGTTTAAAATGGATGACCTGGGTCATGTAATAATAAAAGAAGAACAGAAAATGTTTAAATTAGACCAAATAATTGATGATACCACTGAAAGCTTTATTATTAATGTGACAGATAGTTCATCAGAATCAGATTCAGAATAGAGTCTTTAATATGTGACTCTGCATAATATGATTTTAACATTTGAAATAAAAGGTTTAGCATCTATGAATCACGTGTTTTTTTTTTGTTTAAACTTTTTTAACTACCTAAACCTATGGAGTATAGCTAACTTCTCCTTTTTTTGACGTCGGTTAAAAATATGATCAAAATATCTTGAACAAAATATAAAAAAAGGAGTCATAATTATTGTTCTATTTACAGCAAATGTCGAGTTTGTTTTTGCAATGTCATAATTTCCACTAATTGTGGGTGTCACCTTTGCGCGTCGATTAAATTAATTTATTTGTATCATTTTAGAGACAAACAACTCGCACATAGCTGATATTTGTTGTCTCTTAAATAGGTATAGTATAAATTGTATCATATAAATCGTAACATAAGTTGTGTGTTTTTCAAATAATTAATTTTGTTCAATAGTCTGACTTCTGAAAAGTTTACTGAAGGATCCCTTGATTCTTGAAACTTTTCATGTTATAAGTTTTAACTTCAAATAATCGCAATTATCTTAGTAGGTACAGTAACGCCTCGCTTAGGTTAATATCTACGTAATAAAAACATTATAATTGGTTTCGGGAACACACATTTTAAAGTGAGCAGTGTATATGCAAAAAACAACATAAAAATTCGAACCAGATTCGTTTCAATTCCACGGAAAATTATGCATCACCGTTGCGTAGTTCCGTATTTGGTTTTATACTTATCTTCGACCCACGCAAGTGCAGCGTTCCGTTTAATTTTGCGATAAATATTCTACCTCATGTTCTTAGGAGTATTATATACATATTTTTTGGTTTAAATACTGTAAAACCCGTGTTCGGTAACTCAAGAGGCTGAATTAAGTAGCACTTTTGCAACTATCAGAAATGTCCAGTTTTTGTAGAAATGTAGCAGAGTTAATTAGTTAAAACATTAAACTCTGTGTAAACTGTTGTATAACATGAGCTGAGTCTTCAATTTCGTGTCAAGGTGCCTACTCTCTAAGTCCGTCAACGAAGACACGGGCCCGTCCGAAAGTAGTTTGAATCTTTGGAGTGAGCTAGGGTTCACTCCAAAATTAATTAACTTTTTCGGACAGGTAAAAACACATCGGGACTAGGGACAACTGTCACATCGTGGTGTCATTCATTCTTAGGTCGGACCCCAAAATAATCTTATGTCCATAAGTGATACGGAGTAGGAAACGACCGTAACGGCCGAACCTACGGATTTAGTGCTTACAGAGTAGATCCCCAGGTTCGCGTTTCTTTGGAACTGTCTGAATGAATCCCTTAATGGGCAATGATTTCAAAGTATGAGCAATTTAATTCAGCTTAAGAGACAATGCGTAGGCACATTGCAGCTCATAAGTGCGTTGTAAACTCAATAAGCGTCGAGACAGCTGTAGGCGGCCGGAAAAGTGGACCGTCGAGTGTTAGTCGACTTCCTACTTAAGAGTGCTCGGAGTTCGGCGGAAACGCTATTTTTGGCGCCCACCGTCGCTTCCTCCGAGGAAAGTTCACTTGTTGAATGCAATCACTTTTGATCAAATCGAAACCATCATCCTTCTTTTGTTAAATAGGTACCTACTTAAGTCTGTATTTTGTAAATTTTAATATTGTCGCACTTTATGTCCATACAAAGACAAGAATTACTGCCTGCCGGAAAATTATTATTGCCGCACAAATGACACTGATTACATTTTCTTGCGCAGGAAGTAATACATTATTACTACTTAGTTGGAAATAGACTTCGTCTGTTATTATCATTTATAAAACAATTATTCTGCCCACACAGCGATGACAAATCGATGTGATAAAACGAAATCCATAAGTATCTCTAAATCCGTAACCGTATATCGTCTTCGTGTGTACCCCGTCACTGTATGAAAACTTGATATGGTCATATGAGATAACTACTTTCTTAATCAAATTAACTACACGAAAACCAAGGAAGATGGTCCGCACATTCCTTACCACATATTTGTACCCTTACGGATCCCGGTCTGCATTCCCTTCATTGTGTCCACGCCCATTATGGTGCGCGGGGAATGCATTGGGATTCTTCGACACCGGAATACCCAGTTATGGTGCAACAAAAAGTTAAGTTTTTGCAACAAAATATGGGTAAGGGACATTTTTTAAATTATATTCTTGATGCGTCAATCATCAGTAAAGTATTCAACAATCTAAGCGAGTACCTATGTGTGTTTGGTAAAATACACAATACAGGTTTTATTGTTCTCAGGTGAATCATCTTAAAACGTTCAAAATCCGATTTTGGAAAGCATTAATTACATGGCCAAAATTTCATTTAATTATTCATGGGTAATAGCTGTTACACCTACCTGTCTTTACTTTTGGAAGAATAACTATTAAGTAATAGGCATTTTGAGAAACTTTATTTCTAATAAATAAATTCATCACAACATGGTTATATCGTTAAAAGTCGAGGATTAAATATTTTTAATTACCGTTATTTGTAACCTCCGTTTAGAAAACAATCGTCTTTGTTATCCCCGAGATTGGTATTGGTGAACGTGAAACACAGACACGTCCGCGAAACACCTGAGACGGGTTAAATTAACTATAATATTTGTGTTATGGCGTCCTTTGATTCCTATCTCCAGTTGGCAATGAGAACCGTGGCCTATATAGAAGGCAATCAATTATAATTTTGTGCCATACACGGCGACACTGCAGTTAATGTATAACCATAAAGTCGGAGGTCTGATGTGTATGCGCAGTTGACTCTTATCAGAGAGGGCGGTCATATAAAAGGAAACTACATTTAATAACGATTTAATTTCTTGTTATTACAACAACAAGGCTTACATTCATTTAATTTTGTTCCACAAGTTTGTCCAGATGTGGGAACGGTTTTACCCTTTGACCTGCTTGCGTGTTAGTAGAATTTAGTCCTTAACAGCGCTGACTCTGAGTTCAATGTGACGACTCAGTGCATTTGTAGGTCACCGATATTGCACAGGACCTTGTGTAATAACCAGTATCTCGAACGTACGCGGATGCTGCGTGTGAACAAGAGCGAGGAGAAAATTAAGAAACCTTAATTTAGAACAGGAAATACGCAAATGTTTACTTTTATACTTTTTTACATGAATGTAGAGACTTGAATTCTGCGAGTTCACGTAGATTGTTAGCATTCTTATGATGCTGATGATGATGATGTGATGGATAGTGATACTTCTGGTAAACTATCAACAAAAGTAACAATGGCCTGCTGCCATTACTGAGAATCCAGCCAAGGCGAAAATGTGAATATTTCTGAAGTAGGTCGCCAAAGTGGAACAGCTTACACTTTAACTGAATCATAGGTTACGTGAAACATTATCATTCACATGATGATAAATATCTGTGTGCACAGTTAATTTCTTTGTATTGCCATGGCAATCGTTTCTACGTAGTTTACATGGTGCCGTTTTTAACCGTGTGATTCACTTCATAAAGGCCTTTACGGGGTCTAACTTAATCAATCTACCTTCTACAAAAAAAAAAAAAACACAGTTTAATTTCCTACTAATGCAAAGAACTCTAAGCAATAAAGCAACTATTTTTTTTTACTTAATTTATCTACATCCGGTGCACTCTAATGTCCAGATAACAACTAGCTATTGTACAAATATTTGGTGCAAAGTTTATGTAAAACTAACTTGAAACTTTATTTATTTATATAATTCGATCTTGTCATTCTAACCACCAAATGTTTAAACTTGAGCATTTACCTGTTTGTCTTCACAATTGTTTGCTATTTAGTCTTGTTCGCATTTATACACATTGTATAATAGGTATTGATTTAGTAGTGTTTTAACCTAAATATTTAAAGACGAGATATTAAAAATGTTTAGCTTAGGATTTTTAATATCTAGTCTATTGAAATGATTTTGAACTATTCTTGAAATCACTACTGATGGTTTAACACTATAAAGATAATAGGAAGATACCATCTAATTGGAAATACAGGTACAACACAATCTCTTTGATCTTCATTGACTTTAAATTGATTTAATTACTGAGAAGCCAATAAGGTGTTTGTTTACACCGTATTGTGTTATCTGTTACCATGTCGTTGAATGTTAACTTAGAGTCGCTTGATAAATATAGTGGAGTGTCTTACCTTCTTCGGAAAGAATATTTTCGGTTTTCCCGTGTATGTGGAGTATGAGGCCATGCTATCGACCTTCGTCACAACCATAATTTGGCCAAAAACACTAAATCCGGGACGAGCAAACACTACCCAAAAAGAGTAGTACGTAAGGAAAACGTATTTTTTCCTTTGTTTTCGAGAATTTTCGATGATCACGTGTTTTGCCGTGAGAGTGAATCTATAGTAACACTTTATGATTACAACCGTACAGTACGCATTAAGATCGTCACGAAAGTTTTTGTTACGAGTCGGTTTTCGTCGCAATAAACTTTTAATCCTTGGACGCGACGCGTCCACGTCACCGTCGTCGTCGCGACGGTCTGTCTCTCACGTTGTTACTCTGGTCAAAATCCGATCGTATACACTATAAAACAATATTAAAATATTATTCGAAGCACTCATACAATATCGCTGTCACATCTTAACCTCGCCGCGATTGTTTACGAGCCACGTTGTACGGGAGGCCGCGCGCTGTTTCTTTTCAAACTGAATTTTTGTCGCGTTCACCAGTTGCTTTTATCAATTCATACGTAGGTTCTCCCCCCGCTCTGCTCTTTGTCTCACTCGCACCTCAATGTTTAACGGATGCGTAGAGAGCGATAGCATAACACGCCTCAACACTACATATTACATAACCACGGCAATTGTAAGTATGTATAGAACATAATGCATGGCATACGTTACATATATGTAGTTATAGTACGTATAAAGTGACGCTTTGTATGGTAATACCACTCGTATTTGGATTTAGATTTTATAATTATTATGAAAAGCACCTACCTATAGTATGTACCTAATGGTTAGTGTTACTTATGTTAAACCGGGTTAGAGAGATGTATACAGTACCTAATAACCAGTGATCGGAATAGGTAGAGCTAAAATACCTAAAGTTCGAAAAAGAAAGGAGACAAAGTGGAGACGCCTTACGACAAAATATTTTTTCGCTTCTATTGTCCCGGGTTTCGGAACATTACTTAAGTACAGACGCCAGCAGGTCAAGCTACCCGAAACTGTCAAATTTTCCCAATCAACCTTGAACCTTAATTTTTTAGCGATAAAGTTAAAAATCTATTAAAGAAATTTGACAGATTGTAGTAGCTTGATGTGCTGGCGTCTGTACAACAAAAAATTACCAGTGACAAACATAAGATAGAATGAGACAGCAAGTTTTGGCTATTCTGGGAAACGAAAACATGATGCGGACCCAGTTTTTTACCTGAATTAATAACAATTAATAGAAAACGTATCTACTGGTTTTTTGAGAACGTTCTTGTTTTTGAAGCCGGTTAAAAAGGAAAATAATTCAATTAGTTTACTGTATTAATAACATTAATATGAAATGTACCTACTTAAGTGATGTCCCGAAACTCGGAACAAATATTCCGAAAAAAATATTAGTCGGATAAGGAAGTCTCCACTTTTTTTGTCTCTGTTCTTTGAACTTTAGGTATATTAGCTCTACCTATTCCGATCACTGCTAATAACAGTACCTATAAGTATGGTACCAATTTACCTGATTTCTTAGCACGTAGAAATACATTTTATTTGCCTGCATCAGGTAGGACAGGCTACATCATGGCCATCCCGATTTTACACCTTGAACAGTAATTTTCAGAGATACAAAGAATTACCTACCGTTTTTTTGCAATAAATTAACAAATAGTTTCCATAATATTTATGGTGTTCCTGAAATTCTGACTCTACATATTTTTAATTTAATGTTCTAGTCGTTACATGAAATAGCACACAGATCTTCAGTCTCAGCAGACAATGAACTGAATGAACAGATCACTGACACACAATATCTTTGAATTAGTTGCTTGCGGCTTTATAAATCGCTTGTGAGGACCGTCGGCGATATGCAAGGCATAAGGAACGTACGGACAAAGGATAAGCACTTTACCATCTTAAAGGACGGACAAAGGAGAAGTTGGTAAATACTTACTTAACAATCTTTCAGGACAATTCGTAATTAACAAAGAATATACAAAGCAGTTCACAAGTTCATCGAAATAAGGGGACATATTATTTTGAGCTGTCCTCCTTGTCATGAACGATGAGGTGACCATCATAGGTGGTACTCATTGGCGCCTGTGTGGAAATAGAAAGCAGTGACACATCGGAGGGGCGACACACGGCTGGCGAGACAACTGCCGCCGTCTGGCGCCGTCCGTGCAAGGGGACATGATACATTTGGATTTATTTTGCAGATACGATGTATTTCACTGAAAGTGTGACTACTATGTCCATAATTGACGAAAATATATCAACGAGAGCACTAGTCAGCTTTGTGAACGTGTTCAAGAAATAACTGCTATACTACTTAACGGAAAAAGAAATGGTATTTTCTAGTGAGGTAAAGTTGTATGAGAATAACAATATACCTACTGAAATATCAGTATTGAGAAAACAATCACGTTGTCTAAAAGATAAAGTAACAATGTCTCAAGCAGCAAACCGCGAGATCAATAGGATTGGTAAGCGATGATGGGATAGCGCATAACTATAAACTGTGAAAGCTGATATGCTTTAATAGCTCAGAAGATGACCACAAAAGCTTTAGCCAGTCAACAATGCGGTAAACTTCATATAAGTACAATGAAACAATGTGGAGACTGCATTCATTACAAGAGCCGTTTGCGTTTGCTAATCGAAAGGAGACTGAGGCCTCAAGATATGCTTATTTTAACGTAGTAGGTACAACACTTTGGGTGATATTATGAGCCTGAATACTCATGTGTAATGACGATCCATTCATAAATAAGACCAGATTTAACAATGAATGACGCAAATTAAATTTGAAATAGATTAAATTTTGTGTTTAATTAGCTGTTGTTGCTACAAAACAGGCCACGCCGCACATCTGCTTTTGTTATTGCCAAATGAACACCAGAAAACTTAAAAATGTTTACTGTGAAACATTGCATTAATTATTTGTCTGATGTAGGTATGTTAGGTATGTACCTACCTAAAAGAATATGACCTAAAAATAAGCTACTTAGTTCTGTTTTGCAAAAAGTACTTAATCATCATCTGCCTAGCCTTTTCCCAACTAGGTATGTTGGGGTCGGCTTCCAGTCTAACCGGATGCAGCTGAATACCAGTATTTTACATGGAGCGACTGCCTATCTGACCTCCACAACCCAGTTACTGGGTAATACAATACCCCTAAAGTACTTAATCGATAACATAAAATTGCTCCTATCTTTAAATGAAACATGCGATTCATATTTTTATGAGCTGCGTTTTTAGGTTAAACCACGGAGTTTAGAAGGTTAAACTACTTAATAAGACAGCAGAATAATTAGTAACATGTCTTTTGTTTCTGTCAGTAAAGTGTTAGTAGCAAAAATAGCAATATTTTAGATTGGCGCCTTATTCTAGAACGATAGACAAGCATGACTCTACATTTAAAACAAGATAGACTTTTGTAGATATTAGTGAGAGATCTTTTAGATTTGAATGACCATCGTTTTACAATACAGGCCTATGATTAATATTTGGTGATAAACAGATAAGATTACCTGAGGCATTATTTTGGTGCTGTACTTAATACAAAAGGAATTCCCTCTCATACAACATGTCACTGTTTTCTTTAACTTCATGTTACACAAAATTAATACTTCTTTAACACAAACCTCCCGAATCACGTAGTAATAGACACAGAACATTTGCGAACGACTGCATCAAATAATGCTACGGATAATTCTGTCGTTAAGTAAAACAAAGATAATAATCCTGACGGCGTATTTCATAAAAATCAGCGCGAATCATTACTCGACCGACTTAATTCTGCCGTTTTGCAATTTTGCTACTATGTCTTATGCAATAAAAAGTAGTACATGACACAAAACATGTTTGTCTTTTAGGAACAAAAGTACCATCTTCATATTGTTGCTGTTGCCCAATAGCACAAAATGACGGTCAGGCAAATTGTTTGGATGATCTTAAGACAAAAAGTGCTACATATTTCATTTAAACTTAAGTTTTACTTAAATGGTAATAAACAATTTATTAAAAACATCTCGGGACGATTCAGGACGATGAACTTTGTTGAGATGAATGTTTTGATTAATTATGTACTTCCAAATTTGTTTGGATTTTAATCACGCATGTTTTTAATTTATTCTAACGTTAGTCACGTCGGGTACACTTCCAAGTCGGGTCAACGCACTGCCGGTCATAATATCTATTACCCTTTATGCATGCTTTTTGACACCCATCAATGTGCAACATAATCATAACACACAAATCAAAAGTGCACGTAGTTCATTGACTGACGCAGTAGAACAATGAGTATAATGTTGGCATTTATTGTATGAATTGGGCTTGGCACCGAATTAATTGAGTACAGCTTTGATTTTGGATGGAGCAAAATATTACTTATTAATTACTTATTACTGTATAGAATCCAGTTCTTCTAACTGAACAGACGGCAGTGCTGCTGGGGAGTTTGTTCCGCCACTTCTTCTTCCCAGCTAAAGCACTAGGAAGTGGTGAAGGGCGGGCGTTTTGGGGGGACTAACTTATGTGATTTTGACGTTCAAAAAGTGCTGATTCTCAGCTTAGTTTGGATAAATGACTTTTGATTTTGATTGTCAAAAGATGACATTAGCCAAAATTCTAAATAAATCGTCATGCTTCCGCAAACTCTTAAGTTTTTAAATAGTCTCATCTCTAGGGCGAGTTGCCTGAAATTAACAATATTATCTAATAGAAAAGGCAGACCTGCAATCAACATTTACCAGCATTGACACTGAGTGAATCAGGCAGTTTTAGGTTAGTGTATGAATAACCCGATATTTTTCCTCTTAAAAAACCCCTTTCGTCATTACAGCTCACACCTGCACATGAGTGAAGGCATTTTAAATCACTTAGGTACTTATAAGTTTCAAGTGCCTTATCTTAACAAAAAAAAAAAATATTTCTCCATTATTTTAGAGGTTAAATTGACTGTCGATAATCGGACTCAGAATCACATATTAAACTTCAGAATTTACTTTGTTGAATAAGCTGGAAATGATGACTCGTTTATAGATGTTATTTCTAAGGTAGTAATGGTGTTGGTAACATTACACAGCAAACGGGTAGTCACACTTAACACGCGCGACGCCATTTGCCTTACGACGTTGTTTACGTTTGGAGTCACGTTGCTGTTGAGATGCAGCACAAAGTGCACAAAGACAGTAAACTTGTCCACCCGGAACAACTAGAGCTGCTCACTTAGATTAACTTTACTAACAATAGATTATAATAATCAGTATCCACAAATGTGGGCAGCTCTAGTGTTTCGAATGCCTATTTGAATTAACTATATGAACTGTTCATTCCTAACTGTATAAGGATTATTATACATAATCTTTACTAACTCAGGTATACCCCAACGACTACTTTTCTGCGAGGTACTCCGTACTTTCCATCGTTTTGTGACGAGCTGTTGACGTGATAGGTACCCACCGAGTTCTAGCAAACTGTCACTTTTTACCTCCGAATAATTAGGTTCTTAGGTATTAATACTAATTAAATTAATGTCTATAGAATAGAATATTAATTTATTTGCGTAAAACATGGTATACAAGGGTGTTAAATATACAAATTGAGCCACAAGCATGTTAAGCTAGGATAAAACATAGCATGCAAAATTTTAAAGACAGGTTAAGGCAACAACAATCGTTTTTTTTTTAAATCATCAACATTTGTTATCTCTAAATACTGGCTATCTATTCATTAATATCTATTCTTTTTTTATTGTAGGTATGTATACTGTGTATATGTAGACTGCGTAATTTGCTCTGGGCAATACGTAATCTCACGCAAAAATGAACGCATCATAAGCATACAATATGGTATCGCTTACATATTATGGGAAATCGGATAACGTACTGAGGACATAATATATATTTAGTCTGGGAGGCGCGTGGGAAACAACAGGAAATTGTAATCTTTAGGTAAACTAAGTAACGTTGTAATCATAACATAACACCACGCCTGAATTTTCGAAGGGTTGAGCAGAGGTGCACATAATAGGTATCGTACACTCACATTTCGCCAGTTTTGTTAGTCTCATGTTAAAGGGGGCGAGTCTATTGCCATCAATCGGGCACAATTCTTGACTCCGGGCAGTCCGGGCTGTTACTGAGACATTCCTGATGGAAAATCCGAAAATCCCAATAACACTTTGCCCGACCCGGGAATCGAACCCACGACCTCATGCTCAGCAGTCAGCGCTTGCGACCACTAGACCAATGAGGCAGTCGTTGTAATCATAGTTTTTATAATACCATAACATTACGTCAGGTGGCAATAGGTTAATAGAAGGAATGAATTGAAAATTGAAGTCATTGTAAATGGGAACATAAATGTCTTACTCTGAACTTGAGTTATGATAAAATGAACCCTGTGATCGGTACATGTAGTATCTCCTACATTTGTTATTTTGGTAGTCTAAGACGCTGTTCTACCTTTAAAATGCCTAATTACAAACAATCCGGAACAACTTTCTTAAAAATTTAATGTTTTTTTTTTTAAGAAACGCTTTGTAAAGGGACATTGACAATGATTAGCAAATCAAGTGTGAATTCCCTCGCCAAAAGGTGCGAGAACGGTTATCTAATTTCGTTTCGGAAATTCTTTTCAAGTGTTTATTGTCTGTTATGTGAATGGTTCAAAAACATGTGATTGTGAACGCGCTTACTGCTGACAGTTATAGTGTTATCTGTAAAGCACGTGCCTCTAATATCAACAAAGATGGTGTTCGGTGACGTCACGGGAAGTGCCGACTAATCACCACATCTTACGAGTTATGTCCACAAGGAAAGCAACTATAACCATCTATGAAAATGTTTACAGAATTAATGATAAGCTACAAATTACCTTAAACATTGATCAATTTGGCAGGTAATCTTGGTTTATATTAATTTAAAGCTGCCCAAAACTTTCACTACTTCGAGAAACAAATTTTTAAAACATGCCAAGCAAGTTAACGTTGATCTGCCGTATATGTACCTACACTGTAGCTATTATTTACAACTAATAAAAATAAATATATTTAATAAACTACCATCATTCGTAATGCGTTAAAGGTATCCTGATTGAACTTTACAAAACAGTAGTCGGACTTATCATCATAAGGATTGCCTCGTATATTATCATCTAGAATTCTAGACATTATAAACTTATCACATAGGAAAAAGCATAATATTGTAATGATTCGGTAAAAGATTATTCATTGTGTTCTAGCAAAAAGGATTAGGTACCAGTTCCAATAACTCCAAAGTTTACCGTTATGCGTAACTCACGTTTTTTTTCTTTAGAAAAGGCGTGATTAATATTTTTATTAATACCAAGCAGTTTATGTAGGAAACAATAACAAAACTTCGCCCTTACTTAGTCGACATCTTCGCAGGTGTAGGTATGGAATATTGAATTACTTGCACGATTCAACTTTACTACAAAACATTAGATGCTGACAATCATGAAACTTGTTTGATGCAGAACGTATTCATTAATTTAGACACGTTCAAAAATTCACACGTAAGACTTGAAACTTAATTTGATACTCGGCACATGTTTAGTTGTTTCTCTCTCAGGATTGGGAACCTACTTTACATTTTCTGTCAATAAACTTTATCTCACATGTACCTAATATCATTGCTTTACCATAGAATTTGATTGTACATAATGAAAATTACATTTAGGTATAACCAATAAGATAAGAACAGGAAGGTATCTATAACCGAAGTGTTTCAAAATAACGTCGTTCCCCCACCATTTGGATTGGTAAAGTTCGACATAGCATAGGTGAATGCGTTCACACGAACTCAGAACGGAACCGGATCGAAATTGTGAAAACTTGATGACTAAATCTCTTATGGAATATCCCCAGGGCTCTATGTTGTAACAAAGTTCACTTCGCCTAACAGTTGTCAAAATATTTTTATAGTATGAAAGGTGTACTAAATCAAAATATGGTCCAATACAATAACTCTAGTCTAGCTTTATTAGTAAATATAGGCAGATTAAACCAAAACAACCCGAACGGTTCCACGCCGCTGTCTCATTGACTACACACCTGTGTTTGAGAACGGCTAATTGAATATTGATAGTAATGAGTAGCAGGCAAGGCAACTGCGCACCCGCTTGCATGGAACTGTAGCGATGAATAAGTTTTGTGTACTATGCATTACTATATAGAGATACTCAATTTTACTCTGTTGAGAATAGGTGCAATCTAGGTAGGCAGGCCCGTATTTTTTAAGTGAAAACTTCACTAACCGCGTTGAGCGATTTTTGGTAGAGCAAAACTTATGGGTTCGCGTCACCGACATGGTGATGTGACGTGTTGCGCTTGTGCATGACTGGGGACGCTCAGCGGCCTGTGTACATTTTGGGGTTTTCGCTTCTGACGGCAGAAGAAGACATTCATGACTGCCTATATTATTTTTCTTCCAATAATGTATCTGAAGAGATAAAATCTTTAAAATTCACTTAAGTCGGTCGGAGCTGTGCCCCATAAGAACAGCCGAGGTTACAATTCTAAATTGAATCATTTTGTTTGACATTGCTATAGCGTCCTTAGCGAATGTACGTGGCGGCGACTTAAAGCCTAAATTGTACGTAAACATAAAAGCAGTCGTTTTCCAATTGGGAACACAAGTAATTCTGTGTTACTATTACACCGTGATATCAGGATTGTAATCCGACACAATTGTGCACAGCGTCTTTAAACTACGTTGGACAATAAGCGCTAGCTAGTGCAAATAAACTTGTCGACCGTATCGTTGGACAGGACATCCCAATAGAGCCGACGTAAAGTTATTTGTTTAAGTTTAGTGTCGTCCCACGTTCAACTCAGGGATAAAATAGTATAGGTATTATGGTTTTATTGTACCTAACTCGTTCATTGTCCAATTTAATTTTTTAACTCGGCTCTGACCTTGGTAACATCGTTTAACAAAAATGTATACAAGCTGTATAAAATTATCAGTAGTAAACTCATCTGAAATAAGAAAACCACTGATCATGATCATGCGTATCTCGATTAGGTAGGTTGTACCACTATGAAAACTAACGATAGTGACAGATTTTCAAGACCGAGTCAATTTAAATTGTATAAATATTTAAGCTTTTTGTCTTACAGCATCAACCAATTTCAATTGTTCAGTGCTCATTGCTTGATCAATATTTTACCCGAGTAAGCTGCAGGCTGCAGCTAATATCAACAATTTGACATTATAAGCAGTCAGTCTGAAGTCCCATTCAGTTTTTGGGTTTTGTGTCTATACAACTTTAACTTATCTTTTCCTGCTTATTTTCTTATCACAAAATACTAAGGACGGTGCTCTTCAAATAATGAATGTGGATATTAAATTATCGTAACTAATTATGAATGGGCACTAGCTCCATTTTGTAAATCAATTGAAATGCATCCGATCCTTGTTACTGTTTAAACTTTCAGGGCGAAATTCTCCTACTAGGTACGGATAGGGCACACAAAATCTTTAGCTGTTATCTTTCCGTCGATGTAACGATAAAGAAACAATATCGTATCGCTCAATAGTCAAATACCGATTGTTGGTAAGTTAACTTTTCCGCGTATCGGTGGTATCGGAATAGAGATCTATACAAAAAAAAAATGATAAAATATTTTACTTTATGTCGATAACTACCTACTCACTGGAAACACAGCACTTCCTGGAAAATTTGAGGAAATGGTAATCTGGCTCGTGGCTAAATAATAATGCCGCATGGCCGCGGCGTGGTTGATCGAATGCTTTTTTTTTTGGGTGGGAAATCATCAAATAACTTTTCCCGCTCTGGGCGGAGCGGGAGGGCGTGTCAGACTCTTACTGACTAAAACCCACCCGTGTTCCTTCAGTTGCCTGTGCCAGGGTCCACGGTAACCCTTTCGGACATTCCCGCAACCCTGGCAGTGGGCCGATCGAAGGCTAAGGTACGCTTGCCGCGGGCGGTTCGTGGATGGGTGGTCCTGACCATACATTACATATCGAGACCTCCGTGCCTCTGAAAGTCGTACTGTCCCGACTGTCATTCGTAGATCTTCGAAAGTCGTTAAGGGTAGTAGAAGCCCAAAAGTCAGACAACCAGTCTTACCATGGGGTATCGTGTTACCCAGTAATTGGGTTGTGGAGGTCAGATGGCAGTGGTTCCACTTATAATACTGGTATTTAGCTGCATCTGGTTAGACAGGAAGCCGACCCCACAATAGTTTAAAAAAGGCTAGGCAGATTGGGGAAGGTAGTACCTTATAATGCAGATGTAATGGTGTCTGTGTTAACATCTGAAAATGATGCTTTCAGAATGTAAAAAGAACTCTGCAGTCTCACTCTCAACGTTCAGTCTATTATTCATACCTAATATCTATTAATTTTATAATATCGATATTAAAAATGAATAAATACACTCATACATTGTCACATGTTTTGGTTTTGTCAGACATAACAAATATCGTTGAATGACAAAATGTATTACCTATCTATCTATTTAGTATATTTACATGTATGTACATAGGCATTTACCTATAAGCCGTCAAGATAAAATTCTTGTGATACCAAAGTTAAAATATATCCTTTTGTCTTTAACACAAATATTTATGATATCATCATATTAATATTCAGAATGCAAATTTTAGAATGCCGTTCAAAATATATAACACATATTATAATTACTACATTCCTTTGGAGCTCTTTAAACGAATCACTGGAACGGTGATTTCATTAGTCCTCACTACTTACGTAAGTTGATGTCAAGAGATCAAGCTCATTCATGAACGTAATGAAATTATGTCGTTTCGTAAAATATGGGTCTGTCATTGTTCTCATTCTATAAAATGATCGTAAAAGACTTGTGAGTCGTTTATTAAAACTTATTACCATTAGCTAAGTACCTATCATTTTGATGTCAAGGTTTGAACCTAGACTAGCCGGTCTATTCTGTAAAAATCTCACCGTGAAAACAAAGGTGAAGTGAGTTTGAAGCGAGCTGTCATTTCACCAGCAGTGCGATTCTGTAACCATCTCACCGTGAAAACTTAGGTGAAGTGAGCGTGGAGTGAGTTGGCAGTGTCGTCCCAGTGATGCTAGGGATTGACCAAGCATTACATTTACAATCATAATCGAGATTTGAATAATATTTTTTATGTAAATTCTATTAAATCTAGTTTTATATTATTTCAAAGCTAGTAAGTATCTAAGTGACTTAAAATAAACAACATTGTGTTTCAAACTGAATTTCTGTTTTGCTATTTTATTTTAAAACCCCGAAAATAGTAATGTTTAGCCACTTAACTACAGCTTACTACTACTAGCTTTGAAATAATATAAAATGATCAATAGAATTTGTATAAAAAATATTATTAAAATCTCGATTATGATTGTAAATGTAACGTTAGTCAATCCCTAGCATCAGTATGATGACACTGACAGCTCACTCCACGCAAGTCTTCACGGTGATATTTTTACAGAATCGCCCGGCTGGATTGACACTATTGACAGCACACACCATGCTCACTTCACTTAAGTTTTCACCATTTGATTTAAAAAGAATAGATCGGCAGGTCGTACAGCCAACCCGGGTGTCACGATTTTGTGAATCGCCCGGGGGCAATTCTCTTGTTTTTAAGAACGTTCGCATTCTAATTTCAGTCTCAATCTGTCAAATCTATATCTATAAAAATCAATGCCACTTTTCGTTGTAATTTTATAACTCAAGAACGGATGGACCGATTTTGATACTTAATTCTTTTTTTAGAATATTCCTTGAAGTACGAGGATGGTTCATAAGGAGAGACTCACAGTAACTCACACACTGACATATTAATTGGTTACATAATTTGGGAAATCGTAAATCGTAAAAGTATTTTTACAATGCTTGTAAATATGTGAACACCATGTATCTATCATTTAATTAACTTATTTATCATTGCTACGTTTATTAAATTCTTTTTACCTATTTTGGTAGGGTAATTTTTATTATAGGTGCATCGTCTTCACATATAATTATATAATTAATGTATACAAAGTATTGTAACACATATTAAAAGAGTAACGATGGAGTTTCTTGCCCATTCTTCTCCATACGAAACTACCTTTTGGAAGGGGCGACTAGAATCAATTCTATTTAAATGTAAATGTTGACGTTCAAAAGTGCCTTTTATGTGCCTATTTGAAATAAATGCTTTGACTTTGACTTTGAGAAAAATTTAAAAAAAAATGTTAGGCGGTACGAAGTTCGCGGGGTTAGCTAGTACCTACTGTATAACGTTTACCTACATTTTTGACATTTAACTGTTTCTGAGATGAGATTGCGACTTGATTTTGAACGTTTTTAACTACGGGATTATTGTCCTTCACGTATGTATAGACGAGTGCACAATTATAACCCATGCTTTGTCTACGCCTATATACAATAATAATAACTAACTACTCTATTCATCAGGTGTGTGAAATTATATTATTAAGGGCTGATTTCTCGATAGTCAGATAACTTTTATATGAAGAATAAATCTGCCAGTTTGACATATTTTCCATACAAAAGCTGTAATACCACAATATGTATTCTTCAGATAAAAGATATATTATTGAAAAATCAGCCCTAAATGATTTTAATTGATGTAGAACTTACATACGAGTAGTAAGAAGATTTTAATACCTATTAATAAATTCAAATGTAAAATGTTTACTTGGCTCTTAGACATGTGTTTTTATTCCGTTAATGAATTTTTAAATCATACTTTTTGACATTGTGATTAATATTCTATGCTAATTCTAATACACTACATTATATTGACACTAGAACTTTATATTTTTGACATGACAATTTTTTTTAACCTGTACCGTATTTTATTTTTAACCTAATAATTAATATTTTGACATTACTAATAATCCTATTCAGTTAATCTAAATCAATATTATTGTATCAAATTAAAAATATTAATTCAAAACAATTTTATAAATTTAATATAACTTTTATTGTAATGTCTACGATTTGCATGCACTTAGCTTATTTAATTTTTCTACACAAGCAATGGTAGTATATGTGAATCAATGTTTAATTTAGATCTCAATGTACCATATACTTAGAAATAAAAGGTTACTATTACTATTTCCCTTGGTACTTGAGTGCTATTGCAATAACTTCTTTGTATCGTATCTTGTTTTGTTCAGAACCAAAGTTAAACCAATAACAATATTGTTTTGTTCTAAACTACTCTTCCTGTACTTGAACTATTATTTTCACGTTCGTTTATGATTGGTTTGTTTTAAAACCATGAACTGCCCACTTCTCGGTCTATTTCTAGAATATGCGTCCCGCTTTTAAATTGGCACCCATTGTCGTGGGAAAAGCTACATTTATATCTATCAAACTATACTTGGATGTAGTTATACGCTTTCTGCCACCTACGCGCTTTGTAAATCATGATCTAATATGGAAATATCTGGTGACTTGTTTACTCACAAATTGCATCTTTTACCTGTTGGCTTTGTGACGATTTTGCACGCTTCTGAGTATTTGAGTCACAGTACTAACAAGTATATCGAAATGTGAATTCACCGTATGATACTGAACTTTTAGGGTTAACTGAAATACAAAATGGAAATAATATACAGGGTTACTTGTAATTCGACGTATATCCGTCAGGAGCTGACAGGAGGGCCAAAATGCAACAAATTGTACCCCCCATATGCATAGCCAACATTCATTTTTTTTTCAACGCGTGGGTATTTATTTTTATTCATTTTTGAAGCGTTAAATGAAAGTATTGGTAAGATATGATATTATTCTTAAGAGCGTTTATACCTTGTGAGTGGCAACGTCGCAATTTAGTGTCATATTTCGTGGTTTTCCATTTTTATCATTTAATCAGAGCTATATTTTAAAAATCTGTGTAATTAACTTTTTAGAATTACGTGAAAGTGTTTAAAAAGTAAGTAACCGTAATGCTTACACTTATTTTACAATGAAAATAACGCCCTGCAAGTTTCCAATGTATTATTTGCATAGAAATAGAACTGTAAACGCAACGATTTCTTACCTTTTACACAGTTTTCACATAATTCTAAAAAGTTAATTAAAAACAGATTTTTAAAATATAGATCCGATTAAATGACAAAAATTGAAAACCATGAAATATGACACTAAATTGCGACGTTGCCACTCATAAGGTATAAACGCTCTTAAATCGTTCATCATTTTAATTGTTTTGTTGACTTAAGTAGGTACTTTTAATTATGTTCATAGTTTGATTGAAGTGCCAGCTACAATATAATTTTGTAATGGTAGGCAACTGAAGGAACACGGGTGGGTTTTAGTCAGTAATAGTCGGACACACCCTCCCGCTCTGCCCAGAGCGGGAGAAGTTATTTGATGATTTTCCACCCTCAAAAAAAAAGATTCTACTCATTCAATATGTCGTTTTTTTACTTGGAATTACATGTCAAATTTTGGGTAGTAAATATCAAAGGACCCTTAAAATTCAAATATCTCGAAAACTATTGAATATCGGCCATACATATGGGAGGTTCAATTTGTTGCATTTTGGCCCCCCTATCAGCTCCTGACGGATATGCGTCGAATTACAAGTAACCATGTATAATAAACTGTTATCCTGTGAACACATCGTTGCGGTATTACTAGCGCATGAATCATGGTGTTACTCAAGTTTGAGGTTAAAACGAACGGTGTTTGTATAGTTAGTAATATGCAAGAACGTACGACATTGTTCACAAGATTAAACTGAATTACGAGAGTTTAGTCAAATAACTTCTAGGTAATATCTTAATCCTTATCAAAAGACATTGAATAGATCAGTCATAAGTATTCTTGTTCATGTGCGTGCGTAGTGACAGGTATTAGCAGAAATGTAATCGCAGTCTCAAATCATAGGTAAAAAGTTCGTAAATTTAATTTACCTTACGTGTATTGGAAATTACTTAAATGAGACTAGTTAGGACACTGGTCTATAGCTTAACCAATGAAATTAATTGAGAAGAAAGGCTCCCGCTGCACAGGCAGACTGAAACTTTTCCCCATAGATAAAACCGTGTAGGACGACATGTTTTCTAAATAGATTTTTAATTTTTTTGCTTGTTGTGGGTCATGTAGTACCCACGACCGATTTTGCTAATTCTTTTTTTAGAATATTCCTTGAAGTACGAGGATGGTTTAAATGGAGAGAAAAAAAAAATGTTATGCGGTACGAAGTTCGCGGGGTCAGCTAGTGCTTAATAATAAATGTCTTCATTAGTAATGAGTTTTGGTTAATTTTTTTGAGTGACAACGTTACAATTTAAAATTGTTTTGTGCCTGACCTTTATTAATGTATTGTTTTAGGTTCGATTCGTAAAGCTGCGTCTACGCTAGGCGAGCCGAGCACGAGTGGAGCACAAGCGGAGCACAAATTCACATGGCGAGATTCACGTTCGAGACTCCTTAGTCCGTCTACGCTATGCGAATTCGTGCTCCGTTCATACTCTGCTCGTGTAGCGTAGACGCAGCTTAATACTTAAGTACTTACCTACTTTAGATTCATGATAAACCCTCAATTAACGATTATGTTAAGACATTTGGGGTTTAATTAAGATACCTACCTACATTACTATGTAGGTATGTATATAAATAATTATGTTCTAGGACAGTAGTCCTAGAACATAATTAAGTATTTATTTGCATTACTCTTTAGTACCTCTTACGAATTTTACGATCGTATTGCAACTTACAAATATGCTAATCTGCAACCAACCCGTACACTTATCTCGGGTCGATGTGATTACCATGAATCTTATTTCGGTTTGTATTCAGTAGGTTTCTAACGGGCATTTATTTATGGGGACTACATCACCTAAACGCAAGTTTTATAATGCCTAAAAGTATAAATGATCCACTGCAGTAAGCAAAATGAGAAAATTATAATTATGATATTCTTCAGGATAATATATGCTAGTTAGATAGTGTGTTGAAAACAGAATACAACTAATTTGGTACGATAGAAGAAAGTCACGAAGATACCTCAAAAAACATCTTTTAACGATTAAAAAGCATACTAATATACCTACATGCAAACATTCTGTTTTTTTTTTCAGATTGATCTTCAAGCAACATATTAACGTGATAGTGTTTTAATTTTTTAGTCCATTCAATAGATTTATTGTAATTAGAGAATTGCTCCATTGTTTGCAATAAATTACCAGCTTTGTGTCATCGCACTTCTCTTTCTTTTCTATGTAGTCTGACAGTGACCGCGTTTAGCTGTTGTCGACTAATTAGAATATTACATTTCAATTATAAGTACGTATTTTAACTTTGAGCTTTACACCGTAACTAATGTCAAAACACCTGTGAACATTATGGGTTTTCATGAGAGTCGTCATTTCAGCCGTGAGATGATAATAATCTAATCTTTCTTTATTATTACATAAGAAATGGATACAAACGAGACCGTTTTCTTTACTTAGACTTTGGTTTCTTATGTAAACGGTGAAGCATACAATAGCGGTAGCGGCTGTGCAAAACAAATCATTTTATGACACCTTAATATCAGATACTGGTCAAAATGACAGATTTTCATGACGACCGTTATCATCAGCCTATAACTCCGCTCGGTGAGAGGGAGTGGGCCGTAAACCACCACGCGGGCCCGATGCGGGTAGGTAGATGTCACGTCTTCGAATTTCTGGTTCTAGGACATGCCGGTTTCCTCACGATGTTTTTCCTTCACCGTTTTGAGAGCAGTGGTGATGAACTAATTTACATAAATTAAAGCGCCTGTCTGGGTTCGAACCTACGACCTACAACTCGTAAGTCGCGGCCGTTACCACTGGGCCACCACTGCTCTATATATCGACCGTTATATTAAGACGGTAACTGCTCTTCTAGGAAACCCATAAAAGTGTAACGTAGGGCATTAGGCAATATAAACCTACATTCATATATCTTTGTTAGAAGCTACGGCTGGTTATAAAAATAAACTTATAAAATCTATTTTGACATTGGTATTTAGGGCGCATAAACAACCGGATTGTCTTGATCTCAAGGAAATTCGTTCGGGAAACTTTGCTAGAGACAGTGGTTCTTCAAATTAATATCCAAATAATTTATTAGATCAAAGAACATTTTCAAGTATGCTTCTGTAAAGTATTGTTAAATGTGTACGTACAACATGCTCAGTAGCTTGCTTGTTTGCTTTGCTTATGCTTATTATTTACCTATTTCCGAATGAAATTAATTCACATAATATGTGAATTAATTTCATTCGGAAATAGGTAAAAGTAGAAAAAAAAAAACCATCACAATAATCATATTATGATTATTGTGATGGTTTTTTTTCCTGAAGCAAGATAATAACACAATATGCCCGTGGTGTAGATATGGATCACCAGTTATTTTATTTATCGTTCAATCACGCCCCCTTCCTGCAAATCATTTTTAGAAGTAAAGTTACGACAAATCTTACGTACCTACATTGAATTTTAAACTACCCTAATTAACAATTTTACAATAAAATGGTTATCAAACCAAAAGGAAGGAATTGTAATCCGTGGCGATTGTCTGTTCGGTTCCTTATGCGTTAGTAGCTAGGTCATTCGACAATATGGCGCCGCGCCGGCGCACAAAGGGAACCCTGTTTTCTATCTTGTCTTAGGTTTTCAAGAAACATTGTTGCTGAGTTATTGGCCTGTAAACCAAGAATTTATATTAAATCTTTGTTCTTTATGTTACTTTGTTAAGAATTGTCTTTAGGTACCTACATTATCTATTATACTCGTAAACACCATTATTGGTTTGTTTTCCTTAGACGCGTTAGAGTAGGTGTGTCGAAGCGTAGAGCCCTATCTGTCTGCTAGACTAGGTAGGAAAGTACGTAAGTCCTGAATGGATGACAAATATTTAGCTACACAGTGACTTACCAGCGCAGCGTAACTAAACAAACCAAAACCACATGACTACGATAAAAATCCCATGTTAAAGCTAGAAGCAGACCCCAACCAAACGAGTAAGCCCACTGGCGGCACGGCACGGCAAGAGATTTATATGTGAAGAATAGAAATGTAACATATTATTATGACAATAAAATTGAAATTTCAAGGGCAACGATGCCGCGGTATCCTTAGGTATGCCGCGGCGTCCTTAGGTATCATCACTGAAATTTCAATTTTATTGTTATAAGTACGTATAAGTTATATATCTATTCGTCGCATAAAAATCTCTTGCCGTGCCGTGTCGCCTGTGGGCGTCGGCCCTAAAGGAAACTAAGCAAGTTATTTATCTTCAAGTTCCGTTGACTGTGTAGGTATGTAGTAGGTACCTATATGACACATTTGCAAAAAATCACCTACCTACCTAAATCTACAACGTGTCTACAACACAGTTTGCTTTTTCAATTCGCTTAATTTTCCGTTTTCCGGCCTAATGTACTGAAACCGGAACTTTCCTAGGAACCACATGTCTCAATTTTAGCCATGTTTTGTGTTAAAAACACCGGCTTAATTTGAAATTTGCTTATAGTACCTACCTACTCGTGCAGTTATTTACCTATGATAAATTATGACCTAGAACCAAAATTCGAAGACATGTGACATCCGCCAACCCGCTTTGGCCCCGTGTGGTGGATTACGGCCCACTCCCTCTCATAGAGAGGAGGCCTGTGTCCAAGCAGTGGGATCATTGTAGGCTGATTATGCTTTAGGCTACTCTGTTATAATATCAGTATATCGTTAATTAATATAATTATGCAGGATGACGTTATCACAACCTATTCAAATACTCGGAGATCGAATAATATCTATGATCGAGAATAAAATTTTCATTAGTCAATGAATATGTACTTACCTACTAGTGCTATCTCAAAACGCCTGACAAATAATGTAAAGCAAAATGTGGTTCGCGTGTGCTTTATTGACGTTAGTGTTGCGGCGCTGTCACAATAAAACCAATCGAAAAAAATGCAGTAGTACGTGTAGATGCAGATACCTATTGACACGTATTATCACGTATTTATCTATAGAAAGGTGCAATCAATACACGGTTATGATTTGACCGTGATCCTGATATTGTTTGTTAATGGTGTAATAAAATGCATATTAAAATATTGTCACATTGTTATTAAAGTCCTATGAATTTTATATCACTTTTGCCTGACTGATGAATGACAACCAGCTAGAAATTCGCTTAAAGTGTTTCTCTGGATGAAACAAGACTTATTGAAAAACGCAATAAAATGTTTATCACTTATTTTTAATGAAACAACCGAAGTTATCCTCTTCCACCCCTCTTGCAAAATAAAATAATTCATGAACAATGAATTATTATAACATTCCGATATAATATATTTAGGTCGGCACGTGCTCAGGCCAAACCGCTAAACGAATTCGTAAGACGGTTAATGCCCACGCTGTCCCGCAAACCGGACATGTCAGTCTTGCACGGACGTGGGGAAATTGAATAAAGAGGAAATATGACACCGGCTACTTGCGACAGAATTCGAGTACCTAGGTTTATAGCGTGTGCTGCGGCGGCGACGACGACGCCACCGGTCGCAAGGGGCAACGCACTTTAAGATGAATTCTCACAGCGCAATGACGTACAATACAACGCATGGTTTGATTTTGACAAATGATTGCTTTATGCCTGTCTTTGTAATTATGTTCTCCATCAATAAGGTATGTCAAATGTCCGCTGCTAATGAACTAGGAAGGACAGAGCTAACTGATCAAATTCCAACGTTTGACTTCTTCGTTACTCTTTCAATTGCCTTTTAATAAAAGCCGGTAAAAGATGAAATTCGATAGATCTGAATGCCATGGAACACAGTTCTTATTCTTCTTAATTGATCATATTTCCCAAATTTTTCAAATAAAAATCTTTTCCCCTGAAACTATTTTCTCTTTCAGTGCCATGACGTTTTGTGCTCTAAGTCAGTTGCTACATTTATTATTAACAATGAGATACTTTTACATAATATCCTTTCTAAAAATCATCTCAACTGAGCATGGTAACCCCAGAAGGCCCCCTAGAAGCAGTAGACTTAAAGCACGTGCTTATCTGTTAATCCGGCACAGCTCAAGTGGAAACGTCGCTCTACTCTCGCCTTCCGTTTCACAACGATTAATTGACAAATTACAGAACGGTCAAAGTACCGTTTTGGGACACAAAAATGTGGTCACTGCAACCAAACTTTTCATATAAAACGTCGCGAATTTTTGTCGAATATTTTTAAAGGAAACTTATGAAAGTTTGTATTTCTGTTATATACGGGTTATTTGTAATACGTCGGCAATCCATTATGGGGATGTAGTAGAGTAGTAGTCATTTGCAACCAAATTGCCGCTTTTGATCGCTATGCAAATGTCAACTATTTTCCAGTAATTTAACCATTTATATTTTTTTGAAGATGTCTTATTGTATCTCGTTGGATAGCAGAGAAGTTGTATGTACCTACATATTTTTGAAATGTTCTGTCGATAAAGTATATCCGTGTTTTTTTTTGCAGAAATCAACCATTTTAATTGAACCTGCTCAAAATGATGACAATTGTGTTCTCTGATTTAAAAAATATTAAAGATAATTGTCATTTTATGGTTGTTTATTATGTATTGAAGTAGAAGCAGACGACAATAATTAAAAAAATATGCATTGTTTTTTTAAAATACATTTTCAAAGTTGTATACCGCCAAAAAATATAAAATGGCAAATTACTCGGAAATGGTTGAAACATTTGCATATGGGTCATATGGGGTCATCTGGTTACAAAAGATTTCCCCTACATCCCCTTAATGGATTGCCGAGATATTACCAATAACCCTATATTTTTAAATGTCGTAATGGCCCAGTGGTAAAGGCCTCGCTTATCATGCACGAGTTTATGTGTTCAAATCCGGGCAAGTATCAATGTGACTTTCTTAATTCATATGTTCTTTCGAAATTTATCTTGGACATTACTGACAGCAGTGAAGCAAAACATAGTGAGGAAACCTGGACTTCTCTATCTATAAGGATTATATTGAGGACAAAAAGGCTTGGGATTGAGTTGCTCCAATTTTCTGCATACTGAGTGTTTTTTTATTTCTGTTACATACACTGATAATTGATAATTATTATAACAGAACGACTTGAATACTTACCTTGAGAAATACAATTTATTATTTTAATTATTGTGAATGTGATGACTATGTGGGTCATTGTTTCAGTTTTAATCATGATCTGGCAGTTTAAGTAGTTCATGCGGCCTACCCAAATGTCCTTTCTTTGGTATTGTTCGTCGAATCGTTGAGCTCCTAAAGTTCTGAGTTGAGCGGCAAGATTACTGACAAATGTGTGCACTGACTGGACAGGTCCGCTCAATCTGTATGGTTTTTCCTCAAAAGACCGTTTCAGACACCAATCGACATGGTCTTCACATGATCTGACCAAGATTATGTCTGGACTTTAAAAGAGACTGTGACCTCTGAGTTTGTTTCGGCCTTTCTTCTCAGAGTAGTCAGGTAAGAAACGCCGACCTCATCTAGTTTTTAAAATATGATTGACGTGTAAAAGTGTTTGTAACAAACCTACTTACAGAAATAAAATCATTTATCATTTACATATATGAATAAAAATAAAATGCTTTTCTTCGGTAAGGGCATCACTTGAGAACGGCTGGACCGATTTGACAATTTATAGTTTTATTATGTTCGTAGTAGTCTGAATTAGGTTATTACGGAAATATACATTGGAAAAGATTCCCGGAAAATTAACAAATTTGGGAAAAACTTAATGTCCTTTTTGTATGAGTTGTTGAAATTTGGACAAGACAACTTCTGTCGGGTCAGCTAGTAGTAAATATCAGTCTGAAATCGCCAGCCCGTCTTGTGCTAACGTGGTCATCAATGCTGGTGCCTTGTCTGTACGAGAAGAGGCCTTTGCCCAGTAGTGGGACAGTAATAGGGTGGTGTAATATATATTTTTAATTATATTCGGGAAAGCTACACAAATAGTTCGGTTTTACCAATGATAAAATGTTATATGAGTGATTTTTCGCAACGCAGAATCCGACTTACGTTTATTACCCGAAGCCTTAAAGTTGGGAGTCCAGACGTATATATTTATTCATGACGAGCATCAAATTGTACGTAAGTAGTACTGATTATATATACATAGTTACATTCCAAAAATAGTGCTTTTTGTTGCCATCACGATTTCTTCGATTTACGCAAGCATTGAGAGTTTGACGTGAGAATTGTATGTGCATAATATTATATACTTATTTTAGAAGTGTAGGGTTGTCGAGATGTAGATTCATGTAAATTAAGAAGTTGTGCAATTTGTTGCATGCAATTCCTACTTCATAAGTTGAACAACTTTGCAAAATTTTCCGTCTACAAATGTCGTCACAACTACAGTTAATAAACTATTGTAATTGATTTATCTATTATCACTGTCACATTAATTATTGACACCGCATATTACGTCAATTATCACAATCACACCGCCATTCATTAATCTTGTAAACAAAAGTGTGAAGGAACAATTAAGCGGGAGTCATGAATGACGAGCTAATTACGACGTATAGCTTTAAATAAGATTGACACAGTTTATTAAGATCATTAATGAAACGACCTCGACTCATTGTTGTGTGTCGGAGGCAACCCTATTAATTTTAGACACTCGATCGTTGAGACCACACGCGGTAAGGCGGTGAAAAGTCAACGCGATAATTGACTGTCAGTCCGTGTTTGTTTCCAATGGAACGCGTCACTTTGTTATTAGCTAGTTGTCATGCAACTATAATACTACTTGACCTTAAGTTTTTTCGTGTTACTTCTCTTATAGAGATGAGTTAAAATACGTAGTCGTACTTAGCTTTTACATTGCAGTGGGTAGATATGATTCGCACGTGTACTTGTTTTTATTTTGTATGATATTATTTTGTACATGTCGGGAAATACACAGATGCATGGGTAGATTAGGTGGCTGATAGACGCGAGGCCTGTTGAGATGTGTAGTCCACGCACAGTAACTACGCAGGCTTAGTAGCTTCATAATAACGTCGAAATAAGGCCGATTTTTTCTCGTTGTAGGTATAACAATATCAAAAATATGCTTATAGATATTATAGATAGACTTTGCGTGAAATCTGCATGACGCTAGCGCAGGCTATAACCGTTTTTGCGACGTAATCGTTACGCCTACGCCGCCTCGACGCATTTAAGTACTACGCGGTTACGCGAAGTAGTCGTTTACGTCTACGTAAACGGCTCTTCGCGGCTACGACGTAGCCTCTACGCACCCCCTGCGAATGCGGGTACTACGCGGCAACGACACAGCTCCGACGCGCCCACTGTGAATGCGGTTACTACGCGGCTACGACACAACGTCTACGCGCCCTCTACGAACGAATGCGGTTACTACGCGGATACGATGCAGCTTCTACGCGCCCTCTACGTAAACGATTACAGCGCGGTGATGACGGCGGTTGACGCGCCCTCTACGAATGCGGTTACTCCGCAGCTTCAACGCAGCTACGCTGTGAATTCAATTGACTACGTTGGTCAAACGCCCAGAGTAGGAAGAAAAAGTGTTGGCATGTTGGTGCTCGTGGCTGTACGTAAAATTATTTTTTTAAAGAAACGATGCTTTTAATATTTTGCATTTAAGTAGTTATGTTATTTATACATAGATATATATCTAACTTAGTTTACTTGTGCAATATGTAGCTTACGAAATTACTTTTTATTGTTTTCTTTTTTGTCCATGTGGTGTTTACCTTTAAGTAATTGTTGCACTGTGTAGAACACTTGTTTTATCTTTGTTTGTAAATTAGTGTAAACAATTGTTGGTATACCTAATAAAAAAAATAAAAAAATTAAATCAATAGAAATGCGTAATAGTTATTTGTTATACAAGAGTGCAAAGTTGCTTTTTAACCGCGTGTTCAATTTTGATGACCGAGCAAGCGAAGGATTCTAAAATTGAATCACGAGCGCAGCGAGTGATTCAAAATTAGAATCCTGAGCGTTAGCGAGGGAATCAAAAGAGCACGAGGTGAAAAATCTTTGCACTCGAGTGCAACACGTAACCTTTCATTCCACCTCAGCGAGGAAATGACTAAATGCAAAAAAAAAAACGTTTACAATCACAAGATAGGTACTTTTATTTCAGTTTAGGTATTAATTACTACATTATGACAGGTAAGTATTACAGAATAATCTTTAAATTATAACAAAATAATACTAAGGTATAATTAAGAAAATTTTAAAGTAACGTTGCTACAGTTATTTAAATTGAGTGTAATATTTTTGTTTGGTACTGTAATATTGGTGTTAGTCACTTGTGTACTGTTTTTCGGTAAACTATCTGTCATACTTAATAGTTGGTACCGATTCATCGGATTCCCTTGGCGTGAATGTTGGAGAGAGAGGGAGATGGTTAGGTGTTTCATAACGGCTTATTTTTGATGTAGAAGGGCCAGTCCAAGGATCCGATTGAGGCTCTTTCAGTGTAATGGCTCCTACGATGCCTTCACATATTTTAGACTTATTTTGGATGGAATCCTCTATGTATCCCTCTACAACTGCATTGGACTTCCAGCCTCCGTGGCGCTTAAGGGACAGGAGATCAGCTCCGGAATCAGCCAAAAGTGTGGCTGAAGTTCGACGGAAACAATGACCCGTGTACAACAGGGGTTCTGGAAGTTCAAGAAATGTTGCTATTTCTCGTGGGATACTGCCAATTTTATTAGTACCCATAGGCTGTCTAACACACTTTCCATTGCGATACTGTAGAAAAAATCGATTGATTGGAGTGTTAGGCGGGCGTAAGGCTTGATATTTCTCAACAATCGTTACGTATTCCTTGCGAATGACGAAGTTGCGGTCTCTTTTTGTCTTTGTATTAGGTAAATTAATTAATAGTAAGTCATCTGAATGTTTCTCAATGTTTTTGACATTAAGTTGTGTTAGTTCATTAGTTCGACATGCTCCGTTTATTCCAATAATAAGAACAACCTGTAACGTAAAGAGTATTGTAGTAGATAAATGAATAAAATTGATATGAACGCATAATTATGCCTATCAACATCTACTAAGTATACTATTTAATTGAGATTAATATACTTTAGTAGATACTGAATGTGCAACTGACTTACTTTTGCCGCCAAATATACGGAATCGGGTGCTTCGTTAAGAAACTTTTCAATATCAGATACTGTGAAAACCTTCGATTTTTTTGGTTGATGACCAGATGAGGCTCTTTTTAAAAATGCCACTAATTTAGGATAGGTATCGATATGTTTGTCTTTTTTCATCTTTATTGTTGCTTTTAGCATCGAATACGTACTCCATAGAGTGCTTGCTTTCTTGTTCTCGGATAATTCTATAAAATATGCCAGCAAAACGTTTTCTGAGAAAGTTTTGGCTCCTTTTGCTAGTCGCCACGTGTTGAACATATCGTACTGTTTTAAATACTTCTCGCGTGATTGTTGAGGGAGAAAGCTCATTTGCGCATTATTAACAGTTTCAGTCAATTCTGTTGGCGTCAAGCAAACTTCCTCGTCGCTAGAATCACTCATTTTAGTTTTTTCACTTGTTTTCAAGTTTCTTGTTTTTAATATAAGGTTTAACAATGACGTGAAAAAATGCCGCGTAAAGAACCGCGTACAAAGCAAATTGAAAAAAGAACACCAAGAAGGTTCCGAGTCTGAGTTTTTAACAAATTAAAAAAAAGTTGTATGATATATTCGGCACCATAGAGGTAGCAGTAAATAGGTTTCATGTTTTTTTTAATTCACAAACTTAGTGCACACGATGTTCTAAATTCAATTTACTTTATCCTCTAGAGAATAAAAACGGCTTTTCCACTCAGATATTGAAGATTAAAAATACTCTTTCCGAGATGGTGGGATGAAAAATATTTTTCTTGTTTCTCTTGTAAATAATAGTATGTATAGGTTAATAATTCAAACCTACCCTTTTACCTACACAGGACGCAACTCTTACCAATATTTATTATACAAACTAATCTATACGCACAAATCCAACAATATCCTATCACTCATCACGACATCTCATAATCGTTTTATACAAATCACGCTTAATACTGTAAACCTTTAATACTGCTACTTTTACCTGAAAACCAAGAATATATTTTCGACTGTCCCGTAAATCATTTTCAACTCTATACCTAAACATTAGATCACATAAACTTGTTAAATGAAACCTAGACTAAAGTTTATTAGTGCACACCAGAAGACTGTTAATCTACCATTAAGTCCTCGGATAGTTACCCCCAATTCTTTCTTTTTAGTCTTTAAAGAGCTACCTATTTAAAGATCCACAAGACCAAAAGTGAATTAGCAATATAACTTTTAATAATAATAATTTATTTTCATAAGCCACATAAGGAGAGAAAAAGGGTTAACAATGTATTAAATAAATACTTTTTTTTTTGCATACAATATAGAAGAAATAATTACTTTATATTAAGTACCTATTTTATCTCTGATATAATAATTATATGTGTGGAGAAGTGAGAGTGTGTATGTGTGCATAAGCTTGTATGTACCTATGAGTGAGTGAGTGGTTGTATACCAAATAATTAACCAACGTTGTATCTATATTGTAAAATTGGCTACAGCGCATAGTGCAAGTTTGCAAACGCCTGTTTTCATAGCATCCATTTTCTAAAATCAAATGCCAAATGAAACGACAAGGTGATGATTGCAATATGACACTAAATTTTGCCGCCAAACGCGTGTTATATATCAAGTAGAGTTTTGCTTGCAGTCACTTACGTATCTTATGTATTCTGTTGTATTCTATTATTTCTTAAGAACTTAATTCTCTGCGTAGCTCATATGCAGGAAATAAGATGTTCGAGATAATTGTGCATATACCTGTCTGTCTAGCTACCTAGGTACTTATTATTTCATTTATTTTTCCTTTTGTTCTATTTATTATATGTACCTACTTATATTAAGTTGTGCTTGGGTAGGAACTTGCTGTTATATCATTGTACTTTGTAAGGGTTCCGTAGCCATTTAGGCAACAACTGAACCCTTATAGTTTCGTTATGTTCCGTCTATTTAGTTTTGGTTAGTGAAAAAAGACTCAAATGTAACGTGTTAAGATGGGTTGGATGGTTGGTGTTGGATGGGATGGGTGGTGGGGATATGTGAGGGAGAAAATGTACCATTACGCCGAACCTACACGTATAAATAATACAGAAACCTACCTTTGTTAAGTGCAGTATATTTACTAAGCGAAGTCTATTGCGCAAACTGAAATAATACAAACAATCCATCAATGACCCAATAAACACCTCGCTGTAGTAATGAACTACGATGTATTTAACCTTACCTGTCAGTGTAATGTCTTCAAAAATATAAACATGATTAGCATTCCGTCATACTTACCTGCCTAACTGACTGTGGAAACTCGTGACTGTGACCTTTATACCTATTATATAGGAGTAGGTACCTACACCTACACAATAACTTGGTGTTATTTTCCGTATTTGCTTTTATTTATTGAAAAGTGGAAAACGTCTCATATATTTTTTACAGGTGTATTTACACAGGTACTCGTACATTGTTACTCTAGGGGTGGAAGTAACTTATTTAGTCCCGAGACGGGGTTTGGCGCCCGAGAGTAGTGAGGGCGCTAATAGTTCGAGGGACTAAATAAGTCTTTAACCCGAGGTAAACACCGTGCTTTTCATTACGAATACAAGGAAAGTAAAAATAAAAAAGAATAACTAGCTAACGAAAAAATGAGCCTCTTCTAAGAGAAATCAGGCGTTAAATCCATATCTGAATCAGATAAACTAATTCAGTCTTATTACAAAAAACTAAATAAACCTTGATTTAAACCTGTGCTACGAAGTCCAGGCTTATCTGCAGAACCATGGTCTAAATTTGTCCGTATTACAAAACTTCAAAAAACCGTGGTCTTCTTATTTGCCGTCATTTGAACCATTGTCTTTGTAACAACCACAGAGTAATACAAATATTATTCGTTCACCATGTTATCATTCTATTGCAACGTTCCGTATGCTCAGAAATGAAAACTTTTTGTTAATACGCTAATGATTATTATGATGTTTAGGAGTGTTAAAAATATTGAGAGTGTTAATTTGCATGGAATATTAGTTATTTCGTCGATTGCAGTTTTGTTTAGGTTTAAGCACATGACTTAATGTCGTATTAAGTACTAATAATACATCTAGGTACGTGTAACGAAACGTAAAATTTTCGCGCATTATATGAAACCATAACATTAAACAAAACCATCGCTAGTTGAACAAAGTTCATTTAGCTTTGGAATTTTTAAGTTATCGAAGTTTCTAATAGAACAATTGCCTCTTTGTATAGTATTACCTTCTATAGTAGGTAATTTTAATATCATATTGTGATGGACCAACAAAAAAAAAACGATCTGAGAATTGGAGTACCGAGGAAAAAGTAAATAAACATAAATTACTTCGATTAACTTGAAATCAGTGTTTAATTGATTCAAATTTAATTTTAATTTATTTGATTTATTCGAACACGATTTATGTTGTGTCGGCGTGGCGTTCCCAACAACTCGGCGGCTTCAATATCCTCAATATCAATTAAATCGACCATGTTAAGATCCATTTTCGGGTAAAAACAACACAACACAATGAAAAAGATGCTATAAAATACAAGAGAAACTTTGACAGATACGATTTAGACCATAGTTTGATCGTTTAAACTAGGGGCCGCCGAGGTTTAGCGTTAGACCATGATAATATGGTCCACGGTTTTTCGAAAAACCACGTTTTGTAATATCATTTTGGTTTAAACCGTAGTTTATAGAGCTTTTAACCGGGGTTTTCAGTTAAACCGCTTTTTGTAATAACACTGGTTGTGTTACAAATCTCTGCTATACAGAAGTATAAACAAAACTCTACAACTCGAAAAAACAAATGAAGATCGGATTGCCGCTTTCCCGCCAATTTTTTTTCTGTGGTACTAGCTATTCAGTCATTATTTTTCATTTCCATCATTGAAAAAATGGTAAATATTTTGCCCAAATCTATGTTATTTTAAAGAAATAGTTGAAAGTAAATTATAATAAAGTCATTTAAAAAAATATATTTAAATTTTACTTCGCGCTGTAATTTAGTGGCTGTATAGGAAGTTGGAACATGGTTCAATAGAAATGTGAAAATAGAACTAGTTTTTTTTAAATAATTTGACAGGTGTCAGTTGAAAGCGATTCTCCCTAGGGCTGAAAAGTATCACTTTCAACCCGCTCCTCAGGCAACTTCAGACCTACTTTCAGAGTATGAGTAATGAAAAATACTAAAATTACTCACTCTCAAAGTGAAGATTTGCTTCTAACATGATATTTGTCGTCGATTGTTGTAAATATTTTTGTGAATAATTGTAAAATTAGCGTCATCATGAAAATATCTGATAAAACATCCCACGCATTTTTTTTTAATCACTATTATTATTTTAAACGTATTGAAACTTATTTTCTGCTTTTTAGTTCGGTTATCTACAAAGGCGTGTTTTTAAAGTTTTTTATAAACTATTATTTTTACAGAATAGAATTAAATTGGATATTATGGTATAAGCACTCATTATTGGTTAAAATTGTGATAAGCATACTACAGAGTTCCAGACTACACAAGGTCAACCATACATTTTCATTATTCATTTAAATGTTCATTAATATTGAATCGGGTTCGTCGTGGGCGGTAATTATCTCTAAACTATTTCAATTGCTCGTCTATAAATATATGTAGTTCCTATCGATGATTCATAAATTCATAATCGCAAAAGCATGAAAATCTTTGCTCTACATCGGTTGGAAACGTTAACAGTTATTTATAAAATCACGAAATGAGAACGTTAACTAAACGTGAATCGTTTCAGCGTAACATCTGACGGAGAAATGTTACGATCACCTGAAGTATGCGATAGTTAGAAATAGCGCAGGCCAGTTCGTATTGTGAATGTAATATTATAGTATATTATTAGTATGTTTTTAACTTTACGTATCTCGGGACCATGGAGTCCCGGTCCTTTGGAAGGCGTACGAGGGGCCGAAGCCAGCTTGCAGAGGCACCTTAGACAATTTTAAATGGAATGAGGCACCAACCGACAATTATCCCTGTATGCGCTATGCAAGTGCACCCAAGGGCAACCCCTGGTTGGTGCAGGACTATTGCAGATCACGGGAATCAAACATATTGGGCTACGGGTTTGGGTGGCTATAGTGTATTGGCTACCCAGAACTATGGAAGGACTGTGGCCCTTGCCTGATCAATGTTTTATTATACACGGAAAAAATGGCAGGGGGTGACTTGCACACTCAACAATGGGCCCCCGGAAACTGTCGCTAACATTTAGTGACGTAGTGACAAGGGGGCAACATATCCTGAAGTGCTTGAGGAGTGGAGGGTATTCCACGACTATCAGAGCCCGCAAGATGGTCAAGATCCATACCAGCATTTACTGGAATACTTTCTTCCTCCGAGCACGTTTGCTCTAGCGAAACTCCACTCAAGCCTACTAATAAAGGCAAGAAAGAGGACTCCTCCTCACCCTAGACCTGTTTCAGCAAAGTAAAGTCTACCGGCACAGACTTAGAGTTCGGAGCGCGCAAGCCCCACCACGACGTCAACGTAGAGATACGGCGGCGGTGGGGTTATTATTAGGATTATTATTTATTATTTTTCAACGAAATCTCCAAACCGCTGGTTGACACTTCTCGTGACCCAAGGCTGGCTTTTGCCTTGGCCAGAGGCTAAGCATTGCCATACAGCGTGGCAATACCGCCAGTCTCTTGGGTACATTACCAGTCAACAGCGATGCGGAGGAATTTTTCGACGCCATATTCTAATTTGTTAATAGTTTTAGTTAGTTTAGGTTTTATTATATTTTTATTTTTATAGTTTGTTAGTTTATTTAATATATGAAGATTTTAAGAGAATGTTATATAAAAAATAAAACATGTAGATCAAGCCATATTACAGTTACTATTAGATCTATTTTCGTTCCACGTATTTGGTTTAGCCAACGAGGTTAAAAACGGAAGTCATCGTTACAAAGCAAGAAAGCTGAGGTTTCTTTAGTTAGATCACATAACATCACGCCTGCCCCGAAGGGTTAGGCAGAAGTGTACATACAGTACACCCACATTTCGCCAGTTCTGATTAAGTCCCTGTAATAGGGGGCGAGCCTATTGCCTCAACTGCTGAGATAAGAGCCGTTTTGGCCTTGCCCAGGTCTCTTTTATTTGTTGTTTTTAATGTTAATTTTGTTAGTTTTAAATTCTTCTTCATTTCTTTTACTGTGTGTATTGCCTATGCGTGTGCCAAATACAATATTTTTCTCAAACATGCTTGGAAATTTGAGCATTATTTTGACAACCTTCTTCGAGTTAAATCGAAATTGCTGTACTGGCCAAATACATGCGAGCAGCGGCCGGCAAAAGTTGTATGAAAATCCATAATTATCTGTCATGGTTTAGCGGCCAAATAATTATACATATTAAATTCATATCTTTCGTGTAATTTAAAAATGGCACCAAGGAGGTAACTTATCAAAGGTTTTATTAAAATTTCGAACTGGCTTGCAAATAGAAAGCTATTTATTGAAAAAAAAAAAACAAATGAACACTTTAACGCAGGAAAAATTATTGTTGTTCGTTTTTCGTCATTGATTTTGAAAAGTAATTGTATTTTAATTTCCGCGCATTATTTGAGAAAAGTACCTACTATACAAGCCTTGGCCGCAACTAGGCATTGATGGACTGACGTAAGTGTGCCTCAGCTTCGCCTCGGCCCACATTTACACGTTCGTCGATCAATGCCTCTTTTCCTAGTCGCTGCAGCAATGTACTATTTATTTCTTTTTTAACTGGGAACAAGTTCAGATTCCAGGCTGCTACTAAGAAATTCCAGGTGGAAAAACCCAATAACACTTTACCCGACATCGGAATATAACTCAGGACCTTATGCTCAGCACTAGCGTTTGCGGCCTCTAGACCAACAAGGCAGCTGAGGTTTCTTATCGTATCTATTACATCTTGACGCTTTTCGTATGACTCAATTTGTGTTTGTTTACTATTTTAATGAGTGAATGAATCATACATATTATGTACTATCATGCAATAAGGTTACCTCGAAGTGATTACGGAATGTATATATAGTTATTATCTAAGTCAAAAAAAGTTAATTGGATCCGCTCAGTTTGGATCCGCGTTATCAAAGGAATTACGTTTTTTTCATGTAGATATAGTCGGAATGAATCGTCACACTTTGAACTGGAAAGAACAATAGCCAAATTCCTATAGAAGTTTGACCTGACTTTGGTTTTCCATGTACAGAAATAAATTATAGTGAGATTTGTTTGTTTTCATGGTAAACACCATCCTGTTCGAAAATAATATCTCAATAGACAAGACATTTTAACATTGTTAAAAATACTTTAGAGGTTAGAATCAACAAATAAGTTGCTTTTAATGCTAGGCGGGTGACATTCAGTTTTAGTGATCTCATGTCTATTTACCTGAGTACATTGCATAGATTTATCTCAGAGAATCTATCAAAATAATAGGACTGACAAAATCAAAACAACAGAAGGAAATCTAAAATAGCACGGTACACTACAATTCACAATAACAACAATGCAAATGATCGCCGGGTGTCAATCAACGGCGCGCGTCGTTGACATTTATGACGTTCCTTTGTACGTAATTGAACAAAACACTGATACTTACTATGCACCTACATAATGTTTTTTCACGACTAGAATCAAATACATAAAAACAGCACTAGTTGATTTGATACCTATGTATTTATTGAATAAAAACACGAAAAACGTGTATAATTATAATCTTTGTTTAGGTAACGGTAAAACAGGGTTAATAGGGACGCAGGGGTGAATCGGGACGAAACTTTAAAATGGACTTTAACTTTGAAGTAATATAGTTTGTTGCCAACAAGGCCATTTAATCGTTAATTATAATACAGTAAATACATTAGTCCTTTTTGGCAACAAACTATATTATTTCAATCCCTTTTAAAGTTTCGTCCCGATTCACCCCTGCATCTCTATTCACCCCGTTTTAAGGTACTAAGGCAGTTCATATTATTATGCAAAATAAATCGTCTATTGATGCATTTTGAACATGTTATTCTAAATAATTTCCAAAGAAATAACTTATACAAAAAAAAATTTAGAGCTTTTTTTTTCTGGCTCGAACAAAAAGACATTTTTTCGATTTTTTTTAATCTTAAAAAATAACGGACTTTTTCGGTCATATGGCTTTCGTCATCTGGTACAATTTGGCTATGCTCCTTTGCTATTTATCCTAGTTAACGAGTAGGTTGTAACTGTGTTAAGATTTCATTATCTATTTATAACCAATCATCAAAGTAGGCACGATGATTTATTCAAAACCAAAACATTGGAGCATCCGCCATCTTACATAGAAGTAAATTCCGCTTATTCACAGTTCTACTCATGAGTGTGTGTATTTATTTAGAACCATTTTATTATAATTATTGTAGAGACTAGGTACCGACCGATGATTTTCAATCATTATAGGTACTTAGGTAAATAACAACACCATCGCGCGATCGCGAAGTAAATGTTACTGTTTACATAAATCAGCTTTGTACGTTAAAATTCTGTACACGTTGGTAAATATTCCTCTTTACTGATTTACAAGTGTGTTTGTCTCAGCGACGACAATGTGTCACCTTGTGTCCCTTCGCTCCGTTCAAAATTATCACTATTACGTAATGCGACAATTATTGCGATGATGATCACGTCTCTATCCGCGTAGTTCTGGCCAATGGCATGGTGACACGTCACGCTAGGTGATCCCCAGTCATTCAGTATGTGTCTGGTACTAATTACCAATTCAAACCGATCAGATATTGATAGTTCTTGATGTTACAAAATCGAATTACGATTACCTAGCCAGTCACTTAGCGGTATCTTCGTCAATATGATTATGTACTTAAATATCTATAGTAGGTAGATATTCTTTAAGATCTATAACACGACATTGGTGCCGATTCCCTTGTTCACAAACTAAACTAAATTTAAGTTGAGTGCATCTTTTTCTTTCTATTTCATTATGAAAGGGACAGATGATAAATATTAGTATAGTCCTGTCAAATTAGTCAGCACCTGACGTAATTTGATGTAATCTTAGTAGTCAACTTTTAAATCACGTCTAAACTTGTATGGAGTAGTGTCAGGCGCTGATTAATTTGACAGGACTATAAACTAAAATTTATCTTCTGTCCTTTTCTTAATAAATTCGAAAGAAAAAGATGCACTGAACTTAAATTTGGTTTAGTTTGTAATTAAGGGAATCGGCACCATTATTTTTCCTCAACAAGGAAAGCATAAGTTGGCTAATCGCATAAAATGTTGCTTATAAACAAAGGACCCGCGCATATTTGAACGTCTTATGTCAGTTGCGTTTTATAGCCACATTTAGGCAAAGTCTTCATTGGCACACACAGTAACCGGTTATTGACAGTCAAGTCGTAAGCACACGGAGTCCTGTCCTCTGACTGCGAGAGACAAGTATAAAGCATGCGACCACATTATATTCGTACGACGTACTTATAGAGTGTAAAACACATTGTGAAGTGCATTAATAGCTGTTAATAATACTTGTCATGTCGTCTGTTTATGACGAACGTGATTTTTGTATCTACATGGTTTTAGATTAAGACTATTGTGTTACATACATTCGAAAAGTATAATGCATACGTTGCTGATCATTTTAATAATATGAGCCAAGAAAAAAATATTTAGAACTATCACGATACCGATGTGGGTATTGAGTTTGCGCATGCAGAAGTGTTTGAGTTGATTGAAAGTGTTATTTTTGTGGTTTGAGCGATAGCTGACTCTCATGCGATTAAAGTTGTTTTTATCAGGTTTATTGTAATTGTATGTTCAGCACACATCGCAAGGGACAAGCTATGGTAAACAAGCGGTGGACAATGGAATAAAATGGTATTTAAGCTAGAAAGTTATTAGACCAGTGCTTGCATTGTTATGATTTCATTGTTACATTCTCTTTATCTATTATGAATATTTACTTACTAGTAGTATTCCTTTGTAACACCACTCGAGCAGACATATCTAGCATTTCACAGGAAATGCGTGCGCATTATCTATATGTACCTTTATATAAAACAGTTCCGTGTCTTATTGACTACCGACTGATAGGAATTACTTCAAAGTCAAAGCATTTATTTCAAATAGGCACATAAAAGGCACTTTTGAACGCCAACATTGACATTAAAATAGAATTGATTCTAGTCGCCCCTTCCAAAAGGTAATTTCGTATGGAGAAGAATGGGCAAGAAACTCCACCGTTACTCTTTTAAAATGTGTTTCAATATTTTGTATGCATTAATTATATAATTATATGTGAAGACTTATGCACCTATAACAAAATTACCGTACCACAATAGGTAAAAATAATTTAAATTAAGTAGCAATGACAAATAAGTTAATTTTGTGACAGATACATGGTGCTCACATATTTACAAACATTGTAAAAGTATACGATTTTCCAAATTATTTAAACAAGTAATATGTCAGTGTGTGAGTTAAAGTAATCACAGAATGGTAATCAATGTCGTAAAAATAATAAACTATACAATTAAAGTGACAACAAGTATGATTTTGTCTAGACCCTAGATTGTCCTATGGAGCTGGACCAGCATGTTTCCAAGCATTCTTATCTTGGATCTAATCCTCTAATTTGTAATATGCTTGTTTACAAAGTGAACTTTTAATATGAGTTTTAAATCTTTCATTTAATTGCACTTACGAGTATGTACTTATCACAGCCACTGAACATTTATACCGAAATGAAGTTACATGGGCCTTAAATATAGCTGGCAAAATGTGGGTGTACCTACTTTTTAGTACACTAACGTCCACGCGGCGATGCTAAACTTCCAAAACAAACTGTGTTGATGACGAGTACTTGTTGTCGTTACAATTTTCATAAAAATTCGTGCTCGTGGTCATACACCAACTAGAACCGAAATTGTAATGAGCATGATTGTAGATGATGGAATTATCTATGATATCATCACATATGACTTCCTATTATTTGTGTTACGTATCAACGAAATGTTTTATACATGGTAAATATTCTGAAATTGAGATTGAGTCATCGCTTTATTATTATTTATTTAGAAGAACTCGCGTAACCGGTGCGGTCGGTGGTACAAATATATTACTGAATATTTACGAAAACTTCTGAGAGAAATTACTCTAGAATTTACGTGTGTTCTAAAACAGTTTCGTTAGTGATCTTTTTAAAAACGAGACTCAGAACAGTATGATTCATTCTGAACTAAAACATATACATTTTCGTCAAAATAATAACACTATTTATAAATTGTTAGTAAACGCTACGGACTTTGTCACTTTTGTGCTGCTTAATTTTAATTTTCCTGGTTTTCTGTTTCAGGAATCTAAAGAACGTAAGAGCCCTTCTCAATTTGGGAGTCGTTAACGGCAACTAAGGGATTTTGCCAAGAGGATGGCAGCAGTAGGTACCCTCCTGTTGACTACCCACGACTAACATAATACTCTCAACAATGCATCTTGTCGCTAATAATCTGTTATGGCTGTTCATTGTTAAATTTGTAAAATGTCAACAGTGGAGGTTTATGGATGTGCTTACGGAACAACTTAGATACCTATTGAATCAATTTTAAGTTGGTTTCCTTTCTAATTAGTGTCTCAATTGAGACACTATCCCCTCTTCGCAGCGTCATTGTCATATTTGAGTGATTACGATTAGGTAACAGCAAAATATCCGAAGTTAATCGCCACGATTTAAAATATAATCTCGTTACCAAGTTTTTTATGATCACGTTCTGGGTGCGGCCATCTTTCAAACTGCATACCAGTCTCATCAGCGTATCACGTATGAATACTGATGTATTTACCGAAATTATGACGTCACGCACCATTGACCCGCCGTGCCTGCGTCTATCAAGATAGGCGGACAAATGGATCTTTGAGATGATGATGGAGATTGATTTGAGATAAGCACGTAGATTAAGGTTAGAAAAAAGCTAGCTAGATTAAAATAATAGGTTGGTAAGCTTTATTGGTGGAGAAAGTCTCACCTGTTGTTGATACATAACATCACGCAGGTTTTTTTATTAGGCATAGGTGTAGTACCTATAGGAGACCCCCTACTAACTAACATTTCCCTAGTCAATGTTTAGGTTCTATGGTATAGGGATGCGAGCCTATAGTTGACTTGTATTTAAGAGCGTTTATACCTTATGAGTGGCAACGTCGCAATTTAGCATCATATTTCGTGGTTTTAAATTTTTATCATTTAATCGGAGCTATATTTTAATAATCTGTTTAATTAACTTTTTAGAATTATGTGAAAACTGTGTAAAAACTATTTATGTATATGCAAATAATACATTGGAAACTTGCAGGGCGTTATTTTCATTGTAAAATAACTGTAAGCATTACGGTTAGGTACTTACTTTTTAAACACTTTCACGTAATTCTAAATAGTTAGTTAAACATATTTTTAAAATATAACTCCGATTAAATAATAAAAATTGAAAACCACGAAATATGACACTAAATTGCGACGTTGCCACTCATAAGGTATAAACGCTCTTAATTAGTGGTTTACTTGCGTGAAAATTGGAATACCTATTAAGCACTGCAATCATTTAGTACCTTAGAGCATTTAGGTAAGTTTAGTACCTATGTAGGGAAAACTAAATGATCAACTGTCAAAGTAGATGACGATTAAGTTAAGTACCTACCTACCATTTTCTTATTAAGTTACCTTTATGCTATTGAAGAAAAAATATGCTAAATCACAATACTGTTATTGCATGACTATACAGGGTTATTGGTAATATGTCGGCAATCCATTAAGGGGATGTAGGTGAGGTCATTTGCAACCAAATTACCCCTTATGACCCCTATGCAAATGTCAACCATGTCCGAGTAATTTGATATTTTATATTTTTTGGCGGTCCTTATACGAATTTGAAGATTTATAAAACAATACAATGCTTATTTCTATCCATTCGCGTTCCACATCCCTCCTAGCATTGTCATCTCAGCTGCATCCAATTGTCTTTCATTCATCCCTTTTGTGGACATTCTGATCCATACAAGGTGTTGTTTTGCATCCTCGTCAAATTCGAGGAGGTAACTATGCTAATGATTCTCGACACGAATCAATAATAAAATAAGTAGGTATTTATTTTTATTTTTTGTATTTTTCGGAAATCGGCATGTGTAGGGCCCGTGTGATACCGCCCTGTAACTGCGCTGTAACTGTAACGCATGCACACAGCGACATAGTCGTACGACACTGCCTACCGCATACGCAACGGGGCGATTTTGTTCTTTGAAAGTGGAGTATTCTGAAATACTGTCAAACTTAAATACCTAAAAAAACAAGTATGTATTAATTATTGAGCAGGATCGTAATTTTATTTGATTATTTATGTCTTTCATAACAGCCTCCTGAAATTTGACGAGGATGCAAAACGACACGTTGTATAATTAAAATGCTTTATCGTATAATACCTATTATTATTTAGTCATCTTATTATCTGCCTAGCCTTTTCCTAACTATTTTAGGGTCGGCTTCCAGTCTAACCGGATGCAGCTGAATACCAGTATTTTACATGAAGCGACTGCCTATCTGACCCCCACAACCCAATTACTGGGTAATACGATACCCCTTGGTAAGGCTGGTCGTCAGACTTTCGGGCTTCAGACAACCCGTAACGACGGTCAAAGAAGCCGGGACCAATGACTTAACGTGCTTTTCGAGGAACGGAGGGGTCTTGGTATGTAAAGATGGTCACCCATCTACGGACCAACCGCGGCAAGCGTACCTTAACCTGATCGATCGAACCGTGCGTCTGTTATATGCTGCTGTTAAATGACAGTCTTATCGCGCACCCAGGGTTTTGTACTTTGGAAGGACACAATACATGTATAAGGTACCTACTTAATTTTTTTTTGGGAACTGTAGCGCATAGCAGGGCTCGACTGTAGTGTATTGTACCTTTATCATTATCTATATTGTAGGTATTCAAAGTTGTTATACTGACTATAAAGTATAACGACTTTAATATTTTTTTACTGGCGACCCGCTCGCTATTCACGGTTTTTACGGCTTGACAAAACATGAAGATTTCTTAAAGGTAAGCATAAGCATAATCAGCCTATAATGTTCCCACTGCTGGGAAACAGGCCTCCTCTCTTTGAGAGGATATAAGCATATTAAGTATATCTAAGTTAAATATTAATGTATGTGTGTGTTACATACAAAACTTCCGAAATAAAATATCTAAATGATGTTAAAAGCCGCACCAAAATCCGCTGCGTAGTTTATTGGAACAAAACATTCGCACGTCAGACATGAAAAGCGACTTCAATTTATAATATTTACTGGCGACCCGTCCTGCTTCACACGGTTTTTACGATTTGACAATACATCGATATTTCTTAATTATAATATGTTAAATTATTGTAATTCACACACGTATTATACACACAAACCTTCCAAGATACATTCTTTAAATGATGGTGAAAACCGCATCAAAATGCGTTGCGAAGTGTTAAAGAACAACGTGGTCACTCACCAGGCACGAAAAGCGACTTCAATTTATAATATGTGTAGATATAGATTGGTTTTGACTCTGTACAATAAATTGCCTTTCTTCCTATGTATTATGGAAATTGGTTAAACGTTTTAAATTGATAGACCATGATGTCAGCCTTATAATAATTATAAACGTAACGTTTTGGCATTTACTTTCATGGTTCCGACGTTTTCTAAACTTTCACTGCCAAAGTATTAGATTTCGTATGGGTTATTTTTTTATTTTATTTTTATACATACCTAATTTTGTGCTAATAGATACCTACAGACACGATGAATTAGAGTGAAAGTTTAGATTAGAATCTTTCATTAAAATCTGCGGATAAAGTTAATAAGCCTAATTTGATTTTATGGTTGATCTCAGTTTCAACTGATTAACAATAGTTTTCTGGAGCGAGTATAATGTGTAAATAAAGTAATTTGTTGAGGAAAAACTAATTAGAAAAGTAAGAAATCTGAATTCGAATTCATGAGAAAGTTGCAAGCAGTCTATTGAAAGTTTTGTCATTCAGAAAATGATTGTCTTCTAGGCTTCGATGGCAGGAATATTCCTAAAGGAGACAAAAAAAAACTGGGAAGGGAAATCCAAAGTGCACAATATTTTTTCTGAATTACAGTTTTAGGATTTCCCTCGACAAAATAAATTTCAAAAGAATAGCTATTCACGTGCTTCCAAGATATTGCTTGGCACGCTCTCAATTTTAAATTTATAATTGCTATTTAAAAAACCAAAGCCATCTTTTCTTGTATTTAGATATTACGTGTCTGCCATTACACAATATGGTTTACCCCAGGCGTAGTTAACTGCTCACTTGAATAGTGTAGGTCATGATTACGATAAGCATGCTAACCGGAAGGCTACTTATATGAACGGGACGGTGAAATATGTTCTGATTCCTACTTATTATAGTTACGGCTTCATCGTTTTCGATGATTTTCCAATGTCTGAAATGACCTGTACGAGTTATGAAAACTTCATAGTTTTAATAACTTAAAATGACTTTTCATCAATAAATATGATATATATATCCCCTATGATTTTAGGCTTGTTTCGAAAATTATCAGTAGCAATATGAGGATCAGGTTATTTCGTACTTACCCATTTTCCCTTGCACCCGATAGGTACTTATTTTGTATCTTGTAAATGTAACTCATAGTGTATTAATGGTCGTGTTGATGAAAATGAGGTAGTTCAATCCAAGTTATCGCCCAAGGCTGTCTTTATTGTGCTAAATGATAAAGCAAATACCCTTGAGTGCCGCGAAGTGGTGTTTTTGTGTCGGACTAGTACCATCACACTATTCGATTAAAACTCTTTTAGTTTGAACTCTATTATAATTGCTATATAACACAGATTCAAATACGCTTAATTTTATTCACTCATCAATTATTTACTTTTGTTTAAGTGTATGTTAAAATAAAACTCGATCGTGCTCACTTCTATGTAGTTAATCGATACTTACATGTATAAACAAACAAGTTCTCAGGTTTAAAACTAAATCGGAAAATCGATAACTCGGGTTTCAACGTTTGGACAATTCATGTTGCCGACACAGCATATAAAACAAACATTTTACGACAGGTCAGTCGCGTTGGAATGGCGTATGCACTCCATGCACTTAAAGTAATGAAACCTACTTAAACGCACCTAGAAACCGTCAAGTAACTGATAAATATAAAACGATTTTTAAACTACCTTATCTCTTAAATTAATATTGTGTAGGTATAGTAAAGTAGGCATGCTAAACATCAATGATCGACTGCTAACAATCTTTATATGGAGATGATTTCATGTACAAGTTAAATATTGAATAGCACAAAATACCTAAAATAAAATAGAAGAGACTCTAGTTTGAAAGATTTGTTATCACAACTACATAGATTATCATACTCTTAAGGCTCTATGTATAATGCTCTCATACATTTACATTACTACACGATATTATTTCCTATTGTTTTCTGTGATTAGGAAACTGTGTTTTATACGTGGCGACGTAAAACTGGGACGAACGCACACAAAGGTGTATCGTAGTAAGCGGAACGAACTATTGCAAGCACCAATGAAATCTTGCATTAACTCGGAACAGTCGGAGTTATTTCGGGAAATCGTCTGGACTCTCTCCAAAAAGTGGAGGGAGTAGAATCAAAATCACTCGGTCACTTTCCTCGTTGAGTCAATGACATGAATGAGTAAGTATCAGGTCCAGAAACCCCGAATCTGTAAGACTAACGGGAGCGCTTCTCAGAACTACCTATGTATATATTTCTTCTACTCCATGACGTATGCATACATGTTTAATTTGACGCGGGATAAGGCGTGGGCTTCGGGAAAAATCATATACTTAGGCGGAATTGGTGAATCAATTCAGATAAATAACCAGCGTGGATAGAAAGCAGACAGAGAACGTTTTGTGAATGTAAATAGAACTTATGAGTCAGATTTTTGTTAGGGATACGCATTACGTACATACGTAAACTCCGTATGTCCTAAATGTTAATAATAATAATGTTTTATGTAAGTATCAACATATTCATGGAATCTTTATAACACTTGGAATCTGATACCTAGGACATGGAATTTGAGACACGAAGGCGAAATGCAATATAACAAAGTCTCACGTAAATGCAATGCTAATATAATATAAGTAAGCCATGCACACAAGTAATCCACATGATAATGATAAAAACTGTACAAGGGTTGCTACAAAGAATACAAATTATAAAATCAAAACGAACAGTACACAATCAACATGTAACGTTTGCTCTTTCGAAGACAGAAGCAATGAAATAAACCTAATTATAATTCTTGACATAGTATTTTTGCCAATCCGACGCAAATTAGTCCTTGCTTCGAACGAAGATGAAGGATTTAAGAATCATTTTGCTTTGATACATGGTTTTAAAATTAAAATCGGAGAACACTAGCATCGTGTGATCGTTTACATTAATATTTATTTCTACTCCGATTATCTTAGTATGATAGTCCTTGATAGTATATCTATAATATATGCACATTAGATCATCGCAGAACCTGTTCAGTAACCTTTAAGTACAGAACACGAGCGTAGATGATGTAAAAAGACGTTTTAAAAATGAAAAATTTGAGAAAATCTTCAATTGCCATGCCAATGATTATGTTAGAGTCTGTTGTTTGTTTAAGATTCAGGTTAGACGGATAAAATGGATATTCTGAGAATCCATTTTATTTTATTTTATTTTATTTTTTTTTTATTCAAGTGGAACAGCAAACAGCTACAGTATATAAGTATAAAAAAGAGATACACGAAACATGAACAATACCGTAGCCCACGACGCTGTTATTTTTTATTTTATGTCAAACATTTATCAAATAACATTGAATATCTACCTACTACTTATATTTCGCTATTTGATGCCATGCACACCAATGTAGGTATGTATTTTTGTCAATGTTAGGTAAAAACGAGTTTTTTTTTAACTCTTGAATAACTTTCAATAAGATACCTACCTACTTACGTTCAGCATTAAAAGAAAGATTGCGTAGTTTACCGCTTCAAGTATCACTTTTGTTGATTGGTAAATCCAAATGTTCAAGAAACTACGGACACTTGAGACTCCATTGAGATTTTCTTTTCATATTTACCAATAAATTTTATAAAGACGTTTTTGACATTATTTACCTCTTATTGTATTTGTAAATAAACAATATTAAACTTATAAATTAAATATAGCTACGTAAAACTGTTACATTTCCATCTTTGCGTAAGTAATACACACTTTGGCTACGCTTACAATAAAATTTTGAATGTTGAAATATGTATCGAGCAACCAAACCTAAACACGTTCTGGGTCGCTTTAAAAACAAACCATTAAGAATATGTTGTTTCCCATACAGCAATTAAATTTTATTTAAATATAAATAAATATGTAAGAATGCATTCACCAAATTGTACAAACGGCTATAAATCTGAAATATCAACGTAATACCGTGAGCTATTAAATTCTACCGACGTCTTCAGATAAAAACATCCTACATCTGTTTTATTGCCGCCAGTCAATACTCTTAAGATAATGCACGTAAACAGATACCGTTCAGAGTTATCATGAGTACAACATTAGCTGATGTAAAGCAGAGCGACCTACGAGTCGGGCAGATTCGTTCCGCTACGATAAAGGGATTAGTTCGTCACGCCGCACGGCATTTGTAATATTCCTGTTGCTATACCAACGTGCTTTAGATATAAAGAAAACGTTTAACGCTTAGAACATGTCGATAAGTACCTGACCGAAGAATCGTTCCCTCGCAGCCGCCATAGTCTCCGAGCGCGGTGAATTGGATCCTGAACTAGTGTCGTTATCTTGCTGCGTGTCGTTCTCCTCCTGCCGTGGAGGCAGCCCGTCGGGGACGTCCCCAGCCGGTGCTGCTGCTTGCACCAGCGTCTCGGCTGGTGCTGCTTTCTCGGAGCCGTCTTCCGCCATCGTCACCACTTTCTGCACGGCTCCGTTGCCTTTGCCACCACCCACACCGTTACTCTTCTTGCTGATACCCTTAAGTCCTTTCGATTTCTTCTTGTTCTTCGGCTTTTTAGGCGACTTGCCCACAGGGAAGCGTCCGCTGGCGCAGCACTGCACGTTACCCATGACGGTGCGCGCGCATGTCGCGGTTTACTCGGTCGGCGGGAGTCGGCTCGGTCGGTCGATCGTTCGAAGCGCGTCGGCGTCGGCGCCGACTCGCAGAATGAGTGCGGCGTGATAGTCCCCGGCGTCGCGGCGCCGCCCACCCGCCCCGGTATTTTCGACGTACTTCAAAATCGCACTGACCGCTGATTACGCGGATGCCATCCGCGAAGGATCGCACCCGAAAGCCGAACCGCGAGCCGGCCGCCGCGCTGGCGTCATCGTGCGCCCCTGCCTCCCGCGCGCCGCAAGGTCAAGGCGCGCTCATTGTTCCCGCTGGTGCCACTGGCTAGACGCGCGCCGCTCCGCTCAGATGCCCGACAACTATGCCTGGCGCCGCACCACCACCACCACCACTTACACGCGACCCTCTCACAACTGCTATCGATCACGCGATGTTTATGTTTGGCTACCACGGGAACGGCACTGTAGCTCGTCGATAGCGTCACGCCATTTGCACACCCCTGGCTTGCATATCGTTAACACCGAACGGTTGCGGTTTAAACAGAGTTGATGTTTGCACTTGGTACGTGTGGTGTCACCACGAATGTTTAGTTACTAGTGTTGTTGTGGCGTGCAATGTTTTGTTATCGTGCACGCGCGGAGGCTGATAGCGCGAGAGGCGCACCGCACGTGTCATGTCCGTCGCCTAGTAGCCGTAGTAAATAAAGCGCTGCTCGTTAACCACATGCGTCGCGGAAAACTGACGATTAGCCGGCACAATGATACCTACCATGTTTGCGCAAATACTTAAGTGATGGTAAAATAATATTATTTGTTTAGCCAACAGGATGTCCTGCAGCGATGCGGTTTATATTATTTTAGAGAGTAGGTACAGATTGGGTATGTAAAATTAAAATCAGTACCTACCTACTTCGTAACAGCATTCTAGCCTAATGAATGAGTGATTAATTTTCTTTTTCTTGTGATCAAAGCGAAAAGTGAGAAAATATTTCACTGTAGTGTAATGCCAGTTGCAGACTAAGAGCTAAGTGAAGTTAATTTAGTGTGTCAGTTCTTGTGTGCAGACCGCAAGCTATGAACACAAGTATGATACATTTCCTCAGCTATGCGAGCTAACCTAAGCTCACTCAGCGTAGTTCTTGGTCTGCAACCGGCTTAAGGGTATGAGGTGTAAACGACAATACCAAATCATGAAAATTAAGTAGACACCAACAGCTTATTCTGCTACTCAACCGAACGTTAACTAATTCCTAGACCTCTTAGAATTTTCTATCACCTTTAGCTAAGTCTCGTGTCGAATCTCGGTATCTTCTACAAACCAAAATTAAAAATTAGGTAGGTAGTATGGTACTCATTAATTTACTTGCGCTTTTCTAATTATTTTTTCATTTAATTCACTTGATTTAGTAATGAACAAAGACAGTCAAATAGAAATATAGATGCCGAGGCATCTGTAACATAATTATGTAAACAGAACGGTTTGGGATTCTGTGTTGATGCGATGTTGCAATTTCACTGAGAAGATAATTATGCGGATGTGGAGCACAGCAGGCAAGCTTTTAGCGAGTTTTTAACATGTATCGTGTTACACCGTCGCACGGTGGGCTGAAAATCGACTTTCGTAGAACTTTTAAATTTTTGTGTCTTTTTTTTCTCGGATAATGATTTTGTTTACCAATACTGTACTCACACAAGGTAAATTTAGCATATAACCGGATGATCTATTATTTTTAACGAAGAATTTGTATGAAGTTCATGTGAAAAATCCGCTTATAAGTATTAGGAACAACAAGATAAACCGTACAGTCCTTAAAGATGGTTTCAGAACGAATTATTTATGATTTATTGACATACCACGTACCTATAACGGTTTCTACTGCAAAAGTTAATAAACATGAAGTTAATTTTGGCAGCTGCTTCTGGATTTTTCAGCATATATTTAATTATATAGAATGCGGTATCCTCTCGACCATCTTGCTTTAAAAGTAATGCAGCTGAAGTGGCCAATTCATTTAAATCTTCGCATTTATGATCGTCAAACCTTCTCTTCTTCTGTTTGCTTCCCAGATCTTCGAATGCTTATCGAGGTGTTTTTGTAATTGTACGACGACGACGATGTTGACGGTTCTGGAGAGATTAAATGTGCGCTAGGTCTCTCGTCATTTGATTATTGGATGACAAAACTGGTTCGCACGCAACTTGTCCAATCGACATTAGCCTGAAGCCAATTTTTGTGCTGCTTTCTGAATGTATCAAGGATACGGTTCTCTTTGTTATCTACGCTCATTAAAGGTGTGTTGGCTAAAGTGCTTTATGATTTTAAATATTTACTAGAACTCCTAATTATTCACTTCCCAGAATAATAATAATAATATGAGACAACATCCACACAAGGTCTTCAGGTCCCGAACTAGGCAGAGCCTGTACTACGGTAACCTGATGACTGATATACATACTTATATACATATACACACCCAGACACAGGTCAAACAGACAATACATGTTCATGACATGTTCAGAATAAAATGGTAAGTACATTAAATTATTAAATATCACTTATTCAGCTGGTGAATACTTGGCATTTTGGCTTGATGCTTTAAAAAGAGTCAAGAGAGAATAAAAAAAATGAAGTCACCTGTTTATATGCTAAAGTAACCTTGTGTGAATATTTGAGTATAGTAATGGTAAACAAAAGCCATATCCAAGAAAAAAAGGACATACAAATTGAAATCCCTACGAGTAGGTATGTCTGTGGAAGTCGATTTACAGCCCACCGTGCGTCGCAGCGAAAAATAATGTTGTTTCGCTTGGCTAATGGACTGATGGTAGTGGTTTTAGCTCTTACTATTGGTTTTTTGTATCTACTCGACATCATTCATAATTTTTTGTAATCTGATAGCTGTTGCCCGCGACTTCGTCTGCGATCCAGGATGAAAAGTAGTCTCTGTCCTAACCCAGGTTATGGTCTAGCCATGTGTCAAATTTCATCCAAACCCACTCAGCCGTCTTAGCGTGAAAGCGCACACATTCACTTTCGCATTTATAATAATATTATTATAATTATGTATTATTTTATTACGTACCTAACCTATATATAATATATACATATTATAAGTTAGGATCACGATAATCATTTTGTTTGTTGCGTATCGAGATTGGGCTTTATTAAATTTACTGATGGCATAGAAATATTTCCTCTTTAAAATATTAAATGTCATCTTTTTGTCGGATATTGTTCCGAATCTGTAAAATTTTAATTGTTTGTCCAAAGATACCGACGAGCAAGCAATGTTACAGTTTAGTGTGACAATGCACCGAGTTCCAGTTTCACAGCTCTAGCCATAATAAAACACAGCGCGGCGCGGGCGCCGCGCCGTACACGCACCGAAACACATGCTATTTTCGATTCAGATATGGGACGCGATTTGACCAGAGCGATAATGTTTATTTATTGTGAATATTAAAAATATGCCAGACATCTTGGAACTGGGTTTATTAGATAAAATAATGGCGATTTTTTTTTGACGTGTAGTGACGCTAAAACTACTAATGAGTATTTGGTCCCGAATAATAATTAAATTATTGATAAATGTTATTTTATTTCTGTAAATTGGTTGTAAAAAACCCTTATCAAGTCAGAATAAATAATAATATTTTAAAACTGGATGAGGTCGGAATGCCAATAATTCGAAAACTACTTGACTATTCGTTAGTCTCGTGGTTGCCAGCTCGACTTCTAAGCGTGGGGTCCTTTTCTTTTTTGAGCTTGGGTAATCATCAGGTAAGTAACGTCATTCAGACTCTTACTGACTAAAATCCACCCGTGTTCCTTCAGTTGTCGGACTTTCCCGCAACCCTGGCAGGCATCGGCCCTAGCGGACCCCGTCATTGATGCTGACATCTCTTTGAGGCGCGCGTGGAACACAACGTGCCGTCGACCCGGGCCTGGTCGTTATCGAACGGCGAGGTGCCCATTGCTCGCCGTTCGCAAGCCCGCGTGTACGGTGGCCGGGAATCGGCCTGCGATTCCCGACGCCCAGGGCGTCTCCTGCGGCGGCTAGAGGCGTACAATGACTCTTTCAAAGAGCTTGCCCACCTCGTCGAGCAGTACGATTGGCCGGTAAGTGGACGGAGAGTCCGCTGGGCACCCCGCCTTCTTAATAAGGACCAGTTTCGCCGTCTTCCAACGAAGTGGGAACTGGCCCCTCTCCACGCATGCGCTTAGGAGCCCCCTTATTCGAGGCCCGAGAGCCTCCGAGGCTAGGACCCAGGCTTTCCCAGGTAAGCCGCCGGGTCCTGGGGCGGCGGTCCTGGGTGACTCGCAGCTCTACCTCGGTCACCTCCGGAGCATCGTCGTCGTCGTCGGCGGTGTGGTCCGCATTGAGCACCGCAGTAGGCGGAGCCATGGGCGGGGAGATATGTTCCCCTCTAGAAGGGAACAGAGCGCCACCACGTCCTCCACGAGCTGCGTCCTGCGTCAGCAGGGGAGCCCATGGGCGGAGCTTCTCTCGCACCAATTTGTAGGGGCGTCCCCACTGGTTCCTGTTCAGAGTCTCCAGCGACTCCTCGCGGGCCAGTCCCTGGCCCAAGCGTGGGGTCCTCTGTTCGATTCTCAGTTTGGGCAAAGTGTTTATGGGTTTTGCCATTAGGAATTTCTTAGTAACAGCCCGGAGTTTGGTAGTTGGCAGTGTGTGATACCCCCGTTTCCTTCTGTGAGACAGTCGTCTCGCAGAAGGAGGCTGCGGAAAGGGAGAGGGAGATCTCGTCCTCTCACCCGGCCCGCAGAAGGCGCACCGGGCGTCGGCGGAGGGCGGACAACGCCCTCTTCCAGCCCCCCTAAATGGGTCCAGGGGCGACGGACTCGGGGACGTCCGTCGCCCCCCACACACCAGGACCCGAGGTGGCGGCGCGTAGTGTTCCACGCGCGCCCCTGTTAGACGTCGCGGGGGGAGTCAAACACCTCACTCCCCCCCCAGACCCGAAGAGGCCCGCAGTGGCGGGCCGGCACCAGTCGGGGGTTGTGGAAGGATCGTATGTTCCCGCGACCCCCGGCGTAGGTGTGAGATGGAACACCGGGGTGGTTTTTAGTCAGTAAGAGTTTGACAGACCCCGTCGCCCGCCCCAGGGCGGCGGACATCCATGAGGATTTTCCACCCCGGAAACAAAAAAAAAAAAAAAATGTGTGATACCCCCGTGCCTCGAAAGCTCACTAAGCCGTTGGTCCTGCGCCTGATCTGTCTCCGGTCGTGTCGGATTGCCGTCCCATCGGACTGAAAGTGAGGGAACCTGTGTCTGCGCACACACTTGTGCACCATAGTATCTCCCGCGCCGAAGACTAGTCTCCGTTGAGATTGGCCTCATGGCCGAAATACAGTCTGGAAGACTATATTTTGAAAAAGGCAAATTCGTAGCACGTTGATTAAAATGTGGGAAATTAAATGCATATTTCTGTTATAAAAAATAACTCTACATTATATAATTTACAATGGTGCAAAGATATAAAACTAAGGTACGCATGGCTACAGATCAAGCTATATTTTCCAGTATAAGCTGATCTCGCGTTCTATAGGATTTCCTTACAACGAGAGGTTAGTGTAAACTGGATAATTATAGCTTGATGTGTACCTACTTAATAGTGTTCAATTATTTTCTCTGTGGCGTTTAAACCTTGTCGGTAATGGTCGTTATTCTCTTAACGATAGTAATGGACTGGAACGTCATGGTTTGCTTAATAGCGCAGAATAAATAAAGAACACTCACAACCGTTTGGGAGAATTTCATAGAACCGTACAAAGCAATAACAAGGAGTTCGTAGAAACTATAAGTTTTTAGTTTACTACATATTAGTAGCTGAGGTGAATCCGACCAAGCTTCGAAGAGATTTATATTCAGATAGGTACAAAAATCATTATTTTTTGTGACTATCATAACATGATGAATAACGGGCTAAATTGGAGCTTCGCAATAAAAAAATGCTTTTAGAATGGTTTAAAAATCATTACAAAAACCATTAAATTCGGAGTGATTACAACAATTTCGGTTTTATTCCCAGCAATGGGAACATTATAGGCTGAATATGGCAATGAGAATACTATAACTTGAGATGAAAGTCAAAATATTGTAATAAAATAAAATAAAAATATTTTAAAAATAAATTCATAACTCACCGTATCTGCATCACTTTCTTCAGTAGCAATGGCCACTCCTTTGTCCAAGTGACGTTCAGCAATATCCATTTCCCTATCCAGTTCAGCAGATTCCAGTTCCAGTTGAGGAGATGACTGCAGTTCTTCAAGTCCTGGCGACGGAGGATCACGATCGGTGTGCAGAATGTGGCGAGCAGGCATCTTCAACACCAGAGGTCTGAAGTTTAAACGGGAAGTGTCTGCAAAAAAGGAAAGAGAATTTGTACCTTATCATGGGAGTCTTAAAGACCATGCTTCCATTATGATTCATGTTACTATTTATTTTATTATACAATGACATGGGAGAGGCGTATGCTCGTAATTTAATGAGTTATATCGATTGGTACTTTATAATTTATAGCGCCATTTAGAGTATTATATGACTGGGGTAGCCAGGACCACGGAGCAGAAACAAAGAGGAGGTGTTGTAAAGTCATTCTCCATACAAAAGTAGTGTCGCAGCCTCGCGGGGTGCGGGGGGAGCCCAAACAGCAGAAAGCCATCTAGTGGCTAGTAGCAAAATCATCTCATAGGCAAATTAGACAGATGGCCTAAGATGTCGTAAGAGTTCTGCTATGTTTCATTAAATGTCACTTTTATTGTAAGGAGCCGGATTCAGGTTTAATAGTTTTATAATATACCGATATACTTTTATTTCTATTATGTCCGACCGAAATACATTTTTTGACTGAAACCGAAACCGAATTTCGGCAGCGGTTTCAGATTCGGCCGAAACCGAAACTTCCAGAAATTAACAAGTGTCAGGGAAAAATAAAGAAAACGTTTTTATAATCATAGTTTTATTTTTTTTATCTTTAAATCTTCTCTTCTAAATTTTTCTTCTGAACTTAGTTACCGAAACTAAACCGAATTCCGTTTTTTGCCGAAACTCGACATCTATTTGACTTCACTTTTCATATAGCATATTATGTAGGTATGTGCTTATCAAAAAAGTCTGAGTGCGGACCTGCAATTTGTCAGTACTTCCGCTACTTGCCGATAGGGGGCGGCAATTACCGAACATTCGAGAAGAAATAAATTACAAATTTAATTTTAATTTGACTTACGAGTGGAAAGATATCTTTATTGCGTTTGAATTTGATTGATCCGTATAACTTCTGCAAGATAAAACAGCATTTCATGTTAATGCAATGAGTATGGGTCGGGAATACTTTTTAATCGTTTAAAAGACTAAACAAATACATGACAACCTATCCGCTTCACAACGACAGTTGTACTGACGAAAGCGCCGCCTGGTCGCAAGTAGTGCAACTACCGTGTGACGTAACGACTACATTGGTGGCTGATGGACTACTTTGATTGCAACACCTCCTCTTTGTTTCTGCTCCGTGGCCAGGACTCTATCCCACCGTGGGTTCTGATGCGATTGAATATGTGGTTTCTATGATCTTGAAGAGATTCTTTCTATAAAATGACGAATTGTCCACGGTTCATAGTTCTATTCGTTATTTAAACGAAGAATAACCAATAAAGTTCGTAGCAACTCTACCAGTAGGTCATCTAATTAGTTACAGTGACATGCAGTCGATTTTATGTACGAGTAGATGTAAACGTAGTTTATGCCAATAGTTGTAGCTAATTTTATGAAGGAACTATTTGTTAGTAGGTAACTGGGAATGTGCGTAAATTTTAGAAACATTTTCATTCAACATGTGACATTTAATAACTACCACAGACTAATAACTACTAACATAAACTTAATCTTTACGATCGTAAACTACACTAAATAGCAGTTTACCAGCTTAAAACTCCTTATGATGATTTTCAAGAACCAAATAAAATAATGTGTATTATTTTTAACTTAGGAGGTCGTTACGGCTGATTTATATTTAAAAATAGCTTCTCTAAACATGTACCACTTACGTATGGAAGTTCTAATCTCTCTATTGTAATCGTAAACAAGTTACGCAATCAAAACATAGCCTTGGTACGAATTAACAAAGGAGGTTAAAACAAAATCTTATGTCACACTGAAAGTTTTTAAAATAGGCTAGGAAGAAAAGGAACCGATGAAAAATTGATTTAAATTTATAATGAGGAACTCTTTGTGATTCTGTAGACGTGTAATGAATTCATTTATGACATTTGTTTTTACAAATCGGCGGTAATATAAAAAGTGTCTGTCGTGCGTCGAAATGGATTTGACTAGAGAAATTTTTCGTGCAATGATTTATTATGACTTTCGTTGCGGTCTTACTCAACAAAAATGTTACAATAGACTTCGATTAGCATTTCAGGACGAAGCCTCATCCCGTGGCACTGTACACTCGTACAACTCGTGTAATGATTTTAAACGTGGTCAAAGCAAACTCACTAATGATTCGCGAGAAGGACGTCCTTCTACGGCGACTACTGAAGATAACGCGAGTGCTGTGCGGCTAATGATAGGAGCTGATCGAAGGGTGACATATCAACAGATTCGGGCTGCTTTAGGCATTGTTATGAGTCAAGTACATTGTTGTGCATTCTTACATGCACATTTAGGCGTCAGAAAGCTTTGTATTAGATGGACACCTCATAATTTGACGGAAGATCAAAAACGCCGTCGTTTGGATTGGTGACGCTCAATGCTTGAAAATTATGATGGAGGTGACTCGAATGCTGTATATGACATCGTGACAGGTGATGAAAGCTGGATAAATTGTTACGAACCCGAAACCAAAAGACAATCTGCGCAATGGATGTTTCCATTGCAAGATTTGCCGACAAAAGTAAAGAAGGGCCGAAGTCAAGGGAAAAACATGATTGCCTCATTATTTGGACGAACGGGTCATTTCGCAACAATTATTCTAGAAGATAAAATAGTACATTACTGCAGCGGCCAGCAAAAGAGGTACATACTCGTACCTATTGATGGACGAACGTGTAAATGTGGGCTGAGGCGAAGCCGATGCACACATACGTAAGTCCATAAATGCCTAGATGTGGCCAAGGTTTGTATAGTACTTTTCTCAAATAATGTGCGGACATTAAAATACAATTATTTTTCAAAATCAATGACGAACGACGAACAACAATAATTTTTCCCGCGTGTGATCATTTGTTTTTTTTCAACAAACAGCTTTCTATTTGCAAGCCAGTTTGAAATTTAAATAAAACCTTTGATAAGTTACCTCCTTGGTTACCATGTTTCAAAGTAAAAGATAATCTATACATATAATAAAATGGTAGGAAAGTCAAAACTACACATTGAATATTTTTTTTAAAGAATACCTGGGATGTGATCTAGAATCGATACCGAAGCCGAAAATATAGTTTTTTGAATTTTTTTTCTGTTTTTCTGTATGTCCGGGATAAACTCAAAAAGTACTGCATTGATTTACTTCAAATTTGGCACGAATATTATAAAGAAGTCGGGTCAACATGTAGGCTACATATTATCACGCTATCACCGACGGGGAATGAGCAGTGAAACTTTATTTCTTCAACGCATTCTGTAACAACGTGTAATCTAACGACGCATATTTGAATGTTGTTATTATGTTAACCATGCTATAAGCTAGCTTCACACTATAAAAATCATGCAATATAAGTAACTTAGGCCGATAAACATAATTAAATTAGTATATGTAGTATCAATTGTAAAGCAGCGCCATCTATGAGATTTCAAAAACATCAAGTCGAATTACATGTGTAAGCCCTTTTTGGATATAACTAATTTAAATTTGATCATGTTGGCGAGGTTAATAGTTGTTTTTAAAAGTCATAGATGGAGTTGTGCATTTTCTTCTTAAAAACTGTATCGTTAATTCGTTTCAGAGATGAGCAAGACAATTAAAAAAAATGTGTTTCTATAAGTTTTAAGCTGCTTCATCTATGTCTTATGAAATTCATCGAGTTTGTCTGTATGTAATAACAAACAGAACTCAAAAAGAACTTCATAGATTTATAACAAAATTTAAACTCGAAAACGGCACGCTATTGCTGTAAGCAATTTGAGCTAAATAACGAAGAAAGAGGAAAATTAAGCATGCCATGTATATCTTAAAGATAAGACATGCTTTTTTTTACAGTACAGAATAAATATAGTAATAGAGTTAGTACAAAAGAGTTACGAAGCACATCTGAAGCGGTTTGGCGGATACTGGCGTTCTCTATACATGACAGGCATCCTACCGTCATGCATTTAGACGTCCACCTAGAAAACGGCCAACGCATATATTTTGATCCCGACAATGTTGCTGAGCGCTTGGAAAATCCGCGCCAAACAACTCTCTTGGCATTTTTCAGGCTCTGTGAAGTCGACCAGTTTGCGAGGTCCCTTACGTATGACGAGGTGTCTTCATATTACACGTACGACAAGTAAAGGGGTGTATTTAACCGACGTCGACGAGGAGGTGCCATGGAAGGTTTTCCGGGAATTTTCAAGGACACCGCATTGGGTAGAGTATAAACCGTGCACCCGAATAATGGCGAATGCTATTTTCTGCGGTTGTTACTTCACACGATCCGAGGCCCAACGTCTTTCGCCTTTCTGAGGACATTTGATGGCGTGGAGTATCCCACTTACCGCGCAGCCTGCGTAGCACGTCACCTTCTCGACGGTGACCAAAACTGGGATAATACCCTCGCGGAGGCGAGCGTCAGTGACAGTCCCAGCCGCATGCGTCATCTGTTTGCCGTCATCTTGGTGTTTTGTGGAGTCGCGAACCCGGTAGCTTTGTGGGAGAAGTATCGCCATCATCTGTCTGAAGATTTTCTACGAGCCTTGTGGCGTTCTACTGGAGACGAAGTCGAAGTAACTGATGAACGCGTGCTGAACACCTGTCTCAGTTCACTTCAAGACGGGGTTATTTCTATCGGTGGCAATCCACTGGTCGAATATGGGTTACCAGCTCCCCAATCATCACCGCATCAAGACCGTATAAATCGGGAGTATAACGCTGAGACAATTTACGATCTGGGTGAAATGACCACCATACGAAATTACCATGTCGCTTTGTTCTCTTCAGAACAAAAACAAATTTATGACACCGTTCTTGAAAGCGTTGCGCAAAACCAGGGTAAAATGTTTTTCATGGATGCTCCTGGGGGAACAGGAAAAACATTTGTTACCACTGGCATACTTGCAGAGGTCAGGAGGCAAGGCAAAATTGCCATTGCTGTAGCGTCGTCGGGAATCGCTGCCACACTGCTTCCGGGGGGCAAGACAGCACATGCGATGTTTAAAATTCCCATCGATTTAGAGAGCGCCGAAACGCCTGTTTGTGGTGTGTCACGTAACAGTGATAAGGGACACATGATAAAGGATTGCTCTCTGATCGTATGGGATGAGTGTACGATGGCCAATAGGAAGGCAGTTGAGCCCGTGGACAGAACCTTGCAGGACATCCGCAGGAACGAACATTTGATGGGTGGTGTCACAGTTCTGTTCAGTGGCGATTTCCGACAAACGCTTCCCGTGGTGACGCGGGGATCGAGGGCTGACGAGGTGAATGCTTCGTTGAAACAATCTTCGTTGTGGTCACGAGTTCGTACGCTGCGCTTGACCATTAATATGAGAGCTCGGCTCCGCGGCAATGCACGTGCTCAAGAATTCTCCGATGTCCTTCTAAGTCTTGGTTAAGGCACTCTACCAGAGGAGAGAGGTGGACAGGTGGTGCTTCCAGAGTCTCTCGGTAGAGTTGTAACCAGCATAGAAGAACTCATTCGCTGTGTGTACGGGGACATCAGTCGTATACCGCACCAGCAGAATTCTTGGGTGTGTGAGCGGGCCATTTTGACGACCAAAAATGATCAGGCTGCAGCAATTAACGAATGCATTCTCTCGGAAATTGAGGGGAATGAAGTGGTCTACACCTCTATAAACACTGTCGTCGAGCAAGATGACGCCACACATTATCCCGTGGAATTTCTGAACTCCCTGTCAGCAAGTGAACTTCCAGCGCATACCATCAAGCTGAAGGTCGGTGTCCCGATTATGCTTCTTCGGAACCTATCTCCTCCGAAGTTGTGTAATGGGACCCGCCTTAAAATCATCTCGCTCCACATACACACCATTGAGGCGGAAATTCTTACGGGTTGTAGCGTCGGCGAGGCAGTATTTATACCCCGCATTCCCCTCATACCTCATAACTTCCCGTTCCAGTTCAAGCGCGTACAGTTCCCCGTGAGTATTTGCTTCGCGATGACCATCAATAAGTCGCAGGGGCAGACACTGAGGGCAGCGGGTGTCGACCTCAGGACGAGCTGCTTCTCACACGTGCAGCTGTACGTCGCTTGCTCCCGCGTCACCAGTCCTGACTCTCTTTACATTTTGGCTGCGGAGAGCCAAACCACTAATGTTGTTTATCGAGAAGTCCTATAAGTATGTATTTTTACCCTATTCGGTATTCATTATTTTCTCTATCTGCTTCAGTCACAACTTATGACTTAATTCAGCAGAATCACCATAAAGTCATTTATTCAAAGCAGGCTGAAAATCAGCACTTTTTGAAGGGCAATTTTACAAAAGACAGTCTCCCTCTATTACTGCACTTTCTGTAGATATGAAATGTAAAGAAGAAACGGGTAAATGTATGTTCATTTAAAAGGTATAATCGTAGGTATTTTTGGTGCTGTATAGCGTTCACGCAGACGACGACGTCGCGGGCAGCAGCTAGTAATAATAATAATAATATGGGACAACATCCACACAAGGTCTTCAGGTCCCGAACTAGGCAGAGCCTGTAGTACGGTAACCTGATGACTGATATACATACATACATACATACTTGATATACACACCCAGACACAGGTCGAACAGACATGTTCATGCACACAAATGTTTGACTTGTCCGGGGATCGAACCCGGAACCAGCGGCTCAGAAGGCAGGGTCGCTACCAACTGCGCCAACCGGTCAGTCGTTCCATGTTTAAATTACTCGATAGATATGAGTTTACTATGTACTTTATTTGGCCGCTAAACCACGACAGATATGGATTTTCATACAACTTTTGCCGGCCGCTGCTCGCATGTATTTGGCCAGTACAGCAATTTCGATTTATCTCGAAGAAGGTTGTTAAAATAATGCTCAAATTTCCATGCATGTTTGAGAAAAGACTGTTACTGCAGATTGGTCTAACAGTCATTCTTTACCAGTAGTCTTTGAAAATGTTAGACAGCAGCGCCCAAGAAACAGGTTGAATATTTGTCTATCGACAGTGTGTAGTTAGTAAGTCATCTTCCTTACAGTCCTGACCTGGCACCTCGTGACTTTTATTTATTTACAAAAATAAAAGATAAACTTGGAATTCGTTTTATGAACCCTGAAGATGTCGTTCGTGGTTGCGTTTCAAAAAGGCGTGGAAGAAATACCTAAAGAAGGATGGACCTACTGCTTCAGCCAATGGTTCCATCGCATGCGACGGCGCTTAGAAAGGAACGGAGACTACTTCGAAAAGCAATAAAAATATTAACAGGCTTCTTCATCATTCCGTTATTTATTTTCTAAAAACTTTTAGTGTGACCCACGTACCTACATGTTATATTAAGCTTCAAATCAAGATTGATTTATGACACGGATTTCATAATGAAACGACCTTTGAAAATTTATGTGGCAAATGTACAGAAACTCAATGCAGTTCATCTGAATGCGCTTTTAAAAACATTAATTAAGAGTGCATTACATTTAAAGTTGAGTCCTATTTAAAAATCTTTTCGTAGTGCAGATCGAGGTGATAATTATTTTTCAGAGGGTAGGTACTTATGACTAAAAGCGTTTTCTTGCCGATAAAATATTTGAATTAGATACTAGTGGCAATTTGAATCAAAGAGAAGTACGGAAGAAAATTATATGTTGCTCTGACTCCAAATAATTGGAATAAGGGCAGGTGAATGATGACTAGCTGCAACTTTAGCCTATAGAACTAGCTTGATACTAAGAACTTTAAACATAGGGATTCAAGCACTTACCTTTGGAGTCATTTTTTTGTAATTTCTTCATAACTTCTCGTGCGCCATGCAGCGTCTGTGTTGCTGTAGAGTGAATGGGTCTTATGGACACACGCTGAAGCCCACTGCCAGGCAAAATCGATGTCATAACTTTTCTGAGTTCATCTCTTTCAGGACTCCTGTACTGAGTAATTAAACTTTCGTCTTGATCTGCATCTATATCTATGAAGCAATCCTCGAACTGCTCAAAATTCTCGAGATCCGAGTCTAGTTCGCTTCTAGATCCGTGAATTTTCGGCCTGTAAAATGAGTCTGAATTTCTTCTATAATCGATCTGCTTCGGATCTGGCGAAGAATAGCTTCGTATCACATACCCTCTTTGCACGGTCTGAGGCGATGCGACTTCTGGATCGTTTTGAGGCGCTGGTGATGAATAGCTTCTCGGCAGTAGGCTTCTTGTGCTCTGCGTTTTGCGCTGCTGCTGTTGCATCGTTCTAGTTGATATCAGGCTCTTGCCGCGGCCCGCACTTTGAGCCTGCGGTAGCTCTTTACGCCGCATGGCAAAGTTTCACTCTTCGCGTTTAATCAGCTCCTGCAACGTGTGGAACTGATTGGATCTTGGGACCAACTGACATACGGAATAGCACGGCTCCAGCTTGTAAGTTCGTTTTGTGATCTATGAATATCGAATACCAGCTGATCGAATTACGGTATCGTGTAACAAGGCTGGGTGCAACCAGATGATATATCATATGGTAAGGAACGGTGAGCACGACCGACTTACTGATAATTCTGTACACAGATAACAATTTAATGTGTTAACAAGACACTGGTTCACCTACGCTCTGATCTTCGATAAGATTCATAATTTAATCTCTGGTTCACGTTTCACGACCTGTTACTGTTATTGCTAAGGTTAATTCAATTGCAAAATATGGTATTGTCCACGTGTCTAGTAGGTACTACACTTCCATTTATCGCAGTCCATTATTTTCCATTTATCTGACACTTATCTTCGGCACTTAACACAATATAATAGTTTCCTTTTGCGAGCACTGATTGTTTTAATTCACACGCACTTGTTAACAACTTCAGCGACGTTCGTGCTTGCTTGATAAACAGTTTATATTATTTGCAATAAAATATATTCAAGTGCATGACGTGGGATAAACAGAATACTACTAAGCTTGATGTATTAAAAGTATACGAAGAGCCTTGCGTACGCGCATCGTGGGCGGACAACTTTCTCTTTTTAGGCCAAGCTCCATTGATATTAAAACATATCGAACACATACTTAAGTAGTACCTACCTATAGCACTTAGTACCTACCTATAGTACTTACTTGAGTGTAATGATCTCCCACCATAGGTACCTACCTACTTGCTATAACTTATCTCATAGTCAGCAGATTTTATAAACTCAAACTCAAAGCATTTATTTCAAATAAACCAATTACAGGCACTATTGAATTGTCAAGGGGTCGGTCAGTCAGAAAGATGAAGCTAGTTGCCCATTCCAAAGCGTAGTAGGTACCTATGGAGAAGAACGGGCAAGAAACTCCATGGACACTCTTTTAAATCAAAATAGTGGTTACATCATTCATGTTGAAATTATACATGTGAGAACGATGTAGAAAGACGTGCACGTTAAAAGCGTCCGTAATAAAAAGATAAAAACAATTCAGGAAAATTCTAGGATCCTCGTCCAGTGCCAACAGTGGCTACTAACGAAAAAATGTTAGCTTTCCTTTGAAATATTAGGGGTTAAAGTATGAAATTGCCGATTTGTACTGAAAAATTTAAATTCGTTTTTTTTTTAATTTAACATAATAGGTTGGGGAAAAAGTATCTTCGTTTTTTTTAAGAAAATTCATAACATTTTTTAATATAGTTTGTTTACATTTAACTAAAGTATGTAGGTACCATTTTGTTCGATAACTTTTTGCCATCTTGTAGGTAGGGACATGATCCCATTGCTATAGAAATCTTGGGACTTCTGATCAAAATACCGCGACAAGTGGTTTTGGCAGTCCTCTCGTGATGTTAACCTGACACTGCCTAAAGAATTCTGAAGAGACCGAAACAGGTGGAAATCTGAAGGTGCAAGGTCAGGACTATACGGCGGATGCATTAACACCACCCAGCCAAACTCTCTTAATTTTTGCTGAGTGGCTAAAGATGTGTGAGGTTTAGCGTTATCATGATGAAAAACCACACCCCTTCTGTTGATTAATTCCGGCCGCTTTCTCTCAACTTCTTGCTTTAATCTCATCAGTTGTTCGCAGTAAAGTTCAGAATCGATGGTCCTGCCTGGTGGTAACAGCTCATAATGAATAATGCCCTTCCAATCCCACGACACCTTGTTGCGAGTTAACCCGGGTTTCGTCACAGTCTGTGAAGCCTGACCGGCTTTTGATCACGACCTTTTTCGCACGTTCTTGTCGTACGTGATCCACTTTTCATCACCAGTTATCAGCTTCTTCAAAAATGGTTCGGTTTCATTACGTCGTAATAAAGAATCACAAATGAGTACACGGTTCATTAGGTTTCTTTCAGTGACCTCGTGAGGTACCCAAATATCGAGCTTTTTTGTGTACCCAGTTTTTTTTCAAATGCGCCAAAACTGTTTTGTGGTCAATTCCCAGGTCTTCAGCTACGTCGTAACTACTGATATGCAGATCTTGCTCCACTTTTTAAAAAATGGCATCCATTTTATCTGTAATAGACCAGAGCGACGTGCATCTTTGACATCAAAATTTCCGGATTGAAAACGCTTAAACCAAATTTGTGCTACTCTCACAGACACTGCACTAGGTCCATAAACATCGCAAATTTGTTTCGCGGCTTGTGTTGCATTTTTATCTTTTTTGTAGTAACATTTTAAAATGTATCGAATTTCTTCATTAGATTCACTCATCTTGACGGTACGAAAAACAAATGAAAATCACACATTTTCCTAATTTGAATTTGGAATTATGTTCTTTAAAATTTAAACTTTCAATGATACCAAAATCAGCCAGATACAAATACCTAGTATAGCCAAAGAGATTTTATTACAAGTTCCTACATACTATAATGCGAAAAGACTTTTTCCCCAACCTAATATTTGTTAATCAAAATAATTACCATTAATATCTATACATTGCTGCCATCTAATAGTAAGGTCATTTATGCCTTTGCGATAGAATTCTCATGATCTAGATTCGACAAACTGTGTGAAAGCATTTTGTACTGCCTCCTGAGAAAAAAACTTTTTATCATGTAGAAAATTGTCGAATTGACGAATGGTTTCTAATTACAGTTCCTGTACAGTTAAAACGGTTTCTCGTGCTGTATGAGGTCACGCGTTATCATGGAGCAATAATGCTTAAGATCGATTCATGAGTCGGGGCTGTTTCACTGCTAGTTTTGCTATCATTGTTCGGAGTTCGGCACAGTAGACATCTGCTGTTATTGCTTGACCAGATCGGAGAAAGCTATAGTGAATAACACCATGCTGAGACCACCAAACAGTTACCATTACCTTTTTATTGGTAAGCTTTGCTTTAGGACACTGTTCCGGCGTTTGACCTGGGGTCAGCCATTGCATTTTTCGCTTACGGTTATCGTAAAGAATCCACTTTTCATCACATGTCACAATTCGATCCAATATTCCTTCATTTCTGTATCGATTCAACAAGGCAACACTAGTTTCAACACGCGTTTCTTTCTGCAGATCAGTCAAATCATGAGGCACCCATTTCTCATATTTTTTATTTTATTGATTTGACGCAAATATGTCAATATTGTTGGTAAGGTAACGTTAAACGATGCCGCTAATTCCTGGGTAGTTTGGCTCGGAGCAGCTTCCACCATCTCTTTCAATTCATTGTTATTCACCTGTGTGGGCGGTCTTCCACGTGGTTCATTCTTCAAATCAAAGTTTCCATCACGAAAGCGTTTAAACCAAAATCGCACAGTGCGTTCCCCTCTCCAAACGCAACATTGATATTGCGAGCTGTTTCTGCCGCGTTAGTTCCGCGTCGGAACTCGTATTCAAAAATAACTCGAATTTTCGAAGTATCCATCTTTCTTGTCTAAGCTGAATAAAAAAAAACAACTGAAAGTCGATAATCGAATGTTGCACATTTTTTTAAAGAAGAACTTCAAGTACCATGTGAAAAAATTTCACTCAAAAATCTCAAACCATGAACGTTCTATGTCAATTGGAAATACCTAATACAATAAAACGGCAATTTCATACTTTAACCCCTATTATTACAAAATATAATTATTTAATAGTCATGCCATAACCCATGACATTACGTGACAAAGACATATAAAGCCCGCGACTCTACCAAAAAATGCAACGATCATGACCTACAATGAAGTTATGGTATGTTGGTAGTTACTGTGTATGGAAGACAAGTAATAAAAATATAACTGATAATGTGCAACGTAATAACCAAGAGTTGTCCTTTATATTTTTGACACATTTATAATTGCACGCCTCATAACGCGAAGCGGTTGAGGTAGTGCTTTATTCCCGACTCGTCAAGGTCAAGCAACTTTGTGATCGTCAAATGCCTCTATCACTTCTATATTGCACTTATACAATTATATGAATAGATGTACATCGAGAAAACACTTAAATTAAAGCATCTTATACTTTTTAAAAATCATTTTATTTTGCTACTTTGAAAAAAAAACGTTTCAAAAAAAACTTTACGTGGACGTGATGTCTGTATGCTGATTTTGTATGTACCAACGATAACTGCCGAAAAAAATTATATATCGACACCGGGCTTTTTTATTAGTTCCAGAATTCGGTGAACTGGTGCCGTATTTCATACCAGTAGCCTAGTTTACGTAGTTTTTTTTTAAAAGATTTTTATTAAAATTCACTATGATACACACAAATTTTCTCGAATACATGATTTTTTTATATTACAAATCAATTATTGTACGATTTATTATTTTATTAAAATAAATAAGCGTTATGAGGCGTGCACTTTTGGATTTTCAAAAAAAAAATCTTCATTTCCAGCCAGCTCAGTAAGAGTCCGGAGTTTGTGCCCGATTGATGGCGATAGTTACGTAGTAACTATTTAGTAATCTGTGGCGATAGGCTCGCCCCCCTATTACCTACATGCGACTTAAAAAGAACTGGCGAAATTTCGATGTGTTAAAACGGTACAACACCAAATTAAGTAACATAGAGACAAATTACAATTACGTTGACACTAATATAAATTTTTCTTTGGACCATTCTTCTTTGGAGTGCGCTTCCTCTTGCGAAGCGAGGAAGCAATTTCCGCTTAAATGCATACCGACTGGGGTACCACCCCAGTCGGTATGCATTTAAGCGGAAATTGCAGAGTTATTTTCAAAATAAATAGAGTAGTCATCCCAACATCTCTCTTCCTTGAATTTGTATATATATATATATTTATGTAAGTATATGTATAGTATAGTAAATAGTATGTATGTGTATAGGACTTATTTATGTATTTGTGTACGTTGTTTTAATAGTTAATTTTTTTATCATTGTTCATTTCCATTAAAGCACCTGCCATCTAATCTCTTCACCACCCTTGGTTGACTGGTAGAGAATGCCTAAGGCATTAAGTCCGCCTTTGTACCTTTTGTGCGAAAAGATTAAATAAATAAATAAATAACCTTAAAACTAACATGGAACAGTAAACTCCCTTGCATACTTTCTCTCACAGAACACCAGATATATACGCATAATTTTAATGCATTCATCCGCAAACACATCACATTCAGGGTTAGCAGCCAGAAGGGCATCCAGCACCTTTAGACTACGACAGACTGGGGATTCCGCTCTGGCTACAGTTTTGGCTGGCAGTTGCGCAAACAGATTGTGCCGGCGGCTCTGACGGTGTCCGATGTATTTGTCGGGCACAAATAGTCGGCAGTAAAGACCATGGAGCTCTGGGCAGTCGATACGTCCCCGTAAGGTCTTACAGGCTACGCTGAGATATAGTATCCTACACCTTTGTCTTATAATTCGGGGAAAACAGGCGAGAAGTTATGCGTCAATAATTTTATTCCAAAATGCAGAACGTGAGAAAACCAAGCAGTGACATTTAATCTTTTACTTTGGTTTGAAATCCCTTTCCTCCTTGATAAGATTATAAAAAAAAAAAATATATTATAGTCTTGGGGATCCCCAAAAATATATTTTTGTTTATTTGCTTCTGTAACTTAAGTAGAGTAGACATCAACACAATGTCTTAAGCCTCGTTATGCAAAAGTTGCGCAACATTGTTGCAACAACGTGTTTTTGTGTGATTGGAAACATGTTGCAAACATGTACTGTAGGTGTTGCGAGCAATAACACTCAAACTCAAAGCATTTATTTCAATTAAACCATTTATAGGCACTTTTGAATTGTCAAAGAGTCAGTCAGTTGGTCAGAAAGTTGATGCTAGATGCACATTCCAAAACAAGTCCAAGAAAATAAGTACAGTACCCACTTTACTTAAAAGTAATTGAGTTTTAGAAAAAGTTTGGTTTTAGCATCACTGCTAAGCAGATTGCGTGGGAGTAGCAATGTAACAGCATCCTGAATATTTCAATCAAAGCCCAATCTCCCCAGAGGGCTAAGTCACTCGCAACAAATTACTGGCGTTGCACAGACAGGTATTTGGTCCTAAAAGTTGGCCAAAAATATTTGGTACGCCTAATGGCTGTCAAACGATGTTTTATTTTAGTTTTAGCTTGGAAAAGGTAAAAAAAAAGCGTATGTAATATATACAAGCATTTATTCTTCATTTTCGTCGTCTTCATCAAAACTTAAATTTAAAATGTCACTTTCTAGTAACAGATTTAAAACATCAGGCGAAAGTGACAGATTTTTTTTATTCTTCCTCTTCCTCATGCCCGTCAGGACAGGGTCGGAAGTTAAGAGGAGCCTGTTAAAAACATCTGCGTTGCAATCAACCCGGGAAAACTTTCGGGCGTAGTTGAGCCGGAACATCCTAATGTGTTTGTTGCGGGCTTCTGCCGCTTCTTCGGACAGTTGTCCAATGGGAAGAATTGCTTCCCTTACCACTGAAGCCCCATGACGCAACACTTTATGCAATGTCGGAGACATAGGGTAAAACTTATACAAAGAAACGTACAACTTTGCCGTTTCTTGGCAATATCTTTCAAACATCTCGCAGTTTATTTTTAAACCACAGCATAATGTGTCCAAAATCACTTTTAATCTATAAATTAAATTTACGTCTATCCCCGTAATTGTCGCTGATACTTCGAAATTTTCAAAAAAACGTCTGCTAGTGTTTCCGTCATTGGTATTTCCAAAGTTGGCTTTTGGTATATCCACCAACAGACCGAGTTTCTCCCGGAACTTATCTTGGATTTCTTTTTTTTTATTTTCCACTGCTTGCTTTTCCTCGGCAGTAAGGCGAACGTTCCATTTTTTTACGGGCAATCTATAGGCCACATGTAAAATGCTCTCAAAAAATCTTATCCGAGCATGCAACAAAGATAAGCCGAATTCTAGGTTTTCTTTTTTGCATGGTCTCTCCTTCTCCAAATCATTAAACTGTAATGACGTGGCGCCGCATATGTAGCACCTCATGGTTGATTTAGTATGCGTAGCAGCATTGCATACTTTTCCATCAATCATGGTGAAAAGCATTTTATGCTTGATGGAAAAGCTGTCGACTTCGCTTTTAGTGAGCGCTGTTATTTGCGATTTAATATAGTCAATCTCTTCATTTGTCACATCTGTAGTTTCTTTTATGAATCTTATTCTTATTGGCCGACAATACCGTGGTGAAGATGGGGTAGGATTTTGCCACAGTATTTTTCTTTCCGGTCCGAAAATCAACTGAAGCGGTACCATGGAACTTTGGAATATGTTTGCGTCCGAATCGGCTTCATTTTCAAATTTCATTTTGTACTGCATCTGTTGAGATCCATCGCAGCCCCATTTACTTATTAATACTAATGATTGTTTTTCTGCTTCACTCAATTGTTCCACTGCCTCACCAAGATGTAAAATCAGTCGTCGTGCCGTGTGATCCATGAGATTTTGAACCTGTACTTCAGCGCACGTTTCAGTTACTCTGTGGATTTCAGGATAGCAATCTTTTTTTAACTTTTTCAAAATCGAATAGCACGGATAAAAACTTGGATTAGTATCTCGTACTACTTCATATTGGGCCTGTGTTAGTCCCGCTTCAACAAACATAAACAATGCACGTGAATGTGCTAATCTTTTTGATTTCTCCTGATCTTCTTCGTAGGTGCTTTTTTTCATAGCTACCGCATATTTCCTTGCTCTTCTGGGACTTTTTGTTAAATCTTTTACGATTTTTGATGCATCTACTTTGCCCGTCTCCCGTAATTTCATCTGTGTTGCATACGTCAATTCATCAGTGTCAGATGATCTTAGTTCTTTAGTTTTACGTCTTTTGCTTCTTTCACTCAACTCTAAGAACGATTTTTGAGGTCGACCGGGACTTTCTCCTACAACAAAAAACAATAGATGTACTCAAACAAATACTTTATATTACTAACTCTAAAATTAAAATTTAAGTTAAAAACTACTTATTGTGCGGGTAAACAAAATACTTCAAAGCATAACAATACAATAGAAGTAATGGAATTTGAGGATCACCTACCTGCTTTCGGTAGCGATATGCATCCTTTAAGCCACGGGGCATTGTTTTCTAGGAATCTCGCCTTTGTTTTGCGAGCAGCTAACCATTTTTGTTTAAATTGATGTCTGATGATCGATAGTTTTTGCTTTACATCAGCAATATTTTGGTCATTTTCTGCATATTGATTGAGCAGTTCCCGCTCCATACATTGCAACTTTTCATCAAAAGTTGAGGTATTTGAGCGTTCCATTATATTAAACAAATCATTTCGAGTCATAACTCGCATTCCAGAAGAGCCTATAACAAAAATACACCAAATATAAGTAAAACTTCAATTACTGAGTATCGAGCGTGTCTAGGGAAAAAAATCACCAAAAATAGAGGGGCACTTTGGGGCGGCTAATTCGTACTTAATTACATCCTTAAAGGTCTATTCTAAAGCTAATCATTACAATTTTGGCTTAGAAATGATGAGAAATATATTAAAACTCCCTTTGATCTTCCAAAATGTGTTTTTTAAAAGCAGTTTCTTGGGGCTTACTTCTCAAGGGTATAAATTAAGAAAAGCTATAGATTACTTGTTAAAAGTAAGTGCCAAATAAAATACATACCTGGTTGTGCACAATCCATAATGAAAACCAACACAAAATCGTTCAGTTACAAGATGGCAAATATTTTAAAACAACGAAATCTGAGCGCATCGAACAATCACACGAACACTTTTGGCGAACGGTAACTTTCGACTGAGCCCACGACGTACTGGAAGGGGCTAGCACTTTGTGTTTTTTGCTATTGTTTGGAGCGGTTATCCTTGTTTTAGGAAACAATGGCTTAGAGGGAGTAGAACTAATATAAAAAAAAACGATTTTGGCCAGCTTTTAGGGTCAAATACCTGTCTGTGCGTTGTCTAAACAGTGTTTAGACGGTGCAACTTTTATGACTGCTTAAACTTATGGTATGCCACAGGAAAATCGCACCGTGTAAATCAGGCTTTAGTTATTAAATACTAATATAGTACGACAATCAACAATAGTCTTTAAGACCTTAATAACAATTTTATGGAATAGATCTGTGGCATTAGAGCCTATGAAATGTTCCCACTGGAGGCCTCCTCTCGGTGAGAGAGAGTGTGTAATCCACCACGCGGACCCAGTGCGGGTTGGAGATTTCACGTGCTTTCGAATTTCTGGTTCTAGGACATGCCGGTTTCCTCACGATGTTTTCCTTTACCGTTTTGAGAGCAGTGACGATGCGCCTGGCTGGGTTCGAACCAACGACCTACAACTCGTAAGTCGCGGCCGTCAAAATTATCAAATTAAATATAAATTTGTTATTATTATTGAATTACGCCTCAAATATTTTTTTTTGCCCTCAAGCTGGTAACCACAACTTTATTTACCGCGCCATCTATACAAATCGATAGCAATGACAACACACGCTAACAAACACGCTTATTGTGTAGTTCTACCGTCATTCGCTAGATGGAAATATGGCATCAAATAGCTTGATGAGTCAGGAAACTTGATGAAATTAGATATCAAATTCAAGTTAGATAGCGCCACCATCGCGTTACGATTCACGTAACTTTGTAGGCACATTGTGTTTATTGAATTCAGACATGATATTACTAGGTCTTGTTGTCTGTCCATTCTAGACTAATAGTATAGCGAGTGGTAACATTTAACTGTTCTTTATGACTCTGTTACTCATGGAGAGCTAACGATATCTGTAACAAAACGTCTTATGATCTTCGAAGAGTAAATAAAAGGTTATTACTGCCCAGACATCTACACGTTTCATGTAAAATAAAGAAGTAAATTAGGTACTACCCAACTTTAAAAGTCAACAAAAGTACAAAAAGGCGCTCCATTCAGTTACATTAGATACTGCCCAGAGAAGAGAAAGGAGTCTAAACTAGTTTTATTAGATGAGAGATGGAAGTAACCTAAACTTGTGCATGTCGATAAAAAACAAATAAATTGTGATCTAATGGCTCGCATGTTTTCAGTTATAAATTATCACAAAAACGTAGGATTTCTAAACGAGTTAAAACAAGAATATTTTGCGGCAGACTGACTACAGAATAAGTACCTACCTATGCTAAAATGTGTTACATAAAATTTCAAATTTAAATTCGTAATATTTCTGGCTATATCCTGATAATGCAAATGTCAATGCTAGCTTTCACTTTCTCTAGAGCGAATTATTCAATTATTATTATTACGAATTTTCAATTGAATGCCTTAGATATTCTAGAGCTGTATAAAGTTGGTTAATTTTATATAACTGCAGTTTTAAAAGACGCCTCTGAGGCAATCAGCTCTAATTTGGGCTGATTTTCATTCGGAGGTTCCCAGGAGGAGGTTTTCCAACTCCATAAAAACACACATACAGCTAATAAAGACAGCCCTTTAAACCGGTTTTACTGGTTTCTCTCACAATCTGTCTTGATTCACAATAACTTCTTATTTATGCAGAATTTCACGAAGTTACAGAATCTGCATTGTCAAGTGCTGACACCGATTCAAGCCACCTTATTTACACAAGTAAGCGGTTGCTTAATATTTTTATATATCCATCGACAAACAAGCCTCCTCCCTTGCGGCATTCCTTAGCTCATGAGTTGTTGCTGTTATACAACTTCAGTTAGCATGCGCCTGCGCACGCCAGGCCGCGTCTCGCACTGTTGGATTACAAGCCATAACCGGTGTTCACGCGTTCTGAACAATTTTCACTTTTCGTTGCGTTTATAGAACTATTTACTTAGACAATCTGTTGTGCGGCGGTTCAAAATTTGTTGTGTGATATAAAACTGTGTTGGATCTCGTATAAGATTTTTGTGAGTATTTAATGGAAATAAATAAGTTTATTTTTAATATCGACGTCTATAATTTTTGTTGGCAACTTTTATGTTAGGCACTTGATTTTCAATCAAATTTCACCAAACTTTTATAACTAGAATAGGTAAGTCTTATCTTGAGAATAAATTTTGAATATTTGACAGTTTTTCCATACTAGAACTGTCAGACGTAAATTTTATTCCATGGATATTTAATAAGATACCTGACTTTGGTAAAAACAGCCCTTAGCTGTGTAATTAGTCTAATTAGTGCCGAGTACTAGGAAAACGTTGACTTTATCCGAGGTCTTTATTTTTACACTATCGAAAGTAACTTTTAAAGGAAACATAGAAAAATGAAAGGAACTGTTAGTGGAGTTCCAAAATCCAATAAGTAGTTCTGTAAAATATGGTACCTACTAACACTAAGTAATGGAAACTAGGGATGCAGAGAGTCTAATTAATAACCTTTTTTTAACTAACCGTAGACCGTGATCAACTGCTTGGAAGAGCACCTTTATCATAGATGGTATCAGGGCAAATTAATGGATAATTCGTTAAACAGCTTGTCTGAAGAAGTACAAGGCTCGGAAAGGAAACCTTGTTTACGTATTTAACTTCAAACATCCTTGCAGGAAGAATGTATTTTTTTAAAGCCAAGAGTTGTGTTCTTAAGCTAATAAAACCTTGTAAAGTGAGTACCCATTGGCAATCTGCAGGCTTATACTTTTCAGTATCAGGAATGTCTAATTCTTAATACAATAAATAATGAGTACCTAAGTACCTACTTACTCCTTCCCACCTTATTTAGTTTAAACAAAATGTATAGCATAACATTGTATTTAAATACAATGTACCTACTACACATTTATGTGCCTACTTACTAATATTCACAAAAACTTCTTATATTAAATAAACTATCGAACTATTAAAATTAAAATTTAATAACCTAAACCTATTAACAAATCAAAATATGGCGACGAAAAATTGCTCCGCATCGCTGTCGACTAATATGTCGTATATATAATTATACCTACCTATTTACATACTTTTGGCATAATTATGCAGCATGAAAACTTGTCGAACAAATCGATGCTTGTCTAAGCATCGAATCAATATATCTTTTTTACGCAAAAACATAGATCCTGTTTCATTTTTGTATAATTTTTTAGGGTTCCGTACCCTCATGGTGCCAACGGAACTCTATTAAACTAAGCTTCCGCTTCCCGTCCGTCCGTCCATCCGTCTCTCTGTCAGCGGACTGTATCTCATGAACCGTAATAGGTAGACAGTTGAAGTTTATAGGGAGTATATTTCTATCCCCGCTATAACAACAAATAATAAAAATAGAAGAAAGTAAAATATTAATGGAAGAAAAAAAAAAACAAGAATAATGTTTAATAAAAATGTACTTAGTGTTAAATATTGTACGTTGGTACGGAACCCGTCGTGTGCGAGTCCGACTCGCACGTGGCCGATTTTTATTTGCCTGTGTTGGTAGGTATTACACATGTAACTAAACAGTAGGTATATTGTATAATGAGGTACTATCGAGGAAGTTCATATCTATGCACATTTAGGACTATTTTTCCCTGTAGCGCTCGGGCGCTAACAGTAACTAACGTAAAACAGATGCGGTCATCGTGTTCACGGGATTTTGTTCTAAAACTGCTTAGATATGAACTTCCTCGATAGTACATACAAAAACAACCAATTATATTTCAAGAGACTATATGAGAAGAGGCCTTTGACCTGCTGTGGAATAATAATAGGCTGGTATAATTACTTAGTACTTTATTATGTATAAAATTATTCAAAGGATCATGATTCCGGTATTCATTATTAAAAAAATACTTTTGTAACTACCTACAAAAAAATTATGACCTACCAACGTAAGTATCTAAAGACTTGGGTTTCCCACAGATAATCAAGCAGACGTTATTACTGTTAAGGCTCCCGCAAACAGGCGCGACGCGATTCTAGTAGAACAATTTATATAAACACTTCATGGAAATTGTTCTTCAAGAGTCGCGGCGCGCCTGTCTGTGGGAGCCTTCATACTGAACTTGATACACACTTGTAAATACAACAAGTAGGTTAGTAAGTATCTAGTTATATAATTATTTAACACGTAGGTAGTGTTAATAACTTTAATGAATGGAGTGATCCAACTAGTAGGGTCATTACTTTTTGTTTTAAGACTAATCAGAGTTTTCTTTTAAATAAAATTACGTAGTAGAATAGCAGATCGTTATGCCCACGAATGTCCCTATACCTACTGACAGAAATATAAAGAAAAAATGGTTTTCTGTTTATAACTCAGGTCAGTAAGATAATGCTTATTTGTGAGCTCCACGATAACTACAGTCCAAATTATTACAAACCACACTATTTTTGTGTGATGATGGAGCAAAGAGCGGCTCAATCAGAGAGGATAATGGCCCAGCACTCAGCAGTAAAGGCCCCTACAAACAGGCGTAACACGCGACGCGAATTGCGCGCGATACAAAGGCACCGATCGTCGCGCGACACGCGTGCCTTTGTGTCGCGTGCTATTCCGTCGCGAGTCCCGCCTGTTTGAAGGAGCTTTCAGTCGAGCTATGCTAAGGGTGGTGGTATAGCTATCAAACGAGTTGTGTTTGAATGATGCAGCATCGTAATTGATCTTAGACTGTAGGAATTAATCAAAATCAAAAATAATTTATTCAAATTAGGCTGAGGATCAGCAGTTTTGACCGCCAAATTACATAATAATGGCAGTCCCCCAAAACGACCGCCCTTCATTGATTTTATACAAAAGCATGCGAAGTAATTAACATTAGGTACATAATAAATATCACAATTATAAATTATTATAAACAAAGTGTCCCCGCCCACGCTGCGTAAGTTTGTTTGTTTGTCTAACTTAAAAACGACTGAACGGATTTTCACACCGTTTTCTACAATGAACGGAGTGATTCATGCGAAATGTTTAGGTGTGTAATTTATTACGGTTTTTTGTAAATTTACTGAAACATGACGATGATTGCTAAAGATGTCGAAAAAATCATGCAGAATGGGAGCTTTACTGGCTTGCGCCGCTTAAACCGATAGAGTTTTATGAAAACAATGTATCACGGAAGTTTTCCTCTTAAAAAGATCTATTAAACGTAGTACTACTTTTCCGTGGGTTAATTTCCGAAATACACGCGGGCGAAGCCGCGGGCAAAAGCTAGTAAAGGCTCCCGTAGATAGTCGCAACACGACAGCACGACACGACTCCAGTAGAACAATTTCTTTGAAAACTTCATGTGAATTGTTCTAATCGAAGCTCGTCGCACCGTCGCGTCGCGCCTGTCTGTGGGAGCCTTAAACGATTAAATGATTTCCTACATTACTATTATTATAATAATTATATCGAATTGTTTTCGTTTGTTTTTCTTGGATTGGTTTTTACCTATAACTTTGAGGAGACATGGACATGGTAGAGTTCTGTGTGATTTAAACTGAATGTTTGGGAAGTATAGTTCGTACTACAAAGAACAATGACAATTTGCAATTACGTGCAAGTGACTCGCGTGTCTACCATTGCACTATTACAGTCTATTAAAATTCATTTTTGTTACCTAAGCAACTGGGTTTTTTATTTCTATTAACACATTATACAATGCTGCAGTTGCTGTGAAATATTGGGTGACGTAATAGTTATATCTACTAGGCGTGACGAGTTTAACCCATTTTAAACTACAAATCCAGGATATCACTTAGTGGTAAGAAAAAGGAAATCTTCCTGACTGATTACAGTAATAAATAGTTTGACTGACCGGTTGGCGCAGTTGGTAGCGACCCTGCCTTCTGAGCCGCTGGTCCCGGGTTCGATCCCCGGACAAGTCAAACATTTGTGTGCATGAACAGGTCTGTTTGACCTGTGTCTGGGTGTGTATATGTATATTATAAGTATGTATATCAGTCATCAGGTTACCGTAGTACAGGCTCTGCCTAGTTCGGGACCTGAAGACCTTGTGTGGATGTTGTCTCATATTATATTATAAAATAGTTAATTCTTAAAACACAAAACTTGTTTTACACTTACAACCTGTATAACAAATCATTAGGTACTCACTACCATTAATTTTATTCTATAATATTTCGATTACTGTTGTTATTCAGAGTATCTACGCACAAGACGTTTGTCCAGAATAAGTGCCTACGCCGCGCCGCCGCCGCGTAGACGTCACGTAGAGATTTAGAGGCCGCGTAGGCGCCACTAAGAGATCATGTAAAAGCCGCCTCTATGCGATGCGCAAGAGACGCGCAAATGCATGGTTCATAAAATTAACAATATTCGAAACGGTTGCAAACATTTAAACCGCCTATTCAACTTGACCAGAGTAACTCATAAAATAATGCATAGTACACACGTACGTGAATGGGCCATAAACGTTACGACTTACGACAGTGTGGTCCAGCTGTTATTATGACCTAAGCCAATAAAATAACCATTCAACTGCCTAGTAATTAACACGGTGGGCACACATTGAATGTTAAGCTTCCTGTACAATTGAAGTAGATAATTAAAATTAACAAAAAATATAGAAGTACCTATTATAAAAAAGGAAAACAACACCAACTGATACCCTACATTCATAAACAAACTGAAATAAAGACGCTTGTGCACTGGTTTGTAAAATAATGCACACCTTCTTTTATCAATATATTAATAATATTATTTAGGTTACATTTAGGAAACTACCTTTTGGAAGGGGCGATTAGAATAAATTCTATTTTAATGTATATAATATGTTGACGTTCAAAAGTGCGTTTTATGTGCCTACATGAAATAAATACTTTGACTTTGTATTAGCATTCCAAAAACACATGCTCCTAACACAGGCTTACCTATAGGAGACTCCAATTAATTAATTATTATATATTTTAATTAAGGTAATTACTTATTACTATAAATTAAAAAACGAAAATAAAAATGATTCAAGTCAATGTACCGACTTAACTACCCTATGCGCTTAGGAAGTGTGCAACGAAGCATTGCACGATAATTATGCGACAAAGCTACCCGTTACTAAAGAACTTGGGGCTACAATTTCAAAATGCTCTCATTAGTCAACTCGAACTAATAATTCACGCGTAATTTACGCATCTAACCATCACCTACTTCTTTGTGACACAACGTTTACGCAATCGAGTGAGGTAGGTACTGTAGAAGTGGGTTGACATGCATTACGGTGTCAAGAAACTTCTGGCACACTATAAAAAGTTTTATTATATAATATGTATAATATCAGCTAGCAGTGAATGATCTGTGCTCTTGAGAAACCGGCTCGTCTTCAAGCCCTCTGTGTTAAAAGTTAGACGGTTATGTAAAGTTGTGGGAATCGGTTTAAGATGCGATTGCTTTTAATGATTTATGTGTACATATGCGTGTACGCGGCTATACTTTGTAGGTTAAAGTCCGGTCAAGGGCCCTCATGAACAAGAAAAACATTGTACAAAAACACAAAGTAATAACATAATATTTTTGTGGGTTTCATAAAAAAACAGAACAACATACTGTGATGTTCGTGCAGAGATTAGGTAGCTACATACCTACTTAGTTAAATTATCAAAAAAGGAAATATCTTGAAAGAGGAACTGCTGAGCGTGACGTCGTCCTTTTTTTTTTTTTGGCAACCCTGGCAGGCATCGGCCATAGCGGACCCGTCATTGGTGCTGACATCTCTTTGAGACGCGTGTGGAACACAACGTGAGGGTGAGAGAGAGAGTGAGCTTGACGTCCTGGGTTCCATTCCTAGGTCGGCCAAGGTGTTATTAGGTTTTTCTATCAGGTATTTCTAACTAGCAGCCTGGAGTCTGAATTTATGCCTAGTTGATGGCAATAGGTTCGCCCCCTATTACTTGGGACTAAAACATAGCTGGCGAATGGGGTGTACTATAGGTACACCCCTGCCTAACTAACCCTTCAAGGATTCCAGGTGTGGCCCAGCAAGTAAAAGCGGAGGTAGGTACTAAAGTTTCTTGTAAGTTTGTGATTTCATGCTGTGGGACCTATTGCCCTCGTGTTTCAAGTTGAGTTGAAACTGTTGCCCAATAGGTACCTATTACCTACCTAAGTAGGAAATGTTGTGTGATTTGTGTCATCTTAGGGAAATAGTCGGTTAGTCACTAAACTTGGAAATAGTTAGATACACTATCATATTAAAGTTTGTATGGCTATGTTATATTTTTATTACACACAAGCTATTACTGTGCTAGGAAAACCGTGTGACATTTGTAATTATGCAGCTTTAGGTTTGTACGTCCTATGTATGACAAACATGTAGGCCAAACGCCTTACCTTGCAAACTCCAACTTGTACTGTATATTCATGTTATTATAAATAAATTATCTTTTATTTTATTCGAAAGCTACATAATATTTTGTACGTCACTATGTATGACAAACATGTAGGCCAAACGCCTTACCTTGCTAACTCAAATATGTACTGTATATTACTGTAACCCTCTGTAACCTAATATTTGAAACGGTGCGGTGCATGGCTAGAAAGCTAAGAGGAAGTCGCTTTTCGTGTCTGTTTGTGTGACCGCGTTGTTCTTCTAAACTACACAATAGATTTTGGTGCGGTTTTCAACTTTTCACCATATTTTAGAGAATTTATTCCGGAAGATTTATAAATATTTGTAATACATTACTATTAAACTTACATACAATAAATATCGATGTTATATGTATATCAACTCGTAAATCCGTGCAAAGCTAGGGCTCTCTAAGCACGAAATCCGTAGTTTCGGCCGGAGTATCGGGCGTTTGCTACATCGTATCACCCACAGAACAGATAAAAGGTATCACCTACGGACATATTGTGATTACTTCGAGCCCCAAACTAAAAGTTAATGACAACACCACTTGACCGTTGTGCATACTCCCGATGTATTACTGCCCGTCCGAAAAAGTTAGTTAATCGAGTGTAAGGTTAATTCCGAATTATCGAACTACTTTCGGACGGCCCCGTTTCGTCGTTGACGGACTTAGAGAGTAGGCCCCCAGAGGCTAGTAACCATATAAAGGCTCCTTCAAACAAGCGCGACACGCGACGTGACACAAAGGCACCGCTCGTCGCACGACAGGCGGTGCCTTTATGTCGCGTCGCGTGTCGCGTTCGTTTGAAGGAGCCTCAAAACATAACATAACATCACGTCTTTTTGCCCCATAATTATACTTGCAGGTTATTGCAGAGATAAGTACCTAAGCTATAGTATTTGCGTCAGGTTACCCAAAGTAGGTACACTATCCATAAGTCAACTTTACAGAAGTCTTACCTTTAACTAGGTAGTTACGAGTGCTTCACGTGACCGTTGATGTAATTCGTCATAGGTAGTTTCTAGCATTGCAAAATGATAGGACTATACTTACCCTTAATATGGTGCTCAGCAAGAAGTCAGTTTTTACATGCGACACCATCATCATTTAGGTCGCTATTGATATAATAAATAGCTTTCTCATAAATGTATTTTTTTTGCTAATGAGATACTGATGGTCTCAACTCAAAGATGAATGCTTGCCACTATTGTGACAGTGAGCTCTTTGATTGTGACATTTTTAAACGATTTAAAAAAGGAGGAGGTTTTCAATTCGGCTGTATTTTTTTTTGTTACCTCAGAACTCCGTTATTTATAAACCGCTTTGGAAAATTATTTTTTATTTGAAAGGTTATAATACTTCCAGATTGGTTTCATACAAGTTTGGTCAAGTTCTGATGAGTGGTTTTTGAGTCAGCTTCAATAATACGTATTTTATCCACTTAGTTTATGTTGATGGTGTTGTAAAAACTTCCTGTCACTGTTATTTACATTGCAAGTACTGGTATACGGTAGGAACTACAACTAAAATGTGAAAATAAAATATATATTAAAAAAAAAAAACACCACGGAGTGAAAAATAACTTCAATTTCGGAAGTCGGTGGCAAAAACCGAAAAATCAAAACCAAAGACACGTTTCTTTATAATTTTAACCATATGTCTAGTGATATTTTTAGGAGCAAAATATATAACAGCTGTTGACCCAGACTTTGTGTTTTGTATTAAGTATTGTAAAGATTTGACTCTCTACCAGTTTTGACCATAGAGCGGCTGCTTATCTGACCTCCAAACCCAGTTACGGGGTAACACGATACCCCTTGGTAAGACTGGTTGTCAGACTTTTGTGCTTCTAACTACCTGCAACGATTGTTTATTAAAAGATAATTTTCTTAATTTCCAGTTGCCAAAATGACTTCAGAAGTGAACGAATGGTACAAAGGGAGGAGTGTCCTAGTGACGGGTGCCCTCGGTTTGATGGGCAAGGTCCTAATAGAGAAGCTGCTGTACAGCGTGCCAGACTTAGGCTGCGTGTACGCACTGGTGCGGTCCAAGCGCGGCAAGTCGCCGGAGACACGCATCGAAGAAATGTGGAAACTGCCTGTGAGTGTTGTAATAGTTATCATGTTCGTTGATAGATGATTGTGTAAGTATATAACTGCGTGAGATGAGTGAGTGGGAAAAATAAACTTACGAGTATATATCCCTATGTTTGACGTAATCGCATGGTTTTAAGAAAAACTTTTGTGAGTTATTTGGACACAAATATTTTTCTAAGCGTAGCTCTTAACGATATTTTCATGACTGTGTTATTGTTGCTCTAAACCTTATATCTATGCTATTAAAACTCACACGGATTTATTTCCCAATGTTCTGAACCCCCTGAACTAGTGAACGCCTCTTCTCACATTCAGACATAACTATAACGATTTATCATTTTATTTTTTTAATATTATTTTCTATAAAGTCTGAAATCGACAATACCTACGCCTTGAGCAAGCGTGGTGATTAAATTAAATTTAGTTATAATAATAGAAGGCTGGCATTATTACTTATACAGGGTTATTGGTAAAACACCATTAACCTCATAAGGGGTCATTATACTCATCATTATGAATAACTTTTACTATGGGACCAAATATGAAATCGCGAGTACAATTACCCCTTAAGAGTGTTTTACCAATAACCCTGTATACTTACCTATACTTATAATATTCCAGCTGTTCAAAAGAATAAGAGAGGAGAAGCCGCATGTTATGAAGAAGCTGATCCCAGTGACCGGTGACATCATGTACGAGGAGCTAGGCATTAATGGTTCTCACTTGAATGACATCTACAATGAGGTAACTATCAAACCGATTCATAATCGTGTTTAGATCTAGAGTTCGCAGATAAATTGAGATTCTATCAGCGTTAACGATGATGGAAAAGTTAAAAATTAATAGAAGAGACTTAGGCAAAACAAAAACAAGATCCTGTTGAAAGTCATTGTAGAATTACGAAACGAAACGCTTTCAAAGCGATTGTCATGTCCCTCGGGATAAAAGAAAAACATTGCCAAATCGATTTTATAAATAGCGATATATTTAGGAGGTAAGTGGCTTAGATATTCCTAGCATATAGGTACATATAAGTACATTAGCACTTTAATGCAATTTAATAAAACACACTACAGTTTTCATATAACTGAACAATGGCTGCTGTCTGAATACCTACCTGTTGCAGCGATACACAGGGAGCTGTACAGTCAGCGAGATTAATTGTTAAGCAGATTGACACTCTACTTACGTCAATTTGCTCAAAGAATGACAGCTGTGATTTTAATATACGGACGATTTAAGTTGCTAGACCATTTGCTTAACAACAGATTTCCCTGACTTTATCTATTACTCGATTTAACAAAAACACGTCCTTGCTAAATCTAAACGTTGCTGGCTTTTGTGAATATAATATAATTTCGTCTCGATCCGGAAACAGCGGTGTCAAGGGCTTCAGCCTCTTGATCTTGGTTGAGGATAGTTCAAGGCTCCTCGCTTCGTTTACAAGAAACAAACAATTGACGACACAGTTATGGTCTCAAAGTAGCTACGCGCGAAGCTCTGCCAGACGTCCGCGTCCGCGTCGCTAGTTTGAATTCTGCGCGGATTATGTTTGTAATTAGCTGACATATGTATTTGTTGGATTTTGTAAATCAGTATTTACAATAATTTTATACTTCTTACTGCCAATACACACTAAACATATCATAAGTTTGTTAAACATATTATATTAATGTGGCATCGCTTTTTCAGCCAGAAAAGATACGCCTTTTTTTCTGGCTGAAAAAGGAACCTAAAAATATTTCAACAAACCATCGTAAGAACACGTAAAACCAGATATGTATATGTAAACAGAGAAAGCGGTGTGCGATGTAAAGGCAAGTACAACCACGTGTTTAAATCACTCTTGAATCTTGTGCGAGAAACCTGCCCATATGCCTCCGGAGTAGCGACGCGCGACGATCATAACCGTAAAGGATTGCTCGAACAAACAACATGTCTTGGCAATTTTTTTTAATGGGCGTACCTTACTTTTATAAATGTGGGACTTCCGCAACATCAATCTTTTACATTTCATCGTTTATTTTTTCATAAGTAATTTCTTTCGGAAAGTTTCGAATTATGAACGGGAAAATCGGTATACTTATGTTTTCGAAATCCAAATGAATAGAGTCACGGGCAAATGCTACTTCTATGCTATGATAGATACACAAGATTGCATAACCAGCCCGGTTTAACTTTTATTACGTTTTTCATTGGTTACAAGTGTTACAACTCGAATCAAATCTGACACACTTTCTTACGGCATTGAATTATATCATCAGGTTTTATGCGCTGTTAACCCTATTCCTCAATAATCGTTACTTGATCGTCTTTATTTATACACCTACATTAAACTAAATAGTAACAAAGTCAAAACTATACATTAAATATTTTTGAAAAAAAGTTATTGCTGGGAGGTGTGTGAACGAGTCTGATGTCGAAAATATAGTAGGTATATAGAATTTTTGTCCGTTTGTCTGCATTGGTACAAAACCGACTGAATAGATTCTGTTAAATATTTGCATTTTCCTTAAAGGTCTGATTATCGATTTGACACACTATTGGCTATAGAGGATTAGCAATATATTAAGTGCGTATTCGTCAACAGTTTACTGATGGCGACGACCGTCATTGCATTTCCGCAATGACCGTCGTCGGTATTCAATCAAAGATTCGTCAGCAGATAGTAAAGAAGTCGCAAGTCGAACCCTATCGGCTAAATATCCTGACAACTGCATAATCTGAAGCAGCTGTTTAAAAGAATGTGCTGTGACGCAATTTATTCAGCAGCCAGTAGCAAAAAATATATATGAAGCCCAAGACAAGCTCTTAGTTGATTACGACAGCTCTTATAATTCATGAATAAAGTCCAAACATATTGTGGTGATAATCGGCCGTTAGCGACCACATTCCTTTCAGTTGGCTATGTCAGAAGATTAAGTGTGACTTGTGAGTGAAGCCTTGAAGGAAGATTTTCAGTTGAACTGCAGTCGGGACCCAGGAGTGATCATGAATTACAGCTATTTTCTTTCGTTCACCAAAGACTTACTAACAAGTTTTAGTTCAAATTAACAAACTCAATCGATGTTGTAGAGGATATGACTTCACGTTCTGATTGACTTATTATAATATTATTATCACCGAAATGTGCCGAAAAAGATTTTTATTGATTTTTGTCTCTTACACCTTAGATTGAAGACCCCAAAAGTTTATTTTAATCTAGGATAATCCACTTAACTTAGATTTTAAAATTGTCTACAGTACCTAACCCTAAAATCTACAGCAGAGTAGATACCGATTTTTGTTGAAGTACATATTTATTTTCAATTCTAGGTGTCAATAGTATTTCACTTTGCGGCAAGCTTGCGACTGGAAGCCCCTCTAAAGGAAGGTCTGGAAATGAACACCAAAGGCACCCTAAGAGTTCTAGACATGGCAAAGAATATGAAAAAGCTCATCGCCTTCATACATCTGTCTACCGCTTTCTGTTATCCTGACTACGAAAGAATGGCTGAAAAGGTAAAATCTACGCTAGAAAACTTAAATTGTAATTTTTTATTTCTAGGATATTCATTTTACAACATCGAAACTGTCACTAATTGCTGTGAACTACGAGAAAAATATAATTATATCCACTTATTAAAACCATAAATTGACTCATTAACTGACAGTGACTAAATCGCTGTTATAGAAACATGATTTTTTTCACAAGAGTTCCTTATCTCCTTGTCTGTCAATCGAACTGATTATGTTCGGTAACGATAGAAAACTAATTGTGTCTCATTAGCGACGGTTGAGCTCTTATATGACAACGAAAGTAAGGAAGGATTTTAAAAAATGCATCCCCTAATCGGGTTATGCAAGAGATGAAAGTTTGTTGAAGTTCGTCATTCTTGCTGATGGGACAAATCCTTCGGGCAAAGGACTTCTTACGTCATAAATTAAGATAATTAAATAACTAAATCGTTATGTTTTGAAAACCTTTCATGACGCATTGACACATGACACACCAATCGGCAAATAGTCCCCAATTTTCTAGCGGTTCTTTTAATTCCTCCAGGTGTTCGATCCTCCAGCGGACCCACACGAAGTACTTCGAGCAGCAGGCTGGATGACGGAACAGCAGCTCGACCTTCTGGCAACTTCCATCTATCAGAAGCATCCAAACTCCTACACATACTCCAAGCGGCTAGCAGAAGCGCTGGTCAGGGAGAGCTACCCGCAACTACCTGCCGTTGTTGTCCGACCTAGCATAGGTGAGGCAGAGCAACGTTACAATTAGATCAATTTATTTCGTTAATACAGGAGTACCAAAAATAAACTAATCAAAGAAGGAAATAACAAATTAATTAATAGTTTTTTGTTGTAATGAACACGTAATGCAATACTCCTTTATGTCAGTATCGAAAATGCAAAACAGAACCTCGTAGATGCAATGTCCTCTTCATTACCCCATTCCTCTCGGTTGGAGTCTTTGACATATAACCACATATTATGGAGATACTGGCGGCAAACATACTCGCGATCTTTTCCCGAGGTGACAGTCCACTGGTGATGACCATTATTTTCACTTTTATTTTGTTATTTGTATTCTGTGTTTCACGAACAGTGTCCAAATAAACGTTATTCTTTCTTTTCTTTTTATTCTTTGATGCCACGCTTGTTAATGGTAGAAGAGATAAATTTCAAAGAATAACCTTTGCCAATACGCTTAGAAAAAGAAGCTTGGTCAATTATTTTAATCCATAAATTATGATTCTAGTAACTCCATCGTATAAGGAGCCCACTCCTGGCTGGGTGGACAACCTGAACGGTCCCATCGGCCTGATGGTGGGCGCCGGTAAGGGCGTCATCCGCTCCATGCACTGCTATGGATACTACCACGCCGAGGTCATTCCCGTCGACATCGCTATCAACAGCATCATCATCATTGCCTACAAGACCGGCAAAGATACTCAGAGGTAATACTGTTACTTTCTTAAATGCTTTAATTTCCTCCGCTTCGCCTTAATGGAGTATCAGCCTTAAAGCAAGAAACTTTCTTGCTTTAGTTACCTACAATAAAATTGAAGCAAGGAATGACTTGCATCGTCTAAACACTGTTTTTAAAGAGCAACTTTTATTGTTGCTTCAACTTATGGTATGGTATAGGCTACAGGGAATTTAATTGCACCGTGTAAATCTAGGCTTTAGAGTAGACTACCGCATGTACAATTTTACATCGTCGTCACCGTATAACTAAGTCCATTCTCGATTAATCTCGGAATTCGTTATCAATTGCTAAACTATGGGCCGGTTTTTTGATCAGTACTTAACTCAACCATTAGAAAAAACATTGAATCATTAGTTACTATTTTTAACTAATGGTTGAGTTAACTACGGATTGAGATACCGACCCTTAGGCACTATTGTTGGTTACTTGTTGTTGTTATTGTTGTTCCAACAACGTCAAAACTACAATTAAAATTAAGTTAGTTTACTTTCTAACGTACCTACTGACAAAAGAGTATCCGTCATTCTTCCGCTAAAACCATGAGTGTCCAAAACATCATATAGGTACCTAAAAAGACTTTTATTTTAATTTCAGACAACCCGAGATCCCTGTATACAACCTTACGACCGGAGACGACCGTAACACGACGTGGAAGCAAGTCCTGGACATCGGCAAGGCCACCGTGCGGAAGTTCCCCTTTGAGGGGCCGCTGTGGTACCCCGACGGGAACATAAGGCACAACAAGTTCATACATGACTTATGTGTGTTCTTCTACCATATTATACCGGCTTACTTCATCGACTTCCTGCTGTTCTTGTTTAGACAGAGGCGATTGTGAGTACTTAAGATTTGTTACTTTTTATACACATACCTGGCCCGCGATGTAACGCCATGCATGCAGGGCGACTTTTACTAAGTTTTAGTGGGAAGTAAAAAAAAAAAAGGTTAAATGTTAAGGAAGCCCCTCACTCTCCACGTACCAATACAACAGATTTCCTTCAAACTACTGTAACTTCCGCAGTTAGGCAGACCACTGTTTAGTATATTTACCGTTTTTTTCCAGGAACCGAAATTGATTTCGATAAGCATACGAAATTTTATTTTCTACAAACGCAGATAGGAGAAGTTAAGAGCATTACTACATCATTTATTATTACTTCGCATTGATATTATTATGCAACACTTTATACCTGTCTTTATGTATGCGTCATTTACTGACCTACCTACAAGCCAACCATGCGACACTGTTAGAGAACTAGTAGTAAGGGTAAGCGCTAATGACCTCTTACACATGCGAAAAGTATCTAACACTAAAATAAATTGTAGGTAGTTTGTTGCAAAACAAAACCAGCCAAGTGCGATTCGGACCACTCACAACGAAGGGTCCTTTGGTTTTCCGAGACAATACAACAGGATTATTTTGTTTCTATAAACCTCAATCAAGAAAAAGACAATTTGTTTACTATTTTTTTAAAATCAAAATGCTTTCTATTTCAGCATGGTACGCATCCAAAACAGAATATCAATTGGACTGGAAGTCCTCCAATACTTCACGACCCGGGAATGGTGGTTCGATACGAACAACTTCAAGTCCCTAGTTTTACTTCTGAACCCTGTTGACAAAGAGATTTTCCCAATGGACCTGACCATCATTGAGGATGAGCCGTATATAGAAAGCTGTATGATCGGAGGAAAGCTGTACTGCTTAAAGGAGAAGTTAGAGAATTTACCCAAAGCTAGACTGCAGAATCACATGTAAGTTCAGTTTTTCTAAATTACTGGTGTAACTACCAATTAGTACAGTTAACAATAGAGTAGCCTAGATATACAGGCAAAAATAATCATCTTTCTACTGTCAGTTGATTCATTTACATACTATTTTGACTGTACATGTTTAATTAATAATCCAGGCACTTAAGAGGGCTATCACATTTTTTCTTGTATTTCAGTGTTTGAAGAGTCTCACACTCAAATACAAGAAAAAATGTAGTATTTATTTAGAACACTCCCGAGAGAAATAGTAGTAGTGGTAGAATAGTAGTTTGATTATTTCGATCGGGAGTGTTCTAAATAAATATCACAGTTTTTCTTGTATTTGAGTGTGAGAGAGACTCTTTAAACACTCAAATACAAGAAAAATGTGATAGCCCTCTTAATTATACAAAAGATAATACCAATTTTAATCCAGCCTGCAGGTCCTAAATATGCTAAAGGCGAATTAGAAACCGAGTTCTAAAACTAATGATGATCATTTATCTGTGTTGTCACTTTAGTCGTTTACCGATTTCTGCCAACTATATAATATTATGATTTAGGTAATCAGAAAAGGTTGAATAAAATATGTTCTGCTTACAGCCCTTTCACACGGCAGTCCAGTTTTTAACAGGATCCCGTTTTCTGCAGGATCCCGTTTGATGGCGAATGTGTTTATATGCTAGCGTTCACACGAGCATCCCGCATGCGGGATCCTGCAAAAAACCGATCCGGTCGAATTGTGCCGTTCGGTTTTGTCACTAGAAATCCGATCCGAAGTCCAGTAAAAAGCGGGATCCCGTTTAATCACACATATATTTCAATAGCAGTGTTCACACGGCTTCCTGCGTGCGGTTTTTTGCTGGACACTGTTTTTTGCGGGATAGTGAAATAGTGGATAGTAGATTCAAACGTTGTGTCAAAATAGGATGAACCCATAATCTTATATTTCGCTGCCGACGCCGATAATACCAATAGAAAATTAGGAAAGTATTCACGTCCATTTCACTTGATAACCGGCGTAGGAATGGTAAAAAAAACAGGATGCAACCGTGTTCATACGGCAGTCTAGTTTTGCGGGACCAGCTTTTTACTGAATCCAGCAAAACTGAACTGCCATGTGAACACAGCGTCCAGTTTAGCAGGATACCGTAAAAAGCCGATCCTGCAAAACTGGACTGCCGTGTGAAAGGGCTGTTACATTTGTTAAAACACATCTTTGAATAATCGTTAACGTTAACAACATTACAATCAATCTTTTGCAACTTATTCTGCCAACACTGAGTACTGAATGCAAAAGCCAGTCATTTAACTAGCCATAAAACTCTATTGCCGGAGAACAAGATGATTTATTACTAACTAATAATAATGTTTGTTCATGTATTCACTTGTACAAAAGACATAACAAATTGCTGGCAATAATACCATTCAATTTCATATTCTCAGCTCATTTTGCATTTTTTATTGTTTCTTTCGACACTGTACGTATTTGAAGTTAAATAGAGAAAAACCAAAAAGTTGAACACACACTTGCATGACGAGCCGGCAGTCATTCGTTGACAAATGATTTCTTATTATATAATTTCATAAATTATACTAAAATAACTACTAATCGACGATAAAAGGAATACTTATGGGGTGCCACAAGGAAGCGTACTAAGCCCTTTTTATTTGTTTTTGTATGGTTTTTATTTAAATTACAATATTGACGTTAAGATTGAAACAATAACTAAATAATAATAATATGATTTGTTGATGTTAAAACCAATTTCGTCCTACTGTAATACAAATATGTTTCTAATGTGAAGCAAGTGAACAGCGCAGCGTTAGAACTTGAACTATGACACTGCTATTCCTGCTAAACTAACAAATAATATTTTGTTCCCAGTCTATACATACTGGATCGCCTGGTGTCACTATTCTTCTACCTGGTGCTTCTATATTGGATCGTGTCTTACTTCGAACCGGCGAGGGAACTACTTTCGTACGGTGGCCCCGCTGTACGGTACCTACCTCTAGTAGGTAAAGCGGTTTTTAAAGACGCATAGAATAATGTACGTAGATAATCAGATTAAAAAATAAATATTATAAGTTAGGAGATGGTAGATCCATAAACTGGTGTGATAACGAGACTTATTTTTTTGTCATTATTTTATGTATATTTTGCCAGTTAGTACTTACATTGTCACTTTCGTAATTAGGTGTTTGGTGCTTTATTTTATAACACCTTTAGAATAGATATATAGGTTAAACTTTATCCGTCCATATCACATTGATGTACTTTAATTATTATATTTCGACAATAAGAATGTAAATTCAACAGTATTTAATATTTTGTACCTTTTTTAAATTAATATGAATCTTATTTTGACATCTTTATTGTAAAATATACCTACTTCTCATAATAATATATTTTTGTATTAATACTTATACCAAATATACGTATTAAACGCCCACAAAACAATTGTATTTTAATACAAATTTTCCTACATCAAGGCCTTACGTACACAGAGGCAAATACCAACATGAGTTTTGCTTACGGTTTTATTATTCTATGCCACCACCTACATAAGGTTGTAATATAGGTTGTTCTGAATCGGTTAAACTGGTGGTAACAGGCGCAGTTAAGTTATCGACTTCGTGTTCACAAATGAAGAAGCTTCTCATATCGCAAGCGGTGTTGACCAGACGTCCGTTGAAGAACATTGAGCCGCACTCCTCATGACTGTCTCCGTCGGGTTGGTAATTGTCGAACCAGGACTCACGATCTACATTCATTCGTGTTCCTAGAAGAAAAGAAATTAATTTTTTTATTTAAATCAACAGCATCTGTGAACGAAATTGAATAAAATTTACGAATTTTTCATCATGACACTTTATTGAGTCAACTAGAATCACTCGCGCGCTCGGACAAGTCACTGGTTGATGAAAAATTCGTCAATTTTATAGCCGCCTTTTTGAATCTCGATTTTAAGTCATTTTTGGCATCGGCAGCTCCCAAAAAATCGTTAAAATGATACCCATGTCCCAGTTAGCATTTTTGTATTGCCTATAATGGCTTGAATTTAATTTAACGACAACAATTGATCATTTGAAATCAGAAAGTAAAGCACTTACAAGCTGCATTGGACATACATCAGCCCGAGCACTTTCCCCTCCCTAGTCTCCACAAGGCTGCTCTGCGAAAGCGCTCGCGTTGACTAAATTACAAGGCTTAAAAACTTTTTTACAAAAAATAACAATCGACTTCCAAAAAAAAAACACTACAAAGTGAAAAATAACTTTAATTCCCGAAGTCGGTGTCTTTGTATCTGTGTTTTAGCGTTTTCCACCGACTGACTTCCGAAATTAAAGTAATTTTCCACTTTGTAGTGATTTTTTTTGAAAGTCGGTTGTTATTATTTGTAAAAAAGTTTTTTATTTAAGTATCACTTTTTGGTTATGGTACCTAACCCCACACCCATTCGAAAACGATCGTCTTACACGTCCACGTCCGTTCGAAGGCGGTTTTTTTATTTAAAAATAATTTATTGTTGATTTTCTTTAAACCACTCGATCAATTTCGATAAAATTTATATGGGACCACCTCTGAAGTATGACCTACCAAACAAAAAATTAATCATCAAAATCAATTCATAATTGGCGGAATGATCGCGTAACAAACATTAAAAAAAAAAACATACAGTCGAATTGAGAACATCCTCCTTTTTTGAAGTCGGTTAAAAAGATTTATGTACCACCTGCAAAATGCTATTATGACAGGCATAGGTTTTTAGTGGTCCGACTACGGTAGGCAGTCTTCTTTCAAAATACTTTCAACTTCCCCTTTTAAAATACCTAAAGAACACACCCACGTACCTCGAACTGTCTGCCAGCCCTCGTTGAATCTGTTATGAAAGCCCAGATGGTATATTCCTCTTTGATAGTTCTCTTTGACCCTTGGTTTAGGTGTAGATTCCGTTAACTTTACGAGGTAATTCGCTTCCAGCCGATTGCTAATCACTGCCAGGTTGGATTGTTCTAGCTGGCACATGGCATATGCTTCGGTCCAGTTCAATGGAGTTGTGTGTAGTTTGTAGCACTTGCCATTATCCTTATTGTAACTGTAATCTGAAAAAAAAAGAAGTCATAGGCTCACTAAGATGGATAAGTGGGGGAAAAGTCAGCCCTCGGGCACTGACGCTGTAATCATCAGCAGAAAGGTATGGATTGGCAAGTGACGTGATTGTCTACACATCTAGGTATGTGAATGCCAGTCCACAGAAACTCTTTGGTCAGGAACAGGGTGCAAGTAGGGGTATAATGGGCACCGGAGAGAACTGACTCGCAAACTGTCCTCGTGTCCGGGGCCCACAAAGCTAACCATTGATCCTTTTGTGTCACAGATAAGCGCACTGTAACTACTTACTTTAACAGTTCATAACAGCATTGCAATTTGTCACATTAGTCTTTTATTATGTCCACGGTATGCGAATATGGTAAATTGAATAGGTATGTTGGATGTTTCATTGGAAATGGAAAAATTTATCATAGAAATTAAAACGTACCTACCTAAGTTAGGCATATTGCATTGGTAGTTCCATTCTAGTGACTGAAGACTCTTCTTGCAAACAAAGGAATACTTTTTGTCACACGCGTAGTCATCCAGATATCCAGGGCCTTCATTTAAATATATGTACACACAGTTCTGTCCTTCACCAAAATTATCCGGCTGACCTGGCTGCCAGTTGTTGTATACCTCAGAAATCGACTTACCTAGAAGTACGGCAATGTAGGTATCACAATTTAAATTAAAGGGCAAAAATAAACGGCTATGTTTATTCTGGCGGTTAAGAGCATTTATACCTTATGAGTGGCAACGTCGCAATTTAGTGTCATATTTCGTGGTTTTCAATTTTTATCATTTAATCGGAGCTATATTTTAAAAATCTGTTTAATTAACTTTTTAGAATTATGTGTAAAAAAAGGTAATAAATCGTTGCGTTTACAGTTCTATTTATATGCAAATAGTACATTGGAAACTTGCAGGGCGTTATTTTCATTGTAAAATAACTGTAAGCATTACGGTTACTTACTTTTGAAACACTTTTACGTAATTCTAAAAAGTTAATTAAACAGATTTTTTAAATATAGCTCCGATTAAATGATAAAAATTGAAAACCACGAAATATGACACTAAATTGCGACGTTGCCACTCATAAGGTATAAACGCTCTTAAGTCTAGACATTGATGATTTTAATTCATTACAATACTAGGTACAAATGAATTTTAGGGTATGTTACTTATTTCTATTTATTTAAAAAAGTCGGAACATTTGTGGCGTTTAGTTAACATAATACTTGAAACATAATACATACCATCAACGGTCTCAAATACTCCTTCAACCAATAAGTCTGACAGTCCCACGTACATCCACTCGATATTGGGCTTAGTTTTGTTCCAAAATGATATTAAAGCGTTTGCTTCATTATCGTTGTCTGGGTGCCAGAAAGTGGCCCCTTCCAGAGCACACACTCGCTTGGCCTCAGGCCATGTCAGTGGTATCGTGTGGATCTTATAGAAACTCTTGAATGCTTCCATATAACTGTAGTCCTTTCGGAAAAAGTTTTTAGCTCTTTGTCCATCTACGAATAGATTAGAATAATGCATTATAAAGAAAAGGTTACTTTACGGGAAAAAAACCATGTTCATGCTCACTTTTTGAAGTGATTATATTATGATGGCACTTTATTTTATCAATATATAAAACAAACTTGCACTTACACATAACACAATAGGTATTATAAAATACGGTCATAGACCATTTAGTTAGGTCTAAGAATATCTTATCTTAGAGTAGCTTCCCTAGAAGCTTAGCCCAAATTTGTGAAACATGTTACCCAACGTTGGAACTAGTGGTAATTGATAGATCTTATCGTCAATAGTAACTTTTACTATGGCACCTAAAAATCTATCCCGGTAAAAAAAGAGGCGACTATATAAGAGGAAAATAAAATATTGATTATAAATATAAAGCCGTTAATCTTGTTTTTCATTATGCGTCAATAATTCAAAGTAACCGTATAATTAAAGCCAGCCTAATTTATAAGGTATGGTTACACAGGGCCGGAAAGAAAGCGGGTCGGTTATAAAAAATGCGATAACTTTTTAAATTTTTGCGTAGGTAATCCTTTTAAAATAAAAACTAAATTACAGGTTATTTCATTACAATTATAGGAGTCAGTAAAACCGTTTCATTTCTTTTTGGTGTTTGTACTAAAAACCATAAATAAAAAATAAAGACGATTTTTTAAATTTCAACTTGAAACTATTTGTTTCTGTTTATAAATATGGCATTTCTTGTGCAGAAATTCATTATTGTGATCAAATTCAATTAAAAACATGCCACTCACCCCTGAAGAGTGTACCAGAATTCTGACAATGCTTGAAGACGGGCGCAGTCAGCGTTATACAGCGAGAACTGTTGGTGTGTCGCTATCAACCGTTCAAAGAGAGTTCAAGCGATTTGGAGAGACTGGATCCAATATTCACAGACCAGGAACAGGCTGAACAAGGTAAAGTCAAAGTCAAAGCATTTATTTCAAATAGGCACATAAAAGGCACCTTTGAACGTCAACATTTACATTTAAATAGAATTGATTCTAGTCGCCCCTTCCAAAAGGTAGTTTCGTATGGAGAAGAATGGGCAAGAATGGGTACACGACAGCGCGGGAGAAATCGATTTCAAACGGCTGTTGAAGTCAAAAATCACCTTCTACGTGCAGGAGGAAATCAATCCGAGCACGTGTACAGTGAGGCGGCCAGCGTCTTGCTAAAGCAAACTTGAAGCCATTTAGACCTACAAATGGTTCAAAACTCGAAAGGCAGCATCGAAATTCAAGGCTGAGTTACGCTAGAGAACACATGAATTAGATTCTTGAAGAGTGGTCAAGAGTAATGTTTTCGGACGAGTTGAGGTTCATGCTATACACGCACGATGGGAGGCAAACAGTCTACAGCAAACCAGGAGAGCGCTATAACCAAGCTTGCATTGAAGAGAAAGTGCCATACGGTGGAGGCTCCATACGTCTGGAATTTCTTCCGAAAGCCGCACCGTGCTAGTGGCGATAGGAAATGGCACTTTAACTGCAGAAAGATACGTGGATAAAATCTTAAATGAGTATGTTGGCCCATCTTTAGTCAACATGAGCGAGAACGCCATCATTATCAAGATAACGCTCGTCCCCATACAACTCGAATAGTGTTTGACGCCAGCACGCAGACCAGACTTGAACCCTATCGAGTATGTCTGGGACGAACTGGGATGACGTGTAAGCCAGCGAAATTCCCCTCCAATCACGCTTCGTGAACTGAAAGAAGCATTGATAGAGGAGTGGGAGAATATTCCTAAGCATCGCCTCAGAAATCTGGTGGAAAGCATAACAAACTGTAAAACAGCTGTATTAACAGCCCGTGGTGGCAATATAAAATACAAAACTGTGCAAAAATTGCATATTTGATACCGTCGCATATTTTTCGAAATCTTGTGAATATGGTAATTTTTACTTAACTTACTTTTATTCTAAATAAACTTCAGAATCTTGAACTTTTATTATATTGATTTAAGCATTGTAAATTGTCTTCAATACAGTGTTTATTTCATAAAGTTCGCTCCAATATTTTGGAAGTTATTGAGGTTTTTGCTACCGACCTGCTTTCTTTGCGGCCCAGTGTAATTGCGTTGTCCAAAAGTTGTAAATAAATACTTACATGAATCTGACACAAAGTTCACAATTATACAGTATAACAAGATTTTCGAAAACATTTTGTGGAATGATACAACAGAGGTCTTGAACCGCGCCAGGTAAATAAACGTGGGAGGATGTTTAGCAGTTGCATCGACAGTCTTGTCAAACCAGTTCTACCTTGCGGTCACATTAGCGAGATCGGCGCATATTTATGTTTTTGCAACAAGTGGCCAGCGTATATAATCCCTATACTTAACTATGAGTCAGTCAATGCAGTTCGTCAAAATCGTGATGTCTTTAGGCGAACAAGGATGTCCTTCGCACCGCTGTCGTTTATCAAAGGGTTTTAATATTTGACGAAGTTTTGGTTGGTTGGGCTTTGCTCGCTAGGTTACATTTTGCTCTTACTCATTTGCAACGCAGTCTTGGAGTTGTCAGTTGGACATGGTCGGACAGGAGCGTCACTTTAAAGAAGATGCAGAATAAATAAATCTGATCCATAGAATCATAGAATGGATCAATGATCTTAGAAGTTTGGATGTTTGTCCGGTAATGTAGCCGCAGCATAAGGAAAATACAAAATTATATCTACTATTGTACACAATATATTTACACATTTTTAAGTGATTTGTTTATTTTCGATGTATATGCTAATTAATGCGGAAAATTCCTATAAGAAACGAAGGTTCGATGTTGTGCTTAAGTAAAATAAAAATATTACTGTTTTAAATCGTCTTGGTATGTCGGGGAAAAAGTTGTTTCGTATTTTATAGGTTTAAACTTGATGTATCCTTAAGCGAACTCAAAGCATAAAATTACATAGGTATAGACTAAGCGACCATCACCTAAGGGCACCCCCTGCGGGGTACGAACCTCGGCTTAAGGCGTTGCTGGGGGAGGACAGCAAGTTGGGGACAGGCTGGATCAAGTCAGTCATTTTATTATTAATCGGGCAATTTTAAGAAAATCTGATACTACGTGCTTTTATAGGGGATCAATATGGCGCAACTTGCGGCGTATCGAGAAATTGAAACATATATTTTTTCTCACTCCTCAACTCAAAGTAAATCTCTTGAAATATGGGTTTTAATTAAATGCATGTAGTTAGTTTTAAAGATCGCTCGGAATAAGTAACAAGTAGGTGATTCCATACTTTTGCTCGCACGTGTAGATCATGACAGCCAAGCTAGGCATTGCCTGTGCCTCTTTTCTTCTTATCTTTGAAGTTGAACTGCCCTCGCTTTAGCAAACGTTAATGACAATGGGATGAAATGTTAGGAAAATTCGTCTACTGTTCCAATATTTGTAAATATGTGAGCACCATTTGTATCTTTCAACATAATTTATTTATTTGTCATTGCTTAATTTTTAGGGTTCCGTACGTCCTGATGAAAAAATGGAACCCTTATAAGATAACTCGTGTGTCCGTCTGTCTGACTGTCTGTCCATCTGTCACAGCCAATATTAAGGTGAAATTTGGTACACATGAATTTCTGTGACCCAAACACGAACGTGTAACGTATTTATATGAATTTTGAATATAGGGGTCACTTTTGGGGGAGAAACTAGAAAATTAAATATTAAAGTATCGCTAACTGTACCGTGTGACTTATACAATGTAAGGGCTTGTTGTGAGAATCTATACTGTTTGTAAGTAGGGGGTAATCTCCGGAACTACCGGCTGGATATGAAATTTTTTTTTGGCATTTTATAGCCCAATTCTAGAGGAAGGCTATAGGCAATTTAACATCACGCTAGGAAGCTGAAGGGACGAGCAAAAATAAAAAAATGTCGGAATGAACGCTAAGCGAAAACAAAGTAACTGTGAGGGCAGGCGATGCGATGCAACGGAGTGGGTCGGGGGAACCAGACAATTCACGCGGACGAAGTCGCGGGCAGAAGCTAGTCTAAAATATATTTGTTGTCTAATTTTGAAATAAACGGTTTTGAAGTTGTTCGCGATTTCATCAGGTCTTTCAGCGGGAGATATAAAAAAAACGACTTGACTCTTCAGTAAAATTGTGTCTATAGTAAACGTAAAACTGTCGGTAGAAGGTGATTAAAATAATACATAAAAGAAAAAAGTCATTAGCTAAAACACACGTAGCTGCACTAGTGCCATGATGACTTTAGTAGGCGTTCCGCGCAAACAGAAGTTACTTAGGATAATAAGTGAAAATTTAGCATTTACCCCCTTATCTCCTACACTACTGAGCCTAAAATTAAAAAAAAACCGGAAATTAGTTCTTTACTTTACAGGGAAACCTATAAGAAGTCTTTGGTCTTAAAATAACATGGTAAATATTTCAATATTGTGCATACAAACTTACTTATTTATTTAAATAACATGGGAGACTTACAGCTAAAACAAACAGATCAAGGACAGTACTTTAGACTAAAACCCAATTACAGGTCTCCACTTATAAAATACAGAGAAGAAAAAGTAAATTCTAAGGACATTCACACCGAACTACTATATACTACAGCATAATATTATTATGTTGCTCGAACTGCTTAGCAAATAAAATCATCTCATCAAAATAAACTACATGAAAAAGTTACAATTATTATTGCAGTTGTAGAATATATATTATACTATTATATATTACTTTTTCATGTAGTTTATTTTGATGAGATGATTTTATTTGCTAAGCAGTTCGAGCAACATAATAATATTATGCTGTAGTATATAGTAGTTCGGTGTGAATGTCCTTAGAATTTACTTTTTCTTCTCTGTATTTTATAAGTGGAGACCTGTAATTGGGTTTTAGTCTAAAGTACTGTCCTTGATCTGTTTGTTTTAGCTGTAAGTCTCCACACATGGAAGAACATGTTTTTCAACTACAATGTTTGTTCTTGGGATCTGGGGACACGGTAGTTCTCCGCCAAGGCAAGCTATAAACAAAAGGCAGGGGCAGTACCTATCTTTTCTCGAAGCGTTTCGATGTATTTTCAAACCTTCATAACTTCGGCCTGGGTTATTCTAGAGAGCTCAAATTCTCGAGATTAAATGTAGTTAGCAGATTTATAAAATGCACTAAGTTTCATGTGTCTAGCTTTTATAATGTGGATTTTATTAATAACTAAAATACGTCGGTTTCATCACTCATCAAAACCTCTAGGGCACTCTAGGCAAGAATTTGCACCCAAACAACAAAAACAAAACTAACTTTCTCCCTCCAACTCCTTATGGAGTTGAAAGTCTGAATATAAAATAAAACCTCTAAGGTACTTCCCGAAGTCCTGGAAAGTTGAAATTTGGCATGCAGGCTAGGATTTGCATACAAAAAACAAAAAAATATAAGAGATTTGTAACTTTCACCCTCCAACATCCTTAAAGGGAGGCGCAAGTCTGTATTTCCTACGGATAATCGGTTTACCTACTTCCATTTGTTACGAACGCTAGATTAGCATGTACATAAGCAACAAAGAAGAAAGCTTATCTGCTGGTGTGCAAGAAATACACTATGCTACATATACATATACTATGCTAGAAGTAAGGACTATGATTTTAACATATTTGTGTAATATCAGTAGGTACAATATCACCGCTAAATTAAACAGACATAGAGCACCATACAAAAATAAATGAAACCCCACCAAAAGCTTTCCATGTAAAGTAGGTTGCCAAGACTTACATAACGCTTTCACTGTTAAAAAGTTATCAGATCTAATGTAGAGCCTAGCCCTTAACTCAACAAGGCCTAACTCTACAAACCTTACATCTTGGTCAAAATGTATGGCTTTTAGACTCTATATTAGATCTGAGGGGTAATTCCCGTAATTTTAAGCCCGTTCACAGTCATCTCAGTCGCAATCTGTCAAAAATACAATCTATTTCCATACATTTTTGACAAGTTTTTGACATTGATTGTCGCTGAGATGAGATTGCGACTTGAATTTGAACGTTTTTTAAGTACGAGAATTGCCCCTCTGATAACTTTACAACAGTGAAAGCGTTTTGTATGTCTTGGCAACCTACTTTACAAAATTATGTTTTTGGTGTGTAATATATTATTCATAGTACGGAACGCTCACCAAGTGAGTTCAACTCGCACTTGTCCGGTTATTTTTAATAGTTTTTACCTCTTATATTACAGCATTTGTATTCAAGGCACATCGTCTTCACTTATTATAATCATAATTAATGTATACAAAATATTCTTATCATTTTAAAGGAGTAACTTTGGAGTTTCTGGCCCGTTCTTTCCACTCAAAACTACCTACTTTTGGAAGCGCCACGTAGAATCAATTCAATTTTTCTGTAAATTTTGACATTTCTAAAGTGTCTCTTAATTGTCTACTTGAAATGATTTGATATTGACTTTGGGCCCTGGCTAATCTTTGACAAAAAGTGTCCGAACTCAAAAAAAACTAGTGTGCTGTGTGCATGGACGAACTAAAAAATGTCGGACGGACCTCCGCTAAAACAAAACTGAGCCCCGTTTATGTGTGAATATATTTTTGCTTGAGCGTGTGATCGAATTTCCTTGGTACTTCACTTAAAGTTTCAAGTCCCAAGTTTATGTAAATGGAACAAATAACAACTACACACACCCACGACAACTAACACAAACAATTACGTCTGTAACACTAAATGAACAGAATATGTACCGTCAACAGTCTCAAATAGAAATACTCCTTCAACCAATATGTCAGATATTCCCACCCGCAACCACATGATATTAGGCTTAGCTTGGTTCCAAAATGATAACACTGCATTTGCTTCGTTATCATTTTCCGCGTAGAAGAAAGTAGCTGCTTCCAAAGCACACACTCGCTTGGCATCAGTCCAAGTCCGTGGTATTGTGTGGATCTTATAGAAACTCTCGACTGCTTCTATATAATGGTAATCCTTACGGAAATTTGGCTGTTTGTCCATCTATAAAGAGATAGGTAAAGGTTCTCAGATAAATAAATATTTGCTTTATTTTACTACGGCTGTGTACTAAGTCAGTATTTTTTTAAATTTTATATACATTTGTGACTCTCTTTTGGAGTTATAATGACATTATTTATTTTTATTTATTTATTTTTACTGTCTGCAGGGGCCTTGACAGGATAACGGTGTTGGATCTTTTCATGAGAATGCATTTGAAAACGAAACATAAAAACTTAGTTATAAATACATATGTATATTTACATGAATCTGACACAAAGTCCACAATAAGGAAGATTAACAAAGTTTTCGAAAACTATTTTATGGTAGGTAACGACATTAATTAGGTAACAATATTGTACAATAGTATATTAACAAATGTCGGATTTATTTATGCTCAATTTTATTAATGATAATTTTATCATTTAATTTGAATAATAATAATAATTTATGTACCTATCCAAAATTTGTATACCTATTAGGTTTAACATTAGCGATCCTGACATTCGAATTAGATCTTATTATATTGTACATGTTTTACAAATAAATAATTTGAATTTGAACATTATGAGGATGTTCTGCAGATTCATCGGCAGCCAATCTTGTTTGTCCTGTTTTGCCCTGCGGCCAAAAGCACGCATCTAGATGTTTTGTCGCAACAAACTTCACCCATTGCAAAACTTCGGTATGAATCACCAGTTGCAACACAGACATGGTGAGTCAGTTGGATGTGCGCATAATTTTTTTGCAGCCTATAGATTAACGTGGTCATGATCAGTGGTCGATTTCTGGATAGTAACCAGCTAATTAAGATGTTTTTATCGCAACCATCCAGCACGAATGTTCGTCCGATAATGTGTCCGCAGCATAGAGCCATCTGTCCCTACGTACTCATGTTAATTTGTAGGTAATTATATTTGTTTCATATTTATTTTATAAAGGGTCATTCAAACAGGCGTGACACGCGACGCGACACAAAGGCACCACGTGTAGCGCGACGAGCGGTGCCTTTGTGTCCCGTGCGATACATGTCGCGTGCCGCGCCTGTTTGTAGGAGCCTTAATGATAGATAAGAGGAAAATATGAATTAATCAATGCAAATACTTATTGAGTCAATAAAGTTTTGAGTTGTTAAAACACGTCATTTATCCATTGTGATTTAGAAATCAATAAAACCCATATTTTCTCGCCTCACGTTGTAATCTCTGTTATTCAGTAATCCTACCAGTATTATACACCTATATTAACTTTTTATAAATTGATTGCTTACTACCTACGACGTTGCAGACAGTGGTACCCGTTACGAAGAAGTTGTGTGAAAATCGATTGTCATGGTAGTATGAGATATGATGCGGAGGAATGAGGAACATGTCGTGAGGAAAGTTTTGAGTATGAACGTGGATGGTTATATTATAAGATTAGAGTAAGACCAAAGAAACGATGAATGTATTCTCATCTTTCACAGAATCGGAGGTTGAGAAGCCTATTTTTGTTCAGCCATTTCTTCAGATTGCTGCTGTCCGATCTTTGCCAGTAGTTTGTACCTCGGTTATAATGATTTTGCCTGGAAAGGCACCGAACTGCAAGGACTTATAAGCTAATCTATGTATTTTCAGAAATTTTGGCACACTTCTCTATATGATATACAGTCAAGATGGTCTACTATATTTTGTGCCAGTCTAAACTTTCCTATTTATTATTTATGTAAACTTCATGTGCAAGCGGTATTACACAGGGCATTCTCTGCCAGTCATCATTTCAGTGGAACTTGTTTAACTGAACACAGTTTAACTGAAATGTTGACTAGCAGAGATAACTATTCTCCAGATAAAAGTTATCTGACGTCTGAAAAATCAGCCCAATTTACGAACTTATAATATACTTGTAATGAAATAAAACCAGCACTAGAAATAAGAACATGTATTTAATTTTAGATAACGGTAATTGGTGCATTGATTGACGTGAATTTTGCTGCTACAGTTTTATCATTCTACGCCACCACCAACATAAGGATTTAAGTTGGTTAAGGTGATGCTGGCAGGTACAATTACGTTATCTACTTCGTGTTCACAAATGAAGAAGCTCTTCACATTGCAATCAGTATTGACCAGACGACCGTTGAAGAACATTGCGCCGCACTCCTCTTCTCCGTCAGGCTGGTAATTGTCATACCAGGTTTCAAAATCATCTACTTTCAATGGTGTTCCTGGAAAAAGACCATTAATAAAAACATTCGTAGCTTTTGGATATAGGTAATGGACATCTTTTTTTTAAAGAAGATTATTTGAAAATTGAAACACTTCCATTCACGTGTAAAGTAAGGCCAAAGAGGCGAAATGAAGAATGTAAACAACCTGACCTTTACTGAGTTACATTACGATAGCGAGCGATTATTATCTCTGTCCTTATTTCTCGCAGGGAATAATGACGTCAGTTGGTCAACGACGGCTGTCGTGGTACAGGAACGCAGTCGATACAGCCGCTAGCAACATATTATGACCAGGCCCTGCAGTCTCGCGACATAGTTAGTAATAGTTTTCGGTTGCTAAGTCCTAACAATCCAGATGTAACGATATTTGGTGGTCTCCACACTCAAATTTATCGGTTGTTACTGGTATTTTAGGTAGGTACCGGTAGGTAGCAACCGATAAATTTGAGTGTCGAGACTACCAAACATTTACATCAACATTTACATTTGGATTGTTAGGACTTAGCAACCGAAAACGATTGCTAACTATGTCGAGACTGCAGGGCCTGTCCATTTCATTCCTGTTTAGATAGCGTTCGAAGTGATACGATATTTTTCGTTTCCGTATTTGTTCAGTGTTTTATTGTTATTAATACGTTCTTGTTGATTTTAATTATAGAATCACATCTTATGGTATCTTTCAAAGATTGTATAGAGCTGCCAGGCGGCAGCTCTATACAATCTTTGAAAGATACCAATTCACCACGAAAAAACTTGCATTAAAAAAAAATGCTATGAACCCCTGAAACATTCATACAATCTGTCACCAAACAAATAATTCTTATTTTGTAAAATTTGCTATATAGTAAGTGATACATTATGAAATTTTGAATACTGCATGTTGACTTATTTTATTATTGTATGCCTACTAGGCAGGACATAATGGATCTCCATTTTACCTAACATCTGTCTGTATAACCTATGCCCACAATAAAAAAGATTTGATTTGATTTGAAAGTTGGTTTACATAATTTATCTCGTCTCGTTGGCTTTGCTTTAGTAAGTCGACGTTTTCAAATGTTTTGAACTACAACGGTTAACTCGTTTAGTTTTTTTATAAAATCTTTTTATTTATCATTTTTCGAAGCCAATGTCCCGTCACGTCTGTGAAGTTGCGTCTTAAGGGTCTCCAAAACGATCAATTGCCATTGTCAATGTTAACGTGATTGATATAAATTGATGCTCAAAATGATCGTCTACAAAATGAACTTGAAGAGATTCACAATATTACTACGAGACTGACAGCAAATGACAAACATTTTGTTTGATGGCAGTTGGTGCAACATGTATTGATGTTCAGTGACAGCAAATGGCAATCGTTATTTTAAAAACGACCACGCGAGCGTACATGACGGATGTATAACATTCTGTCTCATCTCATCTTATACCATTCTTCATCCGAAACGTCTGTATTTTCTTGTTTTCTGAGTTGAAACCGCAAGAGATATTACAAGAAATGCCTTATCTTATTTGCGTTTGAAATGATATTGTTTATGAGCGACGCGACTCTTCTCAGCACAGTTAAGAAATCGAATGAGGCGGGCGGAAATGATACAATTCTTTCACGTAAACATTGACAATTGCAATTGATCGTTTCGGGGACCCTAAATAATTTAATTTGACCCTGTTTATTTGTAGCAGGTATACGCTGTTTTACACAACCGCTAGCTGTTTTACAAAACAGCTCCGTTGTGTAAAACAGCTGAATGACGTTTAGGGATTTTCCCTAATTACTGAACTTTAACATGCAGAATTGCATGAACGTTTTGCATTTATCAATGCAGCGGGTCAACGATTAGAGGTTATGTAAAACAACGTGAAATGACACGTCAGATTGTAGACACTGTTTTCAATTGAAAACAGTGATATTAAGGACAATTTTAACATAAAGGTATCTGAGTTTTATGAAAGTTAGTCCTAAATAAATAAATAGTTACTGCTACCGATTCGGAATTAAAAGCTACACCAAATGCTTATTGTGTCTAATATAAGAGTGGGTAGCAGTTCTGTGAAACGCAACGCAATGAAAATCCAGCTGAACCAATTTCAGCGGTTTTACACAACTAAGCTGTTTTGTTAAACAGCTAGCGCTTATGTTAAAAAGCGGATTCGACAATCCATCTGCGACATATACACGTATTTGTAAAATGTAAAAGATTACCCACCTACTTACTACCTACTTTGAACTTGAACACGGTATGCGTTTTTTTGACGGTAAGATTTAAATATTTTTGCCTAATGTATCTTCAGGTCTATATTCTATAAGTATACAGGTGTAGGATATAAGTCATGGTCTCCTTAGGAGATATATTAACGTACCTTTAACTGTCTTCCAGCCCTCGCTGAATCTGTTATGAAAACCCATATGATATATTCCTCTTTGGTATTTCCCTTTGACCCTTGGTTTCGGCGTGGATTCCGTTAACTTGACAAGGTAATCTGCTTCCAGCCGATTGCTGATCACTGCTAGGGAAGATTGTTCTAGTTGGCACCTGTCATTTGCATCAGTCCACTTCAGCGGAGTTGTATGAAGCTTGTAGCACTTGCCAGTATTCTGACTGAAAGTGTAATCTGAAATCATTTAATATATTTATTTTATTGTAACACTTTAAATCTAAGTCAAAGTCAAAGCATTTATTTCAAGTAGGGCACATAAAAGGCACTTTTGAACGTCAACATTTACATTTAAATAGAATTGATTCTAGTCGCCCCTTCCAAAAGATAGTTTCGTATGGAGAAGAATTAGCAAGAAACTCCACCGTTACTCTTTAAAAATGTGTTACAATCTATTGTCTTACATCAATCATATAATTATATGTGAAGACGATGCACCTAGAATAAAATTATCCTACCAGAATTGGTAAAAACAATTTAAAAATGTAGCAATGACAAATAACGTAATTAAGTGTTATATACACGCTGCTCATATATTTACAAACATTGTAAAAGTATACGATTTTCCAAATTATTTAAACAAGTAATATGTTAGTAGTAATCACATAATGTAAATCAATGTCATAAAAATAATAAATTATACAATTAAAGTAGCAGCAAGTTTGATTTTGTCTAGACTCTAGATTGTCCTATGGAGCTGGACCAGCTTGTTTCTAAGCATTCTTATCTTGGACATAATCCTCTAATTTGTAATAGGCTTGTTTACAAAGTGAACTTTTTATATGCGTTTTTTTTTGTTTTGTTGTTTTTAATTGCAATATATGACAAGGTATTTTGTTGTAACATTTAACACAGTAGGTACCCCACAAAAGATGTATGTATTTTAGCTAATCAAAAAATCAATGTTATCCTTATTTCTAGTATTATACTTATGATGTATTTAGAGGGTTTTATGAGGGTTTTTAAAGCAAAAAAAAAAAAATGTATCCGTGCAATTTGTGGAGCTCACTTTATAAACAGCTGTAAGCCACTATTTCAAAAACTTAATATTCTATCTTTGCCGTGTATACTTTTGAAATATGTATTTTTGTGAAGAGAAACTATAATCTATTTGATACTAACACTGACAGGCCAAATAGCCGAACACGGCATAAAGACAGGCTTCGGCTGCCACCAATAAAACTAAAATTATTTAAGAAAAATGTATACATACTGCATGTCTATTATTATTTACAATCATTTACCAAATATTCTTCAAGACCTACCGCTGACATTGTTTAAAGAAACACTTTTCAAACTATTAGTATTTAATATTAAATATTAAATAAAATATTAATATAAATAATATAATTATATTAATAATATAATAATAATAAATAATAATATTAATAATTATATTAATAATTATATTAATATAATTATATTAATATTAATATTATTATTAAATATTTAATATTAGTATTTTTTTTTATTTATTTATTTTTTTTTACCAACGATTTCTCCACCATTAAAAAGGACTATTTAGAAGACAAGTTAATAGAATCTGTAATTTGTAAGTTAGATTAATAATTAAAATCGCTGATTGTGAATACATTTGCACGTCATGTTATGGCAGGATATGCTGAAACAAACTTACTGTAACACCTTATGTACCATATTCTAGCAAATCAATATTTTGATTTGATTTGATTATCACTTATTTTATTAAAAATATGTACGTTTTTTCTTAGATAAAGATATATTTATTGCATAACTGTGTACATTAAGTTCTTAAACATATTTTTTTTTGTTTCAACAGTCTACCCAAGTCGGATATGCAATAGTACCTATTAAGAAATTGAGTTACACATTTTATGTTTTATCAAAAAACTCATGCAGTTTATAAAATACCTTATCAATTAACTTTTTTTTCTATTTATTTTTAAACATATTTCTTCCATATAGTTCTTTAATTGCTGTAAAAATTCATGGTCTTACTTTTATTTGTGACACTATGTTATTTAGCAAAAAATAATCCTTATTATAAAGCCTTTCGATCGATCCGTATGATAAAGCTACAGGGTGATTATTTTTCTCATGTAACGGGTTCGATTTTCGGTTCAACCATGTAATTATTTAAATATCTATGAATGCAGTTTAAATTGTTTCTTAAATTCAAATAATGTCTTCTTTCAGTAAAATGTTCCATCTACAATATTCAAGGTAGTTTCCCTCAGTGTGGCATATCCGTGGGACGCCCTGTATACTATGACATGCGTATTTACTTTGTAAAGTATTATAATATTATTTTAAATAAATTGTGAATGTGAGAACTATGTTGGTCATTGCTTTTTTTGTATTTTTCTCTCTTAGTGTAATCATGATCTGGCAGTTTGAGTAACTTATGCGACGTACTCAAATGTCCTTTCTTTGGTATTGTTCGTCGAATCGTTGAGCTCCTTAAGTTCTGAGTTCATCTGCACGATTGCTAACAATTACGTGCACTGACTGGACAGGTCCACTTAATCTGTGTGGGTCTTTCCTCAAAAGACCATTTAAGACACCGATCTACATAGCCTTCACATGATCTGACCAAGATTCTGTCTGGACTTTAAAAGAGACTGTGACCTATGAGTTTGTTTCGGCCTTTCTTGTCAGAGTAGTCAGATAGGAAACGCCGACCTCATCTAGTTTAAAAAAATATGATTGACGTGTAAAAGTGTTTGTACGAACCTACTTATAGAAATTAAATCATTTATCATTTAACGCTTCTACTGCGCTTTCCTATGATACCTTTTTTTGTTGTTGTATACCTACATTAGTTACATATGTAGAGCAAAACTTACTTACCTAAATTAGGCATATCGCATTGATCGTTCCACTCTAGCGATCGGAGCGTCTTCTTGCAAATAAAGAGAGCCTTACTGTTGCATGTGTAATCATTCATGTCTCCTATTATACCTATGTGCGTACAGTGCTCATTGCCGTTAGAGTTGTCCGGTTGACCATTCTGCCAATTGATGTATACCTCAGAACTCTGCCTTCCTAGAAATATGAAATTAATGATTATTTAAAGCTATGTATTTGTAGGTAAATTAAGTTGGCTTAATTACTACTATGGACTACATTATAATATTATTATTAATCGGTTGAAGGACACTGAACAAGACACAATAGAAGTTTTAGTGTCATTACGCCTATGGGCGTTTAAAGTCCCTCAAAATGTTAACTGTACAAAGAACATGCCGCTTAAATAACCTAGTATCTGACATTTCGAATTAGATATTGTTAATGTATTACTCTCATTGATTTATAAATAGTTTTTTTTAGTATACTATACAGGGTTATTGGTAAAATACCATCAACCTCTCAAGGGGTCATTGTACTCATCATTATGAACCACTTTTATTAAGGGACCAAATATAAAATCGCGAAAAAAATCTGCTGGTCCCTGTCCTATCCCATTTTGACGAGTTCTGCAAACATAAATAATAAATGTTGGGAACAGCTGATTTTGACTTTCCTCCAGGGCTCCTTCAAACTTTCCTCCTTGAATGGAAATACAGAATGTTAGAATATTATATACTTACCGTCGACGGTCTCAAATCGTCCTTCAACCAACATGTCTGACAGTCCCGACCACAGCCACTTGAGAGTAGGCCTAGTTTTTTCCCAAAATGATATTACTACGCGTAATTCTTTGTCGCTCTCTGGGTGCCAGAGAGTTGCCCCTTCCAAAGCACACACTCGCTTGGCATCAGCCCATTTAATTGGTATAGTGTGGATCTTGTAGAAACTCTCGGCAGCGTCTAAATAAGTATAATCCTTTCGGAATTGTTTTTGAAGTTTTTGTCCATCTATAAATATAATAAAGAAAAGTTAGCTTAAAGAAATTAAATAGTCATTGGTGCCGATTCTCTTGACACAAATGCCTCTAAACTAGACTAAAAATCATCAAAATTTAGTTTATTCCTGTCAAACGACGTTTTCCCATTCTGAAATTGACAAAAATTTACTACAAATTTTTGTTTGACAGCACTAAGATGGCACTGAGTTATTAATCTATTGAAAATGGCAATTGTGCTAATCTGAATATGACGTTTTTCACCTATAATTTTGATTGTCTAACTAAATCTGACTATTTTTAATCGCGTTTAAAATTTGTTGAGTAAAAAAATTGTTGTCATGAATATGTACTTCGACTTCAGGTGCAAAACTAATACTGTATCTTTTTATTTTCTTTTGCTTATATCTCGAAAATGGTGTGTCCTATCGCAAAAATAATAAAAATTTCGACCCCGCTTTATAAAGCCCGTAAAACTCTAAAATTCAACATGTAATTTTCATATTTTCCATACAAAACGTGAAAAATTCTATATAAAACACGTCGAGGCTGACACGATGCGCGCCTCCGGCTCTAAAAAAAAATCACAGGGTAGGGCAAACAAGTAGATCGTGGAGTCGCGATTGTCAAATTCGATTTTGGTTGCGTCATTAAGATTCTCATAACCAAAACTAAATATTTTTTGTGATAGTTAAGTAAGAACTCTCCATGACTATTTTATTGTCAGAATAATATCCAACTCATTACTTAAACAACTTAAATGACTAAAACAATCATACTAACAAAAATACAACAAACAAGTATGCAAAACTAAAATGACTGTCAGTATTTTGCCGTTTATATACATATAATATATATTTATATGTACTTAATAGGTTTTTAAAACATTATATTTTATGGTAGTAGATGTAAGTATGTATATGTTCGAAGACGTGAGTCCTCACAGGTTGGCGGACACAAGTCAAACTTAAAAGTGAGACATAAACGTTAAACATAAACCTAAGTAAAAAAGTACCTCAAAAGTTCTTATTTGGTATGGTGTACAATAAAGATTCTATTTATCTATACTTACATGAATCTGCCACCAAGTTCACAATAAGAACGGTAAACAAAGTTTTCGATAACATTTTGTGGAATGATAGGTACGACCTTCTTCTTGAACCGAGCCAGGCCAATACATGGAGGATGTTTAACTGATTTTCCGGCAGCCCATCTTGTTTAAAACCAGTTCTACCCTGCGGCCACATTAAGGTGCGTTTAAACCAAACGAGCGAATGCTCATTCTAGTCCCGCTCGGTCACATTCGCTTGTAAACGGACAAATAGCATTTATTCGTTGTTCCATCATTGTTCGCGCAAATTCTATGAAGTGTTCTATAACGGCATCTGCGAATGCTCACTTTCTACCATAATTCTTCCCGAGAAGTTTCTTAAATCGCGGCATCTTCGGGCGAACATAAATATCCTTCGCGGTGCGGTTTCGGTCGCTGAATCAAAGGTCTTGTCGCCACAAACTTCGTGTGCTAGGCAACACTTCGTTATTAATTTCCAACGCAGACTTTATAAAGTTTAAAAATTTTAATCCTAACAATCTGACACGAATGTTGACCGAAAATGTATCCGCAGCAAAAAACCGTACCTTTAGAAGTCAGTATATATATTTTATACATAATTATTATACATACCTACGGTTGTCAACTTTTATATTCATCCATATTTTTTTTTAAGGAAACCATTAATCGATGCTTTAAGTTATTATTACACTACGTCAGTTCGTTTGTCGTGGTTTTGAAATCAATAAATTATAGAATGTTTTTTTTAATCTGTTTATCTGCTCGGAAATCTTTGTTATATATTTTTTTTATAAGGACTATAAACCTACAAACAAAGATATTTTTTTCAAAAGTGATTGTTATCAAACGTTTTCTTCGCGCTTAGCGATACACCCGGCCACCATTGAATTGATTGTAGAAGTTACTGAAAAAGCTGGTTTTAAATGCGTAAATAGCTTTTAGCTCCCTTCAAAATGGTTGAGCTGAATGGTGCTGATCCATGCGTCATGTTCGTGAACGAGCGCTGTCAGTTGGGACTGGTCATCTCTTAGCCACCACGGCTTATTTTAATTATTTTATTATGGATTGTTTTGTTTTAATTTATATTTGCTGTACACTGGAGACTCAATGTGTACGTCTTATTTACATCGTTCTCGCATATAATTATACCTATATTCAACATTAATGTTGTTACTAATTTTTATGTAACAATATAATTGAAAAGAGTGTCCATGGAGGTTCTTGCCCGTTCTTCTCCATAGGTACCTACTACGCTTTGGAATGGGCAACTAGCTTCATATTTCTGACTGACCAACCACTTGACAATTCAAAAGTGCCTGTAAATGGTTTAATTGAAATAAATGCTTGAGTTTGAGTTTGACAGTCATGTGCCTGAAAAACCAAGTTCCTGTTGTTTTTTAGTTGTGCGTATTTTCTCATTCTAATAATTAAAGATTGATGATTAATGAAGTAGCAAATGCAGGCACGATCTAGTTTTAAAAAAATTACCCGAAAATTGAAGTGTTGCCAAGTTTCTCGCGATACCTGAATTATTTAGGTACTAGACCTTTTTTTCACACCTTCGACTTCAATATAGTTTTTTTTTAAACTTTGCTCCACACTAGGAATTTCTCCTGTATTGTTGGTGCGTTTACAAACATTTAAAATCACATACACAAACAGCCAGACCTGAAAAAACTACTTGTAGATCATACAAATATTTGTTCCGTGCGGGAATCGAACCCGCGACACGCAGCGGAGCAGTTAATATATATAATTATGAAATGATTATAATGTTTATTTCTGTAAGTAGGTTTGTACAAACACTTTTACACGTCAATCATATTTTTAAACTAGATGAGGCCGGCTTTTCCTATCTGACTACTCTGAGAAGAAAGGCAGAATTAATCTCTTTTAAAGTCCAGACAAAATCTTGGTCAGATCATGTGAAGACTATGTAGATCGGTGTGTGAAATGGTCTTTTGAAGAAAGAACCACATAGATTGAGGGGACCTGTCCAGCCAGTGCACGCAGTTGTCAGTAATCATGCAGCTCAACTCAGAACTTTAGGAGCTCTACGATTCGACGAACAATACCAAAGAAAGGATATTTGAGTAGGCCGCATAAATTACTAAAACTGCCACACCAAGATACTAACTGAGCAAAATACAAAAAGCAATGACCGCCAGAGTCCTCACATTCACAATAATTAAAATAATATTAAACAGAGTAAATACTCATGTCATTTTATACAAAGTATTGCGTACCTTATCACATTAAATTATACCACGTATACTACATGGTATACTTAGACGATATACAAAATTTTAATGAAATCCATTCTCTAAAAAAATCTGCTGTTCCATACATTTTGTCGAGCTACGTGAAACAAGATGTGAGGTACAGCTGATTTGTTTTGTTCTGATTTGTGTCTGAAATGGTCTTATAAGGAAAGAACCACACATATTAAGTGGAGCTGTCCAGTCAGTGCACGCATTTGTCAGATTTGGGTACTCCCGTAACGGCTGTCAAAGATCTATGACCAGAAAAACCAGTCTTAACAAGAGGTATCGTGGTACTTACCTACTAAGTAGCTGGGTTGTAGAGGTCAGAGAGGCAGGTGGTTTATGTAAAATTCTGATATTCAGCTGCGTCCGGTTAGTCTGGAACGCGACCCCAAGATATTTGGGAAAAGGCTAGATATAATTTTTTGAAAAAGGCACTTTATATCGCAGTGTGCCTTTCTCAAACTCAATGTATTGCATAGGTAAATAACACCACATAGCTAGATCGCACTCGAGCCAAGCCGCTGCCTGGTTGGATTAATATAAAAACAAAAACCAATTTTGCACCACATTTTAAAATAATACACACATCAAAAGTGTCTAGGGATCAAGCATTTTTATGCGGATTTCTTGAGATTAAGATGTGGCTTTGTAATAAATTTATGATTTTATAAATTTATATGGATCCTTTTTGGTGCATTTCATAATTTGAATCAGGAACTGTGAATCAAATTCGAGTAAAAGATGAAAATCAGCTGTCAATATTTTCCCTATAAAAACATACAACGCATTGAAGACATTATTAGTGCTACTGTTTCCCTACTACTGATTAAAACCAACGTTATTATGGAGCGGCGACGTCATTTAAGCAGGGAAGAAATGCTCAGAGCCGTGGGAATGATAGAAGCTGGTTCCCGGCAACGTACTGTGGCTTTAGCTCTGAATACAAGTCAGAGTGTTATCAGTCGACTTTGGACACGTTACCGAAGCACTGGTACCGTGGCTGAGCGCCATGGAGGACGGTATCGCTGCACCACACGGAGACAAGACCGATACATTCAAATCTTAACTCGAAGAGCTCCAACAATAACCGCCATGATGTTAGCCGTGAGGCTTCATCACTCTTCAGGGAACTTAATTAGCGACCAAACAGTCAGAAACCGCTTGCATGAAGTGAACCTTCATTCCCGAAGACCGCTACGGGTACCACCTATAGCAATGCACAATCGTAGGATTCGATATCAATGGGCTCTTGAACACAGAAATTGGGCAGAAGAACAATGGCGTTTCGTGTGCTTTTCTGATGAGTCTCGTTTTGGTATGAGACCGGATACAAGACGTATACGACACTGGAGAACCCCTGGACGCCAACAGCGATTAAAATCCTGCCAGGAAGTCCATCCTTATAGTGGTGGAACCATCATGGTATGGGCGGGTATTTGGATCGGCGGAAGAACTGAGTTGATTTGGATCAGAGGCAACCTCAACGCTCAAATTTATGCTGAGACGATTGTATCAGACGTCATCGTTCCTCTACAAGTGCAAATCGGTCCCTTATTTCAGTTAATGCATGATAATGCACGACCGCACACCGCAAGAGTTGTAAGACAGACTCTCGCCGCAGCTAACATCAATGTCCTGCCCTGGCCTGCTCAGTCGCCAGACTTGAACCCGATTGAGCATGCATGGGATATGCTACAGAGAAGAGCTCTGCCGAATATGGAGGGTATCCAGTCGCAAGAAGACCTTTTTTTGTTGTTGCAACGAACATGGGCGGCCATTCCACAGCGTGATTTGGATGAACTCATTTTGAGTATGCCAAACCGATGTTCTTGTGTTGTTAGTGTTCGCGGTAGAAACACGGATTATTAATTGTTTAAGTTACCCAATAAAATTTTAAAGAAAACTGTTATTTCAGTCTTTTTTTCGAACTTTTGTGTTAGTGGTTCAAATGTCAAAAATCCCTTTATTAGGAAAATGGCAAATTTCTTTATTAATGCAAAGGTGACTTGGTTTATCGTTACTGTGACAAACGAAAACACTTTATTTTATGAATCCTTAAAGAAAATTTTAATTAATATCAATCAGGAGAAAAGTTATTGCAAAAATATATGTTGATCCCTAGACACTTTTGATGTGTGTATTTACTGAAACAAAAAAAACATTACAATTGATTAGAAACATAACACACACAACGAATTCTCTCAATACAGGTAAAACATCTGTAAAACCAATTTCAAAACCGGCCAAGAGGTAGTCGGGCTCGCCCAATTATAGTTTTTCATCCACCCATAGTAATAAGCCAAAGTTAAAGGTATAATATTATAGCATGACATGAGCGCAAATGCATTGGAGAGGCGCGCAATTTTTAAATAAGATGATCCAGGTTAATGAGTTTTGTTTCTATAGGGTTTTATTATTCTATACCGCCACCTACATAAGGTTGTACACTGGCGGTATATACAGGGGCAATAACGTTATCTACTTCATGTTCACAAATGAAGAAGCTCGTCATGTCGCAATTGATGTTGATTAGACGTCCGTTGAAGAACATTGCGCCGCACTGCTCATACCCGTCAAGTTCGGGCTGGTAGTTGTCCCACCAGGCGTGCCGATCTACTTTAAGCAGTGTTCCTGGAAAAAAAATACATTTAAATCAACAACATGTTGTAGAAACCCAAATAACTCAGCACAAGTTCGATTCAAAACAGAGCTTGGTTAAATTAGAATCCATGACTACGCGTGGACGACGCATTGCTGAAGCTCACTCTTTAATTGTAAACTTTGAATTGAATCGGTGTGCCACGGCCATTATATCTGAAGGCCAATTCCCGTAATTAAAAACGTTCAAATTCAAGTCGCAATCTCATCTCAGCGACAGTCAAATGTCAAAAATGTAGGTAAACGCTATACAATTTTTGACAGATTGACACTGAGATTAGAATGCGAACTTTCTTAAAAATACGGGAATTGTCCCTCTGTTCCACGACCTTTGCTATTTGACGCTTCAGGGCCGTAGGATTTGCATTTAATTCCAGGTAAAAAAACATGTCTGTGGCATAGTCGATTCCGAAGATAGAAGTTGCAAAACGTGGTCAGATGTTCAATTGTTCAGGTATTGGATGAAAGTATGCAATAGATCGGATTAGCCAAAGGAGATATACACACTCACGTACCGCCTACTGTCCGCCAGCCCTCGTTGAATCTGTTATAAAAGCCCAGGTGATATATTCCTCTTTGGTATTTTCCCTTTACTCTCCGTTTCGGTGTGGACTCCGTTAACTGCACAAGGTAATCCGCTTCCAGCCGATTGCTGATTATTGCCAGAGAGGATTGTTCTAGTCGGCAAACTGCATATGCTTCGTTCCAGCTCAATGGAGTCGTGTGGAACTTGTAGCACTTGCCGTTTTCCTTATTGAAAGTGTAATCTGAAATAATAACAGTAATGTTTCGTTATTTGCCGAACTATTCCTCCGATAATTTAAACGGATAAATAGTACAGTTTGCAAAAAGTCTTAATTATAATATCCTATTAACTAGTAGTCCTCTAGACTGTATTTCAGCCATGGCGGCCAATCTAAACGGAGACTAGCCTTCGGCGCGGGAGATGTTATAGTGAACAGGTGTGTGCCGTGTGTGCGCAGACACAGGTACACTCTCTCTACCCTCACTCTCATAGTCCGATGGGACGGCATGTAATTCAAATCCTATTAAGCACTAGGTGCCTAACTACTTGAAATTTTGGTAAAAGCAGTGCGAACTAAGGAAAATTTGGCTGAGATCGTGTCATCAACATGAGAACATAATGAATGAGACGAAACAATTAGTGTTGGAACATATTATGTGTGCGGTATGCAAACCGCTTGTATCTAATATTATGTAAATCTGTATTTGATCAAAAAAGTAAATACTCAAATTAATAAGGGCTAAACGAAAAGCAAAATAGGTAGTAGGTTCTTTGGCGGTGTTATGGTTAGGCATATGCAAATCTATTTTTCTATTTGAATATCATGTTAATTCATTACATATTAAACTGTAAAATATTTCACAAATTAATCCATCCTCTCGTGTAATAACTATCTTACAAGCAAACCATGCCTTTTTAATGATAAAATGGTTATGTAAGGTTTGAATAAGTTTTATTTTTATAACATGTATTAATTAAAAATTGGATACAAATAAGCATTTAGGTACTCAATGTATAAACATTTTCGTTGGTTTCAATTATATTGTTTCGTTCCTAAACAAACTGTCTATTTCGATGCGCATACTTAGTTCCAAATCTCAGACTGCACACTACTCTACATAAATTCGATAGTTCGATACCTTGACCACTAAACCAAATGAAGTGAAATGCTGTTTTAGAAATTAGTTATTACTCGCAATGCTCAATATAATACTCTCAAGTATTATAACCTTATAGTTACCAGTTCAATATCGCACAATAACGCTAAAATAATGTAGGTATATGATGGATCTTGTATTTCGGTATTTCGCAGAAGCGCGGTGGCGGTGGCGGCGCCGGCGTCGGCGGGCCTATCATACTTAACAAAAAGGTGCAATTCGCGATAAGGTTCAAATTGCTTAAAAAAACTAAAGGGAGTTAGGTAATGTTGAATACAGACTGTACTTTTTAATTGGATGAGTCTTATCACCAGTTATTTTTTTCGAATAACTTGTTATTTTGGATATATAACTTGTTTGTGATAATTAGAGACAGGGCCATAAACGTTAACTATCGATATATATCAGAGGTATCAGAGATATTATACAGACAGGTACAAACAGTAGAGGGTATTTTACTGACGACGTACCTATTCTGTAACGTTAGTTAGTATACCTCGGTTTAAAAAATAAACCGATTCCGAGATTGTTGATAGAAGGAAAAAGTCTCATTTTGCCACAGTGTTAGGCAAACCCACTGCATAGACCTCCCGGGTACCGCTATTATGAACTCTAGAAGTAATAATAATAATAGTCCTCCAGGCCGAATTACGCCCATGGCGGCCAATCTCAACGGAGACTAAGCCTTTGGCGCAGAAGATATTATAGTGCACAAGTGCATGCGCAGACACAGATGCACTCTATGAAATATAAACATTATAATATGATACACAAATATAAATTAATCAATGGACTCTAGAAGTACGAATATTATGATGACGCTATTTAGAACATTACAACAGGACGACACGACTCGTCCCGACTCTTCAACATTAATTTGTCCTCAATGTTTTTTTAACTGTAACTTCAAGGACATAATTGCTCCTATAATGACAAGAGTACACTATAGGTTCTCATAAACGAGATCGTTTCAATTTGGTACAGTAAAAACGGCATTCCAACTTGATAAAAAAGATCTTCTTTGCGAATACCTTAAACGAATGCGACACATAGTAGGGCGTCCTTTAATATGGCTAAAAACCTACCTAAATTAGGCATATCGCATTGATAGTTCCACTCGAGTGACTGGAGACCCTTCTTGCAAACGAAAGAATACTTTTTGTCACATGCGTAATCATCCAGGTATCCGGGTCCTTCTTTTAAATATATGTACACACAGTCCTGTACACCACCAAAATTGTTCGGCTCTCCTGGCAGCCAGTTGTTATAAACGTCAGAGATTGACTTGCCTAGAAATATGAAATTGTTGTATTTAAATAAACGCCAAATCAACGGCATATTTTATAGTGACATTTAAGTTTTACATTGATATTTTATATCCTATATATTAATACAGTTATGTCTTTGTGTCTTTCTATTGGTTTAAAGATACGTGGTAAGTTAGTCAAATAGCTGGATCATAATTATACTTACCATCAACGGTCTCAAAAACTCCTTCAACCAATAAGTCTGATAGTCCCACGTACATCCACTCGATATTAGGCTTGGTTTTGTTCCAAAACGATAACAATGCATGTGCTTCATTGTCGTTTTCAGGGTGCCAGAAAGTGGCTCCTTCCTGAGCACACACTTGCTTAGCATCAGCCCAAGTCTGTGGAACCGTATGGATCTTATAAAAACTCTGGAATTCCTCCATGTAATTGTAGTCCTTACGGAAAAAGTGTTTAGCTCTTTGCCCATCTATGAATAGACAAATTCAGTTGTGAAAAGTTTGCTTTACGAAGTGAAAATGTAAATGTTTATACCTGAACTACAGTGACTCACTTTTAAAAGTGTTCATTGCTCTGTTATTTTAGTAGAACCAACTTGCAATAATTTGGTGTAATCATCACAATACAATAATGGTAATAGATTTATTTATATTTATCTATGGTGAGTGAGTAATGTAAACCAGCAGTAAGTTTGAGGACGTGATCAACTGATCACAATAGCATGGTTGTGTTAGATTCTGCCCTAAAAAACAGCTGAAAATGCACTTAAAAACGAGAAATACACGTCAGATTTAAAATATACTTACTTGAATGTGATGCAAATTTCACGATCAGAAATATCAACAAAGTTTTCGAAAACATTTTGAAGACTGATACGACATACGTCTTGAGCCGCTCCAGGTAAACATATTCTGTATGATGTTTAGCAGAGTCTTTGACAGCCCAACCAGTTTAACCAATTCTAAATTGCGGGCATATTAGCAGCTCTAACGAATGCTCGCATTTGCGACGTCTGGCCAAGCCTGTTCGTAAAATCGCCGTGCCACCTTTCGCCGCGATCTCTGTCTATAAAGGAGACATCATAATCAGCCTATAGTGTTCCCACTGCTGGGACACAGGCCTCCTCTAGGTGAGAGGGTGTCGATAAAAGAGATGCAGGCCATTTATTTATTAAACTAGCGATCCACCACTGCTTCGCCCGGTTTCTTTATTTCAAACACCCTTCTTTTATAAAACACCCAGATTTCTTTTTTTATAAATTATATGAACCACATCAAAGTCCGTTGCGTAGTTTAGAAAAACAACGCGGCCACACATGACAGACACGAAAAGCGACTTGAATTTATAATTTAGGTACATGCTGTTGCTCGCGACTTCGTCTGCGGTCCAGGATGGATAGTAGCCTATGTTCTTACTCAGGTCATGGTCCATCTGTGTACCAAATCCATTCAGCCGTTTTGGCGTGAAAGTAAAACAAACAAACTTACTTTCGCATTTATAATATTAAGTTAGGGTTAAATTAAATTAAAAGTACTGCAAATAGTGTTTTGGGGCACAAAAGTCGATGATTTCATTTTCGATAAAATATTCGTCCGAAAATGTAGTTTAAACCTATCTATCTGTCAGTGTAGGTGGCCAAGTCGGAAGTATACAACTTTAAATTAAGATCATTTTTAATACAAAAGAAAATTACCGGATATTTTTCCATATTATATTAGGTCATTAGGTATTAGGACCTATGAAAAAAATTCTATGCTCGTTCTCCTGATGCCCTTTGAAAATCTCCAAGTACTTACATTGTAGACTTCACAGAACTGTAGATTTAACAGATTTATTTAATTCGTAATTAAGTAGTATAAGTATACAACAATATACACTTCATCTCAAAAAAATCGAAACAGTACTATAAGTACAATTTAGGCGGCTTTAAATAAAAAAGAGGACTGATATCATAAAAAAAATATGCAAATAAATAGCTAGTAATTTAGTCTACATAATAGTGTGCCACAAATTCAAATTTCAATTTAAATTTTCGAATTTACATCCAATAAATGAATGTAGGGATTGTTTTCCACGTGTATTGCGTCGGAATTTCAGCATTTAATCACATTTATTTTGCAAAAAATATAGTTTTTTTAATAGTAATTGTTAACTAAGCTGTGTGACATCCTATCAAAGAGATATTTCCTAACAAATATGGATACCTCGCCCACGGAAGCCGCCCAAGTCAGTTATCGGGACACTGGTATGTTTACTTACCGTCCAGGATCTGGTAGATATCGAGTCACGTCGGAGCAAGATTACCGGTGTATTGCTGCAGTTTCTCTAAGAAATCGTCACTTTAACTCTATTCAACTGCAGCAGCGGCTCCGTGAGGTTCGAGGATTGACTGTGAGCGATTCTACCATTAGACGAAGATTGGCGGAGCGTGGCTTGAAACCTCATAAATAATAATAAATAAATAAATAATAAATACATTTTTATTTTCTGAAAAAACACATTTAAGGTTCACATAAACAATTTCCCAACTAAAATGAACTATACAGAAAAAAGTGTATCGTTGGTGTCTGTACTAATGAATTAAATCATTGTATCACAGACACCAGCGCCTTCCAAGATAGGTTACAATATATTAAAAATTCGAACGTGCTATAAAGTGAACTCGTAAAAAAAAATATGGTAATAAAATAAACAGTAAAAGTAATTTATAAATAATAAAATCAATTAATATTATAAACTAAAATTAAATTAAAATTAAGCTACTTATTTACTTAAGTTAATATTAGTCCGTGTGCGTGCAAGAGGGTGCACAGGTGAGTGATTCTGCATGTATGAGTGTATGTGTGAGTGTATGAGAGAGTGGATGTGTTAGTGTGTGAGTGAGTGTATGTATGCGTCTGTTTTTGAGATACATCTATTGGATTGGTTTGAGAAGATCTTCAGTCTCCCGGTAATTTAATTTTACTAAGAGGATTTGTAATTCTTTTTTGCACTTGTTTTTTGGTAAGTTATGTACGTATGCTATTTTGTTAATACGGTTGTAAAGACGAGAACTATTTACATAAAATTTTCTACTGGCGAGAGCAGTTCTATGCGGCTGAATTTCGCACACTATGTCCTTCCTACGCTTGTTGTTTGGATTATATGGGATTGTAGCATGCTTACGCAGAACGGTCTGAAGCACATAGAGCTGTCTTACTGTGAGTACAGAGCATTGTTGGTACAAAGTTACCGTCGGATACCTAATAGGCTTCTTTAAAAGCACTTTTAGGACCGCCCTTTGCGCTCTCTCCACTCGCAGCATACCAGTAGCAAACGTGCCTCCCCACGCTGGTATACAATACATTAGTATCGATTGTGCTAAGGAAAAATAAACCAATATTAATGTCTCTAGGTCAGCAGAAGATCTTAGTTTTTTGAAAATGTACAGAAGTTTCCTTGTACGGGAAACTATATTTCCTATATGCTTGTCCCAGCTAAAGCGGGAGTCGATTTGCACTCCCAGATACCTCATTTCGGTTGTGCGTATGAGAGGTTGGCAGTCACAATTAGGACTAGAGTGACGACAAGTGTGAGCAATAATTTTTAGAGAGTCCGATGGTTGAGACGCAGAAGAACCAGAAAAAGCTATACATTTTGTTTTAAGTGCGTTAAGGGTTAAGAGGTTATCGTTTAGCCAGGATATTACGATCGACAGGGCCTTTTCAGTTTCCTTATAGGCTAGCTGCCAGTCTTTGGCATGCACAATCAACGCCGTGTCCTCTGCATATGTAATAAATCTGCAGTTGTTAATTGCCAGTTGACACAGGTCGTTGATGTCGTTGTATCGGTGGCGCGAGGAAGCGAGGGCGCGGGGTGAGGGACCGATGCAGTGACACATAGAGCTGCGTCGGTCTCAGCTTCGCGAGGTCCTGGTGGCGGAATGGCGGGACAGGCTTTCACGCCCTACCGCCGGCCTCGTCACCATCGAGGCGGTCCGGCCGGTGCTCGAGTGCTGGCTCGGGAGGAGGCACGGCTCCCTGTCGTTTCGGGTGACGCAGGTGCTCTCGGGGCATGGCTGCTTCGGGAAGTACCTGTGTCGCATAAACAGGGAGCCGGACGCCCGGTGTCACCACTGCGTCGACTGCCGGGAGGACACGGCGCGGCATACGCTGGCAGAGTGTGCCGCTTGGGAGGAGCCGCGCCGTGCCCTCATCTCAGAAGTAGGCAGTGACTTGTCGCTGCCGGCCGTAGTCGAGTCGATGGTCGGCAGCGACGAGTCCTGGGACGCGGTGGTTTCCTTCTGCGAGACAGTCGTCTCGCAGAAGGAGGCTGCGGAAAGGGAGAGGGGGATCTCGTCCACTCACCCGGCCCGCAGAAGGCGCACCGGGCGTCGGTGGAGGGCGGACAACGCCCTCTTCCAGCCCCCCTAAATGGGTCCAGGGGCGACGGACTCGGGGACGTCCGTCGCCCCCCACACACCAGGACCCGAGGTGGCGGCGCGTAGTGTTCCACGCGCGCCCCTTTTAGACGTCACGGGGGGAGTCAAACACCTCACTCCCCCCCAGACCCGAAGTGGCCCGCAGCGGCGGGCCGGCACCAGTCGGGGGTTGCGGAAGGATCGTACGTTCCCGCGACCCCCGGCGTAGGTGTGAGATGGAACACCGGGGTGGTTTTTAGTCAGTAAGAGTCTGACAGACCCCGCCGTCCGCCCCAGGGCGGCGGACATCCATGAGGATTTTCCACCCCGGAAACAAAAAAAAAAAAAAGGTCGTTGATGTATACTAAAAATAAGGTGGGACCAAGCAAACTACCTTGTGGGACTCCATATGTGAGAAATTCTTCATTGCTGGTGTAATTTCCAACCCTGACATACTAACTACGCTCAGTGAGGTAACTACGAAAAATTTCTAGGACCGTGCCCCTGACGCCTACTGCTTCCAACTTCTTTAGAAGGATGGGAATTGAAACCGTGTCCAAAAATACTGCTATGGTTTTTAGTTTATTATCTAAAGACTGAATGACAGTTGTTGTCAAATCTATTACAGCGTCTTCAGTTGACTTACCTTTAATAAACCCGTATTGGTTTTGAGGAAGTATGTTATGTTTAGTTAGATAATTGGTTAATTGTTTATTTAAAAGTTTTTCAAAGACCTTAGAAATGGTAGTGAGTACTGAAATTGGTCTATAATTTCCGACACAGTCTCTATCGCCACTTTTAAAAATTGGGTGAACAATGGCCTTCTTAAAAACTTTAGGAAATGTCCTAGTAGTTATTGCACGGTAAATATGTGTTTTATACCTGGTATTAAGACGTGGCGGGCCGATTTTAGAAAGGATGCAGATTGCCATCCCAACCGACCGCACAATTGCTTTTTAGGCCTAGTATAACACTTTCCAGCTCCTGTTCAGACACCTCAAAAATACCCATTGAGTAACACGGGATATTTACGTTTTGTGACGAGGAAGACGCGGAATTTTGAATTTGGTCTGCTAGTATTTTCCCTATGCTTGCGAAGTACTTATTGACTATATCGACTGAGTCTTTAGGGTTTCCACTCAAACTCAGTAAGTCGTTTGGTGAGGTATTTTGTTGCTTCGTATCAGTAATAGTTTTGATGGCATCCCAAGTTGCCTTGGAGTTACCCTTGGCCTCTTGAAGTAAGCTTCGATCATAAATTATTCTTAGTTTTTTCAGAAAATTGTTGAGAAAATTACGATAGCGTTTATAGGTAGTACTAAGTATTAAATTATCGGGATCGGGATTTATCGGGGGTGCATTGTGTCTTTGTTTTTTATACATTTTAGAAGGCCAGGGGTAGAGGTAACCCAAGGTTTTATGATCCTTTTTTGTGCGAAATTAGAACCTCTTTGCTATGTAATTCAACTGTGGATGAAATTTTGTGAATTAGAGACTCAGCGGCTTCATTAGCATCGTTAATTTTAAATAAATAAGACAGGTCTGTTTTCCTCAAGTCATCTAACACAGCTTGTTGATCGGTACGCTTAATGTAATAATGGTTTGGGTGACTTATTTGTCGTGCCGACACTCAGTATAGTTGGGTTATGATCCGTGATCAAAGTATCCAATACTAGTGTGTAAGCGTGTAGCGTGTAAGTCATAAACCATCTAATGGCCCATAATTGACGGTAGACCACCGAAGAGCGCGCTGTGTAGACCACAGCGCGCTCTTCAATATATATTATTAGTATTGCCAGAAGATACCGTTTTATTATTCTCTAATAATAAGTGATTATTTGAAGGGGTAACTTCTGTTGTCTTACTAACTAGTTTAAAGAGTTATCCGGAGTGACCTCCACAACTATAACTGATGTGTCTAGAATTACCGTATGAGATCCATCAGGAAGAGAATACCCTATTTGACTGGTAGTGGCCTCCAAGGATGTTGGGATTATAGGTGGATCATCCTTCGTATCAATCACTATGTTGTTAGTATAATATACAATGTGGCGCTACAATGGTGACTTTAATTTAATACACGGGTAGGGCTAGTGCCCATTAACCATATAAATATTGATAGGTTAAAATAATACGTAAACTGAAAAAAAAAATTTTTCAAACAAACTAAATAATAAAAAAGTCATTAAAATTGGGATCACCCTTGCAAAAATTCATTCATGAAATTACTTACCTAGCTCGCTTACGTTAACTCGGAGCGGCAATATGTCGGTTCGCGGGCTGGCAACCGCGCGCATCGCGTCTTGTACCTACTCGTGATCGGTCCGATTCTTTGACGGCATATTATCAAAGAAACCGAGCGGCGCAAGTGGTACAAACACTTATCACATCACCCTCTCTTGTTACTATTAGTAATAACTGTCATCACTAATCACTGCCATCACGATCATAAGTTTACACAAGCACTAATAGCACAAATAAATGCGTCCGTATCGCAAGAGGTGTAAACGTACCTACTAGATAAGAAAACGAAAACCAATCAAAGTGTCTTTATCGCAGTACCATGATCTAATTACTATCCTAATTACACAAAAATAAATAAATAAAACAATAGCTAAGAGTCTTTTTCGCGACGTAATTATGCGCAATAGTGTAAATAAGTGCGTCAAGGACACGGGTTCGACTAGCACTAGAAAAGCAAAAAAAGAATTCGTGTTCGGTGCGGCGGGTGGGTGGAAGGGAGAGCGCGCGTCGCCTGCGCTGCTCGCCAACAAAGGAAATTTCCTTAAATTCGCCTACTCTATGCATTTGTTTCATCCTAATAGTATTGCTTATTCGTTTTAATTTCATTGATGCGAAGTTATGATCCGTGACCGAGGGAAATGACCGCTGCGCGACAGTTCTTTAAGTACAGGTTGCTCTAAGATGCTATTTCCTAAATTCTTTAATAAATCTGTAAATAATAACGTTTAATGGAAATAAAAAATTGTCATGAAACGAAAATGTGAAAACGTATATGTGTGTTAAATTAAGGTCACCATAGCAGCGCCACGCTGTATATATCTGGTTATAACCAGACAACACAGACTCGTCACTAATACTACAATTTGTTATTTTAGCTATAACCTCATTAATATTATATGCTATCATCTTAGCAATCATTGGTCTCCATTCCTAAGACAGAGATAAAGTTCTCTTAGGGCTGATTTCTCAATAGTCAGATAACTTTTATCTGAGGAATAAATCTGACAGTTTGACATAATTTCTATACAAAAGCTGTCAAACCAAAATATTTATTCCTCGGATAAAAGTTATCTGACTATTGAAAAATCTGCCCTTAGTTAACTTAAAACCACTAACATACTTGTTAGTGTCAAAAAACATTCTTTTGTCACTATGACAACATGTGAATAGTATTTTCAATTTAGAAATATTATTATTTTCGTCATCTGATGAAGTATCAGAGTAAGGTAAAGCACACAACATTAGATTTCGTAAATTTAACTTTGATAAGGTGCCAACACCATCCACTATTTCCTTTCTGGTAATATCAGTACTATTACCTAATAGCAAAACCATTGCAGAATAATTATCTAGGTTTGTGTTTGCAATTCTTTTAATAATTTCTTTAAAACATAAGTTATGATAAGTACGATTGGTAAAACTATGGCTAAGGTAATTGAGTAACATTTTCCCAAAGCTTAACTCTAATTCATCACAAAAAAATATAGACTTATATTCCTGTGGCTCTGCTGACACAAGGCTCTGCTGGAAAAGCTAACACCGGCGGAGGCAAGGCAAGCTGAGGCTGAGGGGGTGGTGGTGGTTGGTTCGCACAACTCCATCAGAGATTATTAGTCATAAATCATACCTCTCAGCATTGCACTTTACAAATTACAGTAGTCCCCCAGCCTCACTCACTAAATCGCTCACTTAATTGTTGCTGTGAAGTCTCATATTTCTCAAAAATATTCTTCAACAAGTGCTCCTTGTGTAGTATGTCATTATATAGGAGCTTAGTATCAATATCATAATTTTCCCTACATTCATCTAATTCAACTGTCCAACTATTTAAACTTCTTGGAAGGATAGCACGGTCCTTTCCAAGGGAAAGATTTAATTTTAAAAGATTTTTATTTGCTCTCTGCGACCGTTTAATTATTTTCTATTTTTAATATATTTTTTAATTTATTGTGACTCATAACAATAGGGCACAACTAATGTCTACTGGCTCACACACAGATTTTGACTTACTGCCTACCAATTCATAAAAAGGTTACTGGTACACTCACGCTCACGCATGAATAACCGCACCATCACTTCTGTTTCGCGTTCTGCGTCGGTTTTCGTCAATCTTCGCGGTGGCTCTTTCTCGCCATCTCGCCAACACCCGGCACAAACTGCGGTTGTATCAGTGAACTGACTATAAAATAATGACACCGCACCATAGACATAAGAAAGTGGTTTGTATTTTTATATTTATATGCACCGCACTTACGTAATAGTTTGGGAATTATTAAGGCAAGGCGTGTCCTGCCGGTCGATTCTGTAAAAATCTCACCGTGATAACTCAGGTGAAATGACCTATCATCCCAGCTGATTCACCTAAGTTTTCACTGTGAGATTGTTCCAGAATAGCTCAGCTGGTACCAGTATGATTCGGTGTGATTTTAAAGACGTTTCACGTCACAATTTGCTTGCGTTTACCGGGCTTCGAACCATCTTAGAACCGACTTTTGAGACATATAACGACGACGATGAATTTGTATAATTTTGGAGTAACTGCAGCTGCACGGGATCAACGTTCTCTGGAGTTCTGAAAATATTTTTTTTTGTTTATCGCATGTGTTTGGTTTTCGGCAAACAATTTTATTTATTTGAGTCTGTAACGATATTCGTGTTGATAAACTATATTCTAAATAGAACTGTAGAAGAGGATGATATGATTATGAATGTATTAGTTTTTCTAATGTAATACCGAGGTATCATGATTATAACATGTTACCTACTTTGTAACGTTTAGAATAAATTAAAATATTATCGTTGGGCAAAATGATTTTGAACAACAACTAAATTTTCAGGTACAATTCTTCAGAGAAATTGCCCTATCCTTAGCATACTGGGCACTGCATAAAGTGCGTCCTCTTAGTTACAGAGATTTGAACCTGACTAAATTAGGCATATCGCAGAGATGGTTCCACTGTAGTGATTGGAGGGTCTTCTTGCAAATGAAATGAGGCTTTGCGTCACATAGATAATCACTCAGTTCTCCCAACACGTCCAGAAGCACACAGTGCTCTTTACCGCCTTTTTGTCCGACTTATCCATCTGCCAAATGTTATACACGTTAGTGCTTGGCCTTCCTGGAAATACAAAATTAATGATTTTATTTTTGTGCTTTGGATCAATTACAAAGTTATGGAGGATTATTTCTATTTATAACACTATGGTGTTCAAAGAGTCTTCAATTTACAAGTTACATGCTATTCATTTAATTGACATCATAATTTTATGTAATAAGTAGTATAAAAAACTATTTCTGTCGTCCTTGAGTAACAACATAAGCCATACGCTACTACTTGATTAACAATATACGCTACGCGGACGATATGGTGCTGCTGAACCGGACGGTGGCGGCGAGGGGTCTCGAAGAGTTGTTAAAAGTGTGTGAGGCCAATGCTGATGAACATGCCCTTTCATATAATGTACTGAAGAGTGAATACATGGTCTTTAAGGCCGCCGGTGAACGTCCTGATCATTGTCACAATGTTACCCTAAATGGCTTGAGCGTAAATCGTGTCGTGAAGTTTAAGTATCTGGGACATTTCCTTACCGACAGCCTTCAGGACGATGTAGACATTGAGAGGGAGCGAAGGGCTCTAGCGGTCAGAGGTAATATGCTGGCTCGCAGATTCTCCCATTGCTCTGACCAAGTGAAGGTTACGCTTTATAAGGCATATTGTCAGAGCTTTTACATTGGAAGTCTGTGGGTCTGTCACACCAAAAGATCGCTGGATGCCCTATAAGTCTAATAATACATTCAGGATGATGTTGGGGCTGCCACGTTTCTGTAGTGCATCGGGGATGTTCGCGCTGTTTCGCTCTGATGGATTTCATGCCATCATTCGCAGAAGAAGTTTGCGTGCTTTGATCACGCTTTTCTCCCTTCTCAACTCTCCCACTCCTCCTTCTTATCTCGCGTTTCACTTCCAATACCTATGTTCTTCTCACGCTAAGAATCTGCGTTCTTCTAACAACCTTCTTCTACTCTGTCCTTCTCATACTTCTGACTTTGTTCATTCTTCCTTTCATATTCAGTCCATTCTTCTTTGGAATGCGCTTCCTCTTGATATCAGGACGGCTACCAGTCGGTATGCATTTAAGCGGAAATTGCAGAGTTATTTTCGAAACAAATAGAGTAGTCATCTCAACATCTCTCTTCCTTGAATTTGTATATAATATATACAAATTCAAGGAAGAGAGATGTTGAGATGAAATATATATATATATTATATATATATATTTATGTAAGTATATAGTATAGTAAATAGTATGTATGTGTATAGGACTTATTTATGTATTTGTGTACGTTGTTTTGATAGTTTATTTCTTTTATCATTGTTAAACATCGCTCAAAATCAATCCTTGCAATTAAAGCACCTGCCATCCAATCTCTTCACCACCCTTGGTTGACTGGTAGAGAATGCCTAAGGCATTAAGTCCGCCTTTGTACCTTTTGTGCGAAAAGTTATAAATAAATAATAAATAAATAAGGACGGTATCCCTGATCTGCAGAATGCGTGGCAGCCGCAACGTAATCTTAAAGACTGTAGCCGATAGGGTGTCATCTCCGCTGTGGAAGTCCCTTAGTAAATCAGTAATATAACTATTATTTTAATTTATGTTTTAATTGTGATTCTAATTTAAATTTTTAATTTGAGTCTACATTTTCATTTTCATTTTTGTGATAGTACCTACATACGGATCTTTGATATCTGATCAATTTATTATTTTTTGACATAGTTGCGAATAGGTAAATTCTCACGTGAAAACGCTTTTATTATATTCAAATATGCAGGTACTTATAATAGTTTATACTCTGAAGGGAAATTACCTACCCTAAAATAAAGTTAGCAAAGTTTTACTTAAAGGAAACAAAAAACGAAAATTTACATGGTACCTATCCATAGAGATCCTAAGACCGTAAATCACAGCCGTTATTACTGAGCCACCACTGCTCTCAAACCCAGACATGCCCTTTTTAATTTGTGTAAATTATTTCATCACCACTGTTCTAAACACGGTGAAGAAAAATATCGTGAGATGACGAAACCGGCTTGTTCTAGAACCAAAAGTTCGAAGACATCTATCAACCCGCACTGGTCCCGCGTGGTGGATTACATCCCACTCCCTCTCACCGAGAGGAGGCCTGTGTCCCAGCAGTGGGAACATTAATGGCTGCTTATTATGCACTCCATAGGTCAAAAATAAGGATGGGATCGCTTGAATAAACATTGCATTTACCTTATATTTTGGCTATACACCAAATTAAGAATGAATTTAAATAAGTAGGGATAGGAACATTAATGTGACACCGAATTACTAGAATACTAGGAATAGTACAAACCGTCAACGGTTTTAAATCATCCTTTAAGCAACTCGTTTGACAACTCCGACCACAACCACTAGATATTTGACTTAATATTTACTTGATAGTTCGTCACCAAAATGATATCACTGCACGTGCTCCATTGTCGTTTACTGGGTGCCAGAAAGTGGCGCCTTCCAGAGCACACAGTTGCGTGGCATCATCCCAAGTGTTTGGTATTGGGTAGACCTTATAGAAACTCTTGATTTCTTCTATATAAGTGTAGTGCAAATATCTTTTGCAATCACAACTATTTGTGTATTTTCTAATTATTGAATAATATTTAAAAATGAAATACCTAATAAATAAGAAAAAGAAACGAAGATTATTTTTTTTTCAATTATAAACTAGTGCTCATGTGCGTAATATGAAACTTTGCGCTAAGTTCGAGGACGAGTAAAATAAGACACTTTAACGTCAGTTAAATTGGTATTTACTTGAATGATTTGCCATTTATTTCAAAAACTTCATAACTATACTAATTAAAATTAAAATATAATAACCTAAACTAACTAAAACTATTAACAAATCAAAATATGGTGTCGAAAAATTCCTTAGCATCGCTGTCGACTGATAATGTACCCAAGAGACTGGCGGCATTGCCACGTTGTATGGCAATGCTAAACCTCTGGCCAAGGTAAAGGCCAGCCCTTGGGTCACGGGAAGTGTCAACAAGCCGTTTAGAGAATTCGTTGAACAAACCGTGAGCAATCGGACCCTACGGCCCGCACTTCGGCTGCAAGACAGGCCGTGGTGTCCGAGGCTGTTGACAACTTCGCCACAGTGACAGTGACATATTGACATATTTACTTACATGAATCCGACACAAAGTTCACAATAAGAAAATTTAAGAGCGTTTATACCTTATGAGTGGCAACGTCGCAATTTAGTGTCATATTTCGTGGTTTTCAATTTTTATCATTTAATCGGAGTTATATTTTAAAAATCTGTTTAATTAACTTTTTAGAATTACGTGAAAGTGTTTAAAAAGTAAGTAACCGTAATGCTTACAGTTATTTTACAATGAAAATAACGCCCTGCAAGTTTCCAATGTATTATTGGCATATAAATAGAACTGTAAACGCAACGATTTCTTACCTTTTACACAGTTTTCACATAATTCTAAAAAGTTAATTAAACAGATTTTTTAAAGCTCCGATTAAATGATAAACATTGAAAACCACGAAATATGACACTAAATTGCGACGTTGCCACTCATAAGGTATAAACGCTCTTAACAAAGATTTCGAAAACATTTTATGAAATTATATGCAAACATTATATAGGAGGATGTTTACTGGTTAGCTGGTTCTCCGGAAGTTTGCCATACCTAACCGCGGCCACATATACGGGGAGAATGCTCGCGGCGTCTCGGGCGCGAATGTCCGTCGAAGCGCGGGCCTGTTGGTATACTAGCGTGCGTCGATGGGTTTTATCGCGACAAACTGTGTCCTACACTAGCTGTCTCAATTGATTGAAACGCAGACTTGGACTACGCGGCATTTTTTGGCAGAAATTTCTACTCCTTAGAACCATAAAGAATGCTCAAACTGTGCTAGAGTATTGGAGTTTGAAATCTTTTTTTGTGGTTTTTAGTACCTACATATTAGTTTTTCCTTGTCCTTGCAATTTATAAGACAATTTACTAAAATATGATACAGCATTTAAAATTTTACTATAATGCAAAAGAAGGGGTATTTCTAAAAATACGCCTTCTTTTATTGCCCGAACTCCACAAGCGAATGAACATCATCGATTCGCTATTACAAAGTTTTTACCACATCAAATTCGCCCGACAATGTGATCGCAGCATAAGGATACTTTTACCTTTTTGCATTATTATTAACTTACTTATAGCCACACATGTCGCGTCTATTTAGTTTCTCTGTTTTTGGTATGTACGAGTATGTAAGTATTAGGCTAGCGGGAATGTTAAAAACAATAATTTCACGTCCTTTTGTAGTTACATGAAGTTAACAGTGACCTTAAGCCCCGCAGTGACGGAACATTATATCTAATTAAATGTTATCTGTGGTTGGTCGCTTTAATCAGCGGTAGTTACTTGAAATTATTAGTTTAGAAAATCCTTTTTTTTCCGTATTATCATGATTAGATTTCGATACATAGTCTAGTTTCGCACAGAGAACCTCTTTCTCCAAACGCATTCAAAATGCCTATTGTTACGGTCATATTAGACATGCCAATGCAATATAAGTAACGCAAAAACTTCGTGCATTTCCTTAAGAAACTCTTCGGGAGACGTCACTGATCTTTGCACTGCGACGTCGCAACACTTGTCAGTCTGCCCTATGGATTTAACCGTCACTTGGCAGCACACGCCGCTTATACTACACGCTCCTCTCTATACCATCTATGATCAATATTGACTACCGTTATGGCGAAGCAGGTCGTATCAGGCGAGACTGATTATTTCGGTGGCCGAGGCATACAAAGAAAAGACAGGAGTTTCGTTTCTTCAGTCTTATTCTTCTATGCTATCACTGACATACGGCAGAGCAGCAGGCTGCTGCGAACTAATGATAGCTGTTGAAATTATTTTATCTGGTTCGTTTTCACAAATGTAGAAGCACTTGGTGTTGCAATCGATGTTGATCAGACGTCCGGTGTAGAACATTGAACCGCACTGCTCCCGGCCTTCCGGCTGGTAGTTGTCGAACCAAACGTCGTCATCTACACGTAGAGAAGTTCCTGAAAAAAATAAAACTCGAATAAATATTACACAGTAAGAGAGAAATTTAATGAAAAGTTAAGTCAGTCGAAAAATTCTGTTTGGAATATTTCATTAAGTCGACATAGAGAGCTTCATTCAAATATATTTTATTACAGAAAACCTGACCCATTATAGGATATCATAATAGGATGCTGCATCGGCTTCAAAGCGATGTATCACCTCTAAGAATGCAATAATATCGGACATGAAGTTAAATTCAGAAGAATATGATACCCCGTTGTGATCAAAATTAATATTTAACATATATCTGGCAGCATTAAAACCTGACATTATAATTTTTCAAGATTTCTTCTATATCGCAATCAGAGCTGCTCATATTGCTTAATGTGACATCCCACTGGCAGCATAAATATGATAAATGATAAATTAAGGATAAATGATATTATTTCTGTAAGTAGGTTTGTACGAACACTTTTACACGTCAATCATATTTTAAAAGCTAGATGAGGTCGGCGTTTCCTATCGGACTACTCTCAAACTCAGAGGTCACAGTCTCTTTTAAAGTCCAGACGTAATCATGGTCAGATCATGTGAAGACCATGTAGATTAGTGTCTGAAATGGTCTTTTGAAGAAAAACCACACAGATTGAGTGGACCTGTCCAGTCAGTGCACGCACGTGTCAGTAATCGTGCAGCTCAACTCAGAGCTTAATTAAGAAGCTCAACGATGCGTCATGTTCGTGAACGGGCGCCGTCAGTTGGGACTGATCCTCTCTTAGCCGCCACAGCTTATTTTAAATATTTTATTTATGGATTGTTTTGTTTAAGTTTCTGATTGCTGTAGGTACTCTAGACACAACGTGTAAGTCTTATTTATATCGTTCTTCACATATAATGATACATATATTCAACACTAATGATGTAACTAATATTTTTGTAACAATATAATTTAAAAGAGTGTCCATGGAGCTTCTTGCCCGTTCTTCTCCATAGGTACCTACTACGCTTTGGAATGGGCAACTAGCTTCATATTTCTGCCTGACCGACCACTTGACAATTCAAAAGTGCCTGTAAATGGTTTAATCGAAATAAATGCTTTGAGTTTGTATATAAAAGTGTATGTAAAAAAAAAACTAATTCAGTATGCAAAAATTGGAGCAGCTCAATCCCAAGCCTTTTTGTCCTCAATATAACGCTGTAGCAGGGTTTGATGAACGATTTTAATTTATTAAGGCTTAGATCTTGGACGTGGCTTGGAAGCTTATTATAAAAGCGTATACATTGACATCTGAACGAGCCACCTATTTTCTTGAGCTTTGTTGTAGGTACAACTAATTTGTGTTTGTTCCTAGTATAATATTGTGGCTAACACTCTATTTTTTAAACAACTTTATATTTTTATGAGCATATAAAAGATTTTCAAAAATATACTGCGAAGGCACAGTCATAACATTAATCTCCTTAAATTTCTCTCTGAGAGTGTGTCTCGGACTTAATTTATAAATTGATTGATTGATTGATTTTTAATTTTTTTAGCTCTTTTTTACAAAACAAAGATATTCTGAATGTCGGCGGCATTTCCCCACAACAGAATACTGTACATTACACTATGAAAATAGCTAATGTACACTAAACGGGCTGTCTACTTAGGTCAGCTAAATTATGAATTTTTCTAACAGCGTATGCTGCGGAGCTAAGCTTTTTTTGACATTTATCCCATATTTATAGCTATATATTTTTACCATATATATCATATATTTATGGGCCCCACTGAAGCTTAGCGTCCAAAGTTAAGCCTAAGAATATTGTGCTATCTTCAGGATTCAATTCTTTGCCCTTGATCAATACGTTAGTTATCACCAGAGGTCGGAATTAGGCAGAGTTATGTACTTGCATCGAAATGTTGATATTAATATGGATTTTCGCGGGATTTCTAATGGACAATCCCGTGTGGCCAACAATATTACAAATAAATAATAATAAAAACCTCAGAGATAGACAGACAAATAAAACAAAGATAATTAACATATAATTTTTATAACCATTTACATTAATTCACAATACAAATTATTAATAGTCCTAAGCAAATTCTCATACTTATACCTCGCCTTTTTTATAAATACGAAAATACTTTTGCTTCTAGCCTAGACTCGTGAGGGTTTGCTTATTCAAACGGCCCATCAGAATCATTTTCCTTGTCCGATTCATTCAAAGTACCACAAAGATTTGAAGTGTTCGCTTCTGACATTACTGTATAACTTTTTTATTTAATAAATCACGGGATTTTTCTGCTCTTTAAAATGAATCTCGGGATTAGAGGCATATCCACTTTATTCTTTCGCTGTATGAAATCAGTGTAAGTACCTAATTACGGCCTCTGGTTATCACCTATCTAACGTGAGGTAATAGTCAGTAATCTATAACCAGTAAAGTTGAAACAAAAGTGAAGTGTCATACGCAAACAACACTATATCATGATTACCCTTTATGAGGTAAGGCAACTCATTCATATACACTCGAGAGCAATGAATCCGGGTCACTTAAAGAATGTTAAAAATCTCGGAAACTAAAAATGATAGGTTAATGCAATAAATTGTATTTAATAGACAATGTAATACTCCTTAAATGAAAGTAAAAAAAAATACATTTTATTAACACAAAATTACATAACCGCTCGGACGCAGAGCGCGGGAAAAATAATCGAGCCAGATGAATGCCAGATGCGTCACCGGCGCGCGCGGCGCGGCGGGGCGCCGCTCGGCCGCCCGATAATGTAAATAAAGCATTTTTACGACTTGGGTTTGTTTGAATGGTGCTAACACTTGTGTTTTTTGTTATGGTAAGGAACGGGGCTTTAAGATAGCGGAGTTTCGTTTGAAATAGGATAGTATTTACGTAAACACTACGTACGATACGTACGTACGATAGTATTTACGTAACTTTGTTTTCAAATAAATGGTTATAGTTCGAAAAAACGAGCGTTGACCTATATTGTTTAAGGTTTTAAATACATTATGTGTATATACTTAACGCAAAACACTAATAAAACCACATAGCATTAGTACAATATGTACTATTTACGAGCGTGCAAAGTTGAATAAATTTGCCGACGGCAAAAAAATAACAATGGCCGCCAAGACAATGGAAACAAAATGTTGTTTTATAAATATAAATCTGATACGTAGAATAAAAATATTGGTACCTGTGGAAAGCTTATTTAATGCTTCAACTTTGTTATAAAAGTAGTGGTATTAGAATAACACACTGTACTAAAATAAGGATCTGAAAACACATACACGTAATAACAATAAACATGAATCGGTCAGCGCCGGTTGTGGAATAAAACCGAAATTACGTACTATTTTTTCACTCACCGACCTTGAAATCCTGCAGTAATTCACTTCACTATAATATTTATCACACACTTAACAGGCCATAGCACTTCAAACACTTGAAAACCCACTTAAAACACAAATTATTTATCATGTAAACAAAACACGCGCGAGTCCGTACGTCACTGACAAGACGCCATATTTTTTTAATTATTTGATTTTTTTGGTTGAACGCTTGTAGTTTTGTCATACATCTGAATACGCGGCTTTTAAGCACGAAATCGACTAAGCAATCGGATACAGTGTGCCACAGATCTTTTAAAAATGAAAAATTGAATAAAGTTTATCGGATTTCGATTAATTAAAAGGTTACGCGAGTGGACGCTAGCGTGCGGCGCCACTTTCTATGCGGCGACTTTGGTCACCTCATCCACTCCAGCGGATAAAGAAAAAAACTGCTGATCTCTCCTTAAAACAAAAATAGGAAACATGAAATTTTTGAACTTTATTACGATTTTCTTGAATTTTAATACTTCGTATTGCCTCCTCGTGCTTCCATTACTGCGTTTACGCGGTTTGGCACGCTGTACACCAAGTTCCTTATACGATTTTGGGGAATATTCTCCCATTCCTCTGTGAGAGCAATTTTGAGCTCACGAAGCGTGATTGGGGGAGGGTTTCGTTGTTTTACGCATCTGCCTAGCTCGTCCCAAGCATGCTCGATCGGGTTGATATCCGGGCTGCGCGCTGGCCACTCCATACGAGTAATGTTCATCTCTTGAAGGTAGTCATTCACAATCCTACCTGTATGAGGTCGGGCATTGTCATGCATAAATATAGCATCCTCACCTAAATTGACCATAAATGGACCAACGTGATCATTGAGGATTTCTTCCACATATCTTACGCTAGTTAAAGAGCCGTTTTCTATGATCACCAGCTCTGTGCGACTTTCAGAAGAAATTCCGGCCCACACAAGTACAGACCCACCACCGTAGGCTACTTTTTCTTCGATGCATGCTTGCTTGAATCTTTCCCCTGGTCTTCGATACACTCTGTGTCTTCCATCGTGCTTGTAGAGCATAAATTTTGATTCGTCGGAGAACATAACTTTTGACCAATCTTCAATACTCCAATTTACGTGGCTCTGGGCATATCTTAGTCTTGAAATACGATGCCCACGCTCCAGTTTAGGGCCGTTTGCAGGTCTAAGGGGTTTTAAGTTAGATTCAGCAAGCCGACGTCTTACTGTCCATGCACTTGGGTTACTTCCTCCGAGGCGTCGAAACTGATTGGTGAGTTCAGTTCCTGTGAGAAAGCGATTTCGAAGCATGGTGTTCACCAAGTATCGGTCTTCTCGTGCTGTGGTACACCTGGTTCTGCCCGTTCCTGGTCTGCGTAGGTTAGAACCAGTTTCTTCGTAACGTCGGAGAACTCTTTGTACTGTTGACAGCGACACACCGACAGTCCTGGCTGTATCGCGCTGACTCCGGCCGGTTTCCAGCATTGTAAGTATTCTGGTGCATTCTTCAGGCGTAAGCGACATAATTTCAGCTTGAATAATGAATATAGAGCACTATCAACATGGTTTATGTACCCACATAAATGACAGATTACAAACAAAAGCAAAACCAAATGCTGTAATTTCGTAGTTCCATCTTCGAAAGTGGCCCTTTTTCAAATTTGATTTTTTTATGATATAACTTTACAATAACTAAGAAGTTTTAATACCTTCATTTAAGGAGTATTACATTGTCTATTAAATACAATTTATTGCATTAACCTAGCATTTTCAGTTTCCGAGATTTTTAGGATTCTTTAAGTGACCCGGATTCATTGCTCTCGAGTGTAAATAAGAAACAAAAAAGGACCAACAATTGAGCCCTGTGGGTCTGATTTTGAATCGTATCGTTACTTGTAATGAAAAATGGATCCTGTACGATAATCGGAAACGCTCATCACACAACACACGAGCGCAAGTTGACTCAGAAAAAGGCACTGGTAAGTGTCTGGTGAAGCAGTGCTGGTGTCATCCACTACAGCTTCCTAAGATCTGGCTAGACGATTACGGCAGATCTGTATTGTCAACAATTGCAAACCATGATGAAAAAGCTAGCCATTAAACAACCGAGACTGGTCAATTCCTCTAATCCACTGCTGCTTCAGGACAACGCTAGACCACACACTGCACAACAGATGGTCGCTAAATTAGACGAGCTGCGATCGGAACGTCTCCGACATCCACCGTACTCCCCGGACCTTGCTCCAACAGATTACCACTTTTTCCGGAATTTGGACCACTTCATGCAAGGAAAAAAATTCAACTCCGAAGAGGCTGTCAAAGCCGCCTTCAAAGATTTTATTGATTCTCGCTCCCACAATTTTTTCAGCAAAGGAATCGATGAACTACCGATAAAAATGCGAAAGTGCAGAGATAACAAATACTTTTATTGATTAATTAAAGTAATTTCAATTAAATAATCGTTTTGCTTTTTCCATACAAAACGCTAATTTCATATAAAAAGACCTAATATTTGCCGCCATCTTGACAATAGATTATTAGTCTGGTATTCAGCTGCATCCGGTTAGACTGGCAGCCGACCGTTGGGGTCAGCTTCCAGTCTAACTGATACTCATAGTTGGGAAAAGGCTAGGCAGATGGTGTTGATGATATTGATTGACAGATTTGACTGGATGAATAATTAAATCTGATGTTACTACTGAAGTTTCTTCGAGTGTGCTAGTCTAGTGACTGTTTTACCTTAATTTCCGTAATTATACTCATTTTATATGCGACTTCGAATACAACGAATTATATACCGAAGTCGCATATAAAAAGGAAACGTCTAATTTACGCAGAGTTTTTTTTTCAAGAGTTTGCAATTTCCTGTTTTTGAATGCAGTGACCATGAATGAATTTAAAATGAAAGCTATGCAATGAAAAGGTATCTGAAGGAAGCAGTTCCAAAAGAAGCACGGAGGTTGTGATCGCAAGAACTCCCTAAGATCTGGAAGGAATTTCTTAGATTATCCTATCTGTAACACAAGGAGATACATATAATCACGTACCTTTAACTGTCTGCCAGCCTTTGCTAAACCTGTTATGAAAGCCCAGGTGATATATTCCTCTTTGGTAATTCTCTATGAACCTTGGTCTAGGCGTAGATTCCGTCAACTTTACAAGGAAATACGCTTCCCGACGACTGTTGATCATTGCCAAGGTGGTTTGTTCTCTTTCACACATGGCACTGGCCTCTGTCCACTTCAATGGAGTTGTATGGAGCTTGTAGCACTTGCCAGTATCCTTACTGAAACTGTAATCTGAAATAATAATTATATAATGTGTAAAAAAAAATATTTAAGATTTGATAAATATTTTTTTTTGTAAAAACCTTTAAGCTTCAGGCTAATCATAAAGTGTAAGAAGGACATTCACGCCTCAAGCTTATAATAAAATAATAAATTACTTTGTTTACGTAAGTTTTATTTTGTAAAAGGTAAAAGAAAACCAGATCTGATACATATCGACATGTTATTAATGTCCGTCGACAGAAACTTGGTCGGCAGCAGGATGATGGGGCTTACCAGACAAAGCTTATCTACCGCAACAAGCTCGGTGTAAGAATTACTTTTTTTACAGTACCAATCGGCATTGCAATGTACGTACGCCAATTCGAAACTTTTTTTATGTTCACTGCGACAACGGTATACGATTTTGGCATTTTAGCAAACACAAGAATACTGTAAGACAGTGCGTCTGCATACAAGAGATTATACCCTACCTAAATAAGGCATGTTGCATTTGTCGTTCCACTCAAGTAACTGGAGACTCTTCTTACAAGTGAAGATTAACCTTTTGTTACAGTCGGCATCATTCATGTTGCCTTCTTTGTCAATGTGCACACAGTCCTCATTACCACCAGCATTGTTCGGTTCATTTCGCTCCCAGGTGCTGTATACCTCAGTGATTCGCTTTCCTAAAAATAAGAAACACCGTATTAATTTCATAATAATATCTATCTGTTTAAAAAAGGAAACCGTGACTGACTGACTGTTATAAATATCAACCACTGACCTCTATTAAAATAGAGGTCAGTGTATATCAACACATAACTTAAACTGAACGGATCGGCCTGAAATTTGGCGACCAGATTGTTATTAAGACCTAGGCATCTGTTAGAAAAGGGTTTTTGGAAATTAGACCTTTAAGGGGGTAAAGAGGGGGTAGTAGGGGGGGAGGTAGGTACATAAGGTGTGTCTTTTTAATGGATAAGTATTTCCTTTTATCTCCCGAAAAAAAAGATGTCTGGATTAATAAATAAAATGAATAGAGTAAAGGAAAGTGATTGACACGAGTGAAATAGCTAGTTATAGGCGGTTCATGAATCATGATACGGTAGGTACCTACGCTTTTGTTAAAACCTCGGGGCATGTGTGTTTTGTTTTGTTAGTTTTTATAATTCAAATTAAAGACGTGGTATTTTATTATTAGTAATTGTTGTTAATTGTACTGTGTGTATGAATAATACTAGCAAATTTATAAGACCGATTTGTTATTCAAACACAAACATGGTTTTTTAATTACATCTACCAATCAAAAAACAACACGCATTTTTATTGAAGACTTCCTATTCAATTCACAAAGTATTTTATTTGTTTATATAAAAAAGTATATTTACAATCACAAAACTAAATGGAAACACAAAGTAGGAAAATGTAATTAAAATGCTGGATGCGGGCAGCCCTATCGCATGTTCACGTACCGCGCGGCTGTAGGCATTTATTTCAAAGATACGGCCGAGTTACAATACTGTATAGATAATATTACCGTGTTTCGGGGGTGGTAAGTTAAGTTTGTATAGAAGAATTTTAAGGCGCGATCCAATTAACTCGAAACTCGGTATCAATACTTTTGACTTAAAAGAAACAAAATTTAGGGCGGCTTGCGCATCGTCGTTAAATACAGTTTAAGAGCGACGTAAACGCATTTAGTCTGCTAATTATAATTAGCGTCTTGCACAACAAAAATTTAGGCACTAATCACGTTTAACGAACTGTCAAAGTTAAATACCCAAAGATGGCTATTTAGCGTCGCTAAATACGTTTAATAGCAATCCCGCGTCATCATTTTGGTTATAGAAATTTTACTATTATTTTATAAAATCAAATCAGTCACTCCTATGAACCAACTTTTATGTACGCTGAGATTTTATGCGACAAGAAGTCTAAGCTAATAACTTGTGGTGACATGATTGGTGTACATGAAAGCACAGCTTGTAGAATAGTGCATCGTGTTACTCATGCCATTGCATTATTGTATAAGATGTATATACAATTTCCAAGCACAACCGAAGAGCAAAATAAAACAGCGAATGATTTTTATAGAATTGCAAAGTTCCCTAGAGTAATTGGTGCGTTAGATTGCACTCATGTGAGAATATTATCTCCAGGTGGTGATAACGCTGAAATATATAGAAATAGGAAAGGATATTTTTCAATAAACACCCAATGTGTAGCTGCTGCAAACCTTATGTTTTTAGATGTTGTGGCAAGGTGGCATGGATCAGCACATGATTCCAACATTTGGGATAACTGTGCATTAAAACGCAATTTTTGCAGGGCAAATATAATGATAAATTGTTGCTAGGTGACAGTGGCTATGCCCAAACCTCAGAACAATAACTAATGTTCTGAGGCCCCAACTAACTTTATGATGACACCTCTGTCAGAAAATAATGTGAATACACGAGGAGAGACACTTTACCAAGAGTCACAAATAAAGACGAGGTCTGTGGTTGAACGGGCATTTGGTATATGGTAGAGGAGATTCCCTATATTATCCAGGGGCATAAGTACCTGGCATAATCATAGCAACAGCTGTACTTCATAATTTAGCTATATTACGAAAGGAAAACATACCCCCTGAAGATCAAGAGTTTCCTGTTATTATGGAAGGTAGGGATCATGATGTTGGACCAGAACGGTATGGAAGAGGAAGCGCTAACTTGCAACGAAGACTACTAATAGAGGGATATTTTGCACCATTATAAAATCATCAGTAAAAAAAATAAAAACAAAAATATTACAGCTCTGATTGTTTCTTTTTTATTTCTAAATCCTTAAGTAAAAGTTCCTTTTGTACATTTGTTCATTAAATTCCTTTTTTTTCATTAAACTATCCAACTCTATTTCATATATTTTTTGTTTATGTTCTATTTCCATTTCCAGTGACGGTTTTTGTAATCTAACCACCAAAAATTACCACGAGAAATAGCACGAGAACACTTCACAAATCACAACAACACAATTTGTGTGACTTGACTTGACAGCTCGGTTGACTTGATGTGACAGCTGAAAGCTCGTCGGTCCATATCACGCATTTTTTTTTAAGAAATGCAACCATTTTGCTCTAAGGCAAGTGTACAACGCACGAAAACGTAAAAAGGAACGCAAGAAACTGCTTTACCGACTCTCTAACTACGATTAGTTAAATTACCATCCAAACGGACGTGAGCAAGACCTTTTTAATTGTATTTAGGCTAAACATATTTAGCAAGATAAACGCATTTAACTAAATTCTGTTTAGACCAAATGTTGCGCAAGCCGCCCTTAGTTTTTGTTTTGTTTTTAAATCGATCCCTGACGGGGCAAAAAGGGGGTTACATTTATTTTACTGCGTTTCTTGATTTGCTCAAAATATGGAAACGACCCAAACGATTTTTCTAAATTTCACCCCTGTGGAGATAAAAAGAGGGGATAAAGCTCATGATTATGAAAAATCTCATGTCTTTGATCTATAAACTTGGCCTGAATACTTATTTATCAAATCAAATCAAAATATTTTATTTCACATAAACCTACGTGGGCACTTATGAAACGTCAGAAGCTAGGGGCACGATTCCAAATGGTCGTTTCCTATGGAAAAGACCCGGCAAGAAGCTCCACGGATACTCTTTTAAAAATATTTGTCTTTTATAATGTTTTCAAATTACAGTGTTTATAGGTATGGGAGGACAGTGTAGGCCTGTCAACAGGTACCAGAAAATGGTCTACAAATTTCAAGTTTACAGGTTAGGCCCACAACGTTCTCACATTCACAAAATACAACGAATCTATGTATAATATATAAGGTACTTAAATAAAATAATGAAAAATAAAAGCCTATTTAAACCAAATGACATGATTGCCATTACAACTGTAACAAATCTGGATTATGTCAAAGATGTACGTAAAAAAAAGAAAATAAACAACGTAATTTGGGAGCAGTTAAAAGACATTTACATAGTGATGCCGTTAACGAGGTACCAGGGAAGGGGCATGTGCAGAAGGAATTATTGCCAAACTTCCTTGTCTTCAATGTAGTCTTTAATCTTGTAACATGCTTTTTTGATAAGGATACGTTTGATGTGGGTTTCAAACTTCCCATTGCCAAGTTTTGTAACCGACTTTGGCAACTTGTTATATGTATAAGTAGATACTGTTTATAAGAAATTACTTGCTTGTTTTAGTTAATCAAAATTTGGGTATCACAATTTAATTTTTACTACGTGTATTTATATTATGGAAACGGCTTCTTTGGAATTTTTGCGAACATACAAAATACTTTATATCGATTAACTAAACTACGGGGTGTTAACATTTTGAAAGGAAAGTTGAAATACGATCGGTTTAGCGGTTGAGCCAACTGTTGAGACCAGAGTTTAACTTATGTAGAGGTAACAAACAGACAGATATTCGGTATTTTTCGCATATATTGGTATAGCATCATTAGTATGAAATACACAAAAAGAAATACAAAATACTTTAATTTATAATACGTACCGTCAACTGTCTGAAATATTCCTTCAACCAATATGTCTGACAGCCCCACGTACATCCACTTGATTTTAGGCTCAATTTTGTCCCAAAGCGATATCAAAGTGTATGCTTCATCATTGTTGTCTGGGTGCCACAAGGTGGCCCCTTCCACAGCACACACTCGCTGGGCCTCAGGCCATGTCATCGGTATCGTGTGGATCTTATAGAAACTCTCTTCGGTTTCTATATATATGTAGTCGCTTCGGAAAAACTTTTTAGCTCTTTGTCCATCTATGAATGTAGAAAAAAAAGATTGCTTTAGGAAATAAAACGCCAATGTCATCGTTTAGAACCGGCTAGCGAATATCTTTTGCAATTACGATAGCATACATACGTAGTTACTACCTCATTGATATTTATAGGTATCTATTTAAAGGAACGAAGCGCTAAGTTAAAGTTCTCGTGTCTTCACAGGATTTGTATAGCTTTACATCTAAATAATTTACCCTCAATTTTCGTTATCGTACCTACCACTGTTTGTCCCCGCATCACCCAAAGGTTGACTGGCACCTATGGCCCTATGGCATTAAGTCTGTCTCTGTACATTTGTGTGCTTGTAGTATTAAATAAATAAATGGCCGTACTAGATCATGCCTGTCATGACTCTTAAAAACGTGACAAAACGATGGTTATAAATATACTTACATGAATCCGACACTAAGTTCACAATAAGAAATATTATCAAAGTTTTCGAAAACATTTTATGCGACACACGTCTTGCTTGAACCACGCCGGACCGACATACGAAGTAGGCCGTTATGATTCTACGCCAGCTTTTAAGCCCAATTTAAAACTGCGGCCACACTATCGATCAGGATCGGCGAATGTTCGCAGTGTTTTCGGCCGCAAGTGTCTTTCGTGGCACTGCTAAAAGTAGAGGAAACAGGGACTGGTTGTAAAAAAAAACATGTTTTGACCTACATTATTTGTGTTTCATTATTTACATAAAAAATGACTTTATTTGGTAGTGTTGATAAAATAATTAACATCTACCCGTATGTCAAAATTTAGGTCCGTGGGTCGTCTTTTTGTTATTTAGTCTTTTTTACAGAACAAGAAATCTACCCCAAGACAGGGATAAGTTGACCACGTGCCTGGAGTAGGTTGACTAGTACAGTAACTAAGCTAGCAGTAATAATGGTGTAATAAATTCTGTTCAATAAGCCTCAAAAAAACTAAATAACTTAAACCCATTCTAAAGTTGAAACATTCAAAACAATTTTTATTTTTTATTGATATTCCTTAATCAAATTTTTTGCCTCTCGTTTTCTTGGTTTCTTCTTATTTCTTCACTTATATCTATATTTAAAGTCTTATAATGAATGTCAAACGCTTTCGCCACTACTTAGGCATTTATTTTGGCAAAAATAAGTAAGTGAAAACCCGTTTCTATAAGATTTCTTATCAATCAAACTGCCCCAGAAAAAGTTAGTCAACTATCCCCAAACGCCATATTTCTCTTTGTAGAACAGATAAACCTAAACATTGTTTTCGATTTGAAAATATTTTTTTCATTACTCATACTCTGAAAGTAGGTCTGAAATTGCCTGTAGAGCGGGTTGAAAGTAATACCTTTCAGCCCTAGGGAGAATCGTTTTCAATTGACACCTGTCAAATTATTAAAAAAAAAACTAGTTCTATTTTCACATTTCTTTTGAACCATGTTCCAACTTCCTATACAGCCACTCAATTACAGTGCGATGTAAAATTGAAATAACATAAAGTTAAGTATTAATAGAATATATTTTTTAAATAACTTTATTATAATTTACTTTCAACTATACAACACTATTTCTTTAAAATAACATAGATTATGGCAAAATATTTACCATCTCTTCAATGATGGAAATGAAAAATAATGACGGAATAGCTAGAAGCCGGCAACAAAAAGAAGAAGCTGTAGAGTTACTACCGTACCTCACCGTACCGTATATACTTCCGTATAGCAGAGATTTGTATTAACACAATGAGTTCATCTGATTCAGTTATGGATTTAACGCCTGACTTCACGCCTTTTTCGCCTTGAGAAAGGGCTCATTTTTTCTTTAGCTTATTCATGTTTTTATTTTTACTTTCCTTGTATTCATAATGAAAAGCACAGTGTTTACCTCGGGTTAAAGACTTATTTAGTCCCTCGAATTATTGGCGCCCTCGCTACTCGGGACTAAATAAGTTACTATCACCCCTAGGGTAACAATGTACTATTAAATTTTTACGAGTCCTAAAATAACTTTTGTATTACTAGAAAAGTATTTCACCATAGATGTATGAACGTAAACGAGGAATAAAAAGTATAGCAGGTGGCGTTCTGTAGTTTCTGCCTACCCCCATGCGAAGAAGGCGTAAGTTTATGTATGTATTTCACCATAAATCTGTAAGGTTCACAACAAAACTATGAGATTGTAAAATTTCACTTTCGGGTATGATAAAACAAAAATGTGGGGGGGTACCAAAATGCATCCTCGGGTGTAATTAGATGACCAGACTCATACTGCGGACATGTTTTTAGCATTTAGTCAACCCTTATAGGCAACCAGCCCCGATCTCTCAAAGTCTTACAATATTTATTTATTTGTGTACACACAAAATACTTAATAGTTATGTGTTAAATGTTTTGTGTTTGGAATTAAAATACGACAAGAATTTTGTTTATATTTAAATATAGTAGATCATTATTATTTATTGTATACCTATGTAGTTATTATATATTTATAAATAAATATATCTAATACAACGCCATTTGACTCGGTTTCCTCCATTTGACTTTGTGCAAATTATAAGTGCAGAATATGAACTGGTTGGAGCATATTATTATCATCGTCGATGACCGAACACAAAGTTTTTATAGTGATATTGCGATGTCGAATGTTCGTCCGAAAATGTAGCCACAGCTTAAGGATACATACATAACCTGTTTATTAACTTGTATGCATATTGCGAGAAAACATATTTGTTGATGAACAACTTTGTGCAGACTACATTGATATTATTGCACTATCTTCCGTTAGGTATTTCAAAACACAGACGGATACGTTCACACATTCACAATCACTCACCCTTGCACTCTCGTGCACGCACACACACATATATTTCAATATAAGTATCTAAAAGTAGTTTATAAAATTTGTTTTTATTATTTTAAATAACTTCTACTGTTTATTTTATAAACTTTTTACCAGTTCACCATGTAGCACGTTCGAAAATTATTATTTTTAATGTCACTTAATTTGGAAGGCGCTGCTGTGATACAATGTTTTTTTCATTAGTACAGACACCAACGACAAACTTCTTTCGTTTTACTAAATAGTGTTATTGTGAACCGTAAATGTGTTTTTTATAAAATAAAAAGTATTATATTATATTTACGTCTCTTGACATTTCTCGGGACCCTGAAGTCCCGAACCTTTGGCAGGCGTACGAGGGGCCGAACCCAACCCGCAGAGGCCCGTTAGACGTTTTAAATCAAATGAGGCACCAACCAACGAATATCCCTGTTTGCACTATGCCAGTGCACCCAAGGACAATCCTCGGTTGGTGTAGGATTGTTGCATAACAAATGAAAGTAGGTATACCTATTATCTGGAAGAAATACAGACTTGCACTTCTCTTTAAGAGGGTTGGAGGGTGAATGTTATAGATTTCTTATTTTTTTTTGTTGTTTGTGTGCAAATCCTGGCCTGCATAACAAATTGTTTGAGTCTTCATAATGTGCACATATCGAAATGAGGGAAAGTAAGCTTATTTTATCGACGAAAAATATATATTTTAAGAAAATCTAATTTAAAAAATATGGATGTAAGAGCGGGAGGGCTCGGGGATCTCAAATGATAACGATCAGACATCTTTGTAAACACTTTATATCACACACAACCAACAATGATTCACACATCTCAATTTTATAACGCGATGCACACAGTTCAAAATACAATTTAATACTCCGCGCTTTGCGACTAGCGCAAGCTTATTTATACGTTTAAACAACCATCAACGTCAAACAGCAACGACTTCCGGTGACATTTGTTTTATAATAAAATTTTGATTTAATTTAGTAAAAATAATGCACAATATTTGGTGTGTGACTAATAACACTTTTTAAATACTTTTAATTGTAAATCTAGTAAGCTAACTATAGTTTTATATAGATGAACTAAGATTAACATTGCCCTAATGTCCTTTTTAGAGTTTTAAATTAAAACTTAAATAAAAACAGACCTTAACTAACTTAGAATTTATTCGAAAGTTCAAAATTAAGATTTGAGCTCAGTACTGACAAATTTTCAATGTATAAAAAAAAAATGGGGAGATTTTGGGTTCAATGAAATCTTAATTTTGAACTTTCGAATAAATTCTAAGTAACTTCTGCAATTCCTAGATAAACCATAATTTTTTAGGGTGTTAGGTTAGACTGTGCTAGTTATCACAAAAAAACACCCGCCATCATCGCTTGGGTATCGAGTGCCGATTCTGTGTTAACGGATAGTACGGCACAGACATGGGACCCATCCATAAAATTTTGAGCGCGTTATCGGGTACTTTTTCTCCAGGCAGCTCTCGCATCACCCTCGGGAGTTGTTTAGGCTTCTGGTCTCCTAATTCTAGTCCGCTCAAAAGCTTCTGGAATTGACGGGATTCGGACTCTTTTTACACCGACAGCAATCGATTCCTGAGAGCGTTGTATCTTCCTGACTTGGGTGGTTTACAGATGATAATTATCACTTATTTGTTAGATGTCTTTCCTCTCCAGGACTGCAATGACCAAGTTGTATATTTGTTCATTTTCGTATGGTGGCTTCGAACTGAGCAAGCCACAGCCTTTTTTGTGCTCGCCAGAATTGTGGGATCTTCGCTTGCAGTGCAATAGCAGAAACTTCCTTTTCGTACTTTTCGGCCATCATCGCTTGGAGCACGTCGGGGTCACCAGATATGGGTACTACTTGGGCTGTTCAGTAAAAAACTTATTTTGGGAATGACCAAGTTTAAAAAAAAAATATATGGCAGCTTGTAGTTGGCCTTGAGAGGCCGTCACTACTTAACAAGTCTTTACCAAAGCCTCCAGCCAGGCACTTAATATTAATTAAAAACTAAGCGACCATCACCTAAGGGCACCTCCTGTGGGGTACGAACCTCGGCTTAGGGCGTCGAGGGAGTTTAAAGCAACAGGCTCAGCTACGCCACCAGCTGGCACGGGCCCGATCAAGGGACAGGGAGGGCAATTAATCGGGGAGGATCGTGGACGCGGAAAACCTCGGCGGCGAGGTCGTATTTTCGATTTGTGTCTGTGTCTGTATACTGTACCCTACTGCTTTCCTGGAGGAGGGTAATGGGGTCGTCAGGGTTGGTCAGTGCACGCCTTGGACGGCGGATTCTAGAGGGGAATTAGCTGGCGGCCTTCACAACCAGATGCTTGCGATGGCTGCCGGCGGTATCAAAGAAACGCTTGGAAGCGCGTTTCATGAAGTGGGTTTTTTTTATTTTATTTTATTTTATTACGAACGAACCAAAGGAATCCCGTTGCTTTACGGAGGAAACGGTTCTGTAGGGTCTGCATCCTATGGACATGTTGGGGGTGTCCAAGAATTTATTTCCATACCAATATTTATACAAACTGCTTAAAAACTACTTACATCCTATTGGCTGATAAGCTGCCTTAGAAATGTGGTCAGCCAATCAGCCTTTAGCATGCTTAATAAAAACTTGTGGCGGTCAGTGAGCCGCTTAGTAATTTGACGGTAGCTGGCGCGTGAGTATGTCCGATGGAGACGTGCCGACGAGAAGCGCGATGACATAAACGACCGCGTGGGCCAGCAGCATTCAGTCCCCTGGCTGGAGGCTTTGAGTTCGCTCAAAGGCACAACCGAAAAGACCGGTTAAGTAGTCACGGCCTCTCAAGGCCAACTACGAGATACAAACACATAAAATAGCAGCATTCAGTGTCGGCCCGTGCGCCGCGCGGGTCAGTCACTTATGCTCGATGGTGTATGCTTGACTCCCACAAATTTAACTTAAATGAGCGTAACTTAATTTCTACCAGAACTATTTGTATCATTATATTATTACTATAGCAAATCATTATGTCACAGTTTAGCATGATACGTATGATTGTAGGAGGAAAGCGTGTTTGTCACACAGTTAATACTAGCACCGATATCGTCTATACTCTAACTTAAAAAAAAAAAAAAAAAAATTGTATATTATTGTGTTTTTGTTTAGGATAGATGAGTTGAACCACAGAACAAATAAAGCTGAACAAACATATGTTTATAAAAAAATATAATTTATTATTATTATTTATCTTTTTGCTCCGATAAACTATAGCCATAACAGGAGGCGCAGATTGTTCGCCGTCTCTGGAACTCGGACCGTGCGTCGCTCGAGCGCTCAGTCTCCTGCCCCTTGCACATTCGCTGCGCTCAACGCTCTCTTAGACGCTAAGCCTGACTGTGATGTGTTCGCGGACGAATGGAAGTTCTTGTCGGTATGTCTAAAGTATTGTGAGATGAGCGAATGACTGTTGAGTAGTTGTATACTTGTTGTTATTGTATTTGTCTTTAACTAATGTAATTGGCATTGACCGCTTTGTGTTAACTAACTAAATAAATAAATTAATGAGAGTACTGTCAGTCGTGATGTTATTTACAAATATTTAAAAAAATACAAATATAGTATAGGCTTTTCGTACAATGAGAAGTCTGCTGTATAAGCAGACTTCTCATTGTACGAAATGTATAGCTTGAAATGACTTCGTGCTTACTAAGGTGAATTTAGAATTCTGGCTGGGGGCAGGCCGAGCATCGCATCATATTATCTTATTAATGTGGTCGGCATATTACTACCTACTATGGATTAAGCAAGAATGAAACATTTATTTGGTTGCTGAATAAAGTATTTATTTATATTACATCCTAATCTTAGAAGAACTTCGTCGAATAACTGAACCACAGCTGCGGGCGTCATGCTATCATCGGCGGGTTCACCGTCTGGTGTTCATCATACATGTGTGGTGAACAGCAGCAACTGTAACCCATGGCATAGCTGTAGACTCGATCATCTCTGCATTCCAGGATTATGTACGATCCTCGTGTTTTATGCTTCACCAAAAATACAATAAAACTAGTAAACAAATCAGTTCTCCATTCCCATAGCGGACGGTGAAAAAGAAAAAAACATTAAGGGAAGGTTACAGGTAGGTACACTAAAGTCTGCTAATTTGTGAATTTACTTGTGAGACGATCGTTATTTTTATAAATAATTTGATCAAACGACTCCCAAATAACACGTTTTCCAAACTAACCACGTGGAACCATAACCATGGTATACATTGGCCGATCCGGGATATCATATATGCAGACCCGTAGACATGCTTCTAGGTGCAGTTGTTTAAAGCAAGATAATGTTAGGAGGAATCTTGAGACGAGACAAGGACAAGCAACCAATCGCTCAACAGACGCAACAAGGACGGCTACTTTGAGGACCCATGAAACCACACTACCAATGCAACGTAATTCTCAACAACGCGGAAGACCTAGTGAAATATTGGTGAAAAAAAACATAAACCAGAAGATAGAGATGTGTAACAAGAACCATGAGTATTTGCATTTTTTTTTATTAAATCCACTAAAAGGCGTGAGGTTGGCAGGCCAAAGTCCGACTACAACTTGAGCAGGAAGACAAAGATTAGTTGGGTGCATCCAAACCTTGAGGCGTTCGCTCAATTTAGAACCTTAGAGAAATTTGATTTGAATTTGAAAGCAGATTACAAAAAAATTATGGACGAATATTTTGTATTAAAGTAATGATACCATGCAACATTAACCAGGCGCCCAAATGCAACTCACCCACCATGCAGATATATCACTATCAAACTAAGAGTAGTTTTTAACACCTCAGCAAAGTCATCATCAGGGTACAGTCTAAATGACGTGGTGTACAGGAGTCCAAATAATCAGAAGGATCTTCAAAGAGATTATCCTGAAATGGATACAATTTCAATTTGTATATACTTCCGATATCGAGAAGGTGTATAGAGTGATCCGATTGCACCAAGAAGATCAAGCTAACCAAAAGGTAGGTACTATGTCGAGAATCAAATAACTAACATATACTATCATTTCAACTCGTCATGCTTACATACGGAACCAAACCAGCAGGGTTCTTAGCGACGATGTGCTTGAAACAATTGGCTTCTGATGAAAGGCAGAAACTTCCTGGCGCAACAAAATTATTGAAGCAGAAAATAAACTGAAATATGATCTCATAAAAATATGCCGATTGCGAGCATTTAATCTTAGAAAATGGACCTCGACCAGAGCTATTAACTGATTTATAGAGTGAGCAATATGACCAGACTACATAAGAGTTCAAGCAGATCAATTCTACCAAAATATAGGGTCTCTGTTAGAATCCACAGAAATATATTTTTACCTTCAACTCGAAAGTAAAACCCGAGTCACCTGCAATAATATTACCAAAATAACTCTACTTTCGATCATTTCTAAGCTGTTCTGAGTCTGTCCCACCGATTTAACAACACACGCTCCTTGCTCTATCATCATCAATATTTACTACCGTTATGGCCACGCAGGTCGTATCGGGCGAGAGTGTTTATTTCGGTGGCCGAGGCATACAAAGAAAAGACAGGAGCTTCACTTCTTCGGTCTTATTAATCTATGCTACCACTGATATACGGCAGTGCGGCAGGCTGCGCTGCTAAAAACTGCTGTGAACTGAAGATAGCAGGTGAAATTATTTTATCTGGTTCGTTTTCACAAATGAAAAAGCTCTTCATGTTGCAATCGACGTTGATCAGACGTCCGGTGTAGAACATTGAGCCGCACTGCTCACGGCCTTCCGGCTGGTAGTTGTCGAACCAGACGTCGTCATCCACAACATCTATCGGAGTTCCTGAAAAAAAAATACTCTCTATAATATTACACAGAAAGAGACTACTGAAATGAAATTTTAAGTCAGGCAAAAATTTCCAATAAATTTATTTAAGAGTCTGCAATGTAGGGTGTTTCGGAAAAACGATGGAGAGCTTTCGTAAAAAAAAAATATATCTTCTATGAGTATGAAGACATTAAAATATTTTTTTTTATAGTGAACCTTACCTACATAATAGGATTTTAGGAATATAATATATACGATGCTGCATCGGCTTTAAAAAGATGTGACATCGTAGAATGCAATTATATTGGTCATGAGTAGTGTTATAAATGAATATCTGCCCATTCGGTTAAATTCAGATGAATGTGATACTCCGTGATCCAAAATATCTGACATAAACTTGGCAGCATAAAAACCTGACACCTGTTTCGAGTTTTCTTCTATATCGCAATCAGTGCCGCGCAGATTGAAAAAATTGTGGCATCTCACTGGCAGTATAAGGTGACACATGTCATCTTTTTGAAGCGGATGCAGCATACTATATATATCGCTTGTCTCGTCAAATAGCTTTGGTGTTCCTTCGATGTCACATATTTGTGTAATTAACCTTCCACATTTTTGTTCACATATATTTGCCGTCATCTCGGCGACAGATATGAATGAATGAATCATGAAATCAGATATTATTGCCGAGCTATCCATAGTAATATATTTATGCTCGTGACTGTACCTTTACAGTTTTATATTTAGGAATCATTATTTTGTTGAACCCGTTATGGCTGGGGCCGCATGAAACGTTTAGTTTGCCCGGGTCTTTTTAATTTCAAGAGGGTGCTGGTTCCACATTTAGAATGCCGTGACCATGAATGAATTAAAATGAAACCTATGCGGTGAAAATATATCTGAAGAAACAAGTTCCAAAAGAAGCACGGAGGTTGTGATCGAAAAAAATACCTAAGATCTGGGAAGAATTTCCTAGATTATCCTAATATGTATCTGTAACAGCACAAGGAGAGACACCCAATCACGTACCTTTAACTGTCTGCCAACCTTGGTTTAATATATTATGAAGGCCCAGGTGATATATTCCTCTTTGGTAATTCTCTATGATCGTTGGCCTAGGCGTGGATTCCGTTAACTTCACAAGAAAATACGCTTCCAGACGACTATTGATCATAGCCAAGGTGGTTTGTTCTCTTTCACACATGGCACTGGCCTCTGTCCACTTCAATGGAGTTGTATGGAGCTTGTAGCACTTGCCAGTATCCTTACTGAAACTGTAATCTGAAATAATAATTATATAATGTGTAAAAAAATATTTAAGATTTGATAAATATTTTTTTTAGTAAAAACCTTTAAGCTTCAGGCTAATCATAAAGTGTAAGAAGGACATTCACGCCTCAAGCTTATTATAAAATAATAAATTACTTTGTTTACGTAAGTTTTATTTTGTACTTTTGAGTTCAGTAAAAGCTTGTTTTTAAAAAGGGTTTTCTTAAATTTTATTTTGTTGTTGTTAGCATTAGCATTTTGTTGAAATATCTGTTCTATCCATCACTTTCACATGAAAGGTACTTCCAACGGCAATCCAACGAACCCAAACACAAGTCATTGTGTGAAGCCAACCGAGTTGCACTATCCAAGTCTACTTTAGAACGGGCTATCAAAATTGAACGCATATACAAAATTTCGTGCCTGTGCTGTTGACACTGACGAAATATCTCGTATGGAGCTAAGTCTGGGTCAGCAGACAGGGCATGGTGTATGAATGCGTAGATTAAACTTTGTGTCTATGCGGTTGATCGTTTAGGAGTTTCTTCGTCTGGAGCCATCTCTGTCAGTTGGATCGGATGAGTGAGTTAGGGTTAGTAGAGGTGGGTTAGAGTAGGGCTGGGGTGCATGGGCCGGACTTGTCGGACGCTCAGTTCGGTTTTCGGGCTGAGCGTTCGACGGTGGACGCGCTGGCCTGCCTCAAGAGGCAGGTGAAGGAGGCGGTGGAGGTGGGGGACGGATTGTTGGCGGTGTCATTCGACATAGCCAACGCCTTCAACTCTGTTCCCCACAGCACCATCCTAGAGGCACTCCGATTCCACGGGGTGCCTCGATATATGCGGCGTCTACTGGCCAGCTACCTGGAGGATCGGGCGATCGTCCTCGTGAACAGGGCTGGCCAAGTCCGGCGGTACGCAGTCGAGGCCGGCGTTCCACAGGGGTCAGTCCTGGGACCTCTCCTCTGGAACGTCGGCTACGACTGGCTCTTGCGGGGAACTCTCCTCCGAGGTACGAGTGTCGTCTGCTACGCGGATGACACTCTCCTCACCGCCCGGGGGGAGAGTTTCAGGGAGGCGGCCAACTTGGCCTCGGCGGGCGGATCCTTGGTCGCAGGGAGGATCCGCCGCCTAGGATTGACGGTGGCGCTGCACAAGACCGAGGCTGTGTTCTTCCACGGGCCTCGGCAGCGCCAACCACCAGACGCCCACATATTTGTGGAGGGCGTCCGAATCGAGGTGAAGGCCCAGATGAAATATCTGGGCCTTGTACTCGACAGCAGGTGGCGTTTCGGCCCGCATTTTAGCGGGCTGTCGACGCGCCTGCTGAAGACTGCGGGCGCCCTCTCGTGGCTGCTCCCCAATTTGGGGGGGGCCAGCGCGCGATGCCGGCAACTCTACGCCGGCATCTTGAGGAGCATGGCCCTTTACGGGGCCCCTATCTGGGAGGACTCCCTCCAAAGGCGGGAGAACGCCGCCGCCTTGCGGGCCCCCCAAAGGGCCATAGCCCAGCGGGTGTCGCGGGCCTACCGCACGGTGGGTTTCGCGGCAGCGTGTGCTCTGGCTGGCACCCCTCCTTGGGAACTCGAGGCGTGGGTGCTCGCCAGAGTATACGAATGGACGGCGGGGCGCAGGGCGAGAGGAGAACGCCCCGCCCCGGAAGAGCGGGAGGCCGTCCGGCGGGAGGCGAGGGACGCCATTGTCGTCCATTGGACGAGGGACCTCGCCACCGCAGCCTTCGGCCGCCGAACCCTCGACGCGATCGGGCCGGTCCTGCGAGACTGGCTCGATCGGTCGCACGGGTTTCTCTCGTTTCGTCTGGTGCAGGTGCTGTCCGGACACGGTTGTTTCGGATCGTACCTGCACCGAATCGGACGGGAGGAGACACCGTCGTGCCACGACTGTGGCGCGGCGGAGGACGCGGCGCGGCACACCCTCGCGGTGTGCCCGTCGTGGTCGGAGCCGCGCCGCAGTCTCACTGCGGTGATTGGACCGGACCTCTCACTCCCCGGTTTGGTGAACGCCATGCTGGGCGATGAGAGGTCCTGGGCGGCAGTGGCCTCCTTCTGCGAACACGTCATGTCCCAGAAGGAGGGGGCGGAGCGCGCGCGGGAGGACGACCCTCACGCGGCGGCGCTCCGAAGACGGAGGAGGGGTCGGAGAAGACGTCAGTATGACGGTCATCTCCGAGTCCTCCCAGGTGGAGACCAGCTGGCAACGGGTGCGGGGGCACCCTTGCCTGTATTGCACAGGCCTCCACGGTGTCGGACGGGAATGGCCAGGTGTTCCCGGCCATTCCCGTAGCCCCCCAGTTAAATGGGGGGCATGCGGGGACCGCCAACTAGGCGGGCATACGCCGGGAGGGCTGTGGAAGCAGAGGCTGAGCCAATTTCCCATAGCCCTCCCATCACGGCGTCGCGGGAACACCGCTGAGTTTTAGTGGGTATACTGTCGAGTGCGGATTTCGTCAGGAGTCCCACATACCCCGTCTCGTCCCCCACGAGCGGGGATGCATAAAGCATTTCTCAGCGACAAAAAAAAAAAAAATAGCGTTAGAGTAGGGCTAACTGAATTTTATCCTGAGAATTTGGGCTATCTAGCATTATCCACGCCGAAGCTATCAGGGTATGAAAATACGACAAAACGCTTCGAGAAAAGGTAGATAGTGCCCCTGTTTTTTGTTTTTGGCTCGTTTTGTCTGGCGTGCCCCCAGATACTTGCCCAAACTTGACGTTATAATAAAAAAACATGTACTCCCATACAATCCAACTGCAATTGTAAGTTTGTAGGCTCAATATCAAGACCCTAGACTTCTTATAGGTTTTCCTGTGATCTACATTTAAGAAAAGAACTAATTACAGGTACAGTTTGCATTTTATGAGTTTTTAATTTTCTAGTTTGGCCCCTAAAATTGACCCCTATATTCAAAATTAATTTATACACGTTACACGTCCGTGTTGGTGTCACAGAAATTCATATGTGTACCAAATTTCAACTTAATCAGTCCAGTAGATTCGGTGCAAATTGACTGTGAGAGACGGACAGACAGACACACGAGTGATCCTTTAAGGGTCCCGTTTTCTCATTAGGACGTACGGAAATAGAGCACCCTACATAAATAATGAAATCCCACCAAAAACATTTCATGTGAAGTAGGTTGCTATAACACTTTCACTGTTAAAACGTTATCAGATCTAATGTAGGGTCAACCTTCTAACTCTACAAGGCCTTTGTAGAGCTAGGCCTCGTAGAGTTAGGGGGTTGACCCTACATTAGATCTGATAACTTTTTAACTTTTAACCTTACATCTTGGTCAAAATATATTATAATACGAGTAGATGGCTTGTATACTTTATATGAAATGTTTTTTGTGGGTTACATATTAATCGTACAGAACCGGTTTCTGTTATGTTCATTGCAACAGCGGTATACGATTCTGACATTATAGAAAGCACAAAAAAAAAATTGTTTGTAGTGCGTCCGCATACAGGATATTATCACCTACCTAAATAAGGCATGTTGCATTTGTGGTTCCACTCAAGTAACTTGAGACTCTTCTTACAAATGAAGTTAAACAATCTGTCACACTCGCAATCATTCAAGTAGCCTTCTTTGTCAATCTGCACACAGTCCTCTATACCACCAGCATTGTTCGGCTCATTTTGCACCCAGTTGCTGTACACCTTAGTGATTGGCTTTCCTAAAAAGAAGAAACACTATATGAAAATATCGTTATTTTATACAGGGTTATTTTAAACGGGGCAGCTAATCTCCGCGGACGCGATGGGTATTGGTATCTAAACACGATAAAATAATAAATAAAAAGATTTGATGTTTTCTTTTGGGAGCTCAACGACCGCTGTTAAAAGAAAAGGTTAATGTTGTTACTTGAAGTATGACTTAAGAAAAACAGTCTCGGACGAAGTCGTGGGTGAAGTACGTGTAGCACTAAGCCCGCGACTTCACTTGAGCCTATATTTCCATACAAACACAAACATTTCTTAACAACTTATGAGGATTAAAAGTAACGTCTGCGAAAGTAAATGTCTGCGTTCAGGTACCAAGCAACGTCTTTGTCAAAAACCAGTACGATCGGTTCAGTGGTTGAGCCAACTGTTGAGACAAGCTTTCAACTCATGTCGAGGTAACAAAAAGACAGATATTCGGTATTTTTCGCATATATCAGACACCAGTATATAAAATAAACAAAATTCTGTTATTCTAATACGTACCGTCAACTGTCTCAAATACTCCTTCAACCAATATGTCTGACAGCCCCACGTACATCCACTTGATTTTAGGCTTAGTTTTGTCCCAAAGTGATATCACTGCGTGTGCTTCATCATCGTTGTCTGGGTGCCAGAAGGTGGTCCCTTCCAGAGCACACACTTGCTGGGCCTCAGACCATGGCAGTGGTATCGTGTGGATCTTATAAAAACTCTCTTCGGCTTCTATATAGGTGTAGTCGCTTCGGAAAAACTTTTTAGCTGTTTGTCCATCTATGAATGTAGATAAAGAAAAGTTTGCTTTAGGAAATGAAAAAGCCAATGTCATCGTTTAGGACCGGCTAGCGAATATCTTTTACATTTACATTTCATTATCTTTTAAAAAGTACTCAGGGTTTCACAGGATATGTATGTCTCTATATTTAAATAAATATGTTTTCCTCAATTTTCGTTATTGCACCTACCACTGTTTGTCTCCGCATCACCAAAAGGTTGACTGGTAGAAAATGCCTTTCGCATTAAGTCCACCTCTGTACATTTGTGTGATTGAAGTATTCAATAAATAAATAGCCATGCTAGATAATGCCTGTCATGACTCTTAAAAACGAGACAAAACGTTGGTTATAAATTTGTTATACGAGTACTTACATGAATCCAACACTAAGTTCCCGATAAGGAAGATTAACAAAGTTTTCGAAAACATTTTATGCGACATACGTCTTGCTTGAACCGCGCTGGACAAACATATGAAGTAGGATGTTATGAATCTCCGCCAGCTATTAAACCCAGTTTAACAGTGCGGCCACACTATCGATCGGGATCGGCGAACGTTCGCGGTGTCTTCGGCCGCGAATGTCCTTCACAGCGCGGACAAAAATAGGGGACGCTGGGACTGGTTGACGAATTTTTCACTTATTGGTCTATATTTCTTGCGTTTTAATATTAGGTCTTTACCTATGAAGTTGGCGTTTAGTATACAGAAAGTTAAGGTCATTTAATAAATATTTTTTATTTCTGGTAATCAAAATATGCACCCATGCTATCGATGCGTCTCTGCCAGCGCAGTGGTAACTTTTCAATGCCGTTCTTGAAGAAGTCAGGTGTACGGGAGCCAACAAACTCCTCAAAGACATTTTGTACTGCCTCTCGGGTATTGAATTTTTCCCTGCCAAGAAGTTGTCCCAATTTTTAAAAGTAGAAGTCTGTCGGCGCAATGTCTGGTGAGTACGGTGGATGACACAAAACTTCCAACCCTAGCTTTTGTAGCTTAGAGACCGTCTGTTGTGCCGTATGAGGTCGAGCGTTGTCGTGTAGGACCAGCGGGGATGAGCGATTAACCAAAGCTGGCCGGAGATTTGCGAGCTTCTCCTTCATTGTGTCCAGTTCCTCACAGTACACATCCGCAGTAATGCTGGTGCCATTTGGTAAGAAGCTGTGATGAATTATACCGGCACCAGGCCACCAAACAGTGACCAGGACCTGTCAGCCCCGGTCTCCCTTAACTCAAGATTTGAAGTCTTACAATATTTATTTACTTATGTACACACAAAATACATAATAGTTCTCTATAATTATTGTTTTGTGTATAATAAAATATACTCTTAATGAGAAAAAACACACAACAACAAAGTAGTTTGTAAGTAAATTTAGTAAATTATTATTGTGATGTTTAAGTGTGTACCAAATACAACGCCACGGTTTCCTCCATTTGACTTTGCGTGAATAATTATAAGTGCAGAATGTTATTTGGTTGGTGCTATGAACATCGTCGATCACCAAACACAAAGTTTTTACACTGATATTGCAACACCGAACGTTCGTCTGAAAATGTAGCCACAGCATCAGGATAAATAACCGGTTTACAGTCTCACTTTATTTTTTATTAACTTGTATGCTATTTACGAGGAAAATAAAATTATTGATTATCAACTTTGAACAAACTGAACATGCCAGGTAGCGAGGTTTATAAATAATTAAATCCAGTTTGCAGTATACGTAAGGTTTCTTATGGTGAGGCTTCCCAGTGCCTGGGAACCAACTACAGATAATACACATAAACACAGCTCCCGATAGAAGAGTCTAGGAGGAACTCCAACCAGCCCTAAGTTGGGGAATCATATTAATTTATACCTTGAGCTTTGCCCTCAGTCCCTTTCTACGACAACCAGGATTTCTGAAAGTACCTAATAAAATAGTAAAAGATCAACTGGCTAGCCATAAATGTTAAAAACATACAGCACTGTGACAGAGAGATAAACAGCTAGTCAATCAGACGGTGGCCATAGGCTACGGAACCCTTTTTTTTTGTTCCCGGGTGGAAAATCCTCATGGATGTCCTCCACCCTGGGGGGGGGGGGGGTGGGGTGGGGGGGGGTCTGCCACCCGTTCGAGGGAATGTACGAATCTTCCGCAACCTACGGCTAGTTCCGGCCCGCCTCGGCAGGCCTCCTCAGGTCGGGGGGAGGAGTGACGTGTTTGACTCCCCTCGCAACGTCTAAGAGGGGCACACCTCGGGTCCTGATATATGGGAGGCGAGGGACTTCACTGGGTGCGTTGCCCCTGGACAATTTTAGGGGGGCTAGAAGAGGACGTTGTCGTCCGCCCTCCGCCGACGCCCAGTGTGCCTGCTACGGGCCGGGTGAGAGGATGAGATCTATCTCTCCATTTCTGCAGCCTTCTTCTGCGAGTTTACTATTTCGCAGAAGGATACCACTGCATTGCAGGTTCCTCACTACGACCGACAGCGACAGGTCACTGCCTACTCCTGAAAGGCACGGCGCGCGGCGCGGCTCCTCCCAAGCGGCACACTCTGCCAGGAACCTGCTTTTTCTTTGTTGCTCAGAATGAGAATCAGCTTTTTCTTTGTTGGTCACAGCGTCGATTTTATTATTTTCAATTACTGACCGATATTTGGTCACTAATTCCGTCAATCATCGTACTTACGAACTATTGAAGTTTATAAGCACGCTCACGTTTCATTGCAAAAATGGATCAAATTAAGAAATGATACATTTTTTGTGCACCAAAAGAACACAAATCGAATATTATTTTTTAACGACAAATAACATTGTATGAACTGTAAGCAAGTGACAAATTTGGTAAGAGGTTATGTTTTGCATTGCAATAAACGTCAAATGTCAAATACACGTTTTGTTACTATTCTTGTCTAACAAGTTTAATACTGTATCTGTGCATCTCGCTTGCACATAGATAGTGTGATGTTCGTAGATGCTTTAGTTATTATTCTTTAGTTATTATTCTAAGGTTATGTTGGCTAGCATAGACCAACTCTCTATATTGTAGCCAGATATTATACGACTCGGGTCTTAAAATGAACATGGACAAAACGAAGGTCATGTTAAATGCCCATGTAACACCCACTCTCATGAAGACCGGAGACGCTACACTCGAAGTCGTGGACGAGTATGTGTACTTAGGACAAGTTGTCCAGTTAGGTAGGTCCAACTTCGAGAAAGAGGTCAATCGTCGAATCCGACTCGGCTGGGCAGCGTTCGGGAAGCTACGCAATATCTTCTCGTCCCACATACCGCAGTGCCTCAAGACGAAAGTCTTTGACCAGTGCGTGTTGCCAGTGATGACATATGGTACTGAAACGTGGTCGCTCACAATGGGCCTTATTAGAAGGCTAAAAGTCACCCAAAGGGCAATGGAGAGGGCTATGCTTGGAGTTTCCCTGCGTGATCGAATCAGAAATGAAGAGATCCGCAGGAGAACCAAGGTAACCGACATAGCCCGAAGAGTTGCCAAACTTAAGTGGCAGTGGCAGGGCACATCGCTCGCAGAACAGATGGCCGATGGGGCCGGAAAGTTCTAGAGTGGCGACCGCGTACCGGAAGACGTAGCGTTGGAAGGCCTCCCACAAGGTGGACAGACGATCTTGTCAAGGCCGCAGGAACCCGTTGGATGCGGGAAGCACAAAAGCGGTCGAAGTGGAGGTGCTTGGGGGAGGCCTATGTCCAGCAGTGGATGTCTTTCGGCTGAAATGATGATGATGATTATACGATTGAAAAATTGAAAATATTAATTCGCCTGATAAACAGACAGATCATTAGACACACTAGATAGCTATTTGACGATTTAACTAAGGATTGGAAAATCAGCCCTAAGTCGTTAACTATTTAAAAGTAACACCGCGTAAGTAAATATCAACAAAAACTTGCGATTATTGGTACAACAACACAAATAATTCGTTAAATCGTATATTGCAATCAATAACTTTACTTCACCTTAAAAAGAAACCAATAATCTATCAAATAATTTCAAAAATATCTCTACCATCTACCATCTCACCTCTATCTTACCATGGTGCGTTTACTGCACCCCTAAGTACTTCATTTAGGAATGGTTGGATTATTTTAACGTTACTTCGTTTAGTACAGACCCAAAGCTGGATGCCATACATCCAAATGGGCATAAGAATATGCTTGTATAATATAATTTTATTATGTATTGATAGGTAGGATTTCCTTCCGAGTAAGCAATACATACTTTTATAACGTATATCAAGTTCCTGTATTTTCTTGTTGACGTGAGATTTCTAACGCAGTGTGGCGTCAAGAGTTATGCCAAGGTATTTGGCTGTATTAGCATAAGGCACTTGCATGCCGTTTAAATAGATAGGGTGGTAATCGCAGTGTTTGTAAGTGAAGTCAATATTAATTGAATTTGACTCATTCAAAGTCAAAGTCAAAGCATTTATTTCAAGTAGGCACATAAAAGGCACGTTTGAACGTCAACATGCATTTACATTAAAATAGAATTGATTCTAGGCGCGCCTTCCAAAATGTAGTTTCGTATGGAGAAGAATGGGCAAGAAACTCCATCGTGACTACTAATATTTTGTATCACTAATGATATAATTATATGTGAAGGCGATGCACCTATAACAAAACTGCCATACCATAATAGGTAAAAATAATTAAGAATGTAGCAATGACAAATAAGTTTATTTTGTGATAGATACATGGTGCCCACATGTTTACAAACATTGTAAATGTATACGAATTTCCAATTTTCAGTTCATTTAGATCTTCCACTTTTGTGTCCAGTTATAAACTTTGTTCTCAGCTAGTTGGAACTTTTTTTACTGTTTCTTTATGGTTTGATTCAGTAGCCATAATAGCAGTGTCATCTGCAAAGGTCGCAATGGTGTTGTTTTCCAGCTGTGGGATATCACATGTGTATTAGCAAGTACAGGAATGGGCCTAACACACTTCCTTGTGGCACCCCAGCTTTTATGGTTTTTAGTTCGTAATATGCATCCTCTTGCCTTATTCTAAACATTTTGTTACTTATATATATTTCTAGGATGTCCGCAAATTCTGGAGGTAGCATGCGTCTGAGTTTATATACCAGACCCTCATGCCAAACTTTATCAAAAGCTTGCGCGACATCTAGGAATACGGTGGCGCAGACTTGCTTGTTTTCGAGTGTTTTTTCAATGATGTTAGTTATCCTGTGTACCTACTTGGTCTATCGTAGAGTGTTTTTCCCTGAAGCCAAATTGATTGTTTGGTATTAGGTCTTTTTCTTTTTATGATTATTTTTAGGTTTTAACCGTTTTATTAACAGTTTTTCAAATAGTTTAGATAATATTGGCAACAGGGAAATGGGTCTATATGATGATGCTTCGTGGGATGGTTTCCCAGGCTTCGCAATAATGACTACAGCAACCTTCTAGGGCTCAGGCACATGTTTTAACATAAATGCGGCATTAATAAGCCTGGTCAGCTATACAATGGCTTTGCGCGGGAGGTGTTTTAGAACTTCTCCTGTTATGAGGTCGTAACCCGGGGATTTACTTGAGCTTATGTTGTTTTGAATTTCCATCAGAACTTCTTAAGGAGTCACAACATTGTGATAACTTTGCACTCTCAAGTATTTATATGGAGCTTTCATTGAAAAGTGTTTTCTAAGTATTGGGCAAAGTATCTGGTAATCAGTGGGCCAGTATGTTGGTTTGCCTGTGCTCATAACTTCACAATGTGTGTCTTTAACTGTATTTAAGAGCTGCCTTCCCTTTGTTGTAGTAAGTCTTGATCCCCAATGCGTATGCTTGGCATTGACAGCTAAGGAAGCTAGAAAATTTAAGTTAAGGATTGGGATAGCTATCTATCGTGTAAAATTATCTGACTGTTTATCCGACGAATAAATATTTTAAATTTTTCAATCGTATGTCATCTAGCCAGAGAATAGAGATGTGGTCTATACTAGTCAACTTCACACTATCTATGTGCAAGTGAGACGCCCAGATATAGTATTCAAACTGTTAGACAAGAATAGCAACAAAACGTATATTTGACTTTTGACGTTTATTGCAATACAAAACATAACCTCTTGCCTAATTTGTCGCTTGCTTACAGTTTATACAGTGTTATTTATCCTTAATAATATTGGATTTGAGTTCTTTTGTGGCACAACAAATGGATACCTAATTTCATAATTTGATAAATTTTTGCAATGAAACGTGAGCGTGCTATAAACTTTCGGAAGTACGATGGTTGACGGAATTAGTGAGCAAAATTATATCGGTCAGTAATCGAAAATAAAAAACCGACGCTGTGACCAACAAAGAAAAAGATGTTTGGAACAAAATTGCCACCACGTTTATTGCTGCATCGAATGGAGCTGCAGTATATATAGCTATAGGTACTCGCAGTAATATAGCCAATACACACAATATTGTCAACATTACTGCGTGTGTGTGGGCGGCAAAAAGTATCTCCTGATACGTCTGCTCGCCTAGTACCATGCTTCACAAAATGTTAATTGGGTCTGTGTGATTCTTTTCTACTCACAAGCATTTCTAGCGTTGAGTGTACTTTAGGTAGGACGGCTGTAAAGCGACTAATCCGGGAAAAAATGCACCTTCAAGAATACAATAGGGCCGACGAACGTTACGCGTACCGGACATAACGCGACTCCGCCGTATTATGATGACATTTATTTTTGTTGTATGTTTTACGAGTTCATTTTAAGATGAAAATATAATGATAATGATGATGCTTTAAGGTTAGTTTTAAACGGTGTATATTAAAGTACATTTTAACCGCTTTATTTTCAATGATTTGTAACAGGTGTAAATTATTTACATTTTTCGCTCAGTTGAGCTTTTTATATAAAGTAACGCCAAGGTAGCAAACTTCTGTGCTCCATGGAATCAATTACCCAGCGCTAGATTCAAGAAAAACTGATGTGCGTTAGACTGTACCTAATAGTATTCTCTTCATAGAGCTCATTTATTTTACTGAAAGCTCGACATAAAGCAATATAAACGTAACAATCGCAACGTAATAATATAAACAACAATCTGCAATATGCTTAATCATATTTAATTCCTGTAAGTATTTTTTAACCTAATATATTTTTATATAAACATATTTTATTATTCGTATTCACCGACATTTAATCAACTGATTACTTAAATAAACTGCACTTTAGGTAAAATTTCTTGAGAACATTAAAATTTGACTCATGCCTCGAGGTGTACCTATAGTTTAAATAAATACTGCTTGCACTTGAAATTAGTTGAGTAAACGTGAGCCTTACGAGACTTATTAATAGATGAATACAAAATATTGTAAAACTTTTTAAAAGAGTAAAGTGGAGTAACGGTGCTCGTGTTAACCGATATTTAATCAACCGATTAAATATTTAAACTGTACTTTGCGTCCAATTAATTGATGGCGTTTGACTTATTCGATAAAATATAACAAAGGCTGGTACTGTTTGAATCGCTAACTGTCACAAATGTGTACCAAGGGTATCCGAGAGGGAAATCGGTTGAGTAAACAGCGGTTAACATGGGCCTTACGAGACTTATTAATAACAGTTATTTTAGTAAAAAATGATCAATCACACTAATACAGTGTCACTGAATCGATCATCAAATTGCGAGCTGAGAGTGTCCACTTCGTGTTCACAGATAAAGAAGGATTTTGCGTTACAATTGATATCGTTTAGCAGCCCGTTGTAGAGCATTGATCCGCACTTCTCTCGGTTCTCGTCTTTCCGGTTGATGCCCCAGGAGACGTAACCGGTGTCATCCAGCGGTGTGCCTATAAACAAATAAGTTATGTACATAATGAAAATCTTGAATTCACTGACAAACAGCGCTAAGCCTAAACTGCTGGATCTCGAAACAATCATTCATCTCGAATTCTCGAGCAAGCTAAAATTTTGAACAAGTGTTCCTTATAACGACGGTGGGCACTAAATATAGATTTTGAGAATTCTACCCCTAATAGGGTGTTCCCTTAGCAAAAAACAATTTTAATAAGTAAATTGTAAGTTTATAAATAAATTGTTTAAATAAATTCGGTGTTTGTTCGAACAGTTATTATCGTCACCTTGTCCCAACATGTTTGTCTGTCTGTCTGTTTGTTCCGGCTAATATCCGCAACGGCTAGACCGATTTTGACGGGACTTTTACTGGCAGATAGCTGATGACTAAAGGACTAACTTATAAGTCTGCTTTTATTTTAGACAAATAATTAGAATTATTTCCGACATCCAAGCGGGCGAAGCCGTGGGCGGAAACTAGTACTGTAATTTGTATGTTCTTTTTTTTGCACCCTCATTGTATGACCACATTGCAAGAAAGAAATCGTCTCTTACCTCTTACAGCTTGCCAACCCTCATTGAGTCTGTTATGGAAGCCCAAGTGAACCGCTTCATTTAGGAAGTTTCCTGAGCCCTCGTTTTTCGTTTTAGTTTCCGTTAGCCTCACGAGAAAGTCGGCTTCCAACTGGGTGTTGATGACTGCTAGGTACGACTGTTCTGCGCTGCACACGGTGTAGGCGTCGGTCCAGTTCAAGGGATTCTGGTGGAACTTGTAGCATCTGCCGATCTCCTCGTTGTAAACGTAATCTGTAATATTATGTTATATAATGATGGTTAAATTCATCAGAAAGGTCTGGTGCGTAATACTCGGTACGTGTATGACAAGATGTATGAACGTAAACGAAGCAAAATGAGTATATTAGGATCGTAGCAGCTGTTCAGGTTTTCTGTAGTTTCTGCTCACTGCCGTGGGAAAATGCTGTTACTGCTACGGAAACGGTAAGTTTTTTGGTCGTATACCGGATATCTGGCCAGCCTATAAGCATAGGATAGTTGGATATCTGCCGACCAAACACCGGATAGTGGCCAGGTATATGTTTCATTTTTAATTAAAATAAAGTAAAAAAATAACGAAACCAGTAACACGAGGCATATTATTATACTCGTACATATAAAATGCATATTTTGCAAGAATTAATATGATAATTTAAATGCGGGTTCACATTTATAATATTTAGCAAAACCGGTCCAAACTGGTCTAGCATGTTTTAAGGAGAATTCGAAAACACGTTTAACTAAATTATTTATACTATACAACATATCTAAGCGATTTGAGCATCTGTCATCATAAACCGAAAATTATCAATTTTCCTGTTATTGAGACGAGGATCGGATCTCGTAAGGATCTTAGTCATTGGGCCAATAATGTATTCGTTGACATTGTAGCACTATCTCCCATTAACATCGTGTTTAATTAAACAAAATGTTGCAGATTTGTTAGGAAAATACTTGAAAATAGATTGAAATACTAAAGAGTTTTTTTGATCACCCTTAACTGAAAACGGAATATTTTTAAATAACTTAATCTCAATCTGTTCACCAGCGAGTACCCACTTCTGATCCAGTTATTTAACCTCTGAGAGCAGTAACCCAACTGCAACCTTATGTTTACGAGAATAAAGATCACTGTGATTTTGACAGTGATGCAAAATCAGAGGTAGAAAACAACTATGAAAGAACTGTAGATCCTTATGTAAGAAACTCTGCAACAACCGGAAAAACTGAAAGATTGTGTCTCTTTGTACTGGTTCAAACTAATAGGTAATACGGGCTGGTCTCCGCAACTCCACGTCAATGCGCGTATTTTGCGTACGACTGCAGTCGTACGCAAAATACGCGCATTGACGTGGTTCATACTATTAGGAGACTAGATGGATGGTGGAAATATTGGCTGGAATTTGTGAGATAGTTAATAGATGGATACCCCTTAATTGCTAGCACGATTGCTCTTTGCAACCACGAGTAAAAACAAGGGTAGTTGCGTATCACAGTTACGATGGCAATGCCTTTCATTTTGACAATTTAACAACATTCACTGCGTGGTTTACGTCGAGAAGACGAACTTTCAAACATATGCAGCAACGAACTAGCAATGGCCTTAACAATCCGTCGGATTGTGATTGAAAGTGATGCAATTGTGGTGCAGGTCACAGAAACTTTATGTTTGAAAACGTCATATTTATCAATGTAACCCACCTAAATTGGGTATGTTGCACTGTTGGTTCCATTCTAAGGAGAGGAGGCTCTTTTTGCATATAAAAGGATGGTGCCTATAGCAACGGACATCGTTAAGCTTGCCGTCTCTTTTCAGAATGACGCAGTCCTGAACACCATCGGTATCGTTGGGCTCGCCAGCATCCCAATTGTGGTACACGTCTAATATGGAGTGACCTGAAAACGATAATAAGGATAATTACGAGCAGTTGCTGTTTTTGTCAACAGTTTTACAATGGAAGACCCTTGTTGTGTAATTTATTAACATCTTAGTTCCATTTCTGTCTTTTGATAGCAGTTCATTCTGGTAAGGGTAAGGCCTCGTCTCGCCATGTCTTACAGAAACATAAGATAATTTTATCATCATCTTAGTCAGCCTATACCTAGCCTTAGCTGGGACACAGACCAAGAGGAGAGAGGGAGTGGACTATAATCTACCACGCGGGCCCAATGCGGGCTGGTTGATGATACATGTCTTCGAATTTTTGGCCGGTTTCCTCACGATGTCTTCCTTCACCGTTGCAGAGCTAAGATAATTTATTCCTAACAAAACTTTTACAAAAATACCTAGTCTGAAATAAATGTTTTTCTAACTAAGGCATCGTGAGCACAAAAATAAACTTTTACGTTATTCGAATTTTGATTCCAATATTATTTGTTCTCAATATTATGCCCTTTTAACTTAAAGAAGATTGGGCATAAACATATAAAACGATACGAATGTTACTACTGCGTCAGGTCAGTCTCCAAAAAATCTATTCTATAGCAGGCAAAAGTTAATTAATATAATATATTTTAATTAACTTAATATTCAATAGTTTGTTCGTGACTACATTTTTTTGCTGTCCTGAATATAGAACTTGTTAAAATAGTTTCTTTAGCAAAAAGGTGAAACATTCAATAAATTAACTTGTAATAAGTTAATACCATGGTATTTAAGTGACACTACCAAGATTACCATCAAATACTAATAAAACACTTATTGGCGGAATGATTAACTTCTAAGATTAGATAATTTTAAAACTGAGAGAGAGTGTAAAAGCTCTAGGGGGGGCCTACCACCACCTCATAATAGCAGTTTTATTTTAATCTTACTTCCGTGTGGGAAAGAGATACCTACTCTCCGATGGTATAAGTCTTGTATATAGCTGCATCTCTTTCATACACTGAAGCACGATTAAAATAATTCTGATAAAAGAGGTTGTGGTAAGATCCCTGTACGCTCTAACGTGGGATGTGAGATTGTACGCGAACGAAGCCGCGAGTGAGTGTTCATAATAAAATATTATAAGTGTTCTTACCGTGTATGGTCTCAAACACTCCTTTAACCACTAAATCCGATATTCCCACATACACCCACCGGAATGGCTGGGTAGCGTTCCAAAACGATATCACAGCATAGGCCTCATTGTCGTCGTCTGGGTAGAACAAACTGGCTCCTTCCAGAGCGCACACTCGCTTGGCATGAGCCCATGTGTTAGGTAACGTGTGGATCTTATAGAAACCCTCTGAAGTGTCTATGTATGTGTAGTCCGTCCGGAAAAACTTTTTGTCCCTTTGTCCATCTTTAAATAGAAAAATGTACGTAGATAATTAGACAGTCTTAATTTCCCATTAGTTTCAAAAAAATACTCACAAGAATAGCCCGGCAAAAAGTTCACTAAAAGAAATATGAGCAAAGATTTTGAAAACATTTTATTGAATGATAAGACACGTGTGTTGACCCGCGCCACGCAAACGTATGAAGATTCTCAGCAGATAGCAAATTCGCCGACAGACTAACTACATCATTTGCATAAAGGCCTGCATAAACAATATATCAAGTATACAATAAATATAAATATATCTATAGTAGACGTAGGTATATTTAGATTCGTTTTTATCAAATATGGTTAATGTTATATTTATAATTGTCGAATCCAGGTACATAGGATCGTGATCTGGCATGCATAGTGTCAGATATACAGTCGTGGGCGTAGAATTGGTGTACGGGTAAAGGAGAGAATTACTCCTATAACTTTTATATAGTTTATTGTTGCAGAGTAACACTTCAGTACCAACGAATACGCTGAACTTAAAAGGAAACACTGAACAGTTCCTAGGCCAGTATGTGTCGCGACCACGTCTAAACGATCACTGTCGCTCTCTGGTCCGTATCGGACACCACACTGACGACCATACCATACTTATATGACTTCGCATAACGCAAAAAAAGGCGCCTGTGTCTCATTTTAAGCGCATACTCATGAAAGATCCGAAATACTTATGAACAGAAAAATATAAGTGAATGAATAACTTCCAGTTTAGCTAATTCATGTCCACTCATCTGGTTTCAGGTTACAGAGTTCATTAAAATCGGTTTTTAGTGGCATCTCGTCCAAACCGTTACTCCGATTGCTTATAAAAGGACTAAATACCTACAAACATAAAATTAAATTTCCCAAACTGATTGTTTTAAAGAATTTTGTTTCATATTACGGCATAGGTAATAAGTTCCATAAAGTTCAGTTTATGATGTGTGTATACAATTACGGTAACAGAGAGTTTTGAAAAAGGGTCATTTATAGACATAGTAAGTAACTGAAACCCTACATTATTCGCAAAAAAATCCTCCTGGTGGCTCAACGTGCCATTGTTATAAGACAGTATGCAAAAATATTATTGTGATTTAAATTGTTTTATCTCTCATCTTAGTATTTTTTTTTTCAAAATCTGTCTGTGATTGCAGAACATAAGTTAAAAAAAGTTAAGAACAGTCCCCAAGACCGTTTTCTTGTAGCAACAACGGTTAAGGTACCTGCCACATCTCAAAAATCCATCCTGTATATGTCGTGATTAACTGCAAAGCTCCATAAAGGTATGGCGTGATGATAATCATATAAAAGGTTAAAATATCTGCAATATTCTAACCTTTTGGCTCGTTTTTTTCCATTTTGCAGTAAACTATGGAAGAATATGAAAACATTGCAATAATGCTCATCCCTCATAGCAAATAGCGTGATAATAATATATAGCCTACACTGCAGACTGACCTGACTTAAAGGGAATTAACATCTTAATGTTCTCGAACCTGAGTTTCATGATGCAAATTGTCTAACAACACAAATTAATAATGACACCGTTGTTTTAGCGATTTATCGCCTACATTCATATCATATTATAGCAATACATCAAACTTCCTGCAATCCCTAAATGAAATATTACTCGTAATTCGACTTATATCCATCAGGAGCTGATAGGAGGGCCAGAATGAAACAAATTAAACCCGAAATATGGATGACCGATTTTTTTTAACGAGACAACTTTTTTTGATGCATAAAATGAAAATTTTGGTAAGATATTATTCTTAGTTCGCTCATCATTTTAATTATTTTGTTGACTTTAGTACTTTTAAACTACCTATTGAATTTCGGTCATACCTAGGGCGGGTTAAATTCTTGCATGTAGCCTTAATAAATTCAAATCTTTTATAAAGAGGCAACTATGCCAGAAAGCTTATTATACTGTCAAAGACTATATTGAGGACAAAAAAGCTCGGGATTGAGCTGCTCCAATAGAGGAGACGGCTAAATCACTGCCCCAGGCATGAATAGTAATCCACATTATTTCGTAATATTTAAGTATTCATTCATGAATTATTTAGCGTTTAATAATTGGCTAGAACTGTCGTGAAGTATTAAACATAAAAAAGTATGTTAGTTGCTTTTTTTATTGACATGACAACTTCAAAGGGAAATAAAACACTAGGTACTGCAAGCTTGGGAGGGGTCATATCGGTTTTCTAGAATGTCAAATCGAAACTGTACTAATATCGATTTTTGATAACAGGTATCAAAACGATATACACTCGAGAGCAATGAATCCGGGTCACTTAAAGAATCCTAAAAATCTCGGAAACTGAAAATGCTAGGTTAATGCAATAAATTGTATTTAATAGACAATGTAATACTCCTTAAATGAAGGTATTAAAACTTCTTAGTTATTGTAAAGTTATATCTTAAAAAAATCAAATTTGAAAAAGGGCCACTTTCGAAGATGGAACTACGAAATTACAGCATTTGGTTTTGCTTTTGTTTGTAATCTGTCATTTATGTGGGTACATAAACCATGTTGATAGTGCTCTATATTCATTATTCAAGCTGAAATTATGTCGCTTACGCCTGAAGAATGCACCAGAATATTTACAATGCTGGAAACCGGCCGGAGTCAGCGCGATACAGCCAGGACTGTCGGTGTGTCGCTGTCAACAGTACAAAGAGTTCTCCGACGTTACGAAGAAACTGGTTCTAACCTACGCAGACCAGGAACGGGCAGAACCAGGTGTGCCACAGCACGAGAAGACCGATACTTGGTGAACACCATGCTTCGAAATCGCTTTCTCACAGGAACTGAACTCACCAATCAGTTTCGACGCCTCGGAGGAAGTAACCCAAGTGCATGGACAGTAAGACGTCGGCTTGCTGAATCTAACTTAAAACCCCTTAGACCTGCAAACGGCCCTAAACTGGAGCGTGGGCATCGTATTTCAAGACTAAGATATGCCCAGAGCCACGTAAATTGGAGTATTGAAGATTGGTCAAAAGTTATGTTCTCCGACGAATCAAAATTTATGCTCTACAAGCACGATGGAAGACACAGAGTGTATCGAAGACCAGGGGAAAGATTCAAGCAAGCATGCATCGAAGAAAAAGTAGCCTACGGTGGTGGGTCTGTACTTGTGTGGGCCGGAATTTCTTCTGAAAGTCGCACAGAGCTGGTGATCATAGAAAACGGCTCTTTAACTAGCGTAAGATATGTGGAAGAAATCCTCAATGATCACGTTGGTCCATTTATGGTCAATTTAGGTGAGGATGCTATATTTATGCATGACAATGCCCGACCTCATACAGGTAGGATTGTGAATGACTACCTTCAAGAGATGAACATTACTCGTATGGAGTGGCCAGCGCGCAGCCCGGATATCAACCCGATCGAGCATGCTTGGGACGAGCTAGGCAGATGCGTAAAACAACGAAACCCTCCCCCAATCACGCTTCGTGAGCTCAAAATTGCTCTCACAGAGGAATGGGAGAATATTCCCCAAAATCGTATAAGGAACTTGGTGTACAGCATGCCAAACCGCGTAAACGCAGTAATGGAAGCACGAGGAGGCAATACGAAGTATTAAAATTCAAGAAAATCGTAATAAAGTTCAAAAATTTCATGTTTCCTATTTTTGTTTTAAGGAGAGATCAGCAGTTTTTTTCTTTATGTAATTTTGTGTTAATAAAATGTATTTTTTTTTACTTTCATTTAAGGAGTATTACATTGTCTATTAAATACAATTTATTGCATTAACCTATCATTTTTAGTTTCCGAGATTTTTAACATTCTTTAAGTGACCCGGATTCATTGCTCTCGAGTGTAGTTTCTGAAAGTAAGTAGATTTTTTGGCGGGAATCGATGGCGTTCAACTCGGTGTCCTGTTTAGTTGCTTATGTTTTCACTGGGTTTTGATTCGGAAATGGGGTTGTTTTTAAAGTGACAATCCACTCTACTCAATTCCACTTTTTTCTAATCAAAATCAAATAAAAATAACTGAAAGCTTCGGAATGTGCTTCTTCGTTTAATCTTACTACCTTTTTTGTGACGAAACATGTTAACTGAATAGTGGTCGACAAAACTAATTCAATTTTTTACCCGACTACGGGGAAGCATAAAGGAGGGTTTTGATTTTGACCGGTATATTGTATGCATGTTCATCTGTTTCCTCAACTTCTAAACAACTTGTCATAATTGGACAAATGAGGTAACGTTAGAAGTTTCTTGACCGTCCGCTGGTCATAGGCTATGTGACGTCACAATAAATTGAATATGGCGCCCTCTAGTGGACATTAAGTCAGTACTTAAAAAAAACATGCCGTGTTGTGTATCTAATGAAAGAGCTTAATTAGCACATTTCAAAAATATAAATTTTAAGTACTGAAATAAGCCCCAAAATAATTAACAAAAAAAATTAGTTTAAAAACTAAAGCCCGTTTACTCAAAAGGATGAAACAAGAAAGTACGTTCCCATGGTCGCATGCTACCGTAGGTTATATTTCGAATTAAATAAACCTGTTGTATTAACAGGATTTAAAACAGATTCTTGCTATGAGCTCACACATGTGGCACAGGTTGATATTATGGTTGATAATGCTGAACTTAATGTGATCATAATATATATTTGTGATGAATTAGCTGTCCTACTCGTATTTTAATTGGTAGGAATTTTACGGAGGATAAAATCATTATGTATCTATGCACGCGTAGGAAGTCGCCTTTTATTTTTGCCCCAGTGACTACCACGTCGCTTTAATAGAGTCTTCAATGTTTAACCCTGATTCTGTTCAACACATCTCTGTGTTAAATCAAATATTTTCTAGATATCCTCGGGTTGTTTCAAAAGATTTATAATCATTAGGGCAGATTTCTTGTGTTGAGTTAGACATTGAACTAATAACTAATAAACCTGTGTACCATAGACCCTACCGTATGTCTGAATCTGAAAAGGCAGCGACTAGGGAAATTATTGATGACCTATAAAGAAATGGAATAATTCGCGAAAGTAATTCCGCATAGCCAGTCCGATTTTGTTAGTTGATAACACATTACTGTTAAAGAGATATACTCATATAATAGCAAGATAACCTGTTACCGGTTATCTTGCTGATTATGATTTTGTTATTGTTATTAGTAATTAACTGTTTCATTATTTTACCACGAAGTTCCAAGTTTATCATTTGTGAGTTCGAGTTACAGTTATTTAAACATAATGCAGCATGGCAATTGCAAATGTAAGCGGGCACTTTATGCCTGGTGGCTTCTATTATGTATTAAGTTCAGTTTACGTTTTTTATTTTTTATTATTTGTTACTGCTTGAGTATAGTTTTTGTAAAACACGTTAATAAAACTGCACACGTAAACAATAAGTCATAAGTTTATTTTTCTATTTTAAAATATAAGCGTACATCTAACACACTATTTTATAAACTATCCTGGAGGTACTCGCACTGAGTCCGACGATCAACTGCCGATGTGCCGATCACACAATACACATTGTAATATTCGTGTGGCAAGTGTCGCCCCACCATTGCTCCGGAAGTTCACAACGGAAAAATAATGGCGCGACACCAGTGCTGCCAACCTAAATTTTAATCACCTATTATCTTTAATTTTAAGTTGGTAGTAGTACATTATAATATAAGTGCGGTAAGTTTAAAAGTGCGGCCCGAGCCGTAGGCGAGGGCTACAAGAAAGCAGATGCTGTAATAATATCAAAGCGCACGTATGTCATACGACGTATTATTAAATAACATATTTGCGAGGAAATAAATAAAACTCGGACTTTCCTAAACGAATAAATCTTTAATCACTTGTTAAAGCAGTTAGAAAATTTTGAACAATTTGTAAAATTGATTTCTTATTAGGTACATTGCCAGTTGGCATTTGTAATGTTGTCAAGTTATTATTGTTAGTTACAATTTCACCAGTCTCTCTCTCACTCGCTTGAGTGAAAGTAGGAGAAACGAGACCACAGAGCTCTGCAGTCGGTGGCGGCGACGGAGGCGGCTGCGGCGGCGACGATGGTGGAATGTACGCGTGTGTGCTCGTAGATGGTCGAGAGTCAACACTTGGCTCCAAATTTATATTCCTTGTAATGCGGGAGCTAATTTCTTCTTTATTTCTCATCGAGTCATCTATGTAGCCCTCGGCTACACTGTTCGACCGCCACCCTCCGTGGCGTTTTAGTGTCAATAAGTTCGCACCTGAATCGGCGAGCAAAGTAGCCGAGGACCTTCTGAAACTATGCCCTATGTATTCATGTGGATCATCCAAATTTAAGAAAGTGGCAATTTGTTTCGGCATTGTTCCAAATTTATTTATTATTATTTATTTAAAGCATCTGACAACATTGGTCCACTGGTTAGTACAATACTTATCATCTAAGGGTTAGTAACTATCCTAAGTACACAAAATTATTGATCACCACTGCCGCACAAGCAACCGTACAGAGTGTCTCAGAATTGGCGCATCATGTTGTTCAGCTAGGGTTTTCAGGATACTGTTGCTGTATTTATGCCAATGGGTTGGCTAGTGCATTTTCCATTTTGGTAATTTTTAAAAAATCTGTCAGATATCGCTTTTGTTGAACGAAGCGCTTCGTATTTCTTCACTATGTCGTGAAAAGGCCCCTGTATTGTGAACGATCTTGGAATTTTATTTTTGTGTTTTTGACCTGGACAAGAAGAACCCGCCCATGGTTCTCGAGATCATTATTTGTGATGTTTGCCAACTCTTGACGTCTACATGCACCATTTTTTATGCCGAATATTAATACAACCTGAAAAGAGATATAAACAGCGTACAAAACACCTATATTGTAATGAAATACGAAAGTGAAAGAAGTTAATAGCAATAATTTAGTTTCAACTGACCTTTGTTGCCAAATATAGGAATTCTGGAGCTTCTTTGAGGAACTTCTTGACATTGTCAGCCGAAATTACTTTCGACTTTTTACTCACATGGACACTTGAGCGTCTTTTTAGAAATGCCAGCAAGTTGGAGTATGACTTGATATCAATACCATGTTTTGTTTTCACAGTGTTTTTTAGCATTGAATGCTTTTTAGCACCACAATGAGCTTGACTTATACAACGTGTTGTTTTGCATCCTCGTCAAATTTCAGGAGGCTGTTATGAAAGACATAAATAATTAAATAAAATTAGATCCTGCTCAATAATTAATAAATACTTGTTTTTTTAGGTATTTAAGTTTGAAAGTATTTCAGAATACTCCTCTTTCAAAGAACAAAATCGCCCCGTTGCGTATGCGGTAGGCAGTGTCGTACGACTATGTCGCTGTGTGCATGCGTTACAGTTACAGCGCAGTTACAGGGCGGTATCACACGGGCCCTACACATGCCGATTTCCGAAAAATACAAAAAATAAAAATAAATACCTACTTATTTTATTATTGATTCGTGTCGAGAATCATTAGCATAGTTACCTCCTCGAATTTGACGAGGATGCAAAACAACACCTTGTATTTTTGAGAAAGTTCCATGAAATAGGCTAAAAACACACTTTCTGAAATTGAATTTGCATCTTTGCTTGTTTTCCATAAGATGAAATTTTGATACGCTTTTGTAAGTATCTATCGGTCGATTTTTCGGGCAAGAGGCTTAGAGTAGCCTTTTTCGCTGCCTCTGAGACTTCTGGCGGTGTCGAATTAATAAATTCGTCATTACTTGACGACGTTTTTAAATAAAAACAATACACCGAAAAGAAAAAGCGCGCGCAATAATTTTCACTTGTTTTCAATTCATTAGCGATGCGCACGCATCAGCGCTTTTACTTTTAAGGCAAAGGCACAAAAACAGCCAGTATTAATAATAAAGTAAATTAATATTTTTTTTGTTTTTGTTACAGATAAATGGTTGTAATTTATTGTCAAAATTAGTTAAAAATAATTAAATGTTTATTTTTTATATTTTATCTCCCAAAGTTAATTTTATTCATAAAATATTGGCCACTTTTCTGACATAAAAACTCTTTGATAAGATTTAAAAAAGTAACGTTCTTTTTAGACGGAGCATCGTGATAAGCCGTACGTTTTACCTTATTAAAAAGAAACTCATGCGTTTTACATTACAATAACGCACAAGTACGTAATGACATACATTACGATATTGAAATTGGTGAAATAAGAGACCCTTTACGAGCAAATGTGTTATAAACGTATTTAATTTGATCAGCCCTTTATAGGTTATTAATTAAAAATGTTATTAACAAATAAATCAACCAATAATTAAATCATAAATCAAAATAACTTATTTTATATGTAAATATTATGTATATCTATCTTCGAAGAGACAACATTTTCAATGTTGGTAGGTATATATTGGCGTGGGCTAGCTGACCTATGGCAAATAATTTAATTTAATGTTTTGCGTTTCGTAACGTTAATTACCTACTACTGTATAGAAACAGCTGTGCTGCTGGGGAGTTTGCTGCCCCACTTCTTCTTCCTAGCTAAAGCACTAGGAAGTGGTGAAGGGCGGGCGTTTTGGGGGACTGTCTTATGTAATTTAGAGGATCAAAAATGCTGATTTTCAGCCTAGTTTGAATATATTTTTTTGATTTGAGTTTGAAATGGAAGTAGGTATACCTACTAGGTAGGTGGTAGGTAGGTCTGTAAGAAATACAGACTTGCAACTCCCTTTAAGGGGGTCAGAGGGTGAAAGTTACAGATTTCTTATTGTTTGTTGTTGTTTGTGTACAAATCCAAGCCTGCATACCAAATTTCAGCTTTCTAGGACTTCTGGAAGTACCTTAGACGTTTTATTTTATATACAGACCTGCACGCCCGAATACGCGGGTCGTAGAGTGAAAAATACAGATATTTTATTTTATATTGCTTTTTCTGTGCAAATTCTAGCCTGCATACCGAATTTCAGCTTTATAGGACTTCGGGAAGTGCCCTAGAGGTTTTGATGAGTGAGTGAGAGTAAGTCAGTGACGAAATAGACGTATTTTAGTAACAATAAAATTCAAAGTATAAAAGCTTGACAAATTAAACTTTGTGAGGTTTATAAGTCTGCTTACTATATTTATCCTGAGAATTTGAGCTCTCTAGCATTATCCAGGCCGAAGCTATGAGGGTATGAAAATACGACGAAACGCTCCGAGAAAAGGCAGGTAGTGCCACTGTTTCTTGCTTTTAGCTCGTCTTGGCGGGGGTACTACCGTGCCCCCAGATGCCAAGAACAAACTTGACATTGTAATTGAAAAATTTGCTCCCCCATAAGTTCTGACTGAAATTATAAGTTTGTACGCAATTTTACCATGTTATTTTAAGACCATAGACTTTTTATTGGTTTTCCTATACTCTATAAGCAAAGAACTTTTCGTACAAAAATTTCCGTACTATTTACAAAATTTTTGGCTCAGTAGTTTCGGAGATACAGTATCTAATGATAAATTTTCACATATTAGTTCAAATTACTTCAAAAATAAAGAAAAATAAGAAAAAAAAAATATTTTATCAAAAAGTCCAATTACATCTGATTTTTAACAAAAAATATCCTTGATAAGTCGGTACAGCAAGGCAACTTCAATGTTTATTTGAGATGTGTTTATACGTGCTATGCTGGCGGCTCCTCAAACTGTTAGTAGGTAACAAATTTTATTGCCTGTGTCTCATTTAATGGTCTAAATATACGAAAACTCGCTTCATTACCTTCTGATTATGAAATATTTCTGCCGTTTGTTTACCGAAATCATTGGAAAGATGATAAAGTGAGAAACGACGACAAAACGACGCCTGTAGTCAGGGGAGCAGTTGCGAAGGCTGCGCCCTGCATACGCGGCGCCCCAAGCTACAAGTGCGGCTGCGCCGCACCCGTCAAACTGTGACAGTCCGTCTAGTCCGTCAGTGACATTTTATAAAGTGTAAATAGTGTAAAATTGTTTTTGTAGTTTATGTTTGTTTTTAGTGCGAGTGTAGTTTATCTTAATTCTTATAGCCGCTCGGACGCAGAGCGCGGGAAAAATAATCGAGCCAGATGAATGCCAGATGCGTCACCGGCGCGCGCGGCGCGGCGGGGCGCCGCTCGGCCGCCCGATAATGTAAATAAAGCATTTTTACGACTTGGGTTTGTTTGAATGGTGCTAACACTTGTGTTTTTTGTTATGGTAAGGAACGGGGCTTTAAGATAGCGGAGTTTCGTTTGAAATAGGATAGTATTTACGCAAACACTACGTACGATACGTACGTACGATAGTATTTACGTAACTTTGTTTTCAAATAAATGGTTATAGTTCGAAAAAACGAGCGTTGACCTATATTGTTTAAGGTTTTAAATACATAATGTGTATATACTTAACGCAAAACACTAATAAAACCACATAGCATTAGTACAATATGTACTATTTACGAGCGTGCAAAGTTGAAAAAATTTGCCGACGGCAAAAAAATAACAATGGCCGCCAAGACAATGGAAACAAAATGTTGTTTTATAAATATAAATCTGATACGTAGAATAAAAATATTGGTACCTGTGGAAAGCTTATTTAATGCTTCAACTTTGTTATAAAAGTAGTGGTATTAGAATAACACACTGTACTAAAATAAGGATCTGAAAACACATACACGTAATAACAATAAACATGAATCGGTCAGCGCCGGTTGTGGAATAAAACCGAAATTACGTACTATTTTTTCACTCACCGACCTTGAAATCCTGCAGTAATTCACTTCACTATAATATTTATCACACACTTAACAGGCCATAGCACTTCAAACACTTGAAAACCCACTTAAAACACAAATTATTTATCATGTAAACAAAACACGCGCGAGTCCGTACGTCACTGACAAGACGCCATATTTTTTTAATTATTTGATTTTTTTGGTTGAACGCTTGTAGTTTTGTCATACATCTGAATACGCGGCTTTTAAGCACGAAATCGACTAAGCAATCGGATACAGTGTGCCACAGATCTTTTAAAAATGAAAAATTGAATAAAGTTTATCGGATTTCGATTAATTAAAAGGTTACGCGAGTGGACGCTAGCGTGCGGCGCCACTTTCTATGCGGCGACTTTGGTCACCTCATCCACTCCAGCGGATAGGTAAGTGTTACACAAAGCTTAATTTACCTATGATCTATGCAACAGTAGCGACGCCGGCAACAGTGCCAGTCAACCTGTCACATCACTCGATGTCCAGCATAGATAAAATACTAAGGGTATTAGGGTTTAGGGGGTTAGGGGGTTTTGGGGTAGGGGGGGTAGGGTAATTTGGAATGTTTTAATTTAATTTTGATTCAATTTTTATTTAATTTTGATTTCATTTTGATTTAATTTTGTCTTAATTTTGATTTAATTATGATTTAATTTTGATTTAATTTTGTTTTAATTTGAATTTTATTAATTATATTTGTAATTCTTATTTTCTATGGACCCTGGTCTGAAATAAAGTTATTATTATTATTATTATTACTAATAAACGTCGTATAGTGTCTGTATAGTTACACAACTCTTTGTCTTCTTCTTTCGAAAGTCAAATTACTGATGACTGAAAGAGAGAAATCGGTGTGTAACTATACAGACACTATACGACGTTTATTAGTAAGGAGGTAAATGTACAAATATCCAGTTGGTGAGATGCCCGCTTTGCTTACAGGCACGTTTTTTTAAAGGCGATCGGGGGCTGAGTATACACTATGGAAAGATCCACAAAACACATAGTGTACCATTGTGCCCCCCAGCTACATCTCCAATATCAACACCTCCAGACCAAACTTTGTGGCAAACGAAACAAAATTAAAAATTCAACCCTGATTATAGAGAGACTTCCTCTGTTGCATTAAGTTTGACGCAATGTCTCCGTCTTGCGACCCAGGAGAACTCACAAAGTGACTGGGAGCCATTACTTACCTTCCCTTATAGGATTCTACATGTCCAGGAAAATTTGGCAACTAAAAATACCTTAACGAACCAAATTAATGACAATTGTAACAATTCGACTCTAATTTTAGATCCAAAACTACCTACCTGCATTTAACAACCAATCACAAAAAGGCTTATGTTTACATGTGTAATCCAAATTGAGTGAAGGTGACATTGTAGCGGTATCTACATCGCCACACGTGAGCTGCGCGTCATACTGACGTCACGGAAATCCTGCATCGCGCAAGCAGAGTTTACCGCGCGAATAGCATACATGCAACTTTCCGACATCCATCGTAGGGCAGTTGCCCACCAGACACGACACCCGTCTGATCGGAGGATCCTCCCTTTTCTATGGAGGTATGAGTGAAATTTACACCCTGTTCCTCGTGCCCCTATAACATCAGGGGCGCGGCCAGGATACTGTTCAGCAGCGATGTGGTGGCGCCTTACTCTCCAGAAACGCTAACAGCTCTAGAGAGTAAACACCCAGCGCCTGCGGATGGTCTCACATTTCCCAACCTACCCGACCGCAATTCTACCTTTTTAAAAGTTTCGGCCCCCCAGTTGATTGCTGCCATGAGCTCTTGCCGAAGTGGTTACGCCGGCGGCCTCGACGGCCTGACTCCACAACATCTAAAGGATCTACTGAGATCAGGCGCCGGGGAAGCTGGTGAGTCGCTTTTGAAGGAGCTTGCGGCCCTGATTAACCTCATGCTCATCGGCGGTGTGAACGAGGACGTCGTTGATGTTTTGTACGGGGCCAACCTATGTGCCCTGCGCAAGAGGGACGGCGGGATTCGTCCCATCGCCGTTGGGTGCACCAACAGACGTACGGCAGCCAAAATATGCTGTAGGCGGTATAGCGAATCGCTTACGGCTATGTTTCAGCCTTTCGAGCCAAAACCAAGCTGCAGAGCTTGGTTTTGGCTCGAAAGGGAGCTGCGAGGCTGCCGTACATGTTCTTTCCACATTTATAAGCTCTAACAGAAGTGAGGTCATCCTCAAGATTGACGTGAACAACGCCTTTAACTCTGTGATCAGGGACACTTTGTTAGCTGAAGTAAAAAAAGAACTACCCGAAATTTATGGTTTTATGTGGCAAGGTTACAGGTACCCTTCCAAATTATTATACAAGGACAATGTTTTGGAATCTGCAGTAGGATGCCAACAAGGTGACCCTCTTGGGCCAGTCATTTTCAGCTTGGCTATTCATCAAATTATCCAGAAACTAAGTTCAAAATTTAACTTGTGGTATTTAGATGATGGAACCCTAGGAGGTGATGTAAACACCGTTTGGAAAGAACTACAACTTCTCAAACAGCAATTTAAATCTATTGGATTGGACCTTAACCCTTCAAAATGTGAAATTTACCTTTCTGACATTAACGACAGACAATAATTGACTCTAGAGAAATTTAATGCAATAGACCCACAAATCAAAATTCTAGAAAAAAAGTTCACTGCACCTCCTAGGTTCTCCAATTTTAGAAGACAGCTTTTCGCCTTTCATTGTCGAACAAATCAAAAACTTCAACGCAATTTCGGACAGACTTTCCAAAATTAATTTACATTCGGCATTCACCCTGATTAGATACTGTGGTTTTCGCCCAATTTTTTATATTTTCTACGTTCTTCCCCTATATGAAAGCAGCCACATCTATTGGACAAAATTGACCAAATTATTCACAGCACATCCATTTTAAATGTGGCCTTGGACGACCGAACGTGGCTTCAAGCCCACTAACCATCCGTTTTGGTGGCCTCGGCGTCCGCAAAATTACCAGTAGTTAGTTCCTGTCCTCTGTACACAGCACCAAAAAGTTGACCAGGAAAATTTTGGCACCCTCCATGGCTGACTCTGAAGTGCCGTGCTTGACCGATGCGGTGAACGCCTGGACAGCAGCTTGCCCGGATACAGATCAGCCCGTGAACCCATCTTCCCAGAGACAGTGGGATGAGTCGCTCTGCAGGTTGGTACGGAATAATCTTATCAATACGTCCTTCAATGCTGCTGAGCGTGCCCGCCTGCTGGCTGTGGGAGAATGGGAGTCGGGCCTCTGGTCTCAGGCGCTACCGTCACTGACACCACTTTCCGGCTCGCTACTTGTCTGCGTCTGGGCGCTCATTGCGGGGCTCCCGCGTCGCTGCCAGTGCGGTGTAGCTGTCGACACCATGACACCATGCCCTATCTTGCAGTAAGAGCGCAGGCCGGATAGCTCGGCACGCCAGCATTAATGACATCATCCGCCGTGCTCTTGCCACCGCCGGGGTGCCAGCTGCTTTACAACCCAACGGCTTGGCACGCGACGATGGGAAGAGACCAGATGGAATGACCATAGTGCCCTGGAAGTTGGGCAGGCCTTTAGTGTGGGATGCAACATTTGTCGACAGCCTTACGTTATCCCATCTTCCTAGTACGGCGGGCTGTGCTGGGGTGGCTGCTGCAGGTGCGGAAAACCTCAAACGGCGAAAATACTCCAATCTTATTGGGAGTTATATGTTCGAGCCGTTTGGGGTAGAAACACTTGGGCCATGGGGTCCGAGTGCCCTCTTGGTTTTTCGAGATATCGCCAAGCGGTAAGTCGACTCTTCACGTGACCAGATGGCTGGCTTATTTTTTGGCCAAAGAATCAGCATCGCCATACAACGTGGGAATGCTGCCAGCCGTTTGGGCACTTTTCCTGTTGACAGCGATGCGGACGAATTTTTTGATGCCCTATGATTCATTTCTTTCTTTTTTATGTACTTACATAACAATAAATGAATGACTTCAAAACTGTTTATTATATAAAAAACTTTTTTACAAAAAAATAACAACCGACTTCCAAAAAAAAACACTACAAAGTGAAAAATAACTTTCATTTCGGAAGTCGGTGTCTTTGGATCTGTATTTTAGTTTTTGCCACCGACTTCCGAAATTAAAGTAATTTTTCACTTTGTAGTGTTTATTTTTTGGAAGCCGGTTGTTTTTTTTTGTAAAAAAGGTTTTTATTTTTCACTTTTTAGTTATCCTACCGACCCAACACACACACTACACGAATTCGATTTTGATATAATTTAAATGGGACCACCTGGGAAGTATACCCTTTGAAACAAAAATTTATTTTCCAAATCGGTTCAACTGTGGCAACATTTCAGGCAACAAAAGGATACGAAGATGTCGAGCGCCGATTGTTACCTTTGATTTTAAGTTGGGCAGTTACGGTTCACAAGTTACTGGGAACTACACTAGAAAAAGCTGTTTTAGATCTAGGCAAGAAAAATTTCGCTAACGGACAGTTGTATGTTGCTTCGAGTCGTGTTAAAACCTTGGAAGGAATAGCGTTGTCTGAGTTAGATCCAAACAAATTATTGAGTAGGCCACACGACCAAAAAGCATTGCTAGAGATGACGCGTTTACGCAACTTTATTTCAGTGTCAAAATGACGTATCAGCATGCCTAGTAGGCAGTGGTATTCCCATGTAAACCTTCAATCTTAATTAGGTATTATTTTTGTACGAATTGAACATTTTGGCATATTGAATCATATGAAGTAAGCTCAACAAAAGGTAACTGCTATAAATCGTTAAAGAATTCCCTCGACTGTCTATGGTCTCCATCATCAGACCTGTAATAGCACTTATAACCCATATGGGTGCAAAGTTCTCATCAATAGAAATTAATTAAGTCCAAACATAAGGTAGCTACTGTAAAACGTTGAAGAGCTCCCTTGACTGTCCTTGGTCTTCATCATCAGACCCCTAATGACAGACACAACCCTTTCCAACAAAAAAAGAATAATCAAAATCGGCTCATAAACGACGAAGTTATTTGCCAACACACATAAAATAAAACCTCCTCCTTTTTTGAAGTCGGTTAAAAATTATACCAACACTGTATTTGAGACCCTCACAACAATCCCTTTCATTTGACATGTCACACGGTACAGTTTGCAAAACTGTGGTTTTTATTTTTTTAGGTCGCCACCCAAAAGAAGTCACAAAAACAAAAAAATATAATTATGTTTTTTCTATTGGCCATCTCTCCCATATGGCCATCTCCCCCGGAATCATCCTATTTAAATCGAAAGAAGCAATTCTAGAAACTTATTTTTTCAGATTTTAAAAATCTCTTTCAAGTTTGCACTACCTATAAATGTTATGTAAATAATCCTATAATAGGCTGTATTAATAAAAGGAAACATTATCTTTTTTTTACTTTAATTTTTGTACAATAATAAACAATTTTATTAATGATCGAATTTTGTGTGTGAATTCGAGATATCTACTCCGTGTTCACAAATGAAAAAGCTCTTCGTATTACAATCGGTGTTGATCAGACGACCGGTGTAGAACATTGAGCCGCATTCCTCATACTGGTTTCCATCAGGCTGGTAGTTGTCCAACCAGGCGTCGGCATCTACAGTCATCCGTGTTCCTGGAAAAGTTATTGATAGATCAATTGATCAATCAATATTCAATAATTATCCCAAGAATCTCGTTCTTGGAATATCTTTCTACTGCCCAGGAAACTACTACATAAAGGCTACCCGCAGATAACTTCACAGGCAAAAAGATCCGCGAGTAGTGTACCTACAGTGCAGCACGCTCATCTATCTGGGTGACGGTGGCGCTGGCGGTGGATATAAAAACACAACAATCGACAATGATACTCGTAGATCTAGTCACTTTTTATAGTGATTTCGTTAGTTCCAATCAGAACTACCGGGTAAGTTAAGATTGACTTACTAACGACGCGGACGCATTATGCAAAGTTCATTCTCGTCTATTTAATCGTGGATGTCAGAACGCAATAACAGTTAGTTGTCTTGACACATCTGGTTATACACGAAGTCGATCGTATTACTACGACAGTATTTACTTAGGGCTTCGACAGCGGAACTCCTCTTTCAACATCCGAGGGAGATCGCTGTAGCCTATGCCACAAACTCACGTACCTCTAACTGTCTCCCAGCCTTCGTTGAATCTGTTATGAAAGCCCAGGTGATATATTCCTCTTTGGTATTGCTCACTGATCTGTGGTTTCGGTGTGGATTTCGTTAACTTCGCAAGGTAATTCGCTTCCATCCGATTGCAGATCAAAGCCAGGGAGGTATATTCTATTCGGCACGTTGCATATGCTTCGGTCCAGTTCAATGGAGTAGTGTGGAGCTTGTAGCACTTGCCAGTATTCTTATTGAAAGTGTAATCTGAAATTATAAAATATGTACTGTGTCTATTTGATGACGGATGATTTAAATACATATAATTATTAATACGCATAGTAATACTATAATGTATTTTCAATTGATACATTAATTTATTTATCAATACTGTTGGGCAAATGTTATCAACAAACATTAGTTAGTTCTGAGTTCATTAGTTAGTTGTTCCCCTCACAAAGCATGCGCCGCACTTGGTGAATAGCGTTAAGCCGCTGACAAGTTTGGCGTTTTATTACATTTTACGTGATAATGTTATGTCAGCTATCAAAAACTCCTTGTTCTGTTCTAGCAGGAAGCCTATGAAGGTACTTCAGGTAAGCTAAAAAATGGAGTTTATCAAGCATAATCAGTCTATGCTGTTCCCACTGCTGGGACACAGGCCTCCTCTCGGTGAGTGGGAGAGGGCCGTAATCCACCACGCGGGCCCAGTGCGGGTTGGTAGCTGTCACATTTCTCCGATTTTTGGGTTCTAGGACATGCGCACGATGTTTTCTTTCACCATTTTGAAAGCAGTGTAAAATATTTAGCTCTGCACATGAAACCGTACTAATATTCATGAAAGAGTTGGGACGCCGCACGGCAAGCTGCAGAGACCGGTTTACGTAAAATAATCCACTGTTAACTCTTAGTATTTCAAAAACCTCATTTCTTCTATTTACTTTTGGCAAAACTAAACCTACAGTAGTGAGACGTAAGGCACACTCCAGTGATGACCCCAACAACAGTTTTCCATGGTCATGTCTTTCAATTACTCGAAAAAGAGACAATGAAGTACCTGGGTGTGATTCTGGATGAGCGACTTAGCTGGCCACATTGAACATACTGCTTCCCGGGTTAGGAAGCTTATATGAGCGTTTAAGAAAAAAAAAACTACGGCATGTGGCCGAGTTTAAGCTTCTTCGTACGGTGTATCTAGCACTAGCACAGTCAACCGTAGGTTACTGTATCAACCTCGAGAGAAACCAAAGATCACTGTAAAAAGTCATGACCTTCAAACCTTACCGGTTCCCTACAAAAACTCTGTAAGAAAATTGTGAATTGCACAGTGAGACAATTAAACCATCTCAATCTCATAATGAAACAGCATGTAATCACGCCGGCAAATCGCGCAACCAAACATAAGACAACTATCACTAATAAAATTGTATGTCGCGCAGTCAAATGGACCGCATCCGCTCGACGGCAACGCCTTTACCTAGCTACTTATATTTATCATTAACAAAAAATAAAACTAAGATGAAACTAAATACATGGCTTCACCAACTGGTCTACACACAGACGGAAAACTTACACAGTAAGCTATTTACATACTCACCTATACACACAAAATACACACACACACACACTCCACTCAAGAGCATGCATGCACTAAATTCCCTTCGTTTTACGTTATTTTATTTTTATTTTATTGCATAAATTGTAATCCAAAAACGGGTAATGACACTGACTGCTGTAACACAGGTACCACCTAGCTCAAGAGTCATGGTTTCAATTGAAAATGTTACACCTTTTTTATCTCAATAAAACATTTTTTTATATATAAGTGGTGATGAAATAATTTACACAAAGTAAAGCGCCTGACTGGGTCTGAACCTACGATCTACAACACGTGCTAACTTAGCAGTGGACCACCACTGTCCTAACCCAGCAATGCATTGCCTAAATACAAAAGATTTTAACCTACCTAAATTAGGCATATTGCAGTTATAATTCCATTCCAGTGAATGGAGACTCTTCTTACAAATAAAGTAAGACTTGGGGTCACATAGGTAATCATTCATAGTGCCAAGTAGGTCCATGTGTACACAGTCCTCATTACCACCAGAATTGTCCGGTTGGTATTTCTGCCATTTACTGTACACCTCAGTGATTGGCCTTCCTTAAAATAAAAAAATAAAATAAGTTAAGAAAATAAAGTAAAATCAACTGGTTCCTATCTGAAGGGTCAAATTAAATTAGCTGGCGAAACATCACACACGCGATAGGTATCGATATCTAAATATGATAATAAAATAAAATAAAGACTTGATGTTTTTTCGGGCGGTCAACGACCGCTGGTAGTGACGTTACTTGGAGTATGAGTGGAGAAAATCTGTTTTCTTTTGTTTCATCGTGTTTGAATATCTATACCAACCAAGTCTGTGAAGATTACACAAAAAAAAGAGTTTTTTAAACTGATATTTCAAGTGTCTACGCTAACTGTGGTCGATGACATTTTGTTTTATCGTGTTTAGACGTTGTTACTCATCACGTCTGCGGAGTTTCGTTAGCCAATTTAAATTGACCCTGTATACTCTCATTTAGGTTTAGGCAGGGGCCGATTTCGATGAAAACTGAAACGGTAAAGAATACAATTAGAACAGGCTTAGATGGATGCCAAGAGTCACCACATTCTTCACCTTAGTCATTGCAAATATTTACCTATACTCAGACGGCTCTTAAGTACATACATAGACGATTTATTTAGTACAGACAAAAGAAAGAGCACACAACACAACAGCACAATTATATGATAAAACAATACACGAAGAAAATACAAGTAACATACAAAGAAAACTTTTTTTTGTTGTATATACTATCTATTAAAAAAAAAAGTCACACTATGACTATGAGGCAGTTTTAATCAAATAACGACCATACAAAGTGCGGCGTTTGTTCTCATGGTTGCACCAAATGGGAGTCCAGCTCAGCATGTGACAGGTAAATATAGGTACCTGACACTGAAATTCTGCTGGGTCCCTGCATCAAAGTTTGCATTGGGAAACGTTCTTTTTCGACGATGTATTGATTGTGTATTTGATAACTTGATTATTTAAATAGTTATGTGTATAGTTTATAAATACACACAAATTTAAATGAATTTCTTTTTTGTTTTATCATGTTTAGCTATCGATACCCGTAACGTCTGCGGAGTTTCGCTAGCTAATTTAATTTGATCCTAGATATACTTTAAATATGTTCAACTAAAACTCGTTCCTAAAAAATATTTTTACTCTATGCTACTTGGCAAAGTGAATATTTCTAATGCGTAGATTTCGGCTTGATGACACCTTTTTACACCCTGTAGGAATACGTACGATCAACAGTCTCAAATAATCCTTCAGCCATTATGTCTGACAGCCCCACAAACACCCACGGTATGTTAGGCTGGGTTCTGTTCCAAAACGATATAACAGCTTTGGCTTCATCTTCGTTTTCTGCGTAGAACAAACTGGCTCCTTCCAGAGTACACATTCGCTTGGCATCAGCAAAACTCTGTGCTGTCGTGTGGACCTTGTAGAAACTCTCTTCTGACTCTATATAAGTGTAGTCCTTCCGGAAAAACTTTTTACTCCTTTGTCCATCTACAATATTTTTGGAAAAAAAAAACATATTTGAGAACGATTAACGATTTTTATGACTACTAACGTCTTCTGTCTAAACAACGTATTATGACATAATACGTTATACCAACCTATATTGAAAAATAGAATTCATAGTTTGAATTCTTTTTAGGGTTCCGTACGTCCTGATGAAAATACGGCACCCTTAAAGGATCACTCACGTGACTGTCTGTCTGTCCGTCTGTCACAGCAAATTTGCTCCGAATATACTGGACTAAGTTGGGTACAAATATTAAACAAATACAAAAAAAAATATTATGTGAGTCCGCCACGTTTATTCTTTAAATAAAAGTTATCTGACGATTGATAACTCAAACTCTTTGGGTGGCAGCATCCTTAAATATTTACAAAATGTAAAAAAAAATCGTGATAAATAGAGGATTTTTGAGGGTGGTGTTGAAAAGCGACATTAAGTTGGTTGGGGAAGATTTTACTGCGTTGCTTGATAAATCGGATGCAATAAAATATAACACATCTTTATTTCAAACATCGAAACACGAGCGTAACGATTTATGAAACATTAACTCTATTGCGGTTAAAAGGGGGAACAGAGTGTATCGGAGCGAATTTTACGGTGTGGGTTGGAAAGTTGTAATTATGCAGCACCTAATGGGAGATATAATTTTGGAATATTTTACTCCACAGCTTTGTCATCTCAAAATAAAATAATTATTATTCACGTATCGATGTTTTAGACAAATAATGAGTAGATAATAAGTTAGCATTTATTCGAGTTTTCCACGTCTTAAAAACAAAAATTATACATACATCTAAGACTCAGTACTCACGTAAGAAATCCGACAAAAAGTACACGACAAGAAGGACTAAAAAAGTTTTAGAAAACATTGTTATAACTATACGACATGCGTCTCTTGGAGCAGGCACGACTTTATCTGAACACTTATAATAAAGTGAGGTTTTTATAGGGAGAGTTTGCGTTCTTTAGTTCTCATCTGGCTCAAAAATTCCCCTGTAACATATACAGGCTGAATTTTTAAAACGGAACCTCTTGGAGAATATAAAACGCATCCACCCAGCGTTGGCGTTGCTAGTAAGAATCAAATGCTGCACTCCACGAGACAGGCTCGACCTAGTGTGGAGTCCACTAGTAAAAGTATTAAAATTATGTTTCTCATATAACATTAATTTTAGGAGTAGTTCATTTGTACTTTAGTTATAAGGAAATGTAAGAACTCAAGCTGGTTAATAAACGATTTATTATTATTATTATTATTTATATACTATGCCTAAAATAAAACAAACGTATCTTTTTTTGCTTTTTGTTTATTTGGTGCAGTTGTGTGGCACACAGTACCTACTGTTTGTGTTACAACTAAGTACCTATTGTATTTTGTAACGCATGTAAAAAAACGCCTTATGAAACCGAGAGTATTTTTTATGCAGGGACCATACCTCGGAACTTCTTTCTGGTTACGAAGATATTGAAGATCAAAGTTCCAACATTTTTCAATCAATCAATCAATGTATTTATTGTGGATCATAGGTACAAAGAAAATATATAGTTACAGGTGTTCTGCAGTACATTTGATCGGCTATGTCCCGTCTTTTAGACATACAATATAAATTATTATTTAATAAATTAACGTTACATATATAGAAAATAAAATAAAGTTCAGTCAAAGAGCTTAAAATTATTAGCATGCAATAGATACTGAATTCAACATGCCATTGATCAAAATAAAATACAATTTAAAGAGACTTCTCCGACAAAAATTCTTTTAATCAATAGTAAGATTTATCGACTAGCAGGCCATGAAGTTTGACATTTTTGTTCGAATTTTAAGTACCTACTTTCACAAACCCTGTACTGAGCGCAACAGTACATTGTTACTGTAACCAGCGCATTTTCCCACTAAAAATAAAAGCCGTTTCCCAGCAATTATTTTTGCACAAAACTACTTAGTGTGTGCAGATTTACAGAATGCGTAGATGATGGCTTAGGGACGGGTGTTTTTACACCCTGTATTGAGCGCCTTCAAGCCTGCGACGAATTACATTTTTCTTTAATTATTTGCCTTATATTTTATACAAATGTAATTTAAACTATTTATGAATGATTTAAGGTCAACGCATACGTACAAGTACTGCCAGGCTTGCTGTGCAAGATTATTTCTATAAAATTCATACTTCAACGCACACTTTAATAGAATCGTTACGACATGACCTGCATCTTAAAAATTCAGCATGTATACCGATCCTAAAATGTAGAGGTGACTTAACTCTCCAATTAAAAAAATGTTTTGGTGATAAACAACCTGGTGATAAAAACTCCCAATTAAATTACGCATAATTGACAGTTTTACCTGTTTCTCGGTCTAATTACACCGAGAAACAGGTACAACGTTTCGTCTGAAGCTATTGGATATTAACCAAGTAGTTTCCATGTTGCCATGCAGCAAGTGGTTACCATGCAATCGACGTTATACGCGCAGAAGCTTGGGTAAGGTCTAAATATTACACAAAATTAAGAGAACGATTTTGAACCATGTGCGGTGCAACTAAGGCTTAGCGCTCGTTCGCATGGGCACTTTTCTAACGCGGCGGAAATAAACTGCCTATGGAGCTTTTTAGGGTTCCGTATCCAAATGGCAAAAACGGAACTGGTTATATTTTAGTTGTCCAACCGTCCGTCCGAATAACACACAGCCATTTTACTGCGAGATTTTTTTTACTATATCGAAGAAAATTTGGATGTAGGTGTAGACTTTGTTATTTAAGTCAATCGTTTTGAGACAGGGATGATTATATTTTCATTTTCGTTGCAGAAATTTCTGCAACGAAAATAACTTTGTTATTTTTTAATAGTTTCTCCGAGATTTACTATGAAATACAAACTTATTTTTGCGTTAGATAAAAACAATAGGTACCTGCTTACTGTGCATGTGTACATATTCACAAACATAATATGTAAATTTTTCATAAAGTAAATGTTGAATTTTTTTTAAGTCGGTATACAAAAAAATATTTTCGCGCTTTTGTCGATTTTAACTAGTCAGATAGTAAATAGGACGGCACCTACACAAGGTCAAATTAAAAACAGCTTCAGAATGCGTCGCCTGGATGCAAAGTTATAACTGTGTGGTTAGATTAGGATAGAGTGGGTAGGTCAGAGACACACAACAAATTAACGGCACGGTTGGCGCAGTGGTTAAGCGATTGACTGCTGCGCTGCGTGTCGCGGGTTCTGACGTAGATTTATATCTATGGTAATGTAGATTTATATCTATGGTAATGCCATATAATAATTGTCAATGTGTCATAGTCTAGTTTCTAAATATAGCTAATTTCTTTAAGTAGAATAAAGCCTTAATTTCCGAAAGGCTTTGCGTTTTCTTTTATATCAATTTATTCTACTTAAAAATAATGGCATGTAAACGCTATTCAAAGTTATTCACTAACAGTTATTTTCGCTGATGTCTAACAAAAAAAAAAAATACATCTGACATACTGGAAAAGAATCAAGAATCCAAATTTACAATGGCTTAAATGAAATAATTAAAAATCCAGATAAGTTTGGTCCTGATCCGAGTGATTCTGGCGCAGAGCTACATTGGAGTCATTGGTATAGTACGTTTAAAAATTTATTTTCCGAAGAGGTACCGGATTCTTTTCCAGATATGAAACTGAAGCTACTAGTAAATTACTTAGCGCCAACAGTTTTCGCACTAATAAAACATTGTAAAAATTATGAACAGGCTATTATGACATTAACGGAAACCTATGAAAAACAGAAAAACCGTATCTTGACACGTCATATTCTATCTACCAGACTTCAAAAACCAGATGAATCTATATCCGATTACATTCATGTGTAACGCATTCATATCGGGCTTATGTTCCCAAAAAATCCGTCAAAGACTTTTGGAGAATATGACATTGACATTCGATGAAGCTATAAATCAAACATTGACGCTTGAGAGCGCTGAAAAGAGTTCCCTATCTTTTTCAACTCCAAACACAAACTCATTGCTGAATGCAATCACTTCTCCAAGGAGTATTAATATCAGTGAACCACAAGTAGAACAACAAAAAGAGATCCAAAATCATTTAGCTGTTTCTACTCCCCGTTTTTATGGACAAAAGAAACGACGTTGCTTCTTTTGTGGCGGGAACGTCCATCAACGGATAAAATGCCGTGCATTCCATGCGACGTGTCAACTTTGCTCAAGAAAGGGTCACTTTGCTAACGTATGTCGTAGCAGTAGCGTTGGTGGCTCGACGGCAAATGCTATTTCTGAAGAGACATTATTAAACACTGCAACTATAATCGCAGCCTCTCCTGGAAGCCTTCAAAAGGCCACTGTCCCTGTTTCAATTAATAACTACACTGCAGACGCTCTCGTGGATACTGGCAGCTCAGTGAGCTTTATTGATAAAGGCTTAGCAGAGACATTGGGTCTAAAGAAAAATCATTGCAACCAGACAGTCACCTTAGCATCGTTGAGTTATACTTTATTGTAGAAGGTTCGTGCGTTGCAACTATAAAAATCAATAAACACGTCAACAAACAGAAGACTTTGTTGATCGTGAACAACTTATGCGCTGACATTATCATTGTTCACGATATTTTGAAAACACATTCATCAGTTGTCCTAAATTTTGGCGGTAAAGACGAACCTTTGAACATAATATGTAACGTCATGGAAGCTGCTGTACCCCTTGCTTCGATATTTACTAATCTTTCACCCTATAATTATAAAGCCCATTGCAGTTAAATCTCGAAGATATAATGAGGAAGATGAATCATTCATAAAACAAGAAATAACAAAGCTACTAGAGGATGGTGTCATCAAAACTAGCACTTCGCCATGGACGGCTCAAATTTTAGTCGCAGGAGGGGGCCATCACCGGAAACGCCTAGTGATCGATTATTCGAGGACGATCAATAGATTTACTGAGCTCGATGCTGATCCATTACCTACAATTAAATTTATCATTTCGAAGGTATCAAAATATAAATACTTTAGTCAAATCGATCTAAAAAGTGCGTACCACCAGGTACCTATACTAAAAAAAGAACAAAAGTACACCGCTTTTGAAGCTTGTGGTAAGCTATACGAATTCACACGTATTCCTTTTGGCGTCACTAACGGGCCGCGTTTCAGCGTACTTTAGAATTTTTTATTGAAAATGAAAATTTAGAAGGAACCTACGCGTACCTTGATGACGTCACTGTTTGTGGAAGAACAAAAGAAGAACACGATAGAAACCTGCGTGATTTCTTACAGGCGGCTGAGAAATACAAACATACCTTAAATAAGGACAAATGTACTTTCTGCGCAGAGACGATTAATCTCTTAGGCCACACAATAAGCGACCAGACTATCAGACCAGATAAAACAAGGGTTCAACCTCTATTAGATTTACCTGTTCCAAAAGATGCCAAGTCCCTCAAAAAGGTTTTGGGGTTATTTGCTCACTATAGTTCCATGGGTTAAAAATTTCTCACATAAAATAAGGCCCTTGATTGACGTAAATAGTTTTCCACTAACTAATGAAACGATTTTGCATTTTAACGCTCTTATAACTGAATTAGCAGAGTCAAGTCTTAACACGGTTGATCATAATGCTACATTCACGGTCGAAACAGACGCCTCGGAATTTGCAATCGGGGCTATTTTATCACAAAATGAACAACCTGTAGCCTATTTTTCACGGTCATTATCTGCACCCGAAAGACGTCACTCATCAATTGAAAAAGAAGCTTGCGCCATTGTAGAAGCGCTCCGTAAATGGCGACATCTACTTTCTGGAAAGCATTTCATTTTAATAACTGATCAACAGTCTGTTGCTTTTATGCTCTCTCATCACACAAGTAAAATAAAAAATAGAAAGATGGAGACTCGAACTTTCTTGTTTTAAATATGACGTCGTATACAGGCCCGGAAAACTCAATTTGGCGGCGGACGCTCTATCTCGTGTTTGTGCTCACATAAATACAAATAATTTAGCTAATCTGCACAACGCTCTTGGACATCCCGGTATCACGAGAATGACACACTGGATGAGAACCAAAAATTTGCCATATTCCGTTAATGATATTAAAGCTGTAACGTCATCATGTAAAATATGTGCTGAAATTAAGCCACGATTTAATAAAAACCAAGGAAGTCTTATAAAAGCAACAGCCCCTTTTGAACGACTGAGCATTGATTTTAAGGGACCAATACCAACAAATACGAAGAATAAATATATATTAACTATAATTGATGAGTATTCAAGATTTCCGTTTGCCTACCTGAAAAACAGTTTCAGAGTAAGTCATATTAGGGCAGAGTTAAAACTGTCTGGTTGCGTTTGAAAAGGTAAGAGACACGCAACAAATGTTATAGGCGCCCAGAAACTCAAGCTTCTATCTATTACTTGAGTTTATGTGCGCCTAGTACTGCTTGTATGTTAATAAGGTAAGTTCGGAGACACAACAAATTACTAGGCGCACAGAAACTCAAGCCTCTATTACTTGAATTCATGTGCGCCTAGTACTGCTTGTTTGTTAATAAGGTTAGTTCAGAGACACAACAAATTACTAGGCGCACAGAAACTCAAGCCTCTATTACTTGAATTCATGTGCGCCTAGTACTGTTTGTTTATTAATAAGGTTAGTTCAGAGACACAACAAATTACTAGGCGCACAGAAACTCAAGCCTCTATTACTTGAATTCATGTGCGCCTAGTACTGCTTGTTTGTTAATTAGGTTAGTTCAGAGACACAATAAATTACTAGGCGCACAGAAACTCAAGCCTCTATTACATGAATTCATGTGCGCCTAGTACTGCTTGTTCAGATAGGTATGGTTAGAAAAAATATTTGTCAATTTTAACTCGTGTGAGTAGGGCGGAACCAAGGAGATTTATTTACCTGTAAAACAGTTTCAGAATGAGTCATATTAAGGCAGAGTAAAAACTGTCTGGTTGCGTTTGATAAGGTCAGAGACACGCAACAAATGTTATAGGCGCCCAGAAACTCAAGCTTTTATCTATTACTTGAGTTTATGTGCGCCTAGTACTCCTTGTTTGTTAACATTTGTTGCGTGTCTCTGACCTTATCAAACGCAACCAGACAGTTTGAACTCTGCCTTAAAGGCGCCCTTCTGGGCGCCTTTAAGCTTTTATCTATTACTTGAGTTTATGTGCGCCTAGTACTCCTTGTTTGTTAATTGGGTTAGGTCAAAGACACAACAAATTACTAGGCGCACAGAAACTTAAGCCTCTATTACTTGAATTCATGTGCGCCTAGTACTGCTTGTTAGTTATTCAGGTTAGGTCAGAGACACAACAAATTACTAGGCGCACAAAAACTCTAGCCTCTATTACTTGAATTCATGTGCGCCTAGTACTGCTTGTTTGTTATTCAGGTTAGGTCAGAGACACAACAAATTACTAGGCGCACAGAAACTCAAGCCTCTTTTACGGGGAATTTTAGAAAAATATGGGAAAATATCAACTCGTGGTTGGGTCGAAATAAATCTAGTCTAGACGATGTTATATTAAGGCATTTGGGGAAGACAGGCAGCATTCCTGAAAACTGTACAAATTTTGTAAAAACTTTTACCGAGGAAATTAAAGGTTTTAAACATGTTTGTAACATACATTTTTTGACAGAAAAACCTATGTAACACCGAGTGAGGTGAGTTTTAGGTATAGTCCTGTTATCTCGTCAGACATAGAAAAAGTAATAAATACACTGTCGTGTGAGAAAGCACCAGGTCTAGATGGAGTGAGGGTTAAAGATATCAAATACCTACGGAAGCAATTGAGTCCTATTTTAGCTAAATTCATTAACATGTGTTTGACTGGAAGTTTATATCCTGATGAGTTAAAGATTGCATTTATACGCCCTATTTATAAGTCTGGAAGTCACATTGAGTATGTAAATTATAGGCCAATTGCCATACTGTCTGTCATTAATAAAATAGTAGAAAAAGTAATTGTTAGTCAAATCAATAAGTTCCTAGAGAGTCATAATATATTGTCAGACACACAGTATGGATTCCGGAGAGGGCGCAGTACTGTCTCGGCCCTAACAGCGTTTAGTGATTATGTTAATGAGTGCCTAGACTCTGGTAAACAGCTGATAGCACTTTTTATTGATTATAAAAAGGCATTCGACACACTGGACCACGACACACTACTACAGGCGATGGATGAATGCGGAATACGTGGTCCCACCAAGAACTGGTTCTAAAACTACCTGTACAATAGGAAAATACGCACTTTCATAGCTGGCGTGACTGCTGAAGAGGCAAGTGTGGATCTCGGTGTGCCGACCGGATCAGTGTTTGGGCCCGTGGGCTATATAATGCACGTGAACAGTGTGTCGAATGTTGTAGATGGTTGTCGAGTATTTATGTATGCAGACGACATGTGTGTGGTTCATGCTTCGAGGGATATCTCGGAGGTACAACGGTACATTCAAGAGGACTTCGAACAGATCACGAAATGGGCACATGACAACGGAATTATACTAAATCTATCCAAAACAAAATGCATGCATGTGTACTCGCCACATAATCTGCGAGCTAAAACTGTACACAATAGGGACCTTGATATAATGGGGCATACATACGAGTGCCTGCATAGGGATAAGTTTAACTGCGTATGTGTGAAATTGGAGTATGTTAACACATTTAAATATTTAGGCCTTAATATTGATTCAAATTTTAATTGGAAAACACACGTAACTGACATTTGTAACAAGTTGAGATCTGTATTGGGGAAGTTTTATCAGTTACATAATGTGGTGAATAAACAGACGCTTCTGATTGTGTATTACGCACTTGCAGACTCACTAATTAGCTATGGACTTATTGTATATGGACGAACGTTTAAAACTTATTTAAAAAAGTACAAACACGTATAATTAAGTTCCTAGTCAGTAAGAAAGTTAAGAAAAAATGTAACAAAGAGTATGGAAAATTATTCTCTATTTGTAAAATCCTACCAGTAGATATGAAAGTCGATTATGTATTAAGCCTAGAACATTATTTAAGTGATAAGTTTAAAGTCAGTATTGAGAATAAATTTAATACTAGAAGTGTAAGAGAAAAGAGACTAGTCCAGCCAAAAGCAACAAATTATTATGGGGAGAGAACTTCTAGATACCTAGTGCCTAAATTATTTAATAAAATAGATATGCTGAGACACAGCCCTAAGTTAAGTAAAGGTTTATTGAGATCAAGACTGAGGAATTTATTGCTCGGTAACGAGGATTCAGCCGTTACCGAGAAATAAATTCACGTCATATAGGTTACATACTGTTGCAGTTTTTAAAAGAAGAGTGAAAGAACACTATCTTTCCACTTCGTCATAGTTGCGTAAATATTAATATTCTAGTGTTATTTATTTTAGAAGTATGTATGTATGTTTGTATGTATGTATGTATATTCTCATATTATTTGTATTATTTTATTAAGTGATTTCTTTTTGATTTTATGTATTTTATTTTCTCTTTTACTCTTACACACGCTGTCTACATCTCTAAATCTACTATCCTATCGCAGGTATGCTGGAAGAGATTTCATTAGAAATAAGCATCACCTTTGTACCTATTTTTCTGTTATTTTCTTCTTGTCTGTTTATATAAGTGTGTACATAAATGGTTAAATAAATAAATAAAATAAATACATTTATTCGTTAGGTACCTACTTATTTGTTAGTTTTGTTATAAGGTTATCTGTTCACTAGATTACTTGATAATATGTATGACTAAAAACAGGCGCTTCTTGCCAACAAACTATTTAGTTTGGCGAGTAAATTGTTATTTAACAAAATATGTATAATCGTGAACATAAAATAAAAAAACAAAAAAAAACTTGAATTCATGTTCGCCTAGTACTGCTTGTTTATTAATAAGGTTAGTTCAGAGACACAACAAATTACTAGGCGCACAGAAACTCAAGCCTCTATTACTTGAATTCATGTGCGCCTAGTACTGCTTGTTTGTTAATTAGGTTAGTTCAGAGACACAATAAATTACTAGGCGCACAGAAACTCAAGCCTCTATTACATGAATTCACGTGTGCCTAGTACTGCTTGTTCAGATAGGTATGGTTAGAAAAAATATTTGTCAATTTTAACTCGTGTGAGTAGGGCGGAACCAAGGAGATTTATTTACCTGTAAAACAGTTTCAGAATGAGTCATATTAAGGCAGAGTAAAAACTGTCTGGTTGCGTTTGATAAGGTCAGAGACACGCAACAAATGTTATAGGCGCCCAGAAATTCAAGCTTTTATCTATTACTTGAGTTTATGTGCGCCTTTTCGTTGCGCTTTCTCTTATGAACCTATGCGGTATCATGAGACGTTTGGGAGGTGAGTTTATGTGCGCCTGGTACTCCTTGTTTGTTTATTAGGTTAGGTCAAAGACACAACAAATTACTAGGCGCACAGAAACTCAAGCCTTTATTACTTGAATTCATGTGCGCCTAGTACTGCTTGTTTATTAATTAGGTTAGTTCAGAGACAAAACAAATTACTAGGCGAACAGAAACTCAAGCCTCTATTACTTGAATTCATGTGCGCCTAGTACTGCTTGTTTGTTAATTAGGTAAGTTAAGAGACACAACAAATTACTAGGCGCACAGAATTTCAAGCCTCTATTACCTGAATTCATGTTCGCCTAGTATTGCTTGTTTGTTATTTAGGTTAGGTCAGAGACACAACAAATTACTAGGCGCACAGAAACTCAAGCCTCTATTACTTGAATTCATGTGCGCCTAGTACTGCTTGTTTGTTATTCAGGTTAGGTCAGAGACACAACAAATTACTAGGCGCACAGAAACTCAAGCCTCTATTACTTGAATTCATGTGCGCCTAGTACTGCTTGTTTGTTAATTAGGTTAGTTCAGAGACACAATAAATTACTAGGCGCACAGAAACTCAAGCCTCTATTACTTGAATTCATATGCGCCTAGTACTGCTTGTTTGTTAATTAGGTTAGTTCAGAGACACAATAAATTACTAGGCGCACAGAAACTCAAGCCTCTATTACTTGAATTCATGTGCGCCTAGTACTGCTTGTTCAGATAGGTATGGTTAGAAAAAATATTTGTCGCCTTTAGGGTCAATTTTAACTCGTGTGAGTAGGGCGGAACCAAGAAGAGATTTATTTACCTGTAAAACAGTTTCAGAATGAGCCATATTAAGGCAGAGTTAAAACTGTCTGGTTGCGTTTGATAAATGATAAATGATTTTATTTCTGTAAGTAGGTTTGAACAAACACTCTTACACGTCAATCATATTTTTTTTTAAACTAGATGTGGTCGGCGTTTCCTATCTGACTACTCTGAGAAGAAAGGCCGAAACAAACTCAGAGGTCACAGTCTCTTTTAAAGTCCAGACAAAATCTTGGTCAGGTCATGTGAAAGCTATGTAGATCGGTGTCTGCAATGGTCTTTTGAGGAAAGAACCACACAGATTGAGTGGACCTGTCCAGTCAGTGCACGCAATTGTCAGTAATCGTGCAGCTCAACTTAGACTCAAGGAGCTCAACGATTCGACGAACAATACCAAAGAAAGGACATTTGAGTAGGCCGCATAAATTACTCAAACTGTCAGATCATGATTACGTTGAGAAAAATACAAAAATAAATATAAATAAATCAATGACCAACATAGTTCTCACATTCACAATAATTAGAATAATATTATAATAATCTTTGAGGACCATGTAGATTTGTGTCTGAAATGGTCTTTTGAGGAAAGAACCACACAGATTGAGTGGACCTGTCCAGTCAGTGCACGCATTTGTCAGTACCCGTGTAGCTCAACTCAGAACTTAAGGAGCTCAACGAATCGACGAACAATACCAAAGAAAGGACATTTGGGTAGGCCGCATCAGTTACTCAAACTGCCAGAACATGATTAAAACTGCAACAAAAACACACATAGTCCTCACATTCACAATAATTTAAAATAATATAATACTTTATACAGTAAATATTAGTGTCATTGTATATGTAAATAAGTATAGATACTTAAAGCAAAGATTAAAAGTAAAAGTAGTTAGCGAAATAAAATAAATTAACATTGCCTGTGCTTTATTGGAGCAACTCAATCCCAAGCCTTTTTGTCCTCAATATAGTCTTTGACAGTATAATAGGCATTCTGGCATAGTTTCCTTTTTATAAAAGATTTGAATTTATTAAGGCTTAGTGCTTGAATGTGGCTAGGAAGTTTATTATAAAAACGTATACATTGGCATCTAAACGAGCCACCTATTTTCTTGAGCCTGGTAGTAGGAACAACAAATTTGTGCTTGTTCCTAGTATTTAAATTATGGATATCACTGTACTTTTTAAACAGATTAATATTTTTATGTGCACAAAAGATTTTCATAAATATACTGAGAAGGCACAGTCATTATATTAATCCCTTTAAATTTGTCTCTGAGGGAGTGTCTGGGACTTAATTTATAAATTGAACGATAAGGTCAGAGACACGCAACAAATGTTATAGGCGCCGAGAAACTCAAGCTTTTATCTATTACTTGAGTTTATGTGCGCGTAGTACTCCTTGTTTGTTAATTGGGTTAGGTCAAAGACACAACAAATTACTAGGCGCACAGAAACTTAAGCCTCTATTACTTGAATTCATGTGCGCTCAGTACTGCTTGTTTGTAATTCAGGTTAGGTCAGAGACACAACAAATTACCAGGCGCACAAAAACTCAAGCCTCTATTACTTGAATTCATGTGCGCCTAGTACTACTTGTTCAGATAGGTATGGTTAGAAAAAATATTTGTCGCCTTTAGGGTCAATTTTAAATTTTTAACTCGTGTGAGTAGGGCGGAACCAAGAAGAGATTTATTTACCTGTAAAACAGTTTCAGAATGAGTCATATTAAGGCAGAGTTAAAACTGTCTGGTTGCGTTTGATAAGGTCAGAGACACGCAACAAATGTTATAGGCGCCCAGAAATTCAAGCTTTTATCTATTACTTGAGTTTATGTGCGCCTTTGTGTTGCGCTTTCTCTTATGACCCTATGCGGTATCATGAGACGTTTGGAAGGTGAGTTTATGTGCGCCTGGTACTCCTTGTTTGTTTATTAGGTTAGGTCAAAGACACAACAAATTACTAGGCGCACAGAAACTCAAGCCTTTATTACTTGAATTCATGTGCGCCTTGTACTGCTTGTTTATTAATTAGGTTAGTTCAGAGACAAAACAAATTACTAGGCGAACAGAAACTCAAGCCTCTATTACTTGAATTCATGTGCGCCTAGTACTGCTTGTTTGTTAATTAGGTAAGTTTAGAGACACAATAAATTACTAGGCGCACAGAATTTCAAGCCTCTATTACCTGAATTCATGTTCGCCTAGTACTGCTTGTTTGTTATTTAGGTTAGGTCAGAGACACAACAAATTACTAGGCGCACAGAAACTCAAGCCTCTATTACTTGAATTCATGTGCGCCGAGTACTGCTTGTTTGTTATTCAGGTTAGGTCAGAGACACAACAAATTACTAGGCGCACAGAAACTCAAGCCTTTATTACTTGAATTCATGTGCGCCTAGTACTGCTTGTTTGTTAATTAGGTTAGTTCAGAGACACAATAAATTACTAGGCGCACAGAAACTCAAGCCTCTATTACCTGAATTCATGTTCGCCTAGTACTGCTTGTTTGTTATTTAGGTTAGGTCAGAGACACAACAAATTACTAGGCGCACAGAAAGTCAAGCCTCTATTACTTGAATTCATGTGCGCCTAGTACTGCTTGTTTGTTATTCAGGTTAGGTCAGAGACACAACAAATTACTAGGCGCACAGAAACTCAAGCCTTTATTACTTGAATTCATGTGCGCCTAGTACTGCTTGTTCGTTAATTAGGTTAGGTTAGAGACACCACAAATTACTAGGCGCACAGAAACTCAAGCCTCTATTACTTGAATTCATGTGCGCCTAGTACTGCTTGTTTGTTAAATAGGTAAGTTCAGAGACACCACAAATTACTAGGCGCACAGAAACTCAAGCCTTTATTAATTGAATTCATGTGCGCCTAGTACTGCTTGTTTGTTAATTAGGTTAGTTCAGAGACACAATAAATTACTAGGCGCACTGAAACTCAAGCCTCTATTACTTGAATTCATGTGCGCCTAGTACTACTTGTTCAAAATTACTAGGCGCACAGAAACTCAAGTCTCTATTACTTGAATTCATGTGCGCCTAGTACTGCTTGTTTGTTAATTAGGTAAGTTTAGAGACACAACAAATTACTAGGCGCACAGAATTTCAAGCCTCTATTACCTGAATTTATGTTCGCCTAGTACTGCTTGTTTGTTATTTAGGTTAGGTCAGAGACACAACAAATTACTAGGCGCACAGAAACTCAAGCCTCTATTACTTGAATTCATGTGCGCCTAGTACTGCTTGTTTGTTATTCAGGTTAGGTCAGAGACACAACAAATTACTAGGCGCACAGAAACTCAAGCCTTTATTACTTGAATTCATGTGCGCCTAGTACTGCTTGTTCAGATAGGTATGGTTAGAAAAAATATTTGTCGCCTTTAGGGTCAATTTTAACTCGTGTGAGTAGGGCGGAACCAAGAAGAGATTTATTTACCTGTAAAACAGTTTCAGAATGAGTCATATTAAGGCAGAGTTAACACTGTCTGGTTGCGTTTGATAAGGTCAGAGACACGCAACAAATGTTATAGGCGCCCAGAAACTCAAGCTTCTATCTATTACTTGAGTTTATGTGCGCCTAGTACTCCTTGTTTGTTTATTAGGTTAGGTCAAACACACAACAAATTACTAGGCGCACAGAAACTCAAGATTTATTACTTGAATTCATGTGTTCCTAGTACTGCTTGTTTATTAATTAGGTTAGTTCAGAGACACAACAAATTACTAGGCGGACAGAAACTCAAGCCTCTATTACTTGAATTCATGTACGCCTAGTACTGATTGTTTGTTAATTAGGTAAGTTCAGAGACAAAACAAATTACTAGGCGCACAGAAACTCAAGCCTCTATTACTTGAATTCATGTTCGCCTAGTACTGCTTGTTTGTTATTTAGGTTAGGTCAGAGACACGCAACAAATGTTATAGGCGCCCAGAAACTCAAGCCTCTATTACTTGAATTCATGTGCGCCTAGTACTGCTTGTTCGTTAATTAGGTTAGGTTAGAGACACCACAAATTACTAGGCGCACAGAAACTCAAGCCTCTATTACTTGAATTCATGTACGCCTAGTAATGCTTGTTTAGATAGGTATGGTAAGAAAAAATATGTTTCGCCTTTAGGGTCAATTTTAACTCGTGTGAGTAGGGCGGAACCAAGAAGTGATTTATTTACTTGAAAAACAGTTTCAGAGTAAGTCATATTAGGGCAGAGTTAAAACTGTCTGGTTGTATTTGAAAAGCTCAGAGACACGCAACAAATGTTATAGGCGCCCAGAAACTCAAGCTTCTGTCTATTACTTGAGTTTATGTGTGCCTAGTACTGCTGGTATGTTAATAAGGTAAGTTCGGAGACACAACAAATTACTAGGCGCAGAGAAACTCAAGCCTCTATTACTTGAATTCATGTGCGCCTAGTACTGCTTGTTTGTTAAATAGGTAAGTTCAGAGACACCACAAATTACTAGGCGCACAGAAACTCAAGCCTTTATTACTTGAATTCATGTGCGCCTAGTACTGCTTGTTTGTTAATTAGGTTAGTTCAGAGACACAATAAATTACTAGGCGCACAGAAACTCAAGCCTCTATTACTTGAATTCATGTGCGCCTAGTACTACTTGTCCAAAATTACTAGGCGCACAGAAACTCAAGTCTCTATTACTTGAATTCATGTGCGCCTAGTTCTGCTTGTTTGTTAAATAGGTAAGTTCAGAGACACCACAAATTACAAGGCGCACAGAAACTCAAGCCTTTATTACTTGAATTCATGTGCGCCTAGTACTGCTTGTTTATTAATTAGGTTAGTTCAGAGACACAATAAATTACTAGGCGCACAGAAACGCAAGCCTCTATTACTTGAATTCATGTGCGCCTAGTACTGCTTGTTTGTTAAATAGGTAAGTTCAGAGACACCACAAATTACTAGGCGCACAGAAACTCAAGTCTATTACTTGAATTCATGTGCGCCTAGTACTGCTTGTTTGTTAAATAGGTTAGTTCAGAGACACCACAAATTACTAGGCGCACAGAAACTCAAGCCTCTATTACTTGAATTCATATGCGCCTAGTACTGCTTGTTTGTTAATTAGGTTAGTTCAGAGACACAATAAATTACTAGGCGCACAGAAACTCAAGCCTCTATTACTTGAATTCATGTGCGCCTAGTACTGCTTGTTTGTTAATTAGGTGAGTTTATGAACAAATTACTAGGCGCACAGAATTTCAAGCCTCTATTACCTGAATTCATGTTCGCCTAGTACTGCTTGTTTGTTATTTAGGTTAGGTCAGAGACACAACAAATTACTAGGCGCACAGAAACTCAAGCCTCTATTACTTGAATTCATGTGCGCCTAGTACTGCTTGTTTGTTATTCAGGTTAGGTCAGAGACACAACAAATTACTAGGCGCACAGAAACTCAAGCCTTTATTACTTGAATTCATGTGCGCCTAGTACTGCTTGTTCGTTAATTAGGTTAGGTTAGAGACACCACAAATTACTAGGCGCACAGAAACTCAAGCCTCTATTACTTGAATTCATGTGCGCCTAGTACTGCTTGTTTGTTAAATAGGTAAGTTCAGAGACACCACAAATTACTAGGCGCACAGAAACTCAAGCCTTTATTACTTGAATTCATGTGCGCCTAGTACTGCTTGTTTGTTAATTAGGTTAGTTCAGAGACACAATAAATTACTAGGCGCATTGAAACTCAAGCCTCTATTACTTGAATTCATGTGCGCTTAGTACTACTTGTTCAAAATTACTAGGCGCACAGAAACTCAAGTCTCTATTACTTGAATTCATGTGCGCCTAGTACTGCTTGTTTGTTAAATAGGTAAGTTCAGACACACCACAAATTACTAGGCGCACAGAAACTCAAGCCTTTATTACTTGAATTCATGTGCGCCTAGTACTGCTTGTTTGTTAATTAGGTTAGTTCAGAGACACAATAAATTACTAGGCGCACAGAAACTCAAGCCTCTATTACTTGAATTCATGTGCGCCTAGTACTACTTGTCCAAAATTACTAGGCGCACAGAAACTCAAGTCTCTATCACTTGAATTCATGTGCGCCTAGTTCTGCTTGTTTGTTAAATAGGTAAGTTCAGAGACACCACAAATTACTAGGCGCACAGAAACTCAAGCCTTTATTACTTGAATTCATGTGCGCCTAGTACTGCTTGTTTATTAATTAGGTTAGGTCAGAGACACAACAAATTACTAGGCGCACAGAAACTCAAGCCTTTATTACTTGAATTCATGTGCGCCTAGTACTGCGTGTTTGTTAATTAGGTTAGTTCAGAGACACAATAAATTACTAGGCGCACAGAAACGCAAGCCTCTATTACTTGAATTCATGTGCGCCTAGTACTGCTTGTTTATTAATTAGGTTAGTTCAGAGACACAATAAATTACTAGGCGCACAGAAACGCAAGCCTCTATTACTTGAATTCATGTGCGCCTAGTACTGCTTGTTTGTTAAATAGGTAAGTTCAGAGACACCACAAATTACTAGGCGCACAGAAACTCAAGCCTTTATTACTTGAATTCATGTTCGCCTAGTACTGCTTGTTTGTTATTTAGGTTAGGTCAGAGACTCGCAACAAATGTTATAGGCGCCCAGAAACTCAAGCCTCTATTACTTGAATTCATGTGCGCCTAGTACTGCTTGTTCGTTAAATAGGTAAGTTCAGAGACACCACAAATTACTAGGCGCACAGAAACTCAAGCCTTTATTACTTGAATTCATGTGCGCCTAGTACTGCTTGTTTGTTAATTAGGTTAGTTCAGAGACACAATAAATTACTAGGCGCACTGAAACTCAAGCCTCTATTACTTGAATTCATGTGCGCCTAGTACTACTTGTTCAAAATTACAAGGCGCACAGAAACTCAAGTCTATTACTTGAATTCATGTGCGCCTAGTACTGCTTGTTTGTTAAATAGGTTAGTTCAGAGACACCACAAATTACTAGGCGCACAGAAACTCAAGCCTCTATTACTTGAATTCATATGCGCCTAGTACTGCTTGTTTGTTAATTAGGTTAGTTCAGAGACACAATAAATTACTAGGCGCACAGAAACTCAAGCCTCTATTACTTGAATTCATGTGCGCCTAGTACTGCTTGTTTGTTAATTAGGTGAGTTTATGAACAAATTACTAGGCGCACAGAATTTCAAGCCTCTATTACCTGAATTCATGTTCGCCTAGTACTGCTTGTTTGTTATTTAGGTTAGGTCAGAGACACAACAAATTACTAGGCGCACAGAAACTCAAGCCTCTATTACTTGAATTCATGTGCGCCTAGTACTGCTTGTTTGTTATTCAGGTTAGGTCAGAGACACAACAAATTACTAGGCGCACAGAAACTCAAGCCTTTATTACTTGAATTCATGTGCGCCTAGTACTGCTTGTTCGTTAATTAGGTTAGGTTAGAGACACCACAAATTACTAGGCGCACAGAAACTCAAGCCTGTATTACTTGAATTCATGTGCGCCTAGTACTGCTTGTTTGTTAAATAGGTAAGTTCAGAGACACCACAAATTACTAGGCGCACAGAAACGCAAGCCTCTATTACTTGAATTCATGTGCGCCTAGTACTGCTTGTTTGTTAAATAGGTAAGTTCAGAGACACCACAAATTACTAGGCGCACAGAAACTCAAGCCTTTATTACTTGAATTCATGTTCGCCTAGTACTGCTTGTTTGTTATTTAGGTTAGGTCAGAGACTCGCAACAATTGTTATGGGCGCCCAGAAACTCAAGCCTCTATTACTTGAATTCATGTGCGCCTAGTACTGCTTGTTCGTTAAATAGGTAAGTTCAGAGACACCACAAATTACTAGGCGCACAGAAACTCAAGCCTTTATTACTTGAATTCATATGCGCCTAGTACTGCTTGTTTGTTAATTAGGTTAGTTCAGAGACACAATAAATTACTAGGCGCACAGAAACTCAAGCCTCTATTACTTGAATTCATGTGCGCCTAGTACTGCTTGTTTGTTAATTAGGTAAGTTTATGAACAAATTACTAGGCGCACAGAATTTCAAGCCTCTATTACCTGAATTCATGTTCGCCTAGTACTGCTTGTTTGTTATTTAGGTTAGGTCAGAGACACAACAAATTACTAGGCGCACAGAAACTCAAGCCTCTATTACTTGAATTCATGTGCGCCTAGTACTGCTTGTTTGTTATTCAGGTTAGGTCAGAGACACAACAAATTACTAGGCGCACAGAAACTCAAGCCTTTATTACTTGAATTCATGTGCGCCTAGTACTGCTTGTTTGTTAAATAGGTAAGTTCAGAGACACCACAAATTACTAGGCGCACAGAAACTCAAGCCTTTATTACATGAATTCATGTGCGCCTAGTACTGCTTGTTTGTTAATGAGGTTAGTTCAGAGACACAATAAATTACTAGGCGCACTGAAACTCAAGCCTCTATTACTTGAATTCATGTGCGCCTAGTACTACTTGTTCAAAATTACTAGGCGCACAGAAACTCAAGTCTCTATTACTTGAATTCATGTGCGCCTAGTACTGCTTGTTTGTTAAATAGGTAAGATCAGAGAAACCACAAATTACTAGGCGCACAGAAACTCAAGCCTCTATTACTTGAATTCATATGCGCCTAGTACTGCTTGTTTGTTAATTAGGTTAGTTCAGAGACACAATAAATTACTAGGCGCACAGAAACTCATGCCTCTATTACTTGAATTCATGTGCGCCTAGTACTGCTTGTTTGTTAATTAGGTAAGTTTAGAGACACAACAAATTACTAGGCGCACAGAATTTCAAGCCTCTATTACCTGAATTTATGTTCGCCTAGTACTGCTTGTTTGTTATTTAGGTTAGGTCAGAGACACAACAAATTACTAGGCGCACAGAAACTCAAGCCTCTATTACTTGAATTCATGTGCGCCTAGTACTGCTTGTTTGTTATTCAGGTTAGGTCAGAGACACAACAAATTACTAGGCGCACAGAAACTCAAGCCTTTATTACTTGAATTCATGTGCGCCTAGTACTGCTTGTTCAGATAGGTATGGTTAGAAAAAATATTTGTCGCCTTTAGGGTCATTTGTAACTCGTGTGAGTAGGGCGGAACCAAGAAGAGATTTATTTACCTGTAAAACAGTTTCAGAATGAGTCATATTAAGGCAGAGTTAAAACTGTCTGGTTGCGTTTGATAAGGTCAGAGACACGCAACAAATGTTAAAGGCGCCCAGAAATTCAAGCTTTTATCTATTACTTTAGTTTATGTGCGCCTTTTCGTTGCGCTTTCTCTTATGAACCTATGCGGTATCATGAGACGTTTGGGAGGTGAGTTTATGTGCGCCTGGTACTCCTTGTTTGTTTATTAGGTTAGGTCAAAGACACAACAAATTACTAGGCGAACAGAAACTCAAGCCTCTATTACTTGAATTCATGTGCGCCTAGTACTGCTTGTTTTTTAATTAGGTAAGTTTAGAGACACAACAAATTACTAGGCGCACAGAATTTCAAGCCTCTATTTCCTGAATTCATGTTCGCCTAGTATAACTGCTTGTTTGTTATTTAGGTTAGGTCAGAGACACAATAAATTACTAGGCGCACAGAAACTCAAGCCTCTATTACTTGAATTCATGTGCGCCTAGTACTGCTTGTTCAGATAGGTATGGTTAGAAAAAATATTTGTCGCCTTTAGGGTGGGTCAATTTTAACTCGTGTGAGTAGGGCGGAACCAAAAAGAGATTTATTTACCTGTAAAACAGTTTCAGAATGAGTCATATTAAGGCAGAGTTAAAACTGTCTGGTTGCGTTTGATAAGGTCAGAGACACGCAACAAATGTTAAAGGCGCCCAGAAATTCAAGCTTTTATCTATTACTTTAGTTTATGTGCGCCTTTTCGTTGCGCTTTCTCTTATGAACCTATGCGGTATCATGAGACGTTTGGGAGGTGAGTTTATGTGCGCCTGGTACTCCTTGTTTGTTTATTAGGTTAGGTCAAAGACACAACAAATTACTAGGCGAACAGAAACTCAAGCCTCTATTACTTGAATTCATGTGCGCCTAGTACTGCTTGTTTTTTAATTAGGTAAGTTTAGAGACACAACAAATTACTAGGCGCACAGAATTTCAAGCCTCTATTACCTGAATTCATGTTCGCCTAGTATAACTGCTTGTTTGTTATTAAGGTTAGGTCAGAGACACAATAAATTACTAGGCGCACAGAAACTCAAGCCTCTATTACTTGAATTCATGTGCGCCTAGTACTGCTTGTTCAGATAGGTATGGTTAGAAAAAATATTTGTCGCCTTTAGGGTGGGTCAATTTTAACTCGTGTGAGTAGGGCGGAACCAAAAAGAGATTTATTTACCTGTAAAACAGTTTCAGAATGAGTCATATTAAGGCAGAGTTAAAACTGTCTGGTTGCGTTTGATAAGGTCAGAGACACGCAACAAATGTTATAGGCGCCCAGAAACTCAAGCCTTTATCTATTACTTGAATTCATGTGCGCTCGTACTGCTTGTTTGTTATTCAGGTTAGGTCAGAGACACAACAAATTACTAGGCGCACAAAAACTCAAGCCTCTATTACTTGAATTCATGTGCGCCTAGTACTACTTGTTCAGATAGGTATGGTTAGAAAAAATATTTGTCGCCTTTAGGGTCAATTGTAACTCGTGTGAGTAGGGCGGAACCAAGAAGAGATTTATTTACCTGTAAAACAGTTTCAGAATGAGTCATATTAAGGCAGAGTTAAAACTGTCTGGTTGCGTTTGACAAGGTCACAGACACGCAACAAATGTTATAGGCGCCCAGAAACTCATGCTTTTATGTATTACTTGAGTTTATGTGCGCCAAGTACTGCTTGTTTGTTAATTGAGTTAGGTCAAAGACACAACAAATTACTAGGCGCACAGAAACTTAAGCCTTTATTACTTGAATTCATGTGCGCCTAGTACTGCTTGTTTATTAATTAGGTTGGTACAGAGACACAACAAATTACTAGGCGCACAGAAACTCAAGCCTCTATTACTTGAATTCATGTGCGCCTAGTACTGCTTGTTTGTTAATTAGGTTAGTTCAGAGACACAATAAATTACTAGGCGCACAGAAACTCAAGCCTCTATTACTTGAATTCATGTGCGCCTAGTACTGCTTGTTCAGACAGGTATGGTTAGAAAAAATATTTGTCGCCTTTAGGGTCAATTTTAACTCGTGTGAGTAGGGCGGAACCAAGAAGAGATTTATTTACCTGTAAAACAGTTTCAGAATGAGTCATATTAAGGCAGAGTTAAAACTGTCTGGTTGCGTTTGATAAGGTCAGAGACACGCAACAAATGTTAAAGGCGCCCAGAAATTCAAGCTTTTATCTATTACTTTAGTTTATGTGCGCCTTTTCGTTGCGCTTTCTCTTATGAACCTATGCGGTATCATGAGACGTTTGGGAGGTGAGTTTATGTGCGCCTGGTACTCCTTGTTTGTTTATTAGGTTAGGTCAAAGACACAACAAATTACTAGGCGAACAGAAACTCAAGCCTCTATTACTTGAATTCATGTGCGCCTAGTACTGCTTGTTTTTTAATTAGGTAAGTTTAGAGACACAACAAATTACTAGGCGCACAGAATTTCAAGCCTCTATTACCTGAATTCATGTTCGCCTAGTATAACTGCTTGTTTGTTATTAAGGTTAGGTCAGAGACACAATAAATTACTAGGCGCACAGAAACTCAAGCCTCTATTACTTGAATTCATGTGCGCCTAGTACTGCTTGTTCAGATAGGTATGGTTAGAAAAAATATTTGTCGCCTTTAGGGTGGGTCAATTTTAACTCGTGTGAGTAGGGCGGAACCAAAAAGAGATTTATTTACCTGTAAAACAGTTTCAGAATGAGTCATATTAAGGCAGAGTTAAAACTGTCTGGTTGCGTTTGATAAGGTCAGAGACACGCAACAAATGTTATAGGCGCCCAGAAACTCAAGCTTTTATCTATTACTTGAATTCATGTGCGCTCGTACTGCTTGTTTGTTATTCAGGTTAGGTCAGAGACACAACAAATTACTAGGCGCACAAAAACTCAAGCCTCTATTACTTGAATTCATGTGCGCCTAGTACTACTTGTTCAGATAGGTATGGTTAGAAAAAATATTTGTCGCCTTTAGGGTCAATTGTAACTCGTGTGAGTAGGGCGGAACCAAGAAGAGATTTATTTACCTGTAAAACAGTTTCAGAATGAGTCATATTAAGGCAGAGTTAAAACTGTCTGGTTGCGTTTGACAAGGTCACAGACACGCAACAAATGTTATAGGCGCCCAGAAACTCATGCTTTTATGTATTACTTGAGTTTATGTGCGCCTAGTACTCCTTGTTTGTTAATTGGGTTAGGTCAAAGACACAACAAATTACTAGGCGCACAGAAACTTAAGCCTCTATTACTTGAATTCATGTGCGCTCAGTACTGCTTGTTTGTTATTCAGGTTAGGTCAGAGACACAACAAATTACTAGGCGCACAAAAACTCAAGCCTCTATTACTTGAATTCATGTGCGCCTAGTACTACTTGTTCGGATAGGTATGGTTAGAAAAAATATTTGTCGCCTTTAGGGTCAATTGTAACCCGTGTGAGTAGGGCGGAACTAAGAAGAGATTTATTTACCTGTAAAACAGTTTCAGAATGAGTCATATTAAGGCAGAGTTAAAACTGTCTGGTTGCGTTTGATAAGGTCAGAGACACGCAACAAATGTTATAGGCGCCCAGAAACTCAAGCTTTTGTCTATTACTTGAGTTTATGTGCGCCTAGTACTGCTTGTTTGTTAATTGAGTTAGGTCAAAGACACAACAAATTACTAGGGGCACAGAAACTTAAGCCTCTATTACTTGAATTCATGTGCGCTCAGTACTGCTTGTTTGTTATTCAGGTTAGGTCAGAGACACAACAAATTACTAGGCGCACAAAAACTCAAGCCTCTATTACTTGAATTCATGTGCGCCTAGTACTGCTTGTTCAGATAGGTATGGTTAGAAAAAATATTTGTCGCCTTTAGGGTGGGTCAATTTTAACTCGTGTGAGTAGGGCGGAACCAAAAAGAGATTTATTTACCTGTAAAACAGTTTCAGAATGAGTCATATTAAGGCAAAGTTAAAACTGTCTGGTTGCGTTTGATAAGGTCAGAGACACGCAACAAATGTTAAAGGCGCCCAGAAATTCAAGCTTTTATCTATTACTTTAGTTTATGTGCGCCTTTTCGTTGCGCTTTCTCTTATGAACCTATGCGGTATCATGAGACGTTTGGGAGGTGAGTTTATGTGCGCCCAGTACTCCTTGTTTGTTTATTAGGTTAGGTCAAAGACACAACAAATTACTAGGCGCACAGAAACTTAAGCCTTTATTACTTGAATTCATGTGCGCCTAGTACTGCTTGTTTATTAATTAGGTTGGTACAGAGACACAACAAATTACTAGGCGCACAGAAACTCAAGCCTCTATTACTTGAATTCATGTGCGCCTAGTACTGCTTGTTTGTTAATTAGGTTAGTTCAGAGACACAATAAATTACTAGGCGCACAGAAACTCAAGCCTCTATTACTTGAATTCATGTGCGCCTAGTACTGCTTGTTCAGACAGGTATGGTTAGAAAAAATATTTGTCGCCTTTAGGGCCAATTTTAACTCGTGTGAGTAGGGCGGAACCAAGAAGAGATTTATTTACCTGTAAAACAGTTTCAGAATGAGTCATATTAAGGCAGAGTTAAAACTGTCTGGTTGCGTTTGATAAGGTCAGAGACACGCAACAAATGTTATAGGCGCCCAGAAACTCAAGCATTTATCTATTACTTGAATTCATGTGCGCTCGTACTGCTTGTTTGTTATTCAGGTTAGGTCAGAGACACAACAAATTACTAGGCGCACAAAAACTCAAGCCTCTATTACTTGAATTCATGTGCGCCTAGTACTACTTGTTCAGATAGGTATGGTTAGAAAAAATATTTGTCGCCTTTAGGGTCAATTGTAACTCGTGTGAGTAGGGCGGAACCAAGAAGAGATTTATTTACCTGTAAAACAGTTTCAGAATGAGTCATATTAAGGCAGAGTTAAAACTGTCTGGTTGCGTTTGACAAGGTCACAGACACGCAACAAATGTTATAGGCGCCCAGAAACTCATGCTTTTATGTATTACTTGAGTTTATGTGCGCCTAGTACTGCTTGTTTGTTAATTAGGTTGGTACAGAGACACAACAAATTACTAGGCGCACAGAAACTCAAGCCTCTATTACTTGAATTCATGTGCGCCTAGTACTGCTTGTTTGTTAATTAGGTTAGTTCAGAGACACAATAAATTACTAGGCGCACAGAAACTCAAGCCTCTATTACTTGAATTCATGTGCGCCTAGTACTGCTTGTTCAGACAGGTATGGTTAGAAAAAATATTTGTCGCCTTTAGGGTCAATTGTAACTCGTGTGAGTAGGGCGGAACCAAGAAGAGATTTATTTACCTGTAAAACAGTTTCAGAATGAGTCATATTAAGACAGAGTTAAAACTGTCTGGTTGCGTTTGATAAGGTCAGAGACACGCAACAAATGTTATAGGCGCCCAGAAACTCAAGCTTTTATCTATTACTTGAGTTTATGTGCGCGTAGTAAGTACTCCTTGTTTGTTAATTGGGTTAGGTCAAAGACACAACAAATTACTAGGCGCATAGAAACTTAAGCCTCTATTACTTGAATTCATGTGCGCTCAGTACTGCTTGTTTGTTATTCAGGTTAGGTCAGAGACACAACAAATTACTAGGCGCACAAAAACTCAAGCCTCTATTACTTGAATTCATGTGCGCCTAGTACTACTTGTTCGGATAGGTATGGTTAGAAAAAATATTTGTCGCCTTTAGGGTCAATTGTAACCCGTGTGAGTAGGGCGGAACTAAGAAGAGATTTATTTACCTGTAAAACAGTTTCAGAATGAGTCATATTAAGGCAGAGTTAAAACTGTCTGGTTGCGTTTGATAAGGTCAGAGACACGCAACAAATGTTATAGGCGCCCAGAAACTCAAGCTTTTATCTATTACTTGAGTTTATGTGCGCCTAGTACTGCTTGTTTGTTAATTGAGTTAGGTCAAAGACACAACAAATTACTAGGCGCACAGAAACTTAAGCCTCTATTACTTGAATTCATGTGCGCTCAGTACTGCTTGTTTGTTATTCAGGTTAGGTCAGAGACACAATAAATTACTAGGCGCACAGAAACTCAAGCCTCTATTACTTGAATTCATGTGCGCCTAGTACTGCTTGTTCAGATAGGTATGGTTAGAAAAAATATTTGTCGCCTTTAGGGTGGGTCAATTTTAACTCGTGTGAGTAGGGCGGAACCAAAAAGAGATTTATTTACCTGTAAAACAGTTTCAGAATGAGTCATATTAAGGCAGAGTTAAAACTGTCTGGTTGCGTTTGATAAGGTCAGAGACACGCAACAAATGTTAAAGGCGCCCAGAAACTCAAGCTTTTATCTATTACTTGAATTCATGTGCGCTCGTACTCCTTGTTTGTTATTCAGGTTAGGTCAGAGACACAACAAATTACTAGGCGCACAAAAACTCAAGCCTCTATTACTTGAATTCATGTGCGCCTAGTACTACTTGTTCAGATAGGTATGGTTAGAAAAAAATATTTGTCGCCTTTAGGGTCAATTGTAACTCGTGTGAGTAGGGCGGAACCAAGAAGAGATTTATTTACCTGTAAAACAGTTTCAGAATGAGTCATATTAAGGCAGAGTTAAAACTGTCTGGTTGCGTTTGACAAGGTCACAGACACGCAACAAATGTTATAGGCGCCCAGAAACTCAAGCTTTTATCTATTACTTGAGTTTATGTGCGCGTACTCCTTGTTTGTTAATTGGGTTAGGTCAAAGACACAAAAAATTACTAGGCACACAGAAACATAACCCTCTATTACTTGAATTCATGTGCGCTCAGTACTGCTTGTTTGTTATTCAGGTTAGGTCAGAGACACAACAAATTACTAGGCGCACAAAAACTCAAGCCTCTATTACTTGAATTCATGTGCGCCTAGTACTACTTGTTCAGATAGGTATGGTTAGAAAAAATATTTGTCGCCTTTAGGGTCAATTGTAACTCGTGTGAGTAGGGCGGAACCAAGCAGAGATTTATTTTACCTGTAAAACAGTTTCAGAATGAGTCATATTAAGGCAGAGTTAAAACTGTCTGGTTGCGTTTGATAAGGTCAGAGACACGCAACAAATGTTATAGGCGCCCAGAAACTCAAGCTTTTATCTATTACTTGAGTTTATGTGCGCCTAGTACTGCTTGTTTGTTAATTGAGTTAGGTCAAAGACACAACAAATTACTAGGCGCACAGAAACTTAAGCCTTTATTACTTGAATTCATGTGCGCCTAGTACTGCTTGTTTATTAATTAGGTTGGTACAGAGACACAACAAATTACTAGGCGCACAGAAACTCAAGCCTCTATTACTTGAATTCATGTGCGCCTAGTACTGCTTGTTTGTTAATTAGGTTAGTTCAGAGACACAATAAATTACTAGGCGCACAGAAACTCAAGCCTCTATTACTTGAATTCATGTGCGCCTAGTACTGCTTGTTCAGACAGGTATGGTTAGAAAAAATATTTGTCGCCTTTAGGGCCAATTTTAACTCGTGTGAGTAGGGCGGAACCAAGAAGAGATTTATTTACCTGTAAAACAGTTTCAGAATGAGTCATATTAAGGCAGAGTTAAAACTGTCTGGTTGCGTTTGATAAGGTCAGAGACACGCAACAAATGTTATAGGCGCCCAGAAACTCAAGCATTTATCTATTACTTGAGTTTATGTGCGCGTAGTAAGTACTCCTTGTTTGTTAATTGGGTTAGGTCAAAGACACAACAAATTACTAGGCGCACAGAAACTTAAGCCTCTATTACTTGAATTCATGTGCGCTCAGTACTGCTTGTTTGTTATTCAGGTTAGGTCAGAGACACAACAAATTACTAGGCGCACAAAAACTCAAGCCTCTATTACTTGAATTCATGTGCGCCTAGTACTACTTGTTCAGATAGGTATGGTTAGAAAAAATATTTGTCGCCTTTAGGGTCAATTGTAACTCGTGTGAGTAGGGCGGAACTAAGAAGAGATTTATTTACCTGTAAAACAGTTTCAGAATGAGTCATATTAAGGCAGAGTTAAAACTGTCTGGTTGCGTTTGATAAGGTCAGAGACACGCAACAAATGTTATAGGCGCCCAGAAACTCAAGCTTTTATCTATTACTTGAGTTTATGTGCGCGTAGTAAGTACTCCTTGTTTGTTAATTGGGTTAGGTCAAAGACACAACAAATTACTAGGCGCACAGAAACTTAAGCCTCTATTACTTGAATTCATGTGCGCTCAGTACTGCTTGTTTGTTATTCAGGTTAGGTCAGAGACACAACAAATTACTAGGCGCACAAAAACTCAAGCCTCTATTACTTGAATTCATGTGCGCCTAGTACTACTTGTTCGGATAGGTATGGTTAGAAAAAATATTTGTCGCCTTTAGGGTCAATTGTAACCCGTGTGAGTAGGGCGGAACTAAGAAGAGATTTATTTACCTGTAAAACAGTTTCAGAATGAGTCATATTAAGGCAGAGTTAAAACTGTCTGGTTGCGTTTGATAAGGTCAGAGACACGCAACAAATGTTATAGGCGCCCAGAAACTCAAGCTTTTGTCTATTACTTGAGTTTATGTGCGCCTAGTACTGCTTGTTTGTTAATTGAGTTAGGTCAAAGACACAACAAATTACTAGGCGCACAGAAACTTAAGCCTCTATTACTTGAATTCATGTGCGCTCAGTACTGCTTGTTTGTTATTCAGGTTAGGTCAGAGACACAACAAATTACTAGGCGCACAAAAACTCAAGCCTCTATTACTTGAATTCATGTGCGCCTAGTACTACTTGTTCAGATAGGTATGGTTAGAAAAAATATTTGTCGCCTTTAGGGTCAATTGTAACTCGTGTGAGTAGGGCGGAACTAAGAAGAGATTTATTTACCTGTAAAACAGTTTCAGAATGAGTCATATTAAGGCAGAGTTAAAACTGTCTGGTTGCGTTTGATAAGGTCAGAGACACGCAACAAATGTTATAGGCGCCCAGAAACTCAAGCTTTTATCTATTACTTGAGTTTATGTGCGCGTAGTAAGTACTCCTTGTTTGTTAATTGGGTTAGGTCAAAGACACAACAAATTACTAGGCGCACAGAAACTTAAGCCTCTATTACTTGAATTCATGTGCGCTCAGTACTGCTTGTTTGTTATTCAGGTTAGGTCAGAGACACAACAAATTACTAGGCGCACAAAAACTCAAGCCTCTATTACTTGAATTCATGTGCGCCTAGCACTACTTATTCGGATAGGTATGGTTAGAAAAAATATTTGTCGCCTTTAGGGTCAATTGTAACCCGTGTGAGTAGGGCGGAACTAAGAAGAGATTTATTTACCTGTAAAACAGTTTCAGAATGAGTCATATTAAGGCAGAGTTAAAACTGTCTGGTTGCGTTTGATAAGGTCAGAGACACGCAACAAATGTTATAGGCGCCCAGAAACTCAAGCTTTTATCTATTACTTGAGTTTATGTGCGCCTAGTACTGCTTGTTTGTTAATTGAGTTAGGTCAAAGACACAACAAATTACTAGGCGCACAGAAACTTAAGCCTTTATTACTTGAATTCATGTGCGCCTAGTACTGCTTGTTTATTAATTAGGTTGGTACAGAGACACAACAAATTACTAGGCGCACAGAAACTCAAGCCTCTATTACTTGAATTCATGTGCGCCTAGTACTGCTTGTTTGTTAATTAGGTTAGTTCAGAGACACAATAAATTACTAGGCGCACAGAAACTCAAGCCTCTATTACTTGAATTCATGTGCGCCTAGTACTGCTTGTTCAGACAGGTATGGTTAGAAAAAATATTTGTCGCCTTTAGGGCCAATTTTAACTCGTGTGAGTAGGGCGGAACCAAGAAGAGATTTATTTACCTGTAAAACAGTTTCAGAATGAGTCATATTAAGGCAGAGTTAAAACTGTCTGGTTGCGTTTGACAAGGTCACAGACACGCAACAAATGTTATAGGCGCCCAGAAACTCAAGCTTTTATCTATTACTTGAGTTTATGTGCGCGTACTCCTTGTTTGTTAATTGGGTTAGGTCAAAGACACAAAAAATTACTAGGCACACAGAAACATAACCCTCTATTACTTGAATTCATGTGCGCTCAGTACTGCTTGTTTGTTATTCAGGTTAGGTCAGAGACACAACAAATTACTAGGCGCACAAAAACTCAAGCCTCTATTACTTGAATTCATGTGCGCCTAGTACTACTTGTTCAGATAGGTATGGTTAGAAAAAATATTTGTCGCCTTTAGGGTCAATTGTAACTCGTGTGAGTAGGGCGGAACCAAGCAGAGATTTATTTTACCTGTAAAACAGTTTCAGAATGAGTCATATTAAGGCAGAGTTAAAACTGTCTGGTTGCGTTTGATAAGGTCAGAGACACGCAACAAATGTTATAGGCGCCCAGAAACTCAAGCTTTTATCTATTACTTGAGTTTATGTGCGCCTAGTACTGCTTGTTTGTTAATTGAGTTAGGTCAAAGACACAACAAATTACTAGGCGCACAGAAACTTAAGCCTTTATTACTTGAATTCATGTGCGCCTAGTACTGCTTGTTTATTAATTAGGTTGGTACAGAGACACAACAAATTACTAGGCGCACAGAAACTCAAGCCTCTATTACTTGAATTCATGTGCGCCTAGTACTGCTTGTTTGTTAATTAGGTTAGTTCAGAGACACAATAAATTACTAGGCGCACAGAAACTCAAGCCTCTATTACTTGAATTCATGTGCGCCTAGTACTGCTTGTTCAGACAGGTATGGTTAGAAAAAATATTTGTCGCCTTTAGGGCCAATTTTAACTCGTGTGAGTAGGGCGGAACCAAGAAGAGATTTATTTACCTGTAAAACAGTTTCAGAATGAGTCATATTAAGGCAGAGTTAAAACTGTCTGGTTGCGTTTGATAAGGTCAGAGACACGCAACAAATGTTATAGGCGCCCAGAAACTCAAGCATTTATCTATTACTTGAGTTTATGTGCGCGTAGTAAGTACTCCTTGTTTGTTAATTGGGTTAGGTCAAAGACACAACAAATTACTAGGCGCACAGAAACTTAAGCCTCTATTACTTGAATTCATGTGCGCTCAGTACTGCTTGTTTGTTATTCAGGTTAGGTCAGAGACACAACAAATTACTAGGCGCACAAAAACTCAAGCCTCTATTACTTGAATTCATGTGCGCCTAGTACTACTTGTTCGGATAGGTATGGTTAGAAAAAATATTTGTCGCCTTTAGGGTCAATTGTAACCCGTGTGAGTAGGGCGGAACTAAGAAGAGATTTATTTACCTGTAAAACAGTTTCAGAATGAGTCATATTAAGGCAGAGTTAAAACTGTCTGGTTGCGTTTGATAAGGTCAGAGACACGCAACAAATGTTATAGGCGCCCAGAAACTCAAGCTTTTGTCTATTACTTGAGTTTATGTGCGCCTAGTACTGCTTGTTTGTTAATTGAGTTAGGTCAAAGACACAACAAATTACTAGGCGCACAGAAACTTAAGCCTCTATTACTTGAATTCATGTGCGCTCAGTACTGCTTGTTTGTTATTCAGGTTAGGTCAGAGACACAACAAATTACTAGGCGCACAAAAACTCAAGCCTCTATTACTTGAATTCATGTGCGCCTAGTACTACTTGTTCAGATAGGTATGGTTAGAAAAAATATTTGTCGCCTTTAGGGTCAATTGTAACTCGTGTGAGTAGGGCGGAACTAAGAAGAGATTTATTTACCTGTAAAACAGTTTCAGAATGAGTCATATTAAGGCAGAGTTAAAACTGTCTGGTTGCGTTTGATAAGGTCAGAGACACGCAACAAATGTTATAGGCGCCCAGAAACTCAAGCTTTTATCTATTACTTGAGTTTATGTGCGCGTAGTAAGTACTCCTTGTTTGTTAATTGGGTTAGGTCAAAGACACAACAAATTACTAGGCGCACAGAAACTTAAGCCTCTATTACTTGAATTCATGTGCGCTCAGTACTGCTTGTTTGTTATTCAGGTTAGGTCAGAGACACAACAAATTACTAGGCGCACAAAAACTCAAGCCTCTATTACTTGAATTCATGTGCGCCTAGTACTACTTGTTCGGATAGGTATGGTTAGAAAAAATATTTGTCGCCTTTAGGGTCAATTGTAACCCGTGTGAGTAGGGCGGAACTAAGAAGAGATTTATTTACCTGTAAAACAGTTTCAGAATGAGTCATATTAAGGCAGAGTTAAAACTGTCTGGTTGCGTTTGATAAGGTCAGAGACACGCAACAAATGTTATAGGCGCCCAGAAACTCAAGCTTTTGTCTATTACTTGAGTTTATGTGCGCCTAGTACTGCTTGTTTGTTAATTGAGTTAGGTCAAAGACACAACAAATTACTAGGCGCACAGAAACTTAAGCCTCTATTACTTGAATTCATGTGCGCTCAGTACTGCTTGTTTGTTATTCAGGTTAGGTCAGAGACACAACAAATTACTAGGCGCACAAAAACTCAAGCCTCTATTACTTGAATTCATGTGCGCCTAGTACTACTTGTTCAGATAGGTATGGTTAGAAAAAATATTTGTCGCCTTTAGGGTCAATTGTAACTCGTGTGAGTAGGGCGGAACTAAGAAGAGATTTATTTACCTGTAAAACAGTTTCAGAATGAGTCATATTAAGGCAGAGTTAAAACTGTCTGGTTGCGTTTGATAAGGTCAGAGACACGCAACAAATGTTATAGGCGCCCAGAAACTCAAGCTTTTATCTATTACTTGAGTTTATGTGCGCGTAGTAAGTACTCCTTGTTTGTTAATTGGGTTAGGTCAAAGACACAACAAATTACTAGGCGCACAGAAACTTAAGCCTCTATTACTTGAATTCATGTGCGCTCAGTACTGCTTGTTTGTTATTCAGGTTAGGTCAGAGACACAACAAATTACTAGGCGCACAAAAACTCAAGCCTCTATTACTTGAATTCATGTGCGCCTAGCACTACTTATTCGGATAGGTATGGTTAGAAAAAATATTTGTCGCCTTTAGGGTCAATTGTATCCCGTGTGAGTAGGGCGGAACTAAGAAGAGATTTATTTACCTGTAAAACAGTTTCAGAATGAGTCATATTAAGGCAGAGTTAAAACTGTCTGGTTGCGTTTGATAAGGTCAGAGACACGCAACAAATGTTATAGGCGCCCAGAAACTCAAGCTTTTATCTATTACTTGAGTTTGTGCGCCTAGTACTGCTTGTTTGTTAATTGAGTTAGGTCAAAGACACAACAAATTACTAGGCGCACAGAAACTTAAGCCTCTATTACTTGAATTCATGTGCGCTCAGTACTGCTTGTTTGTTATTCAGGTTAGGTCAGAGACACAACAAATTACTAGGCGCACAAAAACTCAAGCCTCTATTACTTGAATTCATGTGCGCCTAGTACTACTTGTTCAGATAGGTATGGTTAGAAAAAATATTTGTCGCCTTTAGAGTCAATTGTAACTCGTGTGAGTAGGGCGGAACTAAGAAGAGATTTATTTACCTGTAAAACAGTTTCAGAATGAGTCATATTAAGGCAGAGTTAAAACTGTCTGGTTGCGTTTGATAAGGTCAGAGACACGCAACAAATGTTATAGGCGCCCAGAAACTCAAGCTTTTATCTATTACTTGAGTTTATGTGCGCCTAGTACTGCTTGTTTGTTAATTGAGTTAGGTCAAAGACACAACAAATAACTAGGCGCACAGAAACTTAAGCCTCTATGACTTGAATTCATGTGCGCCTAGTACTGCTTGTTTGTTAATTATGTAAGTTTAGAGACACAACAAATTATTAGGCGCACAGAAACTCAAGCCTCTATTACTTGAATTAATGTTCGCCTAGTACTGCTTGTTTGTTAATTAGGTTAGTTCAGAGACACAATAAATTACTAGGCGCACAGAAACTCAAGCCTCTATTACTTGAATTCATGTGCGCCTAGTACTGCTTGTTCAGACAGGTATGGTTAGAAAAAATATTTGTCGCCTTTAGGGTCAATTTAAACTCGTGTGAGTAGGGCGGAACCAAAAAGAGATTTATTTACCTGTAAAACAGTTTCAGAATGAGTCATATTAAGGCAGAGTTAAAACTGTCTGGTTGCGTTTGATAAGGTCAGAGACACGCAACAAATGTTATAGGCGCCCAGAAACTCAAGCTTTTATCTATTACTTGAGTTTATGTGCGCCTAGTACTGCTTGTTTGTTAATTGAGTTAGGTCAAAGACACAACAAATTACTAGGCGCACAGAAACTTAAGCCTCTATTACTTGAATTCATGTGCGCCTAGTACTGCTTGTTTGTTATTTAGGTTAGGTCAGAGACACAACAAATTACTAGGTGCACAGAAAGTCAAGCCTTTATTACTTGAAATCATGTGCGCCTAGTACTGCTTGTTTGTTAATTAGGTTAGTTCAGAGACACAATAAATTACTAGGCGCACAGAATCTCAAGCCTCTATTACTTGAATTCATATGCGCCTAGTACTGCTTGTTTGTTAATTAGGTTAGTTTAGAGACACAATAAATTACTAGGCGCACAGAAACTCAAGCCTCTATTACTTGAATTCATGTGCGCCTAGTACTGCTTGTTCAGATAGGTATGGTTAGAAAAAATATTTGTCGCCTTTAGGGTCAATTTTAACTCTTGTGAGTAGGGCGGAACCAAGAAGAGATTTATTTACCTGTAAAACAGTTTCAGAATGAGTCATATTAAGGCAGAGTTAAAACTGTCTGGTTGCGTTTGATAAGGTCAGAGACACGCAACAAATGTTATAGGTGCCCAGAAACTCAAGCTTTTATCTATTACTTGAGTTTATGTGCGCGTAGTTCTCCTTGTTTGTTAATTGGGTTAGGTCAAAGACACAACAAATTACTAGGCGCACAGAAACTTAAGCCTCTATTACTTGAATTCATGTGCGCTCGTACTGCTTGTTTGTTATTCAGGTTAGGTCAGAGACACAACAAATTACTAGGCGCACAAAAACTCAAGCCTAAATTACTTAAATTCATGTGCGCCTAGTACTACTTGTTCAGATAGGTATGGTTAGAAAAAATATTTGTCGCCTTTAGGGTCATTTGTAACTCGTGTGAGTAGGGCGGAACCAAGAAGAGATTTATTTACCTGTAAAACAGTTTCAGAATGAGTCATATTAAGGCAGAGTTAAAACTGTCTGGTTGCGTTTGATAAGGTCAGAGACACGCAACAAATGTTAAAGGCGCCCAGAAATTCAAGCTTTTATCTATTACTTTAGTTTATGTGCGCCTTTTCGTTGCGCTTTCTCTTATGAACCTATGCGGTATCATGAGACGTTTGGGAGGTGAGTTTATGTGCGCCTGGTACTCCTTGTTTGTTTATTAGGTTAGGTCAAAGACACAACAAATTACTAGGCGAACAGAAACTCAAGCCTCTATTACTTGAATTCATGTGCGCCTAGTACTGCTTGTTTTTTAATTAGGTAAGTTTAGAGACACAACAAATTACTAGGCGCACAGAATTTCAAGCCTCTATTTCCTGAATTCATGTTCGCCTAGTATAACTGCTTGTTTGTTATTTAGGTTAGGTCAGAGACACAATAAATTACTAGGCGCACAGAAACTCAAACCTCTATTACTTGAATTCATGTGCGCCTAGTACTGCCTGTTCAGATAGGTATGGTTAGAAAAATGATTTGTCGCCTTTAGGGTGGGTCAATTTTAACTCGTGTGAGTAGGGCGGAACCAAAAAGAGATTTATTTACCTGTAAAACAGTTTCAGAATGAGTCATATTAAGGCAGAGTTAAAACTGTCTGGTTGCGTTTGATAAGGTCAGAGACACGCAACAAATGTTAAAGGCGCCCAGAAATTCAAGCTTTTATCTATTACTTTAGTTTATGTGCGCCTTTTCGTTGCGCTTTCTCTTATGAACCTATGCGGTATCATGAGACGTTTGGGAGGTGAGTTTATGTGCGCCTGGTACTTCTTGTTTGTTTATTAGGTTAGGTCAAAGACACAACAAATTACTAGGCGAACAGAAACTCAAGCCTCTATTACTTGAATTCATGTGCGCCTAGTACTGCTTGTTTTTTAATTAGGTAAGTTTAGAGACACAACAAATTACTAGGCGCACAGAATTTCAAGCCTCTATTACCTGAATTCATGTTCGCCTAGTATAACTGCTTGTTTGTTATTAAGGTTAGGTCAGAGACACAATAAATTACTAGGCGCACAGAAACTCAAGCCTCTATTACTTGAATTCATGTGCGCCTAGTACTGCTTGTTCAGATAGGTATGGTTAGAAAAAATATTTGTCGCCTTTAGGGTGGGTCAATTTTAACTCGTGTGAGTAGGGCGGAACCAAAAAGAGATTTATTTACCTGTAAAACAGTTTCAGAATGAGTCATATTGAGGCAGAGTTAAAACTGTCTGGTTGCGTTTGACAAGGTCACAGACACGCAACAAATGTTATAGGCGCCCAGAAACTCAAGCTTTTATCTAATACTTGAGTTTATGTGCGCGTACTCCTTGTTTGTTAATTGGGTTAGGTCAAAGACACAACAAATTACTAGGCACACAGAAACATAACCCTCTATTACTTGAATTCATGTGCGCTCAGTACTGCTTGTTTGTTATTCAGGTTAGGTCAGAGACACAACAAATTACTAGGCGCACAAAAACTCAAGCCTCTATTACTTGAATTCATGTGCGCCTAGTACTACTTGTTCAGATAGGTATGGTTAGAAAAAATATTTGTCGCCTTTAGGGTCAATTGTAACTCGTGTGAGTAGGGCGGAACCAAGAAGAGATTTATTTACCTGTAAAACAGTTTCAGAATGAGTCATATTAAGGCAGAGTTAAAACTGTCTGGTTGCGTTTGACAAGGTCACAGACACGCAACAAATGTTATAGGCGCCCAGAAACTCAAGCTTTTATCTATTACTTGAGTTTATGTGCGCGTACTCCTTGTTTGTTAATTAGGTTAGGTCAAAGACACAACAAATTACTAGGCGAACAGAAACTCAAGCCTCTATTACTTGAATTCATGTGCGCCTAGTACTGCTTGTTTTTTAATTAGGTAAGTTTAGAGACACAACAAATTACTAGGCGCACAGAATTTCAAGCCTCTATTACCTGAATTCATGTTCGCCTAGTATAACTGCTTGTTTGTTATTAAGGTTAGGTCAGAGACACAATAAATTACTAGGCGCACAGAAACTCAAGCCTCTATTACTTGAATTCATGTGCGCCTAGTACTGCTTGTTCAGATAGGTATGGTTAGAAAAAATATTTGTCGCCTTTAGGGTGGGTCAATTTTAACTCGTGTGAGTAGGGCGGAACCAAAAAGAGATTTATTTACCTGTAAAACAGTTTCAGAATGAGTCATATTAAGGCAGAGTTAAAACTGTCTGGTTGCGTTTGATAAGGTCAGAGACACGCAACAAATGTTATAGGCGCCCAGAAACTCAAGCTTTTATCTATTACTTGAATTCATGTGCGCTCGTACTGCTTGTTTGTTATTCAGGTTAGGTCAGAGACACAACAAATTACTAGGCGCACAAAAACTCAAGCCTCTATTACTTGAATTCATGTGCGCCTAGTACTACTTGTTCAGATAGGTATGGTTAGAAAAAATATTTGTCGCCTTTAGGGTCAATTGTAACTCGTGTGAGTAGGGCGGAACCAAGAAGAGATTTATTTACCTGTAAAACAGTTTCAGAATGAGTCATATTAAGGCAGAGTTAAAACTGTCTGGTTGCGTTTGACAAGGTCACAGACACGCAACAAATGTTATAGGCGCCCAGAAACTCATGCTTTTATGTATTACTTGAGTTTATGTGCGCCTAGTACTGCTTGTTTGTTAATTAGGTTGGTACAGAGACACAACAAATTACTAGGCGCACAGAAACTCAAGCCTATATTACTTGAATTCATGTGCGCCTAGTACTGCTTGTTTGTTAATTAGGTTAGTTCAGAGACACAATAAATTACTAGGCGCACAGAAACTCAAGCCTCTATTACTTGAATTCATGTGCGCCTAGTACTGCTTGTTCAGACATGTATGGTTAGAAAAAATATTTGTCGCCTTTAGGGTCAATTTTAACTCGTGTGAGTAGGGCGGAACCAAGAAGAGATTTATTTACCTGTAAAACAGTTTCAGAATGAGTCATATTAAGGCAGAGTTAAAACTGTCTGGTTGCGTTTGATAAGGTCAGAGACACGCAACAAATGTTATAGGCGCCCAGAAACTCAAGCTTTTATCTATTACTTGAGTTTATGTGCGCGTAGTAAGTACTCCTTGTTTGTTAATTGGGTTAGGTCAAAGACACAACAAATTACTAGGCGCACAGAAACTTAAGCCTCTATTACTTGAATTCATGTGCGCTCAGTACTGCTTGTTTGTTATTCAGGTTAGGTCAGAGACACAACAAATTACTAGGCGCACAAAAACTCAAGCCTCTATTACTTGAATTCATGTGCGCCTAGTACTACTTGTTCGGATAGGTATGGTTAGAAAAAATATTTGTAGCCTTTAGGGTCAATTGTAACCCGTGTGAGTAGGGCGGAACTAAGAAGAGATTTATTTACCTGTAAAAAACAGTTTCAGAATGAGTCATATTAAGGCAGAGTTAAAACTGTCTGGTTGCGTTTGATAAGGTCAGAGACACGCAACAAATGTTATAGGCGCCCAGAAACTCAAGCTTTTATCTATTACTTGAATTCATGTGCGCTCGTACTGCTTGTTTGTTATTCAGGTTAGGTCAGAGACACAACAAATTACTAGGCGCACAAAAACTCAAGCCTCTATTACTTGAATTCATGTGCGCCTAGTACTACTTGTTCAGATAGGTATGGTTAGAAAAAATATTTGTCGCCTTTAGGGTCAATTGTAACTCGTGTGAGTAGGGCGGAACCAAGAAGAGATTTATTTACCTGTAAAACAGTTTCAGAATGAGTCATATTAAGGCAGAGTTAAAACTGTCTGGTTGCGTTTGACAAGGTCACAGACACGCAACAAATGTTATAGGCGCCCAGAAACTCATGCTTTTATGTATTACTTGAGTTTATGTGCGCCTAGTACTGCTTGTTTGTTAATTAGGTTGGTACAGAGACACAACAAATTACTAGGCGCACAGAAACTCAAGCCTATATTACTTGAATTCATGTGCGCCTAGTACTGCTTGTTTGTTAATTAGGTTAGTTCAGAGACACAATAAATTACTAGGCGCACAGAAACTCAAGCCTCTATTACTTGAATTCATGTGCGCCTAGTACTGCTTGTTCAGACAGGTATGGTTAGAAAAAATATTTGTCGCCTTTAGGGTCAATTTTAACTCGTGTGAGTAGGGCGGAACCAAGAAGAGATTTATTTACCTGTAAAACAGTTTCAGAATGAGTCATATTAAGGCAGAGTTAAAACTGTCTGGTTGCGTTTGATAAGGTCAGAGACAAGCAACAAATGTTATAGGCGCCCAGAAACTCAAGCTTTTATCTATTACTTGAGTTTATGTGCGCGTAGTAAGTACTCCTTGTTTGTTAATTGGGTTAGGTCAAAGACACAACAAATTACTAGGCGCACAGAAACTTAAGCCTCTATTACTTGAATTCATGTGCGCTCAGTACTGCTTGTTTGTTATTCAGGTTAGGTCAGAGACACAACAAATTACTAGGCGCACAAAAACTCAAGCCTCTATTACTTGAATTCATGTGCGCCTAGTACTACTTGTTCGGATAGGTATGGTTAGAAAAAATATTTGTAGCCTTTAGGGTCAATTGTAACCCGTGTGAGTAGGGCGGAACTAAGAAGAGATTTATTTACCTGTAAAAAACAGTTTCAGAATGAGTCATATTAAGGCAGAGTTAAAACTGTCTGGTTGCGTTTGATAAGGTCAGAGACACGCAACAAATGTTATAGGCGCCCAGAAACTCAAGCTTTTATCTATTACTTGAGTTTATGTGCGCCTAGTACTGCTTGTTTGTTAATTGAGTTAGGTCAAAGACACAACAAATTACTAGGCGCACAGAAACTTAAGCCTCTATTACTTGAATTCATGTGCGCTCAGTACTGCTTGTTTGTTATTCAGGTTAGGTCAGAGACACAATAAATTACTAGGCGCACAGAAACTCAAGCCTCTATTACTTGAATTCATGTGCGCCTAGTACTGCTTGTTCAGATAGGTATGGTTAGAAAAAATATTTGTCGCCTTTAGGGTGGGTCAATTTTAACTCGTGTGAGTAGGGCGGAACCAAAAAGAGATTTATTTACCTGTAAAACAGTTTCAGAATGAGTCATATTAAGGCAGAGTTAAAACTGTCTGGTTGCGTTTGATAAGGTCAGAGACACGCAACAAATGTTATAGGCGCCCAGAAACTCAAGCTTTTATCTATTACTTGAATTCATGTGCGCTCGTACTCCTTGTTTGTTAATTGGGTTAGGTCAAAGACACAACAAATTACTAGGCGCACAGAAACTTAAGCCTCTATTACTTGAATTCATGTGCGCTCGTACTGCTTGTTTGTTATTCAGGTTAGGTCAGAGACACAACAAATTACTAGGCGCACAAAAACTCAAGCCTAAATTACTTAAATTCATGTGCGCCTAGTACTACTTGTTCAGATAGGTATGGTTAGAAAAAATATTTGTCGCCTTTAGGGTCATTTGTAACTCGTGTGAGTAGGGCGGAACCAAGAAGAGATTTATTTACCTGTAAAACAGTTTCAGAATGAGTCATATTAAGGCAGAGTTAAAACTGTCTGGTTGCGTTTGATAAGGTCAGAGACACGCAACAAATGTTAAAGGCGCCCAGAAATTCAAGCTTTTATCTATTACTTTAGTTTATGTGCGCCTTTTCGTTGCGCTTTCTCTTATGAACCTATGCGGTATCATGAGACGTTTGGGAGGTGAGTTTATGTGCGCCTGGTACTCCTTGTTTGTTTATTAGGTTAGGTCAAAGACACAACAAATTACTAGGCGAACAGAAACTCAAGCCTCTATTACTTGAATTCATGTGCGCCTAGTACTGCTTGTTTTTTAATTAGGTAAGTTTAGAGACACAACAAATTACTAGGCGCACAGAATTTCAAGCCTCTATTTCCTGAATTCATGTTCGCCTAGTATAACTGCTTGTTTGTTATTTAGGTTAGGTCAGAGACACAATAAATTACTAGGCGCACAGAAACTCAAACCTCTATTACTTGAATTCATGTGCGCCTAGTACTGCCTGTTCAGATAGGTATGGTTAGAAAAATGATTTGTCGCCTTTAGGGTGGGTCAATTTTAACTCGTGTGAGTAGGGCGGAACCAAAAAGAGATTTATTTACCTGTAAAACAGTTTCAGAATGAGTCATATTAAGGCAGAGTTAAAACTGTCTGGTTGCGTTTGATAAGGTCAGAGACACGCAACAAATGTTAAAGGCGCCCAGAAATTCAAGCTTTTATCTATTACTTTAGTTTATGTGCGCCTTTTCGTTGCGCTTTCTCTTATGAACCTATGCGGTATCATGAGACGTTTGGGAGGTGAGTTTATGTGCGCCTGGTACTTCTTGTTTGTTTATTAGGTTAGGTCAAAGACACAACAAATTACTAGGCGAACAGAAACTCAAGCCTCTATTACTTGAATTCATGTGCGCCTAGTACTGCTTGTTTTTTAATTAGGTAAGTTTAGAGACACAACAAATTACTAGGCGCACAGAATTTCAAGCCTCTATTACCTGAATTCATGTTCGCCTAGTATAACTGCTTGTTTGTTATTAAGGTTAGGTCAGAGACACAATAAATTACTAGGCGCACAGAAACTCAAGCCTCTATTACTTGAATTCATGTGCGCCTAGTACTGCTTGTTCAGATAGGTATGGTTAGAAAAAATATTTGTCGCCTTTAGGGTGGGTCAATTTTAACTCGTGTGAGTAGGGCGGAACCAAAAAGAGATTTATTTACCTGTAAAACAGTTTCAGAATGAGTCATATTGAGGCAGAGTTAAAACTGTCTGGTTGCGTTTGACAAGGTCACAGACACGCAACAAATGTTATAGGCGCCCAGAAACTCAAGCTTTTATCTAATACTTGAGTTTATGTGCGCGTACTCCTTGTTTGTTAATTGGGTTAGGTCAAAGACACAACAAATTACTAGGCACACAGAAACATAACCCTCTATTACTTGAATTCATGTGCGCTCAGTACTGCTTGTTTGTTATTCAGGTTAGGTCAGAGACACAACAAATTACTAGGCGCACAAAAACTCAAGCCTCTATTACTTGAATTCATGTGCGCCTAGTACTACTTGTTCAGATAGGTATGGTTAGAAAAAATATTTGTCGCCTTTAGGGTCAATTGTAACTCGTGTGAGTAGGGCGGAACCAAGAAGAGATTTATTTACCTGTAAAACAGTTTCAGAATGAGTCATATTAAGGCAGAGTTAAAACTGTCTGGTTGCGTTTGACAAGGTCACAGACACGCAACAAATGTTATAGGCGCCCAGAAACTCAAGCTTTTATCTATTACTTGAGTTTATGTGCGCGTACTCCTTGTTTGTTAATTAGGTTAGGTCAAAGACACAACAAATTACTAGGCGAACAGAAACTCAAGCCTCTATTACTTGAATTCATGTGCGCCTAGTACTGCTTGTTTTTTAATTAGGTAAGTTTAGAGACACAACAAATTACTAGGCGCACAGAATTTCAAGCCTCTATTACCTGAATTCATGTTCGCCTAGTATAACTGCTTGTTTGTTATTAAGGTTAGGTCAGAGACACAATAAATTACTAGGCGCACAGAAACTCAAGCCTCTATTACTTGAATTCATGTGCGCCTAGTACTGCTTGTTCAGATAGGTATGGTTAGAAAAAATATTTGTCGCCTTTAGGGTGGGTCAATTTTAACTCGTGTGAGTAGGGCGGAACCAAAAAGAGATTTATTTACCTGTAAAACAGTTTCAGAATGAGTCATATTAAGGCAGAGTTAAAACTGTCTGGTTGCGTTTGATAAGGTCAGAGACACGCAACAAATGTTATAGGCGCCCAGAAACTCAAGCTTTTATCTATTACTTGAATTCATGTGCGCTCGTACTGCTTGTTTGTTATTCAGGTTAGGTCAGAGACACAACAAATTACTAGGCGCACAAAAACTCAAGCCTCTATTACTTGAATTCATGTGCGCCTAGTACTACTTGTTCAGATAGGTATGGTTAGAAAAAATATTTGTCGCCTTTAGGGTCAATTGTAACTCGTGTGAGTAGGGCGGAACCAAGAAGAGATTTATTTACCTGTAAAACAGTTTCAGAATGAGTCATATTAAGGCAGAGTTAAAACTGTCTGGTTGCGTTTGACAAGGTCACAGACACGCAACAAATGTTATAGGCGCCCAGAAACTCATGCTTTTATGTATTACTTGAGTTTATGTGCGCCTAGTACTGCTTGTTTGTTAATTAGGTTGGTACAGAGACACAACAAATTACTAGGCGCACAGAAACTCAAGCCTATATTACTTGAATTCATGTGCGCCTAGTACTGCTTGTTTGTTAATTAGGTTAGTTCAGAGACACAATAAATTACTAGGCGCACAGAAACTCAAGCCTCTATTACTTGAATTCATGTGCGCCTAGTACTGCTTGTTCAGACATGTATGGTTAGAAAAAATATTTGTCGCCTTTAGGGTCAATTTTAACTCGTGTGAGTAGGGCGGAACCAAGAAGAGATTTATTTACCTGTAAAACTGTTTCAGAATGAGTCATATTAAGGCAGAGTTAAAACTGTCTGGTTGCGTTTGATAAGGTCAGAGACACGCAACAAATGTTATAGGCGCCCAGAAACTCAAGCTTTTATCTATTACTTGAGTTTATGTGCGCGTAGTAAGTACTCCTTGTTTGTTAATTGGGTTAGGTCAAAGACACAACAAATTACTAGGCGCACAGAAACTTAAGCCTCTATTACTTGAATTCATGTGCGCTCAGTACTGCTTGTTTGTTATTCAGGTTAGGTCAGAGACACAACAAATTACTAGGCGCACAAAAACTCAAGCCTCTATTACTTGAATTCATGTGCGCCTAGTACTACTTGTTCGGATAGGTATGGTTAGAAAAAATATTTGTAGCCTTTAGGGTCAATTGTAACCCGTGTGAGTAGGGCGGAACTAAGAAGAGATTTATTTACCTGTAAAAAACAGTTTCAGAATGAGTCATATTAAGGCAGAGTTAAAACTGTCTGGTTGCGTTTGATAAGGTCAGAGACACGCAACAAATGTTATAGGCGCCCAGAAACTCAAGCTTTTATCTATTACTTGAATTCATGTGCGCTCGTACTGCTTGTTTGTTATTCAGGTTAGGTCAGAGACACAACAAATTACTAGGCGCACAAAAACTCAAGCCTCTATTACTTGAATTCATGTGCGCCTAGTACTACTTGTTCAGATAGGTATGGTTAGAAAAAATATTTGTCGCCTTTAGGGTCAATTGTAACTCGTGTGAGTAGGGCGGAACCAAGAAGAGATTTATTTACCTGTAAAACAGTTTCAGAATGAGTCATATTAAGGCAGAGTTAAAACTGTCTGGTTGCGTTTGACAAGGTCACAGACACGCAACAAATGTTATAGGCGCCCAGAAACTCATGCTTTTATGTATTACTTGAGTTTATGTGCGCCTAGTACTGCTTGTTTGTTAATTAGGTTGGTACAGAGACACAACAAATTACTAGGCGCACAGAAACTCAAGCCTATATTACTTGAATTCATGTGCGCCTAGTACTGCTTGTTTGTTAATTAGGTTAGTTCAGAGACACAATAAATTACTAGGCGCACAGAAACTCAAGCCTCTATTACTTGAATTCATGTGCGCCTAGTACTGCTTGTTCAGACAGGTATGGTTAGAAAAAATATTTGTCGCCTTTAGGGTCAATTTTAACTCGTGTGAGTAGGGCGGAACCAAGAAGAGATTTATTTACCTGTAAAACAGTTTCAGAATGAGTCATATTAAGGCAGAGTTAAAACTGTCTGGTTGCGTTTGATAAGGTCAGAGACAAGCAACAAATGTTATAGGCGCCCAGAAACTCAAGCTTTTATCTATTACTTGAGTTTATGTGCGCGTAGTAAGTACTCCTTGTTTGTTAATTGGGTTAGGTCAAAGACACAACAAATTACTAGGCGCACAGAAACTTAAGCCTCTATTACTTGAATTCATGTGCGCTCAGTACTGCTTGTTTGTTATTCAGGTTAGGTCAGAGACACAACAAATTACTAGGCGCACAAAAACTCAAGCCTCGATTACTTGAATTCATGTGCGCCTAGTACTACTTGTTCGGATAGGTATGGTTAGAAAAAATATTTGTAGCCTTTAGGGTCAATTGTAACCCGTGTGAGTAGGGCGGAACTAAGAAGAGATTTATTTACCTGTAAAAAACAGTTTCAGAATGAGTCATATTAAGGCAGAGTTAAAACTGTCTGGTTGCGTTTGATAAGGTCAGAGACACGCAACAAATGTTATAGGCGCCCAGAAACTCAAGCTTTTATCTATTACTTGAGTTTATGTGCGCCTAGTACTGCTTGTTTGTTAATTGAGTTAGGTCAAAGACACAACAAATTACTAGGCGCACAGAAACTTAAGCCTCTATTACTTGAATTCATGTGCGCTCAGTACTGCTTGTTTGTTATTCAGGTTAGGTCAGAGACACAATAAATTACTAGGCGCACAGAAACTCAAGCCTCTATTACTTGAATTCATGTGCGCCTAGTACTGCTTGTTCAGATAGGTATGGTTAGAAAAAATATTTGTCGCCTTTAGGGTGGGTCAATTTTAACTCGTGTGAGTAGGGCGGAACCAAAAAGAGATTTATTTACCTGTAAAACAGTTTCAGAATGAGTCATATTAAGGCAGAGTTAAAACTGTCTGGTTGCGTTTGATAAGGTCAGAGACACGCAACAAATGTTATAGGCGCCCAGAAACTCAAGCTTTTATCTATTACTTGAATTCATGTGCGCTCGTACTCCTTGTTTGTTAATTGGGTTAGGTCAAAGACACAACAAATTACTAGGCACACAGAAACATAACCCTCTATTACTTGAATTCATGTGCGCTCAGTACTGCTTGTTTGTTATTCAGGTTAGGTCAGAGACACAACAAATTACTAGGCGCACAAAAACTCAAGCCTCTATTACTTGAATTCATGTGCGCCTAGTACTACTTGTTCAGATAGGTATGGTTAGAAAAAATATTTGTCGCCTTTAGGGTCAATTGTAACTCGTGTGAGTAGGGCGGAACCAAGAAGAGATTTATTTACCTGTAAAACAGTTTCAGAATAAGTCATATTAAGGCAGAGTTAAAACTGTCTGGTTGCGTTTGACAAGGTCACAGACACGCAACAAATGTTAAAGGCGCCCAGAAACTCAAGCTTTTATCTATTACTTGAGTTTATGTGCGCGTACTCCTTGTTTGTTAATTAGGTTAGGTCAAAGACACAACAAATTACTAGGCGAACAGAAACTCAAGCCTCTATTACTTGAATTCATGTGCGCCTAGTACTGCTTGTTTTTTAATTAGGTAAGTTTAGAGACACAACAAATTACTAGGCGCACAGAATTTCAAGCCTCTATTACCTGAATTCATGTTCGCCTAGTATAACTGCTTGTTTGTTATTAAGGTTAGGTCAGAGACACAATAAATTACTAGGCGCACAGAAACTCAAGCCTCTATTACTTGAATTCATGTGCGCCTAGTACTGCTTGTTCAGATAGGTATGGTTAGAAAAAATATTTGTCGCCTTTAGGGTGGGTCAATTTTAACTCGTGTGAGTAGGGCGGAACCAAAAAGAGATTTATTTACCTGTAAAACAGTTTCAGAATGAGTCATATTAAGGCAGAGTTAAAACTGTCTGGTTGCGTTTGATAAGGTCAGAGACACGCAACAAATGTTATAGGCGCCCAGAAACTCAAGCTTTTATCTATTACTTGAATTCATGTGCGCTCGTACTGCTTGTTTGTTATTCAGGTTAGGTCAGAGACACAACAAATTACTAGGCGCACAAAGACTCAAGCCTCTATTACTTGAATTCATGTGCGCCTAGTACTACTTGTTCAGATAGGTATGGTTAGAAAAAATATTTGTCGCCTTTAGGGTCAATTGTAACTCGTGTGAGTAGGGCGGAACCAAGAAGAGATTTATTTACCTGTAAAACAGTTTCAGAATGAGTCATATTAAGGCAGAGTTAAAACTGTCTGGTTGCGTTTGACAAGGTCACAGACACGCAACAAATGTTATAGGCGCCCAGAAACTCATGCTTTTATGTATTACTTGAGTTTATGTGCGCCTAGTACTGCTTGTTTGTTAATTAGGTTGGTACAGAGACACAACAAATTACTAGGCGCACAGAAACTCAAGCCTATATTACTTGAATTCATGTGCGCCTAGTACTGCTTGTTTGTTAATTAGGTTAGTTCAGAGACACAATAAATTACTAGGCGCACAGAAACTCAAGCCTCTATTACTTGAATTCATGTGCGCCTAGTACTGCTTGTTCAGACAGGTATGGTTAGAAAAAATATTTGTCGCCTTTAGGGTCAATTTTAACTCGTGTGAGTAGGGCGGAACCAAGAAGAGATTTATTTACCTGTAAAACAGTTTCAGAATGAGTCATATTAAGGCAGAGTTAAAACTGTCTGGTTGCGTTTGATAAGGTCAGAGACACGCAACAAATGTTATAGGCGCCCAGAAACTCAAGCTTTTATCTATTACTTGAGTTTATGTGCGCGTAGTAAGTACTCCTTGTTTGTTAATTGGGTTAGGTCAAAGACACAACAAATTACTAGGCGCACAGAAACTTAAGCCTCTATTACTTGAATTCATGTGCGCTCAGTACTGCTTGTTTGTTATTCAGGTTAGGTCAGAGACACAACAAATTACTAGGCGCACAAAAACTCAAGCCTCTATTACTTGAATTCATGTGCGCCTAGTACTACTTGTTCGGATAGGTATGGTTAGAAAAAATATTTGTAGCCTTTAGGGTCAATTGTAACCCGTGTGAGTAGGGCGGAACTAAGAAGAGATTTATTTACCTGTAAAAAACAGTTTCAGAATGAGTCATATTAAGGCAGAGTTAAAACTGTCTGGTTGCGTTTGATAAGGTCAGAGACACGCAACAAATGTTATAGGCGCCCAGAAACTCAAGCTTTTATCTATTACTTGAGTTTATGTGCGCCTAGTACTGCTTGTTTGTTAATTGAGTTAGGTCAAAGACACAACAAATTACTAGGCGCACAGAAACTTAAGCCTCTATTACTTGAATTCATGTGCGCTCAGTACTGCTTGTTTGTTATTCAGGTTAGGTCAGAGACACAATAAATTACTAGGCGCACAGAAACTCAAGCCTCTATTACTTGAATTCATGTGCGCCTAGTACTGCTTGTTCAGATAGGTATGGTTAGAAAAAATATTTGTCGCCTTTAGGGTGGGTCAATTTTAACTCGTGTGAGTAGGGCGGAACCAAAAAGAGATTTATTTACCTGTAAAACAGTTTCAGAATGAGTCATATTAAGGCAGAGTTAAAACTGTCTGGTTGCGTTTGATAAGGTCAGAGACACGCAACAAATGTTATAGGCGCCCAGAAACTCAAGCTTTTATCTATTACTTGAATTCATGTGCGCTCGTACTCCTTGTTTGTTAATTGGGTTAGGTCAAAGACACAACAAATTACTAGGCACACAGAAACATAACCCTCTATTACTTGAATTCATGTGCGCTCAGTACTGCTTGTTTGTTATTCAGGTTAGGTCAGAGACACAACAAATTACTAGGCGCACAAAAACTCAAGCCTCTATTACTTGAATTCATGTGCGCCTAGTACTACTTGTTCAGATAGGTATGGTTAGAAAAAATATTTGTCGCCTTTAGGGTCAATTGTAACTCGTGTGAGTAGGGCGGAACCAAGAAGAGATTTATTTACCTGTAAAACAGTTTCAGAATGAGTCATATTAAGGCAGAGTTAAAACTGTCTGGTTGCGTTTGACAAGGTCACAGACACGCAACAAATGTTATAGGCGCCCAGAAACTCAAGCTTTTATCTATTACTTGAGTTTATGTGCGCGTACTCCTTGTTTGTTAATTAGGTTAGGTCAAAGACACAACAAATTACTAGGCGAACAGAAACTCAAGCCTCTATTACTTGAATTCATGTGCGCCTAGTACTGCTTGTTTTTTAATTAGGTAAGTTTAGAGACACAACAAATTACTAGGCGCACAGAATTTCAAGCCTCTATTACCTGAATTCATGTTCGCCTAGTATAACTGCTTGTTTGTTATTAAGGTTAGGTCAGAGACACAATAAATTACTAGGCGCACAGAAACTCAAGCCTCTATTACTTGAATTCATGTGCGCCTAGTACTGCTTGTTCAGATAGGTATGGTTAGAAAAAATATTTGTCGCCTTTAGGGTGGGTCAATTTTAACTCGTGTGAGTAGGGCGGAACCAAAAAGAGATTTATTTACCTGTAAAACAGTTTCAGAATGAGTCATATTAAGGCAGAGTTAAAACTGTCTGGTTGCGTTTGATAAGGTCAGAGACACGCAACAAATGTTATAGGCGCCCAGAAACTCAAGCTTTTATCTATTACTTGAATTCATGTGCGCTCGTACTGCTTGTTTGTTATTCAGGTTAGGTCAGAGACACAACAAATTACTAGGCGCACAAAGACTCAAGCCTCTATTACTTGAATTCATGTGCGCCTAGTACTACTTGTTCAGATAGGTATGGTTAGAAAAAATATTTGTCGCCTTTAGGGTCAATAATTGTAACTCGTGTGAGTAGGGCGGAACCAAGAAGAGATTTATTTACCTGTAAAACAGTTTCAGAATGAGTCATATTAAGGCAGAGTTAAAACTGTCTGGTTGCGTTTGACAAGGTCACAGACACGCAACAAATGTTATAGGCGCCCAGAAACTCATGCTTTTATGTATTACTTGAGTTTATGTGCGCCTAGTACTGCTTGTTTGTTAATTAGGTTGGTACAGAGACACAACAAATTACTAGGCGCACAGAAACTCAAGCCTATATTACTTGAATTCATGTGCGCCTAGTACTGCTTGTTTGTTAATTAGGTTAGTTCAGAGACACAATAAATTACTAGGCGCACAGAAACTCAAGCCTCTATTACTTGAATTCATGTGCGCCTAGTACTGCTTGTTCAGACAGGTATGGTTAGAAAAAATATTTGTCGCCTTTAGGGTCAATTTTAACTTGTGTGAGTAGGGCGGAACCAAGGAGAGATTTATTTACCTGTAAAACAGTTTCAGAATGAGTCATATTAAGGCAGAGTTAGAACTGTCTGGTTGCGTTTGATAAGGTCAGAGACACGCAACAAATGTTATAGGCGCCCAGAAACTCAAGCTTTTATCTATTACTTGAGTTTATGTGCGCGTAGTAAGTACTCCTTGTTTGTTAATTGGGTTAGGTCAAAGACACAACAAATTACTAGGCGCACAGAAACTTAAGCCTCTATTACTTGAATTCATGTGCGCTCAGTACTGCTTGTTTGTTATTCAGGTTAGGTCAGAGACACAACAAATTACTAGGCGCACAAAAACTCAAGCCTCTATTACTTGAATTCATGTGCGCCTAGTACTACTTGTTCGGATAGGTATGGTTAGAAAAAATATTTGTCGCCTTTAGGGTCAATTGTAACCCGTGTGAGTAGGGCGGAACTAAGAAGAGATTTATTTACCTGTAAAACAGTTTCAGAATGAGTCATATTAAGGCAGAGTTAAAACTGTCTGGTTGCGTTTGATAAGGTCAGAGACACGCAACAAATGTTATAGGCGCCCAGAAACTCAAGCTTTTATCTATTATTTGAATTCATGTGCGCTCGTACTCCTTGTTTGTTATTCAGGTTAGGTCAGAGACACAACAAATTACTAGGCGCACAAAAACTCAAGCCTCTATTACTTGAATTCATGTGCGCCTAGTACTACTTGTTCAGATAGGTATGGTTAGAAAAAATATTTGTCGCCTTTAGGGTCAATTGTAACTCGTGTGAGTAGGGCGGAACCAAGAAGAGATTTATTTACCTGTAAAACAGTTTCAGAATGAGTCATATTAAGGCAGAGTTAAAACTGTCTGGTTGCGTTTGACAAGGTCACAGACACGCAACAAATGTTATAGGCGCCCAGAAACTCAAGCTTTTATCTATTACTTGAGTTTATGTGCGCGTACTCCTTGTTTGTTAATTGGGTTAGGTCAAAGACACAACAAATTACTAGGCACACAGAAACATAACCCTCTATTACTTGAATTCATGTGCGCTCAGTACTGCTTGTTTGTTATTCAGGTTAGGTCAGAGACACAACAAATTACTAGGCGCACAAAAACTCAAGCCTCTATTACTTGAATTCATGTGCGCCTTGTACTACTTGTTCAGATAGGTATGGTTAGAAAAAATATTTGTCGCCTTTAGGGTCAATTGTAACTCGTGTGAGTAGGGCGGAACCAAGCAGAGATTTATTTTACCTGTAAAACAGTTTCAGAATGAGTCATATTAAGGCAGAGTTAAAACTGTCTGGTTGCGTTTGATAAGGTCAGAGACACGTTACAAATGTTATAGGCGCCCAGAAACTCAAGCTTTTATCTATTACTTGAGTTTATGTGCGCCTAGTACTGCTTGTTTGTTAATTGAGTTAGGTCAAAGACACAACAAATTACTAGGCGCACAGAAACTTAAGCCTTTATTACTTGAATTCATGTGCGCCTAGTACTGCTTGTTTATTAATTAGGTTGGTACAGAGACACAACAAATTACTAGGCGCACAGAAACTCAAGCCTCTATTACTTGAATTCATGTGCGCCTAGTACTGCTTGTTTGTTAATTAGGTTAGTTCAGAGACACAATAAATTACTAGGCGCACAGAAACTCAAGCCTCTATTACTTGAATTCATGTGCGCCTAGTACTGCTTGTTCAGACAGGTATGGTTAGAAAAAATATTTGTCGCCTTTAGGGTCAATTTTAACTCGTGTGAGTAGGGCGGAACCAAGAAGAGATTTATTTACCTGTAAAACAGTTTCAGAATGAGTCATATTAAGGCAGAGTTAGAACTGTCTGGTTGCGTTTGATAAGGTCAGAGACACGCAACAAATGTTATAGGCGCCCAGAAACTCAAGCATTTATCTATTACTTGAGTTTATGTGCGCGTAGTAAGTACTCCTTGTTTGTTAATTGGGTTAGGTCAAAGACACAACAAATTACTAGGCGCACAGAAACTTAAGCCTCTATTACTTGAATTCATGTGCGCTCAGTACTGCTTGTTTGTTATTCAGGTTAGGTCAGAGACACAACAAATTACTAGGCGCACAAAAACTCAAGCCTCTATTACTTGAATTCATGTGCGCCTAGTACTACTTGTTCGGATAGGTATGGTTAGAAAAAATATTTGTCGCCTTTAGGGTCAATTGTAACCCGTGTGAGTAGGGCGGAACTAAGAAGAGATTTATTTACCTGTAAAACAGTTTCAGAATGAGTCATATTAAGGCAGAGTTAAAACTGTCTGGTTGCGTTTGATAAGGTCAGAGACACGCAACAAATGTTATAGGCGCCCAGAAACTCAAGCTTTTGTCTATTACTTGAGTTTATGTGCGCCTAGTACTGCTTGTTTGTTAATTGAGTTAGGTCAAAGACACAACAAATTACTAGGCGCACAGAAACTTAAGCCTCTATTACTTGAATTCATGTGCGCTCAGTACTGCTTGTTTGTTATTCAGGTTAGGTCAGAGACACAACAAATTACTAGGCGCACAAAAACTCAAGCCTCTATTACTTGAATTCATGTGCGCCTAGTACTACTTGTTCAGATAGGTATGGTTAGAAAAAATATTTGTCGCCTTTAGGGTCAATTGTAACTCGTGTGAGTAGGGCGGAACTAAGAAGAGATTTATTTACCTGTAAAACAGTTTCAGAATGAGTCATATTAAGGCAGAGTTAAAACTGTCTGGTTGCGTTTGATAAGGTCAGAGACACGCAACAAATGTTATAGGCGCCCAGAAACTCAAGCTTTTATCTATTACTTGAGTTTATGTGCGCGTAGTAAGTACTCCTTGTTTGTTAATTGGGTTAGGTCAAAGACACAACAAATTACTAGGCGCACAGAAACTTAAGCCTCTATTACTTGAATTCATGTGCGCTCAGTACTGCTTGTTTGTTATTCAGGTTAGGTCAGAGACACAACAAATTACTAGGCGCACAAAAACTCAAGCCTCTATTACTTGAATTCATGTGCGCCTAGCACTACTTGTTCGGATAGGTATGGTTAGAAAAAATATTTGTCGCCTTTAGGGTCAATTGTAACCCGTGTGAGTAGGGCGGAACTAAGAAGAGATTTATTTACCTGTAAAACAGTTTCAGAATGAGTCATATTAAGGCAGAGTTAAAACTGTCTGGTTGCGTTTGATAAGGTCAGAGACACGCAACAAATGTTATAGGCGCCCAGAAACTCAAGCTTTTATCTATTACTTGAGTTTATGTGCGCCTAGTACTGCTTGTTTGTTAATTGAGTTAGGTCAAAGACACAACATATTACTAGGCGCACAGAAACTTAAGCCTCTATTACTTGAATTCATGTGCGCTCAGTACTGCTTGTTTGTTATTCAGGTTAGGTCAGAGACACAACAAATTACTAGGCGCACAAAAACTCAAGCCTCTATTACTTGAATTCATGTGCGCCTAGTACTACTTGTTCAGATAGGTATGGTTAGAAAAAATATTTGTCGCCTTTAGGGTCAATTGTAACTCGTGTGAGTAGGGCGGAACTAAGAAGAGATTTATTTACCTGTAAAACAGTTTCAGAATGAGTCATATTAAGGCAGAGTTAAAACTGTCTGGTTGCGTTTGATAAGGTCAGAGACACGCAACAAATGTTATAGGCGCCCAGAAACTCAAGCTTTTATCTATTACTTGAGTTTATGTGCGCCTAGTACTGCTTGTTTGTTAATTGAGTTAGGTCAAAGACACAACAAATAACTAGGCGCACAGAAACTTAAGCCTCTATGACTTGAATTCATGTGCGCCTAGTACTGCTTGTTTGTTAATTATGTAAGTTTAGAGACACAACAAATTATTAGGCGCACAGAAACTCAAGCCTCTATTACTTGAATTAATGTTCGCCTAGTACTGCTTGTTTGTTATTTAGGTTAGGTCAGAGACACAACAAATTACTAGGCGCACAGAAACTCAAGCCTTTATGACTTGAATTCATGTGCGCCTAGTACTGCTTGTTCAGATAGGTATGGTTAGAAAAAATATTTGTCGCCTTTAGGGTCAATTTAAACTCGTGTGAGTAGGGCGGAACCAAAAAGAGATTTATTTACCTGTAAAACAGTTTCAGAATGAGTCATATTAAGGCAGAGTTAAAACTGTCTGGTTGCGTTTGATAAGGTCAGAGACACGCAACAAATGTTATAGGCGCCCAGAAACTCAAGCTTTTATCTATTACTTGAGTTTATGTGCGCCTAGTACTGCTTGTTTGTTAATTGAGTTAGGTCAAAGACACAACCAATAACTAGGCGCACAGAAACTTAAGCCTCTATGACTTGAATTCATGTGCGCCTAGTACTGCTTGTTTGTTAATTATGTAAGTTTAGAGACACAACAAATTATTAGGCGCACAGAAACTCAAGCCTCTATTACTTGAATTAATGTTCGCCTAGTACTGCTTGTTTGTTATTTAGGTTAGGTCAGAGACACAACAAATTACTAGGCGCACAGAAACTCAAGCCTTTATGACTTGAATTCATGTGCGCCTAGTACTGCTTGTTCAGATAGGTATGGTTAGAAAAAATATTTGTCGCCTTTAGGGTCAATTTAAACTCGTGTGAGTAGGGCGGAACCAAAAAGAGATTTATTTACCTGTAAAACAGTTTCAGAATGAGTCATATTAAGGCAGAGTTAAAACTGTCTGGTTGCGTTTGATAAGGTCAGAGACACGCAACAAATGTTATAGGCGCCCAGAAACTCAAGCTTTTATCTATTACTTGAGTTTATGTGCGCCTAGTACTGCTTGTTTGTTATTTAGGTTAGGTCAGAGACACAACAAATTACTAGGCGCACAGAAAGTCAAGCCTTTATTACTTGAAATCATGTGCGCCTAGTACTGCTTGTTTGTTAATTAGGTTAGTTCAGAGACACAATAAATTACTAGGCGCACAGAATCTCAAGCCTCTATTACTTGAATTCATATGCGCCTAGTACTGCTTGTTTGTTAATTAGGTTAGTTTAGAGACACAATAAATTACTAGGCGCACAGAAACTCAAGCCTCTATTACTTGAATTCATGTGCGCCTAGTACTGCTTGTTCAGATAGGTATGGTTAGAAAAAATATTTGTCGCCTTTAGGGTCAATTTTAACTCTTGTGAGTAGGGCGGAACCAAGAAGAGATTTATTTACCTGTAAAACAGTTTCAGAATGAGTCATATTAAGGCAGAGTTAAAACTGTCTGGTTGCGTTTGATAAGGTCAGAGACACGCAACAAATGTTATAGGTGCCCAGAAACTCAAGCTTTTATCTATTACTTGAGTTTATGTGCGCGTAGTTCTCCTTGTTTGTTAATTGGGTTAGGTCAAAGACACAACAAATTACTAGGCGCACAGAAACTTAAGCCTCTATTACTTGAATTCATGTGCGCTCGTACTGCTTGTTTGTTATTCAGGTTAGGTCAGAGACACAACAAATTACTAGGCGCACAAAAACTCAAGCCTAAATTACTTAAATTCATGTGCGCCTAGTACTACTTGTTCAGATAGGTATGGTTAGAAAAAATATTTGTCGCCTTTAGGGTCATTTGTAACTCGTGTGAGTAGGGCGGAACCAAGAAGAGATTTATTTACCTGTAAAACAGTTTCAGAATGAGTCATATTAAGGCAGAGTTAAAACTGTCTGGTTGCGTTTGATAAGGTCAGAGACACGCAACAAATGTTAAAGGCGCCCAGAAATTCAAGCTTTTATCTATTACTTTAGTTTATGTGCGCCTTTTCGTTGCGCTTTCTCTTATGAACCTATGCGGTATCATGAGACGTTTGGGAGGTGAGTTTATGTGCGCCTGGTACTCCTTGTTTGTTTATTAGGTTAGGTCAAAGACACAACAAATTACTAGGCGAACAGAAACTCAAGCCTCTATTACTTGAATTCATGTGCGCCTAGTACTGCTTGTTTTTTAATTAGGTAAGTTTAGAGACACAACAAATTACTAGGCGCACAGAATTTCAAGCCTCTATTTCCTGAATTCATGTTCGCCTAGTATAACTGCTTGTTTGTTATTTAGGTTAGGTCAGAGGCACAATAAATTACTAGGCGCACAGAAACTCAAACCTCTATTACTTGAATTCATGTGCGCCTAGTACTGCCTGTTCAGATAGGTATGGTTAGAAAAAATATTTGTCGCCTTTAGGGTGGGTCAATTTTAACTCGTGTGAGTAGGGCGGAACCAAAAAGAGATTTATTTACCTGTAAAACAGTTTCAGAATGAGTCATATTAAGGCAGAGTTAAAACTGTCTGGTTGCGTTTGATAAGGTCAGAGACACGCAACAAATGTTAAAGGCGCCCAGAAATTCAAGCTTTTATCTATTACTTTAGTTTATGTGCGCCTTTTCGTTGCGCTTTCTCTTATGAACCTGTGCGGTATCATGAGACGTTTGGGAGGTGAGTTTATGTGCGCCTGGTACTCCTTGTTTGTTTATTAGGTTAGGTCAAAGACACAACAAATTACTAGGCGAACAGAAACTCAAGCCTCTATTACTTGAATTCATGTGCGCCTAGTACTGCTTGTTTTTTAATTAGGTAAGTTTAGAGACACAACAAATTACTAGGCGCACAGAATTTCAAGCCTCTATTACCTGAATTCATGTTCGCCTAGTATAACTGCTTGCTTGTTATTAAGGTTAGGTCAGAGACACAATAAATTACTAGGCGCACAGAAACTCAAGCCTCTATTACTTGAATTCATGTGCGCCTAGTACTGCTTGTTCAGATAGGTATGGTTAGAAAAAATATTTGTCGCCTTTAGGGTGGGTCAATTTTAACTCGTGTGAGTAGGGCGGAACCAAAAAGAGATTTATTTACCTGTAAAACAGTTTCAGAATGAGTCATATTAAGGCAGAATTAAAACTGTCTGGTTGCGTTTGACAAGGTCACAGACACGCAACAAATGTTATAGGCGCCCAGAAACTCAAGCTTTTATCTATTACTTGAGTTTATGTGCGCGTACTCCTTGTTTGTTAATTGGGTTAGGTCAAAGACACAACAAATTACTAGGCACACAGAAACATAACCCTCTATTACTTGAATTCATGTGCGCTCAGTACTGCTTGTTTGTTATTCAGGTTAGGTCAGAGACACAACAAATTACTAGGCGCACAAAAACTCAAGCCTCTATTACTTGAATTCATGTGCGCCTAGTACTACTTGTTCAGATAGGTATGGTTAGAAAAAATATTTGTCGCCTTTAGGGTCAATTGTAACTCGTGTGAGTAGGGCGGAACCAAGAAGAGATTTATTTACCTGTAAAACAGTTTCAGAATGAGTCATATTAAGGCAGAGTTAAAACTGTCTGGTTGCGTTTGACAAGGTCACAGACACGCAACAAATGTTATAGGCGCCCAGAAACTCAAGCTTTTATCTATTACTTGAGTTTATGTGCTCGTACTCCTTGTTTGTTAATTGGGTTAGGTCAAAGACACAACAAATTACTAGGCACACAGAAACATAACCCTCTATTACTTGAATTCATGTGCGCTCAGTACTGCTTGTTTGTTATTCAGGTTAGGTCAGAGACACAACAAATTACTAGGCGCACAAAAACTCAAGCCTCTATTACTTGAATTCATGTGCGCCTAGTACTACTTGTTCAGATAGGTATGGTTAGAAAAAATATTTGTCGCCTTTAGGGTCAATTGTAACTCGTGTGAGTAGGGCGGAACCAAGCAGAGATTTATTTACCTGTAAAACAGTTTCAGAATGAGTCATATTAAGGCAGAGTTAAAACTGTCTGGTTGCGTTTGATAAGGTCAGAGACACGCAACAAATGTTAAAGGCGCCCAGAAATTCAAGCTTTTATCTATTACTTTAGTTTATGTGCGCCTTTTCGTTGCGCTTTCTCTTATGAACCTATGCGGTATCATGAGACGTTTGGGAGGTGAGTTTATGTGCGCCTGGTACTCCTTGTTTGTTTATTAGGTTAGGTCAAAGACACAACAAATTACTAGGCGAACAGAAACTCAAGCCTCTATTACTTGAATTCATGTGCGCCTAGTACTGCTTGTTTTTTAATTAGGTAAGTTTAGAGACACAACAAATTACTAGGCGCACAGAATTTCAAGCCTCTATTACCTGAATTCATGTTCGCCTAGTATAACTGCTTGTTTGTTATTAAGGTTAGGTCAGAGACACAATAAATTACTAGGCGCACAGAAACTCAAGCCTCTATTACTTGAATTCATGTGCGCCTAGTACTGCTTGTTCAGATAGGTATGGTTAGAAAAAATATTTGTCGCCTTTAGGGTGGGTCAATTTTAACTCGTGTGAGTAGGGCGGAACCAAAAAGAGATTTATTTACCTGTAAAACAGTTTCAGAATGAGTCATATTAAGGCAGAGTTAAAACTGTCTGGTTGCGTTTGACAAGGTCACAGACACGCAACAAATGTTATAGGCGCCCAGAAACTCAAGCTTTTATCTATTACTTGAGTTTATGTGCGCGTACTCCTTGTTTGTTAATTGGGTTAGGTCAAAGACACAACAAATTACTAGGCACACAGAAACATAACCCTCTATTACTTGAATTCATGTGCGCTCAGTACTGCTTGTTTGTTATTCAGGTTAGGTCAGAGACACAACAAATTACTAGGCGCACAAAAACTCAAGCCTCTATTACTTGAATTCATGTGCGCCTAGTACTACTTGTTCAGATAGGTATGGTTAGAAAAAATATTTGTCGCCTTTAGGGTCAATTGTAACTCGTGTGAGTAGGGCGGAACCAAGCAGAGATTTATTTACCTGTAAAACAGTTTCAGAATGAGTCATATTAAGGCAGAGTTAAAACTGTCTGGTTGCGTTTGATAAGGTCAGAGACACGCAACAAATGTTAAAGGCGCCCAGAAATTCAAGCTTTTATCTATTACTTGAGTTTATGTGCGCGTACTCCTTGTTTGTTAATTGGGTTAGGTCAAAGACACAACAAATTACTAGGCACACAGAAACATAACCCTCTATTACTTGAATTCATGTGCGCTCAGTACTGCTTGTTTGTTATTCAGGTTAGGTCAGAGACACAACAAATTACTAGGCGCACAAAAACTCAAGCCTCTATTACTTGAATTCATGTGCGCCTAGTACTACTTGTTCAGATAGGTATGGTTAGAAAAAATATTTGTCGCCTTTAGGGTCAATTGTAACTCGTGTGAGTAGGGCGGAACCAAGCAGAGATTTATTTTACCTGTAAAACAGTTTCAGAATGAGTCATATTAAGGCAGAGTTAAAACTGTCTGGTTGCGTTTGATAAGGTCAGAGACACGCAACAAATGTTATAGGCGCCCAGAAACTCAAGCTTTTATCTATTACTTGAGTTTATGTGCGCCTAGTACTGCTTGTTTGTTAATTGAGTTAGGTCAAAGACACCACAAATTACTAGGCGCACAGAAACTTAAGCCTTTATTACTTGAATTCATGTGCGCCTAGTACTGCTTGTTTATTAATTAGGTTGGTACAGAGACACAACAAATTACTAGGCGCACAGAAACTCAAGCCTCTATTACTTGAATTCATGTGCGCCTAGTACTGCTTGTTTGTTAATTAGGTTAGTTCAGAGACACAATAAATTACTAGGCGCACAGAAACTCAAGCCACTATTACTTGAATTCATGTGCGCCTAGTACTGCTTGTTCAGACAGGTATGGTTAGAAAAAATATTTGTCGCCTTTAGGGTCAATTTTAACTCGTGTGAGTAGGGCGGAACCAAGAAGAGATTTATTTACCTGTAAAACAGTTTCAGAATGAGTCATATTAAGGCAAAGTTAAAACTGTCTGGTTGCGTTTGATAAGGTCAGAGACACGCAACAAATGTTATAGGCGCCCAGAAACTCAAGCTTTTATCTATTACTTGAGTTTATGTGCGCGTAGTAAGTACTCCTTGTTTGTTAATTGGGTTAGGTCAAAGACACAACAAATTACTAGGCGCACAGAAACTTAAGCCTCTATTACTTGAATTCATGTGCGCTTTGTACTGCTTGTTTGTTATTCAGGTTAGGTCAGAGACACAACAAATTACTAGGCGCACAAAAACTCAAGCCTCTATTACTTGAATTCATGTGCGCCTAGTACTACTTGTTCAGATAGGTATGGTTAGAAAAAATATTTGTCGCCTTTAGGGTCAATTGTAACTCGTGTGAGTAGGGCGGAACTAAGAAGAGATTTATTTACCTGTAAAACAGTTTCAGAATGAGTCATATTAAGGCAGAGTTAAAACTGTCTGGTTGCGTTTGAAAAGGTCAGAGACACGCAACAAATGTTATAGGCGCCCAGAAACTCAAGCTTTTATCTATTACTTGAGTTTATGTGCGCCTAGTACTGCTTGTTTGTTATTAAGGTTAGGTCAAAGACACAACAAATTACTAGGCGCACAGAAACTTAAGCCTATATTACTTGAATTCATGTGCGCCTAGTACTGCTTGTTTGTTAATTAGGTAAGTTTAGAGACACAACAAATTATTAGGCGCACAGAAACTCAAGCCTCTATTACTTGAATTCATGTTCGCCTAGTACTGCTTGTTTGTTATTTAGGTTAGGTCAGAGACACAACAAATTACTAGGCGCACAGAAACTCAAGCCTTTATGACTTGAATTCATGTGCGCCTAGTACTGCTTGTTCAGATAGGTATGGTTAGAAAAAATATTTGTCGCCTTTAGGGTCAATTTTAACTCGTGTGAGTAGGGCGGAACCAAAAAGAGATTTATTTACCTGTAAAACAGTTTCAGAATGAGTCATATTAAGGCAGAGTTAAAACTGTCTGGTTGCGTTTGATAAGGTCAGAGACACGCAACAAATGTTATAGGCGCCCAGAAACTCAAGCTTTTATCTATTACTTGAGTTTATGTGTGCCTAGTACTGCTTGTTTGTTAATTGAGTTAGGTCAAAGACACAACAAATTACTAGGCGCACAGAAACTTAAGCCTCTATTACTTGAATTCATGTGCGCCTAGTACTGCTTGTTTGTTAATTAGGTAAGTTTAGAGACACAACAAATTATTAGGCGCACAGAAACTCAAGCCTCTATTACTTGAATTCATGTTCGCCTAGTACTGCTAGTTTGTTATTTAGGTTAGGTCAGAGACACAACAAATTACTAGGCGCACAGAAACTCAAGCCTTTATTACTTGAATTCATGTGCGCCTAGCACTGCTTGTTTGTTAATTAGGTTAGTTCAGAGACACAATAAATTACTAGGCGCACAGAATCTCAAGCCTCTATTACTTGAATTCATATGCGCCTAGTACTGCTTGTTTGTTAATTAGGTTAGTTTAGAGACACAATAAATTACTAGGCGCACAGAAACTCAAGCCTCTATTACTTGAATTCATGTGCGCCTAGTACTGCTTGTTCAGATAGGTATGGTTAGAAAAAATATTTGTCGCCTTTAGGGTCAATTTTAACTCGTGTGAGTAGGGCGGAACCAAGAAGAGATTTATTTACATGTAAAACAGTTTCAGAATGAGTCATATTAAGGCAGAGTTAAAACTGTCTGGTTGCGTTTGATAAGGTCAGAGACACGCAACAAATGTTATAGGTGCCCAGAAACTCAAGCTTTTATCTATTACTTGAATTCATGTGCGCCTAGTACTACTTGTTCAGATAGGTATGGTTAGAAAAAATATTTGTCGCCTTTAGGGTCAATTGTAACTCGTGTGAGTAGGGCGGAACTAAGAAGAGATTTATTTACCTGTAAAACAGTTTCAGAATGAGTCATATTAAGGCAGAGTTAAAACTGTCTGGTTGCGTTTGATAAGGTCAGAGACACGCAACAAATGTTATAGGCGCCCAGAAACTCCAGCTTTTATCTATTACTTGAGTTTATGTGCGCCTAGTACTGCTTGTTTGTTAATTGAGTTAGGTCAAAGACACAACAAATAACTAGGCGCACAGAAACTTAAGCCTCTATTACTTGAATTCATGTGCGCTCAGTACTGCTTGTTTGTTATTCAGGTTAGGTCAGAGACACAACAAATTACTAGGCGCACAAAAACTCAAGCCTCTATTACTTGAATTCATGTGCGCCTAGTACTACTTGTTCAGATAGGTATGGTTAGAAAAAATATTTGTCGCCTTTAGGGTCAATTGTAACTCGTGTGAGTAGGGCGGAACTAAGAAGAGATTTATTTACCTGTAAAACAGTTTCAGAATGAGTCATATTAAGGCAGAGTTAAAACTGTCTGGTTGCGTTTGATAAGGTCAGAGACACGCAACAAATGTTATAGGCGCCCAGAAACTCAAGCTTTTATCTATTACTTGAGTTTATGTGCGCCTAGTACTGCTTGTTTGTTAATTGAGTTAGGTCAAAGACACAACAAATAACTAGGCGCACAGAAACTTAAGCCTCTATGACTTGAATTCATGTGCGCCTAGTACTGCTTGTTTGTTAATTATGTAAGTTTAGAGACACAACAAATTATTAGGCGCACAGAAACTCAAGCCTCTATTACTTGAATTAATGTTCGCCTAGTACTGCTTGTTTGTTATTTAGGTTAGGTCAGAGACACAACAAATTACTAGGCGCACAGAAACTCAAGCCTTTATGACTTGAATTCATGTGCGCCTAGTACTGCTTGTTCAGATAGGTATGGTTAGAAAAAATATTTGTCGCCTTTAGGGTCAATTTAAACTCGTGTGAGTAGGGCGGAACCAAAAAGAGATTTATTTACCTGTAAAACAGTTTCAGAATGAGTCATATTAAGGCAGAGTTAAAACTGTCTGGTTGCGTTTGATAAGGTCAGAGACACGCAACAAATGTTATAGGCGCCCAGAAACTCAAGCTTTTATCTATTACTTGAGTTTATGTGCGCCTAGTACTGCTTGTTTGTTAATTGAGTTAGGTCAAAGACACAACAAATAACTAGGCGCACAGAAACTTAAGCCTCTATGACTTGAATTCATGTGCGCCTAGTACTGCTTGTTTGTTAATTATGTAAGTTTAGAGACACAACAAATTATTAGGCGCACAGAAACTCAAGCCTCTATTACTTGAATTAATGTTCGCCTAGTACTGCTTGTTTGTTATTTAGGTTAGGTCAGAGACACAACAAATTACTAGGCGCACAGAAACTCAAGCCTTTATGACTTGAATTCATGTGCGCCTAGTACTGCTTGTTCAGATAGGTATGGTTAGAAAAAATATTTGTCGCCTTTAGGGTCAATTTAAACTCGTGTGAGTAGGGCGGAACCAAAAAGAGATTTATTTACCTGTAAAACAGTTTCAGAATGAGTCATATTAAGGCAGAGTTAAAACTGTCTGGTTGCGTTTGATAAGGTCAGAGACACGCAACAAATGTTATAGGCGCCCAGAAACTCAAGCTTTTATCTATTACTTGAGTTTATGTGCGCCTAGTACTGCTTGTTTGTTAATTGAGTTAGGTCAAAGACACAACAAATTACTAGGCGCACAGAAACTTAAGCCTCTATTACTTGAATTCATGTGCGCCTAGTACTGCTTGTTTGTTATTTAGGTTAGGTCAGAGACACAACAAATTACTAGGCGCACAGAAAGTCAAGCCTTTATTACTTGAAATCATGTGCGCCTAGTACTGCTTGTTTGTTAATTAGGTTAGTTCAGAGACACAATAAATTACTAGGCGCACAGAATCTCAAGCCTCTATTACTTGAATTCATATGCGCCTAGTACTGCTTGTTTGTTAATTAGGTTAGTTTAGAGACACAATAAATTACTAGGCGCACAGAAACTCAAGCCTCTATTACTTGAATTCATGTGCGCCTAGTACTGCTTGTTCAGATAGGTATGGTTAGAAAAAATATTTGTCGCCTTTAGGGTCAATTTTAACTCTTGTGAGTAGGGCGGAACCAAGAAGAGATTTATTTACCTGTAAAACAGTTTCAGAATGAGTCATATTAAGGCAGAGTTAAAACTGTCTGGTTGCGTTTGATAAGGTCAGAGACACGCAACAAATGTTATAGGTGCCCAGAAACTCAAGCTTTTATCTATTACTTGAGTTTATGTGCGCGTAGTTCTCCTTGTTTGTTAATTGGGTTAGGTCAAAGACACAACAAATTACTAGGCGCACAGAAACTTAAGCCTCTATTACTTGAATTCATGTGCGCTCGTACTGCTTGTTTGTTATTCAGGTTAGGTCAGAGACACAACAAATTACTAGGCGCACAAAAACTCAAGCCTAAATTACTTAAATTCATGTGCGCCTAGTACTACTTGTTCAGATAGGTATGGTTAGAAAAAATATTTGTCGCCTTTAGGGTCATTTGTAACTCGTGTGAGTAGGGCGGAACCAAGAAGAGATTTATTTACCTGTAAAACAGTTTCAGAATGAGTCATATTAAGGCAGAGTTAAAACTGTCTGGTTGCGTTTGATAAGGTCAGAGACACGCAACAAATGTTAAAGGCGCCCAGAAATTCAAGCTTTTATCTATTACTTTAGTTTATGTGCGCCTTTTCGTTGCGCTTTCTCTTATGAACCTATGCGGTATCATGAGACGTTTGGGAGGTGAGTTTATGTGCGCCTGGTACTCCTTGTTTGTTTATTAGGTTAGGTCAAAGACACAACAAATTACTAGGCGAACAGAATCTCAAGCCTCTATTACTTGAATTCATGTGCGCCTAGTACTGCTTGTTTTTTAATTAGGTAAGTTTAGAGACACAACAAATTACTAGGCGCACAGAATTTCAAGCCTCTATTTCCTGAATTCATGTTCGCCTAGTATAACTGCTTGTTTGTTATTTAGGTTAGGTCAGAGACACAATAAATTACTAGGCGCACAGAAACTCAAACCTCTATTACTTGAATTCATGTGCGCCTAGTACTGCCTGTTCAGATAGGTATGGTTAGAAAAAATATTTGTCGCCTTTAGGGTGGGTCAATTTTAACTCGTGTGAGTAGGGCAGAACCAAAAAGAGATTTATTTACCTGTAAAACAGTTTCAGAATGAGTCATATTAAGGCAGAGTTAAAACTGTCTGGTTGCGTTTGATAAGGTCAGAGACACGCAACAAATGTTAAAGGCGCCCAGAAATTCAAGCTTTTATCTATTACTTTAGTTTATGTGCGCCTTTTCGTTGCGCTTTCTCTTATGAACCTATGCGGTATCATGAGACGTTTGGGAGGTGAGTTTATGTGCGCCTGGTACTCCTTGTTTGTTTATTAGGTTAGGTCAAAGACACAACAAATTACTAGGCGAACAGAAACTCAAGCCTCTATTACTTGAATTCATGTGCGCCTAGTACTGCTTGTTTTTTAATTAGGTAAGTTTAGAGACACAACAAATTACTAGGCGCACAGAATTTCAAGCCTCTATTACCTGAATTCATGTTCGCCTAGTATAACTGCTTGTTTGTTATTAAGGTTAGGTCAGAGACACAATAAATTACTAGGCGCACAGAAACTCAAGCCTCTATTACTTGAATTCATGTGCGCCTAGTACTGCTTGTTCAGATAGGTATGGTTAGAAAAAATATTTGTCGCCTTTAGGGTCAATTTAAACTCGTGTGAGTAGGGCGGAACCAAAAAGAGATTTATTTACCTGTAAAACAGTTTCAGAATGAGTCATATTAAGGCAGAGTTAAAACTGTCTGGTTGCGTTTGACAAGGTCACAGACACGCAACAAATGTTATAGGCGCCCAGAAACTCAAGCTTTTATCTATTACTTGAGTTTATGTGCGCGTACTCCTTGTTAGTTAATTGGGTTAGGTCAAAGACACAACAAATTACTAGGCACACAGAAACATAACCCTCTATTACTTGAATTCATGTGCGCTCAGTACTGCTTGTTTGTTATTCAGGTTAGGTCAGAGACACAACAAATTACTAGGCGCACAAAAACTCAAGCCTCTATTACTTGTATTCATGTGCGCCTAGTACTACTTGTTCAGATAGGTATGGTTAGAAAAAATATTTGTCGCCTTTAGGGTCAATTGTAACTCGTGTGAGTAGGGCGGAACCAAGAAGAGATTTATTTACCTGTAAAACAGTTTCAGAATGAGTCATATTAAGGCAGAGTTAAAACTGTCTGGTTGCGTTTGACAAGGTCACAGACACGCAACAAATGTTATAGGCGCCCAGAAACTCAAGCTTTTATCTATTACTTGAGTTTATGTGCGCGTACTCCTTGTTTGTTAATTGGGTTAGGTCAAAGACACAACAAATTACTAGGCACACAGAAACATAACCCTCTATTACTTGAATTCATGTGCGCTCAGTACTGCTTGTTTGTTATTCAGGTTAGGTCAGAGACACAACAAATTACTAGGCGCACAAAAACTCAAGCCTCTATTACTTGAATTCATGTGCGCCTAGTACTACTTGTTCAGATAGGTATGGTTAGAAAAAATATTTGTCGCCTTTAGGGTCAATTGTAACTCGTGTGAGTAGGGCGGAACCAAGAAGAGATTTATTTACCTGTAAAACAGTTTCAGAATGAGTCATATTAAGGCAGAGTTAAAACTGTCTGGTTGCGTTTGACAAGGTCACAGACACGCAACAAATGTTATAGGCGCCCAGAAACTCAAGCTTTTATCTATTACTTGAGTTTATGTGCGCGTACTCCTTGTTTGTTAATTGGGTTAGGTCAAAGACACAACAAATTACTAGGCACACAGAAACATAACCCTCTATTACTTGAATTCATGTGCGCTCAGTACTGCTTGTTTGTTATTCAGGTTAGGTCAGAGACACAACAAATTACTAGGCGCACAAAAACTCAAGCCTCTATTACTTGAATTCATGTGCGCCTAGTACTACTTGTTCAGATAGGTATGGTTAGAAAAAATATTTGTCGCCTTTAGGGTCAATTGTAACTCGTGTGAGTAGGGCGGAACCAAGCAGAGATTTATTTACCTGTAAAACAGTTTCAGAATGAGTCATATTAAGGCAGAGTTAAAACTGTCTGGTTGCGTTTGATAAGGTCAGAGACACGCAACAAATGTTAAAGGCGCCCAGAAATTCAAGCTTTTATCTATTACTTTAGTTTATGTGCGCCTTTTCGTTGCGCTTTCTCTTATGAACCTATGCGGTATCATGAGACGTTTGGGAGGTGAGTTTATGTGCGCCTGGTACTCCTTGTTTGTTTATTAGGTTAGGTCAAAGACACAACAAATTACTAGGCGAACAGAAACTCAAGCCTCTATTACTTGAATTCATGTGCGCCTAGTACTGCTTGTTTTTTAATTAGGTAAGTTTAGAGACACAACAAATTACTAGGCGCACAGAATTTCAAGCCTCTATTACCTGAATTCATGTTCGCCTAGTATAACTGCTTGTTTGTTATTAGGGTTAGGTCAGAGACACAATAAATTACTAGGCGCACAGAAACTCAAGCCTCTATTACTTGAATTCATGTGCGCCTAGTACTGCTTGTTCAGATAGGTATGGTTAGAAAAAATATTTGTCGCCTTTAGGGTGGGTCAATTTTAACTCGTGTGAGTAGGGCGGAACCAAAAAGAGATTTATTTACCTGTAAAACAGTTTCAGAATGAGTTATATTAAGGCAGAGTTAAAACTGTCTGGTTGCGTTTGATAAGGTCAGAGACACGCAACAAATGTTATAGGCGCCCAGAAACTCAAGCTTTTATCTATTACTTGAATTCATGTGCGCTCGTACTGCTTGTTTGTTATTCAGGTTAGGTCAGAGACACAACAAATTACTAGGCGCACAAAGACTCAAGCCTCTATTACTTGAATTCATGTGCGCCTAGTACTACTTGTTCAGATAGGTATGGTTAGAAAAAATATTTGTCGCCTTTAGGGTCAATTGTAACTCGTGTGAGTAGGGCGGAACCAAGAAGAGATTTATTTACCTGTAAAACAGTTTCAGAATGAGTCATATTAAGGCAGAGTTAAAACTGTCTGGTTGCGTTTGACAAGGTCACAGACACGCAACAAATGTTATAGGCGCCCAGAAACTCATGCTTTTATGTATTACTTGAGTTTATGTGCGCCTAGTACTGCTTGTTTGTTAATTAGGTTGGTACAGAGACACAACAAATTACTAGGCGCACAGAAACTCAAGCCTATATTACTTGAATTCATGTGCGCCTAGTACTGCTTGTTTGTTAATTAGGTTAGTTCAGAGACACAATAAATTACTAGGCGCACAGAAACTCAAGCCTCTATTACTTGAATTCATGTGCGCCTAGTACTGCTTGTTCAGACAGGTATGGTTAGAAAAAATATTTGTCGCCTTTAGGGTCAATTTTAACTTGTGTGAGTAGGGCGGAACCAAGAAGAGATTTATTTACCTGTAAAACAGTTTCAGAATGAGTCATATTAAGGCAGAGTTAAAACTGTCTGGTTGCGTTTGATAAGGTCAGAGACACGCAACAAATGTTATAGGCGCCCAGAAACTCAAGCTTTTATCTATTACTTGAGTTTATGTGCGCGTAGTAAGTACTCCTTGTTTGTTAATTGGGTTAGGTCAAAGACACAACAAATTACTAGGCGCACAGAAACTTAAGCCTCTATTACTTGAATTCATGTGCGCTCAGTACTGCTTGTTTGTTATTCAGGTTAGGTCAGAGACACAACAAATTACTAGGCGCACAAAAACTCAAGCCTCTATTACTTGAATTCATGTGCGCCTAGTACTACTTGTTCGGATAGGTATGGTTAGAAAAAATATTTGTCGCCTTTAGGGTCAATTGTAACCCGTGTGAGTAGGGCGGAACTAAGAAGAGATTTATTTACCTGTAAAACAGTTTCAGAATGAGTCATATTAAGGCAGAGTTAAAACTGTCTGGTTGCGTTTGATAAGGTCAGAGACACGCAACAAATGTTATAGGCGCCCAGAAACTCAAGCTTTTATCTATTACTTGAGTTTATGTGCGCCTAGTACTGCTTGTTTGTTAATTGAGTTAGGTCAAAGACACAACAAATTACTAGGCGCACAGAAACTTAAGCCTCTATTACTTGAATTCATGTGCGCTCAGTACTGCTTGTTTGTTATTCAGGTTAGGTCAGAGACACAATAAATTACTAGGCGCACAGAAACTCAAGCCTCTATTACTTGAATTCATGTGCGCCTAGTACTGCTTGTTCAGATAGGTATGGTTAGAAAAAATATTTGTCGCCTTTAGGGTGGGTCAATTTTAACTCGTGTGAGTAGGGCGGAACCAAAAAGAGATTTATTTACCTGTAAAACAGTTTCAGAATGAGTCATATTAAGGCAGAGTTAAAACTGTCTGGTTGCGTTTGATAAGGTCAGAGACACGCAACAAATGTTATAGGCGCCCAGAAACTCAAGCTTTTATCTATTATTTGAATTCATGTGCGCTCGTACTCCTTGTTTGTTATTCAGGTTAGGTCAGAGACACAACAAATTACTAGGCGCACAAAAACTCAAGCCTCTATTACTTGAATTCATGTGCGCCTAGTACTACTTGTTCAGATAGGTATGGTTAGAAAAAATATTTGTCGCCTTTAGGGTCAATTGTAACTCGTGTGAGTAGGGCGGAACCAAGAAGAGATTTATTTACCTGTAAAACAGTTTCAGAATGAGTCATATTAAGGCAGAGTTAAAACTGTCTGGTTGCGTTTGACAAGGTCACAGACACGCAACAAATGTTATAGGCGCCCAGAAACTCAAGCTTTTATCTATTACTTGAGTTTATGTGCGCGTACTCCTTGTTTGTTAATTGGGTTAGGTCAAAGACACAACAAATTACTAGGCACACAGAAACATAACCCTCTATTACTTGAATTCATGTGCGCTCAGTACTGCTTGTTTGTTATTCAGGTTAGGTCAGAGACACAACAAATTACTAGGCGCACAAAAACTCAAGCCTCTATTACTTGAATTCATGTGCGCCTAGTACTACTTGTTCAGATAGGTATGGTTAGAAAAAATATTTGTCGCCTTTAGGGTCAATTGTAACTCGTGTGAGTAGGGCGGAACCAAGCAGAGATTTATTTTACCTGTAAAACAGTTTCAGAATGAGTCATATTAAGGCAGAGTTAAAACTGTCTGGTTGCGTTTGATAAGGTCAGAGACACGTTACAAATGTTATAGGCGCCCAGAAACTCAAGCTTTTATCTATTACTTGAGTTTATGTGCGCCTAGTACTGCTTGTTTGTTAATTGAGTTAGGTCAAAGACACAACAAATTACTAGGCGCACAGAAACTTAAGCCTTTATTACTTGAATTCATGTGCGCCTAGTACTGCTTGTTTATTAATTAGGTTGGTACAGAGACACAACAAATTACTAGGCGCACAGAAACTCAAGCCTCTATTACTTGAATTCATGTGCGCCTAGTACTGCTTGTTTGTTAATTAGGTTAGTTCAGAGACACAATAAATTACTAGGCGCACAGAAACTCAAGCCTCTATTACTTGAATTCATGTGCGCCTAGTACTGCTTGTTCAGACAGGTATGGTTAGAAAAAATATTTGTCGCCTTTAGGGTCAATTTTAACTCGTGTGAGTAGGGCGGAACCAAGAAGAGATTTATTTACCTGTAAAACAGTTTCAGAATGAGTCATATTAAGGCAGAGTTAGAACTGTCTGGTTGCGTTTGATAAGGTCAGAGACACGCAACAAATGTTATAGGCGCCCAGAAACTCAAGCATTTATCTATTACTTGAGTTTATGTGCGCGTAGTAAGTACTCCTTGTTTGTTAATTGGGTTAGGTCAAAGACACAACAAATTACTAGGCGCACAGAAACTTAAGCCTCTATTACTTGAATTCATGTGCGCTCAGTACTGCTTGTTTGTTATTCAGGTTAGGTCAGAGACACAACAAATTACTAGGCGCACAAAAACTCAAGCCTCTATTACTTGAATTCATGTGCGCCTAGTACTACTTGTTCGGATAGGTATGGTTAGAAAAAATATTTGTCGCCTTTAGGGTCAATTGTAACCCGTGTGAGTAGGGCGGAACTAAGAAGAGATTTATTTACCTGTAAAACAGTTTCAGAATGAGTCATATTAAGGCAGAGTTAAAACTGTCTGGTTGCGTTTGATAAGGTCAGAGACACGCAACAAATGTTATAGGCGCCCAGAAACTCAAGCTTTTGTCTATTACTTGAGTTTATGTGCGCCTAGTACTGCTTGTTTGTTAATTGAGTTAGGTCAAAGACACAACAAATTACTAGGCGCACAGAAACTTAAGCCTCTATTACTTGAATTCATGTGCGCTCAGTACTGCTTGTTTGTTATTCAGGTTAGGTCAGAGACACAACAAATTACTAGGCGCACAAAAACTCAAGCCTCTATTACTTGAATTCATGTGCGCCTAGTACTACTTGTTCAGATAGGTATGGTTAGAAAAAATATTTGTCGCCTTTAGGGTCAATTGTAACTCGTGTGAGTAGGGCGGAACTAAGAAGAGATTTATTTACCTGTAAAACAGTTTCAGAATGAGTCATATTAAGGCAGAGTTAAAACTGTCTGGTTGCGTTTGATAAGGTCAGAGACACGCAACAAATGTTATAGGCGCCCAGAAACTCAAGCTTTTATCTATTACTTGAGTTTATGTGCGCGTAGTAAGTACTCCTTGTTTGTTAATTGGGTTAGGTCAAAGACACAACAAATTACTAGGCGCACAGAAACTTAAGCCTCTATTACTTGAATTCATGTGCGCTCAGTACTGCTTGTTTGTTATTCAGGTTAGGTCAGAGACACAACAAATTACTAGGCGCACAAAAACTCAAGCCTCTATTACTTGAATTCATGTGCGCCTAGCACTACTTGTTCGGATAGGTATGGTTAGAAAAAATATTTGTCGCCTTTAGGGTCAATTGTAACCCGTGTGAGTAGGGCGGAACTAAGAAGAGATTTATTTACCTGTAAAACAGTTTCAGAATGAGTCATATTAAGGCAGAGTTAAAACTGTCTGGTTGCGTTTGACAAGGTCACAGACACGCAACAAATGTTATAGGCGCCCAGAAACTCATGCTTTTATGTATTACTTGAGTTTATGTGCGCCTAGTACTGCTTGTTTGTTAATTAGGTTGGTACAGAGACACAACAAATTACTAGGCGCACAGAAACTCAAGCCTATATTACTTGAATTCATGTGCGCCTAGTACTGCTTGTTTGTTAATTAGGTTAGTTCAGAGACACAATAAATTACTAGGCGCACAGAAACTCAAGCCTCTATTACTTGAATTCATGTGCGCCTAGTACTGCTTGTTCAGACAGGTATGGTTAGAAAAAATATTTGTCGCCTTTAGGGTCAATTTTAACTCGTGTGAGTAGGGCGGAACCAAGAAGAGATTTATTTACCTGTAAAACAGTTTCAGAATGAGTCATATTAAGGCAGAGTTAAAACTGTCTGGTTGCGTTTGATAAGGTCAGAGACACGCAACAAATGTTATAGGCGCCCAGAAACTCAAGCTTTTATCTATTACTTGAGTTTATGTGCGCGTACTCCTTGTTTGTTAATTGGGTTAGGTCAAAGACACAACAAATTACTAGGCACACAGAAACATAACCCTCTATTACTTGAATTCATGTGCGCTCAGTACTGCTTGTTTGTTATTCAGGTTAGGTCAGAGACACAACAAATTACTAGGCGCACAAAAACTCAAGCCTCTATTACTTGAATTCATGTGCGCCTAGTACTACTTGTTCAGATAGGTATGGTTAGAAAAAATATTTGTCGCCTTTAGGGTCAATTGTAACTCGTGTGAGTAGGGCGGAACCAAGCAGAGATTTATTTTACCTGTAAAACAGTTTCAGAATGAGTCATATTAAGGCAGAGTTAAAACTGTCTGGTTGCGTTTGATAAGGTCAGAGACACGTTACAAATGTTATAGGCGCCCAGAAACTCAAGCTTTTATCTATTACTTGAGTTTATGTGCGCCTAGTACTGCTTGTTTGTTAATTGAGTTAGGTCAAAGACACAACAAATTACTAGGCGCACAGAAACTTAAGCCTTTATTACTTGAATTCATGTGCGCCTAGTACTGCTTGTTTATTAATTAGGTTGGTACAGAGACACAACAAATTACTAGGCGCACAGAAACTCAAGCCTCTATTACTTGAATTCATGTGCGCCTAGTACTGCTTGTTTGTTAATTAGGTTAGTTCAGAGACACAATAAATTACTAGGCGCACAGAAACTCAAGCCTCTATTACTTGAATTCATGTGCGCCTAGTACTGCTTGTTCAGACAGGTATGGTTAGAAAAAATATTTGTCGCCTTTAGGGTCAATTTTAACTCGTGTGAGTAGGGCGGAACCAAGAAGAGATTTATTTACCTGTAAAACAGTTTCAGAATGAGTCATATTAAGGCAGAGTTAGAACTGTCTGGTTGCGTTTGATAAGGTCAGAGACACGCAACAAATGTTATAGGCGCCCAGAAACTCAAGCATTTATCTATTACTTGAGTTTATGTGCGCGTAGTAAGTACTCCTTGTTTGTTAATTGGGTTAGGTCAAAGACACAACAAATTACTAGGCGCACAGAAACTTAAGCCTCTATTACTTGAATTCATGTGCGCTCAGTACTGCTTGTTTGTTATTCAGGTTAGGTCAGAGACACAACAAATTACTAGGCGCACAAAAACTCAAGCCTCTATTACTTGAATTCATGTGCGCCTAGTACTACTTGTTCGGATAGGTATGGTTAGAAAAAATATTTGTCGCCTTTAGGGTCAATTGTAACCCGTGTGAGTAGGGCGGAACTAAGAAGAGATTTATTTACCTGTAAAACAGTTTCAGAATGAGTCATATTAAGGCAGAGTTAAAACTGTCTGGTTGCGTTTGATAAGGTCAGAGACACGCAACAAATGTTATAGGCGCCCAGAAACTCAAGCTTTTGTCTATTACTTGAGTTTATGTGCGCCTAGTACTGCTTGTTTGTTAATTGAGTTAGGTCAAAGACACAACAAATTACTAGGCGCACAGAAACTTAAGCCTCTATTACTTGAATTCATGTGCGCTCAGTACTGCTTGTTTGTTATTCAGGTTAGGTCAGAGACACAACAAATTACTAGGCGCACAAAAACTCAAGCCTCTATTACTTGAATTCATGTGCGCCTAGTACTACTTGTTCAGATAGGTATGGTTAGAAAAAATATTTGTCGCCTTTAGGGTCAATTGTAACTCGTGTGAGTAGGGCGGAACTAAGAAGAGATTTATTTACCTGTAAAACAGTTTCAGAATGAGTCATATTAAGGCAGAGTTAAAACTGTCTGGTTGCGTTTGATAAGGTCAGAGACACGCAACAAATGTTATAGGCGCCCAGAAACTCAAGCTTTTATCTATTACTTGAGTTTATGTGCGCGTAGTAAGTACTCCTTGTTTGTTAATTGGGTTAGGTCAAAGACACAACAAATTACTAGGCGCACAGAAACTTAAGCCTCTATTACTTGAATTCATGTGCGCTCAGTACTGCTTGTTTGTTATTCAGGTTAGGTCAGAGACACAACAAATTACTAGGCGCACAAAAACTCAAGCCTCTATTACTTGAATTCATGTGCGCCTAGCACTACTTGTTCGGATAGGTATGGTTAGAAAAAATATTTGTCGCCTTTAGGGTCAATTGTAACCCGTGTGAGTAGGGCGGAACTAAGAAGAGATTTATTTACCTGTAAAACAGTTTCAGAATGAGTCATATTAAGGCAGAGTTAAAACTGTCTGGTTGCGTTTGACAAGGTCACAGACACGCAACAAATGTTATAGGCGCCCAGAAACTCATGCTTTTATGTATTACTTGAGTTTATGTGCGCCTAGTACTGCTTGTTTGTTAATTAGGTTGGTACAGAGACACAACAAATTACTAGGCGCACAGAAACTCAAGCCTATATTACTTGAATTCATGTGCGCCTAGTACTGCTTGTTTGTTAATTAGGTTAGTTCAGAGACACAATAAATTACTAGGCGCACAGAAACTCAAGCCTCTATTACTTGAATTCATGTGCGCCTAGTACTGCTTGTTCAGACAGGTATGGTTAGAAAAAATATTTGTCGCCTTTAGGGTCAATTTTAACTCGTGTGAGTAGGGCGGAACCAAGAAGAGATTTATTTACCTGTAAAACAGTTTCAGAATGAGTCATATTAAGGCAGAGTTAAAACTGTCTGGTTGCGTTTGATAAGGTCAGAGACACGCAACAAATGTTATAGGCGCCCAGAAACTCAAGCTTTTATCTATTACTTGAGTTTATGTGCGCGTAGTAAGTACTCCTTGTTTGTTAATTGGGTTAGGTCAAAGACACAAAAAATTACTAGGCGCACAGAAACTTAAGCCTCTATTACTTGAATTCATGTGCGCTCAGTACTGCTTGTTTGTTATTCAGGTTAGGTCAGAGACACAACAAATTACTAGGCGCACAAAAACTCAAGCCTCTATTACTTGAATTCATGTGCGCCTAGTACTACTTGTTCGGATAGGTATGGTTAGAAAAAATATTTGTCGCCTTTAGGGTCAATTGTAACCCGTGTGAGTAGGGCGGAACTAAGAAGAGATTTATTTACCTGTAAAACAGTTTCAGAATGAGTCATATTAAGACAGAGTTAAAACTGTCTGGTTGCGTTTGATAAGGTCAGAGACACGCAACAAATGTTATAGGCGCCCAGAAACTCAAGCTTTTATCTATTACTTGAGTTTATGTGCGCCTAGTACTGCTTGTTTGTTAATTGAGTTAGGTCAAAGACACAACAAATTACTAGGCGCACAGAAACTTAAGCCTCTATTACTTGAATTCATGTGCGCTCAGTACTGCTTGTTTGTTATTCAGGTTAGGTCAGAGACACAATAAATTACTAGGCGCACAGAAACTCAAGCCTCTATTACTTGAATTCATGTGCGCCTAGTACTGCTTGTTCAGATAGGTATGGTTAGAAAAAATATTTGTCGCCTTTAGGGTGGGTCAATTTTAACTCGTGTGAGTAGGGCGGAACCAAAAAGAGATTTATTTACCTGTAAAACAGTTTCAGAATGAGTCATATTAAGGCAGAGTTAAAACTGTCTGGTTGCGTTTGATAAGGTCAGAGACACGCAACAAATGTTATAGGCGCCCAGAAACTCAAGCTTTTATCTATTACTTGAATTCATGTGCGCTCGTACTCCTTGTTTGTTATTCAGGTTAGGTCAGAGACACAACAAATTACTAGGCGCACAAAAACTCAAGCCTCTATTACTTGAATTCATGTGCGCCTAGTACTACTTGTTCAGATAGGTATGGTTAGAAAAAATATTTGTCGCCTTTAGGGTCAATTGTAACTCGTGTGAGTAGGGCGGAACCAAGAAGAGATTTATTTACCTGTAAAACAGTTTCAGAATGAGTCATATTAAGGCAGAGTTAAAACTGTCTGGTTGCGTTTGACAAGGTCACAGACACGCAACAAAATGTTATAGGCGCCCAGAAACTCAAGCTTTTATCTATTACTTGAGTTTATGTGCGCGTACTCCTTGTTTGTTAATTGGGTTAGGTCAAAGACACAACAAATAACTAGGCGCACAGAAACTTAAGCCTCTATGACTTGAATTCATGTGCGCCTAGTACTGCTTGTTTGTTAATTATGTAAGTTTAGAGACACAACAAATTATTAGGCGCACAGAAACTCAAGCCTCTATTACTTGAATTAATGTTCGCCTAGTACTGCTTGTTTGTTATTTAGGTTAGCCGCTGGAGTGGATGAGGTGACCAAAGTCGCCGCATAGAAAGTGGCGCCGCACGCTAGCGTCCACTCGCGTAACCTTTTAATTAATCGAAATCCGATAAACTTTATTCAATTTTTCATTTTTAAAAGATCTGTGGCACACTGTATCCGATTGCTTAGTCGATTTCGTGCTTAAAAGCCGCGTATTCAGATGTATGACAAAACTACAAGCGTTCAACCAAAAAAATCAAATAATTAAAAAAATATGGCGTCTTGTCAGTGACGTACGGACTCGCGCGTGTTTTGTTTACATGATAAATAATTTGTGTTTTAAGTGGGTTTTCAAGTGTTTGAAGTGCTATGGCCTGTTAAGTGTGTGATAAATATTATAGTGAAGTGAATTACTGCAGGATTTCAAGGTCGGTGAGTGAAAAAATAGTACGTAATTTCGGTTTTATTCCACAACCGGCGCTGACCGATTCATGTTTATTGTTATTACGTGTATGTGTTTTCAGATCCTTATTTTAGTACAGTGTGTTATTCTAATACCACTACTTTTATAACAAAGTTGAAGCATTAAATAAGCTTTCCACAGGTACCAATATTTTTATTCTACGTATCAGATTTATATTTATAAAACAACATTTTGTTTCCATTGTCTTGGCGGCCATTGTTATTTTTTTGCCGTCGGCAAATTTTTTCAACTTTGCACGCTCGTAAATAGTACATATTGTACTAATGCTATGTGGTTTTATTAGTGTTTTGCGTTAAGTATATACACATAATGTATTTAAAACCTTAAACAATATAGGTCAACGCTCGTTTTTTCGAACTATAACCATTTATTTGAAAACAAAGTTACGTAAATACTATCGTACGTACGTATCGTACGTAGTGTTTGCGTAAATACTATCCTATTTCAAACGAAACTCCGCTATCTTAAAGCCCCGTTCCTTACCATAACAAAAAACACAAGTGTTAGCACCATTCAAACAAACCCAAGTCGTAAAAATGCTTTATTTACATTATCGGGCGGCCGAGCGGCGCCCCGCCGCGCCGCGCGCGCCGGTGACGCATCTGGCATTCATCTGGCTCGATTATTTTTCCCGCGCTCTGCGTCCGAGCGGATAAGTCAGAGACACAACAAATTACTAGGCGCACAGAAACTCAAGCCTTTATGACTTGAATTCATGTGCGCCTAGTACTGCTTGTTCAGATAGGTATGGTTAGAAAAAATATTTGTCGCCTTTAGGGTCAATTTAAACTCGTGTGAGTAGGGCGGAACCAAAAAGAGATTTATTTACCTGTAAAACAGTTTCAGAATGAGTCATATTAAGGCAGAGTTAAAACTGTCTGGTTGCGTTTGATAAGGTCAGAGACACGCAACAAATGTTATAGGCGCCCAGAAACTCAAGCTTTTATCTATTACTTGAGTTTATGTGCGCCTAGTACTGCTTGTTTGTTATTTAGGTTAGGTCAGAGACACAACAAATTACTAGGCGCACAGAAAGTCAAGCCTTTATTACTTGAAATCATGTGCGCCTAGTACTGCTTGTTTGTTAATTAGGTTAGTTCAGAGACACAATAAATTACTAGGCGCACAGAATCTCAAGCCTCTATTACTTGAATTCATATGCGCCTAGTACTGCTTGTTTGTTAATTAGGTTAGTTTAGAGACACAATAAATTACTAGGCGCACAGAAACTCAAGCCTCTATTACTTGAATTCATGTGCGCCTAGTACTGCTTGTTCAGATAGGTATGGTTAGAAAAAATATTTGTCGCCTTTAGGGTCAATTTTAACTCTTGTGAGTAGGGCGGAACCAAGAAGAGATTTATTTACCTGTAAAACAGTTTCAGAATGAGTCATATTAAGGCAGAGTTAAAACTGTCTGGTTGCGTTTGATAAGGTCAGAGACACGCAACAAATGTTATAGGTGCCCAGAAACTCAAGCTTTTATCTATTACTTGAGTTTATGTGCGCGTAGTTCTCCTTGTTTGTTAATTGGGTTAGGTCAAAGACACAACAAATTACTAGGCGCACAGAAACTTAAGCCTCTATTACTTGAATTCATGTGCGCTCGTACTGCTTGTTTGTTATTCAGGTTAGGTCAGAGACACAACAAATTACTAGGCGCACAAAAACTCAAGCCTAAATTACTTAAATTCATGTGCGCCTAGTACTACTTGTTCAGATAGGTATGGTTAGAAAAAATATTTGTCGCCTTTAGGGTCATTTGTAACTCGTGTGAGTAGGGCGGAACCAAGAAGAGATTTATTTACCTGTAAAACAGTTTCAGAATGAGTCATATTAAGGCAGAGTTAAAACTGTCTGGTTGCGTTTGATAAGGTCAGAGACACGCAACAAATGTTAAAGGCGCCCAGAAATTCAAGCTTTTATCTATTACTTTAGTTTATGTGCGCCTTTTCGTTGCGCTTTCTCTTATGAACCTATGCGGTATCATGAGACGTTTGGGAGGTGAGTTTATGTGCGCCTGGTACTCCTTGTTTGTTTATTAGGTTAGGTCAAAGACACAACAAATTACTAGGCGAACAGAAACTCAAGCCTCTATTACTTGAATTCATGTGCGCCTAGTACTGCTTGTTTTTTAATTAGGTAAGTTTAGAGACACAACAAATTACTAGGCGCACAGAATTTCAAGCCTCTATTTCCTGAATTCATGTTCGCCTAGTATAACTGCTTGTTTGTTATTTAGGTTAGGTCAGAGGCACAATAAATTACTAGGCGCACAGAAACTCAAACCTCTATTACTTGAATTCATGTGCGCCTAGTACTGCCTGTTCAGATAGGTATGGTTAGAAAAAATATTTGTCGCCTTTAGGGTGGGTCAATTTTAACTCGTGTGAGTAGGGCGGAACCAAAAAGAGATTTATTTACCTGTAAAACAGTTTCAGAATGAGTCATATTAAGGCAGAGTTAAAACTGTCTGGTTGCGTTTGATAAGGTCAGAGACACGCAACAAATGTTAAAGGCGCCCAGAAATTCAAGCTTTTATCTATTACTTTAGTTTATGTGCGCCTTTTCGTTGCGCTTTCTCTTATGAACCTGTGCGGTATCATGAGACGTTTGGGAGGTGAGTTTATGTGCGCCTGGTACTCCTTGTTTGTTTATTAGGTTAGGTCAAAGACACAACAAATTACTAGGCGAACAGAAACTCAAGCCTCTATTACTTGAATTCATGTGCGCCTAGTACTGCTTGTTTTTTAATTAGGTAAGTTTAGAGACACAACAAATTACTAGGCGCACAGAATTTCAAGCCTCTATTACCTGAATTCATGTTCGCCTAGTATAACTGCTTGCTTGTTATTAAGGTTAGGTCAGAGACACAATAAATTACTAGGCGCCCAGAAATTCAAGCTTTTATCTATTACTTTAGTTTATGTGCGCCTTTTCGTTGCGCTTTCTCTTATGAACCTATGCGGTATCATGAGACGTTTGGGAGGTGAGTTTATGTGCGCCTGGTACTCCTTGTTTGTTTATTAGGTTAGGTCAAAGACACAACAAATTACTAGGCGAACAGAAACTCAAGCCTCTATTACTTGAATTCATGTGCGCCTAGTACTGCTTGTTTTTTAATTAGGTAAGTTTAGAGACACAACAAATTACTAGGCGCACAGAATTTCAAGCCTCTATTTCCTGAATTCATGTTCGCCTAGTATAACTGCTTGTTTGTTATTTAGGTTAGGTCAGAGGCACAATAAATTACTAGGCGCACAGAAACTCAAACCTCTATTACTTGAATTCATGTGCGCCTAGTACTGCCTGTTCAGATAGGTATGGTTAGAAAAAATATTTGTCGCCTTTAGGGTGGGTCAATTTTAACTCGTGTGAGTAGGGCGGAACCAAAAAGAGATTTATTTACCTGTAAAACAGTTTCAGAATGAGTCATATTAAGGCAGAGTTAAAACTGTCTGGTTGCGTTTGATAAGGTCAGAGACACGCAACAAATGTTAAAGGCGCCCAGAAATTCAAGCTTTTATCTATTACTTTAGTTTATGTGCGCCTTTTCGTTGCGCTTTCTCTTATGAACCTGTGCGGTATCATGAGACGTTTGGGAGGTGAGTTTATGTGCGCCTGGTACTCCTTGTTTGTTTATTAGGTTAGGTCAAAGACACAACAAATTACTAGGCGAACAGAAACTCAAGCCTCTATTACTTGAATTCATGTGCGCCTAGTACTGCTTGTTTTTTAATTAGGTAAGTTTAGAGACACAACAAATTACTAGGCGCACAGAATTTCAAGCCTCTATTACCTGAATTCATGTTCGCCTAGTATAACTGCTTGCTTGTTATTAAGGTTAGGTCAGAGACACAATAAATTACTAGGCGCACAGAAACTCAAGCCTCTATTACTTGAATTCATGTGCGCCTAGTACTGCTTGTTCAGATAGGTATGGTTAGAAAAAATATTTGTCGCCTTTAGGGTGGGTCAATTTTAACTCGTGTGAGTAGGGCGGAACCAAAAAGAGATTTATTTACCTGTAAAACAGTTTCAGAATGAGTCATATTAAGGCAGAATTAAAACTGTCTGGTTGCGTTTGACAAGGTCACAGACACGCAACAAATGTTATAGGCGCCCAGAAACTCAAGCTTTTATCTATTACTTGAGTTTATGTGCGCGTACTCCTTGTTTGTTAATTGGGTTAGGTCAAAGACACAACAAATTACTAGGCACACAGAAACATAACCCTCTATTACTTGAATTCATGTGCGCTCAGTACTGCTTGTTTGTTATTCAGGTTAGGTCAGAGACACAACAAATTACTAGGCGCACAAAAACTCAAGCCTCTATTACTTGAATTCATGTGCGCCTAGTACTACTTGTTCAGATAGGTATGGTTAGAAAAAATATTTGTCGCCTTTAGGGTCAATTGTAACTCGTGTGAGTAGGGCGGAACCAAGAAGAGATTTATTTACCTGTAAAACAGTTTCAGAATGAGTCATATTAAGGCAGAGTTAAAACTGTCTGGTTGCGTTTGACAAGGTCACAGACACGCAACAAATGTTATAGGCGCCCAGAAACTCAAGCTTTTATCTATTACTTGAGTTTATGTGCTCGTACTCCTTGTTTGTTAATTGGGTTAGGTCAAAGACACAACAAATTACTAGGCACACAGAAACATAACCCTCTATTACTTGAATTCATGTGCGCTCAGTACTGCTTGTTTGTTATTCAGGTTAGGTCAGAGACACAACAAATTACTAGGCGCACAAAAACTCAAGCCTCTATTACTTGAATTCATGTGCGCCTAGTACTACTTGTTCAGATAGGTATGGTTAGAAAAAATATTTGTCGCCTTTAGGGTCAATTGTAACTCGTGTGAGTAGGGCGGAACCAAGCAGAGATTTATTTACCTGTAAAACAGTTTCAGAATGAGTCATATTAAGGCAGAGTTAAAACTGTCTGGTTGCGTTTGATAAGGTCAGAGACACGCAACAAATGTTAAAGGCGCCCAGAAATTCAAGCTTTTATCTATTACTTTAGTTTATGTGCGCCTTTTCGTTGCGCTTTCTCTTATGAACCTATGCGGTATCATGAGACGTTTGGGAGGTGAGTTTATGTGCGCCTGGTACTCCTTGTTTGTTTATTAGGTTAGGTCAAAGACACAACAAATTACTAGGCGAACAGAAACTCAAGCCTCTATTACTTGAATTCATGTGCGCCTAGTACTGCTTGTTTTTTAATTAGGTAAGTTTAGAGACACAACAAATTACTAGGCGCACAGAATTTCAAGCCTCTATTACCTGAATTCATGTTCGCCTAGTATAACTGCTTGTTTGTTATTAAGGTTAGGTCAGAGACACAATAAATTACTAGGCGCACAGAAACTCAAGCCTCTATTACTTGAATTCATGTGCGCCTAGTACTGCTTGTTCAGATAGGTATGGTTAGAAAAAATATTTGTCGCCTTTAGGGTGGGTCAATTTTAACTCGTGTGAGTAGGGCGGAACCAAAAAGAGATTTATTTACCTGTAAAACAGTTTCAGAATGAGTCATATTAAGGCAGAGTTAAAACTGTCTGGTTGCGTTTGACAAGGTCACAGACACGCAACAAATGTTATAGGCGCCCAGAAACTCAAGCTTTTATCTATTACTTGAGTTTATGTGCGCGTACTCCTTGTTTGTTAATTGGGTTAGGTCAAAGACACAACAAATTACTAGGCACACAGAAACATAACCCTCTATTACTTGAATTCATGTGCGCTCAGTACTGCTTGTTTGTTATTCAGGTTAGGTCAGAGACACAACAAATTACTAGGCGCACAAAAACTCAAGCCTCTATTACTTGAATTCATGTGCGCCTAGTACTACTTGTTCAGATAGGTATGGTTAGAAAAAATATTTGTCGCCTTTAGGGTCAATTGTAACTCGTGTGAGTAGGGCGGAACCAAGCAGAGATTTATTTACCTGTAAAACAGTTTCAGAATGAGTCATATTAAGGCAGAGTTAAAACTGTCTGGTTGCGTTTGATAAGGTCAGAGACACGCAACAAATGTTAAAGGCGCCCAGAAATTCAAGCTTTTATCTATTACTTGAGTTTATGTGCGCGTACTCCTTGTTTGTTAATTGGGTTAGGTCAAAGACACAACAAATTACTAGGCACACAGAAACATAACCCTCTATTACTTGAATTCATGTGCGCTCAGTACTGCTTGTTTGTTATTCAGGTTAGGTCAGAGACACAACAAATTACTAGGCGCACAAAAACTCAAGCCTCTATTACTTGAATTCATGTGCGCCTAGTACTACTTGTTCAGATAGGTATGGTTAGAAAAAATATTTGTCGCCTTTAGGGTCAATTGTAACTCGTGTGAGTAGGGCGGAACCAAGCAGAGATTTATTTTACCTGTAAAACAGTTTCAGAATGAGTCATATTAAGGCAGAGTTAAAACTGTCTGGTTGCGTTTGATAAGGTCAGAGACACGCAACAAATGTTATAGGCGCCCAGAAACTCAAGCTTTTATCTATTACTTGAGTTTATGTGCGCCTAGTACTGCTTGTTTGTTAATTGAGTTAGGTCAAAGACACCACAAATTACTAGGCGCACAGAAACTTAAGCCTTTATTACTTGAATTCATGTGCGCCTAGTACTGCTTGTTTATTAATTAGGTTGGTACAGAGACACAACAAATTACTAGGCGCACAGAAACTCAAGCCTCTATTACTTGAATTCATGTGCGCCTAGTACTGCTTGTTTGTTAATTAGGTTAGTTCAGAGACACAATAAATTACTAGGCGCACAGAAACTCAAGCCACTATTACTTGAATTCATGTGCGCCTAGTACTGCTTGTTCAGACAGGTATGGTTAGAAAAAATATTTGTCGCCTTTAGGGTCAATTTTAACTCGTGTGAGTAGGGCGGAACCAAGAAGAGATTTATTTACCTGTAAAACAGTTTCAGAATGAGTCATATTAAGGCAAAGTTAAAACTGTCTGGTTGCGTTTGATAAGGTCAGAGACACGCAACAAATGTTATAGGCGCCCAGAAACTCAAGCTTTTATCTATTACTTGAGTTTATGTGCGCGTAGTAAGTACTCCTTGTTTGTTAATTGGGTTAGGTCAAAGACACAACAAATTACTAGGCGCACAGAAACTTAAGCCTCTATTACTTGAATTCATGTGCGCTTTGTACTGCTTGTTTGTTATTCAGGTTAGGTCAGAGACACAACAAATTACTAGGCGCACAAAAACTCAAGCCTCTATTACTTGAATTCATGTGCGCCTAGTACTACTTGTTCAGATAGGTATGGTTAGAAAAAATATTTGTCGCCTTTAGGGTCAATTGTAACTCGTGTGAGTAGGGCGGAACTAAGAAGAGATTTATTTACCTGTAAAACAGTTTCAGAATGAGTCATATTAAGGCAGAGTTAAAACTGTCTGGTTGCGTTTGAAAAGGTCAGAGACACGCAACAAATGTTATAGGCGCCCAGAAACTCAAGCTTTTATCTATTACTTGAGTTTATGTGCGCCTAGTACTGCTTGTTTGTTATTAAGGTTAGGTCAAAGACACAACAAATTACTAGGCGCACAGAAACTTAAGCCTATATTACTTGAATTCATGTGCGCCTAGTACTGCTTGTTTGTTAATTAGGTAAGTTTAGAGACACAACAAATTATTAGGCGCACAGAAACTCAAGCCTCTATTACTTGAATTCATGTTCGCCTAGTACTGCTTGTTTGTTATTTAGGTTAGGTCAGAGACACAACAAATTACTAGGCGCACAGAAACTCAAGCCTTTATGACTTGAATTCATGTGCGCCTAGTACTGCTTGTTCAGATAGGTATGGTTAGAAAAAATATTTGTCGCCTTTAGGGTCAATTTTAACTCGTGTGAGTAGGGCGGAACCAAAAAGAGATTTATTTACCTGTAAAACAGTTTCAGAATGAGTCATATTAAGGCAGAGTTAAAACTGTCTGGTTGCGTTTGATAAGGTCAGAGACACGCAACAAATGTTATAGGCGCCCAGAAACTCAAGCTTTTATCTATTACTTGAGTTTATGTGTGCCTAGTACTGCTTGTTTGTTAATTGAGTTAGGTCAAAGACACAACAAATTACTAGGCGCACAGAAACTTAAGCCTCTATTACTTGAATTCATGTGCGCCTAGTACTGCTTGTTTGTTAATTAGGTAAGTTTAGAGACACAACAAATTATTAGGCGCACAGAAACTCAAGCCTCTATTACTTGAATTCATGTTCGCCTAGTACTGCTAGTTTGTTATTTAGGTTAGGTCAGAGACACAACAAATTACTAGGCGCACAGAAACTCAAGCCTTTATTACTTGAATTCATGTGCGCCTAGCACTGCTTGTTTGTTAATTAGGTTAGTTCAGAGACACAATAAATTACTAGGCGCACAGAATCTCAAGCCTCTATTACTTGAATTCATATGCGCCTAGTACTGCTTGTTTGTTAATTAGGTTAGTTTAGAGACACAATAAATTACTAGGCGCACAGAAACTCAAGCCTCTATTACTTGAATTCATGTGCGCCTAGTACTGCTTGTTCAGATAGGTATGGTTAGAAAAAATATTTGTCGCCTTTAGGGTCAATTTTAACTCGTGTGAGTAGGGCGGAACCAAGAAGAGATTTATTTACATGTAAAACAGTTTCAGAATGAGTCATATTAAGGCAGAGTTAAAACTGTCTGGTTGCGTTTGATAAGGTCAGAGACACGCAACAAATGTTATAGGTGCCCAGAAACTCAAGCTTTTATCTATTACTTGAATTCATGTGCGCCTAGTACTACTTGTTCAGATAGGTATGGTTAGAAAAAATATTTGTCGCCTTTAGGGTCAATTGTAACTCGTGTGAGTAGGGCGGAACTAAGAAGAGATTTATTTACCTGTAAAACAGTTTCAGAATGAGTCATATTAAGGCAGAGTTAAAACTGTCTGGTTGCGTTTGATAAGGTCAGAGACACGCAACAAATGTTATAGGCGCCCAGAAACTCCAGCTTTTATCTATTACTTGAGTTTATGTGCGCCTAGTACTGCTTGTTTGTTAATTGAGTTAGGTCAAAGACACAACAAATAACTAGGCGCACAGAAACTTAAGCCTCTATTACTTGAATTCATGTGCGCTCAGTACTGCTTGTTTGTTATTCAGGTTAGGTCAGAGACACAACAAATTACTAGGCGCACAAAAACTCAAGCCTCTATTACTTGAATTCATGTGCGCCTAGTACTACTTGTTCAGATAGGTATGGTTAGAAAAAATATTTGTCGCCTTTAGGGTCAATTGTAACTCGTGTGAGTAGGGCGGAACTAAGAAGAGATTTATTTACCTGTAAAACAGTTTCAGAATGAGTCATATTAAGGCAGAGTTAAAACTGTCTGGTTGCGTTTGATAAGGTCAGAGACACGCAACAAATGTTATAGGCGCCCAGAAACTCAAGCTTTTATCTATTACTTGAGTTTATGTGCGCCTAGTACTGCTTGTTTGTTAATTGAGTTAGGTCAAAGACACAACAAATAACTAGGCGCACAGAAACTTAAGCCTCTATGACTTGAATTCATGTGCGCCTAGTACTGCTTGTTTGTTAATTATGTAAGTTTAGAGACACAACAAATTATTAGGCGCACAGAAACTCAAGCCTCTATTACTTGAATTAATGTTCGCCTAGTACTGCTTGTTTGTTATTTAGGTTAGGTCAGAGACACAACAAATTACTAGGCGCACAGAAACTCAAGCCTTTATGACTTGAATTCATGTGCGCCTAGTACTGCTTGTTCAGATAGGTATGGTTAGAAAAAATATTTGTCGCCTTTAGGGTCAATTTAAACTCGTGTGAGTAGGGCGGAACCAAAAAGAGATTTATTTACCTGTAAAACAGTTTCAGAATGAGTCATATTAAGGCAGAGTTAAAACTGTCTGGTTGCGTTTGATAAGGTCAGAGACACGCAACAAATGTTATAGGCGCCCAGAAACTCAAGCTTTTATCTATTACTTGAGTTTATGTGCGCCTAGTACTGCTTGTTTGTTAATTGAGTTAGGTCAAAGACACAACAAATAACTAGGCGCACAGAAACTTAAGCCTCTATGACTTGAATTCATGTGCGCCTAGTACTGCTTGTTTGTTAATTATGTAAGTTTAGAGACACAACAAACTATTAGGCGCACAGAAACTCAAGCCTCTATTACTTGAATTAATGTTCGCCTAGTACTGCTTGTTTGTTATTTAGGTTAGGTCAGAGACACAACAAATTACTAGGCGCACAGAAACTCAAGCCTTTATGACTTGAATTCATGTGCGCCTAGTACTGCTTGTTCAGATAGGTATGGTTAGAAAAAATATTTGTCGCCTTTAGGGTCAATTTAAACTCGTGTGAGTAGGGCGGAACCAAAAAGAGATTTATTTACCTGTAAAACAGTTTCAGAATGAGTCATATTAAGGCAGAGTTAAAACTGTCTGGTTGCGTTTGATAAGGTCAGAGACACGCAACAAATGTTATAGGCGCCCAGAAACTCAAGCTTTTATCTATTACTTGAGTTTATGTGCGCCTAGTACTGCTTGTTTGTTAATTGAGTTAGGTCAAAGACACAACAAATTACTAGGCGCACAGAAACTTAAGCCTCTATTACTTGAATTCATGTGCGCCTAGTACTGCTTGTTTGTTATTTAGGTTAGGTCAGAGACACAACAAATTACTAGGCGCACAGAAAGTCAAGCCTTTATTACTTGAAATCATGTGCGCCTAGTACTGCTTGTTTGTTAATTAGGTTAGTTCAGAGACACAATAAATTACTAGGCGCACAGAATCTCAAGCCTCTATTACTTGAATTCATATGCGCCTAGTACTGCTTGTTTGTTAATTAGGTTAGTTTAGAGACACAATAAATTACTAGGCGCACAGAAACTCAAGCCTCTATTACTTGAATTCATGTGCGCCTAGTACTGCTTGTTCAGATAGGTATGGTTAGAAAAAATATTTGTCGCCTTTAGGGTCAATTTTAACTCTTGTGAGTAGGGCGGAACCAAGAAGAGATTTATTTACCTGTAAAACAGTTTCAGAATGAGTCATATTAAGGCAGAGTTAAAACTGTCTGGTTGCGTTTGATAAGGTCAGAGACACGCAACAAATGTTATAGGTGCCCAGAAACTCAAGCTTTTATCTATTACTTGAGTTTATGTGCGCGTAGTTCTCCTTGTTTGTTAATTGGGTTAGGTCAAAGACACAACAAATTACTAGGCGCACAGAAACTTAAGCCTCTATTACTTGAATTCATGTGCGCTCGTACTGCTTGTTTGTTATTCAGGTTAGGTCAGAGACACAACAAATTACTAGGCGCACAAAAACTCAAGCCTAAATTACTTAAATTCATGTGCGCCTAGTACTACTTGTTCAGATAGGTATGGTTAGAAAAAATATTTGTCGCCTTTAGGGTCATTTGTAACTCGTGTGAGTAGGGCGGAACCAAGAAGAGATTTATTTACCTGTAAAACAGTTTCAGAATGAGTCATATTAAGGCAGAGTTAAAACTGTCTGGTTGCGTTTGATAAGGTCAGAGACACGCAACAAATGTTAAAGGCGCCCAGAAATTCAAGCTTTTATCTATTACTTTAGTTTATGTGCGCCTTTTCGTTGCGCTTTCTCTTATGAACCTATGCGGTATCATGAGACGTTTGGGAGGTGAGTTTATGTGCGCCTGGTACTCCTTGTTTGTTTATTAGGTTAGGTCAAAGACACAACAAATTACTAGGCGAACAGAATCTCAAGCCTCTATTACTTGAATTCATGTGCGCCTAGTACTGCTTGTTTTTTAATTAGGTAAGTTTAGAGACACAACAAATTACTAGGCGCACAGAATTTCAAGCCTCTATTTCCTGAATTCATGTTCGCCTAGTATAACTGCTTGTTTGTTATTTAGGTTAGGTCAGAGACACAATAAATTACTAGGCGCACAGAAACTCAAACCTCTATTACTTGAATTCATGTGCGCCTAGTACTGCCTGTTCAGATAGGTATGGTTAGAAAAAATATTTGTCGCCTTTAGGGTGGGTCAATTTTAACTCGTGTGAGTAGGGCAGAACCAAAAAGAGATTTATTTACCTGTAAAACAGTTTCAGAATGAGTCATATTAAGGCAGAGTTAAAACTGTCTGGTTGCGTTTGATAAGGTCAGAGACACGCAACAAATGTTAAAGGCGCCCAGAAATTCAAGCTTTTATCTATTACTTTAGTTTATGTGCGCCTTTTCGTTGCGCTTTCTCTTATGAACCTATGCGGTATCATGAGACGTTTGGGAGGTGAGTTTATGTGCGCCTGGTACTCCTTGTTTGTTTATTAGGTTAGGTCAAAGACACAACAAATTACTAGGCGAACAGAAACTCAAGCCTCTATTACTTGAATTCATGTGCGCCTAGTACTGCTTGTTTTTTAATTAGGTAAGTTTAGAGACACAACAAATTACTAGGCGCACAGAATTTCAAGCCTCTATTACCTGAATTCATGTTCGCCTAGTATAACTGCTTGTTTGTTATTAAGGTTAGGTCAGAGACACAATAAATTACTAGGCGCACAGAAACTCAAGCCTCTATTACTTGAATTCATGTGCGCCTAGTACTGCTTGTTCAGATAGGTATGGTTAGAAAAAATATTTGTCGCCTTTAGGGTCAATTTAAACTCGTGTGAGTAGGGCGGAACCAAAAAGAGATTTATTTACCTGTAAAACAGTTTCAGAATGAGTCATATTAAGGCAGAGTTAAAACTGTCTGGTTGCGTTTGACAAGGTCACAGACACGCAACAAATGTTATAGGCGCCCAGAAACTCAAGCTTTTATCTATTACTTGAGTTTATGTGCGCGTACTCCTTGTTAGTTAATTGGGTTAGGTCAAAGACACAACAAATTACTAGGCACACAGAAACATAACCCTCTATTACTTGAATTCATGTGCGCTCAGTACTGCTTGTTTGTTATTCAGGTTAGGTCAGAGACACAACAAATTACTAGGCGCACAAAAACTCAAGCCTCTATTACTTGTATTCATGTGCGCCTAGTACTACTTGTTCAGATAGGTATGGTTAGAAAAAATATTTGTCGCCTTTAGGGTCAATTGTAACTCGTGTGAGTAGGGCGGAACCAAGAAGAGATTTATTTACCTGTAAAACAGTTTCAGAATGAGTCATATTAAGGCAGAGTTAAAACTGTCTGGTTGCGTTTGACAAGGTCACAGACACGCAACAAATGTTATAGGCGCCCAGAAACTCAAGCTTTTATCTATTACTTGAGTTTATGTGCGCGTACTCCTTGTTTGTTAATTGGGTTAGGTCAAAGACACAACAAATTACTAGGCACACAGAAACATAACCCTCTATTACTTGAATTCATGTGCGCTCAGTACTGCTTGTTTGTTATTCAGGTTAGGTCAGAGACACAACAAATTACTAGGCGCACAAAAACTCAAGCCTCTATTACTTGAATTCATGTGCGCCTAGTACTACTTGTTCAGATAGGTATGGTTAGAAAAAATATTTGTCGCCTTTAGGGTCAATTGTAACTCGTGTGAGTAGGGCGGAACCAAGCAGAGATTTATTTACCTGTAAAACAGTTTCAGAATGAGTCATATTAAGGCAGAGTTAAAACTGTCTGGTTGCGTTTGATAAGGTCAGAGACACGCAACAAATGTTAAAGGCGCCCAGAAATTCAAGCTTTTATCTATTACTTTAGTTTATGTGCGCCTTTTCGTTGCGCTTTCTCTTATGAACCTATGCGGTATCATGAGACGTTTGGGAGGTGAGTTTATGTGCGCCTGGTACTCCTTGTTTGTTTATTAGGTTAGGTCAAAGACACAACAAATTACTAGGCGAACAGAAACTCAAGCCTCTATTACTTGAATTCATGTGCGCCTAGTACTGCTTGTTTTTTAATTAGGTAAGTTTAGAGACACAACAAATTACTAGGCGCACAGAATTTCAAGCCTCTATTACCTGAATTCATGTTCGCCTAGTATAACTGCTTGTTTGTTATTAAGGTTAGGTCAGAGACACAATAAATTACTAGGCGCACAGAAACTCAAGCCTCTATTACTTGAATTCATGTGCGCCTAGTACTGCTTGTTCAGATAGGTATGGTTAGAAAAAATATTTGTCGCCTTTAGGGTGGGTCAATTTTAACTCGTGTGAGTAGGGCGGAACCAAAAAGAGATTTATTTACCTGTAAAACAGTTTCAGAATGAGTCATATTAAGGCAGAGTTAAAACTGTCTGGTTGCGTTTGACAAGGTCACAGACACGCAACAAATGTTATAGGCGCCCAGAAACTCAAGCTTTTATCTATTACTTGAGTTTATGTGCGCGTACTCCTTGTTTGTTAATTGGGTTAGGTCAAAGACACAACAAATTACTAGGCACACAGAAACATAACCCTCTATTACTTGAATTCATGTGCGCTCAGTACTGCTTGTTTGTTATTCAGGTTAGGTCAGAGACACAACAAATTACTAGGCGCACAAAAACTCAAGCCTCTATTACTTGAATTCATGTGCGCCTAGTACTACTTGTTCAGATAGGTATGGTTAGAAAAAATATTTGTCGCCTTTAGGGTCAATTGTAACTCGTGTGAGTAGGGCGGAACCAAGAAGAGATTTATTTACCTGTAAAACAGTTTCAGAATGAGTCATATTAAGGCAGAGTTAAAACTGTCTGGTTGCGTTTGACAAGGTCACAGACACGCAACAAATGTTATAGGCGCCCAGAAACTCAAGCTTTTATCTATTACTTGAGTTTATGTGCGCGTACTCCTTGTTTGTTAATTGGGTTAGGTCAAAGACACAACAAATTACTAGGCACACAGAAACATAACCCTCTATTACTTGAATTCATGTGCGCTCAGTACTGCTTGTTTGTTATTCAGGTTAGGTCAGAGACACAACAAATTACTAGGCGCACAAAAACTCAAGCCTCTATTACTTGAATTCATGTGCGCCTAGTACTACTTGTTCAGATAGGTATGGTTAGAAAAAATATTTGTCGCCTTTAGGGTCAATTGTAACTCGTGTGAGTAGGGCGGAACCAAGCAGAGATTTATTTTACCTGTAAAACAGTTTCAGAATGAGTCATATTAAGGCAGAGTTAAAACTGTCTGGTTGCGTTTGATAAGGTCAGAGACACGCAACAAATGTTATAGGCGCCCAGAAACTCAAGCTTTTATCTATTACTTGAGTTTATGTGCGCCTAGTACTGCTTGTTTGTTAATTGAGTTAGGTCAAAGACACAATAAATTACTAGGCGCACAGAAACTCAAGCCTCTATTACTTGAATTCATGTGCGCCTAGTACTGCTTGTTCAGATAGGTATGGTTAGAAAAAATATTTGTCGCCTTTAGGGTCAATTTTAACTCGTGTGAGTAGGGCGGAACCAAGAAGAGATTTATTTACATGTAAAACAGTTTCAGAATGAGTCATATTAAGGCACAGTTAAAACTGTCTGGTTGCGTTTGATAAGGTCAGAGACACGCAACAAATGTTATAGGTGCCCAGAAACTCAAGCTTTTATCTATTACTTGAATTCATGTGCGCCTAGTACTACTTGTTCAGATAGGTATGGTTAGAAAAAATATTTGTCGCCTTTAGGGTCAATTGTAACTCGTGTGAGTAGGGCGGAACTAAGAAGAGATTTATTTACCTGTAAAACAGTTTCAGAATGAGTCATATTAAGGCAGAGTTAAAACTGTCTGGTTGCGTTTGATAAGGTCAGAGACACGCAACAAATGTTATAGGCGCCCAGAAACTCAAGCTTTTATCTATTACTTGAGTTTATGTGCGCCTAGTACTGCTTGTTTGTTAATTGAGTTAGGTCAAAGAAACAACAAATTACTAGGCGCACAAAAACTCAAGCCTCGATTATTTAAATTCATGTGCGCCTAGTACTACTTGTTCAGATAGGTATGGTTAGAAAAAATATTCGTCGCCTTTAGGGTCAATTTTAACTCGTGTGAGTAGGGCGGAACCAAGAAGAGATTTATTTACCTGTAAAACAGTTTCAGAATGAGTCATATTAAGGCAGAGTTAAAACTGTCTGGTTGCGTTTGATAAGGTCAGAGACACGCAACAAATGTTAAAGGCGCCCAGAAATTCAAGCTTTTATCTATTACTTTAGTTTATGTGCGCCTTTTCGTTGCGCTTTCTCTTATGAACCTATGCGGTATCATGAGACGTTTAGGAGGTGAGTTTATGTGCGCCTGGTACTCCTTGTTTGTTTATTAGGTTAGGTCAAAGACACAACAAATTACTAGGCGAACAGAAACTCAAGCCTCTATTACTTGAATTCATGTGCGCCTAGTACTGCTTGTTTTTTAATTAGGTAAGTTTAGAGACACAACAAATTACTAGGCGCACAGAATTTCAAGCCTCTATTACCTGAATTCATGTTCGCCTAGTATAACTGCTTGTTTGTTATTAAGGTTAGGTCAGAGACACAATAAATTACTAGGCGCACAGAAACTCAAGCCTCTATTACTTGAATTCATGTGCGCCTAGTACTGCTTGTTCAGATAGGTATGGTTAGAAAAAATATTTGTCGCCTTTAGGGTCAATTTTAACTCGTGTGAGTAGGGCGGAACCAAGAAGAGATTTATTTACCTGTAAAACAGTTTCAGAATGAGTCATATTAAGGCAGAGTTAAAACTGTCTGGTTGCGTTTGATAAGGTCAGAGACACGCAACAAATGTTATAGGCGCCCAGAAACTCAAGCTTTTATCTATTACTTGAGTTTATGTGCGCCTAGTACTGCTTGTTTGTTAATTGAGTTAGGTCAAAGATTACTTGAATTCATGTGCGCCTAGTACTGCTTGTTTGTTAATTAGGTAAGTTTAGAGACACAACAAATTACTAGGCGCACAGAAACTCAAGCCTCTATTACTTGAATTCATGTGCGCCTAGTACTGCTTGTTTGTTAATTAGGTTAGTTCAGAGACACAATAAATTACTAGGCGCACAGAAACTCAAGCCTCTATTACTTGAATTCATGTGCGCCTAGTACTGCTTGTTCAGATAGGTATGGTTAGAAAAAATATTTGTCGCCTTTAAGGGTCAATTTTAACTCGTGTGAGTAGGGCGGAACCAAGAAGAGATTTATTTACCTGTAAAACAGTTTCAGAATGAGTCATATTAAGGCAGAGTTAAAACTGTCTGGTTGTGTTTGATAAGGTCAGAGACACGCAACAAATGTTATAGGCGCCCAGAAGCTCAAGCTTTTATATATTACTTGAGTTTATGTGCGCTTAGTACTCCTTGTTTGTTAATTGGGTTAGGTCAAAGACACAACAAATTACTAGGCGCACAGAAACTTAAGCCTCTATTACTTGAATTCATGTGCGCTCGTACTGCTTGTTTGTTATTCAGGTTAGGTCAGAGACACAACAAATTACTAGGCGCACAGAATTTCAAGCCTCTATTACCTGAATTCATGTTCGCCTAGTACTGCTTGTTTGTTATTTAGGTTAGGTCAGAGACACAACAAATTACTAGGCGCAGACAAACTCAAGCCTTTATTACTTGAATTCATGTGCGCCTAGTACTGCTTGTTTATTAATTAGGTTAGTACAGAGACACAACAAATTACTAGGCGCACAGAAACTCAAGCCTCTATTACTTGAATTCATGTGCGCCTAGTACTGCTTGTTTGTTAATTAGGTTAGTTCAGAGACACAATAAATTACTAGGCGCACAGAAACTCAAGCCTCTATTACTTGAATTCATGTGTGCCTAGTACTGCCTGTTTGTTATTCAGGTTAGGTCAGAGACACAACTAATTACTAGGCGCACAAAAACTCAAGCCTCTATTACTTGAATTCATGTGCGCCTAGTACTACTTGTTCAGATAGGTATGGTTAGAAAAAAATATTTTATGCCTTTAGGGTCAATTTTAACTCGTGTGAGTAGGGCGGAACCAAGGAAAGATTTATTTACCTTAAAAAACAGTTTCAGAATGAGTCATGTTAAGGCAGAGTAAAAACTGTCTGGTTGCGTTTGAATAGATCAGAGACACGCAACAAATGTTATTGGCGCCCAGAAACTCAAGCTTCTATCTATTACTTGAGTTTATGTGCGCCTAGTACTCCTTGTTTGTTTATTAGGTTAGGTCAAACACACAACAAATTACTAGGCGCACAGAAACTCAAGCCTTTATAACTAGCATTCATGTGCGCCTAGTACTGCTTGTTTATTAATTAGGTTAGTTTAGAGACACAACAAATTACTAGGCGGACAGAAACTCAAGCCTCTATTACTTTAATTCATGTGCGCCTAGTACTACTTGTTCAGATAGGTATGGTTAGAAAAAATATTTGTCGCCTTTAGGGTCAATTTTAACTCGTGTGAGTAGGGCGGAACCAAGAAGAGATTTATTTACCTGTAAAACAGTTTCAGAATGAGTCATATTAAGGCAGAGTTAAAACTGTCTGGTTGCGTTTGATAAGGTCAGAGACACGCAACAAATGTTATAGGCGCCCAGAAATTCAAGCTTTTATCTATCACTTCAGTTTATGTGCGCCTTTTCGTTGCGCTTTCTCTTATGAACCTATGCGGTATCATGAGACGGTTGGGACGTGAGTTTATGTGCGCCTGGTACTCCTTGTTTGTTTTTTAGGTTAGGTCAAAGACACAACCAATTACTAGGCGCACAGAAACTCAAGCCTTTATTACTTGAATTCATGTGCGCCTAGTACTGCTTGTTTGTTAAGTAGGTTAAGTCAGAGACACCACAAATTACAAAACGCCCAGAAACTCAAGCTTTTATCTGTTACTCGAGTTTATGTGCGCCTAGTACTGCTTGTTCAGATAGGTATGGTTAGAAAAAATATTTGTCGCCTTTAAGGGTCAATTTTAACTCGTGTGAGTAGGGCGGAACCAAGAAGAGATTTATTTACCTGTAAAACAGTTTCAGAATGAGTCATATTAAGGCAGAGTTAAAACTGTCTGGTTGTGTTTGATAAGGTCAGAGACACGCAACAAATGTTATAGGCGCCCAGAAGCTCAAGCTTTTATATATTACTTGAGTTTATGTGCGCTTAGTACTCCTTGTTTGTTAATTGGGTTAGGTCAAAGACACAACAAATTACTAGGCGCACAGAAACTTAAGCCTCTATTACTTGAATTCATGTGCGCTCAGTACTGCTTGTTTGTTATTCAGGTTAGGTCAGAGACACAACAAATTACTAGGCGCACAGAATTTCAAGCCTCTATTACCTGAATTCATGTTCGCCTAGTACTGCTTGTTTGTTATTTAGGTTAGGTCAGAGACACAACAAATTACTAGGCGCACACAAACTCAAGCCTTTATTACTTGAATTCATGTGCGCCTAGTACTGCTTGTTTATTAATTAGGTTAGTACAGAGACACAACAAATTACTAGGCGCACAGAAACTCAAGCCTCTATTACATGAATTCATGTGCGCCTAGTACTGCTTGTTTGTTAATGAGGTTAGTTCAGAGACACAATAAATTACTAGGCGCACAGAAACTCAAGCCTCTATTACTTGAATTCATGTGTGCCTAGTACTGCTTGTTTGTTATTCAGGTTAGGTCAAAGACACAACTAATTACTAGGCGCACAAAAACTCAAGCCTCTATTACTTGAATTCATGTGCGCCTAGTACTACTAGTTCAGATAGGTATGGTTAGAAAAAAATATTTTATGCCTTTAGGATCAATTTTAACTCGTGTGAGTAGGGCGGAACCAAGGAGAGATTTATTTACTTTAAAAACAGTTTCAGAATGAGTCATGTTAAGGCAGAGTAAAAACTGTCTGATGCGTTTGAATAGATCAGAGACACGCAACAAATGTTATTGGCGCCCAGAAACTCAAGCTTCTATCTATTACTTGAGTTTATGTGCGCCTAGTACTCCTTGTTTGTTTATTAGGTTAGGTCAAACACACAACAAATTACTAGGCGCACAGAAACTCAAGCCTTTATAACTAGCATTCATGTGCGCCTAGTACTGCTTGTTTATTAATTAGGTTAGTTCAGAGACACAACAAATTACTAGGCGGACAGAAACTCAAGCCTCTATTACATGAATTCATGTGCGCCTAATACTGCTTGTTTGTTAATGAGGTTAGTTCAGAGACACAATAAATTACTAGGCGCACAGAAACTCAAGCCTCTATTACTTGAATTCATGTGTGCCTAGTACTGCTTGTTTGTTATTCAGGTTAGGTCAAAGACACAACTAATTACTAGGCGCACAAAAACTCAAGCCTCTATTACTTGAATTCATGTGCGCCTAGTACTACTAGTTCAGATAGGTATGGTTAGAAAAAAATATTTTATGCCTTTAGGATCAATTTTAACTCGTGTGAGTAGGGCGGAACCAAGGAGAGATTTATTTACCTTAAAAACAGTTTCAGAATGAGTCATGTTAAGGCAGAGTAAAAACTGTCTGATGCGTTTGAATAGATCAGAGACACGCAACAAATGTTATTGGCGCCCAGAAACTCAAGCTTCTATCTATTACTTGAGTTTATGTGCGCCTAGTACTCCTTGTTTGTTTATTAGGTTAGGTCAAACACACAACAAATTACTAGGCGCACAGAAACTCAAGCCTTTATAACTAGCATTCATGTGCGCCTAGTACTGCTTGTTTATTAATTAGGTTAGTTCAGAGACACAACAAATTACTATGCGCACAGAAACTCAAGCCTCCATTACTTGAATTCATGTGCGCCTAGTACTGCTTGTTCGTTAATTAGGTTAGGTCAGAGACACAATAAATTACTAGGCGCACAGAAACTTAAGCCTCTATTACTTGAATTCATGTTCGCCTTGTACTGCTTGTTTGTTATTTAGGTTAGGTCAGAGACACAACAAATTACTAGGCGCACAGAAACTCAAGCCTCCATTACTTGAATTCATGTGCGCCTAGTACTGCTTGTTCGGTAATTAGGTTAGGTCAGAGACACAACAAATTACTAGGCGCACAGAAACTTAAGCCTCTATTACTTGAATTCATGTGCGCTCAGTACTGCTTGTTTGTTTTTCAGGTTAGGTCAGAGACACAACAAATTACTAGGCGCAGTAATTTGTTGTCTCTGACCTAACCTAAATAACAAACAAGGAGTACTAGGCGCACATAAACTCAAGTAATAGATAGAAGCTTGAGTTTCTGGGCGCCTTTAACATTTGTTGCGTGTCTCTGACCTTATCAAACGCAACCAGACAGTTTTTACTCTGCCTTAACATGACTCATCCTGAAACTGTTTTTAAGGTAAATAAATCTCTCCTTGGTTCCGCCCTACTCACACGAGTTAAAATTGACCCTAAAGGCATAAAATAATTTTTTCTAACCATACCTATCTGAACTAGTAGTACTAGGCGCACATGAATTCAAGTAATAGAGGCTTGAGTTTTTGTGCGCCTAGTAATTAGTTGTGTCTCTGACCTAACCTGAATAACAAACAAGCAGTACTAGGCACACATGAATTCAAGTAATAGAGGCTTGAGTTTCTGTGCGCCTAGTAATTTATTGTGTCTCTGAACTAACGTAATTAACAAACAAGCAGTACTAGGCGCACATGAATTCAAGTAATAGAGGCTTGAGTTTCTGTGCGCCTAGTAATTTGTTGTGTCTCTGTACTAACCTAATTAATAAACAAGCAGTACGAGGCGCACATGAATTCAAGAAATAAAGGCTTGAGTTTGTCAAGTTATAGAGGCTTGAGTTTCTGTGCGCCTAGTAATTTGTGGTGTCTCTGACCTAACCTAATTAACAAACAAGGAGTACTAGGCGCACATAAACTCAAGTAATAGATAGAAGCTTGAGTTTCTGGGCGCCTATAACATTTGTTGCGTGTCTCTGACCTTATCAAACGCAACCAGACAGTTTTAACTCTGCCTTAATATGACTCATTCTGAAACTGTTTTACAGGTAAATAAATCTCTTCTTGGTTCCGCCCTACTCACACGAGTTAAAATTGACCCTAAAGGCGACAAATTTTTTTTCCAACCATACCTATCTGAACAAGCAGTACTAGGCGCACATGAATTCAAGTAATAGAGGCTTGAGTTTCTGTGCGCCTAGTAATTTGTGGTGTCTCTGACCAAACCTAATTAACAAACAAGCAGTACTAGGCGCATATGAATTCAAGTAATAGAGGCTTGAGTTTCTGTGCGCCTAGTAATTTGTTGTGTCTCTGAACTAACCTAATTAACAAACAAGCAATACTAGGCGCACATGAATTCAAGTAATAGAGGCTTGAGTTTCTGTGCGCCTAGTAATTTGTTGTGTCTCTGACCAAACCTAATTAACAAACAAGCAGTACTAGGCGCATATGAATTCAAGTAATAGAGGCTTGAGTTTCTGTGCGCCTAGTAATTTGTTGTGTCTCTGAACTAACCTAATTAACAAACAAGCAATACTAGGCGCACATGAATTCAAGTAATAGAGGCTTGAGTTTCTGTGCGCCTAGTAATTTGTTGTGTCTCTGAACTAACCTTATTAACAAACAAGCTGTACTAGGCGCACATGAATTCAAGTAATAGAGGCTTAAGTTTCTGTGCGCCTAGGAATTTTGAACAAGTAGTACTAGGCGCACATGAATTCAAGTAATAGAGGCTTGAGTTTCTGTGCGCCTAGTAATTTTGAACAAGTAGAACTAGGCGCACATGAAATCAAGTAATAGAGGCTTGAGTTTCTGTGCGCCTAGTAATTTGTTGTAACTCTGAAGTAACCTTATTAACAAACAAGCTGTACTAGGCGCACATGAATTCAAGTAATAGAGGCTTGAGTTTCTGTGCGCCGAGTAATTTTGAACAAGTAGTACTAGGCGCACATGAATTCAAGTAATAGAGGCTTGAGCTTCTGTGCGCCTAGTAATTTGTTGTGTCTCTGAACTAACCTTATTAACAAACAAGCTGTACTAGGCGCACATGAATTCAAGTAATAGAGGCTTAAGTTTCTGTGCGCTTAGGAATTTTGAACAAGTAGTACTAGGCGCACATGAATTCAAGTAATAGAGGCTTGAGTTTCTGTGCGCCTAGTAATTTGTTGTGTCTCTAACCTATCCTAATTAACAAACAAGCAATACTAGGCGCACATGAATTCAAGTAATAGAGGCTTGAGTTTCTGTGCGCCTAGTAATTTGTTGTGTCTCTGAACTAACCTTATTAACAAACAAGCTGTACTAGGCGCACATGAATTCAAGTAATAGAGGCTTAAGTTTCTGTGCGCCTAGGAATTTTGAACAAGTAGTACTAGGCGCACATGAATTCAAGTAATAGAGGCTTGAGTTTCTGTGCGCCGAGTAATTTTGAACAAGTAGTACTAGGCGCACATGAATTCAAGTAATAGAGGCTTGAGCTTCTGTGCGCCTTGTAATTTGTTGTGTCTCTGAACTAACCTTATTAACAAACAAGCAGTACTAGGCGCACATGAATTCAAGTAATAGAGGCTTGAGTTTCTGTGCGCCTAGTAATTTTGAACAAGTAGTACTAGGCGCACATGAATTCAAGTAATAGAGGCTTGAGTTTCTGTGCGCCTAGTAATTTGTTGTGTCTCTAACCTATCCTAATTATCAAACAAGCAATACTAGGCGCACATGAATTCAAGTAATAGAGGCTTGAGTTTCTGTGCGCCTAGTAATTTGTTGTGTCACTGACCTAACCTAAATAACAAACCAGCAGTACTAGGCGCACATGAATTCAAGTAATAGAGGCTTGAGTTTCTGTGCGCCTAGTAATTTGTTGTGTCTCTGAACTAACCTTATTAACAAACAAGCAGTACTAGGCGCACATGAATTCAAGTAATAGAGGCTTGAGTTTCTGTGCGCCTAGTAATTTTGAACAAGTAGTACTAGGCGCACATGAATTCAAGTAATAGAGGCTTGAGTTTCTGTGCGCCGAGTAATTTTGAACAAGTAGTACTAGGCGCACATGAATTCAAGTAATAGAGGCTTGAGTTTCTGTGCGCCTAGTAATTTGTTGTGTCTCTGAACTAACCTTATTAACAAACAAGCTGTACTAGGCGCACATGAATTCAAGTAATAGAGGCTTGAGTTTCTGTGCGCCTAGTAATTTTGAACAAGTAGTACTAGGCGCACATGAATTCAAGTAATAGAGGGTTGAGTTTCTGTGCGCCTAGTAATTTGTTGTGTCTCTAACCTATCCTAATTAACAAACAAGCAATACTAGGCGCACATGAATTCAAGTAATAGAGGCTTGAGTTTCTGTGCGCCTAGTAATTTGTTGTGTCTCTGACCTAACCTAAATAACAAACCAGCAGTACTAGGCGCACATGAATTCAAGTAATAGAGGCTTGAGTTTCTGTGCGCCTAGTAATTTTGAACAAGTAGTACTAGGCGCACATGAATTCAAGTAATAGAGGCCTGAGTTTCTGTGCGCCTAGTAATTTTGAACAAGTAGTACTAGGCGCACATGAATTCAAGTAATAGAGGCTTGAGTTTCTGTTCGCCGAGTAATTTTGAACAAGTAGTACTAGGCGCACATGAATTCAAGTAATAGAGGCCTGAGTTTCTGTGCGCCTAGTAATTTTGAACAAGTAGTACTAGGCGCACATGAATTCAAGTAATAGAGGCTTGAGTTTCTGTGCGCCTAGTAATTTTGAACAAGTAGTACTAGGCGCACATGAATTCAAGTAATAGAGGCTTGAGTTTCTGTGCGCCTAGTAATTTGTTGTGTCTCTGAACTAACCTTATTAACAAACAAGCAGTACTAGGCGCACATGAATTCAAGTAATAGAGGCTTGAGTTTCTGTGCGCCTAGTAATTTTGAACAAGTAGTACTAGGCGCACATGCATTCAAGTAATAGAGGCCTGAGTTTCTGTGCGCCTAGTAATTTTGAACAAGTAGTACTAGGCGCACATGAATTCAAGTAATAGAGGCTTGAGTTTCTGTGCGCCGAGTAATTTTGAACAAGTAGTACTAGGCGCACATGAATTCAAGTAATAGAGGCTTGAGTTTCTGTGCGCCTAGTAATTTGTTGTGTCTCTGAACTAACCTTATTAACAAACAAGCTGTACTAGGCGCACATGAATTCAAGTAATAGAGGCTTAAGTTTCTGTGCGCCTAGGAATTTTGAACAAGTAGTACTAGGCGCACATGAATTCAAGTAATAGAGGCTTGAGTTTCTGTGCGCCTAGTAATTTTGAACAAGTAGTACTAGGTGCACATGAATTCAAGTAACAGAGGCTTGAGTTTCTTTGCGCCTAGTATTTTGTTGTCTCTGAACTAACCTTATTAACAAACAAGCAGAACTAGGCGCACATGAATTCAAGTAATAGAGGCTTGAGTTTCTGTGCGCCTAGTAATTTTGAACAAGTAGTACTAGGCACACATGAATTCAAGTAATAGAGGCTTGAGTTTCTGTGCGCCTAGTAATTGGTTGTGTCTCTAACCTATCCCAATTAACAAACAAGCAATACTAGGCGCACATGAATTCAAGTAATAGAGGCTTGAGTTTCTGTGCGCCTAGTAATTTTGAACAAGTAGTACTAGGCGCACATGAATTCAACTAATAGAGGCTTGAGTATCTGTGCGCCTAGTAATTTGTTGTGTCTCTGAACTTACCTTATTAATAAACAAGCAGTACTAGGCGCACATGAATTTAAGTAATAGAGGCTTGAGTTTCTGTGCGCCTAGTAATTTGTTGTGTCTCTGAACTTACCTTATTAACAAACAAGCAGTACTAGGCGCATATGAATTCAAGTAATAGAGGCTTGAGTTTCTGTGCGCCTAGTAATTTTGAACAAGTAGAACTAGGCGCACATGAAATCAAGTAATAGAGGCTTGAGTTTCTGTGCGCCTAGTAATTTGTTGTATCTCTGAAGTAACCTTATTAACAAACAAGCTGTACTAGGCGCACATGAATTCAAGTAATAGAGGCTTGAGTTTCTGTGCGCCGAGTAATTATGAACAAGTAGTACTAGGCGCACATGAATTCAAGTAATAGAGGCTTGAGCTTCTGTGCGCCTAGTAATTTGTTGTGTCTCTGAACTAACCTTATTAACAAACAAGCTGTACTAGGCGCACATGAATTCAAGTAATAGAGGCTTAAGTTTCTGTGCGCTTAGGAATTTTGAACAAGTAGTACTAGGCGCACATGAATTCAAGTAATAGAGGCTTGAGTTTCTGTGCGCCTAGTAATTTGTTGTGTCTCTGAACTAACCTTATTAACAAACAAGCAGTACTAGGCGCACATGAATTCAAGTAATAGAGGCTTGAGTTTCTGTGCGCCTAGTAATTTTGAACAAGTAGTACTAGGCGCACATGAATTCAAGTAATAGAGGCTTGAGTTTCTGTGCGCCTAGTAATTTGTTGTGTCTCTAACCTATCCTAATTATCAAACAAGCAATACTAGGCGCACATGAATTCAAGTAATAGAGGCTTGAGTTTCTGTGCGCCTAGTAATTTGTTGTGTCACTGACCTAACCTAAATAACAAACCAGCAGTACTAGGCGCACATGAATTCAAGTAATAGAGGCTTGAGTTTCTGTGCGCCTAGTAATTTGTTGTGTCTCTGAACTAACCTTATTAACAAACAAGCAGTACTAGGCGCACATGAATTCAAGTAATAGAGGCTTGAGTTTCTGTGCGCCTAGTAATTTTGAACAAGTAGTACTAGGCGCACATGAATTCAAGTAATAGAGGCTTGAGTTTCTGTGCGCCGAGTAATTTTGAACAAGTAGTACTAGGCGCACATGAATTCAAGTAATAGAGGCTTGAGTTTCTGTGCGCCTAGTAATTTGTTGTGTCTCTGAACTAACCTTATTAACAAACAAGCTGTACTAGGCGCACATGAATTCAAGTAATAGAGGCAAGAGTTTCTGTGCGCCTAGTAATTTTGAACAAGTAGTACTAGGCGCACATGAATTCAAGTAATAGAGGGTTGAGTTTCTGTGCGCCTAGTAATTTGTTGTGTCTCTAACCTATCCTAATTAACAAACAAGCAATACTAGGCGCACATGAATTCAAGTAATAGAGGCTTGAGTTTCTGTGCGCCTAGTAATTTGTTGTGTCTCTGACCTAACCTAAATAACAAACCAGCAGTACTAGGCGCACATGAATTCAAGTAATAGAGGCTTGAGTTTCTGTGCGCCTAGTAATTTTGAACAAGTAGTACTAGGCGCACATGAATTCAAGTAATAGAGGCCTGAGTTTCTGTGCGCCTAGTAATTTTGAACAAGTAGTACTAGGCGCACATGAATTCAAGTAATAGAGGCTTGAGTTTCTGTTCGCCGAGTAATTTTGAACAAGTAGTACTAGGCGCACATGAATTCAAGTAATAGAGGCTTGAGTTTCTGTGCGCCTAGTAATTTGTTGTGTCTCTGAACTAACCTTATTAACAAACAAGCTGTACTAGGCGCACATGAATTCAAGTAATAGAGGCTTAAGTTTCTGTGCGCCTAGTAATTGGTTGTGTCTCTAACCTATCCCAATTAACAAACAAGCAATACTAGGCGCACATGAATTCAAGTAATAGAGGCTTGAGTTTCTGTGCGCCTAGTAATTTTGAACAAGTAGTACTAGGCGCACATGAATTCAAGTAATAGAGGCTTGAGTTTCTGTGCGCCTAGTAATTTGTTGTGTCTCTGAACTAACCTTATTAACAAACAAGCAGTACTAGGCGCACATGAATTCAAGTAATAGAGGCTTGAGTTTCTGTGCGCCTAGTAATTTTGAACAAGTAGTACTAGGCGCACATGCATTCAAGTAATAGAGGCCTGAGTTTCTGTGCGCCTAGTAATTTTGAACAAGTAGTACTAGGCGCACATGAATTTAAGTAATAGAGGCTTGAGTTTCTGTGCGCCGAGTAATTTTGAACAAGTAGTACTAGGCGCACATGAATTCAAGTAATAGAGGCTTGAGTTTCTGTGCGCCTAGTAATTTGTTGTGTCTCTGAACTAACCTTATTAACAAACAAGCTGTACTAGGCGCACATGAATTCAAGTAATAGAGGCTTAAGTTTCTGTGCGCCTAGGAATTTTGAACAAGTAGTACTAGGCGCACATGAATTCAAGTAATAGAGGCTTGAGTTTCTGTGCGCCTAGTAATTTTGAACAAGTAGTACTAGGTGCACATGAATTCAAGTAACAGAGGCTTGAGTTTCTTTGCGCCTAGTATTTTGTTGTCTCTGAACTAACCTTATTAACAAACAAGCAGAACTAGGCGCACATGAATTCAAGTAATAGAGGCTTGAGTTTCTGTGCGCCTAGTAATTTTGAACAAGTAGTACTAGGCACACATGAATTCAAGTAATAGAGGCTTGAGTTTCTGTGCGCCTAGTAATTGGTTGTGTCTCTAACCTATCCCAATTAACAAACAAGCAATACTAGGCGCACATGAATTCAAGTAATAGAGGCTTGAGTTTCTGTGCGCCTAGTAATTTTGAACAAGTAGTACTAGGCGCACATGAATTCAACTAATAGAGGCTTGAGTATCTGTGCGCCTAGTAATTTGTTGTGTCTCTGAACTTACCTTATTAATAAACAAGCAGTACTAGGCGCACATGAATTTAAGTAATAGAGGCTTGAGTTTCTGTGCGCCTAGTAATTTGTTGTGTCTCTGAACTTACCTTATTAACAAACAAGCAGTACTAGGCGCATATGAATTCAAGTAATAGAGGCTTGAGTTTCTGTGCGCCTAGTAATTTTGAACAAGTAGAACTAGGCGCACATGAAATCAAGTAATAGAGGCTTGAGTTTCTGTGCGCCTAGTAATTTGTTGTATCTCTGAAGTAACCTTATTAACAAACAAGCTGTACTAGGCGCACATGAATTCAAGTAATAGAGGCTTGAGTTTCTGTGCGCCGAGTAATTATGAACAAGTAGTACTAGGCGCACATGAATTCAAGTAATAGAGGCTTGAGCTTCTGTGCGCCTAGTAATTTGTTGTGTCTCTGAACTAACCTTATTAACAAACAAGCTGTACTAGGCGCACATGAATTCAAGTAATAGAGGCTTAAGTTTCTGTGCGCTTAGGAATTTTGAACAAGTAGTACTAGGCGCACATGAATTCAAGTAATAGAGGCTTGAGTTTCTGTGCGCCTAGTAATTTGTTGTGTCTCTGAACTAACCTTATTAACAAACAAGCAGTACTAGGCGCACATGAATTCAAGTAATAGAGGCTTGAGTTTCTGTGCGCCTAGTAATTTTGAACAAGTAGTACTAGGCGCACATGAATTCAAGTAATAGAGGCTTGAGTTTCTGTGCGCCTAGTAATTTGTTGTGTCTCTAACCTATCCTAATTATCAAACAAGCAATACTAGGCGCACATGAATTCAAGTAATAGAGGCTTGAGTTTCTGTGCGCCTAGTAATTTGTTGTGTCACTGACCTAACCTAAATAACAAACCAGCAGTACTAGGCGCACATGAATTCAAGTAATAGAGGCTTGAGTTTCTGTGCGCCTAGTAATTTGTTGTGTCTCTGAACTAACCTTATTAACAAACAAGCAGTACTAGGCGCACATGAATTCAAGTAATAGAGGCTTGAGTTTCTGTGCGCCTAGTAATTTTGAACAAGTAGTACTAGGCGCACATGAATTCAAGTAATAGAGGCTTGAGTTTCTGTGCGCCGAGTAATTTTGAACAAGTAGTACTAGGCGCACATGAATTCAAGTAATAGAGGCTTGAGTTTCTGTGCGCCTAGTAATTTGTTGTGTCTCTGAACTAACCTTATTAACAAACAAGCTGTACTAGGCGCACATGAATTCAAGTAATAGAGGCAAGAGTTTCTGTGCGCCTAGTAATTTTGAACAAGTAGTACTAGGCGCACATGAATTCAAGTAATAGAGGGTTGAGTTTCTGTGCGCCTAGTAATTTGTTGTGTCTCTAACCTATCCTAATTAACAAACAAGCAATACTAGGCGCACATGAATTCAAGTAATAGAGGCTTGAGTTTCTGTGCGCCTAGTAATTTGTTGTGTCTCTGACCTAACCTAAATAACAAACCAGCAGTACTAGGCGCACATGAATTCAAGTAATAGAGGCTTGAGTTTCTGTGCGCCTAGTAATTTTGAACAAGTAGTACTAGGCGCACATGAATTCAAGTAATAGAGGCCTGAGTTTCTGTGCGCCTAGTAATTTTGAACAAGTAGTACTAGGCGCACATGAATTCAAGTAATAGAGGCTTGAGTTTCTGTTCGCCGAGTAATTTTGAACAAGTAGTACTAGGCGCACATGAATTCAAGTAATAGAGGCCTGAGTTTCTGTGCGCCTAGTAATTTTGAACAAGTAGTACTAGGCGCACATGAATTCAAGTAATAGAGGCTTGAGTTTCTGTGCGCCTAGTAATTTTGAACAAGTAGTACTAGGCGCACATGAATTCAAGTAATAGAGGCTTGAGTTTCTGTGCGCCTAGTAATTTGTTGTGTCTCTGAACTAACCTTATTAACAAACAAGCAGTACTAGGCGCACATGAATTCAAGTAATAGAGGCTTGAGTTTCTGTGCGCCTAGTAATTTTGAACAAGTAGTACTAGGCGCACATGCATTCAAGTAATAGAGGCCTGAGTTTCTGTGCGCCTAGTAATTTTGAACAAGTAGTACTAGGCGCACATGAATTCAAGTAATAGAGGCTTGAGTTTCTGTGCGCCGAGTAATTTTGAACAAGTAGTACTAGGCGCACATGAATTCAAGTAATAGAGGCTTGAGTTTCTGTGCGCCTAGTAATTTGTTGTGTCTCTGAACTAACCTTATTAACAAACAAGCTGTACTAGGCGCACATGAATTCAAGTAATAGAGGCTTAAGTTTCTGTGCGCCTAGGAATTTTGAACAAGTAGTACTAGGCGCACATGAATTCAAGTAATAGAGGCTTGAGTTTCTGTGCGCCTAGTAATTTTGAACAAGTAGTACTAGGTGCACATGAATTCAAGTAACAGAGGCTTGAGTTTCTTTGCGCCTAGTAATTTGTTGTGTCTCTGAACTAACCTTATTAACAAACAAGCAGTACTAGGCGCACATGAATTCAAGTAATAGAGGCTTGAGTTTCTGTGCGCCTAGTAATTTTGAACAAGTAGTACTAGGCGCACATGAATTGAAGTAATAGAGGCTTGAGTTTCTGTGCGCCTAGTAATTTGTTGTGTCTCTGAACTAACCTAATTAACAAACAAGCAATACTAGGCGCACATGAATTCAAGTAATAGAGGCTTGAGTTTCTGTGCGCCTAGTAATTCGTTGTGTCTCTGAACTAACCTTTTTAACAAACAAGCAGTACTAGGCGCACATGAATTCAAGTAATAGAGACTTTAGTTTCTGTGCGCCTAGTAATTTGTTGTGTCTCTGAACTAACTTTATTACCAACAAGCAGTACTAGGCGCACATGAATTCAAGTAATAGAGGCCTGAGTTTCTGTGCGCCTAGTAATTTTGAACAAGTAGTACTAGGCGCACATGAATTCAAGTAATAGAGGCTTGAGTTTCTGTTTGCCGAGTAATTTTGAACAAGTAGTACTAGGCGCACATGAATTCAAGTAATAGAGGCCTGAGTTTCTGTGCGCCTAGTAATTTTGAACAAGTAGTACTAGGCGCACATGAATTCAAGTAATAGAGGCTTGAGTTTCTGTTTGCCGAGTAATTTTGAACAAGTAGTACTAGGCGCACATGAATTCAAGTAATAGAGGCCTGAGTTTCTGTGCGCCTAGTAATTTTGAACAAGTAGTACTAGGCGCACATGAATTCAAGTAATAGAGGCTTGAGTTTCTGTGCGCCTAGTAATTTTGAACAAGTAGTACTAGGCGCACATGAATTCAAGTAATAGAGGCTTGAGTTTCTGTGCGCCGAGTAATTTTGAACAAGTAGTACTAGGCGCACATGAATTCAGGTAATAGAGGCTTGAGTTTCTGTGCGCCTAGTAATTTGTTGTGTCTCTGAACTAACCTTATTAACAAACAAGCAGTACTAGGCGCACATGAATTCAAGTAATAGAGGCTTGAGTTTCTGTGCGCCTAGTAATTTTGAACAAGTAGTACAAGGCGCACATGCATTCAAGTAATAGAAGCCTGAGTTTCTGTGCGCCTAGTAATTTTGAACAAGTAGTACTAGGCGCACATGAATTCAAGTAATAGAGGCTTGAGTTTCTGTGCGCCGAGTAATTTTGAACAAGTAGTACTAGGCGCACATGAATTCAAGTAATAGAGGCTTGAGTTTCTGTGCGCCTAGTAATTTGTTGTGTCTCTGAACTAACCTTATTAACAAACAAGCTGTACTAGGCGCACATGAATTCAAGTAATAGAGGCTTAAGTTTCTGTGCGCTTAGGAATTTTGAACAAGTAGTACTAGGCGCACATGAATTCAAGTAATAGAGGCTTGAGTTTCTGTGCGCCTAGTAATTTTGAACAAGTAGTACTAGGTGCACATGAATTCAAGTAACAGAGGCTTGAGTTTCTTTGCGCCTAGTAATTTGTTGTGTCTCTGAACTAACCTTATTAACAAACAAGCAGTACTAGGCGCACATGAATTCAAGCAATAGAGGCTTGAGTTTCTGTGCGCCTAGTAATTTTGAACAAGTAGTACTAGGCGCACATGAATTCAAGTAATAGAGGCTTTAGTTTCTGTGCGCCTAGTAATTTTGAACAAGTAGTACTAGGCGCACATGAATTCAAGTAATAGAGGCCTGAGTTTCTGTGCGCCTAGTAATTTTGAACAAGTAGTACTAGGCGCACATGAATTCAAGTAATAGAGGCTTGAGTTTCTGTTCGCCGAGTAATTTTGAACAAGTAGTACTAGGCGCACATGAATTCAAGTAATAGAGGCTTGAGTTTCTGTGCGCCTAGTAATTTGTTGTGTCTCTGAACTAACCTTATTAACAAACAAGCAGTACTAGGCGCACATGAATTCAAGTAATAGAGGCTTGAGTTTCTGTGCGCCTAGTAATTTTGAACAAGTAGTACTAGGCGCACATGAATTCAAGTAACAGAGGCCTGAGTTTCTGTGCGCCTAGTAATTTTGAACAAGTAGTACTAGGCGCACATGAATTCAAGTAATAGAGGCTTGAGTTTCTGTTCGCCGAGTAATTTTGAACAAGTAGTACTAGGCGCACATGAATTCAAGTAATAGAGGCTTGAGTTTCTGTGCGCCTAGTAATTTGTTGTGTCTCTGAACTAACCTTATTAACAAACAAGCAGTACTAGGCGCACATGAATTCAAGTAATAGAGGCTTGAGTTTCTGTGCGCCTAGTAATTTTGAACAAGTAGTACTAGGCGCACATGAATTCAAGTAATAGAGGCCTGAGTTTCTGTGCGCCTAGTAATTTTGAACAAGTAGTACTAGGCGCACATGCATTCAAGTAATAGAGGCCTGAGTTTCTGTGCGCCTAGTAATTTTGAACAAGTAGTTCTAGGCGCACATGAATTCAAGTAATAGAGGCTTGAGTTTCTGTGCGCCGAGTAATTTTGAACAAGTAGTACTAGGCGCACATGAATTCAAGTAATAGAGGCTTGAGTTTCTGTGCGCCTAGTAATTTGTTGTGTCTCTGAACTAACCTTATTAACAAACAAGCTGTACTAGGCGCACATGAATTCAAGTAATAGAGGCTTAAGTTTCTGTGCGCCTAGGAATTTTGAACAAGTAGTACTAGGCGCACATGAATTCAAGTAATAGAGGCTTGAGTTTCTGTGCGCCTAGTAATTGGTTGTGTCTCTAACCTATCCTAATTAACAAACAAGCAATACTAGGCGCACATGAATTCAAGTAATAGAGGCTTGAGTTTCTGTGCGCCTAGTAATTTTGAACAAGTAGTACTAGGCGCACATGAATTCAACTAATAGAGGCTTGAGTATCTGTGCGCCTAGTAATTTGTTGTGTCTCTGAACTTACCTTATTAATAAACAAGCAGTACTAGGCGCACATGAATTTAAGTAATAGAGGCTTGAGTTTCTGTGCGCCTAGTAATTTGTTGTGTCTCTGAACTTACCTTATTAACAAACAAGCAGTACTAGGCGCATATGAATTCAAGTAATAGAGGCTTGAGTTTCTGTGCGCCTAGTAATTTTGAACAAGTAGAACTAGGCGCACATGAAATCAAGTAATAGAGGCTTGAGTTTCTGTGCGCCTAGTAATTTGTTGTAACTCTGAAGTAACCTTATTAACAAACAAGCTGTACTAGGCGCACATGAATTCAAGTAATAGAGGCCTGAGTTTCTGTGCGCCTAGTAATTTTGAACAAGTAGTACTAGGCGCACATGAATTCAAGTAATAGAGGCTTGAGTTTCTGTGCGCCTAGTAATTTTGAACAGGTAGTACTAGGCGCACATGAATTCAAGTAATAGAGGCTTGAGTTTCTGTGCGCCTAGTAATTTGTTGTGTCTCTGAACTAACCTTATTAACAAACAAGCAGTACTAGGCGCACATGAATTCAAGTAATAGAGGCTTGAGTTTCTGTGCGCCTAGTAATTTTGAACAAGTAGTACTAGGCGCACATGCATTCAAGTAATAGAGGCCTGAGTTTCTGTGCGCCTAGTAATTTTGAACAAGTAGTACTAGGCGCACATGAATTCAAGTAATAGAGGCTTGAGTTTCTGTGCGCCGAGTAATTTTGAACAAGTAGTACTAGGCGCACATGAATTCAAGTAATAGAGGCTTGAGTTTCTGTGCGCCTAGTAATTTGTTGTGTCTCTGAACTAACCTTATTAACAAACAAGCTGTACTAGGCGCACATGAATTCAAGTAATAGAGGCTTAAGTTTCTGTGCGCCTAGGAATTTTGAACAAGTAGTACTAGGCGCACATGAATTCAAGTAATAGAGGCTTGAGTTTCTGTGCGCCTAGTAATTTTGAACAAGTAGTACTAGGTGCACATGAATTCAAGTAACAGAGGCTTGAGTTTCTTTGCGCCTAGTATTTTGTTGTCTCTGAACTAACCTTATTAACAAACAAGCAGAACTAGGCGCACATGAATTCAAGTAATAGAGGCTTGAGTTTCTGTGCGCCGAGTAATTTTGAACAAGTAGTACTAGGCGCACATGAATTCAGGTAATAGAGGCTTGAGTTTCTGTGCGCCTAGTAATTTGTTGTGTCTCTGAACTAACCTTATTAACAAACAAGCAGTACTAGGCGCACATGAATTCAAGTAATAGAGGCTTGAGTTTCTGTGCGCCTAGTAATTTTGAACAAGTAGTACAAGGCGCACATGCATTCAAGTAATAGAAGCCTGAGTTTCTGTGCGCCTAGTAATTTTGAACAAGTAGTACTAGGCGCACATGAATTCAAGTAATAGAGGCTTGAGTTTCTGTGCGCCGAGTAATTTTGAACAAGTAGTACTAGGCGCACATGAATTCAAGTAATAGAGGCTTGAGTTTCTGTGCGCCTAGTAATTTGTTGTGTCTCTGAACTAACCTTATTAACAAACAAGCTGTACTAGGCGCACATGAATTCAAGTAATAGAGGCTTAAGTTTCTGTGCGCTTAGGAATTTTGAACAAGTAGTACTAGGCGCACATGAATTCAAGTAATAGAGGCTTGAGTTTCTGTGCGCCTAGTAATTTTGAACAAGTAGTACTAGGTGCACATGAATTCAAGTAACAGAGGCTTGAGTTTCTTTGCGCCTAGTAATTTGTTGTGTCTCTGAACTAACCTTATTAACAAACAAGCAGTACTAGGCGCACATGAATTCAAGCAATAGAGGCTTGAGTTTCTGTGCGCCTAGTAATTTTGAACAAGTAGTACTAGGCGCACATGAATTCAAGTAATAGAGGCTTTAGTTTCTGTGCGCCTAGTAATTTTGAACAAGTAGTACTAGGCGCACATGAATTCAAGTAATAGAGGCCTGAGTTTCTGTGCGCCTAGTAATTTTGAACAAGTAGTACTAGGCGCACATGAATTCAAGTAATAGAGGCTTGAGTTTCTGTTCGCCGAGTAATTTTGAACAAGTAGTACTAGGCGCACATGAATTCAAGTAATAGAGGCTTGAGTTTCTGTGCGCCTAGTAATTTGTTGTGTCTCTGAACTAACCTTATTAACAAACAAGCAGTACTAGGCGCACATGAATTCAAGTAATAGAGGCTTGAGTTTCTGTGCGCCTAGTAATTTTGAACAAGTAGTACTAGGCGCACATGAATTCAAGTAACAGAGGCCTGAGTTTCTGTGCGCCTAGTAATTTTGAACAAGTAGTACTAGGCGCACATGAATTCAAGTAATAGAGGCTTGAGTTTCTGTTCGCCGAGTAATTTTGAACAAGTAGTACTAGGCGCACATGAATTCAAGTAATAGAGGCTTGAGTTTCTGTGCGCCTAGTAATTTGTTGTGTCTCTGAACTAACCTTATTAACAAACAAGCAGTACTAGGCGCACATGAATTCAAGTAATAGAGGCTTGAGTTTCTGTGCGCCTAGTAATTTTGAACAAGTAGTACTAGGCGCACATGAATTCAAGTAATAGAGGCCTGAGTTTCTGTGCGCCTAGTAATTTTGAACAAGTAGTACTAGGCGCACATGCATTCAAGTAATAGAGGCCTGAGTTTCTGTGCGCCTAGTAATTTTGAACAAGTAGTTCTAGGCGCACATGAATTCAAGTAATAGAGGCTTGAGTTTCTGTGCGCCGAGTAATTTTGAACAAGTAGTACTAGGCGCACATGAATTCAAGTAATAGAGGCTTGAGTTTCTGTGCGCCTAGTAATTTGTTGTGTCTCTGAACTAACCTTATTAACAAACAAGCTGTACTAGGCGCACATGAATTCAAGTAATAGAGGCTTAAGTTTCTGTGCGCCTAGGAATTTTGAACAAGTAGTACTAGGCGCACATGAATTCAAGTAATAGAGGCTTGAGTTTCTGTGCGCCTAGTAATTGGTTGTGTCTCTAACCTATCCTAATTAACAAACAAGCAATACTAGGCGCACATGAATTCAAGTAATAGAGGCTTGAGTTTCTGTGCGCCTAGTAATTTTGAACAAGTAGTACTAGGCGCACATGAATTCAACTAATAGAGGCTTGAGTATCTGTGCGCCTAGTAATTTGTTGTGTCTCTGAACTTACCTTATTAATAAACAAGCAGTACTAGGCGCACATGAATTTAAGTAATAGAGGCTTGAGTTTCTGTGCGCCTAGTAATTTGTTGTGTCTCTGAACTTACCTTATTAACAAACAAGCAGTACTAGGCGCATATGAATTCAAGTAATAGAGGCTTGAGTTTCTGTGCGCCTAGTAATTTTGAACAAGTAGAACTAGGCGCACATGAAATCAAGTAATAGAGGCTTGAGTTTCTGTGCGCCTAGTAATTTGTTGTAACTCTGAAGTAACCTTATTAACAAACAAGCTGTACTAGGCGCACATGAATTCAAGTAATAGAGGCCTGAGTTTCTGTGCGCCTAGTAATTTTGAACAAGTAGTACTAGGCGCACATGAATTCAAGTAATAGAGGCTTGAGTTTCTGTGCGCCTAGTAATTTTGAACAGGTAGTACTAGGCGCACATGAATTCAAGTAATAGAGGCTTGAGTTTCTGTGCGCCTAGTAATTTGTTGTGTCTCTGAACTAACCTTATTAACAAACAAGCAGTACTAGGCGCACATGAATTCAAGTAATAGAGGCTTGAGTTTCTGTGCGCCTAGTAATTTTGAACAAGTAGTACTAGGCGCACATGCATTCAAGTAATAGAGGCCTGAGTTTCTGTGCGCCTAGTAATTTTGAACAAGTAGTACTAGGCGCACATGAATTCAAGTAATAGAGGCTTGAGTTTCTGTGCGCCGAGTAATTTTGAACAAGTAGTACTAGGCGCACATGAATTCAAGTAATAGAGGCTTGAGTTTCTGTGCGCCTAGTAATTTGTTGTGTCTCTGAACTAACCTTATTAACAAACAAGCTGTACTAGGCGCACATGAATTCAAGTAATAGAGGCTTAAGTTTCTGTGCGCCTAGGAATTTTGAACAAGTAGTACTAGGCGCACATGAATTCAAGTAATAGAGGCTTGAGTTTCTGTGCGCCTAGTAATTTTGAACAAGTAGTACTAGGTGCACATGAATTCAAGTAACAGAGGCTTGAGTTTCTTTGCGCCTAGTATTTTGTTGTCTCTGAACTAACCTTATTAACAAACAAGCAGAACTAGGCGCACATGAATTCAAGTAATAGAGGCTTGAGTTTCTGTGCGCCTAGTAATTTTGAACAAGTAGTACTAGGCACACATGAATTCAAGTAATAGAGGCTTGAGTTTCTGTGCGCCTAGTAATTGGTTGTGTCTCTAACCTATCCTAATTAACAAACAAGCAATACTAGGCGCACATGAATTCAAGTAATAGAGGCTTGAGTTTCTGTGCGCCTAGTAATTTTGAACAAGTAGTACTAGGCGCACATGAATTCAACTAATAGAGGCTTGAGTATCTGTGCGCCTAGTAATTTGTTGTGTCTCTGAACTTACCTTATTAATAAACAAGCAGTACTAGGCGCACATGAATTTAAGTAATAGAGGCTTGAGTTTCTGTGCGCCTAGTAATTTGTTGTGTCTCTGAACTTACCTTATTAACAAACAAGCAGTACTAGGCGCATATGAATTCAAGTAATAGAGGCTTGAGTTTCTGTGCGCCTAGTAATTTTGAACAAGTAGAACTAGGCGCACATGAAATCAAGTAATAGAGGCTTGAGTTTCTGTGCGCCTAGTAATTTGTTGTAACTCTGAAGTAACCTTATTAACAAACAAGCTGTACTAGGCGCACATGAATTCAAGTAATAGAGGCTTGAGTTTCTGTGCGCCGAGTAATTATGAACAAGTAGTACTAGGCGCACATGAATTCAAGTAATAGAGGCTTGAGCTTCTGTGCGCCTAGTAATTTGTTGTGTCTCTGAACTAACCTTATTAACAAACAAGCTGTACTAGGCGCACATGAATTCAAGTAATAGAGGCTTAAGTTTCTGTGCGCTTAGGAATTTTGAACAAGTAGTACTAGGCGCACATGAATTCAAGTAATAGAGGCTTGAGTTTCTGTGCGCCTAGTAATTTGTTGTGTCTCTGAACTAACCTTATTAACAAACAAGCAGTACTAGGCGCACATGAATTCAAGTAATAGAGGCTTGAGTTTCTGTGCGCCTAGTAATTTTGAACAAGTAGTACTAGGCGCACATGAATTCAAGTAATAGAGGCTTGAGTTTCTGTGCGCCTAGTAATTTGTTGTGTCTCTAACCTATCCTAATTATCAAACAAGCAATACTAGGCGCACATGAATTCAAGTAATAGAGGCTTGAGTTTCTGTGCGCCTAGTAATTTGTTGTGTCACTGACCTAACCTAAATAACAAACCAGCAGTACTAGGCGCACATGAATTCAAGTAATAGAGGCTTGAGTTTCTGTGCGCCTAGTAATTTGTTGTGTCTCTGAACTAACCTTATTAACAAACAAGCAGTACTAGGCGCACATGAATTCAAGTAATAGAGGCTTGAGTTTCTGTGCGCCTAGTAATTTTGAACAAGTAGTACTAGGCGCACATGAATTCAAGTAATAGAGGCTTGAGTTTCTGTGCGCCGAGTAATTTTGAACAAGTAGTACTAGGCGCACATGAATTCAAGTAATAGAGGCTTGAGTTTCTGTGCGCCTAGTAATTTGTTGTGTCTCTGAACTAACCTTATTAACAAACAAGCTGTACTAGGCGCACATGAATTCAAGTAATAGAGGCAAGAGTTTCTGTGCGCCTAGTAATTTTGAACAAGTAGTACTAGGCGCACATGAATTCAAGTAATAGAGGGTTGAGTTTCTGTGCGCCTAGTAATTTGTTGTGTCTCTAACCTATCCTAATTAACAAACAAGCAATACTAGGCGCACATGAATTCAAGTAATAGAGGCTTGAGTTTCTGTGCGCCTAGTAATTTGTTGTGTCTCTGACCTAACCTAAATAACAAACCAGCAGTACTAGGCGCACATGAATTCAAGTAATAGAGGCTTGAGTTTCTGTGCGCCTAGTAATTTTGAACAAGTAGTACTAGGCGCACATGAATTCAAGTAATAGAGGCCTGAGTTTCTGTGCGCCTAGTAATTTTGAACAAGTAGTACTAGGCGCACATGAATTCAAGTAATAGAGGCTTGAGTTTCTGTTCGCCGAGTAATTTTGAACAAGTAGTACTAGGCGCACATGAATTCAAGTAATAGAGGCCTGAGTTTCTGTGCGCCTAGTAATTTTGAACAAGTAGTACTAGGCGCACATGAATTCAAGTAATAGAGGCTTGAGTTTCTGTGCGCCTAGTAATTTTGAACAAGTAGTACTAGGCGCACATGAATTCAAGTAATAGAGGCTTGAGTTTCTGTGCGCCTAGTAATTTGTTGTGTCTCTGAACTAACCTTATTAACAAACAAGCAGTACTAGGCGCACATGAATTCAAGTAATAGAGGCTTGAGTTTCTGTGCGCCTAGTAATTTTGAACAAGTAGTACTAGGCGCACATGCATTCAAGTAATAGAGGCCTGAGTTTCTGTGCGCCTAGTAATTTTGAACAAGTAGTACTAGGCGCACATGAATTCAAGTAATAGAGGCTTGAGTTTCTGTGCGCCGAGTAATTTTGAACAAGTAGTACTAGGCGCACATGAATTCAAGTAATAGAGGCTTGAGTTTCTGTGCGCCTAGTAATTTGTTGTGTCTCTGAACTAACCTTATTAACAAACAAGCTGTACTAGGCGCACATGAATTCAAGTAATAGAGGCTTAAGTTTCTGTGCGCCTAGGAATTTTGAACAAGTAGTACTAGGCGCACATGAATTCAAGTAATAGAGGCTTGAGTTTCTGTGCGCCTAGTAATTTTGAACAAGTAGTACTAGGTGCACATGAATTCAAGTAACAGAGGCTTGAGTTTCTTTGCGCCTAGTAATTTGTTGTGTCTCTGAACTAACCTTATTAACAAACAAGCAGTACTAGGCGCACATGAATTCAAGTAATAGAGGCTTGAGTTTCTGTGCGCCTAGTAATTTTGAACAAGTAGTACTAGGCGCACATGAATTGAAGTAATAGAGGCTTGAGTTTCTGTGCGCCTAGTAATTTGTTGTGTCTCTGAACTAACCTAATTAACAAACAAGCAATACTAGGCGCACATGAATTCAAGTAATAGAGGCTTGAGTTTCTGTGCGCCTAGTAATTTGTTGTGTCTCTGAACTAACCTTTTTAACAAACAAGCAGTACTAGGCGCACATGAATTCAAGTAATAGAGACTTTAGTTTCTGTGCGCCTAGTAATTTGTTGTGTCTCTGAACTAACTTTATTACCAACAAGCAGTACTAGGCGCACATGAATTCAAGTAATAGAGGCCTGAGTTTCTGTGCGCCTAGTAATTTTGAACAAGTAGTACTAGGCGCACATGAATTCAAGTAATAGAGGCTTGAGTTTCTGTTTGCCGAGTAATTTTGAACAAGTAGTACTAGGCGCACATGAATTCAAGTAATAGAGGCCTGAGTTTCTGTGCGCCTAGTAATTTTGAACAAGTAGTACTAGGCGCACATGAATTCAAGTAATAGAGGCTTGAGTTTCTGTTTGCCGAGTAATTTTGAACAAGTAGTACTAGGCGCACATGAATTCAAGTAATAGAGGCCTGAGTTTCTGTGCGCCTAGTAATTTTGAACAAGTAGTACTAGGCGCACATGAATTCAAGTAATAGAGGCTTGAGTTTCTGTGCGCCTAGTAATTTTGAACAAGTAGTACTAGGCGCACATGAATTCAAGTAATAGAGGCTTGAGTTTCTGTGCGCCGAGTAATTTTGAACAAGTAGTACTAGGCGCACATGAATTCAGGTAATAGAGGCTTGAGTTTCTGTGCGCCTAGTAATTTGTTGTGTCTCTGAACTAACCTTATTAACAAACAAGCAGTACTAGGCGCACATTAATTCAAGTAATAGAGGCTTGAGTTTCTGTGCGCCTAGTAATTTTGAACAAGTAGTACAAGGCGCACATGCATTCAAGTAATAGAAGCCTGAGTTTCTGTGCGCCTAGTAATTTTGAACAAGTAGTACTAGGCGCACATGAATTCAAGTAATAGAGGCTTGAGTTTCTGTGCGCCGAGTAATTTTGAACAAGTAGTACTAGGCGCACATGAATTCAAGTAATAGAGGCTTGAGTTTCTGTGCGCCTAGTAATTTGTTGTGTCTCTGAACTAACCTTATTAACAAACAAGCTGTACTAGGCGCACATGAATTCAAGTAATAGAGGCTTAAGTTTCTGTGCGCTTAGGAATTTTGAACAAGTAGTACTAGGCGCACATGAATTCAAGTAATAGAGGCTTGAGTTTCTGTGCGCCTAGTAATTTTGAACAAGTAGTACTAGGTGCACATGAATTCAAGTAACAGAGGCTTGAGTTTCTTTGCGCCTAGTAATTTGTTGTGTCTCTGAACTAACCTTATTAACAAACAAGCAGTACTAGGCGCACATGAATTCAAGCAATAGAGGCTTGAGTTTCTGTGCGCCTAGTAATTTTGAACAAGTAGTACTAGGCGCACATGAATTCAAGTAATAGAGGCTTTAGTTTCTGTGCGCCTAGTAATTTTGAACAAGTAGTACTAGGCGCACATGAATTCAAGTAATAGAGGCCTGAGTTTCTGTGCGCCTAGTAATTTTGAACAAGTAGTACTAGGCGCACATGAATTCAAGTAATAGAGGCTTGAGTTTCTGTTCGCCGAGTAATTTTGAACAAGTAGTACTAGGCGCACATGAATTCAAGTAATAGAGGCTTGAGTTTCTGTGCGCCTAGTAATTTGTTGTGTCTCTGAACTAACCTTATTAACAAACAAGCAGTACTAGGCGCACATGAATTCAAGTAATAGAGGCTTGAGTTTCTGTGCGCCTAGTAATTTTGAACAAGTAGTACTAGGCGCACATGAATTCAAGTAACAGAGGCCTGAGTTTCTGTGCGCCTAGTAATTTTGAACAAGTAGTACTAGGCGCACATGAATTCAAGTAATAGAGGCTTGAGTTTCTGTTCGCCGAGTAATTTTGAACAAGTAGTACTAGGCGCACATGAATTCAAGTAATAGAGGCTTGAGTTTCTGTGCGCCTAGTAATTTGTTGTGTCTCTGAACTAACCTTATTAACAAACAAGCAGTACTAGGCGCACATGAATTCAAGTAATAGAGGCTTGAGTTTCTGTGCGCCTAGTAATTTTGAACAAGTAGTACTAGGCGCACATGAATTCAAGTAATAGAGGCCTGAGTTTCTGTGCGCCTAGTAATTTTGAACAAGTAGTACTAGGCGCACATGCATTCAAGTAATAGAGGCCTGAGTTTCTGTGCGCCTAGTAATTTTGAACAAGTAGTTCTAGGCGCACATGAATTCAAGTAATAGAGGCTTGAGTTTCTGTGCGCCGAGTAATTTTGAACAAGTAGTACTAGGCGCACATGAATTCAAGTAATAGAGGCTTGAGTTTCTGTGCGCCTAGTAATTTGTTGTGTCTCTGAACTAACCTTATTAACAAACAAGCTGTACTAGGCGCACATGAATTCAAGTAATAGAGGCTTAAGTTTCTGTGCGCCTAGGAATTTTGAACAAGTAGTACTAGGCGCACATGAATTCAAGTAATAGAGGCTTGAGTTTCTGTGCGCCTAGTAATTGGTTGTGTCTCTAACCTATCCTAATTAACAAACAAGCAATACTAGGCGCACATGAATTCAAGTAATAGAGGCTTGAGTTTCTGTGCGCCTAGTAATTTTGAACAAGTAGTACTAGGCGCACATGAATTCAACTAATAGAGGCTTGAGTATCTGTGCGCCTAGTAATTTGTTGTGTCTCTGAACTTACCTTATTAATAAACAAGCAGTACTAGGCGCACATGAATTTAAGTAATAGAGGCTTGAGTTTCTGTGCGCCTAGTAATTTGTTGTGTCTCTGAACTTACCTTATTAACAAACAAGCAGTACTAGGCGCATATGAATTCAAGTAATAGAGGCTTGAGTTTCTGTGCGCCTAGTAATTTTGAACAAGTAGAACTAGGCGCACATGAAATCAAGTAATAGAGGCTTGAGTTTCTGTGCGCCTAGTAATTTGTTGTAACTCTGAAGTAACCTTATTAACAAACAAGCTGTACTAGGCGCACATGAATTCAAGTAATAGAGGCTTGAGTTTCTGTGCGCCGAGTAATTTTGAACAAGTAGTAGTAGGCGCACATGAATTCAAGTAATAGAGGCTTGAGCTTCTGTGCGCCTAGTAATTGTTGTGTCTCTGAACTAACCTTATTAACAAACAAGCTGTACTAGGCGCACATGAATTCAAGTAATAGAGGCTTAAGTTTCTGTGCGCTTAGGAATTTTGAACAAGTAGTACTAGGCGCACATGAATTCAAGTAATAGAGGCTTGAGTTTCTGTGCGCCTAGTAATTTTGAACAAGTAGTACTAGGCGCACATGAATTCAAGTAATAGAGGCTTTAGTTTCTGTGCGCCTAGTAATTTTGAACAAGTAGTACTAGGCGCACATAAATTCAAGTAATAGAGGCCTGAGTTTCTGTGCGCCTAGTAATTTTGAACAAGTAGTACTAGGCGCACATGAATTCAAGTAATAGAGGCTTGAGTTTCTGTTCGCCGAGTAATTTTGAACAAGTAGTACTAGGCGCACATGAATTCAAGTAATAGAGGCTTGAGTTTCTGTGCGCCTAGTAATTTGTTGTGTCTCTGAACTAACCTTATTAACAAACAAGCAGTACTAGGCGCACATGAATTCAAGTAATAGAGGCTTGAGTTTCTGTGCGCCTAGTAATTTTGAACAAGTAGTACTAGGCGCACATGAATTCAAGTAACAGAGGCCTGAGTTTCTGTGCGCCTAGTAATTTTGAACAAGTAGTACTAGGCGCACATGAATTCAAGTAATAGAGGCTTGAGTTTCTGTTCGCCGAGTAATTTTTGAACAAGTAGTACTAGGCGCACATGAATTCAAGTAATAGAGGCTTGAGTTTCTGTGCGCCTAGTAATTTGTTGTGTCTCTGAACTAACCTTATTAACAAACAAGCAGTACTAGGCGCACATGAATTCAAGTAATAGAGGCTTGAGTTTCTGTGCGCCTAGTAATTTTGAACAAGTAGTACTAGGCGCACATGAATTCAAGTAATAGAGGCCTGAGTTTCTGTGCGCCTAGTAATTTTGAACAAGTAGTACTAGGCGCACATGCATTCAAGTAATAGAGGCCTGAGTTTCTGTGCGCCTAGTAATTTTGAACAAGTAGTTCTAGGCGCACATGAATTCAAGTAATAGAGGCTTGATTTTCTGTGCGCCGAGTAATTTTGAACAAGTAGTACTAGGCGCACATGAATTCAAGTAATAGAGGCTTGAGTTTCTGTGCGCCTAGTAATTTGTTGTGTCTCTAACCTATCCTAATTATCAAACAAGCAATACTAGGCGCACATGAATTCAAGTAATAGAGGCTTGAGTTTCTGTGCGCCTAGTAATTTGTTGTGTCACTGACCTAACCTAAATAACAAACCAGCAGTACTAGGCGCACATGAATTCAAGTAATAGAGGCTTGAGTTTCTGTGCGCCTAGTAATTTGTTGTGTCTCTGAACTAACCTTATTAACAAACAAGCAGTACTAGGCGCACATGAATTCAAGTAATAGAGGCTTGAGTTTCTGTGCGCCTAGTAATTTTGAACAAGTAGTACTAGACGCACATGAATTCAAGTAATAGAGGCCTGAGTTTCTGTGCGCCTAGTAATTTTGAACAAGTAGTACTAGGCGCACATGCATTCAAGTAATAGAGGCCTGAGTTTCTGTGCGCCTAGTAATTTTGAACAAGTAGTACTAGGCGCACATGAATTCAAGTAATAGAGGCTTGAGTTTCTGTGCGCCTAGTAATTTGTTGTGTCTCTGAACTAACCTTATTAACAAACAAGCTGTACTAGGCGCACATGAATTCAAGTAATAGAGGCTTAAGTTTCTGTGCGCCTAGGAATTTTGAACAAGTAGTACTAGGCGCACATGAATTCAAGTAATAGAGGCTTGAGTTTCTGTGCGCCTAGTAATTTTGAACAAGTAGTACTAGGTGCACATGAATTCAAGTAACAGAGGCTTGAGTTTCTTTGCGCCTAGTAATTTGTTGTCTCTGAACTAACCTTATTAACAAACAAGCAGAACTAGGCGCACATGAATTCAAGTAATAGAGGCTTGAGTTTCTGTGCGCCTAGTAATTTTGAACAAGTAGTACTAGGCACACATGAATTCAAGTAATAGAGGCTTGAGTTTCTGTGCGCCTAGTAATTGGTTGTGTCTCTAACCTATCCTAATTAACAAACAAGCAATACTAGGCGCACATGAATTCAAGTAATAGAGGCTTGAGTTTCTGTGCGCCTAGTAATTTTGAACAAGTAGTACTAGGCGCACATGAATTCAAGTAATAGAGGCTTGAGTTTCTGTGCGCCGAGTAATTTTGAACAAGTAGTACTAGGCGCACATGAATTCAAGTAATAGAGGCTTGAGTTTCTGTGCGCCTAGTAATTTGTTGTGTCTCTGAACTAACCTTATTAACAAACAAGCTGTACTAGGCGCACATGAATTCAAGTAATAGAGGCTTAAGTTTCTGTGCGCTTAGGAATTTTGAACAAGTAGTACTAGGCGCACATGAATTCAAGTAATAGAGGCTTGAGTTTCTGTGCGCCTAGTAATTTTGAACAAGTAGTACTAGGTGCACATGAATTCAAGTAACAGAGGCTTGAGTTTCTTTGCGCCTAGTAATTTGTTGTGTCTCTGAACTAACCTTATTAACAAACAAGCAGTACTAGGCGCACATGAATTCAAGCAATAGAGGCTTGAGTTTCTGTGCGCCTAGTAATTTTGAACAAGTAGTACTAGGCGCACATGAATTCAAGTAATAGAGGCTTTAGTTTCTGTGCGCCTAGTAATTTTGAACAAGTAGTACTAGGCGCACATGAATTCAAGTAATAGAGGCCTGAGTTTCTGTGCGCCTAGTAATTTTGAACAAGTAGTACTAGGCGCACATGAATTCAAGTAATAGAGGCTTGAGTTTCTGTTCGCCGAGTAATTTTGAACAAGTAGTACTAGGCGCACATGAATTCAAGTAATAGAGGCTTGAGTTTCTGTGCGCCTAGTAATTTGTTGTGTCTCTGAACTAACCTTATTAACAAACAAGCAGTACTAGGCGCACATGAATTCAAGTAATAGAGGCTTGAGTTTCTGTGCGCCTAGTAATTTTGAACAAGTAGTACTAGGCGCACATGAATTCAAGTAACAGAGGCCTGAGTTTCTGTGCGCCTAGTAATTTTGAACAAGTAGTACTAGGCGCACATGAATTCAAGTAATAGAGGCTTGAGTTTCTGTTCGCCGAGTAATTTTGAACAAGTAGTACTAGGCGCACATGAATTCAAGTAATAGAGGCTTGAGTTTCTGTGCGCCTAGTAATTTGTTGTGTCTCTGAACTAACCTTATTAACAAACAAGCAGTACTAGGCGCACATGAATTCAAGTAATAGAGGCTTGAGTTTCTGTGCGCCTAGTAATTTTGAACAAGTAGTACTAGGCGCACATGAATTCAAGTAATAGAGGCCTGAGTTTCTGTGCGCCTAGTAATTTTGAACAAGTAGTACTAGGCGCACATGCATTCAAGTAATAGAGGCCTGAGTTTCTGTGCGCCTAGTAATTTTGAACAAGTAGTTCTAGGCGCACATGAATTCAAGTAATAGAGGCTTGAGTTTCTGTGCGCCGAGTAATTTTGAACAAGTAGTACTAGGCGCACATGAATTCAAGTAATAGAGGCTTGAGTTTCTGTGCGCCTAGTAATTTGTTGTGTCTCTGAACTAACCTTATTAACAAACAAGCTGTACTAGGCGCACATGAATTCAAGTAATAGAGGCTTAAGTTTCTGTGCGCCTAGGAATTTTGAACAAGTAGTACTAGGCGCACATGAATTCAAGTAATAGAGGCTTGAGTTTCTGTGCGCCTAGTAATTGGTTGTGTCTCTAACCTATCCTAATTAACAAACAAGCAATACTAGGCGCACATGAATTCAAGTAATAGAGGCTTGAGTTTCTGTGCGCCTAGTAATTTTGAACAAGTAGTACTAGGCGCACATGAATTCAACTAATAGAGGCTTGAGTATCTGTGCGCCTAGTAATTTGTTGTGTCTCTGAACTTACCTTATTAATAAACAAGCAGTACTAGGCGCACATGAATTTAAGTAATAGAGGCTTGAGTTTCTGTGCGCCTAGTAATTTGTTGTGTCTCTGAACTTACCTTATTAACAAACAAGCAGTACTAGGCGCATATGAATTCAAGTAATAGAGGCTTGAGTTTCTGTGCGCCTAGTAATTTTGAACAAGTAGAACTAGGCGCACATGAAATCAAGTAATAGAGGCTTGAGTTTCTGTGCGCCTAGTAATTTGTTGTAACTCTGAAGTAACCTTATTAACAAACAAGCTGTACTAGGCGCACATGAATTCAAGTAATAGAGGCTTGAGTTTCTGTGCGCCGAGTAATTTTGAACAAGTAGTAGTAGGCGCACATGAATTCAAGTAATAGAGGCTTGAGCTTCTGTGCGCCTAGTAATTGTTGTGTCTCTGAACTAACCTTATTAACAAACAAGCTGTACTAGGCGCACATGAATTCAAGTAATAGAGGCTTAAGTTTCTGTGCGCTTAGGAATTTTGAACAAGTAGTACTAGGCGCACATGAATTCAAGTAATAGAGGCTTGAGTTTCTGTGCGCCTAGTAATTTTGAACAAGTAGTACTAGGCGCACATGAATTCAAGTAATAGAGGCTTTAGTTTCTGTGCGCCTAGTAATTTTGAACAAGTAGTACTAGGCGCACATGAATTCAAGTAATAGAGGCCTGAGTTTCTGTGCGCCTAGTAATTTTGAACAAGTAGTACTAGGCGCACATGAATTCAAGTAATAGAGGCTTGAGTTTCTGTTCGCCGAGTAATTTTGAACAAGTAGTACTAGGCGCACATGAATTCAAGTAATAGAGGCTTGAGTTTCTGTGCGCCTAGTAATTTGTTGTGTCTCTGAACTAACCTTATTAACAAACAAGCAGTACTAGGCGCACATGAATTCAAGTAATAGAGGCTTGAGTTTCTGTGCGCCTAGTAATTTTGAACAAGTAGTACTAGGCGCACATGAATTCAAGTAACAGAGGCCTGAGTTTCTGTGCGCCTAGTAATTTTGAACAAGTAGTACTAGGCGCACATGAATTCAAGTAATAGAGGCTTGAGTTTCTGTTCGCCGAGTAATTTTTGAACAAGTAGTACTAGGCGCACATGAATTCAAGTAATAGAGGCTTGAGTTTCTGTGCGCCTAGTAATTTGTTGTGTCTCTGAACTAACCTTATTAACAAACAAGCAGTACTAGGCGCACATGAATTCAAGTAATAGAGGCTTGAGTTTCTGTGCGCCTAGTAATTTTGAACAAGTAGTACTAGGCGCACATGAATTCAAGTAATAGAGGCCTGAGTTTCTGTGCGCCTAGTAATTTTGAACAAGTAGTACTAGGCGCACATGCATTCAAGTAATAGAGGCCTGAGTTTCTGTGCGCCTAGTAATTTTGAACAAGTAGTTCTAGGCGCACATGAATTCAAGTAATAGAGGCTTGATTTTCTGTGCGCCGAGTAATTTTGAACAAGTAGTACTAGGCGCACATGAATTCAAGTAATAGAGGCTTGAGTTTCTGTGCGCCTAGTAATTTGTTGTGTCTCTAACCTATCCTAATTATCAAACAAGCAATACTAGGCGCACATGAATTCAAGTAATAGAGGCTTGAGTTTCTGTGCGCCTAGTAATTTGTTGTGTCACTGACCTAACCTAAATAACAAACCAGCAGTACTAGGCGCACATGAATTCAAGTAATAGAGGCTTGAGTTTCTGTGCGCCTAGTAATTTGTTGTGTCTCTGAACTAACCTTATTAACAAACAAGCAGTACTAGGCGCACATGAATTCAAGTAATAGAGGCTTGAGTTTCTGTGCGCCTAGTAATTTTGAACAAGTAGTACTAGACGCACATGAATTCAAGTAATAGAGGCCTGAGTTTCTGTGCGCCTAGTAATTTTGAACAAGTAGTACTAGGCGCACATGCATTCAAGTAATAGAGGCCTGAGTTTCTGTGCGCCTAGTAATTTTGAACAAGTAGTACTAGGCGCACATGAATTCAAGTAATAGAGGCTTGAGTTTCTGTGCGCCTAGTAATTTGTTGTGTCTCTGAACTAACCTTATTAACAAACAAGCTGTACTAGGCGCACATGAATTCAAGTAATAGAGGCTTAAGTTTCTGTGCGCCTAGGAATTTTGAACAAGTAGTACTAGGCGCACATGAATTCAAGTAATAGAGGCTTGAGTTTCTGTGCGCCTAGTAATTTTGAACAAGTAGTACTAGGTGCACATGAATTCAAGTAACAGAGGCTTGAGTTTCTTTGCGCCTAGTAATTTGTTGTCTCTGAACTAACCTTATTAACAAACAAGCAGAACTAGGCGCACATGAATTCAAGTAATAGAGGCTTGAGTTTCTGTGCGCCTAGTAATTTTGAACAAGTAGTACTAGGCACACATGAATTCAAGTAATAGAGGCTTGAGTTTCTGTGCGCCTAGTAATTGGTTGTGTCTCTAACCTATCCTAATTAACAAACAAGCAATACTAGGCGCACATGAATTCAAGTAATAGAGGCTTGAGTTTCTGTGCGCCTAGTAATTTTGAACAAGTAGTACTAGGCGCACATGAATTCAACTAATAGAGGCTTGAGTATCTGTGCGCCTAGTAATTTGTTGTGTCTCTGAACTTACCTTATTAATAAACAAGCAGTACTCAAACTCAAACTCAAAGCATTTATTTCAATTAAACCATTTACAGGCACTTTTGAATTGTCAAGTGGTCGGTCAGTCAGAAATATGAAGCTAGTTGCCCATTCCAAAGCGTAGTAGGTACCTATGGAGAAGAACGGGCAAGAAACTCCATGGACACTCTTTTAAATTATATTGTTACATAAATATTAGTTACATCATTAATCTTGTATATAGGTATAATTATATGTGAGAACGATGTAAATAAGACGTACACATTGAGTGTCCAGTGTACAGCAAATATAAATTCAAACAAAACAATCCATAATAAAATAATTAAAAATAAGCCGTGGTGGCTAAGAGATGACCAGTCCCAACTGACAGCGCCCGTTCACGAACATGACGCATGGATCAGCACCATTCAGCTCAACCATTTTGAAGGGAGCTAAATGATCCAACACACGCGCCACCGTCAGCGAGACATTTGAGTGAGCATGACATCTATCAGCCGCCAGGACACATTCAAGTCAATGAAAGACATTACCCGGTAAATGGTAGCTCGATAGTACATAGTACTCACACTTGTCCTATGCAATTATATAATACAAAGGAGATTGAGTTTATACAAAGCAAAGGTAGTCTTACAATCTTCAGCAGCTCCAACAGTATTTTCAAATGTTAATCAATTAGTTGTGGTTGTGGAGCAGGACCAGCATTGAGCCAGGCATTTTTATCAGCGATATAATCCCCCAACTTATAATATGCCTGGCTGCATAGTGTGCGTTTTATACAAACTTTGAATTTCGTCTCATTCAGTTGAAGTATGTGGGGAGGTATTTTATTGTAACATTTTAAACAGTACCCCATGAAAGATGAGTCCACTTTAGCCAGTCTGAAACCTGGTTGAACTAATAGGTCCCTATTACTAGAGGCTGGGTTTTGTATGGTTTCGGTTGCAGCAAAACTAAACTGGTCGACGTTGTCAACCACGCCGCTGTTAGCGAACCTGACTTAGCGAACGATCGGTCGATTCTGGAAGGTCTAATTAGGGAGCAGTTTAAAATTGATTCAATCGGCATCTCTAAACAGGAAGCTCGTAGTGCCGACGACGACCGCGCCATGCAAGTACTCGAGCGCACCGCGCGCCGTCTGTCCGGTGGTCGCTTTGAAGTTGGCTTGTTGTGGAAGGCTGATAAACTGGGGGTGCATGTTGAAGAGCCTCCTCGTGGCGCACCCTGGGCAACGTCGGCTCCAATTGCCCACCACGTCTTGGTGGACAATTGGGGCTGACGGCTAATCTTCAACAAACGGGGAAAGGTCATGGTTCCAATCACCGATCATGCTTTGATGGTCGGTGAAGGGAACCGGGCTACAGACGGTCAATACGTCCACTCCTCCTCTGCTTACAGAGGTAGTTGAGTGGGCGTAGACTGGGAAGGACCGCCGCTGCGGTGCAGGCGCACCAAAGCGGCGCGTGTTTCTCTCATCGAGGAGAGAACTTTCGGCGGGTTCGCTGAGCCGGTTCGGCTGGACAGCGAACGGAGGCATGCCTAATGCCGCCGCCGGGGGCTTGGCTTAATTGCCTGGCCCAGAGGAAGGCTACCTCTAAGATAAAAAACCACCCAATCCTAAGCTTTGAAGCGCGGTGAGAGGATGCATGGCTGGAGGGAGTCCAGTCGTTAGCGCTTCCCCTGTAGAGCACCTGCCGCACTCTGCAGTATGTAGGCTTACCGGGCATCTAGGCTCTGCCCGGTGGACATTTAGGACCTATATATACTCGTGGGATATATTATGGAAATACAAAAAGAACAAAAATCTGAATCGCCGATCGTATTGGTCGAGCAGATGGGTATGGGTGCGGTGTCAGACTCTGACACCACATCTGAGAAGAGGAGTGTGGCGAGTGTGGCGAGCGTACGCTCAAAGCACTCGTCGCAACCTGCGTCGCAAGAAAAGGAGCTCCAGGTTAGCCTGGAGCGTCTGTGCGACGCAGTGGTACAACCGCTTGCCGTCGCTGACGGTAACAAGAACCGAGGAGGCTCATGTCCTGAGAGGGATGTGGACTCGCCCGGGTGCTTCACCAAATTTTGGAGGAAGCGCCCGCTAAGCAGGGACCCGGCGTCGATGGGCCTCTCCTCTAGTGAGGAGAACCTGTCCGCCGCCAAGGAAGGGCGAGGTCGCACGATGGCAGGCGGAGCCCCCGCTCGGCTGCCGAGCCGCGACCGAGCGGGTCGATTCGTGCCGTTCTCACGGCCCGCTATACCAGCTCCCGTTGAGCGTCCGGCAGAGAGTGCGGAGAGTGACCCCGGGCTCGCGGTAGTGGACCTGAGCGAGGGCTCCTTGCTGGGGTCCAACAAGGCTGAGGCGAACGCCGCCAAGCGGGCGCAAAGGAAAGCTGTCGCGGCTGACGAAGTCAGCGAGTTGGCCCGACAGGCCCGAGAGCGGCGGTCCACTCGGATGGCTGCCGGGGGCAGCGTATCGGCGGTGGCGCTCAGCCGCCAAGTTATGGACGGCGTGGATGTCGTCCTGAAGGTTGCCACAAAATCGGGCAACCTGAAGGGCACGTTCACGCGCGCCCTGAAAGAGGCGGCTGAAGACATCAGGGACGCGGTTGGGGTCCTCCTTACTCGTACGAGCACGGAGGAGACGGCGAAGTTATGGGAGGAGAACGGCCGTCTCCGATCTGAGCTGGAGGACCTCAAACGGCAGTTCGCCGCCCAAAGGACAGCTCGCCCGGCCGCCAGCACCATGCCTGTCACGGCCCCAGCGGCGCCAGCAGCGTCGTCCGCCTCTGCACTTGGCGATGCGGAGGTCGAAAGGATCGCACGCATCTGCATGATGCAGTGCGGAAGTATGGTGGGTGCCCGGTTGGAGGCCATAGAGGCAAGACTCCTCCCAGAAGAAACCCTTCGCCCACCGCTCGCTGCGGACAGGCGAAGAAAGGAGGCGGCCAAAAGGCCCGCCGAGGGGCCCCGAAAGCCCGTGGAGTGCACGTCCGCGCCCACTTCCCGGACGGCCGCGCCACGGGCAACCGCACCCCCGCCGACCACACCCTCGGTGACCGCACCCAGGTCCACCAAGGAGACCTGGACGACGGTCGTCAAGAAGGGCCGCCGCAAAGGGAAGACGGCGCCGCCGGTACCCGCTAGAGCACCGGCACCGAAGAAGGCCCAAGGATCGCCTAAGGTCAGAGCCCCACGCTCCGCGGCTGTAGTAATTACGCTGCAGCCCGGAGCCGTCGAAAGGGGCATATCATATAAGGCGGTCCTAACGGAGGCGAGGGCCAAAGTCGCGTTCCCTGACCTTGGCATACCGTCCGGCCTCAGAATGAGGCCGGCGATTACGGGGGCGCGACTGCTGGAGGTGTCGGGTGTCTCTAGCGGCGAAAAGGCGGACATCTTGGCCGCCAAGCTGCGAGAGGTCCTCAACCCGGAGGACGTCCGGGTGTCCAGGCCGATGAAGACCGCTGAACTGCGTGTCGATGGCCTGGATGACTCGACGACCGCGGCTGAAGTCGTGGCGGCTGTCGCCCGAGTCGGCGGATGTCCGCCCGATGACGTGCGGTCTGGCGAGATTCGCGTCGACGCTTCCGGGCTCGGCGCGATCTGGGTGCGGTGCCCGGTGGCGGCGGCGAACAAAGTCGCCGACGCTGGGCGTCTGTTGGTGGGGTGGGTGGCAGCGAGGGTGAAGCGGCTGCAACCCAGGGCCTTGCGGTGCTACCGTTGCTTCGACATTGGGCATGTCAGAGCACGGTGCACCGCTGAAATAGACCGCAGCGAGCAGTGCTATCGCTGCGGTGAGGCCGGCCACAAGGCGGCCCAGTGCTCCGCGGCGCCAAACTACAGCCTCTGTACAGCTGCGGGGAGGCCCGCTGGGCACAGAGTGGGTGGAAAGGCTTGTGGCACGCCCGCCAACAAGAAGAAGAAGAGAGGGGCTGCTAAGGCTGCCGGGGGCTCTTTACCCCCCCCTCAGCCTGGCTGCCCTTCGGCCGACTCCCGGCCTAGGAATGGTGCGGAGGGAATGGATTGCGCATAATTGCGCTCTACCATTTCCTCCAAGGCAATATCAACCACTGTGCCAGAGCTCAGGATCTCTTGCTCCAGAGCATGGCAGAGTGGTCGATTCACGTGGCTGTTGTCGCCGAACCGTACTTTGTCCCCCCCAGGGATAACTGGGTGGGAGACCTGGACGGTTTGGTGGCCATCATTGGCGGGGCTCTTGTCAACCCGTCCCGAGGTCACGGCTGGGTAGCCGCCCTCGTGGACGGCATTGGTATGGTTGGGGCGTATTTTTCGCCCAACAAGAGCCTCGCCGACTTCGAGAGGTTCCTTGTCCAGTTGGGTGCCGTCGTGGGCCGACTCCACCCTCGCCCTGTGCTGTTGCTGGGGGATCTCAACGCCAAGTCTGTGGCGTGGGGATCTCCTGTGACCGATGCTAGGGGCGAGGTGCTGGAGGAGTGGGTGATCACGACTGGCTTGACCGTCCTAAATCGGGGCTCGGTCCACACATGCGTGCGGCAGCGGGGCGGCTCTATAGTGGACGTCTCGTTCGCTAGCCCCGCTGTCGCGAGCCGTGTCCGTGATTGGCGTGTCGCCGTGGAGGTGGAGACGTTGTCGGATCACCGATATATCCGTTTCGACGTCTCCGCCCAGACCAGCGGCGGCCGCAGTTCGATGGCCCCGCGAATGGACGGTCCGCGCTGGGCGCGTAAGCGCATTGACAGGGAGCTTCTCGAGGAGGCCGCTATTGTCCAGGCCTGGTTCCGGGAGTCGGCAACGAGCGGACCCGTCGACGTCGAGCAGGAGGCGCTGTGGTTCCGCGGGGCGATGACGCAAATCTGCGACGCGTCCATGCCCCGGGTCCACGCACAGTCAGCAAGGCGCCAGGTGTACTGGTGGACCGCCGAGATTGCGCAGCTGCGCGTCGCGTGCGTGGCGGTTAGACGCCAGTACACCCGATACCGGAGGAGACGTCGTCGGGTCCCTGACGAAGAAGCCGCGCTGTATGAGGTGTACCGCGCGGCGAAGGAGGCTCTGTGGCTGGCCATCGGCGAGGCGAAAACGCGAGCCAGGGAGGAGATGTTGGAGAGTCTAGACGGGGATCCGTGGGGGCGCCCTTATCGCGTGGTCCGAGGGAAACTTCGAGCCGCGGCGCCCCCACTTACGGAGAGTCTCCAACCCGAGCTGCTGGAGGAAGCAGTTGCAGCCCTCTTCCCGGCGAGAGCGGAGCACAGTCCGCCGCCGATGGCTGTGCCCACAGCCGCAGAGCCTACAGGAGAGAACGCCATCAGCGTCCCGGAGGTGACACAGGCAGAGATGGGGGCAGCCGTGATGCGGCTCCGGGCCAAGAACGTGGCCCCGGGGCCCGACGGGATCCACGGCTGCGTGTTAGCCCTCGCTCTGAAGGAGCTTGAGCCCCAACTGAGAGGACTCTACACAGCGTGTCTTGAGCGGGGCCAGTTTCCCACTTTGTGGAAATCTGGTCGTCTGGTCCTGCTCAGGAAGGCGGGGCGCCCTGCCGACTCGCCGTCCGCGTACCGGCCCATAGTGCTGCTAGACGAGGTGGGCAAGCTGTTTGAGCGTATTATCGCAGCCCGCCTCGTCGGCCACTTGTGCAGAGAGGGGCCGGACCTGGACGACAGCCAGTTTGGTTTTCGGCATGGGCGCTCCACCATCCACGCTGTGTCGCGGGTGAGAGTCCTGGCGGAGGAAGCGGTGTCCCGGGGCGGGGTGATGTTGGCGGTATCCTTGGACATCTCCAACGCCTTCAATACCCTGCCCTGGAGTTGTATTCGGGAGGCACTGCGCTATCATCGGGTGCCTCCCTACCTCCGCCACATCGTTGGGGCTTATCTGTCGGAGAGGAGTGTCACCTACGTGGGACGTGATGGCGGAAACCAGCGCCGCATGTCGTGCGGTGTTCCGCAGGGTTCGGTCCTAGGGCCGCTCCTGTGGAACATCGGGTACGACTGGGTGCTGAGGGGCGAGCTCCAACCGGGCGTAGACCTGACGTGTTATGCAGATGACACGCTGGTCACTGCCCGGGGGAGCTCGCACAGGGAGGCAGCGTTGCTGGCGACGGCTGCGGTGTCACAGGTGGTGGGCCGCATACGTTGCCTAGGCCTGGAGGTGGCCCTCAGCAAGTCGGAGGCCATGGTGTTTCATGGCCCCCGGCGGGCGCCGCCACCCGGCTCACACATCGTGGTCGGGGGGGCTCGGATCGCTGTCGAGCCCACCATGAAGTATTTAGGATTGGTGCTCGACAGCCGGTGGAACTTTGAGCCCCACTTCCGACGGCTGGCGCCCAAGTTGCTGGGCGCAGCTGGCGCGCTTGCGACGCTGCTTCCCAATCTGGGGGGCCCGAGCGCCGTCTGTAGGCGGCTCTACGTGGGGGTCGTGCGATCCATGGCCCTGTATGGGGCCCCGGTGTGGGCCTCTGACCTGACGGCCGGCAGCATCGCTGTTTTGCGAAAGCCGCAGAGGGCGATGGCCGTCAGAGTCATCAGGGGGTATCGCACGATCTCCTACGAGGCGGCTTGCGTACTGGCCGGATCCCCGCCCTGGGACCTCGAGGCGAAAGTACTCGCGTCATTGTATCGGTGGCGCGAGGAAGCGAGGGCGCGGGGCGAGGGACCGATGCAGCGACACATAGAGCTGCGTCGGTCTCAGCTTCGCGAGGTCCTGGTAGCGGAATGGCGGGACAGGCTTTCACGCCCTACCGCCGGCCTCGTCACCATCGAGGCGGTCCGGCCGGTGCTCGAGCGCTGGCTCGGGAGGAGGCACGGCTCCCTGTCGTTTCGGGTGACGCAGGTGCTCTCGGGGCATGGTTGCTTCGGGAAGTACCTGTGTCGCATAAAAAGGGAGCCGGACGCCCGGTGTCACCACTGCGTCGACTGCCGGGAGGACACGGCGCGGCATACGCTGGCAGAGTGTGCCGCTTGGGAGGAGCCGCGCCGTGCCCTCATCTCAGAAGTAGGCAGTGACTTGTCGCTGCCGGCCGTAGTCGAGTCGATGGTCGGCAGCGACGAGTCCTGGGACGCGGTGGTTTCCTTCTGTGAGACAGTCGTCTCGCAGAAGGAGGCTGCGGAAAGGGAGAGGGAGATCTCGTCCTCTCACCCGGCCCGCAGAAGGCGCACCGGGCGTCGGCGGAGGGCGGACAACGCCCTCTTCCAGCCCCCCTAAATGGGTCCAGGGGCGACGGACTCGGGGACGTCCGTCGCCCCCCACACACCAGGACCCGAGGTGGCTGCGCGTAGTGTTCCACGCGCGCCCCTGTTAGACGTCGCGGGGGGAGTCAAACACCTCACTCCCCCCCAAGACCCGAAGAGGCCCGCAGTGGCGGCCGGCACCAGTCGGGGGTTGTGGAAGGATCGTATGTTCCCGCGACCCCCGGCGTAGGTGTGAGATGGAACACCGGGGTGGTTTTTAGTCAGTAAGAGTCTGACAGACCCCGTCGCCCGCCCCAGGGCGGCGGACATCCATGAGGATTTTCCACACCGGAAACAAAAAAAAAAAAAAAAAAGGCTGATAAACTGGACATTCCCGACAGTTACAAGTTAGCTCTGTCTAGGTTCCTTAGTTTAGAAAGAAAAATGGTGAAAGACCCTGTCTATGCTGAGCGCTACCGTCGAAATATCCATGATATGCTTTCAAAGGGATATGCTGAACCTTGTTCAGCTTCTCCTACCTCAGGATCTCCGTTGTGGTACCTCCCTCACTTTGGCGTAATTGACGTAAATAAACCTAACAAGTTGCGAACGGTACACGACGCAGCCGCCAAGTCCCACGGTGTGTCATTAAACTCGATGTTATTAACTGGTCCAGACCTTTTGCAACCCCTGCTAGGTATTTTGATGCGCTTCCGTGAGGGTAAAGTCGCTCTGATAGCTGACATTCGTGAAATGTTCCCTAAAATTAAAATAATTGAAAAAGATAGGGATGCCCAACGATTTCTGTGGCGCGACAATCCGAACGAGCCTATACGTACATTCCACATGTCATCCATGATTTTTGGCGCTGCGTCCAGTCCCTTTACTGCAATCCATATAAAAAACAAAAACGCATTAGAGTGGCAGGATACATACCCCGATGCAGCTCGAGTAATTATACAGGATCACTACATGGATGACTGCATCACTAGTTTAGACAACGTTCATGAAGCGGCCAAATTGGCTGCAGACATTTTTTCCGTACATTCTCATGCCGGCTTTGAAATGCGAGGCTGGACGTCAAACGATCTCATGGCGCTTTCTTTACTACCGAAAGAATCTTTGCTAGAGACGCCCGTTGTGAAAGATGTAGATTTAGGTCACCTAGCTACGCATGTCCGCACGCTTGGCCTTATCTGGCAACCCGCCCATGACGTAATTGGTTTTAACACGGGAGTCCATAAGGGTGTGTTGCCACAGAAGCATACTAAGCGAGAGGTGTTAGCTCACGTGATGCGAATCTATGATCCTCTTAGAATCATTGCGCCAATCGTTGTTAAAGGCCGCATCATGTTTCAAAATGCTTGGCGAAAGGGTTTGGAATGGGATGAGGAGCTCTCTCAAGGTGATAGCGCCGCGTGGAAGTCATGGTTTCAGGATTTATCCTCAGTTTCTTGTTTACGAATTCCACGTCGTTATAACTTGAATGACCTCACTTTAGCAGGCTGCGAACTACATGTGTTTTCGGATGCCAGTGAGTCTGCCTTTGCCGCTGTCGCGTATTGGCGGTTTCTGTACGCTAACGGTGACGTCAGACTCTCCCTCATCTCCAGCAAAGCTCGCGTGTCACCCCTTAAGCCTGTTTCTATTCCCCGTTTAGAGCTCCAAGGGGCTCTGATGGCTGCACGTCTTGCTACGTCTATTTGCGAAGCCCACCGACTCAAACCGACGAGACGCGTTTTCTGGTGTGACTCAATGACGACCTTGGGTTGGCTTCGCACCGACGCTCGCACTCTTAAGCCATTCGTGTCCCATAGAGTAGGTGAGATTCTGGAGCTCACGGACGTCGGTGAGTGGCGTTGGATCCCGAGTGATTTAAACGTGGCAGATGATGCGACTCGGGTCAAACGTATTGAGTTAACTTCAGAATCTCGCTGGATCTCAGGTCCTACCTTCTTGCTCGCCTCGGACTGGCCCACTGAACCCGTGATCGATGTCAGTGGACTAGGCCGCGAAGAATTCAAACATCATGTTCATCTCATTACAGATACTGACCTGCCCGCACCAATCTCCGCGGATCCGCTGCGTTTCAGCTCATGGTTGAGAATGGTGCGAGCAACAGCACAAGCGCATCAATTCATTTCATTATTGCGTATGCGTAGTCTGCAAAGACGAGGTGTTTACGCCAATTTAACTCGTCTTGAAGGAAGTTTATGTACATTTATTCCCTCTTGCACATCCTCTCCTAATGTCCCCAATAACCTCCACATATCAGCGAGATTAACAGCAAACGATTTACGCCTGGCCGAAACCCACATCTTACGGCAGTCTCAGCTCGATTCTTTCAAAGAAGATTTTTTGCGGATTAAGAACCAACAGCCGTTGCCTCGTAGTAGCCGCCTGTTCAAGCTGTCGCCATTTATAGACGATGATAATCAGCTGCGAATGTCAAGCCGCATTGTTGCTGCCTCGGCCGTTACAGATGACGTTAAGCGTCCGCTCATTTTGCACGGAAAACACCCAGCAGTTCGTCTTTTGATCCACAAATATCATCGGAAGGCCGCGCATTCACACCTAGATTTGGTGATGAACGAGCTTCACCAACGTTATTGGATTATTGGACTCAGAAATGCTGTTCGATTCGTGGCCTGTACCTGTCAGCTGTGCAATTTGCGCCGTGCCAGACCGTTCCAACCACCGATGGGAAATCTGCCAGAAGCTCGCCTAGCTCATCATCAAAGGCCCTTCACATTCACCGGTCTCGATTATTATGGACCCGTTCACGTCACGGTTGGGAGAAGAAAGGAGAAGCGCTACGTGGCCCTATTCACGTGCTTGGTCGTCCGCGCCGTACATTTGGATGTGGTGCACAGCTTATCCACTGACTCGGCGATAATGTGCCTACGTCGCTTCGTGTCGCTCCGAGGAACCCCATTAGAGATTTGGTCCGACAACGGCACTGCCTTTGTTGGGGCTAGCCGAGAACTGCGAGAGTTATACGGTGATACGGTGGAAGATTACGCTGCCAGAGAGTTTATAAACTGGCGTTTCATACCCCCTTCGGCTCCTTTTATGGGTGGAGCTTGGGAGCGCCTTATCCGAAGTGTCAAGGGAGCGCTGAAAGTGTCACTCCATGAGCGGACTTCCTCTGATGAGGTACTCAGAACCCTGCTGGCTGAAGCTGAAGCCTTGGTAAATTCGCGGCCACTGACGATCATCTTACTCGATCCTAATGCTGAAGAAGCACTAACGCCAGCTCACTTTCTCCTTAACGGATCACCGGGACGTCCCATCCCAGCCACGCTTCAAGAATCGGACTTCTCAAGCAGGAGTCATTGGCGGAGGGCAGTCAGACTAGCCGATCATTTCTGGCAGCGATGGGTTAGAGAATACCTGCCTTCGTTGTCACCCAGAAGAGGTGGAGGCACCGTGCCCTCAATTGCAGAAGGAGATGTGGTCGTAATATGCGATTCCAATTTACCGCGTGGTTCTTGGCCCAAAGGTCGGGTCGCGAGGTTGTTCCCTGGCACAGATGGAATAGTGCGGGTGGCCGATGTTGCCACTGTGGCTGGAACATTAAGAAGGCCCCTCAAAAAGCTGATTAAGCTGCCCATTTCATAAAAAAGGGGAGAATGTGCAAGTCTGCACTAAACTCATTTTGATATGTTTTTCTTTTTATATCTTTGTCTATGTTTTTGATACCTTTTTGGTTTTTACTTATTGTCAAAATATTTTTTTTTTTTTTCTACCACGAACCAGCGCATTTTTATTATGGTATAGGCGCACATGAATTTAAGTAATAGAGGCTTGAGTTTCTGTGCGCCTAGTAATTTGTTGTGTCTCTGAACTTACCTTATTAACAAACAAGCAGTACTAGGCGCATATGAATTCAAGTAATAGAGGCTTGAGTTTCTGTGCGCCTAGTAATTTTGAACAAGTAGAACTAGGCGCACATGAAATCAAGTAATAGAGGCTTGAGTTTCTGTGCGCCTAGTAATTTGTTGTGTCTCTGAAGTAACCTTATTAACAAACAAGCTGTACTAGGCGCACATGAATTCAAGTAATAGAGGCTTGAGTTTCTGTGCGCCGAGTAATTTTGAACAAGTAGTACTAGGCGCACATGAATTCAAGTAATAGAGGCTTGAGCTTCTGTGCGCCTAGTAATTTGTTGTGTCTCTGAACTAACCTTATTAACAAACAAGCTGTACTAGGCGCACATGAATTCAAGTAATAGAGGCTTAAGTTTCTGTGCGCTTAGGAATTTTGAACAAGTAGTACTAGGCGCACATGAATTCAAGTAATAGAGGCTTGAGTTTCTGTGCGCCTAGTAATTTTGAACAAGTAGTACTAGGTGCACATGAATTCAAGTAACAGAGGCTTGAGTTTCTTTGCGCCTAGTAATTTGTTGTGTCTCTGAACTAACCTTATTAACAAACAAGCAGTACTAGGCGCACATGAATTCAAGTAATAGAGGCTTGAGTTTCTGTGCGCCTAGTAATTTTGAACAAGTAGTACTAGGCGCACATGAATTCAAGTAATAGAGGCTTGAGTTTCTGTGCGCCTAGTAATTTGTTGTGTCTCTAACCTATCCTAATTAACAAACAAGCAATACTAGGCGCACATGAATTCAAGTAATAGAGGCTTGAGTTTCTGTGCGCCTAGTAATTTGTTGTGTCTCTGAACTAACCTTATTAACAAACAAGCTGTACTAGGCGCACATGAATTCAAGTAATAGAGGCTTAAGTTTCTGTGCGCTTAGGAATTTTGAACAAGTAGTACTAGGCGCACATGAATTCAAGTAATAGAGGCTTGAGTTTCTGTGCGCCTAGTAATTTTGAACAAGTAGTACTAGGTGCACATGAATTCAAGTAACAGAGGCTTGAGTTTCTTTGCGCCTAGTAATTTGTTGTGTCTCTGAACTAACCTTATTAACAAACAAGCAGTACTAGGCGCATATGAATTCAAGTAATAGAGGCTTGAGTTTCTGTGCGCCTAGTAATTTTGAACAAGTAGAACTAGGCGCACATGAAATCAAGTAATAGAGGCTTGAGTTTCTGTGCGCCTAGTAATTTGTTGTGTCTCTGAAGTAACCTTATTAACAAACAAGCTGTACTAGGCGCACATGAATTCAAGTAATAGAGGCTTGAGTTTCTGTGCGCCGAGTAATTTTGAACAAGTAGTACTAGGCGCACATGAATTCAAGTAATAGAGGCTTGAGCTTCTGTGCGCCTAGTAATTTGTTGTGTCTCTGAACTAACCTTATTAACAAACAAGCTGTACTAGGCGCACATGAATTCAAGTAATAGAGGCTTAAGTTTCTGTGCGCTTAGGAATTTTGAACAAGTAGTACTAGGCGCACATGAATTCAAGTAATAGAGGCCTGAGTTTCTGTGCGCCTAGTAATTTGTTGTGTCTCTGAACTAACCTTATTAACAAACAAGCTGTACTAGGCGCACATGAATTCAAGTAATAGAGGCTTAAGTTTCTGTGCGCCTAGGAATTTTGAACAAGTTGTACTAGGCGCACATGAATTCAAGTAATAGAGGCTTGAGTTTCTGTGCGCCTAGTAATTTTGAACAAGTAGTACTAGGTGCACATGAATTCAAGTAACAGAGGCTTGAGTTTCTTTGCGCCTAGTAATTTGTTGTGTCTCTGAACTATCCTTATTAACAAACAAGCAGTACTAGGCGCACATGAATTCAAGTAATAGAGGCTTGAGTTTCTGTGCGCCTAGTAATTTGTTGTGTCTCTAACCTATCCTAATTAACAAACAAGCAATACTAGGCGCACATGAATTCAAGTAATAGAGGCTTGAGTTTCTGTGCGCCTAGTAATTTTGAACAAGTAGTACTAGGCGCACATGAATTCAAGTAATAGAGGCTTGAGTTTCTGTGCGCTTAGTAATTTGTTGTGTCTCTGAACTAACCTTATTAATAAACAAGCAGTACTAGGCGCACATGAATTCAAGTAATAGAGGCTTGAGTTTCTGTGCACCTAGTAATTTGTTGTGTCTCTAACCTATCCTAATTAACAAACAAGCAATACTAGGCGCACATGAATTCAAGTAATAGAGGCTTGAGTTTCTGTGCGCCTAGTAATTTGTTGTGTCTCTGAACTAACCTTATTAACAAACAAGCTGTACTAGGCGCACATGAATTCAAGTAATAGAGGCTTAAGTTTCTGTGCGCTTAGGAATTTTGAACAAGTAGTACTAGGCGCACATGAATTCAAGTAATAGAGGCTTGAGTTTCTGTGCGCCTAGTAATTTTGAACAAGTAGTACTAGGTGCACATGAATTCAAGTAACAGAGGCTTGAGTTTCTTTGCGCCTAGTAATTTGTTGTGTCTCTGAACTAACCTTATTAACAAACAAGCAGTACTAGGCGCATATGAATTCAAGTAATAGAGGCTTGAGTTTCTGTGCGCCTAGTAATTTTGAACAAGTAGAACTAGGCGCACATGAAATCAAGTAATAGAGGCTTGAGTTTCTGTGCGCCTAGTAATTTGTTGTGTCTCTGAAGTAACCTTATTAACAAACAAGCTGTACTAGGCGCACATGAATTCAAGTAATAGAGGCTTGAGTTTCTGTGCGCCTAGTAATTTGTTGTGTCTCTAACCTATCCTAATTAACAAACAAGCAATACTAGGCGCACATGAATTCAAGTAATAGAGGCTTGAGTTTCTGTGCGCCTAGTAATTTTGAACAAGTAGTACTAGGCGCACATGAATTCAAGTAATAGAGGCTTGAGTTTCTGTGCGCTTAGTAATTTGTTGTGTCTCTGAACTAACCTTATTAATAAACAAGCAGTACTAGGCGCACATGAATTCAAGTAATAGAGGCTTGAGTTTCTGTGCGCCTAGTAATTTGTTGTGTCTCTGAACTTACCTTATTAACAAACAAGCAGTACTAGGCGCATATGAATTCAAGTAATAGAGGCTTGAGTTTCTGTGCGCCTAGTAATTTGTTGTGTCTCTGAAGTAACCTTATTAACAAACAAGCTGTACTAGGCGCACATGAATTCAAGTAATAGAGGCTTAAGTTTCTGTGCGCCTAGTAATTTTGAACAAGTAGAACTAGGCGCACATGAAATCAAGTAATAGAGGCTTGAGTTTCTGTGCGCCTAGTAATTTGTTGTGTCTCTGAAGTAACCTTATTAACAAACAAGCTGTACTAGGCGCACATGAATTCAAGTAATAGAGGCTTAAGTTTCTGTGCGCCTAGTAATTTTGAACAAGTAGTACTAGGCGCACATGAAATCAAGTAATAGAGGCATTAGTTTCTGTGCGCCTAGTAATTTGTTGTGTCTCTGAACTAACTCTATTAACAAACAAGCAGTACTAGGCGCACATGAATTCAAGTAATAGAGGCTTAAGTTTCTGTGTGCCTAGTAATTTGTTGTGTCTCTGAACTTACCTTATTAACAAACAAGCAGTACTAGGCGCCTATGAATTCAAGTAATAGAGGCTTGAGTTTCTGTGCGCCTAGTAATTTTGAACAAGTAGTACTAGGCGCACATGAATTCAAGTAATAGAGGCTTGAGTTTCTGTGCGCCTAGTAATTTGTTGTGTCTCTAACCTATCCTAATTAACAAACAAGCAATACTAGGCGCACATGAATTCAAGTAATAGAGGCTTGAGTTTCTGTGCGCCTAGTAATTTGTTGTGTCTCTGAACTAACCTTATTAACAAACAAGCTGTACTAGGCGTACATGAATTCAAGTAATAGGCTTCATTATTAGAGCTTGTGCTAACTTTCGTTCCCTTAAACCATTAAAAGTTCTGTATTGTTCTCTAGTACGTAGCCACCTTGAGTACGCTTCTCAAATATGGAACCCTCAATATGAGATCTACAAATCTCGTATCGAATCTGTTCAGAGGAAATTTTTGCGGTATTTGGACTTCAAGGCTAAGCAATTCTCAGTCGACTATGAACACCGCTGTAAGCGATATCATTTCTTACCGTTGGAAGTAAGACGTAATATCAGTGATATCTGTTCTTTAGTGAACATCGCAAACGGCTCGGTTGATTGTCCCGAACTACTCAGCAAAATTCTTCTTCGTACTAACCTAAACAACTTGAGAAAACGGCCACTACTTCAAGTACCATTTGCATCGACTAAGTATAGGCGCAACGCCTTCTGCATACGTAGTACTATAGCTTTCAATAGTTTGCCATCACACCTGGAAATCGATTTATTTTGCACAAGCGCACACAAAATTAGAAAGATTTTAAACAAGGATTATTTTGGTGACACCATAAATAGCTTTTAATCCTTATTTTGGTATTGCATGACTTGACATAAGACGACTTGACTTTACTTAGGCACATAGTATTATTTAGTATTTTATAGTGACAAGGTCACTATCATTATTGTAGACTTTACTTTGTAGTTGTTTTCTTTTTTTTATATCTAGTATGTTAACTTACATTGTATTCTTTAAATTTAATCAAATCACTGTAATTGGTCGACGCAAGTAACTTGTAACTAAATATATTTATACATGTGGAAGCTTGTAATTAGCAAATGAAACTACTTATGCATGATATTTATAATTATTATTAGTCTGTAAGCTTTCTTTAAAATTAAATAAATAAATAAATAAATAAATAGAGGCTTAAGTTTCTGTGCGCTTAGGAATTTTGAACAAGTAGTACTAGGCGCACATGAATTCAAGTAATAGAGGCTTGAGTTTCTGTGCGCCTAGTAATTTTGAACAAGTAGAACTAGGCGCACATGAAATCAAGTAATAGAGGCTTGAGTTTCTGTGCGCCTAGTAATTTGTTGTGTCTCTGAAGTAACCTTATTAACAAACAAGCTGTACTAGGCGCACATGAATTCAAGTAATAGAGGCTTAAGTTTCTGTGCGCCGAGTAATTTTGAACAAGTAGTACTAGGCGCACATGAATTCAAGTAATAGAGGCTTGAGCTTCTGTGCGCCTAGTAATTTGTTGTGTCTCTGAACTAACCTTATTAACAAACAAGCTGTACTAGGCGCACATGAATTCAAGTAATAGAGGCTTAAGTTTCTGTGCGCTTAGGAATTTTGAACAAGTAGTACTAGGCGCACATGAATTCAAGTAATAGAGGCTTGAGTTTCTGTGCGCCTAGTAATTTTGAACAAGTAGTACTAGGTGCACATGAATTCAAGTAACAGAGGCTTGAGTTTCTTTGCGCCTAGTAATTTGTTGTGTCTCTGAACTAACCTTATTAACAAACAAGCAGTACTAGGCGCACATGAATTCAAGTAATAGAGGCTTGAGTTTCTGTGCGCCTAGTAATTTTGAACAAGTAGTACTAGGCGCACATGAATTCAAGTAATAGAGGCTTGAGTTTCTGTGCGCCTAGTAATTTGTTGTGTCTCTGAAGTAACCTTATTAACAAACAAGCAATACTAGGCGCACATGAATTCAAGTAATAGAGGCTTGAGTTTCTGTGCGCCTAGTAATTTGTTGTGTCTCTGACCTAACCTAAATAACAAACCAGCAGTACTAGGCGAACATGAATTCAAGTAATAGAGGCTTGAGTTTCTGTGCGCCTAGTAATTTTGAACAAGTAGTACTAGGCGCACATGAATTCAAGTAATAGAGGCCTGAGTTTCTGTGCGCCTAGTAATTTTGAACAAGTAGTACTAGGCGCACATGAATTCAAGTAATAGAGGCTTGAGTTTCTGTTTGCCGAGTAATTTTGAACAAGTAGTACTAGGCGCACATGAATTCAAGTAATAGAGGCTTGAGTTTCTGTGCGCCTAGTAATTTGTTGTGTCTCTGAACTAACCTTATTAACAAACCAGCTGTACTAGGCGCACATGAATTCAAGTAATAGAGGCTTAAGTTTCTGTGCGCCTAGGAATTTTGAACAAGTAGTACTAGGCGCACATGAATTCAAGTAATAGAGGCTTGAGTTTCTGTGCGCTTAGTAATTTGTTGTGTCTCTGAACTAACCTTATTAATAAACAAGCAGTACTAGGCGCACATGAATTCAAGTAATAGAGGCTTGAGTTTCTGTGCACCTAGTAATTTGTTGTGTCTCTAACCTATCCTAATTAACAAACAAGCAATACTAGGCGCACATGAATTCAAGTAATAGAGGCTTGAGTTTCTGTGCGCCTAGTAATTTGTTGTGTCTCTGAACTAACCTTATTAACAAACAAGCTGTACTAGGCGCACATGAATTCAAGTAATAGAGGCTTAAGTTTCTGTGCGCTTAGGAATTTTGAACAAGTAGTACTAGGCGCACATGAATTCAAGTAATAGAGGCTTGAGTTTCTGTGCGCCTAGTAATTTTGAACAAGTAGTACTAGGTGCACATGAATTCAAGTAACAGAGGCTTGAGTTTCTTTGCGCCTAGTAATTTGTTGTGTCTCTGAACTAACCTTATTAACAAACAAGCAGTACTAGGCGCACATGAATTCAAGTAATAGAGGCTTGAGTTTCTGTGCGCCTAGTAATTTTGAACAAGTAGTACTAGGCGCACATGAATTCAAGTAATAGAGGCTTGAGTTTCTGTGCGCCTAGTAATTTGTTGTGTCTCTAACCTATCCTAATTAACAAACAAGCAATACTAGGCGCACATGAATTCAAGTAATAGAGGCTTGAGTTTCTGTGCGCCTAGTAATTTGTTGTGTCTCTGAACTAACCTTATTAACAAACAAGCTGTACTAGGCGCACATGAATTCAAGTAATAGAGGCTTAAGTTTCTGTGCGCTTAGGAATTTTGAACAAGTAGTACTAGGCGCACATGAATTCAAGTAATAGAGGCTTGAGTTTCTGTGCGCCTAGTAATTTTGAACAAGTAGTACTAGGTGCACATGAATTCAAGTAACAGAGGCTTGAGTTTCTTTGCGCCTAGTAATTTGTTGTGTCTCTGAACTAACCTTATTAACAAACAAGCAGTACTAGGCGCATATGAATTCAAGTAATAGAGGCTTGAGTTTCTGTGCGCCTAGTAATTTTGAACAAGTAGAACTAGGCGCACATGAAATCAAGTAATAGAGGCTTGAGTTTCTGTGCGCCTAGTAATTTGTTGTGTCTCTGAAGTAACCTTATTAACAAACAAGCTGTACTAGGCGCACATGAATTCAAGTAATAGAGGCTTGAGTTTCTGTGCGCCGAGTAATTTTGAACAAGTAGTACTAGGCGCACATGAATTCAAGTAATAGAGGCTTGAGCTTCTGTGCGCCTAGTAATTTGTTGTGTCTCTGAACTAACCTTATTAACAAACAAGCTGTACTAGGCGCACATGAATTCAAGTAATAGAGGCTTAAGTTTCTGTGCGCTTAGGAATTTTGAACAAGTAGTACTAGGCGCACATGAATTCAAGTAATAGAGGCCTGAGTTTCTGTGCGCCTAGTAATTTGTTGTGTCTCTGAACTAACCTTATTAACAAACAAGCTGTACTAGGCGCACATGAATTCAAGTAATAGAGGCTTAAGTTTCTGTGCGCCTAGGAATTTTGAACAAGTTGTACTAGGCGCACATGAATTCAAGTAATAGAGGCTTGAGTTTCTGTGCGCCTAGTAATTTTGAACAAGTAGTACTAGGTGCACATGAATTCAAGTAACAGAGGCTTGAGTTTCTTTGCGCCTAGTAATTTGTTGTGTCTCTGAACTATCCTTATTAACAAACAAGCAGTACTAGGCGCACATGAATTCAAGTAATAGAGGCTTGAGTTTCTGTGCGCCTAGTAATTTGTTGTGTCTCTAACCTATCCTAATTAACAAACAAGCAATACTAGGCGCACATGAATTCAAGTAATAGAGGCTTGAGTTTCTGTGCGCCTAGTAATTTTGAACAAGTAGTACTAGGCGCACATGAATTCAAGTAATAGAGGCTTGAGTTTCTGTGCGCTTAGTAATTTGTTGTGTCTCTGAACTAACCTTATTAATAAACAAGCAGTACTAGGCGCACATGAATTCAAGTAATAGAGGCTTGAGTTTCTGTGCACCTAGTAATTTGTTGTGTCTCTAACCTATCCTAATTAACAAACAAGCAATACTAGGCGCACATGAATTCAAGTAATAGAGGCTTGAGTTTCTGTGCGCCTAGTAATTTGTTGTGTCTCTGAACTAACCTTATTAACAAACAAGCTGTACTAGGCGCACATGAATTCAAGTAATAGAGGCTTAAGTTTCTGTGCGCTTAGGAATTTTGAACAAGTAGTACTAGGCGCACATGAATTCAAGTAATAGAGGCTTGAGTTTCTGTGCGCCTAGTAATTTTGAACAAGTAGTACTAGGTGCACATGAATTCAAGTAACAGAGGCTTGAGTTTCTTTGCGCCTAGTAATTTGTTGTGTCTCTGAACTAACCTTATTAACAAACAAGCAGTACTAGGCGCATATGAATTCAAGTAATAGAGGCTTGAGTTTCTGTGCGCCTAGTAATTTTGAACAAGTAGAACTAGGCGCACATGAAATCAAGTAATAGAGGCTTGAGTTTCTGTGCGCCTAGTAATTTGTTGTGTCTCTGAAGTAACCTTATTAACAAACAAGCTGTACTAGGCGCACATGAATTCAAGTAATAGAGGCTTGAGTTTCTGTGCGCCTAGTAATTTGTTGTGTCTCTAACCTATCCTAATTAACAAACAAGCAATACTAGGCGCACATGAATTCAAGTAATAGAGGCTTGAGTTTCTGTGCGCCTAGTAATTTTGAACAAGTAGTACTAGGCGCACATGAATTCAAGTAATAGAGGCTTGAGTTTCTGTGCGCTTAGTAATTTGTTGTGTCTCTGAACTAACCTTATTAATAAACAAGCAGTACTAGGCGCACATGAATTCAAGTAATAGAGGCTTGAGTTTCTGTGCGCCTAGTAATTTGTTGTGTCTCTGAACTTACCTTATTAACAAACAAGCAGTACTAGGCGCATATGAATTCAAGTAATAGAGGCTTGAGTTTCTGTGCGCCTAGTAATTTGTTGTGTCTCTGAAGTAACCTTATTAACAAACAAGCTGTACTAGGCGCACATGAATTCAAGTAATAGAGGCTTAAGTTTCTGTGCGCCTAGTAATTTTGAACAAGTAGAACTAGGCGCACATGAAATCAAGTAATAGAGGCTTGAGTTTCTGTGCGCCTAGTAATTTGTTGTGTCTCTGAAGTAACCTTATTAACAAACAAGCTGTACTAGGCGCACATGAATTCAAGTAATAGAGGCTTAAGTTTCTGTGCGCCTAGTAATTTTGAACAAGTAGTACTAGGCGCACATGAAATCAAGTAATAGAGGCATTAGTTTCTGTGCGCCTAGTAATTTGTTGTGTCTCTGAACTAACTCTATTAACAAACAAGCAGTACTAGGCGCACATGAATTCAAGTAATAGAGGCTTAAGTTTCTGTGTGCCTAGTAATTTGTTGTGTCTCTGAACTTACCTTATTAACAAACAAGCAGTACTAGGCGCCTATGAATTCAAGTAATAGAGGCTTGAGTTTCTGTGCGCCTAGTAATTTTGAACAAGTAGTACTAGGCGCACATGAATTCAAGTAATAGAGGCTTGAGTTTCTGTGCGCCTAGTAATTTGTTGTGTCTCTAACCTATCCTAATTAACAAACAAGCAATACTAGGCGCACATGAATTCAAGTAATAGAGGCTTGAGTTTCTGTGCGCCTAGTAATTTGTTGTGTCTCTGAACTAACCTTATTAACAAACAAGCTGTACTAGGCGTACATGAATTCAAGTAATAGGCTTCATTATTAGAGCTTGTGCTAACTTTCGTTCCCTTAAACCATTAAAAGTTCTGTATTGTTCTCTAGTACGTAGCCACCTTGAGTACGCTTCTCAAATATGGAACCCTCAATATGAGATCTACAAATCTCGTATCGAATCTGTTCAGAGGAAATTTTTGCGGTATTTGGACTTCAAGGCTAAGCAATTCTCAGTCGACTATGAACACCGCTGTAAGCGATATCATTTCTTACCGTTGGAAGTAAGACGTAATATCAGTGATATCTGTTCTTTAGTGAACATCGCAAACGGCTCGGTTGATTGTCCCGAACTACTCAGCAAAATTCTTCTTCGTACTAACCTAAACAACTTGAGAAAACGGCCACTACTTCAAGTACCATTTGCATCGACTAAGTATAGGCGCAACGCCTTCTGCATACGTAGTACTATAGCTTTCAATAGTTTGCCATCACACCTGGAAATCGATTTATTTTGCACAAGCGCACACAAAATTAGAAAGATTTTAAACAAGGATTATTTTGGTGACACCATAAATAGCTTTTAATCCTTATTTTGGTATTGCATGACTTGACATAAGACGACTTGACTTTACTTAGGCACATAGTATTATTTAGTATTTTATAGTGACAAGGTCACTATCATTATTGTAGACTTTACTTTGTAGTTGTTTTCTTTTTTTTATATCTAGTATGTTAACTTACATTGTATTCTTTAAATTTAATCAAATCACTGTAATTGGTCGACGCAAGTAACTTGTAACTAAATATATTTATACATGTGGAAGCTTGTAATTAGCAAATGAAACTACTTATGCATGATATTTATAATTATTATTAGTCTGTAAGCTTTCTTTAAAATTAAATAAATAAATAAATAAATAAATAGAGGCTTAAGTTTCTGTGCGCTTAGGAATTTTGAACAAGTAGTACTAGGCGCACATGAATTCAAGTAATAGAGGCTTGAGTTTCTGTGCGCCTAGTAATTTTGAACAAGTAGAACTAGGCGCACATGAAATCAAGTAATAGAGGCTTGAGTTTCTGTGCGCCTAGTAATTTGTTGTGTCTCTGAAGTAACCTTATTAACAAACAAGCTGTACTAGGCGCACATGAATTCAAGTAATAGAGGCTTAAGTTTCTGTGCGCCGAGTAATTTTGAACAAGTAGTACTAGGCGCACATGAATTCAAGTAATAGAGGCTTGAGCTTCTGTGCGCCTAGTAATTTGTTGTGTCTCTGAACTAACCTTATTAACAAACAAGCTGTACTAGGCGCACATGAATTCAAGTAATAGAGGCTTAAGTTTCTGTGCGCTTAGGAATTTTGAACAAGTAGTACTAGGCGCACATGAATTCAAGTAATAGAGGCTTGAGTTTCTGTGCGCCTAGTAATTTTGAACAAGTAGTACTAGGTGCACATGAATTCAAGTAACAGAGGCTTGAGTTTCTTTGCGCCTAGTAATTTGTTGTGTCTCTGAACTAACCTTATTAACAAACAAGCAGTACTAGGCGCACATGAATTCAAGTAATAGAGGCTTGAGTTTCTGTGCGCCTAGTAATTTTGAACAAGTAGTACTAGGCGCACATGAATTCAAGTAATAGAGGCTTGAGTTTCTGTGCGCCTAGTAATTTGTTGTGTCTCTGAAGTAACCTTATTAACAAACAAGCAATACTAGGCGCACATGAATTCAAGTAATAGAGGCTTGAGTTTCTGTGCGCCTAGTAATTTGTTGTGTCTCTGACCTAACCTAAATAACAAACCAGCAGTACTAGGCGAACATGAATTCAAGTAATAGAGGCTTGAGTTTCTGTGCGCCTAGTAATTTTGAACAAGTAGTACTAGGCGCACATGAATTCAAGTAATAGAGGCCTGAGTTTCTGTGCGCCTAGTAATTTTGAACAAGTAGTACTAGGCGCACATGAATTCAAGTAATAGAGGCTTGAGTTTCTGTTTGCCGAGTAATTTTGAACAAGTAGTACTAGGCGCACATGAATTCAAGTAATAGAGGCTTGAGTTTCTGTGCGCCTAGTAATTTGTTGTGTCTCTGAACTAACCTTATTAACAAACCAGCTGTACTAGGCGCACATGAATTCAAGTAATAGAGGCTTAAGTTTCTGTGCGCCTAGGAATTTTGAACAAGTAGTACTAGGCGCACATGAATTCAAGTAATAGAGGCTTGAGTTTCTGTGCGCCTAGTAATTTTGAACAAGTAGTACTAGGTGCACATGAATTCAAGTAACAGAGGCTTGAGTTTCTTTGCGCCTAGTAATTTGTTGTGTCTCTGAACTAACCTTATTAACAAACAAGCAGTACTAGGCGCACATGAATTCAAGTAATAGAGGCTTGAGTTTCTGTGCGCCTAGTAATTTTGAACAAGTAGTACTAGGCGCACATGAATTCAAGTAATAGAGGCTTGAGTTTCTGTGCGCCTAGTAATTTGTTGTGTCTCTAACCTATCCTAATTAACAAACAAGCAATACTAGGCGCACATGAATTCAAGTAATAGAGGCTTGAGTTTCTGTGCACCTAGTAATTTGTTGTGTCTCTAACCTATCCTAATTAACAAACAAGCAATACTAGGCGCACATGAATTCAAGTAATAGAGGCTTGAGTTTCTGTGCGCCTAGTAATTTGTTGTGTCTCTGAACTAACCTTATTAACAAACAAGCTGTACTAGGCGCACATGAATTCAAGTAATAGAGGCTTAAGTTTCTGTGCGCTTAGGAATTTTGAACAAGTAGTACTAGGCGCACATGAATTCAAGTAATAGAGGCTTGAGTTTCTGTGCGCCTAGTAATTTTGAACAAGTAGTACTAGGTGCACATGAATTCAAGTAACAGAGGCTTGAGTTTCTTTGCGCCTAGTAATTTGTTGTGTCTCTGAACTAACCTTATTAACAAACAAGCAGTACTAGGCGCATATGAATTCAAGTAATAGAGGCTTGAGTTTCTGTGCGCCTAGTAATTTTGAACAAGTAGAACTAGGCGCACATGAAATCAAGTAATAGAGGCTTGAGTTTCTGTGCGCCTAGTAATTTGTTGTGTCTCTGAAGTAACCTTATTAACAAACAAGCTGTACTAGGCGCACATGAATTCAAGTAATAGAGGCTTGAGTTTCTGTGCGCCTAGTAATTTGTTGTGTCTCTAACCTATCCTAATTAACAAACAAGCAATACTAGGCGCACATGAATTCAAGTAATAGAGGCTTGAGTTTCTGTGCGCCTAGTAATTTTGAACAAGTAGTACTAGGCGCACATGAATTCAAGTAATAGAGGCCTGAGTTTCTGTGCGCCTAGTAATTTTGAACAAGTAGTACTAGGCGCACATGAATTCAAGTAATAGAGGCTTGAGTTTCTGTTCGCCGAGTAATTTTGAACAAGTAGTACTAGGCGCACATGAATTCAAGTAATAGAGGCTTGAGTTTCTGTGCGCCTAGTAATTTGTTGTGTCTCTGAACTAACCTTATTAACAAACAAGCAGTACTAGGCGCACATGAATTCAAGTAATAGAGGCTTGAGTTTCTATGCGCCTAGTAATTTTGAACAAGTAGTACTAGGCGCACATGAATTCAAGTAACAGAGGCCTGAGTTTCTGTGCGCCTAGTAATTTTGAACAAGTAGTACTAGGCGCACATGAATTCAAGTAATAGAGGCTTGAGTTTCTGTTCGCCGAGTAATTTTGAACAAGTAGTACTAGGCGCACATGAATTCAAGTAATAGAGGCTTGAGTTTCTGTGCGCCTAGTAATTTGTTGTGTCTCTGAACTAACCTTATTAACAAACAAGCAGTACTAGGCGCACATGAATTCAAGTAATAGAGGCCTGAGTTTCTGTGCGCCTAGTAATTTTGAACAAGTAGTACTAGGCGCACATGCATTCAAGTAATAGAGGCCTGAGTTTCTGTGCGCCTAGTAATTTTGAACAAGTAGTTCTAGGCGCACATGAATTCAAGTAATAGAGGCTTGAGTTTCTGTGCGCCGAGTAATTTTGAACAAGTAGTACTAGGCGCACATGAATTCAAGTAATAGAGGCTTGAGTTTCTGTGCGCCTAGTAATTTGTTGTGTCTCTGAACTAACCTTATTAACAAACAAGCTGTACTAGGCGCACATGAATTCAAGTAATAGAGGCTTAAGTTTCTGTGCGCCTAGGAATTTTGAACAAGTAGTACTAGGCGCACATGAATTCAAGTAATAGAGGCTTGAGTTTCTGTGCGCCTAGTAATTTTGAACAAGTAGTACTAGGTGCACATGAATTCAAGTAACAGAGGCTTGAGTTTCTTTGCGCCTAGTAATTTGTTGTCTCTGAACTAACCTTATTAACAAACAAGCAGAACTAGGCGCACATGAATTCAAGTAATAGAGGCTTGAGTTTCTGTGCGCCTAGTAATTTTGAACAAGTAGTACTAGGCACACATGAATTCAAGTAATAGAGGCTTGAGTTTCTGTGCGCCTAGTAATTGGTTGTGTCTCTAACCTATCCTAATTAACAAACAAGCAATACTAGGCGCACATGAATTCAAGTAATAGAGGCTTGAGTTTCTGTGCGCCTAGTAATTTTGAACAAGTAGTACTAGGCGCACATGAATTCAACTAATAGAGGCTTGAGTATCTGTGCGCCTAGTAATTTGTTGTGTCTCTGAACTTACCTTATTAATAAACAAGCAGTACTAGGCGCACATGAATTTAAGTAATAGAGGCTTGAGTTTCTGTGCGCCTAGTAATTTGTTGTGTCTCTGAACTTACCTTATTAACAAACAAGCAGTACTAGGCGCATATGAATTCAAGTAATAGAGGCATGAGTTTCTGTGCGCCTAGTAATTTTGAACAAGTAGAACTAGGCGCACATGAAATCAAGTAATAGAGGCTTGAGTTTCTGTGCGCCTAGTAATTTGTTGTGTCTCTGAAGTAACCTTATTAACAAACAAGCTGTACTAGGCGCACATAAATTCAAGTAATAGAGGCTTGAGTTACTGTGCGCCGAGTAATTTTATTTATTTATTTATTTATTATCTATGGAAGACTTACAGCTAAGATAAACAGATTAAAAAAAAAACAGTATGTGAGACTGACAGCCAATTAAAAGTCCTCACTTCTAAAAACAGATTATAAAAGAGAACAACACAAATAACACAATACAGCCACAAGAAAAAAAAAAAAAAATACAGGATAACATTCAAACTTAAACTAAGTCCACACTATTCATACTACACACAATTCAATACCTAATAAAAAAACTGAAAAAACAAAATCCTAATTAAAAAAGCTAAGGCTCAAGCACTTTCTAGCCGAGAACACACTCGTTAGGAAAACATCAAAATCATGCTGCTTACACATGTTATTAAAGCTTCTACTTGCACGCACTATAAATGAATTCTGCCTGTAATTTGTAGACGTAAATGGAACACGCAATGGCACGTTCCATCTTTTAGACCTTCCGGGAACGTTAAAATAAAATTTGGATAGGATATCAGAATTATTAATCGAATTACTGAATACTTTGAGTAACGAAATACAATCTGAAATTGCTCGCCGATTAATTAAGGGTAATATATGATACTTCTTACAGAGGCTGAGGTAATCTTCAGACCGGTAGGGCACTTTCTGATGGTAACACAAATACTTGATGAACCTTTTCTGGATGCTCTCTATACGATCAATGTACTTGTGATAACATGGATTCCAGATTTCAGACGCGTATTCCAAGTGACTTCTAACGAAAGTACAGTAAAGAATTTTTAAAGTTTTTGCTTGACTGAAGCTCTTGGACAGCCGCATTATGAATCCTAGTGCTTTAGATGCTTTAGCAACTATGGCATCGATATGACGTTCAAACGTTAGCTTAGAATCGTGATATACCCCCAGATCTCGAACGCAGTTCGTTTTAGGTAGTAATTGATCACCCAAGCTATACGATGAAGGTATAATTGAGCGTTTTCGAGAATATGTTAGAACCGAACATTTAGCTGGGTTGAGGTCAAGCTTACTCCCACGACAATATGCCTCCAGACGACGTAAATCATCCTGAAGTGCAATCACGTCCGCATGTGATGATATTTTGGCATAGATCTTCATATCGTCAGCAAAACACAACAGTTTGGATGAGATCAGGCAAGAGTTGATGTCGTTTATATATATAATGAAAAGTAATGGGCCCAGTAATGAACCCTGGGGGACTCCGCTGGGGATAGGCACCCAACTAGACATGTAATTGATTAATACTACTGCTTGGGACCTGTTCTCCAGATAAGAAGAAAACCATCGCAGTAAATCAGGGCGAGGGGCGCCACTGTGCGCAAGTAAACAAACGGCTCCGTATTTAAAATTCATTAAAAGTAATAAGAGTTAACATTTAATACCAAATTAGTGTTTATATGAACGCTTGAGTGACACATAATGAGTGATAGTGAAGGTTGTATGAAATATTCAACTAATCGAAAGAAAACTTAAAAAAAAAGTGCCAGAAGATTAACGACCACATAATTTGAAAAGAAAAATACTAAGCAAAGTGATGAAGTTACTTCTTCCAAACACACACCTTTCGCAACTAAGGACAATGATATAATTCACAAGGTAAGAATCCAATAACAATTATTATAAACAAATTAACATTGTTAGTAGAACAATTTGAAAAGTGAAAGTCATTCCCACTTCGATATTTGGCAACTAACACCATCCATCATCAACAACTAGTACTAAGTCGAAACGGATACAGCTTCCGCTACTACACGGCAGAGGTCGCTACTGGTAGTTAACCAAAGAGAATCAATACGACACCAGACTATTCCACGAGATGGCGCCCCCACCGTTATGCGCAGGATGCAAAGAAAAAGTGCCCATAAAAGAAAACCTTACTTGTGCGCTGTGCAAGTTCAGATACGACCTACAGTGCGCCGGTGTCTCTAAAGAGTATTATTCTAAAACTATGACCCTAGAACATAGAAAAATGTGGAAATGTCAGACTTGCATTTGTCAAATACCGAAAACAGGAAACACAGACACCCCTATACGTACTCCGAGAGACCCGGATTATATCCAAAACCTAACCACACTAACAGACGGAAATAATGTCACGATGAGAAAGAAAACAATGAGCTGCAATGAAGACACTATCTGCTCTGAGGATTCGAGTTTATTGGGAGACACTATTCACACACAAGAAAATTTTGAAATAGTTAACGAAACTCAAGCCCAACTAACCCTGCAGAATTTGAGCGAATTAATAATATCACGTCTAAAAGAAAATAATAAATCCATCATACAAGAACTACAGAACACAATACAAACAGAAATTAAGAAAGCCATTATTGAATTAAGAGAAGATTTTAATACCAAAACCAGTGCCTTAACAATAGAAAACAATCGAAGAATACAAGACATAGAAAGCATTAGCACTAAAATAGAAAATCTACGAACTGAAAACGAGAACTTAAAGAAAGAAATAAAAGAACTATCATTACATACATCTCTACCACCAAGCACCACTGAAGCAAATCTTAAAAAAATTGTATTATACGGTCTTGGAGAATACTACCAAGAACCTGGATGTGAGCTCCATAACAGACTTATAGAATTGTTTCGTGATGTTATGAACGTAGACCTTTCAGGCTATATCGAAGACATGTACAGAGTGGGAAGAAAAGGCATAAAGAGCCGGCCATTAGTCATCGAACTACTCAGCAAAAGAATGACTAAGTACATAATAAATAACAACCAGTGTTTTCAAGGTACGGGACTATTCATATCAGAATTCTTAGATGTAAATGCACGAAAAGAGAGAGCACAAATGCGAGAAGAACTGTTTAAGGCCAGGAAAAATGGCCTACATGCAGTAATAAGGAACAATAAACTGTACATAGAAGGAAAACCGATCCATATGAAAGACTACACTATTAAACAACAACAACAACACATAAATTCAACAATAATACAGGAAAATGATATTATAGAGACGAGCAACGCTGACCGACCTTGTCAACCTTGTCACCCAATCACGATAGAAGAAACTAAAAACAATACATTTCGCAAGTAACGACCTAACATTTAAAATACTATTTCAGAATATACAAAGCCTTAACAATAAACAGGACATACTCGAAGCTTTCATTGCTCAAAATTTATTATATAAAGCTATAGGTATCTCAGAGACATGGCTTTCACAAGAAAAGCTAGATATGATTCATTTTAGTGGATACAAATTCGCGGCATCTTACTGTCGCAACAGTCGAACAGGCGGAGGAGTCTGTATAATAGTTCAAGAACACATTGACTGCATACAAAGAAATGACATCACAAACATGTCTATAGAGTATGTATTAGAAATATGCGCAACAGAATTGCCAAACGAAAAATTACTAATCATAACTATGTATTGGAATAGAAGAGAGGAAGAAATCTTCTATAAACAACTAAAACAAATTCTGAAATATGTAAACATAAAGTACCCAAAATTAAATATTATCATAGGGGGCGATTTTAATATTGATGTTCTATCTGATAACTTAAAAACAAACCAGCTCTTAAATTTAATGCAGGAATATAAATTAACACAACACATTAAAATACCAACACGCATCACACCAACAACGAAAACATGTTTGGATCTAATATTTACAAACTTCGAATATAATGATATGTACACAACAGTAGAAGAACTAGGTTTTTCGGATCATAATAGTACAATTCTACACTTAAATATACCTCAACAAACAAAACAAACCAACTGGAACACAAAAAAAAGACGTTTCAACGATAAAAATATACTATTGTTCAAATCGAAATTACAGGAAATAAATTGGAACGACATTATAACGACTGAAAATAACATTAACGAAAATTATGAAGCATTTAATGACACACTAATCAATATTCTGAATCAATACATACCATCACAAAACATTAAATTAAAAATGTAATTATAATAAATACTGGCTTTCCAAAGGAATAAAAAACTCTTGTAATAATAAAAGATTACTAAAAATATTAGTAACTAAAACTAAAAATCCAATTATAACAAAATATTACAAAAAATACGAAAAAATATTAAAAAAGACTGTAGTGACGGCAAAAAAACAACACTTCAAATATAAAATAAGAAAATCTAATAATAAAATGAAAACAATGTGGGGAATTATTAATGAACGAACAAATAAAAAAATTAAGCGTGAAAGAAATAATATAACCCTACAAATAAATAACCGCGTAACTTCAGAGCCCAAGGAGATAGCCAACATCTTTAATACATTTTTCGCTTCTATTGGGGAAGCTATTGCAAGCCCAATTGACAGCAAACAAAAAACAACCCCTGCCGTTATCTCTTCTAGAGAGAACACTATCTTCTTAAGCCCAGTAGATCCATATGAAGTAAACGCTTTAATAAAAAACTTGAAAAATAAATCTAGCTATGGTATAGATGAGCTTCCACCAACCCTACTCAAACAATGTGCAGATGAACTTACTCTACCATTTTACAAACTAATAAACCAGTCGTTTGAAGAAGGCGCGTTTCCTGACCTTTTAAAAACAGCCCTTATTAAACCAATTCACAAAAAGAATACAAAAACCGACCCAAATAATTATCGACCCATTGCCCTTTTACCAACAGCTTCAAAAATATTTGAGAAAGCCATGTGCAATAGAGTTTACGCGTTTTGTGAAAAGTTTAATATATTTAATGATTGTCAAAATGGCTTCCGAAAAAACCGATCCACTATCTTAGCAGTCTATAAGTACGTACAAAAAGCTCTCAATATTATTAACGATAAAAAATACGCCATAGGCTTACTGCTAGACATGACAAAGGCGTACGATAAAGTACAATTTCAAATATTATTAAACAAATTATTTAGCATAGGAATCCGTGGCAAATGTCATGATTGGTTTGTATCTTACTTACAAAACAGAGAACAACTGGTAGAAGTACAATATTACAACCAAAACACAAACGAAATAGAATTATTCCGGTCGAATAACATACCAATCAAAGCCTCAATCCCGCAAGGAAGCGTTATTGGCTGTTTTTTATTTCTTGTGTATGTGAATGACCTTCCTAACCATATTAAAGAACCCTGCGTTTTGTTTGCGGACGATATATCGATAATAGCCGCATGCGACTCCAATACCAACCTTAATAATAAATTAAACTCCATACTCACCGATACTACAAATTGGATGACGGAACATAATCTGGAAATAAATTTTAATAAAACCAAAATAATGACGTTCCACCCCCGCCAAAAAACACCGTTACACATAAATTTTACTTTTAAAGACTCGAAACTAGAAACTGTTAATAAGTTCACTTTATTAGGCATAGACATTGATTCACACGTTGATTGGAAGTCCCATATTCAAAAATTAGGGTCTAAGTTATCTAAATTCTCATATGCACTCCGCGAGATCAAAAAGACTACAGACCTAAAAACCGCACTGGTCATGTATTACGCGTACGCTTATGCATGGCTCAAATACGGCGTCATCTTATGGGGTAATAGCACTGACGCGCCCACATTATTTACCATACAAAAAAAGCTGATGAGAACTCTGGTTAACATAGATGAAACTGACAGTTGTAAGCCTCACTTTGGGGAACTGAAGATTTTGACCTTGCCTTGCCTCTATGTGTATGAAATTTGTAAATTTGTACGCAAATACCCCGACTTATACACCAAAAGAGAAGACATACAGAATAGATTTACTCTAAGACACAAAAACAGACTAAACATTCCAACATCACGACTCAAAATGCATTCATCAAGCACATATGTAATGTCAATAAAAATATATAATAAACTACCCGAACATCTTAAGAATATAAATAAATATAATATGTTTAGTAATAAGTTAAAGCTATTTCTTATAAACAAAAGCTACTATAATATAAATGAATACATGAATGATAAACTGTGACTGGAATAGCAATGGAATTTAAATATTTAATTGAGATTACTTCTACATTTGCCAATTACATTCACGCATATAAAATAAATAAATAATTAATTCAATTTAAATTTGACTCTATTCTAAACTCTAGTATTGTATAATTATTATAATCTAAATACATTTAATTTAATTAAGAATTATGAATGTTCTAAATGCTATTATTTATTTTATTTTACTTTAATATTTTTACTTTTAATTACTTACTCACTCTTATGTTGCTGTGCCCTTACAGGGTCCATAATTGTATCTTAGCTTTAAGCCTATTTTAACAACTCAATTCACATTATGGTATGCAAATAAATGATATGAAATGATATGATATGAAATCACCTCGTATTCCCATAGTATATAGCTTTGATAATAGGATCTCATGGTCAATACGATCAAAAGCCTTACTGTAGTCTGTATAAACGACATCAACCTGCCCACCGTTATCCATGGCGTCAGTAATAAAATCATTGAGCAGAATTAAGTTGGTGACGGTAGACCTTCCCTTCAGAAAACCATGTTGGAAGGAACTAAACGAGTTTTTAAGAGCACTATACACCTGGTTGTAGATTATCCTCTCAAAGATTTTTGCCACAATACAGAGCTTGGATATCGGCCTGTAATTAACAATGTCAGTTTTGACTCCTTTCTTATGGATAGGTGTTATGAAAGCCGATTTCCAAAGTTTAGGTACAACACAGGTGTCCAAGGATTTTCTGAAGAGAAGCGAGATAGGTTGGGCAATCGAAGTCGAACACCGAACAAGAAATTTTGAAGAAATATTATCCGGGCCAGCCGCTTTCGAAGTATCCAACTTGCGAAGCAAGTTAGAAACCTCTTCAACGTTTACTTCAATGCTACTTAAATCAGATAGGCTGGTAGATTCAGTCAAAAGAGGGGGTGAAGAACTTCCCCGACTCGGGTTGGTATCTAGAAATGTAGAGTGAAAGTACGCAGAAATCGCTTCGCATATGGTTTCTCCGGTACGCAACGCTTCGCTATTATAGTTTAACGTGCTCGGGACTGCATTTGAGTTGTGTCGTTTTTTAACAAAAGTCCAAAAATATTTTGGGTTTTCTTTAATAGATTTTTCAGTTAAGTTCAAGTAGTTTTCATAACATTGTGATTCTAATACCTTTACCCTTTCACGGAGAAGTCTAAATGTTGACTCATCAGCTATATTGCCGTAAGTCTTAAATTTTTTGAAATATTTATATTTTTCTTTAATTGATTTTATTAATGCCGAATTGTACCAGGTTGGATACGTTTTGTGACGATGTAGTTTTTGTGGAATAAATTTAGCGTGTAAATTGAGAATAACTTGATTAAAAAAGTTAACTGACTCATCGATTGATCGTGTCGCAAACTCGGATTCCCAATCAGTCGTGGAAATGTCTTTGTTAATAGACTCATAGTCGCCTTTGTCGTAGAGATATTGTATCCGTGGCGCGCACTCCAATAGAGGAGCCTCAACGAAATCCATACCAATTAGTAGTGCCGGATGGTAGGCGTCGATGGGAACCAGCGGACTTGAACATTCAACCACATTAACTAATTTGTTCGAAAGTACCAAATCTAAAATTTTACCATACTCATTAAGAACACCATTGTACTGACCAAAATCAAGGGTACATAATTCGTCACTAAGTAAAACTTCGTCAGAACTGTTCGGGTTCGTTGGCACGAGCGATAGATTGTCCGATAGGGCCCAGTTAATACCGCTCATGTTAAAGTCACCAATGATGAGAAAGGTATCAGAAGAGTTACTTATAACTACTTGGTTTAATTTTGCGAGGTAATTGCGAAGTTGCAAAGAAAAAGAAAGACCTAAGTTTTGCTGACATAAATAAACAACACAAATATGTAAAGTAATATATTTACGTGAATTAGAATTTTTCAGTCGTATGCTGAGCCATAAATCCTCCGCTGTAGAATGGAAGGTGGGTTGGCATATAACGGAAAGTTCCCTACGTGTAGCAATAAGCACACCCCCTCCACGCGATTGCCCGGTCAAAACATAATCTCGATCACGACGCCACACGATGTACCGTTCGTCAAAGAATTCAGAATTTAAAACTCCGTCCAATAACCACGTTTCTGTAAGAACAATAATATCATACGAGTTTAGTACCATTTGACGATAGAAAGTATCACTTTTAGTTCTAAGCCCGCGAACGTTTTGATAAAATACATTTAACTTAGAAGCCATTAAAAACCAAAAGTAATAATAGTGTATAATTCATTAAATTAAAGTATTTCATTAAATAATATTGTAGAATGAGGTAAAATATAATTAAATAAGTAAAATGTAGGTAAAAGTCAAAAAGATGTGCGCGAGCGCAAGAATCATACGATATTAAATAGTAAGCAACTGTGCGAAAAAGCAAGCAATAGTGCGTGGCGCGTGCAAGTGCGAGAGAGTAAAACATATTATAGTGCGGCAGAGCTTTAAAGTAAACAGCGCGATAACGAACACAAAAGAAACCAGTAGCTAGACAAAAGAGAGGTGTCAAGGTCGTTAGTGCGGCAGAGGTGTTAAACATTTTGTAAAAAGTTATTGTGAAACAAACGATATTAAATAATTGGAGCCATTGATGCAAACTGTAATAGCAAAACAGGAAAATACGGGTAAGTATTAAGAAGCATTTTAGACAATCTTGTTTAAATCTGACTCCTTTCTTATGATAAAAACTTTCGAATGGTTATTTTTAAGTAAATGAATTTTACCATGCTTAACCCATACGTACTCATAATGTTTATCCTTGGCAATGACTTTAACTTTGGATAAAAGTTTTTTATACTCGACGCTTAGGTGATCGTTGACGTAAACACGCTGAGATGATCCTTGAAACCCGATGTCACAAGCAGATAAGTTCTTCTCGGCACGTGCCGCCGCAATGAAGTCTTCCTTTACATAGCGGTTTAAAAAACTCACTATGATTAGCTTTTCATTGGAACCAAAGATAGGGACCCTTGAAATATAGTTCACCTGGGCTTTGGGGCAGCTGTAATGAATTTTACGGCCAATAGCGTCGATGATAGTGTACAGGTTCTCATCCTTCTTAACAGGAACTCCCTTTATTTCAACGTTATTTAACCTGGACCTCTGCTCATAAGTCGAAAGAAGATACTTCATGCTCGCCATGTCAGACTGTAAACAACTTACTGACTCCTGAAGCTTTTCAAATTCGGACACCTTTGCTTCAACTTCCACGAGTCTTGTGTCGAACTCGTCGAGTCTTCCACCAGTGCCCTCACATGTCAACTTAAGCTCAGCCAACTCATTCTTGACCACGCGCATGTCATCCACCAAGGTCGGCAAGTTAAGAAGCTGTCGTTTCATGTCGCGGATCTCGCTCAGTATGGTATCCAGCGACGCAGGTTCAGGGGTAGACACAACTGGTGATGAGGTTCTGCAAGTGGGGCATTTCCATTGTGCCATCCTATTAGCACCCAGCTTCCTCCATCCGGTCTCAGTGATGTTTGCACATCCAAAATCCAGGTGTTTTTTGCAACTACCACACTGGACACCATCGTTGAACTGCATATTACAAGCTGCGCACGTTTGCATTTTCAAAGTATGTACTATTTATCGAAAGTAGATAAAATATCACAATATGAACTCAACTTAAATGAGAAAAGGTTGACGATCTATTAATTTTGAGTGGCGCGTACTGTGCGTATGAGTGTTCACACACGAGTCAAGTCGAGTAATTTTGAACAAGTAGTACTAGGCGCACATGAATTCAAGTAATAGAGGCTTGAGTTTCTGTGCGCCTAGTAATTTGTTGTGTCTCTAACCTATCCTAATTAACAAACAAGCAATACTAGGCGCACATGAATTCAAGTAATAGAGGCTTGAGTTTCTGTGCGCCTAGTAATTTTGAACAAGTAGTACTAAGCGCACATGAATTCAAGTAATAGAGGCTTGAGCTTCTGTGCGCCTAGTAATTTGTTGTGTCTCTGAACTAACCTTATTAACAAACAAGCTGTACTAGGCGCACATGAATTCAAGTAATAGAGGCTTAAGTTTCTGTGCGCTTAGGAATTTTGAACAAGTAGTACTAGGCGCACATGAATTCAAGTAATAGAGGCTTGAGTTTCTGTGCGCCTAGTAATTTTGAACAAGTAGTACTAGGTGCACATGAATTCAAGTAACAGAGGCTTGAGTTTCTTTGCGCCTAGTAATTTGTTGTGTCTCTGAACTAACCTTATTAACAAACAAGCAGTACTAGGCGCACATGAATTCAAGTAATAGAGGCTTGAGTTTCTGTGCGCCTAGTAATTTTGAACAAGTAGTACTAGGCGCACATGAATTCAAGTAATAGAGGCTTGAGTTTCTGTGCGCCTAATAATTTGTTGTGTCTTTAACCTATCCTAATTAACAAACAAGCAATACTAGGCGCACATGAATTCAAGTAATAGAGGCTTGAGTTTCTGTGCGCCTAGTAATTTGTTGTGTCTCTGACCTAACCTAAATAACAAACCAGCAGTACTAGGCGCACATGAATTCAAGTAATAGAGGCTTGAGTTTCTGTGCGCCTAGTAATTTTGAACAAGTAGTACTAGGCGCACATGAATTCAAGTAATAGAGGCCTGAGTTTCTGTGCGCCTAGTAATTTTGAACAAGTAGTACTAGGCGCACATGAATTCAAGTAATAGAGGCTTGAGTATCTGTGCGCCTAGTAATTTGTTGTGTCTCTGAACTAACCTTATTAACAAACCAGCTGTACTAGGCGCACATGAATTCAAGTAATTGTGTCTCTGACCTAACCTAAATAACAAACCAGCAGTACTAGGCGCACATGAATTCAAGTAATAGAGGCTTGAGTTTCTGTGCGCCTAGTAATTTTGAACAAGTAGTACTAGGCGCACATGAATTCAAGTAATAGAGGCCTGAGTTTCTGTGCGCCTAGTAATTTTGAACAAGTAGTACTAGGCGCACATGAATTCAAGTAATAGAGGCTTGAGTTTCTGTTCGCCGAGTAATTTTGAACAAGTAGTACTAGGCGCACATGAATTCAAGTAATAGAGGCCTGAGTTTCTGTGCGCCTAGTAATTTTGAACAAGTAGTACTAGGCGCACATGAATTCAAGTAATAGAGGCTTGAGTTTCTGTGCGCCTAGTAATTTTGAACAAGTAGTACTAGGCGCACATGAATTCAAGTAATAGAGGCTTGAGTTTCTGTGCGCCTAGTAATTTGTTGTGTCTCTGAACTAACCTTATTAACAAACAAGCAGTACTAGGCGCACATGAATTCAAGTAATAGAGGCTTGAGTTTCTGTGCGCCGAGTAATTTTGAACAAGTAGTACTAGGCGCACATGCATTCAAGTAATAGAGGCCTGAGTTTCTGTGCGCCTAGTAATTTTGAACAAGTAGTACTAGGCGCACATGAATTCAAGTAATAGAGGCTTGAGTTTCTGTGCGCCGAGTAATTTTGAACAAGTAGTACTAGGCGCACATGAATTCAAGTAATAGAGGCTTGAGTTTCTGTGCGCCTAGTAATTTGTTGTGTCTCTGAACTAACCTTATTAACAAACAAGCTGTACTAGGCGCACATGAATTCAAGTAATAGAGGCTTAAGTTTCTGTGCGCCTAGGAATTTTGAACAAGTAGTACTAGGCGCACATGAATTCAAGTAATAGAGGCTTGAGTTTCTGTGCGCCTAGTAATTTTGAACAAGTAGTACTAGGTGCACATGAATTCAAGTAACAGAGGCTTGAGTTTCTTTGCGCCTAGTAATTTGTTGTGTCTCTGAACTAACCTTATTAACAAACAAGCAGTACTAGGCGCACATGAATTCAAGTAATAGAGGCTTGAGTTTCTGTGCGCCTAGTAATTTTGAACAAGTAGTACTAGGCGCACATGAATTCAAGTAATAGAGGCTTGAGTTTCTGTGCGCCTAGTAATTTGTTGTGTCTCTAACCTATCCTAATTAACAAACAAGCAATACTAGGCGCACATGAATTCAAGTAATAGAGGCTTGAGTTTCTGTGCGCCTAGTAATTTTGAACAAGTAGTACTAGGCGCACATGAATTCAAGTAATAGAGGCTTGAGTTTCTGTGCGCCTAGTAATTTGTTGTGTCTCTGAACTAACCTTATTAATAAACAAGCAGTACTAGGCGCACATGAATTCAAGTAATAGAGGCTTGAGTTTCTGTGCGCCTAGTAATTTGTTGTGTCTCTGAACTTACCTTATTAACAAACAAGCAGTACTAGGCGCATATGAATTCAAGTAATAGAGGCTTGAGTTTCTGTGCGCCTAGTAATTTTGAACAAGTAGAACTAGGCGCACATGAAATCAAGTAATAGAGGCTTGAGTTTCTGTGCGCCTAGTAATTTGTTGTGTCTCTGAACTAACTCTATTAACAAACAAGCAGTACTAGGCGCACATGAATTCAAGTAATAGAGGCTTAAGTTTCTGTGTGCCTAGTAATTTGTTGTGTCTCTGAACTTACCTTATTAACAAACAAGCAGTACTAGGCGCCTATGAATTCAAGTAATAGAGGCTTGAGTTTCTGTGCGCCTAGTAATTTGTTGTGTCTCTGAACTAACCTTATTAACAAACAAGCAGTACTAGGCGCACATGAATTCAAGTAATAGAGGCTTGAGTTTCTGTGCGCCTAGTAATTTGTTGTGTCACTGAAAAAACCTAATTAACAAACAAGCAGTACTAGGCACACATGAATTCAAGTAATAGAGGCTTGAGTTTCTGTGCGCCTAGTAATTTGTGGTGTCTTTGACCTAACCTAATTAACAAACAAGGAGTACTAGGCGCACATAAACTCAAGTAATAGATAGAAGCTTGAGTTTCTGGGCACCTCTAACTTTATTAACAAACAAGCAATACTAGGCGCACATGAATTCAAGTAATAGAGGCTTGAATTCATGTGCGCCTAGTATTGCTTGTTTGTTAATTAGGTTAGTTCAGAGACACAACAAATTACTAGGCGCACAGAAACTCAAGCCTCTATTACTTGAATTCATGTGCGCCTAGTATTGCTTGTTTGTTAATTAGGATAGGTTAGAGACACAACAAATTACTAGGCGCACAGAAACTCAAGCCTCTATTACTTGAATTCATGTGCGCCTAGTACTACTTGTTCAAAATTACTAGGCGCACAGAAACTCAAGCCTCTATTACTTGAATTCATGTGCGCCTAGTACTGCTTGTTTGTTAATAAGGTTAGTTCAGAAACACAACAAATTACTAGGTGCAAAGAAACTCAAGCCTCTGTTACTTGAATTCATGTGCACCTAGTACTACTTGTTCAAAATTACTAGGCGCACAGAAACTCAGGCCACTATTACTTGAATTCATGTGCGCCTAGTACTACTTGTTCAAAATTACTAGGCGCACAGAAACTCAAGCCTCTATTACTTGAATTCATGTGCGCCTAGTACTGCTTGTTTGTTAATAAGGTTAGTTCAGAGACACAACAAATTACTAGGCGCACAGAAACTCAAGCCTCTATTACTTGAATTCATGTGCGCCTAGTACTACTTGTTCAAAATTACTCGGCGCACAGAAACTAAAGCCTCTATTACTTGAATTCATGTGCGCCTAGTACTGCTTGTTTAGATAGGTATGGTTAGAAAAAATATTTGTCGCCTTTAGGGTCAATTTTAACTCGTGTGAGTAGGGCGGAACCAAGAAGAGATTTATTTACCTGTACAACAGTTTCAGAATGAGTCATATTAAGGCAAAGTTAAAACTGTCTGGTTGCGTTTGATAAGGTCAGAGACACGCAACAAATGTTATAGGAACCCAGAAACTCAAGCTTCGAAGCTTGAGCTTATGTGCGCCTAGTACTCCTTGTTTGTTAATTAGGTTAGGTCAGAGACACCACAAATTACTAGGCGCACAGAAACTCAAGCCTCTATTACTTGAATTCATGTGTGCCTGCTTGTTTGTTAATTAGGTTTTTTCAGTGACACAACAAATTACTAGGTGCACAGAAACTCAAGCCTCTATTACTTGAATTCATGTGCGCCTAGTACTGCTTGTTTGTTAATAAGGTTAGTTCAGAGACACAACAAATTACTAGGCGCACAGAAACTCAAGCCTCTATAACTTGAATTCATGTGCGCCTAGTATCGCTTGATTGTTAATTAGGTTAGTTCAGAGACACAACAAATTACTAGGCGCACAGAAACTCAAGCCTCTATTACTTGAATTCATAGGCGCCTAGTACTGCTTGTTTGTTAATAAGGTAAGTTCAGAGACACAACAAATTACTAGGCGCACAGAAACTCAAGCCTCTATTACTTGAATTTCATGTGCTCCTAGTATTGCTTGTTTGTTAATTAGGATAGGTTAGAGACACAACAAATTAGTAGGCGCACAGAAACTCAAGCCTCTATTACTTGAATTCATAGGCGCCTAGTACTGCTTGTTTGTTAATAAGGTAAGTTCAGAGACACAACAAATTACTAGGCGCACAGAAACTCAAGCCTCTATTACTTGAATTCATGTGCGCCTAGTACTGCTTGTTTGTTAATAAAGTTAGTTCAGAGACACAACAAATTACTAGGCGCACAGAAACTAAAGTCTCTATTACTTGAATTCATGTGCGCCTAGTACTGCTTGTTTGTTAAAAAGGTTAGTTCAGAGACACAACAAATTACTAGGCGCACAGAAACTCAAGCCTCTATTACTTGAATTCATGTGCGCCTAGTACTGCTTGTTTGTTAATAAGGTTAGTTCAGAAACACAACAAATTACTAGGTGCAAAGAAACTCAAGCCTCTGTTACTTGAATTCATGTGCACCTAGTACTACTTGTTCAAAATTACTAGGCGCACAGAAACTCAAGCCTCTATTACTTGAATTCATGTGCGCCTAGTACTGCTTGTTTGTTAATAAGTTTAGTTCAGAGACACAACAAATTACTAGGCGCACAGAAACTCAAGCCTCTATTACTTGAATTCATGTGCGCCTAGTACTACTTGTTCAAAATTACTAGGCGCACAGAAACTCAAGCCTCTATTACTTGAATTCATGTGCGCCTAGTACTACTTGTTCAAAATTACTAGGCGCACAGAAACTCAAGCCTCTATTACTTGAATTCATGTGCGCCTAGTACTACTTGTTCAAAATTACTCGGCGCACAGAAACTCAAGCCTCTATTACTTGAATTCATGTGCGCCTAGTACCAGTTGTTCAAAATTACTAGGCGCACAGAAACTCAGGCCTCTATTACTTGAATTCATGTGCGCCTAGTACTACTTGTTCAAAATTACTAGGCGCACAGAAACTCAAGCCTCTATTACTTGAATTCATGTGCGCCTAGTACTGCTTGTTTGTTCATAAGGTTAGTTCAGAGACACAACAAATTACTAGGCGCACAGAAACTCAAGCCTCTATTACTTGAATTCATGTGCGCCTAGTACTACTTGTTCAAAATTACTAGGCGCACAGAAACTCAAGCCTCTATTACTTGAATTCATGTGCGCCTAGTACTACTTGTTCAAAATTACTAGGCGCACAGAAACTCAGGCCTCTATTACTTGAATTCATGTGCGCCTAGTACTACTTGTTCAAAATTACTCGGCGAACAGAAACTCAAGCCTCTATTACTTGAATTCATGTGCGCCTAGTACTACTTGTTCAAAATGACTAGGCGCACAGAAACTCAGGCCTCTATTACTTGAATTCATGTGCGCCTAGTACTCATTGTTCAAAATTACTAGGCGCACAGAAACTCAAGCCTCTATTACTTGAATTCATGTGCGCCTAGTACTGCTGGTTTGTTATTTAGGTTAGGTCAGAGACACAACAAATTACTAGGCGCACAGAAACTCAAGCCTCTATTACTTGAGTTTATGTGCGCCTAGTACTGCTTGTATGTTAATAAGGTAAGTTCAGAGACACAACAAATTACTAGGCGCACAGAAACTCAAGCCAAAGAAGCTTGAATTCATGTGCGCCTAGTACTGCTTGTTTGTTAATAAGGTAAGTTCAGAGACACAACAAATTACTAGGCGCACAGAAACTCAAGCCTCTATTACTTGAATTCATGTGCGCCTAGTACTGCTTGTTTGGGATGAATATCCAAACGGCATTGGGTCGCGTCATCGTAAGCCAATCACAGCACAGCTAAGTGACGTGATAGCTTGTTGTGATTGGCCCGTTTGTTCCCGTCCCTTTTCCCTCGATTGCTGTATACTTTTATTAAGTTAATTACATTCGCTAACGACCATTGCAACGTTATCTTGTTATTTTATTTATCAAAAAACCCATTGAAAAGCCCAAAAAGTAGTAGCTGAACAGTAACGTCGAACACACCAGAACACATTCAAACATATTTGGACCTTCAGAGCCATATTTCGAGGATTTGAAGCATCAAAACCAAATCGTCGAGTCAAGCGACCTTTGGACTGCTACTACCACGCAGCCACATAAAGACGAGCGAAATTACACTTGGAAGCGGAGATTCAGCAGCATATTCACGCAAGAGCCTTCAATCTTACTGATGTGAAAGGACAATCGGAGATTTGGAAGAACAAGCGGACATACGGTGCGTTTATTAAGTTCCAGTTTTCAAGACCTGCTGAGTTCATAAGTGTAATACCGTTTTATGATCTGATTCCAGTGAGGGTGTTGGTGGGGGTTGCCCATTGCGCAGAGCGACACACCGGCTGATCGTGTCACTACTAGCACCAGCCGTTTTACACGCAGTCACTTTGCGTGCACGTGAGTACTCCACTTTTTGCAAGCCACCGGGATGCCGTTAATGGCTGATGATGGGAAGGGTCCTAGCAAAACACGTGATAAGTCCCCTAGAACTATTAGTGATGAAAAAACTGAGCAAATCATGCGCGATTTGGTTAGGAAACGTGGCATCGTTAAGGGCAGGTTAACTAAACTTGCTAATTATTTAAATACTATCATTGTATCAACTATATCTAGTGAGTTAAAAATATATTTAAAATTACGTGTAAAGGGTGCTGAGATTTTATTTAGTGAATTTAATGAAATACAGTCAAAACTTGAAGAACTAGTTTCCGATAGTGATATAGATGATCAGTTAGATCAGCGCCAACAGTTCGAAGACGGCTACTATAACACTATTGCCCGAGCTGAATCCATTATTAGCGTCAGTGAAGAGGTCACTGATTGTTCCAAACCGTGTCAGCATATAAACAGGCCAGTGTCCGTTAAATTACCGACCATCATGTTGCCTACGTTCGACGGCGTGTATGAACACTGGCTCGAATATAGGGACACATTTATATCTTTGGTGCACAATTCGACTGAGATTAGTAATATTCAAAAATTCCATTATCTAAAATCTTCGCTCAAAGGAAGCGCTGAATCAGTTGTAAATGCGCTAGAGATTTCTGCTGCTAACTATTCTGTGGCATGGGAACTACTCCTAAATAGATACGATAATGATAGATTACTAGTGAATAGTCACCTAAAAGCATTGTTCTCAATACAGCCATTGAAAGAGTCACCTTCACTAATTAGAAAACTTATAGATACAATTATAAACAATTTACGCGCTTTAAAAAGCCTTGATGAGCCAACAGATACCTGGGATACGCTTATAATAATATATAGTTGTTTCTAAGCTAGATAAATCCACAGAACGAGAGTGGGAACAACATAGAGGTTTCTTGTTGGCAAACACTTCTCCTAGAACTAAATTGAAGGTTGACAGTTTGATTAATTTCCTCAAAAGTAAGGCTGATTTGTTGGAAACATTAGCATTATCACACACAAAAGATCACCATAAGACAGAAACAAAAAATGTCAGAGGTAATGTAGCACACTGCAATGTTTCTTCAAGTAACCCACCGTCAACAGCGGGCCGTAAAGCGCGTAGACTGTGCGTGGTATGCAAAGGTAAACACCCAATTTACACTTGCACACAATTCATTAATATGGATTTACAAAGCAAATTAAAGAACATTAAAGATAATAACTTGTGTGAGAATTGCTTGCGCTCCGGACACACTTTAGACGGTTGCTTGTGGGGACCTTGTAAACAATGTAATATGAAACATAATTCACTAATTCATCCTAATGATTCCAGTCAATCTAGCTGTACCGCGACAGGTACGACGACTGCGGCGGCAGTGGCTATCGCACCATGCGCGCCCCCACCGCGCGTCTCTGACGCGGTGCAGGATCCCAATAACGGAAAGCAATTCATTCAAGTTAGCAATGTTCACACTGATACACACACCCATACGCAATGCATAGATTTGCAACCGGTTCTCTTATCTACTGCGTTAGTTGAGATTCCTGATAAACGTAACAATTATCATGTCGCATGTGTATTACTCGACAGCGGTAGCCAGAGCTGCTTTGTTACACGTTCGTTTTGCGAATTGTTAGATATTCCGCTAATACAGTCCACTCATGAAATACGAGGAGTAGGTAATTCGGTATCACATTGTACACAAACATGTGATCTAGAAATTAAATCACGTATTAATTCCTACTCAATTCACATTAAATGTTTCGTTCTATCTGAAATAACGGCCACATTGCCTCCTATGCAGGCACAAAGCACACAGTTTAGGATTCCTGAACACCTGCAGCTGGCAAATTCGCGATTTTTAGGGCCGCAAAAGATAGATGTTTTAATAGGCGCGGATCGATTTTGGGACTTGCTTATCGATGGCAAGATGCGTTTACCGAACGGTCCGTTCTTACAGAATACGAAGTTAGGTTGGATAATATCGGGTCCTATTAATAATACACATCTTAATGGACATGTCCAATGTAACTTCACTCAATCCATGGACAATCAGCTACGTCAGTTCTGGGAGTTGGAGGAGTTACCCAAGCTTCGGAATACACACACAGACGAAGAGCAGGCCTGTGAACAGTCCTTCATCACAACCACTACGCGCAATAAAGATGGACGATTTTGTGTTCACGTTCCTCTCAAAGAGTCGCCCGATGCTTTGGGTGAATCATTTCCCCAGGGAAAGCGTCGTTTTTTGTCCTTAGAAAATAGGTTATTACGCGCACCTATTAGTTATAAGAAATTATACACTGATTTCATACACGAATATATCAACTTGGGTCACATGACTCGAGTTGATTCTTACACGAGTCCTTACTATATTATGCCGCATCACGGCGTTTTTCGAGAGCACAGCACGACTACGAAGCTTCGTGTAGTGTTCGACGCCAGTGCTGCGACTAGTAACGGCAAATCTTTCAACGATATCCAGCTTGTAGGACCTCCTATTCAGGGAGACTTGCTGGGCATTTTGCTACGGTTCAGACAATTTAAATTCACAGCAATTGCAGATTGCGAGAAGATGTACCGTCAAGTCCTTGTTGATCCCTCTCAACGTGACCTGCAACTTATTATGTGGCGTGATGATCCGACAAGACAGCTTGAGTTCTATCAGCTGAACACCGTAACATACGGTACAGCGTCGGCACCCTTTCTTAGTGTTAGGTGTCTTAAGCAATTAGGAGCTGAGTGTACGGACCCCGAAGTTAAAAGGGTCATAAATGACGATTTCTACGTAGATGACCTTTTGACCTCGTATGACGACAAAGTCAAACTGCTCGACATATGCAAACGTACATCAGACATTCTTAAGTCCGGCTGCTTTCCACTCCGCAAATGGACCTTTAACTTCGAACTTGACGGTGCATCAGCTCCAACGACGTCACAGCCTGATCACAGTATGTTTCGTGACTTAAATTTAGGTGATAACAGTCAATGTAGAACGTTAGGTATAGGTTGGTGTAGCATCACGGACGAGTTTAATTTCCATACGCAATTTCAAAACGGCAACAATCCTGTTACTAAACGCATAATTCTGTCAACTGTTTCTCAGATATATGATCCATTGAGATTGTTAAGCCCTTCTGTAATCATCGGCAAGGTATTATTGCAAAAACTTTGGTTATTAAAATTAGATTGGGACGATCCGCTTCCCACTGATGTCATGCGAACTTGGAATCGGTTTGTTGAAAATCTTTCTTATCTTCGCACTATCAAAGTTCCACGACAAGTCTTTCAATGTGATTGTACTCGCACTGAGTTACACATTTTTACAGACGCTTCGCAAACTGCATATGGCGCGTGCGCTTATGTGCGTAGTGTAGGTATTAGTGAGGTGACAGTGAAATTGCTTATTTCTAAGGGTAAAGTGGCTCCATTGAAACCCGTTAGTATACCGCGTTTGGAACTATGCGGTGCGTTGCTGGGTGCTAGGCTGTTTGACAGGATTAACAGTTCACTTACTCGTAACTTTGATGACGTCACATTGTTTGTAAATTAGGTTTTTTCAGTGACACAACAAATTACTAGGCGCACAGAAACTCAAGCCTCTATTACTTGAATTCATGTGCGCCTAGTACTGCTTGTTTGTTAATAAGGTTAGTTCAGAGACACAACAAATTACTAGGCGCACAGAAACTCAAGCCTCTATAACTTGAATTCATGTGCGCCTAGTATTGCTTGTTTGTTAATTAGGTTAGTTCAGAGACACAACAAATTACTAGGCGCACAGAAACTCAAGCCTCTATTACTTGAATTCATAGGCGCCTAGTTCTGCTTGTTTGTTAATAAGGTAAGTTCAGAGACACAACAAATTACTAGGCGCACAGAAACTCAAGCCTCTATTACTTGGATTCATGTGCGCCTAGTACTGCTTGTTTATTAATAAGGTTAGTTCAGAGACACAACAAATTACTAGGCGCACAGAAACTCAAGCCTCTATTACTTGAATTCATGTGCGCCTAGTATTGCTTGTTTGTTAATTAGGATAGGTTAGAGACACAACAAATTACTAGGCGCACAGAAACTCAAGCCTCTATTACTTGAATTCATGTGCGCCTAGTACTACTTGTTCAAAATTACTAGGCGCACAGAAACTCAAGCCTCTATTACTTGAATTCATGTGCGCCTAGTACTGCTGGTTTGTTAATAAGGTTAGTTCAGAAACACAACAAATTACTAGGCGCAAAGAAACTCAAGCCTCTGTTACTTGAATTCATGTGCACCTAGTACTACTTGTTCAATATTACTACGCGCACAGAAACTCAAGCCTCTATTACTTGAATTCATGTGCGCCTAGTACTACTTGTTCAAAATTCCTAGGCGCACAGAAACTCAAGCCTCTATTACTTGAATTCATGTGCGCCTAGTACTACTTGTTCAAAATTACTCGGCGCACAGAAACTCAAGCCTCTATTACTTGAATTCATGTGCGCCTAGTATTGCTTGTTTGTTAATTAGGATAGGTTAGAGACACAACAAATTACTTACTAGGCGCACAGAAATTCAAGCCTCTATTACTTGAATTCATGTGCGCCTAGTACTACTTGTTCAAAATTACTAGGCGCACAGAAACTCAAGCCTCTATTACTTGAATTCATGTGCGCCTAGTACTGCTTGTTTATTAATAAGGTTAGTTCAGAGACACAACAAATTACTAGGCGCACAGAAACTCAAGCCTGTATTACTTGAATTCATGTGCGCCTAGTACTACTTGTTCAAAATTACTAGGCGCACAGAAACTCAAGCCTCTATTACTTGAATTCATGTGCGCCTAGTACTGCTTGTTTGTTTATAAGGTTAGTTCAGAGACACAACAAATTACTAGGCGCACAGAAACTCAAGCCTCTATTACTTGAATTCATGTGCGCCTAGTACTGCTTGTTTATTAATAAGGTTAGTTCAGAGACACAACAAATTACTAGGCGCACAGAAACTCAAGCCTCTATTACTTGAATTCATGTGCGCCTAGTACTACTTGTTCAAAATTACTAGGCGCACAGAAACTCAAGCCTCTATTACTTGAATTCATGTGCGCCTAGTACTGCTTGTTTGTTAATAAGGTTAGTTCAGAGACACAACAAATTACTAGGCGCACAGAAACTCAAGCCTCTATTACTTGAATTAATGTGCGCCTAGTACTACTTGTTCAAAATTACTAGGCGCACAGAAACTCAAGCCTCTATTACTTGAATTCATGTGCGCCTAGTACTACTTGTTTATTAATAAGGTTAGTTCAGAGACACAACAAATTACTAGGCGCACAGAAACTCAAGCCTCTATTACTTGAATTCATGTGCGCCTAGTACTACTTGTTCAAAATTACTAGGCGCACAGAAACTCAAGCCTCTATTACTTGAATTCATATGCGCCTAGTACTGCTTGTTTATTAATAAGGTTAGTTCAGAGACACAACAAATTACTAGGCGCACAGAAACTCAAGCCTCTATTACTTGAATTCATGTGCGCCTAGTACTGCTTGTTTGTTAATAAGGTTAGTTCAGACACACAACAAATTACTAGGCGCACAGAAACTCAAGCCTCTATTACTTGAATTAATGTGCGCCTAGTACTACTTGTTCAAAATTACTAGGCGCACAGAAACTCAAGCCTCTATTACTTGAATTCATGTGCGCCTAGTACTGCTTGTTTGTTAATAAGGTTAGTTCAGAAACACAACAAATTACTAGGTGCAAAGAAACTCAAGCCTCTGTTACTTGAATTCATGTGCACCTAGTACTACTTGTTCAAAATTACTAGGCGCACAGAAACTCAGGCCACTATTACTTGAATTCATGTGCGCCTAGTACTACTTGTTCAAAATTACTAGGCGCACAGAAACTCAAGCCTCTATTACTTGAATTCATGTGCGCCTAGTACTGCTTGTTTGTTAATAAGGTTAGTTCAGAGACACAACAAATTACTAGGCGCACAGAAACTCAAGCCTCTATTACTTGAATTCATGTGCGCCTAGTACTACTTGTTCAAAATTACTCGGCGCACAGAAACTAAAGCCTCTATTACTTGAATTCATGTGCGCCTAGTACTGCTTGTTTAGATAGGTATGGTTAGAAAAAATATTTGTCGCCTTTAGGGTCAATTTTAACTCGTGTGAGTAGGGCGGAACCAAGAAGAGATTTATTTACCTGTACAACAGTTTCAGAATGAGTCATATTAAGGCAAAGTTAAAACTGTCTGGTTGCGTTTGATAAGGTCAGAGACACGCAACAAATGTTATAGGAACCCAGAAACTCAAGCTTCGAAGCTTGAGCTTATGTGCGCCTAGTACTCCTTGTTTGTTAATTAGGTTAGGTCAGAGACACCACAAATTACTAGGCGCACAGAAACTCAAGCCTCTATTACTTGAATTCATGTGTGCCTGCTTGTTTGTTAATTAGGTTTTTTCAGTGACACAACAAATTACTAGGTGCACAGAAACTCAAGCCTCTATTACTTGAATTCATGTGCGCCTAGTACTGCTTGTTTGTTAATAAGGTTAGTTCAGAGACACAACAAATTACTAGGCGCACAGAAACTCAAGCCTCTATAACTTGAATTCATGTGCGCCTAGTATCGCTTGATTGTTAATTAGGTTAGTTCAGAGACACAACAAATTACTAGGCGCACAGAAACTCAAGCCTCTATTACTTGAATTCATAGGCGCCTAGTACTGCTTGTTTGTTAATAAGGTAAGTTCAGAGACACAACAAATTACTAGGCGCACAGAAACTCAAGCCTCTATTACTTGAATTTCATGTGCTCCTAGTATTGCTTGTTTGTTAATTAGGATAGGTTAGAGACACAACAAATTAGTAGGCGCACAGAAACTCAAGCCTCTATTACTTGAATTCATAGGCGCCTAGTACTGCTTGTTTGTTAATAAGGTAAGTTCAGAGACACAACAAATTACTAGGCGCACAGAAACTCAAGCCTCTATTACTTGAATTCATGTGCGCCTAGTACTGCTTGTTTGTTAATAAAGTTAGTTCAGAGACACAACAAATTACTAGGCGCACAGAAACTAAAGTCTCTATTACTTGAATTCATGTGCGCCTAGTACTGCTTGTTTGTTAAAAAGGTTAGTTCAGAGACACAACAAATTACTAGGCGCACAGAAACTCAAGCCTCTATTACTTGAATTCATGTGCGCCTAGTACTGCTTGTTTGTTAATAAGTTTAGTTCAGAGACACAACAAATTACTAGGCGCACAGAAACTCAAGCCTCTATTACTTGAATTCATGTGCGCCTAGTACTACTTGTTCAAAATTACTAGGCGCACAGAAACTCAAGCCTCTATTACTTGAATTCATGTGCGCCTAGTACTACTTGTTCAAAATTACTAGGCGCACAGAAACTCAAGCCTCTATTACTTGAATTCATGTGCGCCTAGTACTACTTGTTCAAAATTACTCGGCGCACAGAAACTCAAGCCTCTATTACTTGAATTCATGTGCGCCTAGTACCAGTTGTTCAAAATTACTAGGCGCACAGAAACTCAGGCCTCTATTACTTGAATTCATGTGCGCCTAGTACTACTTGTTCAAAATTACTAGGCGCACAGAAACTCAAGCCTCTATTACTTGAATTCATGTGCGCCTAGTACTGCTTGTTTGTTCATAAGGTTAGTTCAGAGACACAACAAATTACTAGGCGCACAGAAACTCAAGCCTCTATTACTTGAATTCATGTGCGCCTAGTACTACTTGTTCAAAATTACTAGGCGCACAGAAACTCAAGCCTCTATTACTTGAATTCATGTGCGCCTAGTACTACTTGTTCAAAATTACTAGGCGCACAGAAACTCAGGCCTCTATTACTTGAATTCATGTGCGCCTAGTACTACTTGTTCAAAATTACTCGGCGAACAGAAACTCAAGCCTCTATTACTTGAATTCATGTGCGCCTAGTACTACTTGTTCAAAATGACTAGGCGCACAGAAACTCAGGCCTCTATTACTTGAATTCATGTGCGCCTAGTACTCATTGTTCAAAATTACTAGGCGCACAGAAACTCAAGCCTCTATTACTTGAATTCATGTGCGCCTAGTACTGCTGGTTTGTTATTTAGGTTAGGTCAGAGACACAACAAATTACTAGGCGCACAGAAACTCAAGCCTCTATTACTTGAGTTTATGTGCGCCTAGTACTGCTTGTATGTTAATAAGGTAAGTTCAGAGACACAACAAATTACTAGGCGCACAGAAACTCAAGCCAAAGAAGCTTGAATTCATGTGCGCCTAGTACTGCTTGTTTGTTAATAAGGTAAGTTCAGAGACACAACAAATTACTAGGCGCACAGAAACTCAAGCCTCTATTACTTGAATTCATGTGCGCCTAGTACTGCTTGTTTGGGATGAATATCCAAACGGCATTGGGTCGCGTCATCGTAAGCCAATCACAGCACAGCTAAGTGACGTGATAGCTTGTTGTGATTGGCCCGTTTGTTCCCGTCCCTTTTCCCTCGATTGCTGTATACTTTTATTAAGTTAATTACATTCGCTAACGACCATTGCAACGTTATCTTGTTATTTTATTTATCAAAAAACCCATTGAAAAGCCCAAAAAGTAGTAGCTGAACAGTAACGTCGAACACACCAGAACACATTCAAACATATTTGGACCTTCAGAGCCATATTTCGAGGATTTGAAGCATCAAAACCAAATCGTCGAGTCAAGCGACCTTTGGACTGCTACTACCACGCAGCCACATAAAGACGAGCGAAATTACACTTGGAAGCGGAGATTCAGCAGCATATTCACGCAAGAGCCTTCAATCTTACTGATGTGAAAGGACAATCGGAGATTTGGAAGAACAAGCGGACATACGGTGCGTTTATTAAGTTCCAGTTTTCAAGACCTGCTGAGTTCATAAGTGTAATACCGTTTTATGATCTGATTCCAGTGAGGGTGTTGGTGGGGGTTGCCCATTGCGCAGAGCGACACACCGGCTGATCGTGTCACTACTAGCACCAGCCGTTTTACACGCAGTCACTTTGCGTGCACGTGAGTACTCCACTTTTTGCAAGCCACCGGGATGCCGTTAATGGCTGATGATGGGAAGGGTCCTAGCAAAACACGTGATAAGTCCCCTAGAACTATTAGTGATGAAAAAACTGAGCAAATCATGCGCGATTTGGTTAGGAAACGTGGCATCGTTAAGGGCAGGTTAACTAAACTTGCTAATTATTTAAATACTATCATTGTATCAACTATATCTAGTGAGTTAAAAATATATTTAAAATTACGTGTAAAGGGTGCTGAGATTTTATTTAGTGAATTTAATGAAATACAGTCAAAACTTGAAGAACTAGTTTCCGATAGTGATATAGATGATCAGTTAGATCAGCGCCAACAGTTCGAAGACGGCTACTATAACACTATTGCCCGAGCTGAATCCATTATTAGCGTCAGTGAAGAGGTCACTGATTGTTCCAAACCGTGTCAGCATATAAACAGGCCAGTGTCCGTTAAATTACCGACCATCATGTTGCCTACGTTCGACGGCGTGTATGAACACTGGCTCGAATATAGGGACACATTTATATCTTTGGTGCACAATTCGACTGAGATTAGTAATATTCAAAAATTCCATTATCTAAAATCTTCGCTCAAAGGAAGCGCTGAATCAGTTGTAAATGCGCTAGAGATTTCTGCTGCTAACTATTCTGTGGCATGGGAACTACTCCTAAATAGATACGATAATGATAGATTACTAGTGAATAGTCACCTAAAAGCATTGTTCTCAATACAGCCATTGAAAGAGTCACCTTCACTAATTAGAAAACTTATAGATACAATTATAAACAATTTACGCGCTTTAAAAAGCCTTGATGAGCCAACAGATACCTGGGATACGCTTATAATAATATATAGTTGTTTCTAAGCTAGATAAATCCACAGAACGAGAGTGGGAACAACATAGAGGTTTCTTGTTGGCAAACACTTCTCCTAGAACTAAATTGAAGGTTGACAGTTTGATTAATTTCCTCAAAAGTAAGGCTGATTTGTTGGAAACATTAGCATTATCACACACAAAAGATCACCATAAGACAGAAACAAAAAATGTCAGAGGTAATGTAGCACACTGCAATGTTTCTTCAAGTAACCCACCGTCAACAGCGGGCCGTAAAGCGCGTAGACTGTGCGTGGTATGCAAAGGTAAACACCCAATTTACACTTGCACACAATTCATTAATATGGATTTACAAAGCAAATTAAAGAACATTAAAGATAATAACTTGTGTGAGAATTGCTTGCGCTCCGGACACACTTTAGACGGTTGCTTGTGGGGACCTTGTAAACAATGTAATATGAAACATAATTCACTAATTCATCCTAATGATTCCAGTCAATCTAGCTGTACCGCGACAGGTACGACGACTGCGGCGGCAGTGGCTATCGCACCATGCGCGCCCCCACCGCGCGTCTCTGACGCGGTGCAGGATCCCAATAACGGAAAGCAATTCATTCAAGTTAGCAATGTTCACACTGATACACACACCCATACGCAATGCATAGATTTGCAACCGGTTCTCTTATCTACTGCGTTAGTTGAGATTCCTGATAAACGTAACAATTATCATGTCGCATGTGTATTACTCGACAGCGGTAGCCAGAGCTGCTTTGTTACACGTTCGTTTTGCGAATTGTTAGATATTCCGCTAATACAGTCCACTCATGAAATACGAGGAGTAGGTAATTCGGTATCACATTGTACACAAACATGTGATCTAGAAATTAAATCACGTATTAATTCCTACTCAATTCACATTAAATGTTTCGTTCTATCTGAAATAACGGCCACATTGCCTCCTATGCAGGCACAAAGCACACAGTTTAGGATTCCTGAACACCTGCAGCTGGCAAATTCGCGATTTTTAGGGCCGCAAAAGATAGATGTTTTAATAGGCGCGGATCGATTTTGGGACTTGCTTATCGATGGCAAGATGCGTTTACCGAACGGTCCGTTCTCACAGAATACGAAGTTAGGTTGGATAATATCGGGTCCTATTAATAATACACATCTTAATGGACATGTCCAATGTAACTTCACTCAATCCATGGACAATCAGCTACGTCAGTTCTGGGAGTTGGAGGAGTTACCCAAGCTTCGGAATACACACACAGACGAAGAGCAGGCCTGTGAACAGTCCTTCATCACAACCACTACGCGCAATAAAGATGGACGATTTTGTGTTCACGTTCCTCTCAAAGAGTCGCCCGATGCTTTGGGTGAATCATTTCCCCAGGGAAAGCGTCGTTTTTTGTCCTTAGAAAATAGGTTATTACGCGCACCTATTAGTTATAAGAAATTATACACTGATTTCATACACGAATATATCAACTTGGGTCACATGACTCGAGTTGATTCTTACACGAGTCCTTACTATATTATGCCGCATCACGGCGTTTTTCGAGAGCACAGCACGACTACGAAGCTTCGTGTAGTGTTCGACGCCAGTGCTGCGACTAGTAACGGCAAATCTTTCAACGATATCCAGCTTGTAGGACCTCCTATTCAGGGAGACTTGCTGGGCATTTTGCTACGGTTCAGACAATTTAAATTCACAGCAATTGCAGATTGCGAGAAGATGTACCGTCAAGTCCTTGTTGATCCCTCTCAACGTGACCTGCAACTTATTATGTGGCGTGATGATCCGACAAGACAGCTTGAGTTCTATCAGCTGAACACCGTAACATACGGTACAGCGTCGGCACCCTTTCTTAGTGTTAGGTGTCTTAAGCAATTAGGAGCTGAGTGTACGGACCCCGAAGTTAAAAGGGTCATAAATGACGATTTCTACGTAGATGACCTTTTGACCTCGTATGACGACAAAGTCAAACTGCTCGACATATGCAAACGTACATCAGACATTCTTAAGTCCGGCTGCTTTCCACTCCGCAAATGGACCTTTAACTTCGAACTTGACGGTGCATCAGCTCCAACGACGTCACAGCCTGATCACAGTATGTTTCGTGACTTAAATTTAGGTGATAACAGTCAATGTAGAACGTTAGGTATAGGTTGGTGTAGCATCACGGACGAGTTTAATTTCCATACGCAATTTCAAAACGGCAACAATCCTGTTACTAAACGCATAATTCTGTCAACTGTTTCTCAGATATATGATCCATTGGGATTGTTAAGCCCTTCTGTAATCATCGGCAAGGTATTATTGCAAAAACTTTGGTTATTAAAATTAGATTGGGACGATCCGCTTCCCACTGATGTCATGCGAACTTGGAATCGGTTTGTTGAAAATCTTTCTTATCTTCGCACTATCAAAGTTCCACGACAAGTCTTTCAATGTGATTGTACTCGCACTGAGTTACACATTTTTACAGACGCTTCGCAAACTGCATATGGCGCGTGCGCTTATGTGCGTAGTGTAGGTATTAGTGAGGTGACAGTGAAATTGCTTATTTCTAAGGGTAAAGTGGCTCCATTGAAACCCGTTAGTATACCGCGTTTGGAACTATGCGGTGCGTTGCTGGGTGCTAGGCTGTTTGACAGGATTAACAGTTCACTTACTCGTAACTTTGATGACGTCACATTGTTTGTAAATTAGGTTTTTTCAGTGACACAACAAATTACTAGGCGCACAGAAACTCAAGCCTCTATTACTTGAATTCATGTGCGCCTAGTACTGCTTGTTTGTTAATAAGGTTAGTTCAGAGACACAACAAATTACTAGGCGCACAGAAACTCAAGCCTCTATAACTTGAATTCATGTGCGCCTAGTATTGCTTGTTTGTTAATTAGGTTAGTTCAGAGACACAACAAATTACTAGGCGCACAGAAACTCAAGCCTCTATTACTTGAATTCATAGGCGCCTAGTTCTGCTTGTTTGTTAATAAGGTAAGTTCAGAGACACAACAAATTACTAGGCGCACAGAAACTCAAGCCTCTATTACTTGGATTCATGTGCGCCTAGTACTGCTTGTTTATTAATAAGGTTAGTTCAGAGACACAACAAATTACTAGGCGCACAGAAACTCAAGCCTCTATTACTTGAATTCATGTGCGCCTAGTATTGCTTGTTTGTTAATTAGGATAGGTTAGAGACACAACAAATTACTAGGCGCACAGAAACTCAAGCCTCTATTACTTGAATTCATGTGCGCCTAGTACTACTTGTTCAAAATTACTAGGCGCACAGAAACTCAAGCCTCTATTACTTGAATTCATGTGCGCCTAGTACTGCTGGTTTGTTAATAAGGTTAGTTCAGAAACACAACAAATTACTAGGCGCAAAGAAACTCAAGCCTCTGTTACTTGAATTCATGTGCACCTAGTACTACTTGTTCAATATTACTACGCGCACAGAAACTCAAGCCTCTATTACTTGAATTCATGTGCGCCTAGTACTACTTGTTCAAAATTCCTAGGCGCACAGAAACTCAAGCCTCTATTACTTGAATTCATGTGCGCCTAGTACTACTTGTTCAAAATTACTCGGCGCACAGAAACTCAAGCCTCTATTACTTGAATTCATGTGCGCCTAGTATTGCTTGTTTGTTAATTAGGATAGGTTAGAGACACAACAAATTACTTACTAGGCGCACAGAAATTCAAGCCTCTATTACTTGAATTCATGTGCGCCTAGTACTACTTGTTCAAAATTACTAGGCGCACAGAAACTCAAGCCTCTATTACTTGAATTCATGTGCGCCTAGTACTGCTTGTTTATTAATAAGGTTAGTTCAGAGACACAACAAATTACTAGGCGCACAGAAACTCAAGCCTGTATTACTTGAATTCATGTGCGCCTAGTACTACTTGTTCAAAATTACTAGGCGCACAGAAACTCAAGCCTCTATTACTTGAATTCATGTGCGCCTAGTACTGCTTGTTTGTTAATAAGGTTAGTTCAGAGACACAACAAATTACTAGGCGCACAGAAACTCAAGCCTCTATTACTTGAATTCATGTGCGCCTAGTACTGCTTGTTTATTAATAAGGTTAGTTCAGAGACACAACAAATTACTAGGCGCACAGAAACTCAAGCCTCTATTACTTGAATTCATGTGCGCCTAGTACTACTTGTTCAAAATTACTAGGCGCACAGAAACTCAAGCCTCTATTACTTGAATTCATGTGCGCCTAGTACTGCTTGTTTGTTAATAAGGTTAGTTCAGAGACACAACAAATTACTAGGCGCACAGAAACTCAAGCCTCTATTACTTGAATTAATGTGCGCCTAGTACTACTTGTTCAAAATTACTAGGCGCACAGAAACTCAAGCCTCTATTACTTGAATTCATGTGCGCCTAGTACTACTTGTTTATTAATAAGGTTAGTTCAGAGACACAACAAATTACTAGGCGCACAGAAACTCAAGCCTCTATTACTTGAATTCATGTGCGCCTAGTACTACTTGTTCAAAATTACTAGGCGCACAGAAACTCAAGCCTCTATTACTTGAATTCATATGCGCCTAGTACTGCTTGTTTATTAATAAGGTTAGTTCAGAGACACAACAAATTACTAGGCGCACAGAAACTCAAGCCTCTATTACTTGAATTCATGTGCGCCTAGTACTGCTTGTTTGTTAATAAGGTTAGTTCAGACACACAACAAATTACTAGGCGCACAGAAACTCAAGCCTCTATTACTTGAATTAATGTGCGCCTAGTACTACTTGTTCAAAATTACTAGGCGCACAGAAACTCAAGCCTCTATTACTTGAATTCATGTGCGCCTAGTACTACTTGTTCAAAATTACTAGGCGCACAGAAACTCAGGCCTCTATTACTTGAATTCATGTGCGCCTAGTACTACTTGTTCAAAATTACTAGGCGCACAGAAACTCAAGCCTCTGTTACTTGAATTCATGTGCACCTAGTACTACTTGTTCAATATTACTAGGCGCACAGAAACTCAAGCCTCTATTACTTGAATTCATGTGCGCCTAGTACTACTTGTTCAAAATTTCTAGGCGCACAGAAACTCAAGCCTCTATTACTTGAATTCATGTGCGCCTAGTACTACTTGTTCAAAATTACTCGGCGCACAGAAACTCAAGCCTCTATTACTTGAATTCATGTGCGCCTAGTATTGTTTGTTTGTTAATTAGGATAGGTTAGAGACACAACAAATTACTAGGCGCACAGAAATTCAAGCCTCTATTACTTGAATTCATGTGCGCCTAGTACTACTTGTTCAAAATTACTAGGCGCACAGAAACTCAAGCCTCTATTACTTGAATTCATGTGCGCCTAGTACTGCTTGTTTATTAATAAGGTTAGTTCAGAGACACAACAAATTACTAGGCGCACAGAAACTCAAGCCTGTATTACTTGAATTCATGTGCGCCTAGTACTACTTGTTCAAAATTACTAGGCGCACAGAAACTCAAGCCTCTATTACTTGAATTCATGTGCGCCTAGTACTGCTTGTTTGTTAATAAGGTTAGTTCAGAGACACAACAAGTTACTAGGCGCACAGAAACTCAAGCCTCTATTACTTGAATTCGTGTGCGCCTAGTACTACTTGTTCAAAATTACTAGGCGCACAGAAACTCAAGCCTCTATTACTTGAATTCATGTGCGCCTAGTACTGCTTGTTTATTAATAAGGTTAGTTCAGAGACACAACAAATTACTAGGCGCACAGAAACTCAAGCCTCTATTACTTGAATTCATGTGCGCCTAGTACTACTTGTTCAAAATTACTAGGCGCACAGAAACTCAAGCCTCTATTACTTGAATTCATGTGCGCCTAGTACTGCTTGTTTGTTAATAAGGTTAGTTCAGAGACACAACAAATTACTAGGCGCACAGAAACTCAAGCCTCTATTACTTGAATTCATGTGCGCCTAGTACTACTTGTTTATTAATAAGGTTAGTTCAGAGACACAACAAATTACTAGGCGCACAGAAACTCAAGCCTCTATTACTTGAATTAATGTGCGCCTAGTACTACTTGTTCAAAATTACTAGGCGCACAGAAACTCAAGCCTCTATTACTTGAATTCATGTGCGCCTAGTACTACTTGTTTATTAATAAGGTTAGTTCAGAGACACAACAAATTACTAGGCGCACAGAAACTCAAGCCTCTATTACTTGAATTCATGTGCGCCTAGTACTACTTGTTCAAAATTACTAGGCGCACAGAAACTCAAGCCTCTATTACTTGAATTCATGTGCGCCTAGTACTGCTTGTTTATTAATAAGGTTAGTTCAGAGACACAACAAATTACTAGGCGCACAGAAACTCAAGCCTCTATTACTTGAATTCATGTGCGCCTAGTACTGCTTGTTTATTAATAAGGTTAGTTCAGAGACACAACAAATTACTAGGCGCACAGAAACTCAAGCCTGTATTACTTGAATTCATGTGCGCCTAGTACTACTTGTTCAAAATTACTAGGCGCACAGAAACTCAAGCCTCTATTACTTGAATTCATGTGCGCCTAGTACTGCTTGTTTGTTAATAAGGTTAGTTCAGAGACACAACAAATTACTAGGCGCACAGAAACTCAAGCCTCTATTACTTGAATTCATGTGCGCCTAGTACTGCTTGTTTATTAATAAGGTTAGTTCAGAGACACAACAAATTACTAGGCGCACAGAAACTCAAGCCTCTATTACTTGAATTCATGTGCGCCTAGTACTACTTGTTCAAAATTACTAGGCGCACAGAAACTCAAGCCTCTATTACTTGAATTCATGTGCGCCTAGTACTGCTTGTTTGTTAATAAGGTTAGTTCAGAGACACAACAAATTACTAGGCGCACAGAAACTCAAGCCTCTATTACTTGAATTAATGTGCGCCTAGTACTACTTGTTCAAAATTACTAGGCGCACAGAAACTCAAGCCTCTATTACTTGAATTCATGTGCGCCTAGTACTACTTGTTTATTAATAAGGTTAGTTCAGAGACACAACAAATTACTAGGCGCACAGAAACTCAAGCCTCTATTACTTGAATTCATGTGCGCCTAGTACTACTTGTTCAAAATTACTAGGCGCACAGAAACTCAAGCCTCTATTACTTGAATTCATATGCGCCTAGTACTGCTTGTTTATTAATAAGGTTAGTTCAGAGACACAACAAATTACTAGGCGCACAGAAACTCAAGCCTCTATTACTTGAATTCATGTGCGCCTAGTACTGCTTGTTTGTTAATAAGGTTAGTTCAGACACACAACAAATTACTAGGCGCACAGAAACTCAAGCCTCTATTACTTGAATTAATGTGCGCCTAGTACTACTTGTTCAAAATTACTAGGCGCACAGAAACTCAAGCCTCTATTACTTGAAGTCATGTGCGCCTAGTACTACTTGTTCAAAATTACTAGGCGCACAGAAACTCAGGCCTCTATTACTTGAATTCATGTGCGCCTAGTACTACTTGTTCAAAATTACTAGGCGCACAGAAACTCAAGCCTCTGTTACTTGAATTCATGTGCACCTAGTACTACTTGTTCAATATTACTAGGCGCACAGAAACTCAAGCCTCTATTACTTGAATTCATGTGCGCCTAGTACTACTTGTTCAAAATTTCTAGGCGCACAGAAACTCAAGCCTCTATTACTTGAATTCATGTGCGCCTAGTACTACTTGTTCAAAATTACTCGGCGCACAGAAACTCAAGCCTCTATTACTTGAATTCATGTGCGCCTAGTATTGTTTGTTTGTTAATTAGGATAGGTTAGAGACACAACAAATTACTAGGCGCACAGAAATTCAAGCCTCTATTACTTGAATTCATGTGCGCCTAGTACTACTTGTTCAAAATTACTAGGCGCACAGAAACTCAAGCCTCTATTACTTGAATTCATGTGCGCCTAGTACTGCTTGTTTATTAATAAGGTTAGTTCAGAGACACAACAAATTACTAGGCGCACAGAAACTCAAGCCTGTATTACTTGAATTCATGTGCGCCTAGTACTACTTGTTCAAAATTACTAGGCGCACAGAAACTCAAGCCTCTATTACTTGAATTCATGTGCGCCTAGTACTGCTTGTTTGTTAATAAGGTTAGTTCAGAGACACAACAAGTTACTAGGCGCACAGAAACTCAAGCCTCTATTACTTGAATTCGTGTGCGCCTAGTACTACTTGTTCAAAATTACTAGGCGCACAGAAACTCAAGCCTCTATTACTTGAATTCATGTGCGCCTAGTACTGCTTGTTTATTAATAAGGTTAGTTCAGAGACACAACAAATTACTAGGCGCACAGAAACTCAAGCCTCTATTACTTGAATTCATGTGCGCCTAGTACTACTTGTTCAAAATTACTAGGCGCACAGAAACTCAAGCCTCTATTACTTGAATTCATGTGCGCCTAGTACTGCTTGTTTGTTAATAAGGTTAGTTCAGAGACACAACAAATTACTAGGCGCACAGAAACTCAAGCCTCTATTACTTGAATTAATGTGCGCCTAGTACTACTTGTTCAAAATTACTAGGCGCACAGAAACTCAAGCCTCTATTACTTGAATTCATGTGCGCCTAGTACTACTTGTTTATTAATAAGGTTAGTTCAGAGACACAACAAATTACTAGGCGCACAGAAACTCAAGCCTCTATTACTTGAATTAATGTGCGCCTAGTACTACTTGTTCAAAATTACTAGGCGCACAGAAACTCAAGCCTCTATTACTTGAATTCATGTGCGCCTAGTACTACTTGTTTATTAATAAGGTTAGTTCAGAGACACAACAAATTACTAGGCGCACAGAAACTCAAGCCTCTATTACTTGAATTCATGTGCGCCTAGTACTACTTGTTCAAAATTACTAGGCGCACAGAAACTCAAGCCTCTATTACTTGAATTCATGTGCGCCTAGTACTGCTTGTTTATTAATAAGGTTAGTTCAGAGACACAACAAATTACTAGGCGCACAGAAACTCAAGCCTCTATTACTTGAATTCATGTGCGCCTAGTACTACTTGTTCAAAATTACTAGGCGCACAGAAACTCAAGCCTCTATTACTTGAATTCATGTGCGCCTAGTACTGCTTGTTTGTTAATAAGGTTAGTTCAGAGACACAACAAATTACTAGGCGCACAGAAACTCAAGCCTCTATTACTTGAATTAATGTGCGCCTAGTACTACTTGTTCAAAATTACTAGGCGCACAGAAACTCAAGCCTCTATTACTTGAATTCATGTGCGCCTAGTACTACTTGTTCAAAATTACTAGGCGCACAGAAACTCAGGCCTCTATTACTTGAATTCATGTGCGCCTAGTACTACTTGTTCAAAACTACTAGGCGCACAGAAACTCAGGCCTCTATTACTTGAATTCATGTGCGCCTAGTACTACTTGTTCAAAATTACTAGGCGCACAGAAACTTAAGCCTCTATTACTTGAATTCATGTGCGCCTAGTACTGCTTGTTTAGATAGGTATGGTTAGAAAAAATATGTTTCGCCTTTAGGGTCAATTTTAACTCGTGTGAGTAGGGCGGAACCAAGAAGAGATTTATTTACCTGAAAAACAGTTTCAGAGTGAGTCATATTAGGGCAGAGTTCAAACTGTCTGGTTGCGTTTGAAAAGGTCAGAGACACGCAACAAATGTTATAGGCGCCCAGAAACTCAAGCTTCTATCTATTACTTGAGTTAATGTGCGCCTAGTACTGCTTGTATGTTAATAAGGTAAGTTCAGAGACACAACAAACTACTAGGCGCACAGAAACTTAAGCCTCTATTACTTGAATTCATGTGCGCCTAGTACTGCTTGTTTAGATAGGTATGGTTAAAAAAAATATGTTTCGCCTTTAGGGTCAATTTTAACTCGTGTGAGTAGGGCAGAACCAAGAAGAGATTTATTTATCTGAAAAACAGTTTCAGAGTGAGTCATAATAAGCCGGAGTTAAAACTGTCTGGTTGCGTTTGAAAAGGTCAGAGACACGCAACAAATGTTATAGGCGCCCAGAAACTCAAGCTTGTATCTATTACTTGAGTTTATGTGCGCCTAGTACTGCTTGTATGTTAATTGGGTTAGGTCAAAGACACAACAAATTACTAGGCGCTCAGAAATTCAAGCCTCTATTACTTGAATTCATGTGCGCCTAGAACTACTTGTTCAAAATTACTAGGCGCACAGAAACTTAAGCCTCTATTACTTGAATTCATGTGCGCCTAGTACTACTTTTTTGTTAATAAGGTTTGTTCAGAGACACAACAAATTACTAGGCGCAGAGAAACTCAAGCCTCTATTACTTGATTTCATGTGCGCCTAGTACTGCTTGTTTATTAATTAGGTTAGTTCAGAGAGACAACAAATTACTAGGCGCACAGAAATTCAAGCCTCTATTACTTGAATTCATGTGCGCCTAGTACTGCTTGTTTGTTAATTAGGTTAGTTTAGAGACACATCAAATTACTAGGCGCTCAGAAATTCAAGCCTCTATTACTTGAATTCATGTGCGCCTAGAAATATTTGTTCAAAATTACTAGGCGCACAGAAACTTAAGCCTCTATTACTTGAATTCATGTGCGCCTAGTACTGCTTTTTTGTTAATAAGGTTAGGTCAAAGACACAATAAATTACTAGGCGCACAGAAACTCAAGCCTCTATTACTTGTATTCATGTGCGCCTAGTACTGATTGTTTGTTAATTAGGTTAGGTTAGAGACACCACAAATTACTAGGCGCGCAGAAACTTAAGCCTCTTACTTGAATTCATGTGCGCCTAGTACTGCTTGTTTAGATAGGTATGGTTAGAAAAAATATGTTTCGCCTTTAGGGTCAATTTTAAATCGTGTGAGTAGGGCGGAACCAAGAAGAGATTTATTAACCTGAAAAACAGTTTCAGAGTGAGTCATATTAGGACAGAGTTAAAACTGTCTGGTTGCGTTTGAAAAGGTCAGAGACACGCAACAAATGTTATAGGCGCCCAGAAACTCAAGCTTCTATCTATTACTTGAGTTTATGTGCGCCTTGTACTGCTTGTTTGTTAATTAGTTTAGGTTAGAGACACCACAAATTACTAGGCGCGCAGAAACTTAAGCCTCTATTACTTGAATTCATGTGCGCCTAGTACTGCTTGTATATATAGGTATGGTTAGAAAAAATATGTTTCGCCTTTAGGGTCAATTTTAACTCCTGTGAGTAGGGCGGAACCAAGAACAGATTTATTTACCTGAAAAACAGTTTCAGAGTGAGTCATATTAGGACAGAGTTAAAACTGTCTGGTTGCGTTTGAAAAGGTCAGAGACAAGCAACAAATGTTATAGGCGCCCAGAAACTCAAGCTTCTATCTATTACTTGAGTTTATGTGCGCCTAGTACTGCTTGTATGTTAATAAGGTAAGTTCAGAGACACAACAAATTACTAGGCGCACAGAAACTCAAGCCTCTATTACTTGAATTCATGTGCGCCTAGAACTACTTGTTCAAAATTACTCGGCGCACAGAAACTCAAGCCTCTATTACTTGAATTCATGTGCGCCTAGTACAGCTTGTTTGTTAATAAGGTTACTTCAGAGACACAACAAATTACTAGGCGCACAGAAACTCAAGCCTCTATTACTTGATTTCATGTGCGCCTAGTTCTACTTGTTCAAAATTACTAGGCGCACAGAAACTCAAGCCTCTATTACTTGAATTCATAGGCGCCTAGTACTGCTTGTTTGTTAATAAGGTAAGTTCAGAGACACAACAAATTACTAGGCGCACAGAAACTCAAGCCTCTATTACTTGAATTCATGTGCGCCTAGTACTGCTTGTTTGTTAATAAAGTTAGTTCAGAGACACAACAAATTACTAGGCGCACAGAAACTAAAGTCTCTATTACTTGAATTCATGTGCGCCTAGTACTGCTTGTTTGTTAAAAAGGTTAGTTCAGAGACACAACAAATTACTAGGCGCACAGAAACTCAAGCCTCTATTACTTGAATTCATGTGCGCCTAGTATTGCTTGTTTGTTAATAAGGTTAGTTCAGAGACACAACAAATTACTAGGTGCACAGAAACTCAAGCCTCTATTACTTGAATTCATGTGCGCCTAGTATTGCTTGTTTGTTAATTAGGATAGGTTAGAGACACAACAAATTACTAGGCGCACAGAAACTCAAGCCTCTATTACTTGAATTCATGTGCGCCTAGTACTACTTGTTCAAAATTACTAGGCGCACAGAAACTCAAGCCTCTATTACTTGAATTCATGTGCGCCTAGTACTGCTTGTTTGTTAATAAGGTTAGTTCAGAAACACAACAAATTACTAGGTGCAAAGAAACTCAAGCCTCTGTTACTTGAATTCATGTGCACCTAGTACTACTTGTTCAAAATTACTAGGCGCACAGAAACTCAAGCCTCTATTACTTGAATTCATGTGCGCCTAGTACTGCTTGTTTGTTAATAAGGTTAGTTCAGAGACACAACAAATTACTAGGCGCACAGAAACTCAAGCCTTTATTACTTGAATTCATGTGCGCCTAGTACTACTTGTTCAAAATTACTAGGCGCACAGAAACTCAAGCCTCTATTACTTGAATTCATGTGCGCCTAGTACTACTTGTTCAAAATTACTCGGCGCACAGAAACTCAAGCCTCTATTACTTGAATTCATGTGCGCCTAGTACTACTTGTTCAAAATTACTAGGCGCACAGAAACTCAGGCCTCTATTACTTGATTTCATGTGCGCCTAGTACTACTTGTTCAAAATTATTAACCCAATTAAAAAACTTTCATCAAAACTTAAATAACTTGATAACCACTAACCCGATGGACATTTTTATTGTAATCGGTGATTTTAACTTTGGTAAGGATGTAGAATGGCCCAGCCGGAGTGACAGTGATGAACTGAACCCCACAGGTATGACTTCCCAACACATTATACATTTCTTTGATACTATAAACACTTGTAACTTGTCTCAATATAATAGCGTGCGTAATATCAATGGAAGAGTGTTAGATCTTGTTTTTTCAAACGGATTGCTAAAGGTAAAGGAATGTTGTGACCCACTTGCCACTCCAGTGGATTTGCACCACAAACCATTGGTTATACAAGCTGACTTTATTGAGATACATAAATGTTTTGAAAAACACAGCCCAAAGTACCTTTATTACCATGCCGATTATCCTGCTATAATTACTGCATTGGATCGGGTAGATTGGAGCGAGTTTTTATCTGCTGAATCTTTGGACCAAGCTGTTAGCCTCTTTTATAATAAACTTTATGAACTCAGGGACTTACACACTCCGGTTAAAACAATTAAAAAAGCGGCTCATCCCCCCTGGTTCACTCGTGCATTGATCAAAGTTTTGAATGAAAAATATAAACATCATCACAAATATAAAGTATACGGTAACATATCTGATCATCACTCCTTTGTTCTCTTGCGAAGCCGCGCCAAGCAGCTAGAGAAAGAATGTTTTTCTGCATATATGAAAAAAATTGAAGCCTCAATCGTCACTAACCCTAAATTATTCTGGTCGTACGTGAAGGGTAAAAAGCGTAATAATACCATGCCTAAGGTATTTCACTATATGGATGAGACCGCTGAAACAGGTGAGAGTGTCACTGAACTTTTTGCCTCTTACTTTCAGTCAACGTTTCAGGACACTACTTCAAGTGATTTGAATTTTGATATCCATTCTGCTACATCAGTATGTCTGAGCTCGGTTACAGTTTGTCCGAATCGAGTATTAAAACTACTTAAAAATCTGGATCCGTCGAAATCGGGTGGACCAGACATGATCCCTCCTGTTTTCTTAGTAAACTGTGCAAAGAGCCTAGTGGCACCTCTTTGTTTTTTGTTTGATTGGTCGTTGAAATGTGGTGTCGTACCTATTACATGGAAGTCTGCCTTTGTCACACCTATCTTCAAAAAAGGAGACAAATCTGACGTACAAAACTATCGGCCTATATCTAAATTATGCATTTTTTCAAAAGTTTTAGAGAGACTAGTGTATACAGAAATTTACTCGGCTATGTCAAATCACTTTAGTGATGAGCAGCATGGATTTCTCAAAAAACGGTCTACTACCACCAACTTAGTATTATCCAATGACATCATAACAGAGGGAATGGAGGGAGGTCATCAGGTGGACGTGATTTACACCGACTATAGTAAATGTTTTGACAGGATAGATCATCGTGTGCTTCTAGAAGTTATTGTCTGTGGGAATACACGGTGATTTGTTTCGATGGTTTTCGTCGTATATAGAAAATAGATCACAGGCTGTCGTGTTACGGGGATATACGTCTCGATGGAATTTTATCCCTTCAGGAGTACCTCAAGGTTCGATCTTGGGTCCGTTATTATTTATTATATTTATTTCCGACATTAAAACCTGCTTTAGAAACTCACACATCCTTTTGTACGCAGATGATATGAAGATCCTTAAACTGGTGCGAACATTATCCGACGCCGAGCAACTCCAGTCCGATCTGGACAGGTTTATCGTATATTGCAGGTATAATAACCTGCAGCTTAATGTGTCTAAATGTTTTTATGTACCGTTTACACGGCAAAGACGTTTAATTGATTCTGCGTATAAATTAGATGGTCACTACATAAATAGACTGCATAGTGTTAGAGATCTTGGCGTGATTCACGACAGTAGACTAATTTTTGACGAACATATAGAATCCATCATAAAGAAAGCCTCCAAAGCTATGGGATTCATAACACGAACTTGTTCTGAATTTCGTTCTCTAAAACCAGTAAAGGTACTTTACTGTTCTTACGTGCGCAGTACCCTTGAGTATGCTTCTCAAGTATGGAACCCCCAGTATGAGACGTATAAATCTCGCATTGAATTAGTTCAGAGGAAATTTATGAGATACCTAGATTTCAAGGCGCAGCAGTTTTCAGACGACTATGCACAGCGGTGTAAGCGTTATCATTTTTTACCGTTAGTATTGAGGCGTAATATTAATGATATTTGTTTTCTTGTCAACATTGCTAATGGATTAATCGATTGTCCCGATTTACTAAGTAAAATTTTTCTTCGCACCAATCAAAATAACCTAAGATTACGACCATTATTACAAGTACCGTTTACAAAGACAAATTATAGGCGTAACGCTTTTTGTATACGCAGTGCAATACTATTCAACAACCTGCCATCGCATTTAGAAATTGATTTATTTTGCACGAGTGCGTTAAGAATCAGGAAAATCTTGAGTAAGGAATATTTTCAATGAGTGAATAAAGTGAATGTTTGTGATTTACCGCGGCATACCTACCCATTTTCCAATAATTTTTCTTTTCTTTGATCTTCTTTTTTTTTTCTTAACATTGTTATTTATATGTGGAAGCTTGTAATTAGCAATTGTCAGTTTTTTACTACTTTGTTACCATTTGCGTGTATTAGTCTGTAAGCTTTCTTAAAATTGTAAAAATAAAAAATAAATAAAATAAATTACTAGGCGCACAGAAACTCAAGCCTCTATTACTTGAATTCATGTGCGCCTAGTACTGCTTGTTTGTTAATAAGGTTAGTTCAGAGACACAACAAATTACTAGGCGCACAGAAACTCAAGCCTCTATTACTTGAATTCATGTGCGCCTAGTACTACTTGTTCAAAATTACTAGGCGCACAGAAACTCAAGCCTCTATTACTTGAATTCATGTGCGCCTAGTACTACTTGTTCAAAATTACTAGGCGCACAGAAACTCAGGCCTCTATTACTTGAATTCATGTGCGCCTAGTACTACTTGTTCAAAATTACTCGGCGAACAGAAACTCAAGCCTCTATTACTTGAATTCATGTGCGCCTAGTACTACTTGTTCAAAATTACTAGGCGCATAGAAACTCAAGCCTCTATTACTTGAATTCATGTGCGCCTAGTACTGCTTGTTTATTAATAAGGTTAGTTCAGAGACACAACAAATTACTAGGCGCACAGAAACTCAAGCCTCTATTACTTGAATTCATGTGCGCCTAGTACTACTTGTTCAAAATTACTAGGCGCACAGAAACTCAAGCCTCTATTACTTGAATTCATGTGCGCCTAGTATTGCTTGTTTGTTAATTAGGATAGGTTAGAGACACAACAAATTACTAGGCGCACAGAAACTCAAGCCTCTATTACTTGAATTCATGTGCGCCTAGTACTACTTGTTCAAAATTACTAGGCGCACAGAAACTCAAGCCTCTATTACTTGAATTCATGTGCGCCTAGTACTGCTTGTTTGTTAATAAGGTTAGTTCAGAGACACAACAAATTACTAGGCGCACAGAAACTCAAGCCTCTATTACTTGAATTCATGTGCGCCTAGTACTACTTGTTCAAAATTACTAGGCGCACAGAAACTCAAGCCTCTATTACTTGAATTCATGTGCGCCTAGTACTACTTGTTCAAAATTACTAGGCGCACAGAAACTCAGGCCTCTATTACTTGAATTCATGTGCGCCTAGTCCTACTTGTTCAAAATTACTCGGCGAACAGAAACTCAAGCCTCTATTACTTGAATTCATGTGCGCCTAGTACTACTTGTTCAAAATTACTAGGCGCACAGAAACTCAGGCCTCTATTACTTGAATTCATGTGCGCCTAGTACTACTTGTTCAAAATTACTAGGCGCACAGAAACTTAAGCCTCTATTACTTGAATTCATGTGCGCCTAGTACTGCTTGTTTAGATAGGTATGGTTAGAAAAAATATGTTTCGCCTTTAGGGTCAATTTTAACTCGTGTGAGTAGGGCGGAACCAAGAAGAGATTTATTTACCTGAAAAACAGTTTCAGAGTGAGTCATAATAAGGCAGAGTTAAAACTGTCTGGTTGCGTTTGAAAAGGTCAGAGACACGCAACAAATGTTATAGGCGCCCAGAAACTCAAGCTTGTATCTATTACTTGAGTTTATGTGCGCCTAGTACTGCTTGTATGTTAATTGGGTTAGGTCAAAGACACAACAAATTACTAGGCGCTCAGAAATTCAAGCCTCTATTACTTGAATTCATGTGCGCCTAGAACTACTTGTTCAAAATTACTAGGCGCACAGAAACTTAAGCCTCTATTAATTGAATTCATGTGCGCCTAGTACTGCTTTTTTGTTAATAAGGTTAGGTCAAAGACACAACAAATTACTAGGCGCACAGAAACTCAAGCCTCTATTACTTGAATTCATGTGCGCCTAGTACTACTTGCTCAAAATTACTAGGCGCACAGAAACTCAAGCCTCTATTACTAGAATTCTTGTGCGCCTAGTACTACTTGTTCAAAATTACTCGGCGGCGCACAGAAACTCAAGCCTCTATTACTTGAATTCATGTGCGCCTAGTACAGCTTGTTTGTTAATAAGGTTACTTCAGAGACACAACAAATTACTAGGCGCACAGAAACTCAAGCCTCTTTTACTTGATTTCATGTGCGCCTAGTTCTACTTGTTCAAAATTACTAGGCGCACAGAAACTCAAGCCTCTATTACTTGAATTCATAGGCGCCTAGTACTGCTTGTTTGTTAAAAAGGTAAGTTCAGAGACACAACAAATTACTAGGCGCACAGAAACTCAAGCCTCTATTACTTGAATTCATGTGCGCCTAGTACTGCTTGTTTGTTAATAAAGTTAGTTCAGAGACACAACAAATTACTAGGCGCACAGAAACTAAAGTCTCTATTACTTGAATTCATGTGCGCCTAGTACTGCTTGTTTGTTAAAAAGGTTAGTTCAGAGACACAACAAATTACTAGGCGCACAGAAACTCAAGCCTGTATTACTTGAATTCATGTGCGCCTAGTACTACTTGTTCAAAATTACTAGGCGCACAGAAACTCAAGCCTCTATTACTTGAATTCATGTGCGCCTAGTACTGCTTGTTTGTTAATAAGGTTAGTTCAGAGACACAACAAATTACTAGGCGCACAGAAACTCAAGCCTCTATTATTTGAATTCGTGTGCGCCTAGTACTACTTGTTCAAAATTACTAGGCGCACAGAAACTCAAGCCTCTATTACTTGAATTCATGTGCGCCTAGTACTGCTTGTTTATTAATAAGGTTAGTTCAGAGACACAACAAATTACTAGGCGCACAGAAACTCAAGCCTCTATTACTTGAATTCATGTGCGCCTAGTACTACTTGTTCAAAATTACTAGGCGCACAGAAACTCAAGCCTCTATTACTTGAATTCATGTGCGCCTAGTACTGCTTGTTTGTTAATAAGGTTAGTTCAGAGACACAACAAATTACTAGGCGCACAGAAACTCAAGCCTCTATTATTTGAATTAATGTGCGCCTAGTACTACTTGTTCAAAATTACTAGGCGCACAGAAACTCAAGCCTCTATTACTTGAATTCATGTGCGCCTAGTACTACTTGTTCAAAATTACTAGGCGCACAGAAACTCAGGCCTCTATTACTTGAATTCATGTGCGCCTAGTACTACTTGTTCAAAATTACTAGGCGCACAGAAACTCAAGCCTCTATTACTTGAATTCATGTGCGCCTAGTACTGCTTGTTTATTAATAAGGTTAGTTCAGAGACACAACAAATTACTAGGCGCACAGAAACTCAAGCCTCTATTACTTGAATTCATGTGCGCCTAGTACTACTTGTTCAAAATTACTAGGCGCACAGAAACTCAAGCCTCTATTACTTGAATTCATGTGCGCCTAGTACTGCTTGTTTGTTAATAAGGTTAGTTCAGAGACACAACAAATTACTAGGCGCACAGAAACTCAAGCCTCTATTACTTGAATTAATGTGCGCCTAGTACTACTTGTTCAAAATTACTAGGCGCACAGAAACTCAAGCCTCTATTACTTGAATTCATGTGCGCCTAGTACTACTTGTTCAAAATTACTAGGCGCACAGAAACTCAGGCCTCTATTACTTGAATTCATGTGCGCCTAGTACTACTTGTTCAAAACTACTAGGCGCACAGAAACTCAGGCCTCTATTACTTGAATTCATGTGCGCCTAGTACTACTTGTTCAAAATTACTAGGCGCACAGAAACTTAAGCCTCTATTACTTGAATTCATGTGCGCCTAGTACTGCTTGTTTAGATAGGTATGGTTAGAAAAAATATGTTTCGCCTTTAGGGTCAATTTTAACTCGTGTGAGTAGGGCGGAACCAAGAAGAGATTTATTTACCTGAAAAACAGTTTCAGAGTGAGTCATATTAGGACAGAGTTAAAACTGTCTGGTTGCGTTTGAAAAGGTCAGAGACACGCAACAAATGTTATAGGCGCCCAGAAACTCAAGCTTCTATCTATTACTTGAGTTTATGTGCGCCTAGTACTGCTTGTTTGTTAATTAGTTTAGGTTAGAGACACCACAAATTACTAGGCGCGCAGAAACTTAAGCCTCTATTACTTGAATTCATGTGCGCCTAGTACTGCTTGTATATATAGGTATGGTTAGAAAAAATATGTTTCGCCTTTAGGGTCAATTTTAACTCGTGTGAGTAGGGCGGAACCAAGAAGAGATTTATTTACCTGAAAAACAGTTTCAGAGTGAGTCATAATAAGGCAGAGTTAAAACTGTCTGGTTGCGTTTGAAAAGGTCAGAGACACGCAACAAATGTTATAGGCGCCCAGAAACTCAAGCTTGTATCTATTACTTGAGTTTATGTGCGCCTAGTACTGCTTGTATGTTAATTGGGTTAGGTCAAAGACACAACAAATTACTAGGCGCTCAGAAATTCAAGCCTCTATTACTTGAATTCATGTGCGCCTAGAACTACTTGTTCAAAATTACTAGGCGCACAGAAACTTAAGCCTCTATTTATTGAATTCATGTGCGCCTAGTACTGCTTTTTTGTTAATAAGGTTAGGTCAAAGACACAACAAATTACTAGGCGCACAGAAACTCAAGCCTCTATTACTTGAATTCATGTGCGCCTAGTACTGATTGTTTGTTAATTAGGTTAGGTCAGAGACACCACAAATTACTAGGCGCACAGAAACTCAAGCCTCTATTACTTGAATTCATGTGCGCCTAGTACTGCTTGTTTGTTAATTAGGTTAGGTTAGAGACACCACAAATTACTAGGCGCGCAGAAACTTAAGCCTCTATTACTTGAATTCATGTGCGCCTAGTACTGCTTGTTTAGATAGGTATGGTTAGAAAAAATATGTTTCGCCTTTAGGGTCAATTTTAACTCGTGTGAGTAGGGCGGAACCAAGAAGAGATTTATTTACCTGAAAAACAGTTTCAGAGTGAGTCATATTAGGGCAGAGTTCAAACTGTCTGGTTGCGTTTGAAAAGGTCAGAGACACGCAACAAATGTTATAGGCGCCCAGAAACTCAAGCTTCTATCTATTACTTGAGTTAATGTGCGCCTAGTACTGCTTGTATGTTAATAAGGTAAGTTCAGAGACACAACAAACTACTAGGCGCACAGAAACTTAAGCCTCTATTACTTGAATTCATGTGCGCCTAGTACTGCTTGTTTAGATAGGTATGGTTAAAAAAAATATGTTTCGCCTTTAGGGTCAATTTTAACTCGTGTGAGTAGGGCAGAACCAAGAAGAGATTTATTTATCTGAAAAACAGTTTCAGAGTGAGTCATAATAAGCCGGAGTTAAAACTGTCTGGTTGCGTTTGAAAAGGTCAGAGACACGCAACAAATGTTATAGGCGCCCAGAAACTCAAGCTTGTATCTATTACTTGAGTTTATGTGCGCCTAGTACTGCTTGTATGTTAATTGGGTTAGGTCAAAGACACAACAAATTACTAGGCGCTCAGAAATTCAAGCCTCTATTACTTGAATTCATGTGCGCCTAGAACTACTTGTTCAAAATTACTAGGCGCACAGAAACTTAAGCCTCTATTACTTGAATTCATGTGCGCCTAGTACTACTTTTTTGTTAATAAGGTTTGTTCAGAGACACAACAAATTACTAGGCGCAGAGAAACTCAAGCCTCTATTACTTGATTTCATGTGCGCCTAGTACTGCTTGTTTATTAATTAGGTTAGTTCAGAGAGACAACAAATTACTAGGCGCACAGAAATTCAAGCCTCTATTACTTGAATTCATGTGCGCCTAGTACTGCTTGTTTGTTAATTAGGTTAGGTTAGAGACACATCAAATTACTAGGCGCTCAGAAATTCAAGCCTCTATTACTTGAATTCATGTGCGCCTAGAAATATTTGTTCAAAATTACTAGGCGCCCAGAAACTTAAGCCTCTATTACTTGAATTCATGTGCGCCTAGTACTGCTTTTTTGTTAATAAGGTTAGGTCAAAGACACAATAAATTACTAGGCGCACAGAAACTCAAGCCTCTATTACTTGTATTCATGTGCGCCTAGTACTGATTGTTTGTTAATTAGGTTAGGTTAGAGACACCACAAATTACTAGGCGCGCAGAAACTTAAGCCTCTTACTTGAATTCATGTGCGCCTAGTACTGCTTGTTTAGATAGGTATGGTTAGAAAAAATATGTTTCGCCTTTAGGGTCAATTTTAAATCGTGTGAGTAGGGCGGAACCAAGAAGAGATTTATTAACCTGAAAAACAGTTTCAGAGTGAGTCATAGTAGGACAGAGTTAAAACTGTCTGGTTGCGTTTGAAAAGGTCAGAGACACGCAACAAATGTTATAGGCGCCCAGAAACTCAAGCTTCTATCTATTACTTGAGTTTATGTGCGCCTAGTACTGCTTGTTTGTTAATTAGTTTAGGTTAGAGACACCACAAATTACTAGGCGCGCAGAAACTTAAGCCTCTATTACTTGAATTCATGTGCGCCTAGTACTGCTTGTATATATAGGTATGGTTAGAAAAAATATGTTTCGCCTTTAGGGTCAATTTTAACTCCTGTGAGTAGGGCGGAACCAAGAACAGATTTATTTACCTGAAAAACAGTTTCAGAGTGAGTCATATTAGGACAGAGTTAAAACTGTCTGGTTGCGTTTGAAAAGGTCAGAGACAAGCAACAAATGTTATAGGCGCCCAGAAACTCAAGCTTCTATCTATTACTTGAGTTTATGTGCGCCTAGTACTGCTTGTATGTTAATAAGGTAAGCTCAGAGACACAACAAATTACTAGGCGCACAGAAACTCAAGCCTCTATTACTTGAATTCATGTGCGCCTAGAACTACTTGTTCAAAATTACTCGGCGCACAGAAACTCAAGCCTCTATTACTTGAATTCATGTGCGCCTAGTACAGCTTGTTTGTTAATAAGGTTACTTCAGAGACACAACAAATTACTAGGCGCACAGAAACTCAAGCCTCTATTACTTGATTTCATGTGCGCCTAGTTCTCCTTGTTCAAAATTACTAGGCGCACAGAAACTCAAGCCTCTATTACTTGAATTCATAGGCGCCTAGTACTGCTTGTTTGTTAATAAGGTAAGTTCAGAGACACAAAAAATTACTAGGCGCACAGAAACTCAAGCCTCTATTACTTGAATTCATGTGCGCCTAGTACTGCTTGTTTGTTAATAAAGTTAGTTCAGAGACACAACAAATTACTAGGCGCACAGAAACTAAAGTCTCTATTACTTGAATTCATGTGCGCCTAGTACTGCTTGTTTGTTAAAAAGGTTAGTTCAGAGACACAACAAATTACTAGGCGCACAGAAAATCAAGCCTCTATTACTTGAATTCATGTGCGCCTAGTATTGCTTGTTTGTTAATAAGGTTAGTTCAGAGACACAACAAATTACTAGGTGCACAGAAACTCAAGCCTCTATTACTTGAATTCATGTGCGCCTAGTATTGCTTGTTTGTTAATTAGGATAGGTTAGAGACACAACAAATTACTAGGCGCACAGAAACTCAAGCCTCTATTACTTGAATTCATGTGCGCCTAGTACTACTTGTTCAAAATTACTAGGCGCACAGAAACTCAAGCCTCTATTACTTGAATTCATGTGCGCCTAGTACTGCTTGTTTGTTAATAAGGTTAGTTCAGAAACACAACAAATTACTAGGTGCAAAGAAACTCAAGCCTCTGTTACTTGAATTCATGTGCACCTAGTACTACTTGTTCAAAATTACTAGGCGCACAGAAACTCAAGCCTCTATTACTTGAATTCATGTGCGCCTAGTACTGCTTGTTTGTTAATAAGGTTAGTTCAGAGACACAACAAATTACTAGGCGCACAGAAACTCAAGCCTCTATTACTTGAATTCATGTGCGCCTAGTACTACTTGTTCAAAATTACTAGGCGCACAGAAACTCAAGCCTCTATTACTTGAATTCATGTGCGCCTAGTACTACTTGTTCAAAATTACTCGGCGCACAGAAACTCAAGCCTCTATTACTTGAATTCATGTGCGCCTAGTACTACTTGTTCAAAATTACTAGGCGCACAGAAACTCAGGCCTCTATTACTTGAATTCATGTGCGCCTAGTACTACTTGTTCAAAATTACTAGGCGCACAGAAACTCAAGCCTCTATTACTTGAATTCATGTGCGCCTAGTACTGCTTGTTTGTTAATAAGGTTAGTTCAGAGACACAACAAATTACTAGGCGCACAGAAACTCAAGCCTCTATTACTTGAATTCATGTGCGCCTAGTACTACTTGTTCAAAATTACTAGGCGCACAGAAACTCAAGCCTCTATTACTTGAATTCATGTGCGCCTAGTACTACTTGTTCAAAATTACTAGGCGCACAGAAACTCAGGCCTCTATTACTTGAATTCATGTGCGCCTAGTACTACTTGTTCAAAATTACTCGGCGAACAGAAACTCAAGCCTCTATTACTTGAATTCATGTGCGCCTAGTACTACTTGTTCAAAATTACTAGGCGCATAGAAACTCAAGCCTCTATTACTTGAATTCATGTGCGCCTAGTACTGCTTGTTTATTAATAAGGTTAGTTCAGAGACACAACAAATTACTAGGCGCACAGAAACTCAAGCCTCTATTACTTGAATTCATGTGCGCCTAGTACTACTTGTTCAAAATTACTAGGCGCACAGAAACTCAAGCCTCTATTACTTGAATTCATGTGCGCCTAGTATTGCTTGTTTGTTAATTAGGATAGGTTAGAGACACAACAAATTACTAGGCGCACAGAAACTCAAGCCTCTATTACTTGAATTCATGTGCGCCTAGTACTACTTGTTCAAAATTACTAGGCGCACAGAAACACAAGCCTCTATTACTTGAATTCATGTGCGCCTAGTACTGCTTGTTTGTTAATAAGGTTAGTTCAGAGACACAACAAATTACTAGGCGCACAGAAACTCAAGCCTCTATTACTTGAATTCATGTGCGCCTAGTCCTACTTGTTCAAAATTACTCGGCGAACAGAAACTCAAGCCTCTATTACTTGAATTCATGTGCGCCTAGTACTACTTGTTCAAAATTACTAGGCGCACAGAAACTCAGGCCTCTATTACTTGAATTCATGTGCGCCTAGTACTACTTGTTCAAAATTACTAGGCGCACAGAAACTTAAGCCTCTATTACTTGAATTCATGTGCGCCTAGTACTGCTTGTTTAGATAGGTATGGTTAGAAAAAATATGTTTCGCCTTTAGGGTCAATTTTAACTCGTGTGAGTAGGGCGGAACCAAGAAGAGATTTATTTACCTGAAAAACAGTTTCAGAGTGAGTCATAATAAGGCAGAGTTAAAACTGTCTGGTTGCGTTTGAAAAGGTCAGAGACACGCAACAAATGTTATAGGCGCCCAGAAACTCAAGCTTGTATCTATTACTTGAGTTTATGTGCGCCTAGTACTGCTTGTATGTTAATTGGGTTAGGTCAAAGACACAACAAATTACTAGGCGCTCAGAAATTCAAGCCTCTATTACTTGAATTCATGTGCGCCTAGTACTACTTGTTCAAAATTACTAGGCGCACAGAAACTCAGGCCTCTATTACTTGAATTCATGTGCGCCTAGTACTACTTGTTCAAAACTACTAGGCGCACAGAAACTCAGGCCTCTATTACTTGAATTCATGTGCGCCTAGTACTGCTTGTTTATTAATAAGGTTAGTTCAGAGACACAACAAATTACTAGGCGCACAGAAACTCAAGCCTCTATTACTTGAATTCATGTGCGCCTAGTACTGCTTGTTTGTTAATAAGGTTACTTCAGAGACACAACAAATTACTAGGCGCACAGAAACTCAAGCCTCTTTTACTTGATTTCATGTGCGCCTAGTTCTACTTGTTCAAAATTACTAGGCGCACAGAAACTCAAGCCTCTATTACTTGAATTCATAGGCGCCTAGTACTGCTTGTTTGTTAATAAGGTTAGTTCAGAGACACAACAAATTACTAGGCGCACAGAAACTCAAGCCTCTATTACTTGAATTCATGTGCGCCTAGTACTGCTTGTTTGTTAATAAGGTTACTTCAGAGACACAACAAATTACTAGGCGCACAGAAACTCAAGCCTCTTTTACTTGATTTCATGTGCGCCTAGTTCTACTTGTTCAAAATTACTAGGCGCACAGAAACTAAAGTCTCTATTACTTGAATTCATGTGCGCCTAGTACTGCTTGTTTGTTAAAAAGGTTAGTTCAGAGACACAACAAATTACTAGGCGCACAGAAACTCAGGCCTCTATTACTTGAATTCATGTGCGCCTAGTACTACTTGTTCAAAACTACTAGGCGCACAGAAACTCAGGCCTCTATTACTTGAATTCATGTGCGCCTAGTACTGCTTGTTTATTAATAAGGTTAGTTCAGAGACACAACAAATTACTAGGCGCACAGAAACTCAAGCCTCTATTACTTGAATTCATGTGCGCCTAGTACTACTTGTTCAAAATTACTAGGCGCACAGAAACTCAAGCCTCTATTACTTGAATTCATGTGCGCCTAGTATTGCTTGTTTGTTAATTAGGATAGGTTAGAGACACAACAAATTACTAGGCGCACAGAAACTCAAGCCTCTATTACTTGAATTCATGTGCGCCTAGTACTACTTGTTCAAAATTACTAGGCGCACAGAAACACAAGCCTCTATTACTTGAATTCATGTGCGCCTAGTACTGCTTGTTTGTTAATAAGGTTAGTTCAGAGACACAACAAATTACTAGGCGCACAGAAACTCAAGCCTCTATTACTTGAATTCATGTGCGCCTAGTCCTACTTGTTCAAAATTACTCGGCGAACAGAAACTCAAGCCTCTATTACTTGAATTCTTGTGCGCCTAGTACTACTTGTTCAAAATTACTAGGCGCACAGAAACTCAGGCCTCTATTACTTGAATTCATGTGCGCCTAGTACTACTTGTTCAAAATTACTAGGCGCACAGAAACTTAAGCCTCTATTACTTGAATTCATGTGCGCCTAGTACTGCTTGTTTAGATAGGTATGGTTAGAAAAAATATGTTTCGCCTTTAGGGTCAATTTTAACTCGTGTGAGTAGGGCGGAACCAAGAAGAGATTTATTTACCTGAAAAACAGTTTCAGAGTGAGTCATAATAAGGCAGAGTTAAAACTGTCTGGTTGCGTTTGAAAAGGTCAGAGACACGCAACAAATGTTATAGGCGCCCAGAAACTCAAGCTTGTATCTATTACTTGAGTTTATGTGCGCCTAGTACTGCTTGTATGTTAATTGGGTTAGGTCAAAGACACAACAAATTACTAGGCGCTCAGAAATTCAAGCCTCTATTACTTGAATTCATGTGCGCCTAGTACTACTTGTTCAAAATTACTAGGCGCACAGAAACTCAGGCCTCTATTACTTGAATTCATGTGCGCCTAGTACTACTTGTTCAAAATTACTAGGCGCACAGAAACTCAAGCCTCTATTACTTGAATTCATGTGCGCCTAGTACTGCTTGTTTATTAATAAGGTTAGTTCAGAGACACAACAAATTACTAGGCGCACAGAAACTCAAGCCTCTATTACTTGAATTCATGTGCGCCTAGTACTACTTGTTCAAAATTACTAGGCGCACAGAAACTCAAGCCTCTATTACTTGAATTCATGTGCGCCTAGTACTGCTTGTTTGTTAATAAGGTTAGTTCAGAGACACAACAAATTACTAGGCGCACAGAAACTCAAGCCTCTATTATTTGAATTAATGTGCGCCTAGTACTACTTGTTCAAAATTACTAGGCGCACAGAAACTCAAGCCTCTATTACTTGAATTCATGTGCGCCTAGTACTACTTGTTTATTAATAAGGTTAGTTCAGAGACACAACAAATTACTAGGCGCACAGAAACTCAAGCCTCTATTACTTGAATTCATGTGCGCCTAGTACTATTTGTTCAAAATTACTAGGCGCACAGAAACTCAAGCCTCTATTACTTGAATTCATGTGCGCCTAGTACTGCTTGTTTATTAATAAGGTTAGTTCAGAGACACAACAAATTACTAGGCGCACAGAAACTCAAGCCTCTATTACTTGAATTCATGTGCGCCTAGTACTACTTGTTCAAAATTACTAGGCGCACAGAAACTCAAGCCTCTATTACTTGAATTCATGTGCGCCTAGTACTGCTTGTTTGTTAATAAGGTTAGTTCAGAGACACAACAAATTACTAGGCGCACAGAAACTCAAGCCTCTATTACTTGAATTAATGTGCGCCTAGTACTACTTGTTCAAAATTACTAGGCGCACAGAAACTCAAGCCTCTATTACTTGAATTCATGTGCGCCTAGTACTACTTGTTCAAAATTACTAGGCGCACAGAAACTCAGGCCTCTATTACTTGAATTCATGTGCGCCTAGTACTACTTGTTCAAAACTACTAGGCGCACAGAAACTCAGGCCTCTATTACTTGAATTCATGTGCGCCTAGTACTACTTGTTCAAAATTACTAGGCGCACAGAAACTTAAGCCTCTATTACTTGAATTCATGTGCGCCTAGTACTGCTTGTTTAGATAGGTATGGTTAGAAAAAATATGTTTCGCCTTTAGGGTCAATTTTAACTCGTGTGAGTAGGGCGGAACCAAGAAGAGATTTATTTACCTGAAAAACAGTTTCAGAGTGAGTCATATTAGGACAGAGTTAAAACTGTCTGGTTGCGTTTGAAAAGGTCAGAGACACGCAACAAATGTTATAGGCGCCCAGAAACTCAAGCTTCTATCTATTACTTGAGTTTATGTGCGCCTAGTACTGCTTGTTTGTTAATTAGTTTAGGTTAGAGACACCACAAATTACTAGGCGCGCAGAAACTTAAGCCACTATTACTTGAATTCATGTGCGCCTAGTACTGCTTGTATATATAGGTATGGTTAGAAAAAATATGTTTCGCCTTTAGGGTCAATTTTAACTCGTGTGAGTAGGGCGGAACCAAGAAGAGATTTATTTACCTGAAAAACAGTTTCAGAGTGAGTCATAATAAGGCAGAGTTAAAACTGTCTGGTTGCGTTTGAAAAGGTCAGAGACACGCAACAAATGTTATAGGCGCCCAGAAACTCAAGCTTGTATCTATTACTTGAGTTTATGTGCGCCTAGTACTGCTTGTATGTTAATTGGGTTAGGTCAAAGACACAACAAATTACTAGGCGCTCAGAAATTCAAGCCTCTATTACTTGAATTCATGTGCGCCTAGAACTACTTGTTCAAAATTACTAGGCGCACAGAAACTTAAGCCTCTATTTATTGAATTCATGTGCGCCTAGTACTGCTTTTTTGTTAATAAGGTTAGGTCAAAGACACAACAAATTACTAGGCGCACAGAAACTCAAGCCTCTATTACTTGAATTCATGTGCGCCTAGTACTGATTGTTTGTTAATTAGGTTAGGTCAGAGACACCACAAATTACTAGGCGCACAGAAACTCAAGCCTCTATTACTTGAATTCATGTGCGCCTAGTACTGCTTGTTTGTTAATTAGGTTAGGTTAGAGACACCACAAATTACTAGGCGCGCAGAAACTTAAGCCTCTATTACTTGAATTCATGTGCGCCTAGTACTGCTTGTTTAGATAGGTATGGTTAGAAAAAATATGTTTCGCCTTTAGGGTCAATTTTAACTCGTGTGAGTAGGGCGGAACCAAGAAGAGATTTATTTACCTGAAAAACAGTTTCAGAGTGAGTCATATTAGGGCAGAGTTCAAACTGTCTGGTTGCGTTTGAAAAGGTCAGAGACACGCAACAAATGTTATAGGCGCCCAGAAACTCAAGCTTCTATCTATTACTTGAGTTAATGTGCGCCTAGTACTGCTTGTATGTTAATAAGGTAAGTTCAGAGACACAACAAACTACTAGGCGCACAGAAACTTAAGCCTCTATTACTTGAATTCATGTGCGCCTAGTACTGCTTGTTTAGATAGGTATGGTTAAAAAAAATATGTTTCGCCTTTAGGGTCAATTTTAACTCGTGTGAGTAGGGCAGAACCAAGAAGAGATTTATTTATCTGAAAAACAGTTTCAGAGTGAGTCATAATAAGCCGGAGTTAAAACTGTCTGGTTGCGTTTGAAAAGGTCAGAGACACGCAACAAATGTTATAGGCGCCCAGAAACTCAAGCTTGTATCTATTACTTGAGTTTATGTGCGCCTAGTACTGCTTGTATGTTAATTGGGTTAGGTCAAAGACACAACAAATTACTAGGCGCTCAGAAATTCAAGCCTCTATTACTTGAATTCATGTGCGCCTAGAACTACTTGTTCAAAATTACTAGGCGCACAGAAACTTAAGCCTCTATTACTTGAATTCATGTGCGCCTAGGACTACTTTTTTGTTAATAAGGTTTGTTCAGAGACACAACAAATTACTAGGCGCAGAGAAACTCAAGCCTCTATTACTTGATTTCATGTGCGCCTAGTACTGCTTGTTTATTAATTAGGTTAGTTCAGAGAGACAACAAATTACTAGGCGCACAGAAATTCAAGCCTCTATTACTTGAATTCATGTGCGCCTAGTACTGCTTGTTTGTTAATTAGGTTAGGTTAGAGACACATCAAATTACTAGGCGCTCAGAAATTCAAGCCTCTATTACTTGAATTCATGTGCGCCTAGAAATATTTGTTCAAAATTACTAGGCGCACAGAAACTTAAGCCTCTATTACTTGAATTCATGTGCGCCTAGTACTGCTTTTTTGTTAATAAGGTTAGGTCAAAGACACAATAAATTACTAGGCGCACAGAAACTCAAGCCTCTATTACTTGTATTCATGTGCGCCTAGTACTGATTGTTTGTTAATTAGGTTAGGTTAGAGACACCACAAATTACTAGGCGCGCAGAAACTTAAGCCTCTTACTTGAATTCATGTGCGCCTAGTACTGCTTGTTTAGATAGGTATGGTTAGAAAAAATATGTTTCGCCTTTAGGGTCAATTTTAAATCGTGTGAGTAGGGCGGAACCAAGAAGAGATTTATTAACCTGAAAAACAGTTTCAGAGTGAGTCATATTAGGACAGAGTTAAAACTGTCTGGTTGCGTTTGAAAAGGTCAGAGACACGCAACAAATGTTATAGGCGCCCAGAAACTCAAGCTTCTATCTATTACTTGAGTTTATGTGCGCCTAGTACTGCTTGTTTGTTAATTAGTTTAGGTTAGAGACACCACAAATTACTAGGCGCGCAGAAACTTAAGCCTCTATTACTTGAATTCATGTGCGCCTAGTACTGCTTGTATATATAGGTATGGTTAGAAAAAATATGTTTCGCCTTTAGGGTCAATTTTAACTCCTGTGAGTAGGGCGGAACCAAGAACAGATTTATTTACCTGAAAAACAGTTTCAGAGTGAGTCATATTAGGACAGAGTTAAAACTGTCTGGTTGCGTTTGAAAAGGTCAGAGACAAGCAACAAATGTTATAGGCGCCCAGAAACTCAAGCTTCTATCTATTACTTGAGTTTATGTGCGCCTAGTACTGCTTGTATGTTAATAAGGTAAGTTCAGAGACACAACAAATTACTAGGCGCACAGAAACTCAAGCCTCTATTACTTGAATTCATGTGCGCCTAGTACTACTTGTTCAAAATTACTCGGCGCACAGAAACTCAAGCCTCTATTACTTGAATTCATGTGCGCCTAGTACTACTTGTTCAAAATTACTAGGCGCACAGAAACTCAGGCCTCTATTACTTGAATTCATGTGCGCCTAGTACTACTTGTTCAAAATTACTAGGCGCACAGAAACTCAAGCCTCTATTACTTGAATTCATGTGCGCCTAGTACTGCTTGTTTGTTAATAAGGTTAGTTCAGAGACACAACAAATTACTTGGCGCACAGAAACTCAAGCCTCTATTACTTGAATTCATGTGCGCCTAGTACTACTTGTTCAAAATTACTAGGCGCACAGAAACTCAAGCCTCTATTACTTGAATTCATGTGCGCCTAGTACTACTTGTTCAAAATTACTAGGCGCACAGAAACTCAGGCCTCTATTACTTGAATTCATGTGCGCCTAGTACTACTTGTTCAAAATTACTCGGCGAACAGAAACTCAAGCCTCTATTACTTGAATTCATGTGCGCCTAGTACTACTTGTTCAAAATTACTAGGCGCATAGAAACTCAAGCCTCTATTACTTGAATTCATGTGCGCCTAGTACTGCTTGTTTATTAATAAGGTTAGTTCAGAGACACAACAAATTACTAGGCGCACAGAAACTCAAGCCTCTATTACTTGAATTCATGTGCGCCTAGTACTACTTGTTCAAAATTACTAGGCGCACAGAAACTCAAGCCTCTATTACTTGAATTCATGTGCGCCTAGTATTGCTTGTTTGTTAATTAGGATAGGTTAGAGACACAACAAATTACTAGGCGCACAGAAACTCAAGCCTCTATTACTTGAATTCATGTGCGCCTAGTACTACTTGTTCAAAATTACTAGGCGCACAGAAACACAAGCCTCTATTACTTGAATTCATGTGCGCCTAGTACTGCTTGTTTGTTAATAAGGTTAGTTCAGAGACACAACAAATTACTAGGCGCACAGAAACTCAAGCCTCTATTACTTGAATTCATGTGCGCCTAGTCCTACTTGTTCAAAATTACTCGGCGAACAGAAACTCAAGCCTCTATTACTTGAATTCATGTGCGCCTAGTACTACTTGTTCAAAATTACTAGGCGCACAGAAACTCAGGCCTCTATTACTTGAATTCATGTGCGCCTAGTACTACTTGTTCAAAATTACTAGGCGCACAGAAACTTAAGCCTCTATTACTTGAATTCATGTGCGCCTAGTACTGCTTGTTTAGATAGGTATGGTTAGAAAAAATATGTTTCGCCTTTAGGGTCAATTTTAACTCGTGTGAGTAGGGCGGAACCAAGAAGAGATTTATTTACCTGAAAAACAGTTTCAGAGTGAGTCATAATAAGGCAGAGTTAAAACTGTCTGGTTGCGTTTGAAAAGGTCAGAGACACGCAACAAATGTTATAGGCGCCCAGAAACTCAAGCTTGTATCTATTACTTGAGTTTATGTGCGCCTAGTACTGCTTGTATGTTAATTGGGTTAGGTCAAAGACACAACAAATTACTAGGCGCTCAGAAATTCAAGCCTCTATTACTTGAATTCATGTGCGCCTAGTACTACTTGTTCAAAATTACTAGGCGCACAGAAACTCAGGCCTCTATTACTTGAATTCATGTGCGCCTAGTACTACTTGTTCAAAACTACTAGGCGCACAGAAACTCAGGCCTCTATTACTTGAATTCATGTGCGCCTAGTACTGCTTGTTTATTAATAAGGTTAGTTCAGAGACACAACAAATTACTAGGCGCACAGAAACTCAAGCCTCTATTACTTGAATTCATGTGCGCCTAGTACTGCTTGTTTGTTAATAAGGTTACTTCAGAGACACAACAAACTACTAGGCGCACAGAAACTTAAGCCTCTATTACTTGAATTCATGTGCGCCTAGTACTGCTTGTTTAGATAGGTATGGTTAAAAAAAATATGTTTCGCCTTTAGGGTCAATTTTAACTCGTGTGAGTAGGGCAGAACCAAGAAGAGATTTATTTATCTGAAAAACAGTTTCAGAGTGAGTCATAATAAGCCGGAGTTAAAACTGTCTGGTTGCGTTTGAAAAGGTCAGAGACACGCAACAAATGTTATAGGCGCCCAGAAACTCAAGCTTGTATCTATTACTTGAGTTTATGTGCGCCTAGTACTGCTTGTATGTTAATTGGGTTAGGTCAAAGACACAACAAATTACTAGGCGCTCAGAAATTCAAGCCTCTATTACTTGAATTCATGTGCGCCTAGAACTACTTGTTCAAAATTACTAGGCGCACAGAAACTTAAGCCTCTATTACTTGAATTCATGTGCGCCTAGTACTACTTTTTTGTTAATAAGGTTTGTTCAGAGACACAACAAATTACTAGGCGCAGAGAAACTCAAGCCTCTATTACTTGATTTCATGTGCGCCTAGTACTGCTTGTTTATTAATTAGGTTAGTTCAGAGAGACAACAAATTACTAGGCGCACAGAAATTCAAGCCTCTATTACTTGAATTCATGTGCGCCTAGTACTGCTTGTTTGTTAATTAGGTTAGGTTAGAGACACATCAAATTACTAGGCGCTCAGAAATTCAAGCCTCTATTACTTGAATTCATGTGCGCCTAGAAATATTTGTTCAAAATTACTAGGCGCACAGAAACTTAAGCCTCTATTACTTGAATTCATGTGCGCCTAGTACTGCTTTTTTGTTAATAAGGTTAGGTCAAAGACACAATAAATTACTAGGCGCACAGAAACTCAAGCCTCTATTACTTGTATTCATGTGCGCCTAGTACTGATTGTTTGTTAATTAGGTTAGGTTAGAGACACCACAAATTACTAGGCGCGCAGAAACTTAAGCCTCTTACTTGAATTCATGTGCGCCTAGTACTGCTTGTTTAGATAGGTATGGTTAGAAAAAATATGTTTCGCCTTTAGGGTCAATTTTAAATCGTGTGAGTAGGGCGGAACCAAGAAGAGATTTATTAACCTGAAAAACAGTTTCAGAGTGAGTCATATTAGGACAGAGTTAAAACTGTCTGGTTGCGTTTGAAAAGGTCAGAGACACGCAACAAATGTTATAGGCGCCCAGAAACTCAAGCTTCTATCTATTACTTGAGTTTATGTGCGCCTAGTACTGCTTGTTTGTTAATTAGTTTAGGTTAGAGACACCACAAATTACTAGGCGCGCAGAAACTTAAGCCTCTATTACTTGAATTCATGTGCGCCTAGTACTGCTTGTATATATAGGTATGGTTAGAAAAAATATGTTTCGCCTTTAGGGTCAATTTTAACTCCTGTGAGTAGGGCGGAACCAAGAACAGATTTATTTACCTGAAAAACAGTTTCAGAGTGAGTCATATTAGGACAGAGTTAAAACTGTCTGGTTGCGTTTGAAAAGGTCAGAGACAAGCAACAAATGTTATAGGCGCCCAGAAACTCAAGCTTCTATCTATTACTTGAGTTTATGTGCGCCTAGTACTGCTTGTATGTTAATAAGGTAAGTTCAGAGACACAACAAATTACTAGGCGCACAGAAACTCAAGCCTCTATTACTTGAATTCATGTGCGCCTAGAACTACTTGTTCAAAATTACTCGGCGCACAGAAACTCAAGCCTCTATTACTTGAATTCATGTGCGCCTAGTACAGCTTGTTTGTTAATAAGGTTACTTCAGAGACACAACAAATTACTAGGCGCACAGAAACTCAAGCCTCTATTACTTGATTTCATGTGCGCCTAGTTCTCCTTGTTCAAAATTACTAGGCGCACAGAAACTCAAGCCTCTATTACTTGAATTCATAGGCGCCTAGTACTGCTTGTTTGTTAATAAGGTAAGTTCAGAGACACAAAAAATTACTAGGCGCACAGAAACTCAAGCCTCTATTACTTGAATTCATGTGCGCCTAGTACTGCTTGTTTGTTAATAAAGTTAGTTCAGAGACACAACAAATTACTAGGCGCACAGAAACTAAAGTCTCTATTACTTGAATTCATGTGCGCCTAGTACTGCTTGTTTGTTAAAAAGGTTAGTTCAGAGACACAACAAATTACTAGGCGCACAGAAAATCAAGCCTCTATTACTTGAATTCATGTGCGCCTAGTATTGCTTGTTTGTTAATAAGGTTAGTTCAGAGACACAACAAATTACTAGGTGCACAGAAACTCAAGCCTCTATTACTTGAATTCATGTGCGCCTAGTATTGCTTGTTTGTTAATTAGGATAGGTTAGAGACACAACAAATTACTAGGCGCACAGAAACTCAAGCCTCTATTACTTGAATTCATGTGCGCCTAGTACTACTTGTTCAAAATTACTAGGCGCACAGAAACTCAAGCCTCTATTACTTGAATTCATGTGCGCCTAGTACTGCTTGTTTGTTAATAAGGTTAGTTCAGAAACACAACAAATTACTAGGTGCAAAGAAACTCAAGCCTCTGTTACTTGAATTCATGTGCACCTAGTACTACTTGTTCAAAATTACTAGGCGCACAGAAACTCAAGCCTCTATTACTTGAATTCATGTGCGCCTAGTACTGCTTGTTTGTTAATAAGGTTAGTTCAGAGACACAACAAATTACTAGGCGCACAGAAACTCAAGCCTCTATTACTTGAATTCATGTGCGCCTAGTACTACTTGTTCAAAATTACTAGGCGCACAGAAACTCAAGCCTCTATTACTTGAATTCATGTGCGCCTAGTACTACTTGTTCAAAATTACTCGGCGCACAGAAACTCAAGCCTCTATTACTTGAATTCATGTGCGCCTAGTACTACTTGTTCAAAATTACTAGGCGCACAGAAACTCAGGCCTCTATTACTTGAATTCATGTGCGCCTAGTACTACTTGTTCAAAATTACTAGGCGCACAGAAACTCAAGCCTCTATTACTTGAATTCATGTGCGCCTAGTACTGCTTGTTTGTTAATAAGGTTAGTTCAGAGACACAACAAATTACTAGGCGCACAGAAACTCAAGCCTCTATTACTTGAATTCATGTGCGCCTAGTACTACTTGTTCAAAATTACTAGGCGCACAGAAACTCAAGCCTCTATTACTTGAATTCATGTGCGCCTAGTACTACTTGTTCAAAATTACTAGGCGCACAGAAACTCAGGCCTCTATTACTTGAATTCATGTGCGCCTAGTACTACTTGTTCAAAATTACTCGGCGAACAGAAACTCAAGCCTCTATTACTTGAATTCATGTGCGCCTAGTACTACTTGTTCAAAATTACTAGGCGCATAGAAACTCAAGCCTCTATTACTTGAATTCATGTGCGCCTAGTACTGCTTGTTTATTAATAAGGTTAGTTCAGAGACACAACAAATTACTAGGCGCACAGAAACTCAAGCCTCTATTACTTGAATTCATGTGCGCCTAGTACTACTTGTTCAAAATTACTAGGCGCACAGAAACTCAAGCCTCTATTACTTGAATTCATGTGCGCCTAGTATTGCTTGTTTGTTAATTAGGATAGGTTAGAGACACAACAAATTACTAGGCGCACAGAAACTCAAGCCTCTATTACTTGAATTCATGTGCGCCTAGTACTACTTGTTCAAAATTACTAGGCGCACAGAAACACAAGCCTCTATTACTTGAATTCATGTGCGCCTAGTACTGCTTGTTTGTTAATAAGGTTAGTTCAGAGACACAACAAATTACTAGGCGCACAGAAACTCAAGCCTCTATTACTTGAATTCATGTGCGCCTAGTCCTACTTGTTCAAAATTACTCGGCGAACAGAAACTCAAGCCTCTATTACTTGAATTCATGTGCGCCTAGTACTACTTGTTCAAAATTACTAGGCGCACAGAAACTCAGGCCTCTATTACTTGAATTCATGTGCGCCTAGTACTACTTGTTCAAAATTACTAGGCGCACAGAAACTTAAGCCTCTATTACTTGAATTCATGTGCGCCTAGTACTGCTTGTTTAGATAGGTATGGTTAGAAAAAATATGTTTCGCCTTTAGGGTCAATTTTAACTCGTGTGAGTAGGGCGGAACCAAGAAGAGATTTATTTACCTGAAAAACAGTTTCAGAGTGAGTCATAATAAGGCAGAGTTAAAACTGTCTGGTTGCGTTTGAAAAGGTCAGAGACACGCAACAAATGTTATAGGCGCCCAGAAACTCAAGCTTGTATCTATTACTTGAGTTTATGTGCGCCTAGTACTGCTTGTATGTTAATTGGGTTAGGTCAAAGACACAACAAATTACTAGGCGCTCAGAAATTCAAGCCTCTATTACTTGAATTCATGTGCGCCTAGTACTACTTGTTCAAAATTACTAGGCGCACAGAAACTCAGGCCTCTATTACTTGAATTCATGTGCGCCTAGTACTACTTGTTCAAAACTACTAGGCGCACAGAAACTCAGGCCTCTATTACTTGAATTCATGTGCGCCTAGTACTGCTTGTTTATTAATAAGGTTAGTTCAGAGACACAACAAATTACTAGGCGCACAGAAACTCAAGCCTCTATTACTTGAATTCATGTGCGCCTAGTACTGCTTGTTTGTTAATAAGGTTACTTCAGAGACACAACAAATTACTAGGCGCACAGAAACTCAAGCCTCTTTTACTTGATTTCATGTGCGCCTAGTTCTACTTGTTCAAAATTACTAGGCGCACAGAAACTCAAGCCTCTATTACTTGAATTCATAGGCGCCTAGTACTGCTTGTTTGTTAATAAGGTTAGTTCAGAGACACAACAAATTACTAGGCGCACAGAAACTCAAGCCTCTATTACTTGAATTCATGTGCGCCTAGTACTGCTTGTTTGTTAATAAGGTTACTTCAGAGACACAACAAATTACTAGGCGCACAGAAACTCAAGCCTCTTTTACTTGATTTCATGTGCGCCTAGTTCTACTTGTTCAAAATTACTAGGCGCACAGAAACTAAAGTCTCTATTACTTGAATTCATGTGCGCCTAGTACTGCTTGTTTGTTAAAAAGGTTAGTTCAGAGACACAACAAATTACTAGGCGCACAGAAACTCAAGCCTCTATTACTTGAATTCATGTGCGCCTAGTATTGCTTGTTTGTTAATTAGGTTAGTTCAGAGACACAACAAATTACTAGGCGCACAGAAACTCAAGCCTCTATTACTTGAATTCATGTGCGCCTAGTACTGCTTGTTTGTTATTAAGGTTAGTTCAGAGACACAACAAATTACTAGGCGCACAGAAACTCAAGCCTCTATTACTTGAATTCATGTGCGCCTAGTACTACTTGTTCAAAATTACTAGGCGCACAGAAACTCAAGCCTCTATTACTTGAATTCATGTGCGCCTAGTACTACTTGTTCAAAATTACTAGGCGCACAGAAACTCAGGCCTCTATTACTTGAATTCATGTGCGCCTAGTACTACTTGTTCAAAATTACTCGGCGAACAGAAACTCAAGCCTCTATTACTTGAATTCATGTGCGCCTAGTACTACTTGTTCAAAATTACTAGGCGCATAGAAACTCAAGCCTCTATTACTTGAATTCATGTGCGCCTAGTACTGCTTGTTTATTAATAAGGTTAGTTCAGAGACACAACAAATTACTAGGCGCACAGAAACTCAAGCCTCTATTACTTGAATTCATGTGCGCCTAGTACTGCTTGTTTGTTAATAAGGTTAGTTCAGAGACACAACAAATTACTAGGCGCACAGAAACTCAAGCCTCTATTACTTGAATTCATGTGCGCCTAGTCCTACTTGTTCAAAATTACTCGGCAAACAGAAACTCAAGCCTCTATTACTTGAATTCATGTGCGCCTAGTACTACTTGTTCAAAATTACTAGGCGCACAGAAACTCAGGCCTCTATTACTTGAATTCATGTGCGCCTAGTACTACTTGTTCAAAATTACTAGGCGCACAGAAACTTAAGCCTCTATTACTTGAATTCATGTGCGCCTAGTACTGCTTGTTTAGATAGGTATGGTTAGAAAAAATATGTTTCGCCTTTAGGGTCAATTTTAACTCGTGTGAGTAGGGCGGAACCAAGAAGAGATTTATTTACCTGAAAAACAGTTTCAGAGTGAGTCATATTAGGACAGAGTTAAAACTGTCTGGTTGCGTTTGAAAAGGTCAGAGACACGCAACAAATGTTATAGGCGCCCAGAAACTCAAGCTTCTATCTATTACTTGAGTTTATGTGCGCCTAGTACTGCTTGTTTGTTAATTAGTTTAGGTTAGAGACACCACAAATTACTAGGCGCGCAGAAACTTAAGCCTCTATTACTTGAATTCATGTGCGCCTAGTACTGCTTGTATATATAGGTATGGTTAGAAAAAATATGTTTCGCCTTTAGGGTCAATTTTAACTCGTGTGAGTAGGGCGGAACCAAGAAGAGATTTATTTACCTGAAAAACAGTTTCAGAGTGAGTCATAATAAGGCAGAGTTAAAACTGTCTGGTTGCGTTTGAAAAGGTCAGAGACACGCAACAAATGTTATAGGCGCCCAGAAACTCAAGCTTGTATCTATTACTTGAGTTTATGTGCGCCTAGTACTGCTTGTATGTTAATTGGGTTAGGTCAAAGACACAACAAATTACTAGGCGCTCAGAAATTCAAGCCTCTATTACTTGAATTCATGTGCGCCTAGAACTACTTGTTCAAAATTACTAGGCGCACAGAAACTTAAGCCTCTATTAATTGAATTCATGTGCGCCTAGTACTGCTTTTTTGTTAATAAGGTTAGGTCAAAGACACAACAAATTACTAGGCGCACAGAAACTCAAGCCTCTATTACTTGAATTCATGTGCGCCTAGTACTACTTGCTCAAAATTACTAGGCGCACAGAAACTCAAGCCTCTATTACTAGAATTCTTGTGCGCCTAGTACTACTTGTTCAAAATTACTCGGCGCACAGAAACTCAAGCCTCTATTACTTGAATTCATGTGCGCCTAGTACAGCTTGTTTGTTAATAAGGTTACTTCAGAGACACAACAAATTACTAGGCGCACAGAAACTCAAGCCTCTTTTACTTGATTTCATGTGCGCCTAGTTCTACTTGTTCAAAATTACTAGGCGCACAGAAACTCAAGCCTCTATTACTTGAATTCATAGGCGCCTAGTACTGCTTGTTTGTTAATAAGGTAAGTTCAGAGACACAACAAATTACTAGGCGCACAGAAACTCAAGCCTCTATTACTTGAATTCATGTGCGCCTAGTACTGCTTGTTTAGATAGGTATGGTTAGAAAAAATATGTTTCGCCTTTAGGGTCAATTTTAACTCGTGTGAGTAGGGCGGAACCAAGAAGAGATTTATTTACCTGAAAAACAGTTTCAGAGTGAGTCATATTAGGACAGAGTTAAAACTGTCTGGTTGCGTTTGAAAAGGTCAGAGACACGCAACAAATGTTATAGGCGCCCAGAAACTCAAGCTTCTATCTATTACTTGAGTTTATGTGCGCCTAGTACTGCTTGTTTGTTAATTAGTTTAGGTTAGAGACACCACAAATTACTAGGCGCGCAGAAACTTAAGCCTCTATTACTTGAATTCATGTGCGCCTAGTACTGCTTGTTTGTTAATAAAGTTAGTTCAGAGACACAACAAATTACTAGGCGCACAGAAACTAAAGTCTCTATTACTTGAATTCATGTGCGCCTAGTACTGCTTGTTTGTTAAAAAGGTTAGTTCAGAGACACAACAAATTACTAGGCGCACAGAAACTCAAGCCTCTATTACTTGAATTCATGTGCGCCTAGTATTGCTTGTTTGTTAATAAGGTTAGTTCAGAGACACAACAAATTACTAGGTGCACAGAAACTCAAGCCTCTATTACTTGAATTCATGTGCGCCTAGTATTGCTTGTTTGTTAATTAGGATAGGTTAGAGACACAACAAATTACTAGGCGCACAGAAACTCAAGCCTCTATTACTTGAATTCATGTGCGCCTAGTACTACTTGTTCAAAATTACTAGGCGCACAGAAACTCAAGCCTCTATTACTTGAATTCATGTGCGCCTAGTACTGCTTGTTTGTTAATAAGGTTAGTTCAGAAACACAACAAATTACTAGGTGCAAAGAAACTCAAGCCTCTGTTACTTGAATTCATGTGCACCTAGTACTACTTGTTCAAAATTACTAGGCGCACAGAAACTCAAGCCTCTATTACTTGAATTCATGTGCGCCTAGTACTGCTTGTTCAAAATTACTAGGCGCACAGAAACTCAAGCCTCTATTACTTGAATTCATGTGCACCTAGTACTACTTGTTCAAAATTACTCGGCGCACAGAAACTCAAGCCTCTATTACTTGAATTCATGTGCGCCTAGTACTACTTGTTCAAAATTACTAGGCGCACAGAAACTCAGGCCTCTATTACTTGAATTCATGTGCGCCTAGTACTACTTGTTCAAAATTACTAGGCGCACAGAAACTCAAGCCTCTATTACTTGAATTCATGTGCGCCTAGTACTGCTTGTTTGTTAATAAGGTTAGTTCAGAGACACAACAAATTACTAGGCGCACAGAAACTCAAGCCTCTATTACTTGAATTCATGTGCGCCTAGTACTACTTGTTCAAAATTACTAGGCGCACAGAAACTCAAGCCTCTATTACTTGAATTCATGTGCGCCTAGTACTACTTGTTCAAAATTACTAGGCGCACAGAAACTCAGGCCTCTATTACTTGAATTCATGTGCGCCTAGTACTACTTGTTCAAAATTACTCGGCGAACAGAAACTCAAGCCTCTATTACTTGAATTCATGTGCGCCTAGTACTACTTGTTCAAAATTACTAGGCGCATAGAAACTCAAGCCTCTATTACTTGAATTCATGTGCGCCTAGTACTGCTTGTTTATTAATAAGGTTAGTTCAGAGACACAACAAATTACTAGGCGCACAGAAACTCAAGCCTCTATTACTTGAATTCATGTGCGCCTAGTACTACTTGTTCAAAATTACTAGGCGCACAGAAACTCAAGCCTCTATTACTTGAATTCATGTGCGCCTAGTATTGCTTGTTTGTTAATTAGGATAGGTTAGAGACACAACAAATTACTAGGCGCACAGAAACTCAAGCCTCTATTACTTGAATTCATGTGCGCCTAGTACTACTTGTTCAAAATTACTAGGCGCACAGAAACTCAAGCCTCTATTACTTGAATTCATGTGCGCCTAGTACTGCTTGTTTGTTAATAAGGTTAGTTCAGAGACACAACAAATTACTAGGCGCACAGAAACTCAAGCCTCTATTACTTGAATTCATGTGCGCCTAGTACTACTTGTTCAAAATTACTAGGCGCACAGAAACTCAAGCCTCTATTACTTGAATTCATGTGCGCCTAGTACTACTTGTTCAAAATTACTAGGCGCACAGAAACTCAGGCCTCTATTACTTGAATTCATGTGCGCCTAGTCCTACTTGTTCAAAATTACTCGGCGAACAGAAACTCAAGCCTCTATTACTTGAATTCATGTGCGCCTAGTACTACTTGTTCAAAATTACTAGGCGCATAGAAACTCAAGCCTCTATTACTTGAATTCATGTGCGCCTAGTACTGCTTGTTTATTAATAAGGTTAGTTCAGAGACACAACAAATTACTAGGCGCACAGAAACTCAAGCCTCTATTACTTGAATTCATGTGCGCCTAGTACTACTTGTTCAAAATTACTAGGCGCACAGAAACTCAAGCCTCTATTACTTGAATTCATGTGCGCCTAGTATTGCTTGTTTGTTAATTAGGATAGGTTAGAGACACAACAAATTACTAGGCGCACAGAAACTCAAGCCTCTATTACTTGAATTCATGTGCGCCTAGTACTACTTGTTCAAAATTACTAGGCGCACAGAAACTCAAGCCTCTATTACTTGAATTCATGTGCGCCTAGTACTGCTTGTTTGTTAATAAGGTTAGTTCAGAGACACAACAAATTACTAGGCGCACAGAAACTCAAGCCTCTATTACTTGAATTCATGTGCGCCTAGTACTACTTGTTCAAAATTACTAGGCGCACAGAAACTCAAGCCTCTATTACTTGAATTCATGTGCGCCTAGTACTACTTGTTCAAAATTACTAGGCGCACAGAAACTCAAGCCTCTATTACTTGAATTCATGTGCGCCTAGTACTGCTTGTTTGTTAATAAGGTTAGTTCAGAAACACAACAAATTACTAGGTGCAAAGAAACTCAAGCCTCTGTTACTTGAATTCATGTGCACCTAGTACTACTTGTTCAAAATTACTAGGCGCACAGAAACTCAAGCCTCTATTACTTGAATTCATGTGCGCCTAGTACTGCTTGTTTGTTAATAAGGTTAGTTCAGAGACACAACAAATTACTAGGCGCACAGAAACTCAAGCCTCTATTACTTGAATTCATGTGCGCCTAGTACTACTTGTTCAAAATTACTAGGCGCACAGAAACTCAAGCCTCTATTACTTGAATTCATGTGCGCCTAGTACTACTTGTTCAAAATTACTCGGCGCACAGAAACTCAAGCCTCTATTACTTGAATTCATGTGCGCCTAGTACTACTTGTTCAAAATTACTAGGCGCACAGAAACTCAGGCCTCTATTACTTGAATTCATGTGCGCCTAGTACTACTTGTTCAAAATTACTAGGCGCACAGAAACTCAAGCCTCTATTACTTGAATTCATGTGCGCCTAGTACTGCTTGTTTGTTAATAAGGTTAGTTCAGAGACACAACAAATTACTAGGCGCACAGAAACTCAAGCCTCTATTACTTGAATTCATGTGCGCCTAGTACTACTTGTTCAAAATTACTAGGCGCACAGAAACTCAAGCCTCTATTACTTGAATTCATGTGCGCCTAGTACTACTTGTTCAAAATTACTAGGCGCACAGAAACTCAGGCCTCTATTACTTGAATTCATGTGCGCCTAGTACTACTTGTTCAAAATTACTCGGCGAACAGAAACTCAAGCCTCTATTACTTGAATTCATGTGCGCCTAGTACTACTTGTTCAAAATTACTAGGCGCATAGAAACTCAAGCCTCTATTACTTGAATTCATGTGCGCCTAGTACTGCTTGTTTATTAATAAGGTTAGTTCAGAGACACAACAAATTACTAGGCGCACAGAAACTCAAGCCTCTATTACTTGAATTCATGTGCGCCTAGTACTACTTGTTCAAAATTACTAGGCGCACAGAAACACAAGCCTCTATTACTTGAATTCATGTGCGCCTAGTACTGCTTGTTTGTTAATAAGGTTAGTTCAGAGACACAACAAATTACTAGGCGCACAGAAACTCAAGCCTCTATTACTTGAATTCATGTGCGCCTAGTACTACTTGTTCAAAATTACTAGGCGCACAGAAACTCAAGCCTCTATTACTTGAATTCATGTGCGCCTAGTACTACTTGTTCAAAATTACGAGGCGCACAGAAACTCAGGCCTCTATTACTTGAATTCATGTGCGCCTAGTCCTACTTGTTCAAAATTACTCGGCGAACAGAAACTCAAGCCTCTATTACTTGAATTCATGTGCGCCTAGTACTACTTGTTCAAAATTACTAGGCGCACAGAAACTCAGGCCTCTATTACTTGAATTCATGTGCGCCTAGTACTACTTGTTCAAAATTACTAGGCGCACAGAAACTTAAGCCTCTATTACTTGAATTCATGTGCGCCTAGTACTGCTTGTTTAGATAGGTATGGTTAGAAAAAATATGTTTCGCCTTTAGGGTCAATTTTAACTCGTGTGAGTAGGGCGGAACCAAGAAGAGATTTATTTACCTGAAAAACAGTTTCAGAGTGAGTCATAATAAGGCAGAGTTAAAACTGTCTGGTTGCGTTTGAAAAGGTCAGAGACACGCAACAAATGTTATAGGCGCCCAGAAACTCAAGCTTGTATCTATTACTTGAGTTTATGTGCGCCTAGTACTGCTTGTATGTTAATTGGGTTAGGTCAAAGACACAACAAATTACTAGGCGCTCAGAAATTCAAGCCTCTATTACTTGAATTCATGTGCGCCTAGAACTACTTGTTCAAAATTACTAGGCGCACAGAAACTTAAGCCTCTATTAATTGAATTCATGTGCGCCTAGTACTGCTTTTTTGTTAATAAGGTTAGGTCAAAGACACAACAAATTACTAGGCGCACAGAAACTCAAGCCTCTATTACTTGAATTCATGTGCGCCTAGTACTACTTGCTCAAAATTACTAGGCGCACAGAAACTCAAGCCTCTATTACTAGAATTCTTGTGCGCCTAGTACTACTTGTTCAAAATTACTCGGCGCACAGAAACTCAAGCCTCTATTACTTGAATTCATGTGCGCCTAGTACAGCTTGTTTGTTAATAAGGTTACTTCAGAGACACAACAAATTACTAGGCGCACAGAAACTCAAGCCTCTTTTACTTGATTTCATGTGCGCCTAGTTCTACTTTTTCAAAATTACTAGGCGCACAGAAACTCAAGCCTCTATTACTTGAATTCATAGGCGCCTAGTACTGCTTGTTTGTTAATAAGGTAAGTTCAGAGACACAACAAATTACTAGGCGCACAGAAACTCAAGCCTCTATTACTTGAATTCATGTGCGCCTAGTACTGCTTGTTTGTTAATAAAGTTAGTTCAGAGACACAACAAATTACTAGGCGCACAGAAACTAAAGTCTCTATTACTTGAATTCATGTGCGCCTAGTACTGCTTGTTTGTTAAAAAGGTTAGTTCAGAGACACAACAAATTACTAGGCGCACAGAAACTCAAGCCTCTATTACTTGAATTCATGTGCGCCTAGTATTGCTTGTTTGTTAATTAGGTTAGTTCAGAGACACAACAAATTACTAGGCGCACAGAAACTCAAGCCTCTATTACTTGAATTCATGTGCGCCTAGTACTGCTTGTTTGTTAATAAGGTTAGTTCAGAGACACAACAAATTACTAGGCGCACAGAAACTCAAGCCTCTATTACTTGAATTCATGTGCGCCTAGTACTACTTGTTCAAAATTACTAGGCGCACAGAAACTCAAGCCTCTATTACTTGAATTCATGTGCGCCTAGTACTACTTGTTCAAAATTACTAGGCGAACAGAAACTCAAGCCTCTATTACTTGAATTCATGTGCGCCTAGTACTACTTGTTCAAAATTACTAGGCGCATAGAAACTCAAGCCTCTATTACTTGAATTCATGTGCGCCTAGTACTGCTTGTTTATTAATAAGGTTAGTTCAGAGACACAACAAATTACTAGGCGCACAGAAACTCAAGCCTCTATTACTTGAATTCATGTGCGCCTAGTACTGCTTGTTTGTTAATAAGGTTAGTTCAGAGACACAACAAATTACTAGGCGCACAGAAACTCAAGCCTCTATTACTTGAATTCATGTGCGCCTAGTACTACTTGTTCAAAATTACTAGGCGCACAGAAACTCAAGCCTCTATTACTTGAATTCATGTGCGCCTAGTACTACTTGTTCAAAATTACTAGGCGCACAGAAACTCAGGCCTCTATTACTTGAATTCATGTGCGCCTAGTCCTACTTGTTCAAAATTACTCGGCAAACAGAAACTCAAGCCTCTATTACTTGAATTCATGTGCGCCTAGTACTACTTGTTCAAAATTACTAGGCGCACAGAAACTCAGGCCTCTATTACTTGAATTCATGTGCGCCTAGTACTACTTGTTCAAAATTACTAGGCGCACAGAAACTTAAGCCTCTATTACTTGAATTCATGTGCGCCTAGTACTGCTTGTTTAGATAGGTATGGTTAGAAAAAATATGTTTCGCCTTTAGGGTCAATTTTAACTCGTGTGAGTAGGGCGGAACCAAGAAGAGATTTATTTACCTGAAAAACAGTTTCAGAGTGAGTCATATTAGGACAGAGTTAAAACTGTCTGGTTGCGTTTGAAAAGGTCAGAGACACGCAACAAATGTTATAGGCGCCCAGAAACTCAAGCTTCTATCTATTACTTGAGTTTATGTGCGCCTAGTACTGCTTGTTTGTTAATTAGTTTAGGTTAGAGACACCACAAATTACTAGGCGCGCAGAAACTTAAGCCTCTATTACTTGAATTCATGTGCGCCTAGTACTGCTTGTATATATAGGTATGGTTAGAAAAAATATGTTTCGCCTTTAGGGTCAATTTTAACTCGTGTGAGTAGGGCGGAACCAAGAAGAGATTTATTTACCTGAAAAACAGTTTCAGAGTGAGTCATAATAAGGCAGAGTTAAAACTGTCTGGTTGCGTTTGAAAAGGTCAGAGACACGCAACAAATGTTATAGGCGCCCAGAAACTCAAGCTTGTATCTATTACTTGAGTTTATGTGCGCCTAGTACTGCTTGTATGTTAATTGGGTTAGGTCAAAGACACAACAAATTACTAGGCGCTCAGAAATTCAAGCCTCTATTACTTGAATTCATGTGCGCCTAGAACTACTTGTTCAAAATTACTAGGCGCACAGAAACTTAAGCCTCTATTAATTGAATTCATGTGCGCCTAGTACTGCTTTTTTGTTAATAAGGTTAGGTCAAAGACACAACAAATTACTAGGCGCACAGAAACTCAAGCCTCTATTACTTGAATTCATGTGCGCCTAGTACTACTTGTTCAAAATTACTAGGCGCACAGAAACTCAAGCCTCTATTACTAGAATTCTTGTGCGCCTAGTACTACTTGTTCAAAATTACTCGGCGCACAGAAACTCAAACCTCTATTACTTGAATTCATGTGCGCCTAGTACAGCTTGTTTGTTAATAAGGTTACTTCAGAGACACAACAAATTACTAGGCGCACAGAAACTCAAGCCTCTTTTACTTGATTTCATGTGCGCCTAGTTCTACTTGTTCAAAATTACTAGGCGCACAGAAACTCAAGCCTCTATTACTTGAATTCATAGGCGCCTAGTACTGCTTGTTTGTTAATAAGGTAAGTTCAGAGACACAACAAATTACTAGGCGCACAGAAACTCAAGCCTCTATTACTTGAATTCATGTGCGCCTAGTACTGCTTGTTTAGATAGGTATGGTTAGAAAAAATATGTTTCGCCTTTAGGGTCAATTTTAACTCGTGTGAGTAGGGCGGAACCAAGAAGAGATTTATTTACCTGAAAAACAGTTTCAGAGTGAGTCATATTAGGACAGAGTTAAAACTGTCTGGTTGCGTTTGAAAAGGTCAGAGACACGCAACAAATGTTATAGGCGCCCAGAAACTCAAGCTTCTATCTATTACTTGAGTTTATGTGCGCCTAGTACTGCTTGTTTGTTAATTAGTTTAGGTTAGAGACACCACAAATTACTAGGCGCGCAGAAACTTAAGCCTCTATTACTTGAATTCATGTGCGCCTAGTACTGCTTGTTTGTTAATAAAGTTAGTTCAGAGACACAACAAATTACTAGGCGCACAGAAACTAAAGTCTCTATTACTTGAATTCATGTGCGCCTAGTACTGCTTGTTTGTTAAAAAGGTTAGTTCAGAGACACAACAAATTACTAGGCGCACAGAAACTCAAGCCTCTATTACTTGAATTCATGTGCGCCTAGTATTGCTTGTTTGTTAATAAGGTTAGTTCAGAGACACAACAAATTACTAGGTGCACAGAAACTCAAGCCTCTATTACTTGAATTCATGTGCGCCTAGTATTGCTTGTTTGTTAATTAGGATAGGTTAGAGACACAACAAATTACTAGGCGCACAGAAACTCAAGCCTCTATTACTTGAATTCATGTGCGCCTAGTACTACTTGTTCAAAATTACTAGGCGCACAGAAACTCAAGCCTCTATTACTTGAATTCATGTGCGCCTAGTACTGCTTGTTTGTTAATAAGGTTAGTTCAGAAACACAACAAATTACTAGGTGCAAAGAAACTCAAGCCTCTGTTACTTGAATTCATGTGCGCCTAGTACTACTTGTTCAAAATTACTAGGCGCACAGAAACTCAAGCCTCTATTACTAGAATTCTTGTGCGCCTAGTACTACTTGTTCAAAATTACTCGGCGCACAGAAACTCAAACCTCTATTACTTGAATTCATGTGCGCCTAGTACAGCTTGTTTGTTAATAAGGTTACTTCAGAGACACAACAAATTACTAGGCGCACAGAAACTCAAGCCTCTTTTACTTGATTTCATGTGCGCCTAGTTCTACTTGTTCAAAATTACTAGGCGCACAGAAACTCAAGCCTCTATTACTTGAATTCATAGGCGCCTAGTACTGCTTGTTTGTTAATAAGGTAAGTTCAGAGACACAACAAATTACTAGGCGCACAGAAACTCAAGCCTCTATTACTTGAATTCATGTGCGCCTAGTACTGCTTGTTTAGATAGGTATGGTTAGAAAAAATATGTTTCGCCTTTAGGGTCAATTTTAACTCGTGTGAGTAGGGCGGAACCAAGAAGAGATTTATTTACCTGAAAAACAGTTTCAGAGTGAGTCATATTAGGACAGAGTTAAAACTGTCTGGTTGCGTTTGAAAAGGTCAGAGACACGCAACAAATGTTATAGGCGCCCAGAAACTCAAGCTTCTATCTATTACTTGAGTTTATGTGCGCCTAGTACTGCTTGTTTGTTAATTAGTTTAGGTTAGAGACACCACAAATTACTAGGCGCGCAGAAACTTAAGCCTCTATTACTTGAATTCATGTGCGCCTAGTACTGCTTGTTTGTTAATAAAGTTAGTTCAGAGACACAACAAATTACTAGGCGCACAGAAACTAAAGTCTCTATTACTTGAATTCATGTGCGCCTAGTACTGCTTGTTTGTTAAAAAGGTTAGTTCAGAGACACAACAAATTACTAGGCGCACAGAAACTCAAGCCTCTATTACTTGAATTCATGTGCGCCTAGTATTGCTTGTTTGTTAATAAGGTTAGTTCAGAGACACAACAAATTACTAGGTGCACAGAAACTCAAGCCTCTATTACTTGAATTCATGTGCGCCTAGTATTGCTTGTTTGTTAATTAGGATAGGTTAGAGACACAACAAATTACTAGGCGCACAGAAACTCAAGCCTCTATTACTTGAATTCATGTGCGCCTAGTACTACTTGTTCAAAATTACTAGGCGCACAGAAACTCAAGCCTCTATTACTTGAATTCATGTGCGCCTAGTACTGCTTGTTTGTTAATAAGGTTAGTTCAGAAACACAACAAATTACTAGGTGCAAAGAAACTCAAGCCTCTGTTACTTGAATTCATGTGCACCTAGTACTACTTGTTCAAAATTACTAGGCGCACAGAAACTCAAGCCTCTATTACTTGAATTCATGTGCGCCTAGTACTGCTTGTTTGTTAATAAGGTTAGTTCAGAGACACAACAAATTACTAGGCGCACAGAAACTCAAGCCTCTTTTACTTGAATTCATGTGCGCCTAGTACTACTTGTTCAAAATTACTAGGCGCACAGAAACTCAAGCCTCTATTACTTGAATTCATGTGCGCCTAGTACTACTTGTTCAAAATTACTAGGCGCACAGAAACTCAGGCCTCTATTACTTGAATTCATGTGCGCCTAGTACTACTTGTTCAAAATTACTCGGCGAACAGAAACTCAAGCCTCTATTACTTGAATTCATGTGCGCCTAGTACTACTTGTTCAAAATTACTAGGCGCACAGAAACTCAAGCCTCTATTACTTGAATTCATGTGCGCCTAGTACTGCTTGTTTGTTAATTAGTTTAGGTTAGAGACACCACAAATTACTAGGCGCGCAGAAACTTAAGCCTCTATTACTTGAATTCATGTGCGCCTAGTACTGCTTGTTTAGATAGGTATGGTTAAAAAAAATATGTTTCGCCTTTAGGGTCAATTTTAACTCGTGTGAGTAGGGCAGAACCAAGAAGAGATTTATTTACCTGAAAAACAGTTTCAGAGTGAGTCATAATAAGGCAGAGTTAAAACTGTCTGGTTGCGTTTGAAAAGGTCAGAGACACGCAACAAATGTTATAGGCGCCCAGAAACTCAAGCTTGTATCTATTACTTGAGTTTATGTGCGCCGAGTACTGTTTGTATGTTAATTGGGTTAGGTCAAAGACACAACAAATTACTAGGCGCTCAGAAATTCAAGCCTCTATTACTTGTATTCATGTGCGCCTAGTACTGATTGTTTGTTAATTAGGTTAGGTCAGAGACACCACAAATTACTAGGCGCACAGAAACTCAAGCCTCTATTACTTGAATTCATGTGCGCCTAGTACTGCTTGTTTGTTAATTAGGTTAGGTTAGAGACACCACAAATTACTAGGCGCGCAGAAACTTAAGCCTCTTACTTGAATTCATGTGCGCCTAGTACTGCTTGTTTAGATAGGTATGGTTAGAAAAAATATGTTTCGCCTTTAGGGTCAATTTTAACTCGTGTGAGTAGGGCGGAACCAAGAAGAGATTTATTAACCTGAAATAAAGTTTCAGAGTGAGTCATATTAGGACAGAGTAAAAACTGTCTGGTTGCGTTTGAAAAGGTCAGAGACACGCAACAAATGTTATAGGCGCCCAGAAACTCAAGCTTCTATCTATTACTTGAGTTTATGTGCGCCTAGTACTGCTTGTTTGTTAATTAGTTTAGGTTAGAGACACCACAAATTACTAGGCGCGCAGAAACTTAAGCCTCTATTACTTGACTTCATGTGCGCCTAGTACTGCTTGTACAATATGTAACAAAAACCCTGTTGTTCCTTTTACCTACGTTTTAAGAATCGGTCTAAATACGTAATAAAGCAAGTCATTTATAAAAAACTGTTCAAAAAAATTATTAAAATAAATATTTAATAATTAATATTTGTAATGTTTAACTGATTTCTTACCTCTGCAATTCTGCATGAAGCGATGACGCGAACCAGAAAAAAATAGAACGTACCCGCCCACTCTTTGATCTGTGCCGCCGGCCGGTACACCGGCGCCACTTACCTACATATTTTGCTACAAAAGTTCGTGACCTTGTCAGCTGTTGTTTTTCACTTTAACGAATGAATGTTTGAAAATGTTGGTTTACACGGTATTTTGCACAATTGATAATTGTTAAAACTACATTTAACACTTCACTACATTAAAAAAAAACAAAGTCGCCGCGTCTGTCACATAAAACCTTATGTTTATTTGAATGCATTAATTTATTATGATGTCTATTTGACGACTCGGAGATGCTCTTCGATATGACCACCTTTGTTGCAACGCCTACGTACGCTCCGCAGAACGGAGGTATCGGACTTGATGTGGTCAAATGCTGCTACTATCTGTGAACGCATTTCGAACTCCGTATCGCACGTGTTTTTGAACAGCTGTTGCTTTACACTGCCCCAGAGGAAAGAATCTAAAGGCGTCAGATCAGTGATCTTGCAAGTCCAACATTTGCTCCTCGGTGTCAATGTCTCCAGTCCTCGGTCTGCCTCTTCCTGCGTCAGCTCGATGTTGCTCTCGTCCGGGCACACTTCCGGTATTGTACGTACGTGCAAACGTTAGAATGCAATCACCGATGGTAATGGTAGACTCGCTAAACGTTCTTGGTAGAGTCTGCGTGCTCATCAGCATATTCAAATATTCTACGTTAGAATAGGACATGGTAAACGTAAACAAATCACAAGTCACTCACTACGTAGGTCAACAATAACATCCGTTCAAAACTAGGTTGCGCGGGAGACTAAAGGATAAATGAAGTGATTCGCCGGGCGGCGCCGGCGGGTGGCGGGGTCGCGGGGTAGGTAGGCACGCACGTGCGCCGCGGTAGCTTTTGGCGGCATCTTCTATCGGTTCAAAGAAAGTCGCCGAACTCGTAGGCTATTTAGCGAAACAAAGATGTACTTGTAAAATCAGATACTCTAAACATTTTTTTGAATGTGCCGATTTTAATAGTTATTTGGTATTGACCTCTCGACTGGCCAATGCTCATTTTTTTTAAATTATAATTTCATCAATGTTGTTCTTGTAGGTAAATGTATACGTCCCTAAAAGGAACAACAGGGTTTTTGTTACATATTGTATATATAGGTATGGTTAGAAAAAATATGTTTCGCCTTTAGGGTCAATTTTAACTCCTGTGAGTAGGGCGGAACCAAGAACAGATTTATTTACCTGAAAAACAGTTTCAGAGTGAGTCATATTAGGACAGAGTTAAAACTGTCTGGTTGCGTTTGAAAAGGTCAGAGACAAGCAACAAATGTTATAGGCGCCCAGAAACTCAAGCTTCTATCTATTACTTGAGTTTATGTGCGCCTAGTACTGCTTGTATGTTAATAAGGTAAGTTCAGAGACACAACAAATTACTAGGCGCACAGAAACTCAAGCCTCTATTACTTGAATTCATGTGCGCCTAGTACTGCTTGTTTGTTAATTAGTTTAGGTTAGAGACACCACAAATTACTAGGCGCGCAGAAACTTAAGCCTCTATTACTTGAATTCATGTGCGCCTAGTACTGCTTGTTTAGATAGGTATGGTTAAAAAAAATATGTTTCGCCTTTAGGGTCAATTTTAACTCGTGTGAGTAGGGCAGAACCAAGAAGAGATTTATTTACCTGAAAAACAGTTTCAGAGTGAGTCATAATAAGGCAGAGTTAAAACTGTCTGGTTGCGTTTGAAAAGGTCAGAGACACGCAACAAATGTTATAGGCGCCCAGAAACTCAAGCTTGTATCTATTACTTGAGTTTATGTGCGCCGAGTACTGTTTTTATGTTAATTGGATTAGGTCAAAGACACAACAAATTACTAGGCGCTCAGAAATTCAAGCCTCTATTACTTGAATTCATGTGCGCCTAGAACTACTTGTTCAAAATTACTCGGCGCACAGAAACTCAAGCCTCTATTACTTGAATTCATGTGCGCCTAGTACAGCTTGTTTGTTAATAAGGTTACTTCAGAGACACAACAAATTACTAGGCGCACAGAAACTCAAGCCTCTATTACTTGATTTCATGTGCGCCTAGTTCTACTTGTTCAAAATTACTAGGCGCACAGAAACTCAAGCCTCTATTACTTGAATTCATAGGCGCCTAGTACTGCTTGTTTGTTAATAAGGTAAGTTCAGAGACACAACAAATTACTAGGCGCACAGAAACTCAAGCCTCTATTACTTGAATTCATGTGCGCCTAGTACTGCTTGTTTGTTAATAAAGTTAGTTCAGAGACACAACAAATTACTAGGCGCACAGAAACTAAAGTCTCTATTACTTGAATTCATGTGCGCCTAGTACTGATTGTTTGTTAAAAAGGTTAGTTCAGAGACACAACAAATTACTAGGCGCACAGAAACAAAAGCCTCTATTACTTGAATTCATGTGCGCCTAGTATTGCTTGTTTGTTAATTAGGTTAGTTCAGAGACACAACAAATTACTAGGTGCACAGAAACTCAAGCCTCTATTACTTGAATTCATGTGCGCCTAGTATTGCTTGTTTGTTAATTAGGATAGGTTAGAGACACAACAAATTACTAGGCGCACAGAAACTCAAGCCTCTATTACTTGAATTCATGTGCGCCTAGTACTACTTGTTCAAAATTACTAGGCGCACAGAAACTCAAGCCTCTATTACTTGAATTCATGTGCGCCTAGTACTGCTTGTTTGTTAATAAGGTTAGTTCAGAGACACAACAAATTACTAGGCGCACAGAAACTCAAGCCTCTATTACTTGAATTCATGTGCGCCTAGTACTACTTGTTCAAAATTACTAGGCGCACAGAAACTCAAGCCTCTATTACTTGAATTCATGTGCCCCTAGTACTACTTGTTCAAAATTACTAGGCGCACAGAAACTCAGGCCTCTATTACTTGAATTCATGTGCGCCTAGTCCTACTTGTTCAAAATTACTCGGCGAACAGAAACTCAAGCCTCTATTACTTGAATTCATGTGCGCCTAGTACTACTTGTTCAAAATTACTAGGCGCACAGAAACTCAGGCCTCTATTACTTGAATTCATGTGCGCCTAGTACTACTTGTTCAAAATTACTAGGCGCACAGAAACTTAAGCCTCTATTACTTGAATTCATGTGCGCCTAGTACTGCTTGTTTAGATAGGTATGGTTAGAAAAAATATGTTTCGCCTTTAGGGTCAATTTTAACTCGTGTGAGTAGGGCGGAACCAAGAAGAGATTTATTTACCTGAAAAACAGTTTCAGAGTGAGTCATAATAAGGCAGAGTTAAAACTGTCTGGTTGCGTTTGAAAAGGTCAGAGACACGCAACAAATGTTATAGGCGCCCAGAAACTCAAGCTTGTATCTATTACTTGAGTTTATGTGCGCCTAGTACTGCTTGTATGTTAATTGGGTTAGGTCAAAGACACAACAAATTACTAGGCGCTCAGAAATTCAAGCCTCTATTACTTGAATTCATGTGCGCCTAGAACTACTTGTTCAAAATTACTAGGCGCACAGAAACTTAAGCCTCTATTAATTGAATTCATGTGCGCCTAGTACTGCTTTTTTGTTAATAAGGTTAGGTCAAAGACACAACAAATTACTAGGCGCACAGAAACTCAAGCCTCTATTACTTGAATTCATGTGCGCCTAGTACTACTTGTTCAAAATTACTAGGCGCACAGAAACTCAAGCCTCTATTACTTGAATTCATGTGCGCCTAGTACTACTTGTTCAAAATTACTCGGCGCACAGAAACTCAAGCCTCTATTACTTGAATTCATGTGCGCCTAGTACTGCTTGTTTGTTAATTAGTTTAGGTTAGAGACACCACAAATTACTAGGCGCGCAGAAACTTAAGCCTCTATTACTTGAATTCATGTGCGCCTAGTACTGCTTGTTTAGATAGGTATGGTTAAAAAAAATATGTTTCGCCTTTAGGGTCAATTTTAACTCGTGTGAGTAGGGCAGAACCAAGAAGAGATTTATTTACCTGAAAAACAGTTTCAGAGTGAGTCATAATAAGGCAGAGTTAAAACTGTCTGGTTGCGTTTGAAAAGGTCAGAGACACGCAACAAATGTTATAGGCGCCCAGAAACTCAAGCTTGTATCTATTACTTGAGTTTATGTGCGCCGAGTACTGTTTTTATGTTAATTGGATTAGGTCAAAGACACAACAAATTACTAGGCGCTCAGAAATTCAAGCCTCTATTACTTGAATTCATGTGCGCCTAGAACTACTTGTTCAAAATTACTCGGCGCACAGAAACTCAAGCCTCTATTACTTGAATTCATGTGCGCCTAGTACAGCTTGTTTGTTAATAAGGTTACTTCAGAGACACAACAAATTACTAGGCGCACAGAAACTAAAGTCTCTATTACTTGAATTCATGTGCGCCTAGTACTGATTGTTTGTTAAAAAGGTTAGTTCAGAGACACAACAAATTACTAGGCGCACAGAAACAAAAGCCTCTATTACTTGAATTCATGTGCGCCTAGTATTGCTTGTTTGTTAATTAGGTTAGTTCAGAGACACAACAAATTACTAGGTGCACAGAAACTCAAGCCTCTATTACTTGAATTCATGTGCGCCTAGTATTGCTTGTTTGTTAATTAGGATAGGTTAGAGACACAACAAATTACTAGGCGCACAGAAACTCAAGCCTCTATTACTTGAATTCATGTGCGCCTAGTACTACTTGTTCAAAATTACTAGGCGCACAGAAACTCAAGCCTCTATTACTTGAATTCATGTGCGCCTAGTACTGCTTGTTTGTTAATAAGGTTAGTTCAGAGACACAACAAATTACTAGGCGCACAGAAACTCAAGCCTCTATTACTTGAATTCATGTGCGCCTAGTACTACTTGTTCAAAATTACTAGGCGCACAGAAACTCAAGCCTCTATTACTTGAATTCATGTGCCCCTAGTACTACTTGTTCAAAATTACTAGGCGCACAGAAACTCAGGCCTCTATTACTTGAATTCATGTGCGCCTAGTCCTACTTGTTCAAAATTACTCGGCGAACAGAAACTCAAGCCTCTATTACTTGAATTCATGTGCGCCTAGTACTACTTGTTCAAAATTACTAGGCGCACAGAAACTCAGGCCTCTATTACTTGAATTCATGTGCGCCTAGTACTACTTGTTCAAAATTACTAGGCGCACAGAAACTTAAGCCTCTATTACTTGAATTCATGTGCGCCTAGTACTGCTTGTTTAGATAGGTATGGTTAGAAAAAATATGTTTCACCTTTAGGGTCAATTTTAACTCGTGTGAGTAGGGCGGAACCAAGAAGAGATTTATTAACCTGAAATACAGTTTCAGAGTGAGTCATATTAGGACAGAGTAAAAACTGTCTGGTTGCGTTTGATAAGGTCAGAGACAAGCAACAAATGTTATAGGCGCCCAGAAACTCAAGCTTCTATCTATTACTTGAGTTTATGTGCGCCTAGTACTGCTTGTATGTTAATAAGGTAAGTTCAGAGACACAACAAATTACTAGGCGCACAGAAACTCAAGCCTCTATTACTTGAATTCATGTGCGCCTAGTACTGCTTGTTTGTTAATTAGTTTAGGTTAGAGACACCACAAATTACTAGGCGCGCAGAAACTTAAGCCTCTATTACTTGAATTCATGTGCGCCTAGTACTGCTTGTATACTATATAGGTATGGTTAGAAAAAATATGTTTCGCCTTTAGGGTCAATTTTAACTCGTGTGAGTAGGGCGGAACCAAGAAGAGATTTATTTACCTGAAAAACAGTTTCAGAGTGAGTCATAATAAGGCAGAGTTAAAACTGTCTGGTTGCGTTTGAAAAGGTCAGAGACACGCAACAAATGTTATAGGCGCCCAGAAACTCAAGCTTGTATCTATTACTTGAGTTTATGTGCGCCTAGTACTGCTTGTATGTTAATTGGGTTAGGTCAAAGACACAACAAATTACTAGGCGCTCAGAAATTCAAGCCTCTATTACTTGAATTCATGTGCGCCTAGAACTACTTGTTCAAAATTACTAGGCGCACAGAAACTTAAGCCTCTATTAATTGAATTCATGTGCGCCTAGTACTGCTTTTTTGTTAATAAGGTTAGGTCAAAGACACAACAAATTACTAGGCGCACAGAAACTCAAGCCTCTATTACTTGAATTCATGTGCGCCTAGTACTACTTGTTCAAAATTACTAGGCGCACAGAAACTCAAGCCTCTATTACTTGAATTCATGTGCGCCTAGTACTACTTGTTCAAAATTACTAGGCGCACAGAAACTCAGGCCTCTATTACTTGAATTCATGTGCGCCTAGTACTACTTGTTCAAAATTACTAGGCGCACAGAAACTTAAGCCTCTATTACTTGAATTCATGTGCGCCTAGTACTGCTTGTTTAGATAGGTATGGTTAGAAAAAATATGTTTCGCCTTTAGGGTCAATTTTAACTCGTGTGAGTAGGGCGGAACCAAGAAGAGATTTATTAACCTGAAATACAGTTTCAGAGTGAGTCATATTAGGACAGAGTAAAAACTGTCTGGTTGCGTTTGATAAGGTCAGAGACAAGCAACAAATGTTATAGGCGCCCAGAAACTCAAGCTTCTATCTATTACTTGAGTTTATGTGCGCCTAGTACTGCTTGTATGTTAATTAGGTTAGTTCAGAGACACAACAAATTACTAGGTGCACAGAAACTCAAGCCTCTATTACTTGAATTCATGTGCGCCTAGTATTGCTTGTTTGTTAATTAGGATAGGTTAGAGACACAACAAATTACTAGGCGCACAGAAACTCAAGCCTCTATTACTTGAATTCATGTGCGCCTAGTACTACTTGTTCAAAATTACTAGGCGCACAGAAACTCAAGCCTCTATTACTTGAATTCATGTGCGCCTAGTACTGCTTGTTTGTTAATAAGGTTAGTTCAGAGACACAACAAATTACTAGGCGCACAGAAACTCAAGCCTCTATTACTTGAATTCATGTGCGCCTAGTACTACTTGTTCAAAATTACTAGGCGCACAGAAACTCAAGCCTCTATTACTTGAATTCATGTGCCCCTAGTACTACTTGTTCAAAATTACTAGGCGCACAGAAACTCAGGCCTCTATTACTTGAATTCATGTGCGCCTAGTCCTACTTGTTCAAAATTACTCGGCGAACAGAAACTCAAGCCTCTATTACTTGAATTCATGTGCGCCTAGTACTACTTGTTCAAAATTACTAGGCGCACAGAAACTCAGGCCTCTATTACTTGAATTCATGTGCGCCTAGTACTACTTGTTCAAAATTACTAGGCGCACAGAAACTTAAGCCTCTATTACTTGAATTCATGTGCGCCTAGTACTGCTTGTTTAGATAGGTATGGTTAGAAAAAATATGTTTCACCTTTAGGGTCAATTTTAACTCGTGTGAGTAGGGCGGAACCAAGAAGAGATTTATTAACCTGAAATACAGTTTCAGAGTGAGTCATATTAGGACAGAGTAAAAACTGTCTGGTTGCGTTTGATAAGGTCAGAGACAAGCAACAAATGTTATAGGCGCCCAGAAACTCAAGCTTCTATCTATTACTTGAGTTTATGTGCGCCTAGTACTGCTTGTATGTTAATAAGGTAAGTTCAGAGACACAACAAATTACTAGGCGCACAGAAACTCAAGCCTCTATTACTTGAATTCATGTGCGCCTAGTACTGCTTGTTTGTTAATTAGTTTAGGTTAGAGACACCACAAATTACTAGGCGCGCAGAAACTTAAGCCTCTATTACTTGAATTCATGTGCGCCTAGTACTGCTTGTATACTATATAGGTATGGTTAGAAAAAATATGTTTCGCCTTTAGGGTCAATTTTAACTCGTGTGAGTAGGGCGGAACCAAGAAGAGATTTATTTACCTGAAAAACAGTTTCAGAGTGAGTCATAATAAGGCAGAGTTAAAACTGTCTGGTTGCGTTTGAAAAGGTCAGAGACACGCAACAAATGTTATAGGCGCCCAGAAACTCAAGCTTGTATCTATTACTTGAGTTTATGTGCGCCTAGTACTGCTTGTATGTTAATTGGGTTAGGTCAAAGACACAACAAATTACTAGGCGCTCAGAAATTCAAGCCTCTATTACTTGAATTCATGTGCGCCTAGAACTACTTGTTCAAAATTACTAGGCGCACAGAAACTTAAGCCTCTATTAATTGAATTCATGTGCGCCTAGTACTGCTTTTTTGTTAATAAGGTTAGGTCAAAGACACAACAAATTACTAGGCGCACAGAAACTCAAGCCTCTATTACTTGAATTCATGTGCGCCTAGTACTACTTGTTCAAAATTACTAGGCGCACAGAAACTCAAGCCTCTATTACTTGAATTCATGTGCGCCTAGTACTACTTGTTCAAAATTACTAGGCGCACAGAAACTCAGGCCTCTATTACTTGAATTCATGTGCGCCTAGTACTACTTGTTCAAAATTACTAGGCGCACAGAAACTTAAGCCTCTATTACTTGAATTCATGTGCGCCTAGTACTGCTTGTTTAGATAGGTATGGTTAGAAAAAATATGTTTCGCCTTTAGGGTCAATTTTAACTCGTGTGAGTAGGGCGGAACCAAGAAGAGATTTATTAACCTGAAATACAGTTTCAGAGTGAGTCATATTAGGACAGAGTAAAAACTGTCTGGTTGCGTTTGATAAGGTCAGAGACAAGCAACAAATGTTATAGGCGCCCAGAAACTCAAGCTTCTATCTATTACTTGAGTTTATGTGCGCCTAGTACTGCTTGTATGTTAATAAGGTAAGTTCAGAGACACAACAAATTACTAGGCGCACAGAAACTCAAGCCTCTATTACTTGAATTCATGTGCGCCTAGTACTGCTTGTTTGTTAATTAGTTTAGGTTAGAGACACCACAAATTACTAGGCGCGCAGAAACTTAAGCCTCTATTACTTGAATTCATGTGCGCCTAGTACTGCTTGTATACTATATAGGTATGGTTAGAAAAAATATGTTTCGCCTTTAGGGTCAATTTTAACTCGTGTGAGTAGGGCGGAACCAAGAAGAGATTTATTTACCTGAAAAACAGTTTCAGAGTGAGTCATAATAAGGCAGAGTTAAAACTGTCTGGTTGCGTTTGAAAAGGTCAGAGACACGCAACAAATGTTATAGGCGCCCAGAAACTCAAGCTTGTATCTATTACTTGAGTTTATGTGCGCCTAGTACTGCTTGTATGTTAATTGGGTTAGGTCAAAGACACAACAAATTACTAGGCGCTCAGAAATTCAAGCCTCTATTACTTGAATTCATGTGCGCCTAGAACTACTTGTTCAAAATTACTAGGCGCACAGAAACTTAAGCCTCTATTAATTGAATTCATGTGCGCCTAGTACTGCTTTTTTGTTAATAAGGTTAGGTCAAAGACACAACAAATTACTAGGCGCACAGAAACTCAAGCCTCTATTACTTGAATTCATGTGCGCCTAGTACTACTTGTTCAAAATTACTAGGCGCACAGAAACTCAAGCCTCTATTACTTGAATTCATGTGCGCCTAGTACTACTTGTTCAAAATTACTCGGCGCACAGAAACTCAAGCCTCTATTACTTGAATTCATGTGCGCCTAGTACTGCTTGTTTGTTAATTAGTTTAGGTTAGAGACACCACAAATTACTAGGCGCGCAGAAACTTAAGCCTCTATTACTTGAATTCATGTGCGCCTAGTACTGCTTGTTTAGATAGGTATGGTTAAAAAAAATATATTTCGCCTTTAGGGTCAATTTTAACTCGTGTGAGTAGGGCAGAATCAAGAAGAGATTTATTTACCTGAAAAACAGTTTCAGAGTGAGTCATAATAAGGCAGAGTTAAAACTGTCTGGTTGCGTTTGAAAAGGTCAGAGACACGCAACAAATGTTATAGGCGCCCAGAAACTCAAGCTTGTATCTATTACTTGAGTTTATGTGCGCCGAGTACTGTTTGTATGTTAATTGGGTTAGGTCAAAGACACAACAAATTACTAGGCGCTCAGAAATTCAAGCCTCTATTACTTGTATTCATGTGCGCCTAGTACTGATTGTTTGTTAATTAGGTTAGGTCAGAGACACCACAAATTACTAGGCGCACAGAAACTCACGCCTCTATTACTTGAATTCATGTGCGCCTAGTACTGCTTGTTTGTTAATTAGGTTAGGTTAGAGACACCACAAATTACTAGGCGCGCAGAAACTTAAGCCTCTTACTTGAATTCATGTGCGCCTAGTACTGCTTGTTTAGATAGGTATGGTTAGAAAAAATATGTTTCGCCTTTAGGGTCAATTTTAACTCCTGTGAGTAGGGCGGAACCAAGAACAGATTTATTTACCTGAAAAACAGTTTCAGAGTGAGTCATATTAGGACAGAGTTAAAACTGTCTGGTTGCGTTTGAAAAGGTCAGAGACAAGCAACAAATGTTATAGGCGCCCAGAAACTCAAGCTTCTATCTATTACTTGAGTTTATGTGCGCCTAGTACTGCTTGTATGTTAATAAGGTAAGTTCAGAGACACAACAAATTACTAGGCGCACAGAAACTCAAGCCTCTATTACTTGAATTCATGTGCGCCTAGTACTGCTTGTTTGTTAATTAGTTTAGGTTAGAGACACCACAAATTACTAGGCGCGCAGAAACTTAAGCCTCTATTACTTGAATTCATGTGCGCCTAGTACTGCTTGTTTAGATAGGTATGGTTAAAAAAAATATATTTCGCCTTTAGGGTCAATTTTAACTCGTGTGAGTAGGGCAGAACCAAGAAGAGATTTATTTACCTGAAAAACAGTTTCAGAGTGAGTCATAATAAGGCAGAGTTAAAACTGTCTGGTTGCGTTTGAAAAGGTCAGAGACACGCAACAAATGTTATAGGCGCCCAGAAACTCAAGCTTGTATCTATTACTTGAGTTTATGTGCGCCGAGTACTGTTTTTATGTTAATTGGATTAGGTCAAAGACACAACAAATTACTAGGCGCTCAGAAATTCAAGCCTCTATTACTTGAATTCATGTGCGCCTAGAACTACTTGTTCAAAATTACTCGGCGCACAGAAACTCAAGCCTCTATTACTTGAATTCATGTGCGCCTAGTACAGCTTGTTTGTTAATAAGGTTACTTCAGAGACACAACAAATTACTAGGCGCACAGAAACTCAAGCCTCTATTACTTGATTTCATGTGCGCCTAGTTCTACTTGTTCAAAATTACTAGGCGCACAGAAACTCAAGCCTCTATTACTTGAATTCATAGGCGCCTAGTACTGCTTGTTTGTTAATAAGGTAAGTTCAGAGACACAACAAATTACTAGGCGCACAGAAACTCAAGCCTCTATTACTTGAATTCATGTGCGCCTAGTACTGCTTGTTTGTTAATAAAGTTAGTTCAGAGACACAACAAATTACTAGGCGCACAGAAACTAAAGTCTCTATTACTTGAATTCATGTGCGCCTAGTACTGATTGTTTGTTAAAAAGGTTAGTTCAGAGACACAACAAATTACTAGGCGCACAGAAACAAAAGCCTCTATTACTTGAATTCATGTGCGCCTAGTATTGCTTGTTTGTTAATTAGGTTAGTTCAGAGACACAACAAATTACTAGGTGCACAGAAACTCAAGCCTCTATTACTTGAATTCATGTGCGCCTAGTATTGCTTGTTTGTTAATTAGGATAGGTTAGAGACACAACAAATTACTAGGCGCACAGAAACTCAAGCCTCTATTACTTGAATTCATGTGCGCCTAGTACTACTTGTTCAAAATTACTAGGCGCACAGAAACTCAAGCCTCTATTACTTGAATTCATGTGCGCCTAGTACTGCTTGTTTGTTAATAAGGTTAGTTCAGAGACACAACAAATTACTAGGCGCACAGAAACTCAAGCCTCTATTACTTGAATTCATGTGCGCCTAGTACTACTTGTTCAAAATTACTAGGCGCACAGAAACTCAAGCCTCTATTACTTGAATTCATGTGCCCCTAGTACTACTTGTTCAAAATTACTAGGCGCACAGAAACTCAGGCCTCTATTACTTGAATTCATGTGCGCCTAGTCCTACTTGTTCAAAATTACTCGGCGAACAGAAACTCAAGCCTCTATTACTTGAATTCATGTGCGCCTAGTACTACTTGTTCAAAATTACTAGGCGCACAGAAACTCAGGCCTCTATTACTTGAATTCATGTGCGCCTAGTACTACTTGTTCAAAATTACTAGGCGCACAGAAACTTAAGCCTCTATTACTTGAATTCATGTGCGCCTAGTACTGCTTGTTTAGATAGGTATGGTTAGAAAAAATATGTTTCACCTTTAGGGTCAATTTTAACTCGTGTGAGTAGGGCGGAACCAAGAAGAGATTTATTAACCTGAAATACAGTTTCAGAGTGAGTCATATTAGGACAGAGTAAAAACTGTCTGGTTGCGTTTGATAAGGTCAGAGACAAGCAACAAATGTTATAGGCGCCCAGAAACTCAAGCTTCTATCTATTACTTGAGTTTATGTGCGCCTAGTACTGCTTGTATGTTAATAAGGTAAGTTCAGAGACACAACAAATTACTAGGCGCACAGAAACTCAAGCCTCTATTACTTGAATTCATGTGCGCCTAGTACTGCTTGTTTGTTAATTAGTTTAGGTTAGAGACACCACAAATTACTAGGCGCGCAGAAACTTAAGCCTCTATTACTTGAATTCATGTGCGCCTAGTACTGCTTGTATACTATATAGGTATGGTTAGAAAAAATATGTTTCGCCTTTAGGGTCAATTTTAACTCGTGTGAGTAGGGCGGAACCAAGAAGAGATTTATTTACCTGAAAAACAGTTTCAGAGTGAGTCATAATAAGGCAGAGTTAAAACTGTCTGGTTGCGTTTGAAAAGGTCAGAGACACGCAACAAATGTTATAGGCGCCCAGAAACTCAAGCTTGTATCTATTACTTGAGTTTATGTGCGCCTAGTACTGCTTGTATGTTAATTGGGTTAGGTCAAAGACACAACAAATTACTAGGCGCTCAGAAATTCAAGCCTCTATTACTTGAATTCATGTGCGCCTAGAACTACTTGTTCAAAATTACTAGGCGCACAGAAACTTAAGCCTCTATTAATTGAATTCATGTGCGCCTAGTACTGCTTTTTTGTTAATAAGGTTAGGTCAAAGACACAACAAATTACTAGGCGCACAGAAACTCAAGCCTCTATTACTTGAATTCATGTGCGCCTAGTACTACTTGTTCAAAATTACTAGGCGCACAGAAACTCAAGCCTCTATTACTTGAATTCATGTGCGCCTAGTACTACTTGTTCAAAATTACTAGGCGCACAGAAACTCAGGCCTCTATTACTTGAATTCATGTGCGCCTAGTACTACTTGTTCAAAATTACTAGGCGCACAGAAACTTAAGCCTCTATTACTTGAATTCATGTGCGCCTAGTACTGCTTGTTTAGATAGGTATGGTTAGAAAAAATATGTTTCGCCTTTAGGGTCAATTTTAACTCGTGTGAGTAGGGCGGAACCAAGAAGAGATTTATTAACCTGAAATACAGTTTCAGAGTGAGTCATATTAGGACAGAGTAAAAACTGTCTGGTTGCGTTTGATAAGGTCAGAGACAAGCAACAAATGTTATAGGCGCCCAGAAACTCAAGCTTCTATCTATTACTTGAGTTTATGTGCGCCTAGTACTGCTTGTATGTTAATTAGGTTAGTTCAGAGACACAACAAATTACTAGGTGCACAGAAACTCAAGCCTCTATTACTTGAATTCATGTGCGCCTAGTATTGCTTGTTTGTTAATTAGGATAGGTTAGAGACACAACAAATTACTAGGCGCACAGAAACTCAAGCCTCTATTACTTGAATTCATGTGCGCCTAGTACTACTTGTTCAAAATTACTAGGCGCACAGAAACTCAAGCCTCTATTACTTGAATTCATGTGCGCCTAGTACTGCTTGTTTGTTAATAAGGTTAGTTCAGAGACACAACAAATTACTAGGCGCACAGAAACTCAAGCCTCTATTACTTGAATTCATGTGCGCCTAGTACTACTTGTTCAAAATTACTAGGCGCACAGAAACTCAAGCCTCTATTACTTGAATTCATGTGCCCCTAGTACTACTTGTTCAAAATTACTAGGCGCACAGAAACTCAGGCCTCTATTACTTGAATTCATGTGCGCCTAGTCCTACTTGTTCAAAATTACTCGGCGAACAGAAACTCAAGCCTCTATTACTTGAATTCATGTGCGCCTAGTACTACTTGTTCAAAATTACTAGGCGCACAGAAACTCAGGCCTCTATTACTTGAATTCATGTGCGCCTAGTACTACTTGTTCAAAATTACTAGGCGCACAGAAACTTAAGCCTCTATTACTTGAATTCATGTGCGCCTAGTACTGCTTGTTTAGATAGGTATGGTTAGAAAAAATATGTTTCACCTTTAGGGTCAATTTTAACTCGTGTGAGTAGGGCGGAACCAAGAAGAGATTTATTAACCTGAAATACAGTTTCAGAGTGAGTCATATTAGGACAGAGTAAAAACTGTCTGGTTGCGTTTGATAAGGTCAGAGACAAGCAACAAATGTTATAGGCGCCCAGAAACTCAAGCTTCTATCTATTACTTGAGTTTATGTGCGCCTAGTACTGCTTGTATGTTAATAAGGTAAGTTCAGAGACACAACAAATTACTAGGCGCACAGAAACTCAAGCCTCTATTACTTGAATTCATGTGCGCCTAGTACTGCTTGTTTGTTAATTAGTTTAGGTTAGAGACACCACAAATTACTAGGCGCGCAGAAACTTAAGCCTCTATTACTTGAATTCATGTGCGCCTAGTACTGCTTGTATACTATATAGGTATGGTTAGAAAAAATATGTTTCGCCTTTAGGGTCAATTTTAACTCGTGTGAGTAGGGCGGAACCAAGAAGAGATTTATTTACCTGAAAAACAGTTTCAGAGTGAGTCATAATAAGGCAGAGTTAAAACTGTCTGGTTGCGTTTGAAAAGGTCAGAGACACGCAACAAATGTTATAGGCGCCCAGAAACTCAAGCTTGTATCTATTACTTGAGTTTATGTGCGCCTAGTACTGCTTGTATGTTAATTGGGTTAGGTCAAAGACACAACAAATTACTAGGCGCTCAGAAATTCAAGCCTCTATTACTTGAATTCATGTGCGCCTAGTCCTACTTGTTCAAAATTACTCGGCGAACAGAAACTCAAGCCTCTATTACTTGAATTCATGTGCGCCTAGTACTACTTGTTCAAAATTACTAGGCGCACAGAAACTCAGGCCTCTATTACTTGAATTCATGTGCGCCTAGTACTACTTGTTCAAAATTACTAGGCGCACAGAAACTTAAGCCTCTATTACTTGAATTCATGTGCGCCTAGTACTGCTTGTTTAGATAGGTATGGTTAGAAAAAATATGTTTCGCCTTTAGGGTCAATTTTAACTCGTGTGAGTAGGGCGGAACCAAGAAGAGATTTATTTACCTGAAAAACAGTTTCAGAGTGAGTCATAATAAGGCAGAGTTAAAACTGTCTGGTTGCGTTTGAAAAGGTCAGAGACACGCAACAAATGTTATAGGCGCCCAGAAACTCAAGCTTGTATCTATTACTTGAGTTTATGTGCGCCTAGTACTGCTTGTATGTTAATTGGGTTAGGTCAAAGACACAACAAATTACTAGGCGCTCAGAAATTCAAGCCTCTATTACTTGAATTCATGTGCGCCTAGAACTACTTGTTCAAAATTACTAGGCGCACAGAAACTTAAGCCTCTATTAATTGAATTCATGTGCGCCTAGTACTGCTTTTTTGTTAATAAGGTTAGGTCAAAGACACAACAAATTACTAGGCGCACAGAAACTCAAGCCTCTATTACTTGAATTCATGTGCGCCTAGTACTACTTGTTCAAAATTACTAGGCGCACAGAAACTCAAGCCTCTATTACTTGAATTCATGTGCGCCTAGTACTACTTGTTCAAAATTACTCGGCGCACAGAAACTCAAGCCTCTATTACTTGAATTCATGTGCGCCTAGTACTGCTTGTTTGTTAATTAGTTTAGGTTAGAGACACCACAAATTACTAGGCGCGCAGAAACTTAAGCCTCTATTACTTGAATTCATGTGCGCCTAGTACTGCTTGTTTAGATAGGTATGGTTAAAAAAAATATGTTTCGCCTTTAGGGTCAATTTTAACTCGTGTGAGTAGGGCAGAACCAAGAAGAGATTTATTTACCTGAAAAACAGTTTCAGAGTGAGTCATAATAAGGCAGAGTTAAAACTGTCTGGTTGCGTTTGAAAAGGTCAGAGACACGCAACAAATGTTATAGGCGCCCAGAAACTCAAGCTTGTATCTATTACTTGAGTTTATGTGCGCCGAGTACTGTTTTTATGTTAATTGGATTAGGTCAAAGACACAACAAATTACTAGGCGCTCAGAAATTCAAGCCTCTATTACTTGAATTCATGTGCGCCTAGAACTACTTGTTCAAAATTACTCGGCGCACAGAAACTCAAGCCTCTATTACTTGAATTCATGTGCGCCTAGTACAGCTTGTTTGTTAATAAGGTTACTTCAGAGACACAACAAATTACTAGGCGCACAGAAACTAAAGTCTCTATTACTTGAATTCATGTGCGCCTAGTACTGATTGTTTGTTAAAAAGGTTAGTTCAGAGACACAACAAATTACTAGGCGCACAGAAACAAAAGCCTCTATTACTTGAATTCATGTGCGCCTAGTATTGCTTGTTTGTTAATTAGGTTAGTTCAGAGACACAACAAATTACTAGGTGCACAGAAACTCAAGCCTCTATTACTTGAATTCATGTGCGCCTAGTATTGCTTGTTTGTTAATTAGGATAGGTTAGAGACACAACAAATTACTAGGCGCACAGAAACTCAAGCCTCTATTACTTGAATTCATGTGCGCCTAGTACTACTTGTTCAAAATTACTAGGCGCACAGAAACTCAAGCCTCTATTACTTGAATTCATGTGCGCCTAGTACTGCTTGTTTGTTAATAAGGTTAGTTCAGAGACACAACAAATTACTAGGCGCACAGAAACTCAAGCCTCTATTACTTGAATTCATGTGCGCCTAGTACTACTTGTTCAAAATTACTAGGCGCACAGAAACTCAAGCCTCTATTACTTGAATTCATGTGCCCCTAGTACTACTTGTTCAAAATTACTAGGCGCACAGAAACTCAGGCCTCTATTACTTGAATTCATGTGCGCCTAGTCCTACTTGTTCAAAATTACTCGGCGAACAGAAACTCAAGCCTCTATTACTTGAATTCATGTGCGCCTAGTACTACTTGTTCAAAATTACTAGGCGCACAGAAACTCAGGCCTCTATTACTTGAATTCATGTGCGCCTAGTACTACTTGTTCAAAATTACTAGGCGCACAGAAACTTAAGCCTCTATTACTTGAATTCATGTGCGCCTAGTACTGCTTGTTTAGATAGGTATGGTTAGAAAAAATATGTTTCACCTTTAGGGTCAATTTTAACTCGTGTGAGTAGGGCGGAACCAAGAAGAGATTTATTAACCTGAAATACAGTTTCAGAGTGAGTCATATTAGGACAGAGTAAAAACTGTCTGGTTGCGTTTGATAAGGTCAGAGACAAGCAACAAATGTTATAGGCGCCCAGAAACTCAAGCTTCTATCTATTACTTGAGTTTATGTGCGCCTAGTACTGCTTGTATGTTAATAAGGTAAGTTCAGAGACACAACAAATTACTAGGCGCACAGAAACTCAAGCCTCTATTACTTGAATTCATGTGCGCCTAGTACTGCTTGTTTGTTAATTAGTTTAGGTTAGAGACACCACAAATTACTAGGCGCGCAGAAACTTAAGCCTCTATTACTTGAATTCATGTGCGCCTAGTACTGCTTGTATACTATATAGGTATGGTTAGAAAAAATATGTTTCGCCTTTAGGGTCAATTTTAACTCGTGTGAGTAGGGCGGAACCAAGAAGAGATTTATTTACCTGAAAAACAGTTTCAGAGTGAGTCATAATAAGGCAGAGTTAAAACTGTCTGGTTGCGTTTGAAAAGGTCAGAGACACGCAACAAATGTTATAGGCGCCCAGAAACTCAAGCTTGTATCTATTACTTGAGTTTATGTGCGCCTAGTACTGCTTGTATGTTAATTGGGTTAGGTCAAAGACACAACAAATTACTAGGCGCTCAGAAATTCAAGCCTCTATTACTTGAATTCATGTGCGCCTAGAACTACTTGTTCAAAATTACTAGGCGCACAGAAACTTAAGCCTCTATTAATTGAATTCATGTGCGCCTAGTACTGCTTTTTTGTTAATAAGGTTAGGTCAAAGACACAACAAATTACTAGGCGCACAGAAACTCAAGCCTCTATTACTTGAATTCATGTGCGCCTAGTACTACTTGTTCAAAATTACTAGGCGCACAGAAACTCAAGCCTCTATTACTTGAATTCATGTGCGCCTAGTACTACTTGTTCAAAATTACTAGGCGCACAGAAACTCAGGCCTCTATTACTTGAATTCATGTGCGCCTAGTACTACTTGTTCAAAATTACTAGGCGCACAGAAACTTAAGCCTCTATTACTTGAATTCATGTGCGCCTAGTACTGCTTGTTTAGATAGGTATGGTTAGAAAAAATATGTTTCGCCTTTAGGGTCAATTTTAACTCGTGTGAGTAGGGCGGAACCAAGAAGAGATTTATTAACCTGAAATACAGTTTCAGAGTGAGTCATATTAGGACAGAGTAAAAACTGTCTGGTTGCGTTTGATAAGGTCAGAGACAAGCAACAAATGTTATAGGCGCCCAGAAACTCAAGCTTCTATCTATTACTTGAGTTTATGTGCGCCTAGTACTGCTTGTATGTTAATTAGGTTAGTTCAGAGACACAACAAATTACTAGGTGCACAGAAACTCAAGCCTCTATTACTTGAATTCATGTGCGCCTAGTATTGCTTGTTTGTTAATTAGGATAGGTTAGAGACACAACAAATTACTAGGCGCACAGAAACTCAAGCCTCTATTACTTGAATTCATGTGCGCCTAGTACTACTTGTTCAAAATTACTAGGCGCACAGAAACTCAAGCCTCTATTACTTGAATTCATGTGCGCCTAGTACTGCTTGTTTGTTAATAAGGTTAGTTCAGAGACACAACAAATTACTAGGCGCACAGAAACTCAAGCCTCTATTACTTGAATTCATGTGCGCCTAGTACTACTTGTTCAAAATTACTAGGCGCACAGAAACTCAAGCCTCTATTACTTGAATTCATGTGCCCCTAGTACTACTTGTTCAAAATTACTAGGCGCACAGAAACTCAGGCCTCTATTACTTGAATTCATGTGCGCCTAGTCCTACTTGTTCAAAATTACTCGGCGAACAGAAACTCAAGCCTCTATTACTTGAATTCATGTGCGCCTAGTACTACTTGTTCAAAATTACTAGGCGCACAGAAACTCAGGCCTCTATTACTTGAATTCATGTGCGCCTAGTACTACTTGTTCAAAATTACTAGGCGCACAGAAACTTAAGCCTCTATTACTTGAATTCATGTGCGCCTAGTACTGCTTGTTTAGATAGGTATGGTTAGAAAAAATATGTTTCACCTTTAGGGTCAATTTTAACTCGTGTGAGTAGGGCGGAACCAAGAAGAGATTTATTAACCTGAAATACAGTTTCAGAGTGAGTCATATTAGGACAGAGTAAAAACTGTCTGGTTGCGTTTGATAAGGTCAGAGACAAGCAACAAATGTTATAGGCGCCCAGAAACTCAAGCTTCTATCTATTACTTGAGTTTATGTGCGCCTAGTACTGCTTGTATGTTAATAAGGTAAGTTCAGAGACACAACAAATTACTAGGCGCACAGAAACTCAAGCCTCTATTACTTGAATTCATGTGCGCCTAGTACTGCTTGTTTGTTAATTAGTTTAGGTTAGAGACACCACAAATTACTAGGCGCGCAGAAACTTAAGCCTCTATTACTTGAATTCATGTGCGCCTAGTACTGCTTGTATACTATATAGGTATGGTTAGAAAAAATATGTTTCGCCTTTAGGGTCAATTTTAACTCGTGTGAGTAGGGCGGAACCAAGAAGAGATTTATTTACCTGAAAAACAGTTTCAGAGTGAGTCATAATAAGGCAGAGTTAAAACTGTCTGGTTGCGTTTGAAAAGGTCAGAGACACGCAACAAATGTTATAGGCGCCCAGAAACTCAAGCTTGTATCTATTACTTGAGTTTATGTGCGCCTAGTACTGCTTGTATGTTAATTGGGTTAGGTCAAAGACACAACAAATTACTAGGCGCTCAGAAATTCAAGCCTCTATTACTTGAATTCATGTGCGCCTAGAACTACTTGTTCAAAATTACTAGGCGCACAGAAACTTAAGCCTCTATTAATTGAATTCATGTGCGCCTAGTACTGCTTTTTTGTTAATAAGGTTAGGTCAAAGACACAACAAATTACTAGGCGCACAGAAACTCAAGCCTCTATTACTTGAATTCATGTGCGCCTAGTACTACTTGTTCAAAATTACTAGGCGCACAGAAACTCAAGCCTCTATTACTTGAATTCATGTGCGCCTAGTACTACTTGTTCAAAATTACTAGGCGCACAGAAACTCAGGCCTCTATTACTTGAATTCATGTGCGCCTAGTACTACTTGTTCAAAATTACTAGGCGCACAGAAACTTAAGCCTCTATTACTTGAATTCATGTGCGCCTAGTACTGCTTGTTTAGATAGGTATGGTTAGAAAAAATATGTTTCGCCTTTAGGGTCAATTTTAACTCGTGTGAGTAGGGCGGAACCAAGAAGAGATTTATTAACCTGAAATACAGTTTCAGAGTGAGTCATATTAGGACAGAGTAAAAACTGTCTGGTTGCGTTTGATAAGGTCAGAGACAAGCAACAAATGTTATAGGCGCCCAGAAACTCAAGCTTCTATCTATTACTTGAGTTTATGTGCGCCTAGTACTGCTTGTATGTTAATAAGGTAAGTTCAGAGACACAACAAATTACTAGGCGCACAGAAACTCAAGCCTCTATTACTTGAATTCATGTGCGCCTAGTACTGCTTGTTTGTTAATTAGTTTAGGTTAGAGACACCACAAATTACTAGGCGCGCAGAAACTTAAGCCTCTATTACTTGAATTCATGTGCGCCTAGTACTGCTTGTATACTATATAGGTATGGTTAGAAAAAATATGTTTCGCCTTTAGGGTCAATTTTAACTCGTGTGAGTAGGGCGGAACCAAGAAGAGATTTATTTACCTGAAAAACAGTTTCAGAGTGAGTCATAATAAGGCAGAGTTAAAACTGTCTGGTTGCGTTTGAAAAGGTCAGAGACACGCAACAAATGTTATAGGCGCCCAGAAACTCAAGCTTGTATCTATTACTTGAGTTTATGTGCGCCTAGTACTGCTTGTATGTTAATTGGGTTAGGTCAAAGACACAACAAATTACTAGGCGCTCAGAAATTCAAGCCTCTATTACTTGAATTCATGTGCGCCTAGAACTACTTGTTCAAAATTACTAGGCGCACAGAAACTTAAGCCTCTATTAATTGAATTCATGTGCGCCTAGTACTGCTTTTTTGTTAATAAGGTTAGGTCAAAGACACAACAAATTACTAGGCGCACAGAAACTCAAGCCTCTATTACTTGAATTCATGTGCGCCTAGTACTACTTGTTCAAAATTACTAGGCGCACAGAAACTCAAGCCTCTATTACTTGAATTCATGTGCGCCTAGTACTACTTGTTCAAAATTACTCGGCGCACAGAAACTCAAGCCTCTATTACTTGAATTCATGTGCGCCTAGTACTGCTTGTTTGTTAATTAGTTTAGGTTAGAGACACCACAAATTACTAGGCGCGCAGAAACTTAAGCCTCTATTACTTGAATTCATGTGCGCCTAGTACTGCTTGTTTAGATAGGTATGGTTAAAAAAAATATATTTCGCCTTTAGGGTCAATTTTAACTCGTGTGAGTAGGGCAGAATCAAGAAGAGATTTATTTACCTGAAAAACAGTTTCAGAGTGAGTCATAATAAGGCAGAGTTAAAACTGTCTGGTTGCGTTTGAAAAGGTCAGAGACACGCAACAAATGTTATAGGCGCCCAGAAACTCAAGCTTGTATCTATTACTTGAGTTTATGTGCGCCGAGTACTGTTTGTATGTTAATTGGGTTAGGTCAAAGACACAACAAATTACTAGGCGCTCAGAAATTCAAGCCTCTATTACTTGTATTCATGTGCGCCTAGTACTGATTGTTTGTTAATTAGGTTAGGTCAGAGACACCACAAATTACTAGGCGCACAGAAACTCACGCCTCTATTACTTGAATTCATGTGCGCCTAGTACTGCTTGTTTGTTAATTAGGTTAGGTTAGAGACACCACAAATTACTAGGCGCGCAGAAACTTAAGCCTCTTACTTGAATTCATGTGCGCCTAGTACTGCTTGTTTAGATAGGTATGGTTAGAAAAAATATGTTTCGCCTTTAGGGTCAATTTTAACTCCTGTGAGTAGGGCGGAACCAAGAACAGATTTATTTACCTGAAAAACAGTTTCAGAGTGAGTCATATTAGGACAGAGTTAAAACTGTCTGGTTGCGTTTGAAAAGGTCAGAGACAAGCAACAAATGTTATAGGCGCCCAGAAACTCAAGCTTCTATCTATTACTTGAGTTTATGTGCGCCTAGTACTGCTTGTATGTTAATAAGGTAAGTTCAGAGACACAACAAATTACTAGGCGCACAGAAACTCAAGCCTCTATTACTTGAATTCATGTGCGCCTAGTACTGCTTGTTTGTTAATTAGTTTAGGTTAGAGACACCACAAATTACTAGGCGCGCAGAAACTTAAGCCTCTATTACTTGAATTCATGTGCGCCTAGTACTGCTTGTTTAGATAGGTATGGTTAAAAAAAATATATTTCGCCTTTAGGGTCAATTTTAACTCGTGTGAGTAGGGCAGAACCAAGAAGAGATTTATTTACCTGAAAAACAGTTTCAGAGTGAGTCATAATAAGGCAGAGTTAAAACTGTCTGGTTGCGTTTGAAAAGGTCAGAGACACGCAACAAATGTTATAGGCGCCCAGAAACTCAAGCTTGTATCTATTACTTGAGTTTATGTGCGCCGAGTACTGTTTTTATGTTAATTGGATTAGGTCAAAGACACAACAAATTACTAGGCGCTCAGAAATTCAAGCCTCTATTACTTGAATTCATGTGCGCCTAGAACTACTTGTTCAAAATTACTCGGCGCACAGAAACTCAAGCCTCTATTACTTGAATTCATGTGCGCCTAGTACAGCTTGTTTGTTAATAAGGTTACTTCAGAGACACAACAAATTACTAGGCGCACAGAAACTCAAGCCTCTATTACTTGATTTCATGTGCGCCTAGTTCTACTTGTTCAAAATTACTAGGCGCACAGAAACTCAAGCCTCTATTACTTGAATTCATAGGCGCCTAGTACTGCTTGTTTGTTAATAAGGTAAGTTCAGAGACACAACAAATTACTAGGCGCACAGAAACTCAAGCCTCTATTACTTGAATTCATGTGCGCCTAGTACTGCTTGTTTGTTAATAAAGTTAGTTCAGAGACACAACAAATTACTAGGCGCACAGAAACTAAAGTCTCTATTACTTGAATTCATGTGCGCCTAGTACTGATTGTTTGTTAAAAAGGTTAGTTCAGAGACACAACAAATTACTAGGCGCACAGAAACAAAAGCCTCTATTACTTGAATTCATGTGCGCCTAGTATTGCTTGTTTGTTAATTAGGTTAGTTCAGAGACACAACAAATTACTAGGTGCACAGAAACTCAAGCCTCTATTACTTGAATTCATGTGCGCCTAGTATTGCTTGTTTGTTAATTAGGATAGGTTAGAGACACAACAAATTACTAGGCGCACAGAAACTCAAGCCTCTATTACTTGAATTCATGTGCGCCTAGTACTACTTGTTCAAAATTACTAGGCGCACAGAAACTCAAGCCTCTATTACTTGAATTCATGTGCGCCTAGTACTGCTTGTTTGTTAATAAGGTTAGTTCAGAGACACAACAAATTACTAGGCGCACAGAAACTCAAGCCTCTATTACTTGAATTCATGTGCGCCTAGTACTACTTGTTCAAAATTACTAGGCGCACAGAAACTCAAGCCTCTATTACTTGAATTCATGTGCCCCTAGTACTACTTGTTCAAAATTACTAGGCGCACAGAAACTCAGGCCTCTATTACTTGAATTCATGTGCGCCTAGTCCTACTTGTTCAAAATTACTCGGCGAACAGAAACTCAAGCCTCTATTACTTGAATTCATGTGCGCCTAGTACTACTTGTTCAAAATTACTAGGCGCACAGAAACTCAGGCCTCTATTACTTGAATTCATGTGCGCCTAGTACTACTTGTTCAAAATTACTAGGCGCACAGAAACTTAAGCCTCTATTACTTGAATTCATGTGCGCCTAGTACTGCTTGTTTAGATAGGTATGGTTAGAAAAAATATGTTTCACCTTTAGGGTCAATTTTAACTCGTGTGAGTAGGGCGGAACCAAGAAGAGATTTATTAACCTGAAATACAGTTTCAGAGTGAGTCATATTAGGACAGAGTAAAAACTGTCTGGTTGCGTTTGATAAGGTCAGAGACAAGCAACAAATGTTATAGGCGCCCAGAAACTCAAGCTTCTATCTATTACTTGAGTTTATGTGCGCCTAGTACTGCTTGTATGTTAATAAGGTAAGTTCAGAGACACAACAAATTACTAGGCGCACAGAAACTCAAGCCTCTATTACTTGAATTCATGTGCGCCTAGTACTGCTTGTTTGTTAATTAGTTTAGGTTAGAGACACCACAAATTACTAGGCGCGCAGAAACTTAAGCCTCTATTACTTGAATTCATGTGCGCCTAGTACTGCTTGTATACTATATAGGTATGGTTAGAAAAAATATGTTTCGCCTTTAGGGTCAATTTTAACTCGTGTGAGTAGGGCGGAACCAAGAAGAGATTTATTTACCTGAAAAACAGTTTCAGAGTGAGTCATAATAAGGCAGAGTTAAAACTGTCTGGTTGCGTTTGAAAAGGTCAGAGACACGCAACAAATGTTATAGGCGCCCAGAAACTCAAGCTTGTATCTATTACTTGAGTTTATGTGCGCCTAGTACTGCTTGTATGTTAATTGGGTTAGGTCAAAGACACAACAAATTACTAGGCGCTCAGAAATTCAAGCCTCTATTACTTGAATTCATGTGCGCCTAGAACTACTTGTTCAAAATTACTAGGCGCACAGAAACTTAAGCCTCTATTAATTGAATTCATGTGCGCCTAGTACTGCTTTTTTGTTAATAAGGTTAGGTCAAAGACACAACAAATTACTAGGCGCACAGAAACTCAAGCCTCTATTACTTGAATTCATGTGCGCCTAGTACTACTTGTTCAAAATTACTAGGCGCACAGAAACTCAAGCCTCTATTACTTGAATTCATGTGCGCCTAGTACTACTTGTTCAAAATTACTAGGCGCACAGAAACTCAGGCCTCTATTACTTGAATTCATGTGCGCCTAGTACTACTTGTTCAAAATTACTAGGCGCACAGAAACTTAAGCCTCTATTACTTGAATTCATGTGCGCCTAGTACTGCTTGTTTAGATAGGTATGGTTAGAAAAAATATGTTTCGCCTTTAGGGTCAATTTTAACTCGTGTGAGTAGGGCGGAACCAAGAAGAGATTTATTAACCTGAAATACAGTTTCAGAGTGAGTCATATTAGGACAGAGTAAAAACTGTCTGGTTGCGTTTGATAAGGTCAGAGACAAGCAACAAATGTTATAGGCGCCCAGAAACTCAAGCTTCTATCTATTACTTGAGTTTATGTGCGCCTAGTACTGCTTGTATGTTAATTAGGTTAGTTCAGAGACACAACAAATTACTAGGTGCACAGAAACTCAAGCCTCTATTACTTGAATTCATGTGCGCCTAGTATTGCTTGTTTGTTAATTAGGATAGGTTAGAGACACAACAAATTACTAGGCGCACAGAAACTCAAGCCTCTATTACTTGAATTCATGTGCGCCTAGTACTACTTGTTCAAAATTACTAGGCGCACAGAAACTCAAGCCTCTATTACTTGAATTCATGTGCGCCTAGTACTGCTTGTTTGTTAATAAGGTTAGTTCAGAGACACAACAAATTACTAGGCGCACAGAAACTCAAGCCTCTATTACTTGAATTCATGTGCGCCTAGTACTACTTGTTCAAAATTACTAGGCGCACAGAAACTCAAGCCTCTATTACTTGAATTCATGTGCCCCTAGTACTACTTGTTCAAAATTACTAGGCGCACAGAAACTCAGGCCTCTATTACTTGAATTCATGTGCGCCTAGTCCTACTTGTTCAAAATTACTCGGCGAACAGAAACTCAAGCCTCTATTACTTGAATTCATGTGCGCCTAGTACTACTTGTTCAAAATTACTAGGCGCACAGAAACTCAGGCCTCTATTACTTGAATTCATGTGCGCCTAGTACTACTTGTTCAAAATTACTAGGCGCACAGAAACTTAAGCCTCTATTACTTGAATTCATGTGCGCCTAGTACTGCTTGTTTAGATAGGTATGGTTAGAAAAAATATGTTTCACCTTTAGGGTCAATTTTAACTCGTGTGAGTAGGGCGGAACCAAGAAGAGATTTATTAACCTGAAATACAGTTTCAGAGTGAGTCATATTAGGACAGAGTAAAAACTGTCTGGTTGCGTTTGATAAGGTCAGAGACAAGCAACAAATGTTATAGGCGCCCAGAAACTCAAGCTTCTATCTATTACTTGAGTTTATGTGCGCCTAGTACTGCTTGTATGTTAATAAGGTAAGTTCAGAGACACAACAAATTACTAGGCGCACAGAAACTCAAGCCTCTATTACTTGAATTCATGTGCGCCTAGTACTGCTTGTTTGTTAATTAGTTTAGGTTAGAGACACCACAAATTACTAGGCGCGCAGAAACTTAAGCCTCTATTACTTGAATTCATGTGCGCCTAGTACTGCTTGTATACTATATAGGTATGGTTAGAAAAAATATGTTTCGCCTTTAGGGTCAATTTTAACTCGTGTGAGTAGGGCGGAACCAAGAAGAGATTTATTTACCTGAAAAACAGTTTCAGAGTGAGTCATAATAAGGCAGAGTTAAAACTGTCTGGTTGCGTTTGAAAAGGTCAGAGACACGCAACAAATGTTATAGGCGCCCAGAAACTCAAGCTTGTATCTATTACTTGAGTTTATGTGCGCCTAGTACTGCTTGTATGTTAATTGGGTTAGGTCAAAGACACAACAAATTACTAGGCGCTCAGAAATTCAAGCCTCTATTACTTGAATTCATGTGCGCCTAGAACTACTTGTTCAAAATTACTAGGCGCACAGAAACTTAAGCCTCTATTAATTGAATTCATGTGCGCCTAGTACTGCTTTTTTGTTAATAAGGTTAGGTCAAAGACACAACAAATTACTAGGCGCACAGAAACTCAAGCCTCTATTACTTGAATTCATGTGCGCCTAGTACTACTTGTTCAAAATTACTAGGCGCACAGAAACTCAAGCCTCTATTACTTGAATTCATGTGCGCCTAGTACTACTTGTTCAAAATTACTAGGCGCACAGAAACTCAGGCCTCTATTACTTGAATTCATGTGCGCCTAGTACTACTTGTTCAAAATTACTAGGCGCACAGAAACTTAAGCCTCTATTACTTGAATTCATGTGCGCCTAGTACTGCTTGTTTAGATAGGTATGGTTAGAAAAAATATGTTTCGCCTTTAGGGTCAATTTTAACTCGTGTGAGTAGGGCGGAACCAAGAAGAGATTTATTAACCTGAAATACAGTTTCAGAGTGAGTCATATTAGGACAGAGTAAAAACTGTCTGGTTGCGTTTGATAAGGTCAGAGACAAGCAACAAATGTTATAGGCGCCCAGAAACTCAAGCTTCTATCTATTACTTGAGTTTATGTGCGCCTAGTACTGCTTGTATGTTAATAAGGTAAGTTCAGAGACACAACAAATTACTAGGCGCACAGAAACTCAAGCCTCTATTACTTGAATTCATGTGCGCCTAGTACTGCTTGTTTGTTAATTAGTTTAGGTTAGAGACACCACAAATTACTAGGCGCGCAGAAACTTAAGCCTCTATTACTTGAATTCATGTGCGCCTAGTACTGCTTGTATACTATATAGGTATGGTTAGAAAAAATATGTTTCGCCTTTAGGGTCAATTTTAACTCGTGTGAGTAGGGCGGAACCAAGAAGAGATTTATTTACCTGAAAAACAGTTTCAGAGTGAGTCATAATAAGGCAGAGTTAAAACTGTCTGGTTGCGTTTGAAAAGGTCAGAGACACGCAACAAATGTTATAGGCGCCCAGAAACTCAAGCTTGTATCTATTACTTGAGTTTATGTGCGCCTAGTACTGCTTGTATGTTAATTGGGTTAGGTCAAAGACACAACAAATTACTAGGCGCTCAGAAATTCAAGCCTCTATTACTTGAATTCATGTGCGCCTAGAACTACTTGTTCAAAATTACTAGGCGCACAGAAACTTAAGCCTCTATTAATTGAATTCATGTGCGCCTAGTACTGCTTTTTTGTTAATAAGGTTAGGTCAAAGACACAACAAATTACTAGGCGCACAGAAACTCAAGCCTCTATTACTTGAATTCATGTGCGCCTAGTACTACTTGTTCAAAATTACTAGGCGCACAGAAACTCAAGCCTCTATTACTTGAATTCATGTGCGCCTAGTACTACTTGTTCAAAATTACTCGGCGCACAGAAACTCAAGCCTCTATTACTTGAATTCATGTGCGCCTAGTACTGCTTGTTTGTTAATTAGTTTAGGTTAGAGACACCACAAATTACTAGGCGCGCAGAAACTTAAGCCTCTATTACTTGAATTCATGTGCGCCTAGTACTGCTTGTTTAGATAGGTATGGTTAAAAAAAATATGTTTCGCCTTTAGGGTCAATTTTAACTCGTGTGAGTAGGGCAGAATCAAGAAGAGATTTATTTACCTGAAAAACAGTTTCAGAGTGAGTCATAATAAGGCAGAGTTAAAACTGTCTGGTTGCGTTTGAAAAGGTCAGAGACACGCAACAAATGTTATAGGCGCCCAGAAACTCAAGCTTGTATCTATTACTTGAGTTTATGTGCGCCGAGTACTGTTTGTATGTTAATTGGGTTAGGTCAAAGACACAACAAATTACTAGGCGCTCAGAAATTCAAGCCTCTATTACTTGTATTCATGTGCGCCTAGTACTGATTGTTTGTTAATTAGGTTAGGTCAGAGACACCACAAATTACTAGGCGCACAGAAACTCACGCCTCTATTACTTGAATTCATGTGCGCCTAGTACTGCTTGTTTGTTAATTAGGTTAGGTTAGAGACACCACAAATTACTAGGCGCGCAGAAACTTAAGCCTCTTACTTGAATTCATGTGCGCCTAGTACTGCTTGTTTAGATAGGTATGGTTAGAAAAAATATGTTTCGCCTTTAGGGTCAATTTTAACTCGTGTGAGTAGGGCGGAACCAAGAAGAGATTTATTAACCTGAAATACAGTTTCAGAGTGAGTCATATTAGGACAGAGTAAAAACTGTCTGGTTGCGTTTGATAAGGTCAGAGACAAGCAACAAATGTTATAGGCGCCCAGAAACTCAAGCTTCTATCTATTACTTGAGTTTATGTGCGCCTAGTACTGCTTGTATGTTAATAAGGTAAGTTCAGAGACACAACAAATTACTAGGCGCACAGAAACTCAAGCCTCTATTACTTGAATTCATGTGCGCCTAGTACTGCTTGTTTGTTAATTAGTTTAGGTTAGAGACACCACAAATTACTAGGCGCGCAGAATTTTAAGCCTCTATTACTTGAATTCATGTGCGCCTAGTACTGCTTGTTTAGATAGGTATGGTTAAAAAAAATATGTTTCGCCTTTAGGGTCAATTTTAACTCGTGTGAGTAGGGCAGAACCAAGAAGAGATTTATTTACCTGAAAAACAGTTTCAGAGTGAGTCATAATAAGGCAGAGTTAAAACTGTCTGGTTGCGTTTGAAAAGGTCAGAGACACGCAACAAATGTTATAGGCGCCCAGAAACTCAAGCTTGTATCTATTACTTGAGTTTATGTGCGCCGAGTACTGTTTTTATGTTAATTGGATTAGGTCAAAGACACAACAAATTACTAGGCGCTCAGAAATTCAAGCCTCTATTACTTGAATTCATGTGCGCCTAGAACTACTTGTTCAAAATTACTCGGCGCACAGAAACTCAAGCCTCTATTACTTGAATTCATGTGCGCCTAGTACAGCTTGTTTGTTAATAAGGTAAGTTCAGAGACACAACTAATTACTAGGCGCACAGAAACTCAAGCCTCTATTACTTGAATTCATGTGCGCCTAGTACTGCTTGTTTGTTAATAAAGTTAGTTCAGAGACACAACAAATTACTAGGCGCACAGAAACTAAAGTCTCTATTACTTGAATTCATGTGCGCCTAGTACTGATTGTTTGTTAAAAAGGTTAGTTCAGAGACACAACAAATTACTAGGCGCACAGAAACAAAAGCCTCTATTACTTGAATTCATGTGCGCCTAGTATTGCTTGTTTGTTAATTAGGTTAGTTCAGAGACACAATAAATTACTAGGCGCACAGAAACTCAAGCCTCTATTACTTGAATTCATGTGCGCCTAGTACTGCTTGTTTGTTAATAAAGTTAGTTCAGAGACACAACAAATTACTAGGCGCACAGAAACTAAAGTCTCTATTACTTGAATTCATGTGCGCCTAGTACTGATTGTTTGTTAAAAAGGTTAGTTCAGAGACACAACAAATTACTAGGCGCACAGAAACAAAAGCCTCTATTACTTGAATTCATGTGCGCCTAGTACTGATTGTTTGTTAAAAAGGTTAGTTCAGAGACACAACAAATTACTAGGCGCACAGAAACAAAAGCCTCTATTACTTGAATTCATGTGCGCCTAGTATTGCTTGTTTGTTAATTAGGTTAGTTCAGAGACACAACAAATTACTAGGCGCACAGAAACTCAAGCCTCTATTACTTGAATTCATGTGCGCCTAGTACTGCTTGTTTGTTAATAAAGTTAGTTCAGAGACACAACAAATTACTAGGCGCTCAGAAATTCAAGCCTCTATTACTTGAATTCATGTGCGCCTAGAACTACTTGTTCAAAATTACTCGGCGCACAGAAACTCAAGCCTCTATTACTTGAATTCATGTGCGCCTAGTACAGCTTGTTTGTTAATAAGGTTACTTCAGAGACACAACAAATTACTAGGCGCACAGAAACTCAAGCCTCTATTACTTGATTTCATGTGCGCCTAGTTCTACTTGTTCAAAATTACTAGGCGCAGAATCAGAATCAGAATCAGATCTTTATTTGCATAGAATGTAGGTACAGGTATAAGATGTACTTAAATTAATTAGATCGGCTACAGTCTACCTTACGGCGTGCAAATTATTACAAAAATTAAAATATTATTAAAATCAAAACAATGTCAACAAAAACAGACATTAAAGCGAAGTCAAACCTTAGGCGTACAAATTATTACATAAATTAAAATATTAATAAAATCAAAATAATGTCAATAAAACAAAAACGGAAATTAAAGTGAAGTCAAATAATAATATTACAGTCAGGTACATAAATAAGTCTTACATGGTCAAATTTTCAATTAAAATCAATCATGACCTGGATAAATTCATGTCATTTAGAAATTCTTTCACTGAGTAATAGCATTTGCCTAAAAGTAGTGCAGTTACTTTAGATTTAAAAACGTTTACCGAACAATCCTTAAAACCATGAGGTATCTTATTATAAATGACAGGACCCATTGTCATAATATTTTTCCTTAACAAAGCTGTTTTATAATTACCCGAATGTAGCAAGTTCTTGTATTGGGATCTCAAGGGGCCATTGCGTGTTCTTATATTGGCCAGTGACGGAAATAAGTTTAAATTGGTTTTTACAAAAATTGCCACTTCCAATATGTACAAACATGGAAAAGTCAGTATCCTCAGAGACCGAAACATAGGTTCACAGCTGTCTGTGCTTTTAAGGTTTGACATAGATCTTATACACCGTTTCTGGGCCCTAAAAATCTCCTCCCTCTCACTACAGTTACCCCAAAATATAATTCCAAATCTTAGCACTGACGCAACCAACCCATGATAAGCTAGTAGAAGTGTATCATTGCTAACTTTATGTGATAGGTTATACAGTACGTAGGCTGATTTATTTAACTTTTTACATACGTCATCGGCATGCGGTTTCCAAGTCAAATTATTGTCAATGAGGATGCCTAGAAATTTCGCTACACAAGTTGTATCCACTTTTTGACCATTAAAACTAACATTTATATCATCAGCGTGTATCCTTTGGTAGAAGTGCATTACTTTTGTCTTTTTTAGATTTATTATTAAGTTATTTGTATCAAGCCAATGTATAATTGCTTCTAATGTGTTATTAATTTCCCTTTCATAATTCTCTTTATTAGTACACTTAATTATCACTGTACTATCGTCTGCAAATAGTACCATGGGTTGTCGCGTTTGACGTGGCAAGTCATTTATATATAAGAGAAATAGAGGAGGTCCCAAGACACTCCCCTGGGGTACACCGTGTTTGACCTCCCTACCGGCTGATGTATATCTAAGCTCATATTTGGTTTCAAGGCATATTCTGGACATTTCCGTATGTTGAGTTCGTCCAGTAAGATAGGAGCTTATTAAGTCCAGGACATTTCCCCTTATACCGTAATTATATAGTTTCTCCAAAAGGACGTCATGGTTTACGTAGTCGAAAGCCTTGGTCATGTCGGTATATATAGCACACACAGGAGTCTTATTATCTACACTTGGCATTATATTGGATAAGAATTTGTATATTGCCATATTGATATTTCTATTTTTTCTAAAACCCATCTGCTCGTTGCATAATATATTATGTTTGTTTATAAATGTGTATAATGATTCATAAATAATCTTCTCAAATACTTTAGATAATATAGGGACTAACGCTATAGGTCTATAGTTGGACATTTCCTCTTTGTTGTTCTTTTTATGTATAGGTTTTATTATAACTCTTTTTAGACTATTAGGGTAAACACCCGAAACAATACTCCTGTTTATAATGTGACATAAAGGTGGAGCTATAATATTACTAACGAATTTAAGAACCTCTGTGGTAATACCGTCATAACCGTGACTTTTTGTATTTTTAAGATTTCTGGTTATCCTAGTTACGTCGTCTGGTATTATCGGTGACATAAATATTGAATTCGGGATGGTGTCTAAACGAATAATTCTATCAGATGATTTTTTCCCAGATGTATTTTGAACTTCGTCAATAAAGAAATCATTAAAAGATGTTGTTGCTATGTCATAGGGGTCAGTAATCAAAATATTTTGCTTACTGATTTTCGTAATTGGTTCTTTAATATATTTGGTGTTATTAATTATTTGCCATGACGCTTTGCATTTATTTTGAGAGTTATTAATTATATAATTATTCTGAGCCTTTTGTGTCAGTTTTATTATCTTTTTTAATCTTTGTGAATAGGTCTTGAATGTGGTTTTATTCTCATATGAAGAATTCTTTCTATATTTCCATAGTAATTTTCTTTGTTTCTTACTACATAGCCTAATACCTTTTGAGATCCATTTAATTTTTCCTTCCGTTCGAATTTTAACCCATTTAATTGGAAAACATTGATTGTAAAGTAGAAGAAAAATATCTATAAAATTATCATAGGCTTCATTAGGATTGTGCTCACTATAAACATCTGAAAAAGATAGATCTGTTAAATAATTTTTAAATTTTACTAGATTTTCCCTTGAGTAATCCCGTTTTTGAGTGCGCCAGTATTTTAATTTGCAAGTTTTACTGACTTGGATTTTTAGTATTACAGATGAGTGATCAGACAAAGCAAAATCGACAACCTCACTTGTACACTTTAAATGAGAGTTATAAGCAAAATTATCCAAACATGTTTGACTTTTTGGCCTCGTCGGTTGTCGTATCTGTAGAAACTGAAACACAGAAACTCAAGCCTCTATTACTTGAATTCATAGGCGCCTAGTACTGCTTGTTTGTTAATAAGGTAAGTTCAGAGACACAACAAATTACTAGGCGCACAGAAACTCAAGCCTCTATTACTTGAATTCATGTGCGCCTAGTACTGCTTGTTTGTTAATAAAGTTAGTTCAGAGACACAACAAATTACTAGGCGCACAGAAACTAAAGTCTCTATTACTTGAATTCATGTGCGCCTAGTACTGATTGTTTGTTAAAAAGGTTAGTTCAGAGACACAACAAATTACTAGGCGCACAGAAACTCAAGCCTCTATTACTTGAATTCATGTGCGCCTAGTATTGCTTGTTTGTTAATTAGGTTAGTTCAGAGACACAACAAATTACTAGGTGCACAGAAACTCAAGCCTCTATTACTTGAATTCATGTGCGCCTAGTATTGCTTGTTTGTTAATTAGGATAGGTTAGAGACACAACAAATTACTAGGCGCACAGAAACTCAAGCCTCTATTACTTGAATTCATGTGCGCCTAGTACTACTTGTTCAAAATTACTAGGCGCACAGAAACTCAAGCCTCTATTACTTGAATTCATGTGCGCCTAGTACTGCTTGTTTGTTAATAAGGTTAGTTCAGAGACACAACAAATTACTAGGCGCACAGAAACTCAAGCCTCTATTACTTGAATTCATGTGCGCCTAGTACTACTTGTTCAAAATTACTAGGCGCACAGAAACTCAAGCCTCTATTACTTGAATTCATGTGCCCCTAGTACTACTTGTTCAAAATTACTAGGCGCACAGAAACTCAGGCCTCTATTACTTGAATTCATGTGCGCCTAGTCCTACTTGTTCAAAATTACTCGGCGAACAGAAACTCAAGCCTCTATTACTTGAATTCATGTGCGCCTAGTACTACTTGTTCAAAATTACTAGGCGCACAGAAACTCAGGCCTCTATTACTTGAATTCATGTGCGCCTAGTACTACTTGTTCAAAATTACTAGGCGCACAGAAACTTAAGCCTCTATTACTTGAATTCATGTGCGCCTAGTACTGCTTGTTTAGATAGGTATGGTTAGAAAAAATATGTTTCGCCTTTAGGGTCAATTTTAACTCGTGTGAGTAGGGCGGAACCAAGAAGAGATTTATTTACCTGAAAAACAGTTTCAGAGTGAGTCATATTAGGACAGAGTTAAAACTGTCTGGTTGCGTTTGAAAAGGTCAGAGACACGCAACAAATGTTATAGGCGCCCAGAAACTCAAGCTTCTATCTATTACTTGAGTTTATGTGCGCCTAGTACTGCTTGTTTGTTAATTAGTTTAGGTTAGAGACACCACAAATTACTAGGCGCGCAGAAACTTAAGCCTCTATTACTTGAATTCATGTGCGCCTAGTACTGCTTGTATAATATATAGGTATGGTTAGAAAAAATATGTTTCGCCTTTAGGGTCAATTTTAACTCGTGTGAGTAGGGCGGAACCAAGAAGAGATTTATTTACCTGAAAAACAGTTTCAGAGTGAGTCATAATAAGGCAGAGTTAAAACTGTCTGGTTGCGTTTGAAAAGGTCAGAGACACGCAACAAATGTTATAGGCGCCCAGAAACTCAAGCTTGTATCTATTACTTGAGTTTATGTGCGCCGAGTACTGTTTGTATGTTAATTGGGTTAGGTCAAAGACACAACAAATTACTAGGCGCTCAGAAATTCAAGCCTCTATTACTTGTATTCATGTGCGCCTAGTACTGATTGTTTGTTAATTAGGTTAGGTCAGAGACACCACAAATTACTAGGCGCACAGAAACTCAAGCCTCTATTACTTGAATTCATGTGCGCCTAGTACTGCTTGTTTGTTAATTAGGTTAGGTTAGAGACACCACAAATTACTAGGCGCGCAGAAACTTAAGCCTCTTACTTGAATTCATGTGCGCCTAGTACTGCTTGTTTAGATAGGTATGGTTAGAAAAAATACGTTTCGCCTTTAGGGTCAATTTTAACTCGTGTGAGTAGGGCGGAACCAAGAAGAGATTTATTAACCTGAAATACAGTTTCAGAGTGAGTCATATTAGGACAGAGTAAAAACTGTCTGGTTGCGTTTGAAAAGGTCAGAGACACGCAACAAATGTTATAGGCGCCCAGAAACTCAAGCTTCTATCTATTACTTGAGTTTATGTGCGCCTAGTACTGCTTGTTTGTTAATTAGTTTAGGTTAGAGACACCACAAATTACTAGGCGCGCAGAAACTTAAGCCTCTATTACTTGAATTCATGTGCGCCTAGTACTGCTTGTATATATAGGTATGGTTAGAAAAAATATGTTTCGCCTTTAGGGTCAATTTTAACTCCTGTGAGTAGGGCGGAACCAAGAACAGATTTATTTACCTGAAAAACAGTTTCAGAGTGAGTCATATTAGGACAGAGTTAAAACTGTCTGGTTGCGTTTGAAAAGGTCAGAGACAAGCAACAAATGTTATAGGCGCACAGAAACTCAAGCCTCTATTACTTGAATTCATGTGCGCCTAGTACTGCTTGTTTAGATAGGTATGGTTAAAAAAAATATGTTTCGCCTTTAGGGTCAATTTTAACTCGTGTGAGTAGGGCAGAACCAAGAAGAGATTTATTTACCTGAAAAACAGTTTCAGAGTGAGTCATAATAAGGCAGAGTTAAAACTGTCTGGTTGCGTTTGAAAAGGTCAGAGACACGCAACAAATGTTATAGGCGCCCAGAAACTCAAGCTTGTATCTATTACTTGAGTTTATGTGCGCCGAGTACTGTTTTTATGTTAATTGGATTAGGTCAAAGACACAACAAATTACTAGGCGCTCAGAAATTCAAGCCTCTATTACTTGAATTCATGTGCGCCTAGAACTACTTGTTCAAAATTACTCGGCGCACAGAAACTCAAGCCTCTATTACTTGAATTCATGTGCGCCTAGTACAGCTTGTTTGTTAATAAGGTAAGTTCAGAGACACAACAAATTACTAGGCGCACAGAAACTCAAGCCTCTATTACTTGAATTCATGTGCGCCTAGTACTGCTTGTTTGTTAATAAAGTTAGTTCAGAGACACAACAAATTACTAGGCGCACAGCAACTAAAGTCTCTATTACTTGAATTCATGTGCGCCTAGTACTGATTGTTTGTTAAAAAGGTTAGTTCAGAGACACAACAAATTACTAGGCGCACAGAAACAAAAGCCTCTATTACTTGAATTCATGTGCGCCTAGTATTGCTTGTTTGTTAATTAGGTTAGTTCAGAGACACAACAAATTACTAGGCGCACAGAAACTCAAGCCTCTATTATTTGAATTCATGTGCGCCTAGTACTGCTTGTTTGTTAATAAAGTTAGTTCAGAGACACAACAAATTACTAGGTGCACAGAAACTAAAGTCTCTATTACTTGAATTCATGTGCGCCTAGTACTGATTGTTTGTTAAAAAGGTTAGTTCAGAGACACAACAAATTACTAGGCGCACAGAAACAAAAGCCTCTATTACTTGAATTCATGTGCGCCTAGTATTGCTTGTTTGTTAATTAGGTTAGTTCAGAGACACAACAAATTACTAGGTGTACAGAAACTCAAGCCTCTATTACTTGAATTCATGTGCGCCTAGTATTGCTTGTTTGTTAATTAGGATAGGTTAGAGACACAACAAATTACTAGGCGCACAGAAACTAAAGTCTCTATTACTTGAATTCATGTGCGCCTAGTACTGATTGTTTGTTAAAAAGGTTAGTTCAGAGACACAACAAATTACTAGGCGCACAGAAACAAAAGCCTCTATTACTTGAATTCATGTGCGCCTAGTATTGCTTGTTTGTTAATTAGGTTAGTTCAGAGACACAACAAATTACTAGGCGCACAGAAACTCAAGCCTCTATTACTTGAATTCATGTGCGCCTAGTACTGCTTGTTTGTTAATAAAGTTAGTTCAGAGACACAACAAATTACTAGGCGCTCAGAAATTCAAGCCTCTATTACTTGAATTCATGTGCGCCTAGAACTACTTGTTCAAAATTACTCGGCGCACAGAAACTCAAGCCTCTATTACTTGAATTCATGTGCGCCTAGTACTGATTGTTTGTTAATTAGGTTAGGTCAGAGACACCACAAATTACTAGGCGCACAGAAACTCAAGCCTCTATTACTTGAATTCATGTGCGCCTAGTACTGCTTGTTTGTTAATAAGGTAAGTTCAGAGACACAACAAATTACTAGGCGCACAGAAACTCAAGCCTCTATTACTTGAATTCATGTGCGCCTAGTACTGCTTGTTTAGATAGGTATGGTTAGAAAAAATATGTTTCGCCTTTAGGGTCAATTTTAACTCGTGTGAGTAGGGCGGAACCAAGAAGAGATTTATTTACCTGAAAAACAGTTTCAGAGTGAGTCATATTAGGGCAGAGTTCAAACTGTCTGGTTGCGTTTGAAAAGGTCAGAGACACGCAACAAATGTTATAGGCGCCCAGAAACTCAAGCTTCTATCTATTACTTGAGTTTATGTGCGCCTAGTACTGCTTGTATGTTAATAAGATAAGTTCAGAGACACAACAAACTACTAGGCGCACAGAAACTCAAGCCTCTATTACTTGATTTCATGTGCGCCTAGTACTGCTTGTTTATTAATTAGGTTAGTTCAGAGAGACAACAAATTACTAGGCGCACAGAAATTCAAGCCTCTATTACTTGAATTCATGTGCGCCTAGTACTGCTTGTTTGTTAATTAGGTTAGGTTAGAGACACAACAAATTACTAGGCGCTCAGAAATTCAAGCCTCTATTACTTGAATTCATGTGCGCCTAGAAATACTTGTTCAAAATTACTAGGCGCACAGAAACTTAAGCCTCTATTACTTGAATTCATGTGCGCCTAGTACTGCTTTTTTGTTAATAAGGTTAGGTCAAAGACACAATAAATTACTAGGCGCACAGAAACTCAAGCCTCTATTACTTGAGTTTATGTGCGCCTAGTACTGCTTGTATGTTAATAAGGTAAGTTCAGAGACACAACAAATTACTAGGCGCACAGAAACTCAAGCCTCTATTACTTGAATTCATGTGCGCCTAGTACTGCTTGTTTGTTAATTAGTTTAGGTTAGAGACACCACAAATTACTAGGCGCGCAGAAACTTAAGCCTCTATTACTTGAATTCATGTGCGCCTAGTACTGCTTGTTTAGATAGGTATGGTTAAAAAAAATATGTTTCGCCTTTAGGGTCAATTTTAACTCGTGTGAGTAGGGCAGAACCAAGAAGAGATTTATTTACCTGAAAAACAGTTTCAGAGTGAGTCATAATAAGGCAGAGTTAAAACTGTCCGGTTGCGTTTGAAAAGGTCAGAGACACGCAACAAATGTTATAGGCGCCCAGAAACTCAAGCTTGTATTACTTGATTTCATGTGCGCCTAGTACTGCTTGTTTATTAATTAGGTTAGTTCAGAGAGACAACAAATTACTAGGCGCACAGAAATTCAAGCCTCTATTACTTGAATTCATGTGCGCCTAGTACTGCTTGTTTGTTAATTAGGTTAGGTTAGAGACACAACAAATTACTAGGCGCTCAGAAATTCAAGCCTCTATTACTTGAATTCATGTGCGCCTAGAAATACTTGTTCAAAATTACTAGGCGCACAGAAACTTAAGCCTCTATTACTTGAATTCATGTGCACCTAGTACTGCTTTTTTGTTAATAAGGTTAGGTCAAAGACACAACAAATTACTAGGCGCACAGAAACTCAAGCCTCTATTACTTGTATTCATGTGCGCCTAGTACTGATTGTTTGTTAATTAGGTTAGGTCAGAGACACCACAAATTACTAGGCGCACAGAAACTCAAGCCTCTATTACTTGAATTCATGTGCGCCTAGTACTGCTTGTTTGTTCATTAGGTTAGGTTAGAGACACCACAAATTACTAGCCGCGCAGAAACTTAAGCCTCTATTACTTGAATTCATGTGCGCCTAGTACTGCTTGTTTAGATAGGTATGGTTAGAAAAAATATGTTTCGCCTTTAGGGTCAATTTTAACTCGTGTGAGTAGGGCGGAACCAAGAAGAGATTTATTTACCTGAAAAACAGTTTCAGAGTGAGTCATATTAGGACAGAGTTAAAACTGTCTGGTTGCGTTTGAAATGGTCAGAGACACGCAACAAATGTTATAGGCGCCCAGAAACTCAAGCTTCTATCTATTACTTGAGTTTATGTGCGCCTAGTACTGCTTGTTTGTTAATTAGTTTAGGTTAGAGACACCACAAATTACTAGGCGCGCAGAAACTTAAGCCTCTATTACTTGAATTCATGTGCGCCTAGTACTGCTTGTATATATAGGTATGGTTAGAAAAAATATGTTTCGCCTTTAGGGTCAATTTTAACTCGTGTGAGTAGGGCGGAACCAAGAACAGATTTATTTACCTGAAAAACAGTTTCAGAGTGAGTCATATTAGGACAGAGTTAAAACTGTCTGTTTGCGTTTGAAAAGGTCAGAGACAAGCAACAAATGTTATAGGTGCCCAGAAACTCAAGCTTGTATCTATTACTTGAGTTTATGTGCGCCTAGTACTGCTTGTATGTTAATTGGGTTAGGTCAAAGACACAACAAATTACTAGGCGCTCAGAAATTCAAGCCTCTATTACTTGAATTCATGTGCGCCTAGAACTACTTGTTCAAAATTACTAGGCGCACAGAAACTCAAGCCTCTATTACTTGAATTCATGTGCGCCTAGTACTGATTGTTTGTTAATTAGGTTAGGTCAGAGACACCACAAATTACTAGGCGCACAGAAACTCAAGCCTCTATTACTTGAATTCATGTGCGCCTAGTACTGCTTGTTTGTTAATAAGGTAAGTTCAGAGACACAACAAATTACTAGGCGCACAGAAACTCAAGCCTCTATTACTTGAATTCATGTGCGCCTAGTACTGCTTGTTTAGATAGGTATGGTTAGAAAAAATATGTTTCGCCTTTAGGGTCAATTTTAACTCGTGTGAGTAGGGCGGAACCAAGAAGAGATTTATTTACCTGAAAAACAGTTTCAGAGTGAGTCATATTAGGGCAGAGTTCAAACTGTCTGGTTGCGTTTGAAAAGGTCAGAGACACGCAACAAATGTTATAGGTGCCCAGAAACTCAAGCTTCTATCTATTACTTGAGTTTATGTGCGCCTAGTACTGCTTGTATGTTAATAAGATAAGTTCAGAGACACAACAAACTACTAGGCGCACAGAAACTCAAGCCTCTATTACTTGAATTCATGTGCACCTAGTACTGCTTGTTTGTTAATTAGGTTAGGTTAGAGACACCACAAATTACTAGGCGCGCAGAAACTTAAGCCTCTATTTCTTGAATTCATGTGCGCCTAGAACTACTTGTTCAAAATTACTAGGCGCACAGAAACTTAAGCCTCTATTACTTGAATTCATGTGCGCCTAGTACTGCTTTTTTGTTAATAAGGTTAGTTCAGAGACACAACAAATTACTAGGCGCACAGAAACTCAAGCCTCTATTACTTGATTTCATGTGCGCCTAGTACTGCTTGTTTATTAATTAGGTTAGTTCAGAGAGACAACAAATTACTAGGCGCACAGAAATTCAAGCCTCTATTACTTGAATTCATGTGCGCCTAGTACTGCTTGTTTGTTAATTAGGTTAGGTTAGAGACACAACTAATTACTAGGCGCTCAGAAATTCAAGCCTCTATTACTTGAATTCATGTGCGCCTAGAAATACTTGTTCAAAATTACTAGGCGCACAGAAACTTAAGCCTCTATTACTTGAATTCATGTGCGCCTAGTACTGCTTTTTTGTTAATAAGGTTAGGTCAAAGACACAATAAATTACTAGGCGCACAGAAACTCAAGCCTCTATTACTTGAGTTTATGTGCGCCTAGTACTGCTTGTATGTTAATAAGGTAAGTTCAGAGACACAACAAATTACTAGGCGCACAGAAACTCAAGCCTCTATTACTTGAATTCATGTGCGCCTAGTACTGCTTGTTTGTTAATTAGTTTAGGTTAGAGACACCACAAATTACTAGGCGCGCAGAAACTTAAGCCTCTATTACTTGAATTCATGTGCGCCTAGTACTGCTTGTTTAGATAGGTATGGTTAAAAAAAATATGTTTCGCCTTTAGGGTCAATTTTAACTCGTGTGAGTAGGGCCGAACCAAGAAGAGATTTATTTACCTGAAAAACAGTTTCAGAGTGAGTCATAATAAGGCAGAGTTAAAACTGTCCGGTTGCGTTTGAAAAGGTCAGAGACACGCAACAAATGTTATAGGCGCCCAGAAACTCAAGCTTGTATTACTTGATTTCATGTGCGCCTAGTACTGCTTGTTTATTAATTAGGTTAGTTCAGAGAGACAACAAATTACTAGGCGCACAGAAATTCAAGCCTCTATTACTTGAATTCATGTGCGCCTAGTACTGCTTGCTTGTTAATTAGGTTAGGTTAGAGACACAACAAATTACTAGGCGCTCAGAAATTCAAGCCTCTATTACTTGAATTCATGTGCGCCTAGAAATACTTGTTCAAAATTACTAGGCGCACAGAAACTTAAGCCTCTATTACTTGAATTCATGTGCGCCTAGTACTGCTTTTTTGTTAATAAGGTTAGGTCAAAGACACAACAAATTACTAGGCGCACAGAAACTCAAGCCTCTATTACTTGTATTCATGTGCGCCTAGTACTGATTGTTTGTTAATTAGGTTAGGTCAGAGACACCACAAATTACTAGGCGCACAGAAACTCAAGCCTCTATTACTTGAATTCATGTGCGCCTAGTACTGCTTGTTTGTTCATTAGGTTAGGTTAGAGACACCACAAATTACTAGCCGCGCAGAAACTTAAGCCTCTATTACTTGAATTCATGTGCGCCTAGTACTGCTTGTTTAGATAGGTATGGTTAGAAAAAATATGTTTCGCCTTTAGGGTCAATTTTAACTCGTGTGAGTAGGGCGGAACCAAGAAGAGATTTATTTACCTGAAAAACAGTTTCAGAGTGAGTCATATTAGGACAGAGTTAAAACTGTCTGGTTGCGTTTGAAAAGGTCAGAGACACGCAACAAATGTTATAGGCGCCCAGAAACTCAAGCTTCTATCTATTACTTGAGTTTATGTGCGCCTAGTACTGCTTGTTTGTTAATTAGTTTAGGTTAGAGACACCACAAATTACTAGGCGCGCAGAAACTTAAGCCTCTATTACTTGAATTCATGTGCGCCTAGTACTGCTTGTATATATAGGTATGGTTAGAAAAAATATGTTTCGCCTTTAGGGTCAATTTTAACTCGTGTGAGTAGGGCGGAACCAAGAACAGATTTATTTACCTGAAAAACAGTTTCAGAGTGAGTCATATTAGGACAGAGTTAAAACTGTCTGTTTGCGTTTGAAAAGGTCAGAGACAAGCAACAAATGTTATAGGCGCCCAGAAACTCAAGCTTGTATCTATTACTTGAGTTTATGTGCGCCTAGTACTGCTTGTATGTTAATTGGGTTAGGTCAAAGACACAACAAATTACTAGGCGCTCAGAAATTCAAGCCTCTATTACTTGAATTCATGTGCGCCTAGTACTGATTGTTTGTTAATTAGGTTAGGTCAGAGACACCACAAATTACTAGGCGAACAGAAACTCAAGCCTCTATTACTTGAATTCATGTGCGCCTAGTACTGCTTGTTCAAAATTACTAGGCGCACAGAAACTTAAGCCTCTATTACTTGAATTCATGTGCGCCTAGTACTGCTTTTTTGTTAATAAGGTTAGTTCAGAGACACAACAAATTACTAGGCGCACAGAAACTCAAGCCTCTATTACTTGATTTCATGTGCGCCTAGTACTGCTTGTTTATTAATTAGGTTAGTTCAGAGAGACAACAAATTACTAGGCGCACAGAAACTCAAGCCTCTATTACTTGAATTCATGTGCACCTAGTACTGCTTGTTTGGTAATTAGGTTAGGTTAGAGACACCACAAATTACTAGGCGCGCAGAAACTTAAGCCTCTATTTCTTGAATTCATGTGCGCCTAGAACTACTTGTTCAAAATTACTAGGCGCACAGAAACTTAAGCCTCTATTACTTGAATTCATGTGCGCCTAGTACTGCTTTTTTGTTAATAAGGTTAGTTCAGAGACACAACAAATTACTAGGCGCACAGAAATTCAAGCCTCTATTACTTGAATTCATGTGCGCCTAGTACTGCTTGTTTGTTAATTAGGTTAGGTTAGAGACACAACAAATTACTAGGCGCTCAGAAATTCAAGCCTCTATTACTTGAATTCATGTGCGCCTAGAAATACTTGTTCAAAATTACTAGGCGCACAGAAACTTAAGCCTCTATTACTTGAATTCATGTGCGCCTAGTACTGCTTTTTTGTTAATAAGGTTAGGTCAAAGACACAATAAATTACTAGGCGCACAGAAACTCAAGCCTCTATTACTTGAGTTTATGTGCGCCTAGTACTGCTTGTATGTTAATAAGGTAAGTTCAGAGACACAACAAATTACTAGGCGCACAGAAACTCAAGCCTCTATTACTTGAATTCATGTGCGCCTAGTACTGCTTGTTTGTTAATTAGTTTAGGTTAGAGACACCACAAATTACTAGGCGCGCAGAAACTTAAGCCTCTATTACTTGAATTCATGTGCGCCTAGTACTGCTTGTTTAGATAGGTATGGTTAAAAAAAATATGTTTCGCCTTTAGGGTCAATTTTAACTCGTGTGAGTAGGGCAGAACCAAGAAGAGATTTATTTACCTGAAAAACAGTTTCAGAGTGAGTCATAATAAGGCAGAGTTAAAACTGTCCGGTTGCGTTTGAAAAGGTCAGAGACACGCAACAAATGTTATAGGCGCCCAGAAACTCAAGCTTGTATTACTTGATTTCATGTGCGCCTAGTACTGCTTGTTTATTAATTAGGTTAGTTCAGAGAGACAACAAATTACTAGGCGCACAGAAATTCAAGCCTCTATTACTTGAATTCATGTGCGCCTAGTACTGCTTGTTTGTTAATTAGGTTAGGTTAGAGACACAACAAATTACTAAGCGCTCAGAAATTCAAGCCTCTATTACTTGAATTCATGTGCGCCTAGAAATACTTGTTCAAAATTACTAGGCGCACAGAAACTCAAGCCTCTATTACTTGAATTCATGTGCGCCTAGTACTGATTGTTTGTTAATTAGGTTAGGTCAGAGACACCACAAATTACTAGGCGCACAGAAACTCAAGCCTCTATTACTTGAATTCATGTGCGCCTAGTACTGCTTGTTTGTTAATAAGGTAAGTTCAGAGACACAACAAATTACTAGGCGCACAGAAACTCAAGCCTCTATTACTTGAATTCATGTGCGCCTAGTACTGCTTGTTTAGATAGGTATGGTTAGAAAAAATATGTTTCGCCTTTAGGGTCAATTTTAACTCGTGTGAGTAGGGCGGAACCAAGAAGAGATTTATTTACCTGAAAAACAGTTTCAGAGTGAGTCATATTAGGGCAGAGTTCAAACTGTCTGGTTGCGTTTGAAAAGGTCAGAGACACGCAACAAATGTTATAGGCGCCCAGAAACTCAAGCTTCTATCTATTACTTGAGTTTATGTGCGCCTAGTACTGCTTGTATGTTAATAAGATAAGTTCAGAGACACAACAAACTACTAGGCGCACAGAAACTCAAGCCTCTATTACTTGAATTCATGTGCACCTAGTACTGCTTGTTTGTTAATTAGGTTAGGTTAGAGACACCACAAATTACTAGGCGCGCAGAAACTTAAGCCTCTATTTCTTGAATTCATGTGCGCCTAGAACTACTTGTTCAAAATTACTAGGCGCACAGAAACTTAAGCTTCTATTACTTGAATTCATGTGCGCCTAGTACTGCTTTTTTGTTAATAAGGTTAGTTCAGAGACACAACAAATTACTAGGCGCACAGAAACTCAAGCCTCTATTACTTGATTTCATGTGCGCCTAGTACTGCTTGTTTATTAATTAGGTTAGTTCAGAGAGACAACAAATTACTAGGCGCACAGAAATTCAAGCCTCTATTACTTGAATTCATGTGCGCCTAGTACTGCTTGTTTGTTAATTAGGTTAGGTTAGAGACACAACAAATTACTAGGCGCTCAGAAATTCAAGCCTCTATTACTTGAATTCATGTGCGCCTAGAAATACTTGTTCAAAATTACTAGGCGCACAGAAACTTAAGCCTCTATTACTTGAATTCATGTGCGCCTAGTACTGCTTTTTTGTTAATAAGGTTAGGTCAAAGACACAACAAATTACTAGGCGCACAGAAACTCAAGCCTCTATTACTTGTATTCATGTGCGCCTAGTACTGATTGTTTGTTAATTAGGTTAGGTCAGAGACACGCAACAAATGTTATAGGCGCCCAGAAACTCAAGCTTCTATCTATTACTTGAGTTTATGTGCGCCTAGTACTGCTTGTTTGTTAATTAGTTTAGGTTAGAGACACCACAAATTACTAGGCGCGCAGAAACTTAAGCCTCTATTACTTGAATTCATGTGCGCCTAGTACTGCTTGTATATATAGGTATGGTTAGAAAAAATATGTTTCGCCTTTAGGGTCAATTTTAACTCGTGTGAGTAGGGCGGAACCAAGAACAGATTTATTTACCTGAAAAACAGTTTCAGAGTGAGTCATATTAGGACAGAGTTAAAACTGTCTGTTTGCGTTTGAAAAGGTCAGAGACAAGCAACAAATGTTATAGGCGCCCAGAAACTCAAGCTTGTATCTATTACTTGAGTTTATGTGCGCCTAGTACTGCTTGTATGTTAATTGGGTTAGGTCAAAGACACAACAAATTACTAGGCGCTCAGAAATTCAAGCCTCTATTACTTGAATTCATGTGCGCCTAGAACTACTTGTTCAAAATTACTAGGCGCACAGAAACTCAAGCCTCTATTACTTGAATTCATGTGCGCCTAGTACTGATTGTTTGTTAATTAGGTTAGGTCAGAGACACCACAAATTACTAGGCGCACAGAAACTCAAGCCTCTATTACTTGAATTCATGTGCGCCTAGTACTGCTTGTTTGTTAATAAGGTAAGTTCAGAGACACAACAAATTACTAGGCGCACAGAAACTCAAGCCTCTATTACTTGAATTCATGTGCGCCTAGTACTGCTTGTTTAGATAGGTATGGTTAGAAAAAATATGTTTCGCCTTTAGGGTCAATTTTAACTCGTGTGAGTAGGGCGGAACCAAGAAGAGATTTATTTACCTGAAAAACAGTTTCAGAGTGAGTCATATTAGGGCAGAGTTCAAACTGTCTGGTTGCGTTTGAAAAGGTCAGAGACACGCAACAAATGTTATAGGTGCCCAGAAACTCAAGCTTCTATCTATTACTTGAGTTTATGTGCGCCTAGTACTGCTTGTATGTTAATAAGATAAGTTCAGAGACACAACAAACTACTAGGCGCACAGAAACTCAAGCCTCTATTACTTGAATTCATGTGCACCTAGTACTGCTTGTTTGTTAATTAGGTTAGGTTAGAGACACCACAAATTACTAGGCGCGCAGAAACTTAAGCCTCTATTTCTTGAATTCATGTGCGCCTAGAACTACTTGTTCAAAATTACTAGGCGCACAGAAACTTAAGCCTCTATTACTTGAATTCATGTGCGCCTAGTACTGCTTTTTTGTTAATAAGGTTAGTTCAGAGACACAACAAATTACTAGGCGCACAGAAACTCAAGCCTCTATTACTTGATTTCATGTGCGCCTAGTACTGCTTGTTTATTAATTAGGTTAGTTCAGAGAGACAACAAATTACTAGGCGCACAGAAATTCAAGCCTCTATTACTTGAATTCATGTGCGCCTAGTACTGCTTGTTTGTTAATTAGGTTAGGTTAGAGACACAACAAATTACTAGGCGCTCAGAAATTCAAGCCTCTATTACTTGAATTCATGTGCGCCTAGAAATACTTGTTCAAAATTACTAGGCGCACAGAAACTTAAGCCTCTATTACTTGAATTCATGTGCGCCTAGTACTGCTTTTTTGTTAATAAGGTTAGGTCAAAGACACAATAAATTACTAGGCGCACAGAAACTCAAGCCTCTATTACTTGAGTTTATGTGCGCCTAGTACTGCTTGTATGTTAATAAGGTAAGTTCAGAGACACAACAAATTACTAGGCGCACAGAAACTCAAGCCTCTATTACTTGAATTCATGTGCGCCTAGTACTGCTTGTTTGTTAATTAGTTTAGGTTAGAGACACCACAAATTACTAGGCGCGCAGAAACTTAAGCCTCTATTACTTGAATTCATGTGCGCCTAGTACTGCTTGTTTAGATAGGTATGGTTAAAAAAAATATGTTTCGCCTTTAGGGTCAATTTTAACTCGTGTGAGTAGGGCAGAACCAAGAAGAGATTTATTTACCTGAAAAACAGTTTCAGAGTGAGTCATAATAAGGCAGAGTTAAAACTGTCCGGTTGCGTTTGAAAAGGTCAGAGACACGCAACAAATGTTATAGGCGCCCAGAAACTCAAGCTTGTATTACTTGATTTCATGTGCGCCTAGTACTGCTTGTTTATTAATTAGGTTAGTTCAGAGAGACAACAAATTACTAGGCGCACAGAAATTCAAGCCTCTATTACTTGAATTCATGTGCGCCTAGTACTGCTTGTTTGTTAATTAGGTTAGGTTAGAGACACAACAAATTACTAGGCGCTCAGAAATTCAAGCCTCTATTACTTGAATTCATGTGCGCCTAGAAATACTTGTTCAAAATTACTAGGCGCACAGAAACTTAAGCCTCTATTACTTGAATTCATGTGCGCCTAGTACTGCTTTTTTGTTAATAAGGTTAGGTCAAAGACACAACAAATTACTAGGCGCACAGAAACTCAAGCCTCTATTACTTGTATTCATGTGCGCCTAGTACTGATTGTTTGTTAATTAGGTTAGGTCAGAGACACCACAAATTACTAGGCGCACAGAAACTCAAGCCTCTATTACTTGAATTCATGTGCGCCTAGTACTGCTTGTTTGTTCATTAGGTTAGGTTAGAGACACCACAAATTACTAGCCGCGCAGAAACTTAAGCCTCTATTACTTGAATTCATGTGCGCCTAGTACTGCTTGTTTAGATAGGTATGGTTAGAAAAAATATGTTTCGCCTTTAGGGTCAATTTTAACTCGTGTGAGTAGGGCGGAACCAAGAAGAGATTTATTTACCTGAAAAACAGTTTCAGAGTGAGTCATATTAGGACAGAGTTAAAACTGTCTGGTTGCGTTTGAAAAGGTCAGAGACACGCAACAAATGTTATAGGCGCCCAGAAACTCAAGCTTCTATCTATTACTTGAGTTTATGTGCGCCTAGTACTGCTTGTTTGTTAATTAGTTTAGGTTAGAGACACCACAAATTACTAGGCGCGCAGAAACTTAAGCCTCTATTACTTGAATTCATGTGCGCCTAGTACTGCTTGTATATATAGGTATGGTTAGAAAAAATATGTTTCGCCTTTAGGGTCAATTTTAACTCGTGTGAGTAGGGCGGAACCAAGAACAGATTTATTTACCTGAAAAACAGTTTCAGAGTGAGTCATATTAGGACAGAGTTAAAACTGTCTGTTTGCGTTTGAAAAGGTCAGAGACAAGCAACAAATGTTATAGGCGCCCAGAAACTCAAGCTTGTATCTATTACTTGAGTTTATGTGCGCCTAGTACTGCTTGTATGTTAATTGGGTTAGGTCAAAGACACAACAAATTACTAGGCGCTCAGAAATTCAAGCCTCTATTACTTGAATTCATGTGCGCCTAGTACTGATTGTTTGTTAATTAGGTTAGGTCAGAGACACCACAAATTACTAGGCGCACAGAAACTCAAGCCTCTATTACTTGAATTCATGTGCGCCTAGTACTGCTTGTTTGTTAATTAGGTTAGGTTAGAGACACCACAAATTACTAGGCGCGCAGAAACTTAAGCCTCTATTTCTTGAATTCATGTGCGCCTAGAACTACTTGTTCAAAATTACTAGGCGCACAGAAACTTAAGCCTCTATTACTTGAATTCATGTGCGCCTAGTACTGCTTTTTTGTTAATAAGGTTAGTTCAGAGACACAACAAATTACTAGGCGCACAGAAACTCAAGCCTCTATTACTTGATTTCATGTGCGCCTAGTACTGCTTGTTTATTAATTAGGTTAGTTCAGAGAGACAACAAATTACTAGGCGCACAGAAACTCAAGCCTCTATTACTTGAATTCATGTGCACCTAGTACTGCTTGTTTGGTAATTAGGTTAGGTTAGAGACACCACAAATTACTAGGCGCGCAGAAACTTAAGCCTCTATTTCTTGAATTCATGTGCGCCTAGAACTACTTGTTCAAAATTACTAGGCGCACAGAAACTTAAGCCTCTATTACTTGAATTCATGTGCGCCTAGTACTGCTTTTTTGTTAATAAGGTTAGTTCAGAGACACAACAAATTACTAGGCGCACAGAAACTCAAGCCTCTATTACTTGATTTCATGTGCGCCTAGTACTGCTTGTTTATTAATTAGGTTAGTTCAGAGAGACAACAAATTACTAGGCGCACAGAAATTCAAGCCTCTATTACTTGAATTCATGTGCGCCTAGTACTGCTTGTTTGTTAATTAGGTTAGGTTAGAGACACAACAAATTACTAGGCGCTCAGAAATTCAAGCCTCTATTACTTGAATTCATGTGCGCCTAGAAATACTTGTTCAAAATTACTAGGCGCACAGAAACTTAAGCCTCTATTACTTGAATTCATGTGCGCCTAGTACTGCTTTTTTGTTAATAAGGTTAGGTCAAAGACACAATAAATTACTAGGCGCACAGAAACTCAAGCCTCTATTACTTGAGTTTATGTGCGCCTAGTACTGCTTGTATGTTAATAAGGTAAGTTCAGAGACACAACAAATTACTAGGCGCACAGAAACTCAAGCCTCTATTACTTGAATTCATGTGCGCCTAGTACTGCTTGTTTGTTAATTAGTTTAGGTTAGAGACACCACAAATTACTAGGCGCGCAGAAACTTAAGCCTCTATTACTTGAATTCATGTGCGCCTAGTACTGCTTGTTTAGATAGGTATGGTTAAAAAAAATATGTTTCGCCTTTAGGGTCAATTTTAACTCGTGTGAGTAGGGCAGAACCAAGAAGAGATTTATTTACCTGAAAAACAGTTTCAGAGTGAGTCATAATAAGGCAGAGTTAAAACTGTCCGGTTGCGTTTGAAAAGGTCAGAGACACGCAACAAATGTTATAGGCGCCCAGAAACTCAAGCTTGTATTACTTGATTTCATGTGCGCCTAGTACTGCTTGTTTATTAATTAGGTTAGTTCAGAGAGACAACAAATTACTAGGCGCACAGAAATTCAAGCCTCTATTACTTGAATTCATGTGCGCCTAGTACTGCTTGTTTGTTAATTAGGTTAGGTTAGAGACACAACAAATTACTAAGCGCTCAGAAATTCAAGCCTCTATTACTTGAATTCATGTGCGCCTAGAAATACTTGTTCAAAATTACTAGGCGCACAGAAACTCAAGCCTCTATTACTTGAATTCATGTGCGCCTAGTACTGATTGTTTGTTAATTAGGTTAGGTCAGAGACACCACAAATTACTAGGCGCACAGAAACTCAAGCCTCTATTACTTGAATTCATGTGCGCCTAGTACTGCTTGTTTGTTAATAAGGTAAGTTCAGAGACACAACAAATTACTAGGCGCACAGAAACTCAAGCCTCTATTACTTGAATTCATGTGCGCCTAGTACTGCTTGTTTAGATAGGTATGGTTAGAAAAAATATGTTTCGCCTTTAGGGTCAATTTTAACTCGTGTGAGTAGGGCGGAACCAAGAAGAGATTTATTTACCTGAAAAACAGTTTCAGAGTGAGTCATATTAGGGCAGAGTTCAAACTGTCTGGTTGCGTTTGAAAAGGTCAGAGACACGCAACAAATGTTATAGGCGCCCAGAAACTCAAGCTTCTATCTATTACTTGAGTTTATGTGCGCCTAGTACTGCTTGTATGTTAATAAGATAAGTTCAGAGACACAACAAACTACTAGGCGCACAGAAACTCAAGCCTCTATTACTTGAATTCATGTGCACCTAGTACTGCTTGTTTGTTATTAGGTTAGGTTAGAGACACCACAAATTACTAGGCGCGCAGAAACTTAAGCCTCTATTTCTTGAATTCATGTGCGCCTAGAACTACTTGTTCAAAATTACTAGGCGCACAGAAACTTAAGCTTCTATTACTTGAATTCATGTGCGCCTAGTACTGCTTTTTTGTTAATAAGGTTAGTTCAGAGACACAACAAATTACTAGGCGCACAGAAACTCAAGCCTCTATTACTTGATTTCATGTGCGCCTAGTACTGCTTGTTTATTAATTAGGTTAGTTCAGAGAGACAACAAATTACTAGGCGCACAGAAATTCAAGCCTCTATTACTTGAATTCATGTGCGCCTAGTACTGCTTGTTTGTTAATTAGGTTAGGTTAGAGACACAACAAATTACTAGGCGCTCAGAAATTCAAGCCTCTATTACTTGAATTCATGTGCGCCTAGAAATACTTGTTCAAAATTACTAGGCGCACAGAAACTTAAGCCTCTATTACTTGAATTCATGTGCGCCTAGTACTGCTTTTTTGTTAATAAGGTTAGGTCAAAGACACAACAAATTACTAGGCGCACAGAAACTCAAGCCTCTATTACTTGTATTCATGTGCGCCTAGTACTGATTGTTTGTTAATTAGGTTAGGTCAGAGACACGCAACAAATGTTATAGGCGCCCAGAAACTCAAGCTTCTATCTATTACTTGAGTTTATGTGCGCCTAGTGCTGCTTGTTTGTTAATTAGTTTAGGTTAGAGACACCACAAATTACTAGGCGCGCAGAAACTTAAGCCTCTATTACTTGAATTCATGTGCGCCTAGTACTGCTTGTATATATAGGTATGGTTAGAAAAAATATGTTTCGCCTTTAGGGTCAATTTTAACTCGTGTGAGTAGGGCGGAACCAAGAACAGATTTATTTACCTGAAAAACAGTTTCAGAGTGAGTCATATTAGGACAGAGTTAAAACTGTCTGTTTGCGTTTGAAAAGGTCAGAGACAAGCAACAAATGTTATAGGCGCCCAGAAACTCAAGCTTGTATCTATTACTTGAGTTTATGTGCGCCTAGTACTGCTTGTATGTTAATTGGGTTAGGTCAAAGACACAACAAATTACTAGGCGCTCAGAAATTCAAGCCTCTATTACTTGAATTCATGTGCGCCTAGAACTACTTGTTCAAAATTACTAGGCGCACAGAAACTCAAGCCTCTATTACTTGAATTCATGTGCGCCTAGTACTGATTGTTTGTTAATTAGGTTAGGTCAGAGACACCACAAATTACTAGGCGCACAGAAACTCAAGCCTCTATTACTTGAATTCATGTGCGCCTAGTACTGCTTGTTTGTTAATAAGGTAAGTTCAGAGACACAACAAATTACTAGGCGCACAGAAACTCAAGCCTCTATTACTTGAATTCATGTGCGCCTAGTACTGCTTGTTTAGATAGGTATGGTTAGAAAAAATATGTTTCGCCTTTAGGGTCAATTTTAACTCGTGTGAGTAGGGCGGAACCAAGAAGAGATTTATTTACCTGAAAAACAGTTTCAGAGTGAGTCATATTAGGGCAGAGTTCAAACTGTCTGGTTGCGTTTGAAAAGGTCAGAGACACGCAACAAATGTTATAGGTGCCCAGAAACTCAAGCTTCTATCTATTACTTGAGTTTATGTGCGCCTAGTACTGCTTGTATGTTAATAAGATAAGTTCAGAGACACAACAAACTACTAGGCGCACAGAAACTCAAGCCTCTATTACTTGAATTCATGTGCACCTAGTACTGCTTGTTTGTTAATTAGGTTAGGTTAGAGACACCACAAATTACTAGGCGCGCAGAAACTTAAGCCTCTATTTCTTGAATTCATGTGCGCCTAGAACTACTTGTTCAAAATTACTAGGCGCACAGAAACTTAAGCCTCTATTACTTGAATTCATGTGCGCCTAGTACTGCTTTTTTGTTAATAAGGTTAGTTCAGAGACACAACAAATTACTAGGCGCACAGAAACTCAAGCCTCTATTACTTGATTTCATGTGCGCCTAGTACTGCTTGTTTATTAATTAGGTTAGTTCAGAGAGACAACAAATTACTAGGCGCACAGAAATTCAAGCCTCTATTACTTGAATTCATGTGCGCCTAGTACTGCTTGTTTGTTAATTAGGTTAGGTTAGAGACACAACAAATTACTAGGCGCTCAGAAATTCAAGCCTCTATTACTTGAATTCATGTGCGCCTAGAAATACTTGTTCAAAATTACTAGGCGCACAGAAACTTAAGCCTCTATTACTTGAATTCATGTGCGCCTAGTACTGCTTTTTTGTTAATAAGGTTAGGTCAAAGACACAATAAATTACTAGGCGCACAGAAACTCAAGCCTCTATTACTTGAGTTTATGTGCGCCTAGTACTGCTTGTATGTTAATAAGGTAAGTTCAGAGACACAACAAATTACTAGGCGCACAGAAACTCAAGCCTCTATTACTTGAATTCATGTGCGCCTAGTACTGCTTGTTTGTTAATTAGTTTAGGTTAGAGACACCACAAATTACTAGGCGCGCAGAAACTTTAGCCTCTATTACTTGAATTCATGTGCGCCTAGTACTGCTTGTTTAGATAGGTATGGTTAAAAAAAATATGTTTCGCCTTTAGGGTCAATTTTAACTCGTGTGAGTAGGGCAGAACCAAGAAGAGATTTATTTACCTGAAAAACAGTTTCAGAGTGAGTCATAATAAGGCAGAGTTAAAACTGTCCGGTTGCGTTTGAAAAGGTCAGAGACACGCAACAAATGTTATAGGCGCCCAGAAACTCAAGCTTGTATTACTTGATTTCATGTGCGCCTAGTACTGCTTGTTTATTAATTAGGTTAGTTCAGAGAGACAACAAATTACTAGGCGCACAGAAATTCAAGCCTCTATTACTTGAATTCATGTGCGCCTAGTACTGCTTGTTTGTTAATTAGGTTAGGTTAGAGACACAACAAATTACTAGGCGCTCAGAAATTCAAGCCTCTATTACTTGAATTCATGTGCGCCTAGAAATACTTGTTCAAAATTACTAGGCGCACAGAAACTTAAGCCTCTATTACTTGAATTCATGTGCGCCTAGTACTGCTTTTTTGTTAATAAGGTTAGGTCAAAGACACAACAAATTACTAGGCGCACAGAAACTCAAGCCTCTATTACTTGTATTCATGTGCGCCTAGTACTGATTGTTTGTTAATTAGGTTAGGTCAGAGACACCACAAATTACTAGGCGCACAGAAACTCAAGCCTCTATTACTTGAATTCATGTGCGCCTAGTACTGCTTGTTTGTTCATTAGGTTAGGTTAGAGACACCACAAATTACTAGCCGCGCAGAAACTTAAGCCTCTATTACTTGAATTCATGTGCGCCTAGTACTGCTTGTTTAGATAGGTATGGTTAGAAAAAATATGTTTCGCCTTTAGGGTCAATTTTAACTCGTGTGAGTAGGGCGGAACCAAGAAGAGATTTATTTACCTGAAAAACAGTTTCAGAGTGAGTCATATTAGGACAGAGTTAAAACTGTCTGGTTGCGTTTGAAAAGGTCAGAGACACGCAACAAATGTTATAGGCGCCCAGAAACTCAAGCTTCTATCTATTACTTGAGTTTATGTGCGCCTAGTACTGCTTGTTTGTTAATTAGTTTAGGTTAGAGACACCACAAATTACTAGGCGCGCAGAAACTTAAGCCTCTATTACTTGAATTCATGTGCGCCTAGTACTGCTTGTATATATAGGTATGGTTAGAAAAAATATGTTTCGCCTTTAGGGTCAATTTTAACTCGTGTGAGTAGGGCGGAACCAAGAACAGATTTATTTACCTGAAAAACAGTTTCAGAGTGAGTCATATTAGGACAGAGTTAAAACTGTCTGTTTGCGTTTGAAAAGGTCAGAGACAAGCAACAAATGTTATAGGCGCCCAGAAACTCAAGCTTGTATCTATTACTTGAGTTTATGTGCGCCTAGTACTGCTTGTATGTTAATTGGGTTAGGTCAAAGACACAACAAATTACTAGGCGCTCAGAAATTCAAGCCTCTATTACTTGAATTCATGTGCGCCTAGTACTGATTGTTTGTTAATTAGGTTAGGTCAGAGACACCACAAATTACTAGGCGCACAGAAACTCAAGCCTCTATTACTTGAATTCATGTGCGCCTAGTACTGCTTGTTTGTTAATTAGGTTAGGTTAGAGACACCACAAATTACTAGGCGCGCAGAAACTTAAGCCTCTATTTCTTGAATTCATGTGCGCCTAGAACTACTTGTTCAAAATTACTAGGCGCACAGAAACTTAAGCCTCTATTACTTGAATTCATGTGCGCCTAGTACTGCTTTTTTGTTAATAAGGTTAGTTCAGAGACACAACAAATTACTAGGCGCACAGAAACTCAAGCCTCTATTACTTGATTTCATGTGCGCCTAGTACTGCTTGTTTATTAATTAGGTTAGTTCAGAGAGACAACAAATTACTAGGCGCACAGAAACTCAAGCCTCTATTACTTGAATTCATGTGCACCTAGTACTGCTTGTTTGGTAATTAGGTTAGGTTAGAGACACCACAAATTACTAGGCGCGCAGAAACTTAAGCCTCTATTTCTTGAATTCATGTGCGCCTAGAACTACTTGTTCAAAATTACTAGGCGCACAGAAACTTAAGCCTCTATTACTTGAATTCATGTGCGCCTAGTACTGCTTTTTTGTTAATAAGGTTAGTTCAGAGACACAACAAATTACTAGGCGCACAGAAACTCAAGCCTCTATTACTTGATTTCATGTGCGCCTAGTACTGCTTGTTTATTAATTAGGTTAGTTCAGAGAGACAACAAATTACTAGGCGCACAGAAATTCAAGCCTCTATTACTTGAATTCATGTGCGCCTAGTACTGCTTGTTTGTTAATTAGGTTAGGTTAGAGACACAACAAATTACTAGGCGCTCAGAAATTCAAGCCTCTATTACTTGAATTCATGTGCGCCTAGAAATACTTGTTCAAAATTACTAGGCGCACAGAAACTTAAGCCTCTATTACTTGAATTCATGTGCGCCTAGTACTGCTTTTTTGTTAATAAGGTTAGGTCAAAGACACAATAAATTACTAGGCGCACAGAAACTCAAGCCTCTATTACTTGAGTTTATGTGCGCCTAGTACTGCTTGTATGTTAATAAGGTAAGTTCAGAGACACAACAAATTACTAGGCGCACAGAAACTCAAGCCTCTATTACTTGAATTCATGTGCGCCTAGTACTGCTTGTTTGTTAATTAGTTTAGGTTAGAGACACCACAAATTACTAGGCGCGCAGAAACTTAAGCCTCTATTACTTGAATTCATGTGCGCCTAGTACTGCTTGTTTAGATAGGTATGGTTAAAAAAAATATGTTTCGCCTTTAGGGTCAATTTTAACTCGTGTGAGTAGGGCAGAACCAAGAAGAGATTTATTTACCTGAAAAACAGTTTCAGAGTGAGTCATAATAAGGCAGAGTTAAAACTGTCCGGTTGCGTTTGAAAAGGTCAGAGACACGCAACAAATGTTATAGGCGCCCAGAAACTCAAGCTTGTATTACTTGATTTCATGTGCGCCTAGTACTGCTTGTTTATTAATTAGGTTAGTTCAGAGAGACAACAAATTACTAGGCGCACAGAAATTCAAGCCTCTATTACTTGAATTCATGTGCGCCTAGTACTGCTTGTTTGTTAATTAGGTTAGGTTAGAGACACAACAAATTACTAAGCGCTCAGAAATTCAAGCCTCTATTACTTGAATTCATGTGCGCCTAGAAATACTTGTTCAAAATTACTAGGCGCACAGAAACTCAAGCCTCTATTACTTGAATTCATGTGCGCCTAGTACTGATTGTTTGTTAATTAGGTTAGGTCAGAGACACCACAAATTACTAGGCGCACAGAAACTCAAGCCTCTATTACTTGAATTCATGTGCGCCTAGTACTGCTTGTTTGTTAATAAGGTAAGTTCAGAGACACAACAAATTACTAGGCGCACAGAAACTCAAGCCTCTATTACTTGAATTCATGTGCGCCTAGTACTGCTTGTTTAGATAGGTATGGTTAGAAAAAATATGTTTCGCCTTTAGGGTCAATTTTAACTCGTGTGAGTAGGGCGGAACCAAGAAGAGATTTATTTACCTGAAAAACAGTTTCAGAGTGAGTCATATTAGGGCAGAGTTCAAACTGTCTGGTTGCGTTTGAAAAGGTCAGAGACACGCAACAAATGTTATAGGCGCCCAGAAACTCAAGCTTCTATCTATTACTTGAGTTTATGTGCGCCTAGTACTGCTTGTATGTTAATAAGATAAGTTCAGAGACACAACAAACTACTAGGCGCACAGAAACTCAAGCCTCTATTACTTGAATTCATGTGCACCTAGTACTGCTTGTTTGTTAATTAGGTTAGGTTAGAGACACCACAAATTACTAGGCGCGCAGAAACTTAAGCCTCTATTTCTTGAATTCATGTGCGCCTAGAACTACTTGTTCAAAATTACTAGGCGCACAGAAACTTAAGCTTCTATTACTTGAATTCATGTGCGCCTAGTACTGCTTTTTTGTTAATAAGGTTAGTTCAGAGACACAACAAATTACTAGGCGCACAGAAACTCAAGCCTCTATTACTTGATTTCATGTGCGCCTAGTACTGCTTGTTTATTAATTAGGTTAGTTCAGAGAGACAACAAATTACTAGGCGCACAGAAATTCAAGCCTCTATTACTTGAATTCATGTGCGCCTAGTACTGCTTGTTTGTTAATTAGGTTAGGTTAGAGACACAACAAATTACTAGGCGCTCAGAAATTCAAGCCTCTATTACTTGAATTCATGTGCGCCTAGAAATACTTGTTCAAAATTACTAGGCGCACAGAAACTTAAGCCTCTATTACTTGAATTCATGTGCGCCTAGTACTGCTTTTTTGTTAATAAGGTTAGGTCAAAGACACAACAAATTACTAGGCGCACAGAAACTCAAGCCTCTATTACTTGTATTCATGTGCGCCTAGTACTGATTGTTTGTTAATTAGGTTAGGTCAGAGACACGCAACAAATGTTATAGGCGCCCAGAAACTCAAGCTTCTATCTATTACTTGAGTTTATGTGCGCCTAGTACTGCTTGTTTGTTAATTAGTTTAGGTTAGAGACACCACAAATTACTAGGCGCGCAGAAACTTAAGCCTCTATTACTTGAATTCATGTGCGCCTAGTACTGCTTGTATATATAGGTATGGTTAGAAAAAATATGTTTCGCCTTTAGGGTCAATTTTAACTCGTGTGAGTAGGGCGGAACCAAGAACAGATTTATTTACCTGAAAAACAGTTTCAGAGTGAGTCATATTAGGACAGAGTTAAAACTGTCTGTTTGCGTTTGAAAAGGTCAGAGACAAGCAACAAATGTTATAGGCGCCCAGAAACTCAAGCTTGTATCTATTACTTGAGTTTATGTGCGCCTAGTACTGCTTGTATGTTAATTGGGTTAGGTCAAAGACACAACAAATTACTAGGCGCACAGAAATTCAAGCCTCTATTACTTGAATTCATGTGCGCCTAGAACTACTTGTTCAAAATTACTAGGCGCACAGAAACTCAAGCCTCTATTACTTGAATTCATGTGCGCCTAGTACTGATTGTTTGTTAATTAGGTTAGGTCAGAGACACCACAAATTACTAGGCGCACAGAAACTCAAGCCTCTATTACTTGAATTCATGTGCGCCTAGTACTGCTTGTTTGTTAATAAGGTAAGTTCAGAGACACAACAAATTACTAGGCGCACAGAAACTCAAGCCTCTATTACTTGAATTCATGTGCGCCTAGTACTGCTTGTTTAGATAGGTATGGTTAGAAAAAATATGTTTCGCCTTTAGGGTCAATTTTAACTCGTGTGAGTAGGGCGGAACCAAGAAGAGATTTATTTACCTGAAAAACAGTTTCAGAGTGAGTCATATTAGGGCAGAGTTCAAACTGTCTGGTTGCGTTTGAAAAGGTCAGAGACACGCAACAAATGTTATAGGCGCCCAGAAACTCAAGCTTCTATCTATTACTTGAGTTTATGTGCGCCTAGTACTGCTTGTATGTTAATAAGATAAGTTCAGAGACACAACAAACTACTAGGCGCACAGAAACTCAAGCCTCTATTACTTGAATTCATGTGCTCCTAGTACTGCTTGTTTGTTAATTAGGTTAGGTTAGAGACACCACAAATTACTAGGCGCGCAGAAACTTAAGCCTCTATTTCTTGAATTCATGTGCGCCTAGAACTACTTGTTCAAAATTACTAGGCGCACAGAAACTTAAGCCTCTATTACTTGAATTCATGTGCGCCTAGTACTGCTTTTTTGTTAATAAGGTTAGTTCAGAGACACAACAAATTACTAGGCGCACAGAAACTCAAGCCTCTATTACTTGATTTCATGTGCGCCTAGTACTGCTTGTTTATTAATTAGGTTAGTTCAGAGAGACAACAAATTACTAGGCGCACAGAAATTCAAGCCTCTATTACTTGAATTCATGTGCGCCTAGTACTGCTTGTTTGTTAATTAGGTTAGGTTAGAGACACAACAAATTACTAGTCGCTCAGAAATTCAAGCCTCTATTACTTGAATTCATGTGCGCCTAGAAATACTTGTTCAAAATTACTAGGCGCACAGAAACTTAAGCCTCTATTACTTGAATTCATGTGCGCCTAGTACTGCTTTTTTGTTAATAAGGTTAGGTCAAAGACACAATAAATTACTAGGCGCACAGAAACTCAAGCCTCTATTACTTGAGTTTATGTGCGCCTAGTACTGCTTGTATGTTAATAAGGTAAGTTCAGAGACACAACAAATTACTAGGCGCACAGAAACTCAAGCCTCTATTACTTGAATTCATGTGCGCCTAGTACTGCTTGTTTGTTAATTAGTTTAGGTTAGAGACACCACAAATTACTAGGCGCGCAGAAACTTAAGCCTCTATTACTTGAATTCATGTGCGCCTAGTACTGCTTGTTTAGATAGGTATGGTTAAAAAAAATATGTTTCGCCTTTAGGGTCAATTTTAACTCGTGTGAGTAGGGCAGAACCAAGAAGAGATTTATTTACCTGAAAAACAGTTTCAGAGTGAGTCATAATAAGGCAGAGTTAAAACTGTCCGGTTGCGCTTGAAAAGGTCAGAGACACGCAACAAATGTTATAGGCGCCCAGAAACTCAAGCTTGTATTACTTGATTTCATGTGCGCCTAGTACTGCTTGTTTATTAATTAGGTTAGTTCAGAGAGACAACAAATTACTAGGCGCACAGAAATTCAAGCCTCTATTACTTGAATTCATGTGCGCCTAGTACTGCTTGTTTGTTAATTAGGTTAGGTTAGAGACACAACAAATTACTAGGCGCTCAGAAATTCAAGCCTCTATTACTTGAATTCATGTGCGCCTAGAAATACTTGTTCAAAATTACTAGGCGCACAGAAACTTAAGCCTCTATTACTTGAATTCATGTGCGCCTAGTACTGCTTTTTTGTTAATAAGGTTAGGTCAAAGACACAACAAATTACTAGGCGCACAGAAACTCAAGCCTCTATTACTTGTATTCATGTGCGCCTAGTACTGATTGTTTGTTAATTAGGTTAGGTCAGAGACACCACAAATTACTAGGCGCACGGAAACTCAAGCCTCTATTACTTGAATTCATGTGCGCCTAGTACTGCTTGTTTGTTCATTAGGTTAGGTTAGAGACACCACAAATTACTAGCCGCGCAGAAACTTAAGCCTCTATTACTTGAATTCATGTGCGCCTAGTACTGCTTGTTTAGATAGGTATGGTTAGAAAAAATATGTTTCGCCTTTAGGGTCAATTTTAACTCGTGTGAGTAGGGCGGAACCAAGAAGAGATTTATTTACCTGAAAAACAGTTTCAGAGTGAGTCATATTAGGACAGAGTTAAAACTGTCTGGTTGCGTTTGAAAAGGTCAGAGACAAGCAACAAATGTTATAGGCGCCCAGAAACTCAAGCTTGTATCTATTACTTGAGTTTATGTGCGCCTAGTACTGCTTGTATGTTAATTGGGTTAGGTCAAAGACACAACAAATTACTAGGCGCTCAGAAATTCAAGCCTCTATTACTTGAATTCATGTGCACCTAGTACTGATTGTTTGTTAATTAGGTTAGGTCAGAGACACCACAAATTACTAGGCGCACAGAAACTCAAGCCTCTATTACTTGAATTCATGTGCGCCTAGTACTGCTTGTTTGTTAATAAGGTAAGTTCAGAGACACAACAAATTACTAGGCGCACAGAAACTCAAGCCTCTATTACTTGAATTCATGTGCGCCTAGTACTGCTTGTTTAGATAGGTATGGTTAGAAAAAATATGTTTCGCCTTTAGGGTCAATTTTAACTCGTGTGAGTAGGGCGGAACCAAGAAGAGATTTATTTACCTGAAAAACAGTTTCAGAGTGAGTCATATTAGGGCAGAGTTCAAACTGTCTGGTTGCGTTTGAAAAGGTCAGAGACACGCAACAAATGTTATAGGCGCCCAGAAACTCAAGCTTCTATCTATTACTTGAGTTTATGTGCGCCTAGTACTGCTTGTATGTTAATAAGATAAGTTCAGAGACACAACAAACTACTAGGCGCACAGAAACTCAAGCCTCTATTACTTGAATTCATGTGCACCTAGTACTGCTTGTTTGGTAATTAGGTTAGGTTAGAGACACCACAAATTACTAGGCGCGCAGAAACTTAAGCCTCTATTTCTTGAATTCATGTGCGCCTAGAACTACTTGTTCAAAATTACTAGGCGCACAGAAACTTAAGCCTCTATTACTTGAATTCATGTGCGCCTAGTACTGCTTTTTTGTTAATAAGGTTAGTTCAGAGACACAACAAATTACTAGGCGCACAGAAACTCAAGCCTCTATTACTTGATTTCATGTGCGCCTAGTACTGCTTGTTTATTAATTAGGTTAGTTCAGAGAGACAACAAATTACTAGGCGCACAGAAATTCAAGCCTCTATTACTTGAATTCATGTGCGCCTAGTACTGCTTGTTTGTTAATTAGGTTAGGTTAGAGACACAACAAATTACTAGGCGCTCAGAAATTCAAGCCTCTATTACTTGAATTCATGTGCGCCTAGAAATACTTGTTCAAAATTACTAGGCGCACAGAAACTTAAGCCTCTATTACTTGAATTCATGTGCGCCTAGTACTGCTTTTTTGTTAATAAGGTAAGGTCAAAGACACAATAAATTACTAGGCGCACAGAAACTCAAGCCTCTATTACTTGAGTTTATGTGCGCCTAGTACTGCTTGTATGTTAATAAGGTAAGTTCAGAGACACAACAAATTACTAGGCGCACAGAAACTCAAGCCTCTATTACTTGAATTCATGTGCGCCTAGTACTGCTTGTTTGTTAATTAGTTTAGGTTAGAGACACCACAAATTACTAGGCGCGCAGAAACTTAAGCCTCTATTACTTGAATTCATGTGCGCCTAGTACTGCTTGTTTAGATAGGTATGGTTAAAAAAAATATGTTTCGCCTTTAGGGTCAATTTTAACTCGTGTGAGTAGGGCAGAACCAAGAAGAGATTTATTTACCTGAAAAACAGTTTCAGAGTGAGTCATAATAAGGCAGAGTTAAAACTGTCCGGTTGCGTTTGAAAAGGTCAGAGACACGCAACAAATGTTATAGGCGCCCAGAAACTCAAGCTTGTATTACTTGATTTCATGTGCGCCTAGTACTGCTTGTTTATTAATTAGGTTAGTTCAGAGAGACAACAAATTACTAGGCGCACAGAAATTCAAGCCTCTATTACTTGAATTCATGTGCGCCTAGTACTGCTTGTTTGTTAATTAGGTTAGGTTAGAGACACAACAAATTACTAAGCGCTCAGAAATTCAAGCCTCTATTACTTGAATTCATGTGCGCCTAGAAATACTTGTTCAAAATTACTAGGCGCACAGAAACTCAAGCCTCTATTACTTGAATTCATGTGCGCCTAGTACTGATTGTTTGTTAATTAGGTTAGGTCAGAGACACCACAAATTACTAGGCGCACAGAAACTCAAGCCTCTATTACTTGAATTCATGTGCGCCTAGTACTGCTTGTTTGTTAATAAGGTAAGTTCAGAGACACAACAAATTACTAGGCGCACAGAAACTCAAGCCTCTATTACTTGAATTCATGTGCGCCTAGTACTGCTTGTTTAGATAGGTATGGTTAGAAAAAATATGTTTCGCCTTTAGGGTCAATTTTAACTCGTGTGAGTAGGGCGGAACCAAGAAGAGATTTATTTACCTGAAAAACAGTTTCAGAGTGAGTCATATTAGGGCAGAGTTCAAACTGTCTGGTTGCGTTTGAAAAGGTCAGAGACACGCAACAAATGTTATAGGCGCCCAGAAACTCAAGCTTCTATCTATTACTTGAGTTTATGTGCGCCTAGTACTGCTTGTATGTTAATAAGATAAGTTCAGAGACACAACAAACTACTAGGCGCACAGAAACTCAAGCCTCTATTACTTGAATTCATGTGCACCTAGTACTGCTTGTTTGTTAATTAGGTTAGGTTAGAGACACCACAAATTACTAGGCGCGCAGAAACTTAAGCCTCTATTTCTTGAATTCATGTGCGCCTAGAACTACTTGTTCAAAATTACTAGGCGCACAGAAACTTAAGCCTCTATTACTTGAATTCATGTGCGCCTAGTACTGCTTTTTTGTTAATAAGGTTAGTTCAGAGACACAACAAATTACTAGGCGCACAGAAACTCAAGCCTCTATTACTTGATTTCATGTGCGCCTAGTACTGCTTGTTTATTAATTAGGTTAGTTCAGAGAGACAACAAATTACTAGGCGCACAGAAATTCAAGCCTCTATTACTTGAATTCATGTGCGCCTAGTACTGCTTGTTTGTTAATTAGGTTAGGTTAGAGACACAACAAATTACTAGGCGCTCAGAAATTCAAGCCTCTATTACTTGAATTCATGTGCGCCTAGAAATACATGTTCAAAATTACTAGGCGCACAGAAACTTAAGCCTCTATTACTTGAATTCATGTGCGCCTAGTACTGCTTTTTTGTTAATAAGGTTAGGTCAAAGACACATTAAATTACTAGGCGCACAGAAACTCAAGCCTCTATTACTTGAGTTTATGTGCGCCTAGTACTGCTTGTATGTTAATAAGGTAAGTTCAGAGACACAACAAATAACTAGGCGCACAGAAACTCAAGCCTCTATTACTTGAATTCATGTGCGCCTAGTACTGCTTGTTTGTTAATTAGTTTAGGTTAGAGACACCACAAATTACTAGGCGCGCAGAAACTTAAGCCTCTATTACTTGAATTCATGTGCGCCTAGTACTGCTTGTTTAGATAGGTATGGTTAAAAAAAATATGTTTCGCCTTTAGGGTCAATTTTAACTCGTGTGAGTAGGGCAGAACCAAGAAGAGATTTATTTACCTGAAAAACAGTTTCAGAGTGAGTCATAATAAGGCAGAGTTAAAACTGTCCGGTTGCGTTTGAAAAGGTCAGAGACACGCAACAAATGTTATAGGCGCCCAGAAACTCAAGCTTGTATTACTTGATTTCATGTGCGCCTAGTACTGCTTGTTTATTAATTAGGTTAGTTCAGAGAGACAACAAATTACTAGGCGCACAGAAATTCAAGCCTCTATTACTTGAATTCATGTGCGCCTAGTACTGCTTGTTTGTTAATTAGGTTAGGTTAGAGACACAACAAATTACTAGGCGCTCAGAAATTCAAGCCTCTATTACTTGAATTCATGTGCGCCTAGAAATACTAGTTCAAAATTACTAGGCGCACAGAAACTTAAGCCTCTATTACTTGAATTCATGTGCGCCTAGTACTGCTTTTTTGTTAATAAGGTTAGGTCAAAGACACAATAAATTACTAGGCGCACAGAAACTCAAGCCTCTATTACTTGAATTCATGTGCGCCTAGAACTACTTGTTCAAAATTACTAGGCGCACAGAAACTTAAGCCTCTATTACTTGAATTCATGTGCGCCTAGTACTGCTTTTTTGTTAATAAGGTTAGTTCAGAGACACAACAAATTACTAGGCGCACAGAAACTCAAGCCTCTATTACTTGATTTCATGTGCGCCTAGTACTGCTTGTTTATTAATTAGGTTAGTTCAGAGAGACAACAAATTACTAGGCGCACAGAAATTCAAGCCTCTATTACTTGAATTCATGTGCGCCTAGTACTGCTTGTTTGTTAATTAGGTTAGGTTAGAGACACAACAAATTACTAGGCGCTCAGAAATTCAAGCCTCTATTACTTGAATTCATGTGCGCCTAGAAATACTTGTTCAAAATTACTAGGCGCACAGAAACTTAAGCCTCTATTACTTGAATTCATGTGCGCCTAGTACTGCTTTTTTGTTAATAAGGTTAGGTCAAAGACACAATAAATTACTAGGAGCACAGAAACTCAAGCCTCTATTACTTGAGTTTATGTGCGCCTAGTACTGCTTGTATGTTAATAAGGTAAGTTCAGAGACACAACAAATTACTAGGCGCACAGAAACTCAAGCCTCTATTACTTGAATTCATGTACGCCTAGTACTGCTTGTTTGTTAATTAGTTTAGGTTAGAGACACCACAAATTACTAGGCGCGCAGAAACTTAAGCCTCTATTACTTGAATTCATGTGCGCCTAGTACTGCTTGTTTAGATAGGTATGGTTAAAAAAAATATGTTTCGCCTTTAGGGTCAATTTTAACTCGTGTGAGTAGGGCAGAACCAAGAAGAGATTTATTTACCTGAAAAACAGTTTCAGAGTGAGTCATAATAAGGCAGAGTTAAAACTGTCCGGTTGCGTTTGAAAAGGTCAGAGACACGCAACAAATGTTATAGGCGCCCAGAAACTCAAGCTTGTATTACTTGATTTCATGTGCGCCTAGTACTGCTTGTTTATTAATTAGGTTAGTTCAGAGAGACAACAAATTACTAGGCGCACAGAAATTCAAGCCTCTATTACTTGAATTCATGTGCGCCTAGTACTGCTTGTTTGTTAATTAGGTTAGGTTAGAGACACAACAAATTACTAGGCGCTCAGAAATTCAAGCCTCTATTACTTGAATTCATGTGCGCCTAGAAATACTTGTTCAAAATTACTAGGCGCACAGAAACTTAAGCCTCTATTACTTGAATTCATGTGCACCTAGTACTGCTTGTTTGGTAATTAGGTTAGGTTAGAGACACCACAAATTACTAGGCGCGCAGAAACTTAAGCCTCTATTTCTTGAATTCATGTGCGCCTAAAACTACTTGTTCAAAATTACTAGGCGCACAGAAACTTAAGCCTCTATTACTTGAATTCATGTGCGCCTAGTACTGCTTTTTTGTTAATAAGGTTAGTTCAGAGACACAACAAATTACTAGGCGCACAGAAACTCAAGCCTCTATTACTTGATTTCATGTGCGCCTAGTACTGCTTGTTTATTAATTAGGTTAGTTCAGAGAGACAACAAATTACTAGGCGCACAGAAATTCAAGCCTCTATTACTTGAATTCATGTGCGCCTAGAAATACTTGTTCAAAATTACTAGGCGCACAGAAACTTAAGCCTCTATTACTTGAATTCATGTGCGCCTAGTACTGCTTTTTTGTTAATAAGGTTAGGTCAAAGACACAATAAATTACTAGGCGCACAGAAACTCAAGCCTCTATTACTTGAGTTTATGTAGGCCTAGTACTGCTTTTATGTTAATAAGGTAAGTTCAGAGACACAACAAATTACTAGGCGCACAGAAACTCAAGCCTCTATTACTTGAATTCATGTGCGCCTAGTACTGCTTGTTTGTTAATTAGTTTAGGTTAGAGACACCACAAATTACTAGGCGCGCAGAAACTTAAGCCTCTATTACTTGAATTCATGTGCGCCTAGTACTGCTTGTTTAGATAGGTATGGTTAAAAAAAATATGTTTCGCCTTTAGGGTCAATTTTAACTCGTGTGAGTAGGGCAGAACCAAGAAGAGATTTATTTACCTGAAAAACAGTTTCAGAGTGAGTCATAATAAGGCAGAGTTAAAACTGTCCGGTTGCGTTTGAAAAGGTCAGAGGCACGCAACAAATGTTATAGGCGCCCAGAAACTCAAGCTTGTATTACTTGATTTCATGTGCGCCTAGTACTGCTTGTTTATTAATTAGGTTAGTTCAGAGAGACAACAAATTACTAGGCGCACAGAAATTCAAGCCTCTATTACTTGAATTCATGTGCGCCTAGTACTGCTTGTTTGTTAATTAGGTTAGGTTAGAGACACAACAAATTACTAAGCGCTCAGAAATTCAAGCCTCTATTACTTGAATTCATGTGCGCCTAGAAATACTTGTTCAAAATTACTAGGCGCACAGAAACTCAAGCCTCTATTACTTGAATTCATGTGCGCCTAGTACTGATTGTTTGTTAATTAGGTTAGGTCAGAGACACCACAAATTACTAGGCGCACAGAAACTCAAGCCTCTATTACTTGAATTCATGTGCGCCTAGTACTGCTTGTTTGTTAATAAGGTAAGTTCAGAGACACAACAAATTACTAGGCGCACAGAAACTCAAGCCTCTATTACTTGAATTCATGTGCGCCTAGTACTGCTTGTTTAGATAGGTATGGTTAGAAAAAATATGTTTCGCCTTTAGGGTCAATTTTAACTCGTGTGAGTAGGGCGGAACCAAGAAGAGATTTATTTACCTGAAAAACAGTTTCAGAGTGAGTCATATTAGGGCAGAGTTCAAACTGTCTGGTTGCGTTTGAAAAGGTCAGAGACACGCAACAAATGTTATAGGCGCCCAGAAACTCAAGCTTCTATCTATTACTTGAGTTTATGTGCGCCTAGTACTGCTTGTATGTTAATAAGATAAGTTCAGAGACACAACAAACTACTAGGCGCACAGAAACTCAAGCCTCTATTACTTGAATTCATGTGCACCTAGTACTGCTTGTTTGTTAATTAGGTTAGGTTAGAGACACCACAAATTACTAGGCGCGCAGAAACTTAAGCCTCTATTTCTTGAATTCATGTGCGCCTAGAACTACTTGTTGAAAATTACTAGGCGCACAGAAACTTAAGCTTCTATTACTTGAATTCATGTGCGCCTAGTACTGCTTTTTTGTTAATAAGGTTAGTTCAGAGACACAACAAATTACTAGGCGCACAGAAACTCAAGCCTCTATTACTTGATTTCATGTGCGCCTAGTACTGCTTGTTTATTAATTAGGTTAGTTCAGAGAGACAACAAATTACTAGGCGCACAGAAATTCAAGCCTCTATTACTTGAATTCATGTGCGCCTAGTACTGCTTGTTTGTTAATTAGGTTAGGTTAGAGACACAACAAATTACTAGGCGCTCAGAAATTCAAGCCTCTATTACTTGAATTCATGTGCGCCTAGAAATACATGTTCAAAATTACTAGGCGCACAGAAACTTAAGCCTCTATTACTTGAATTCATGTGCGCCTAGTACTGCTTTTTTGTTAATAAGGTTAGGTCAAAGACACAACAAATAACTAGGCGCACAGAAACTCAAGCCTCTATTACTTGAATTCATGTGCGCCTAGTACTGCTTGTTTAGATAGGTATGGTTAAAAAAAATATGTTTCGCCTTTAGGGTCAATTTTAACTCGTGTGAGTAGGGCAGAACCAAGAAGAGATTTATTTACCTGAAAAACAGTTTCAGAGTGAGTCATAATAAGGCAGAGTTAAAACTGTCCGGTTGCGTTTGAAAAGGTCAGAGACACGCAACAAATGTTATAGGCGCCCAGAAACTCAAGCTTGTATTACTTGATTTCATGTGCGCCTAGTACTGCTTGTTTATTAATTAGGTTAGTTCAGAGAGACAAGAAATTACTAGGCGCACAGAAATTCAAGCCTCTATTACTTGAATTCATGTGCGCCTAGTACTGCTTGTTTGTTAATTAGGTTAGGTTAGAGACACAACAAATTACTAGGCGCTCAGAAATTCAAGCCTCTATTACTTGAATTCATGTGCGCCTAGAAATACTTGTTCAAAATTACTAGGCGCACAGAAACTTAAGCCTCTATTACTTGAATTCATGTGCGCCTAGTACTGCTTTTTTGTTAATAAGGTTAGGTCAAAGACACAATAAATTACTAGGCGCACAGAAACTCAAGCCTCTATTACTTGAATTCATGTGCGCCTAGAACTACTTGTTCAAAATTACTAGGCGCACAGAAACTTAAGCCTCTATTACTTGAATTCATGTGCGCCTAGTACTGCTTTTTTGTTAATAAGGTTAGTTCAGAGACACAACAAATTACTAGGCGCACAGAAACTCAAGCCTCTATTACTTGATTTCATGTGCGCCTAGTACTGCTTGTTTATTAATTAGGTTAGTTCAGAGAGACAACAAATTACTAGGCGCACAGAAATTCAAGCCTCTATTACTTGAATTCATGTGCGCCTAGTACTGCTTGTTTGTTAATTAGGTTAGGTTAGAGACACAACAAATTACTAGGCGCTCAGAAATTCAAGCCTCTATTACTTGAATTCATGTGCGCCTAGAAATACTTGTTCAAAATTACTAGGCGCACAGAAACTTAAGCCTCTATTACTTGAATTCATGTGCGCCTAGTACTGCTTTTTTGTTAATAAGGTTAGGTCAAAGACACAATAAATTACTAGGCGCACAGAAACTCAAGCCTCTATTACTTGAGTTTATGTGCGCCTAGTACTGCTTGTATGTTAATAAGGTAAGTTCAGAGACACAACAAATTACTAGGCGCACAGAAACTCAAGCCTCTATTACTTGAATTCATGTACGCCTAGTACTGCTTGTTTGTTAATTAGTTTAGGTTAGAGACACCACAAATTACTAGGCGCGCAGAAACTTAAGCCTCTATTACTTGAATTCATGTGCGCCTAGTACTGCTTGTTTAGATAGGTATGGTTAAAAAAAATATGTTTCGCCTTTAGGGTCAATTTTAACTCGTGTGAGTAGGGCAGAACCAAGAAGAGATTTATTTACCTGAAAAACAGTTTCAGAGTGAGTCATAATAAGGCAGAGTTAAAACTGTCCGGTTGCGTTTGAAAAGGTCAGAGACACGCAACAAATGTTATAGGCGCCCAGAAACTCAAGCTTGTATTACTTGATTTCATGTGCGCCTAGTACTGCTTGTTTATTAATTAGGTTAGTTCAGAGAGACAACAAATTACTAGGCGCACAGAAATTCAAGCCTCTATTACTTGAATTCATGTGCGCCTAGTACTGCTTGTTTGTTAATTAGGTTAGGTTAGAGACACAACAAATTACTAGGCGCTCAGAAATTCAAGCCTCTATTACTTGAATTCATGTGCGCCTAGAAATACTTGTTCAAAATTACTAGGCGCACAGAAACTTAAGCCTCTATTACTTGAATTCATGTGCGCCTAGTACTGCTTTTTTGTTAATAAGGTTAGGTCAAAGACACAATAAATTACTAGGCGCACAGAAACTCAAGCCTCTATTACTTGAATTCATGTGCGCCTAGTACTGCTTGTATGTTAATTGGGTTAGGTCAAAGACACAACAAATTACTAGGCGCTCAGAAATTCAAGCCTCTATTACTTGAATTCATGTGCGCCTAGAACTACTTGTTCAAAATTACTAGGCGCACAGAAACTCAAGCCTCTATTACTTGAATTCATGTGCGCCTAGTACTGATTGTTTGTTAATTACGTTAGGTCAGAGACACCACAAATTACTAGGCGCACAGAAACTCAAGCCTCTATTACTTGAATTCATGTGCGCCTAGAACTACTTGTTCAAAATTACTAGGCGCACAGAAACTCAAGCCTCTATTACTTGAATTCATGTGCGCCTAGTACTGATTGTTTGTTAATTACGTTAGGTCAGATACACCACAAATTACTAGGCGCACAGAAACTCAAGCCTCTATTACTTGAATTCATGTGCGCCTAGTACTGCTTGTATGTTAATAAGGTAAGTTCAGAGACACAACAAATAACTAGGCGCACAGAAACTCAAGCCTCTATTACTTGAATTCATGTGCGCCTAGTACTGCTTGTTTAGATAGGTATGGTTAAAAAAAATATGTTTCGCCTTTAGGGTCAATTTTAACTCGTGTGAGTAGGGCAGAACCAAGAAGAGATTTATTTACCTGAAAAACAGTTTCAGAGTGAGTCATAATAAGGCAGAGTTAAAACTGTCCGGTTGCGTTTGAAAAGGTCAGAGACACGCAACAAATGTTATAGGCGCCCAGAAACTCAAGCTTGTATTACTTGATTTCATGTGCGCCTAGTACTGCTTGTTTATTAATTAGGTTAGTTCAGAGAGACAAGAAATTACTAGGCGCACAGAAATTCAAGCCTCTATTACTTGAATTCATGTGCGCCTAGAAATACTTGTTCAAAATTACTAGGCGCACAGAAACTTAAGCCTCTATTACTTGAATTCATGTGCGCCTAGTACTGCTTTTTTGTTAATAAGGTTAGGTCAAAGACACAATAAATTACTAGGCGCACAGAAACTCAAGCCTCTATTACTTGAATTCATGTGCGCCTAGAACTACTTGTTCAAAATTACTAGGCGCACAGAAACTTAAGCCTCTATTACTTGAATTCATGTGCGCCTAGTACTGCTTTTTTGTTAATAAGGTTAGTTCAGAGACACAACAAATTACTAGGCGCACAGAAACTCAAGCCTCTATTACTTGATTTCATGTGCGCCTAGTACTGCTTGTTTATTAATTAGGTTAGTTCAGAGAGACAACAAATTACTAGGCGCACAGAAATTCAAGCCTCTATTACTTGAATTCATGTGCGCCTAGTACTGCTTGTTTGTTAATTAGGTTAGGTTAGAGACACAACAAATTACTAGGCGCTCAGAAATTCAAGCCTCTATTACTTGAATTCATGTGCGCCTAGAAATACTTGTTCAAAATTACTAGGCGCACAGAAACTTAAGCCTCTATTACTTGAATTCATGTGCGCCTAGTACTGCTTTTTTGTTAATAAGGTTAGGTCAAAGACACAATAAATTACTAGGCGCACAGAAACTCAAGCCTCTATTACTTGAGTTTATGTGCGCCTAGTACTGCTTGTATGTTAATAAGGTAAGTTCAGAGACACAACAAATTACTAGGCGCACAGAAACTCAAGCCTCTATTACTTGAATTCATGTACGCCTAGTACTGCTTGTTTGTTAATTAGTTTAGGTTAGAGACACCACAAATTACTAGGCGCGCAGAAACTTAAGCCTCTATTACTTGAATTCATGTGCGCCTAGTACTGCTTGTTTAGATAGGTATGGTTAAAAAAAATATGTTTCGCCTTTAGGGTCAATTTTAACTAGTGTGAGTAGGGCAGAACCAAGAAGAGATTTATTTACCTGAAAAACAGTTTCAGAGTGAGTCATAATAAGGCAGAGTTAAAACTGTCCGGTTGCGTTTGAAAAGGTCAGAGACACGCAACAAATGTTATAGGCGCCCAGAAACTCAAGCTTGTATTACTTGATTTCATGTGCGCCTAGTACTGCTTGTTTATTAATTAGGTTAGTTCAGAGAGACAACAAATTACTAGGCGCACAGAAATTCAAGCCTCTATTACTTGAATTCATGTGCGCCTAGTACTGCTTGTTTGTTAATTAGGTTAGGTTAGAGACACAACAAATTACTAGGCGCTCAGAAATTCAAGCCTCTATTACTTGAATTCATGTGCGCCTAGAAATACTTGTTCAAAATTACTAGGCGCACAGAAACTTAAGCCTCTATTACTTGAATTCATGTGCGCCTAGTACTGCTTTTTTGTTAATAAGGTTAGGTCAAAGACACAATAAATTACTAGGCGCACAGAAACTCAAGCCTCTATTACTTGAATTCATGTGCGCCTAGTACTGCTTGTATGTTAATTGGGTTAGGTCAAAGACACAACAAATTACTAGGCGCTCAGAAATTCAAGCCTCTATTACTTGAATTCATGTGCGCCTAGAACTACTTGTTCAAAATTACTAGGCGCACAGAAACTCAAGCCTCTATTACTTGAATTCATGTGCGCCTAGTACTGATTGTTTGTTAATTACGTTAGGTCAGAGACACCACAAATTACTAGGCGCACAGAAACTCAAGCCTCTATTACTTGAATTCATGTGCGCCTAGTACTGCTTGTTTGTTAATAAGGTAAGTTCAGAGACACAACAAATTACTAGGCGCACAGAAACTCAAGCCTCTATTACTTGAATTCATGTGCGCCTAGTACTGCTTGTTTAGATAGGTATGGTTAGAAAAAATATGTTTCGCCTTTAGGGTCAATTTTAACTCGTGTGAGTAGGGCGGAACCAAGAAGAGATTTATTTACCTGAAAAACAGTTTCAGAGTGAGTCATATTAGGGCAGAGTTCAAACTGTCTGGTTGCGTTTGAACAGGTCAGAGACACGCAACAAATGTTATAGGCGCCCAGAAACTCAAGCTTCTATCTATTACTTGAGTTTATGTGCGCCTAGTATTGCTTGTATGTTAATAAGGTAAGTTCAGAGACACAACAAATTACTAGGCGCACAGAAACTCAAGCCTCTATTACTTGAATTCATGTGCGCCTAGTACTGCTTGTTTGTTAATTAGTTTAGGTTAGAGACACCACAAATTACTAGGCGCTCAGAAACTTAAGCCTCTATTACTTGAATTCATGTGCGCCTAGTACTGCTTGTTTAGATAGGTATGGTTAAAAAAAATATGTTTCGCCTTTAGGGTCAATTTTAACTCGTGTGAGTAGGGCAGAACCAAGAAGAGATTTATTTACCTGAAAAACAGTTTCAGAGTGAATCATAATAAGGCAGAGTTAAAACTGTCTAGTTGCGTTTGAAAAGGTCAGAGACACGCAACAAATGTTATAGGCGCCCAGAAACTCAAGCTTGTATTACTTGATTTCATGTGCGCCTAGTACTGCTTGTTTATTAATTAGGTTAGTTCAGAGAGACAACAAATTACTAGGCGCACAGAAATTCAAGCCTCTATTACTTGAATTCATGTGCGCCTAGTACTGCTTGTTTGTTAATTAGGTTAGGTTAGAGACACAACAAATTACTAGGCGCTCAGAAATTCAAGCCTCTATTACTTGAATTCATGTGCGCCTAGAAATACTTGTTCAAAATTACTAGGCGCACAGAAACTTAAGCCTCTATTACTTGAATTCATGTGCGCCTAGTACTGCTTTTTTGTTAATAAGGTTAGGTCAAAGACACAACAAATTACTAGGCGCACAGAAACTCAAGCCTCTATTACTTGTATTCATGTGCGCCTAGTACTGATTGTTTGTTAATTAGGTTAGGTCAGAGACACCACAAATTACTAGGCGCACAGAAACTCAAGCCTCTATTACTTGAATTCATGTGCGCCTAGTACTGCTTGTTTGTTCATTAGGTTAGGTTAGAGACACCACAAATTACTAGCCGCGCAGAAACTTAAGCCTCTATTACTTGAATTTATGTGCGCCTAGTACTGCTTGTTTAGATAGGTATGGTTAGAAAAAATATGTTTCGCCTTTAGGGTCAATTTTAACTCGTGTGAGTAGGGCGGAACCAAGAAGAGATTTATTTACCTGAAAAACAGTTTCAGAGTGAGTCATATTAGGACAGAGTTAAAACTGTCTGGTTGCGTTTGAAAAGGTCAGAGACACGCAACAAATGTTATAGGCGCCCAGAAACTCAAGCTTGTATTACTTGATTTCATGTGCGCCTAGTACTGCTTGTTTATTAATTAGGTTAGTTCAGAGAGACAACAAATTACTAGGCGCACAGAAATTCAAGCCTCTATTACTTGAATTCATGTGCGCCTAGTACTGCTTGTTTGTTAATTAGGTTAGGTTAGAGACACAACAAATTACTAGGCGCTCAGAAATTCAAGCCTCTATTACTTGAATTCATGTGCGCCTAGAAATACTTGTTCAAAATTACTAGGCGCACAGAAACTTAAGCCTCTATTACTTGAATTCATGTGCGCCTAGTACTGCTTTTTTGTTAATAAGGTTAGGTCAAAGACACAATAAATTACTAGGCGCACAGAAACTCAAGCCTCTATTACTTGAGTTTATGTGCGCCTAGTACTGCTTGTATGTTAATAAGGTAAGTTCAGAGACACAACAAATTACTAGGCGCACAGAAACTCAAGCCTCTATTACTTGAATTCATGTACGCCTAGTACTGCTTGTTTGTTAATTAGTTTAGGTTAGAGACACCACAAATTACTAGGCGCGCAGAAACTTAAGCCTCTATTACTTGAATTCATGTGCGCCTAGTACTGCTTGTTTAGATAGGTATGGTTAAAAAAAATATGTTTCGCCTTTAGGGTCAATTTTAACTCGTGTGAGTAGGGCAGAACCAAGAAGAGATTTATTTACCTGAAAAACAGTTTCAGAGTGAGTCATAATAAGGCAGAGTTAAAACTGTCCGGTTGCGTTTGAAAAGGTCAGAGACACGCAACAAATGTTATAGGCGCCCAGAAACTCAAGCTTGTATTACTTGATTTCATGTGCGCCTAGTACTGCTTGTTTATTAATTAGGTTAGTTCAGAGAGACAACAAATTACTAGGCGCACAGAAATTCAAGCCTCTATTACTTGAATTCATGTGCGCCTAGTACTGCTTGTTTGTTAATTAGGTTAGGTTAGAGACACAACAAATTACTAGGCGCTCAGAAATTCAAGCCTCTATTACTTGAATTCATGTGCGCCTAGAAATACTTGTTCAAAATTACTAGGCGCACAGAAACTTAAGCCTCTATTACTTGAATTCATGTGCGCCTAGTACTGCTTTTTTGTTAATAAGGTTAGGTCAAAGACACAATAAATTACTAGGCGCACAGAAACTCAAGCCTCTATTACTTGAATTCATGTGCGCCTAGTACTGCTTGTATGTTAATTGGGTTAGGTCAAAGACACAACAAATTACTAGGCGCTCAGAAATTCAAGCCTCTATTACTTGAATTCATGTGCGCCTAGAACTACTTGTTCAAAATTACTAGGCGCACAGAAACTCAAGCCTCTATTACTTGAATTCATGTGCGCCTAGTACTGATTGTTTGTTAATTACGTTAGGTCAGAGACACCACAAATTACTAGGCGCACAGAAACTCAAGCCTCTATTACTTGAATTCATGTGCGCCTAGAACTACTTGTTCAAAATTACTAGGCGCACAGAAACTCAAGCCTCTATTACTTGAATTCATGTGCGCCTAGTACTGATTGTTTGTTAATTACGTTAGGTCAGATACACCACAAATTACTAGGCGCACAGAAACTCAAGCCTCTATTACTTGAATTCATGTGCGCCTAGTACTGCTTGTATGTTAATAAGGTAAGTTCAGAGACACAACAAATAACTAGGCGCACAGAAACTCAAGCCTCTATTACTTGAATTCATGTGCGCCTAGTACTGCTTGTTTAGATAGGTATGGTTAAAAAAAATATGTTTCGCCTTTAGGGTCAATTTTAACTCGTGTGAGTAGGGCAGAACCAAGAAGAGATTTATTTACCTGAAAAACAGTTTCAGAGTGAGTCATAATAAGGCAGAGTTAAAACTGTCCGGTTGCGTTTGAAAAGGTCAGAGACACGCAACAAATGTTATAGGCGCCCAGAAACTCAAGCTTGTATTACTTGATTTCATGTGCGCCTAGTACTGCTTGTTTATTAATTAGGTTAGTTCAGAGAGACAAGAAATTACTAGGCGCACAGAAATTCAAGCCTCTATTACTTGAATTCATGTGCGCCTAGAAATACTTGTTCAAAATTACTAGGCGCACAGAAACTTAAGCCTCTATTACTTGAATTCATGTGCGCCTAGTACTGCTTTTTTGTTAATAAGGTTAGGTCAAAGACACAATAAATTACTAGGCGCACAGAAACTCAAGCCTCTATTACTTGAATTCATGTGCGCCTAGAACTACTTGTTCAAAATTACTAGGCGCACAGAAACTTAAGCCTCTATTACTTGAATTCATGTGCGCCTAGTACTGCTTTTTTGTTAATAAGGTTAGTTCAGAGACACAACAAATTACTAGGCGCACAGAAACTCAAGCCTCTATTACTTGATTTCATGTGCGCCTAGTACTGCTTGTTTATTAATTAGGTTAGTTCAGAGAGACAACAAATTACTAGGCGCACAGAAATTCAAGCCTCTATTACTTGAATTCATGTGCGCCTAGTACTGCTTGTTTGTTAATTAGGTTAGGTTAGAGACACAACAAATTACTAGGCGCTCAGAAATTCAAGCCTCTATTACTTGAATTCATGTGCGCCTAGAAATACTTGTTCAAAATTACTAGGCGCACAGAAACTTAAGCCTCTATTACTTGAATTCATGTGCGCCTAGTACTGCTTTTTTGTTAATAAGGTTAGGTCAAAGACACAATAAATTACTAGGCGCACAGAAACTCAAGCCTCTATTACTTGAGTTTATGTGCGCCTAGTACTGCTTGTATGTTAATAAGGTAAGTTCAGAGACACAACAAATTACTAGGCGCACAGAAACTCAAGCCTCTATTACTTGAATTCATGTACGCCTAGTACTGCTTGTTTGTTAATTAGTTTAGGTTAGAGACACCACAAATTACTAGGCGCGCAGAAACTTAAGCCTCTATTACTTGAATTCATGTGCGCCTAGTACTGCTTGTTTAGATAGGTATGGTTAAAAAAAATATGTTTCGCCTTTAGGGTCAATTTTAACTCGTGTGAGTAGGGCAGAACCAAGAAGAGATTTATTTACCTGAAAAACAGTTTCAGAGTGAGTCATAATAAGGCAGAGTTAAAACTGTCCGGTTGCGTTTGAAAAGGTCAGAGACACGCAACAAATGTTATAGGCGCCCAGAAACTCAAGCTTGTATTACTTGATTTCATGTGCGCCTAGTACTGCTTGTTTATTAATTAGGTTAGTTCAGAGAGACAACAAATTACTAGGCGCACAGAAATTCAAGCCTCTATTACTTGAATTCATGTGCGCCTAGTACTGCTTGTTTGTTAATTAGGTTAGGTTAGAGACACAACAAATTACTAGGCGCTCAGAAATTCAAGCCTCTATTACTTGAATTCATGTGCGCCTAGAAATACTTGTTCAAAATTACTAGGCGCACAGAAACTTAAGCCTCTATTACTTGAATTCATGTGCGCCTAGTACTGCTTTTTTGTTAATAAGGTTAGGTCAAAGACACAATAAATTACTAGGCGCACAGAAACTCAAGCCTCTATTACTTGAATTCATGTGCGCCTAGTACTGCTTGTATGTTAATTGGGTTAGGTCAAAGACACAACAAATTACTAGGCGCTCAGAAATTCAAGCCTCTATTACTTGAATTCATGTGCGCCTAGAACTACTTGTTCAAAATTACTAGGCGCACAGAAACTCAAGCCTCTATTACTTGAATTCATGTGCGCCTAGTACTGATTGTTTGTTAATTACGTTAGGTCAGAGACACCACAAATTACTAGGCGCACAGAAACTCAAGCCTCTATTACTTGAATTCATGTGCGCCTAGTACTGCTTGTTTGTTAATAAGGTAAGTTCAGAGACACAACAAATTACTAGGCGCACAGAAACTCAAGCCTCTATTACTTGAATTCATGTGCGCCTAGTACTGCTTGTTTAGATAGGTATGGTTAGAAAAAATATGTTTCGCCTTTAGGGTCAATTTTAACTCGTGTGAGTAGGGCGGAACCAAGAAGAGATTTATTTACCTGAAAAACAGTTTCAGAGTGAGTCATATTAGGGCAGAGTTCAAACTGTCTGGTTGCGTTTGAACAGGTCAGAGACACGCAACAAATGTTATAGGCGCCCAGAAACTCAAGCTTCTATCTATTACTTGAGTTTATGTGCGCCTAGTATTGCTTGTATGTTAATAAGGTAAGTTCAGAGACACAACAAATTACTAGGCGCACAGAAACTCAAGCCTCTATTACTTGAATTCATGTGCGCCTAGTACTGCTTGTTTGTTAATTAGTTTAGGTTAGAGACACCACAAATTACTAGGCGCTCAGAAACTTAAGCCTCTATTACTTGAATTCATGTGCGCCTAGTACTGCTTGTTTAGATAGGTATGGTTAAAAAAAATATGTTTCGCCTTTAGGGTCAATTTTAACTCGTGTGAGTAGGGCAGAACCAAGAAGAGATTTATTTACCTGAAAAACAGTTTCAGAGTGAATCATAATAAGGCAGAGTTAAAACTGTCTAGTTGCGTTTGAAAAGGTCAGAGACACGCAACAAATGTTATAGGCGCCCAGAAACTCAAGCTTGTATTACTTGATTTCATGTGCGCCTAGTACTGCTTGTTTATTAATTAGGTTAGTTCAGAGAGACAACAAATTACTAGGCGCACAGAAATTCAAGCCTCTATTACTTGAATTCATGTGCGCCTAGTACTGCTTGTTTGTTAATTAGGTTAGGTTAGAGACACAACAAATTACTAGGCGCTCAGAAATTCAAGCCTCTATTACTTGAATTCATGTGCGCCTAGAAATACTTGTTCAAAATTACTAGGCGCACAGAAACTTAAGCCTCTATTACTTGAATTCATGTGCGCCTAGTACTGCTTTTTTGTTAATAAGGTTAGGTCAAAGACACAACAAATTACTAGGCGCACAGAAACTCAAGCCTCTATTACTTGTATTCATGTGCGCCTAGTACTGATTGTTTGTTAATTAGGTTAGGTCAGAGACACCACAAATTACTAGGCGCACAGAAACTCAAGCCTCTATTACTTGAATTCATGTGCGCCTAGTACTGCTTGTTTGTTCATTAGGTTAGGTTAGAGACACCACAAATTACTAGCCGCGCAGAAACTTAAGCCTCTATTACTTGAATTTATGTGCGCCTAGTACTGCTTGTTTAGATAGGTATGGTTAGAAAAAATATGTTTCGCCTTTAGGGTCAATTTTAACTCGTGTGAGTAGGGCGGAACCAAGAAGAGATTTATTTACCTGAAAAACAGTTTCAGAGTGAGTCATATTAGGACAGAGTTAAAACTGTCTGGTTGCGTTTGAAAAGGTCAGAGACACGCAACAAATGTTATAGGCGCCCAGAAACTCAAGCTTCTATCTATTACTTGAGTTTATGTGCGCCTAGTACTGCTTGTTTGTTAATTAGTTTAGGTTAGAGACACCACAAATTACTAGGCGCGCAGAAACTTAAGCCTCTATTACTTGAATTCATGTGCGCCTAGTACTGATTGTTTGTTAATTAGGTTAGGTCAGAGACACCACAAATTACTAGGCGCACAGAAACTCAAGCCTCTATTACTTGAATTCATGTGCGCCTAGTACTGCTTGTTTGTTCATTAGGTTAGGTTAGAGACACCACAAATTACTAGGCGCGCAGAAACTTAAGCCTCTATTACTTGAATTCATGTGCGCCTAGTACTGCTTGTATATATAGGTATGGTTAGAAAAAATATGTTTCGCCTTTAGGGTCAATTTGAACTCGTGTGAGTAGGGCGGAACCAACAACAGATTTATTTACCTGAAAAACAGTTTCAGAGTGAGTCATATTAGGACAGAGTTAAAACTGTCTGGTTGCGTTTGAAAAGGTCAGAGACAAGCAACAAATGTTATAGGCGCACAGAAACTCAAGCCACTATCTATTACTTGAGTTTCTGTGCGCCTAGTGCGCACAGAAACTCAAGCCTCTATTACTTGAATTCATGTGCGCCTAGTACTGCTTGTTTGTTAATTAGTTTAGGTTAGAGACACCACAAATTACTAGGCGCGCAGAAACTTAAGCCTCTATTACTTGAATTCATGTGCGCCTAGTACTGCTTGTTTAGATAGGTATGGTTAAAAAAAATATGTTTCGCCTTTAGGGTCAATTTTAACTCGTGTGAGTAGGGCAGAACCAAGAAGAGATTTATTTACCTGAAAAACAGTTTCAGAGTGAGTCATAATAAGGCAGAGTTAAAACTGTCTAGTTGCGTTTGAAAAGGTCAGAGACACGCAACAAATGTTATAGGCGCCCAGAAACTCAAGCTTGTATTACTTGATTTCATGTGCGCCTAGTACTGCTTGTTTATTAATTAGGTTAGTTCAGAGAGACAACAAATTACTAGGCGCACAGAAATTCAAGCCTCTATTACTTGAATTCATGTGCGCCTAGTACTGCTTGTTTGTTAATTAGGTTAGGTTAGAGACACAACAAATTACTAGGCGCTCAGAAATTCAAGCCTCTATTACTTGAATTCATGTGCGCCTAGAAATACTTGTTCAAAATTACTAGGCGCACAGAAACTTAAGCCTCTATTACTTGAATTCATGTGCGCCTAGTACTGCTTTTTTGTAAATAAGGTTAGGTCAAAGACACAACAAATTACTAGGCGCACAGAAACTCAAGCCTCTATTACTTGTATTCATGTGCGCCTAGTACTGATTGTTTGTTAATTAGGTTAGGTCAGAGACACCACAAATTACTAGGCGCACAGAAACTCAAGCCTCTATTACTTGAATTCATGTGCGCCTAGTACTGCTTGTTTGTTCATTAGGTTAGTTCAGAGACACAACAAATTACTAGGCGCACAGAAACTCAAGCCTCTATTACTTGATTTCATGTGCGCCTAGTACTGCTTGTTTATTAATTAGGTTAGTTCAGAGAGACAACAAATTACTAGGCGCACAGAAATTCAAGCCTCTATTACTTGAATTCATGTGCGCGTAGTACTGCTTGTTTGTTAATTAGGTTAGGTTAGAGACACAACAAATTACTAGGCGCTCAGAAACTTAAGCCTCTATTACTTGAATTCATGTGCGCCTAGTACTGCTTGTTTAGATAGGTATGGTTAAAAAAAATATGTTTCGCCTTTAGGGTCAATTTTAACTCGTGTGAGTAGGGCAGAACCAAGAAGAGATTTATTTACCTGAAAAACAGTTTCAGAGTGAGTCATAATAAGGCAGAGTTAAAACTGTCTAGTTGCGTTTGAAAAGGTCAGAGACACGCAACAAATGTTATAGGCGCCCAGAAACTCAAGCTTGTATTACTTGATTTCATGTGCGCCTAGTACTGCTTGTTTATTAATTAGGTTAGTTCAGAGAGACAACAAATTACTAGGCGCACAGAAATTCAAGCCTCTATTACTTGAATTCATGTGCGCCTAGTACTGCTTGTTTGTTAATTAGGTTAGGTTAGAGACACAACAAATTACTAGGCGCTCAGAAATTCAAGCCTCTATTACTTGTATTCATGTGCGCCTAGTACTGATTGTTTGTTAATTAGGTTAGGTCAGAGACACCACAAATTACTAGGCGCACAGAAACTCAAGCCTCTATTACTTGAATTCATGTGCGCCTAGTACTGCTTGTTTGTTCATTAGGTTAGTTCAGAGACACAACAAATTACTAGGCGCACAGAAACTCAAGCCTCTATTACTTGATTTCATGTGCGCCTAGTACTGCTTGTTTATTAATTAGGTTAGTTCAGAGAGACAACAAATTACTAGGCGCACAGAAATTCAAGCCTCTATTACTTGAATTCATGTGCGCCTAGTACTGCTTGTTTGTTAATTAGGTTAGGTTAGAGACACAACAAATTACTAGGCGCTCAGAAATTCAAGCCTCTATTACTTGAATTCATGTGCGCCTAGAAATACTTGTTCAAAATTACTAGGCGCACAGAAACTTAAGCCTCTATTACTTGAATTCATGTGCGCCTAGTACTGCTTTTTTGTTAATAAGGTTAGGTCAAAGACACAACAAATTACTAGGCGCACAGAAACTCAAGCCTCTATTACTTGTATTCATGTGCGCCTAGTACTGATTGTTTGTTAATTAGGTTAGGTCAGAGACACCACAAATTACTAGGCGCACAGAAACTTAAGCCTCTATTAATTGAATTCATGTGCGCCTAGTACTGCTTTTTTGTTAATAAGGTTAGGTCAAAGACACCACAAATTACTAGGCGCGCAGAAACTTAAGCCTCTATTACTTGAATTCATGTGCGCCTAGTACTGCTTGTTTAGATAGGTATGGTTAGAAAAAATATGTTTCGCCTTTAGGGTCAATTTTAACTCGTGTGAGTAGGGCGGAACCAAGAAGAGATTTATTTACCTGAAAAACAGTTTCAGAGTGAGTCATATTAGGACAGAGTTAAAACTGTCTGGTTGCGTTTGAAAAGGTCAGAGACACGCAACAAATGTTATAGGCGCCCAGAAACTCAAGCTTCTTATCTATTACTTGAGTTTATGTGCGCCTAGTACTGCTTGTTTGTTAATTAGTTTAGGTTAGAGACACCACAAATTACTAGGCGCGCAGAAACTTAAGCCTCTATTACTTGAATTCATGTGCGCCTAGTACTGCTTGTATATATAGGTATGGTTAGAAAAAATATGTTTCGCCTTTAGGGTAAATTTTAACTCGTGTGAGTAGGGCGGAACCAAGAAGAGATTTATTTACCTGAAAAACAGTTTCAGAGTGAGTCATAATAAGGCAGAGTTAAAACTGTCTGGTTGCGTTTGAAAAGGTCAGAGACACGCAACAAATGTTATAGGCGCCCAGAAACTCAAGCTTGTATCTATTACTTGAGTTTATGTGCGCCTAGTACTGCTTGTATGTTAATTGGGTTAGGTCAAAGACACAACCAATTACTAGGCGCTCAGAAATTCAAGCCTCTATTACTTGAATTCATGTGCGCCTAGAACTACTTGTTCAAAATTACTAGGCGCACAGAAACTTAAGCCTCTATTAATTGAATTCATGTGCGCCTAGTACTGCTTTTTTGTTAATAAGGTTAGGTCAAAGACACAACAAATTACTAGGCGCACAGAAACTCAAGCCTCTATTACTTGAATTCATGTGCGCCTAGTACTGCTTGTTTAGATAGGTATGGTTAGAAAAAAATATGTTTCGCCTTTAGGGTCAATTTTAACTCGTGTGAGTAGGGCGGAACCAAGAAGAGATTTATTTACCTGAAAAACAGTTTCAGAGTGAGTCATATTAGGACAGAGTTAAAACTGTCTGGTTGCGTTTGAAAAGGTCAGAGACAAGCAACAAATGTTATAGGCGCCCAGAAACTCAAGCTTCTATCTATTACTTGAGTTTATGTGCGCCTAGTACTGCTTGTATGTTAATAAGGTAAGTTCAGAGACACAACAAATTACTAGGCGCACAGAAACTCAAGCCTCTATTACTTGAATTCATGTGCGCCTAGTACTGCTTGTTTGTTAATTAGTTTAGGTTAGAGACACCACAAATTACTAGGCGCGCAGAAACTTAAGCCTTTATTACTTGAATTCATGTGCGCCTAGTACTGCTTGTTTAGATAGGTATGGTTAAAAAAATATGTTTCGCCTTTAGGGTCAATTTTAACTCGTGTGAGTAGGGCAGAACCAAGAAGAGATTTATTTACCTGAAAAACAGTTTCAGAGTGAGTCATAATAAGGCAGAGTTAAAACTGTCTGGTTGCGTTTGAAAAGGTCAGAGACACGCAACAAATGTTATAGGCGCCCAGAAACTCAAGCTTGTATCTATTACTTGAGTTTATGTGCGCCTAGTACTGCTTGTATGTTAATTGGGTTAGGTCAAAGACACAACAAATTACTAGGCGCTCAGAAATTCAAGCCTCTATTACTTGAATTCATGTGCGCCTAGAACTACTTGTTCAAAATTACTAGGCGCACAGAAACTTAAGCCTCTATTACTTGAATTCATGTGCGCCTAGTACTGCTTTTTTGTTAATAAGGTTAGTTCAGAGACACAACAAATTACTAGGCGCACAGAAACTCAAGCCTCTATTACTTGATTTCATGTGCGCCTAGTACTGCTTGTTTATTAATTAGGTTAGTTCAGAGAGACAACAAATTACTAGGCGCACAGAAATTCAAGCCTCTATTACTTGAATTCATGTGCGCCTAGTACTGCTTGTTTGTTAATTAGGTTAGGTTAGAGACACAACAAATTACTAGGCGCTCAGAAATTCAAGCCTCTATTACTTGTATTCATGTGCGCCTAGTACTGATTGTTTGTTAATTAGGTTAGGTCAGAGACACCACAAATTACTAGGCGCACAGAAACTCAAGCCTCTATTACTTGAATTCATGTGCGCCTAGTACTGCTTGTTTGTTCATTAGGTTAGTTCAGAGACACAACAAATTACTAGGCGCACAGAAACTCAAGCCTCTATTACTTGATTTCATGTGCGCCTAGTACTGCTTGTTTATTAATTAGGTTAGTTCAGAGAGACAACAAATTACTAGGCGCACAGAAATTCAAGCCTCTATTACTTGAATTCATGTGCGCCTAGTACTGCTTGTTTGTTAATTAGGTTAGGTTAGAGACACAACAAATTACTAGGCGCTCAGAAATTCAAGCCTCTATTACTTGAATTCATGTGCGCCTAGAACTACTTGTTCAAAATTACTAGGCGCACAGAAACTTAAGCTTCTATTACTTGAATTCATGTGCGCCTAGTACTGCTTTTTTGTTAATAAGGTTAGTTCAGAGACACAACAAATTACTAGGCGCACAGAAACTCAAGCCTCTATTACTTGATTTCATGTGCGCCTAGTACTGCTTGTTTATTAATTAGGTTAGTTCAGAGAGACAACAAATTACTAGGCGCACAGAAATTCAAGCCTCTATTACTTGAATTCATGTGCGCCTAGTACTGCTTGTTTGTTAATTAGGTTAGGTTAGAGACACAACAAATTACAAGGCGCTCAGAAATTCAAGCCTCTATTACTTGAATTCATGTGCGCCTAGAAATACATGTTCAAAATTACTAGGCGCACAGAAACTTAAGCCTCTATTACTTGAATTCATGTGCGCCTAGTACTGCTTTTTTGTTAATAAGGTTAGGTCAAAGACACATTAAATTACTAGGCGCACAGAAACTCAAGCCTCTATTACTTGAGTTTATGTGCGCCTAGTACTGCTTGTATGTTAATAAGGTAAGTTCAGAGACACAACAAATAACTAGGCGCACAGAAACTCAAGCCTCTATTACTTGAATTCATGTGCGCCTAGTACTGCTTGTTTGTTAATTAGTTTAGGTTAGAGACACCACAAATTACTAGGCGCGCAGAAACTTAAGCCTCTATTACTTGAATTCATGTGCGCCTAGTACTGCTTGTTTAGATAGGTATGGTTAAAAAAAATATGTTTCGCCTTTAGGGTCAATTTTAACTCGTGTGAGTAGGGCAGAACCAAGAAGAGATTTATTTACCTGAAAAACAGTTTCAGAGTGAGTCATAATAAGGCAGAGTTAAAACTGTCCGGTTGCGTTTGAAAAGGTCAGAGACACGCAACAAATGTTATAGGCGCCCAGAAACTCAAGCTTGTATTACTTGATTTCATGTGCGCCTAGTACTGCTTGTTTATTAATTAGGTTAGTTCAGAGAGACAACAAATTACTAGGCGCACAGAAATTCAAGCCTCTATTACTTGAATTCATGTGCGCCTAGTACTGCTTGTTTGTTAATTAGGTTAGGTTAGAGACACAACAAATTACTAGGCGCTCAGAAATTCAAGCCTCTATTACTTGAATTCATGTGCGCCTAGAAATACTTGTTCAAAATTACTAGGCGCACAGAAACTTAAGCCTCTATTACTTGAATTCATGTGCGCCTAGTACTGCTTTTTTGTTAATAAGGTTAGGTCAAAGACACAATAAATTACTAGGCGCACAGAAACTCAAGCCTCTATTACTTGAATTCATGTGCGCCTAGAACTACTTGTTCAAAATTACTAGGCGCACAGAAACTTAAGCCTCTATTACTTGAATTCATGTGCGCCTAGTACTGCTTTTTTGTTAATAAGGTTAGTTCAGAGACACAACAAATTACTAGGCGCACAGAAATTCAAGCCTCTATTACTTGAATTCATGTGCGCCTAGTACTGCTTGTTTGTTAATTAGGTTAGGTTAGAGACACAACAAATTACTAGGCGCTCAGAAATTCAAGCCTCTATTACTTGAATTCATGTGCGCCTAGAAATACTTGTTCAAAATTACTAGGCGCACAGAAACTTAAGCCTCTATTACTTGAATTCATGTGCGCCTAGTACTGCTTTTTTGTTAATAAGGTTAGGTCAAAGACACAATAAATTACTAGGCGCACAGAAACTCAAGCCTCTATTACTTGAGTTTATGTGCGCCTAGTACTGCTTGTATGTTAATAAGGTAAGTTCAGAGACACAACAAATTACTAGGCGCACAGAAACTCAAGCCTCTATTACTTGAATTCATGTACGCCTAGTATTGCTTGTTTGTTAATTAGTTTAGGTTAGAGATACCACAAATTACTAGGCGCGCAGAAACTTAAGCCTCTATTACTTGAATTCATGTGCGCCTAGTACTGCTTGTTTAGATAGGTATGGTTAAAAAAAATATGTTTCGCTTTTAGGGTCAATTTTAACTCGTGTGAGTAGGGCAGAACCAAGAAGAGATTTATTTACCTGAAAAACAGTTTCAGAGTGAGTCATAATAAGGCAGAGTTAAAACTGTCCGGTTGCGTTTGAAAAGGTCAGAGACACGCAACAAATGTTATAGGCGCCCAGAAACTCAAGCTTGTATTACTTGATTTCATGTGCGCCTAGTACTGCTTGTTTATTAATTAGGTTAGTTCAGAGAGACAACAAATTACTAGGCGCACAGAAATTCAAGCCTCTATTACTTGAATTCATGTGCGCCTAGTACTGCTTGTTTGTTAATTAGGTTAGGTTAGAGACACAACAAATTACTAGGCGCTCAGAAATTCAAGCCTCTATTACTTGAATTCATGTGCGCCTAGAAATACTTGTTCAAAATTACTAGGCGCACAGAAACTTAAGCCTCTATTACTTGAATTCATGTGCACCTAGTACTGCTTGTTTGGTAATTAGGTTAGGTTAGAGACACCACAAATTACTAGGCGCGCAGAAACTTAAGCCTCTATTTCTTGAATTCATGTGCGCCTAGAACTACTTGTTCAAAATTACTAGGCGCACAGAAACTTAAGCCTCTATTACTTGAATTCATGTGCGCCTTGTACTGCTTTTTTGTTAATAAGGTTAGTTCAGAGACACAACAAATTACTAGGCGCACAGAAACTCAAGCCTCTATTACTTGATTTCATGTGCGCCTAGTACTGCTTGTTTATTAATTAGGTTAGTTCAGAGAGACAACAAATTACTAGGCGCACAGAAATTCAAGCCTCTATTACTTGAATTCATGTGCGCCTAGTACTGCTTGTTTGTTAATTAGGTTAGGTTAGAGACACAACAAATTACTAGGCGCTCAGAAATTCAAGCCTCTATTACTTGAATTCATGTGCGCCTAGAAATACTTGTTCAAAATTACTAGGCGCACAGAAACTTAAGCCTCTATTACTTGAATTCATGTGCGCCTAGTACTGCTTTTTTGTTAATAAGGTTAGGTCAAAGACACAATAAATTACTAGGCGCACAGAAACTCAAGCCTCTATTACTTGAGTTTATGTAGGCCTAGTACTGCTTGTATGTTAATAAGGTAAGTTCAGAGACACAACAAATTACTAGGCGCACAGAAACTCAAGCCTCTATTACTTGAATTCATGTGCGCCTAGTACTGCTTGTTTGTTAATTAGTTTAGGTTAGAGACACCACAAATTACTAGGCGCGCAGAAACTTAAGCCTCTATTACTTGAATTCATGTGCGCCTAGTACTGCTTGTTTAGATAGGTATGGTTAAAAAAAATATGTTTCGCCTTTAGGGTCAATTTTAACTCGTGTGAGTAGGGCAGAACCAAGAAGAGATTTATTTACCTGAAAAACAGTTTCAGAGTGAGTCATAATAAGGCAGAGTTAAAACTGTCCGGTTGCGTTTGAAAAGGTCAGAGACACGCAACAAATGTTATAGGCGCCCAGAAACTCAAGCTTGTATTACTTGATTTCATGTGCGCCTAGTACTGCTTGTTTATTAATTAGGTTAGTTCAGAGAGACAACAAATTACTAGGCGCACAGAAATTCAAGCCTCTATTACTTGAATTCATGTGCGCCTAGTACTGCTTGTTTGTTAATTAGGTTAGGTTAGAGACACAACAAATTACTAAGCGCTCAGAAATTCAAGCCTCTATTACTTGAATTCATGTGCGCCTAGAAATACTTGTTCAAAATTACTAGGCGCACAGAAACTCAAGCCTCTATTACTTGAATTCATGTGCGCCTAGTACTGATTGTTTGTTAATTAGGTTAGGTCAGAGACACCACAAATTACTAGGCGCACAGAAACTCAAGCCTCTATTACTTGAATTCATGTGCGCCTAGTACTGCTTGTTTGTTAATAAGGTAAGTTCAGAGACACAACAAATTACTAGGCGCACAGAAACTCAAGCCTCTATTACTTGAATTCATGTGCGCCTAGTACTGCTTGTTTAGATAGGTATGGTTAGAAAAAATATGTTTCGCCTTTAGGGTCAATTTTAACTCGTGTGAGTAGGGCGGAACCAAGAAGAGATTTATTTACCTGAAAAACAGTTTCAGAGTGAGTCATATTAGGGCAGAGTTCAAACTGTCTGGTTGCGTTTGAAAAGGTCAGAGACACGCAACAAATGTTATAGGCGCCCAGAAACTCAAGCTTCTATCTATTACTTGAGTTTATGTGCGCCTAGTACTGCTTGTATGTTAATAAGATAAGTTCAGAGACACAACAAACTACTAGGCGCACAGAAACTCAAGCCTCTATTACTTGAATTCATATGCACCTAGTACTGCTTGTTTGTTAATTAGGTTAGGTTAGAGACACCACAAATTACTAGGCGCGCAGAAACTTAAGCCTCTATTTCTTGAATTCATGTGCGCCTAGAACTACTTGTTGAAAATTACTAGGCGCACAGAAACTTAAGCTTCTATTACTTGAATTCATGTGCGCCTAGTACTGCTTTTTTGTTAATAAGGTTAGTTCAGAGACACAACAAATTACTAGGCGCACAGAAACTCAAGCCTCTATTACTTGATTTCATGTGCGCCTAGTACTGCTTGTTTATTAATTAGGTTAGTTCAGAGAGACAACAAATTACTAGGCGCACAGAAATTCAAGCCTCTATTACTTGAATTCATGTGCGCCTAGTACTGCTTGTTTGTTAATTAGGTTAGGTTAGAGACACAACAAATTACTAGGCGCTCAGAAATTCAAGCCTCTATTACTTGTATTCATGTGCGCCTAGTACTGATTGTTTGTTAATTAGGTTAGGTCAGAGACACCACAAATTACTAGGCGCACAGAAACTCAAGCCTCTATTACTTGAATTCATGTGCGCCTAGTACTGCTTGTTTGTTCATTAGGTTAGTTCAGAGACACAACAAATTACTAGGCGCACAGAAACTCAAGCCTCTATTACTTGATTTCATGTGCGCCTAGTACTGCTTGTTTATTAATTAGGTTAGTTCAGAGAGACAACAAATTACTAGGCGCACAGAAATTCAAGCCTCTATTACTTGAATTCATGTGCGCCTAGTACTGCTTGTTTGTTAATTAGGTTAGGTTAGAGACACAACAAATTACTAGGCGCTCAGAAATTCAAGCCTCTATTACTTGAATTCATGTGCGCCTAGAAATACTTGTTCAAAATTACTAGGCGCACAGAAACTTAAGCCTCTATTACTTGAATTCATGTGCGCCTAGTACTGCTTTTTTGTTAATAAGGTTAGGTCAAAGACACAACAAATTACTAGGCGCACAGAAACTCAAGCCTCTATTACTTGTATTCATGTGCGCCTAGTACTGATTGTTTGTTAATTAGGTTAGGTCAGAGACACCACAAATTACTAGGCGCACAGAAACTTAAGCCTCTATTAATTGAATTCATGTGCGCCTAGTACTGCTTGTTTGTTAATTAGGTTAGGTTAGAGACACAACAAATTACTAGGCGCTCAGAAACTTAAGCCTCTATTACTTGAATTCATGTGCGCCTAGTACTGCTTGTTTAGATAGGTATGGTTAAAAAAAATATGTTTCGCCTTTAGGGTCAATTTTAACTCGTGTGAGTAGGGCAGAACCAAGAAGAGATTTATTTACCTGAAAAACAGTTTCAGAGTGAGTCATAATAAGGCAGAGTTAAAACTGTCTAGTTGCGTTTGAAAAGGTCAGAGACACGCAACAAATGTTATAGGCACCCAGAAACTCAAGCTTGTATTACTTGATTTCATGTGCGCCTAGTACTGCTTGTTTATTAATTAGGTTAGTTCAGAGAGACAACAAATTACTAGGCGCACAGAAATTCAAGCCTCTATTACTTGAATTCATGTGCGCCTAGTACTGCTTGTTTGTTAATTAGGTTAGGTTAGAGACACAACAAATTACTAGGCGCTCAGAAATTCAAGCCTCTATTACTTGTATTCATGTGCGCCTAGTACTGATTGTTTGTTAATTAGGTTAGGTCAGAGACACCACAAATTACTAGGCGCACAGAAACTCAAGCCTCTATTACTTGAATTCATGTGCGCCTAGTACTGCTTGTTTGTTCATTAGGTTAGTTCAGAGACACAACAAATTACTAGGCGCACAGAAACTCAAGCCTCTATTACTTGATTTCATGTGCGCCTAGTACTGCTTGTTTATTAATTAGGTTAGTTCAGAGAGACAACAAATTACTAGGCGCACAGAAATTCAAGCCTCTATTACTTGAATTCATGTGCGCCTAGTACTGCTTGTTTGTTAATTAGGTTAGGTTAGAGACACAACAAATTACTAGGCGCTCAGAAATTCAAGCCTCTATTACTTGAATTCATGTGCGCCTAGAAATACTTGTTCAAAATTACTAGGCGCACAGAAACTTAAGCCTCTATTACTTGAATCCATGTGCGCCTAGTACTGCTTTTTTGTTAATAAGGTTAGGTCAAAGACACAATAAATTACTAGGCGCACAGAAACTCAAGCCTCTATTACTTGAGTTTATGTGCGCCTAGTACTGCTTGTATGTTAATAAGGTAAGTTCAGAGACACAACAAATAACTAGGCGCACAGAAACTCAAGCCTCTATTACTTGAATTCATGTGCGCCTAGTACTGCTTGTTTAGATAGGTATGGTTAAAAAAAATATGTTTCGCCTTTAGGGTCAATTTTAACTCGTGTGAGTAGGGCAGAACCAAGAAGAGATTTATTTACCTGAAAAACAGTTTCAGAGTGAGTCATAATAAGGCAGAGTTAAAACTGTCCGGTTGCGTTTGAAAAGGTCAGAGACACGCAACAAATGTTATAGGCGCCCAGAAACTCAAGCTTGTATTACTTGATTTCATGTGCGCCTAGTACTGCTTGTTTATTAATTAGGTTAGTTCAGAGAGACAACAAATTACTAGGCGCACAGAAATTCAAGCCTCTATTACTTGAATTCATGTGCGCCTAGTACTGCTTGTTTGTTAATTAGGTTAGGTTAGAGACACAACAAATTACTAGGCGCTCAGAAATTCAAGCCTCTATTACTTGAATTCATGTGCGCCTAGAAATACTTGTTCAAAATTACTAGGCGCACAGAAACTTAAGCCTCTATTACTTGAATTCATGTGCGCCTAGTACTGCTTTTTTGTTAATAAGGTTAGGTCAAAGACACAATAAATTACTAGGCGCACAGAAACTCAAGCCTCTATTACTTGAATTCATGTGCGCCTAGAACTACTTGTTCAAAATTACTAGGCGCACAGAAACTTAAGCCTCTATTACTTGAATTCATGTGCGCCTAGTACTGCTTTTTTGTTAATAAGGTTAGTTCAGAGACACAACAAATTACTAGGCGCACAGAAACTCAAGCCTCTATTACTTGATTTCATGTGCGCCTAGTACTGCTTGTTTATTAATTAGGTTAGTTCAGAGAGACAACAAATTACTAGGCGCACAGAAATTCAAGCCTCTATTACTTGAATTCATGTGCGCCTAGTACTGCTTGTTTGTTAATTAGGTTAGGTTAGAGACACAACAAATTACTAGGCGCTCAGAAATTCAAGCCTCTATTACTTGAATTCATGTGCGCCTAGAAATACTTGTTCAAAATTACTAGGCGCACAGAAACTTAAGCCTCTATTACTTGAATTCATGTGCGCCTAGTACTGCTTTTTTGTTAATAAGGTTAGGTCAAAGACACAATAAATTACTAGGCGCACAGAAACTCAAGCCTCTATTACTTGAGTTTATGTGCGCCTAGTACTGCTTGTATGTTAATAAGGTAAGTTCAGAGACACAACAAATTACTAGGCGCACAGAAACTCAAGCCTCTATTACTTGAATTCATGTACGCCTAGTACTGCTTGTTTGTTAATTAGTTTAGGTTAGAGACACCACAAATTACTAGGCGCGCAGAAACTTAAGCCTCTATTACTTGAATTCATGTGCGCCTAGTACTGCTTGTTTAGATAGGTATGGTTAAAAAAAATATGTTTCGCCTTTAGGGTCAATTTTAACTCGTGTGAGTAGGGCAGAACCAAGAAGAGATTTATTTACCTGAAAAACAGTTTCAGAGTGAGTCATAATAAGGCAGAGTTAAAACTGTCCGGTTGCGTTTGAAAAGGTCAGAGACACGCAACAAATGTTATAGGCGCCCAGAAACTCAAGCTTGTATTACTTGATTTCATGTGCGCCTAGTACTGCTTGTTTATTAATTAGGTTAGTTCAGAGAGACAACAAATTACTAGGCGCACAGAAATTCAAGCCTCTATTACTTGAATTCATGTGCGCCTAGTACTGCTTGTTTGTTAATTAGGTTAGGTTAGAGACACAACAAATTACTAGGCGCTCAGAAATTCAAGCCTCTATTACTTGAATTCATGTGCGCCTAGAAATACTTGTTCAAAATTACTAGGCGCACAGAAACTTAAGCCTCTATTACTTGAATTCATGTGCGCCTAGTACTGCTTTTTTGTTAATAAGGTTAGGTCAAAGACACAATAAATTACTAGGCGCACAGAAACTCAAGCCTCTATTACTTGAATTCATGTGCGCCTAGTACTGCTTTTTTGTTAATTGGGTTAGGTCAAAGACACAACAAATTACTAGGCGCTCAGAAATTCAAGCCTCTATTACTTGAATTCATGTGCGCCTAGAACTACTTGTTCAAAATTACTAGGCGCACAGAAACTCAAGCCTCTATTACTTGAATTCATGTGCGCCTAGTACTGATTGTTTGTTAATTACGTTAGGTCAGAGACACCACAAATTACTAGGCGCACAGAAACTCAAGCCTCTATTACTTGAATTCATGTGCGCCTAGTACTGCTTGTTTGTTAATAAGGTAAGTTCAGAGACACAACAAATTACTAGGCGCACAGAAACTCAAGCCTCTATTACTTGAATTCATGTGCGCCTAGTACTGCTTGTTTAGATAGGTATGGTTAGAAAAAATATGTTTCGCCTTTAGGGTCAATTTTAACTCGTGTGAGTAGGGCGGAACCAAGAAGAGATTTATTTACCTGAAAAACAGTTTCAGAGTGAGTCATATTAGGGCAGAGTTCAAACTGTCTGGTTGCGTTTGAACAGGTCAGAGACACGCAACAAATGTTATAGGCGCCCAGAAACTCAAGCTTCTATCTATTACTTGAGTTTATGTGCGCCTAGTATTGCTTGTATGTTAATAAGGTAAACTCAGAGACACAACAAATTACTAGGCGCACAGAAACTCAAGCCTCTATTACTTGAATTCATGTGCGCCTAGTACTGCTTGTTTGTTAATTAGTTTAGGTTAGAGACACCACAAATTACTAGGCGCTCAGAAACTTAAGCCTCTATTACTTGAATTCATGTGCGCCTAGTACTGCTTGTTTAGATAGGTATGGTTAAAAAAAATATGTTTCGCCTTTAGGGTCAATTTTAACTCGTGTGAGTAGGGCAGAACCAAGAAGAGATTTATTTACCTGAAAAACAGTTTCAGAGTGAATCATAATAAGGCAGAGTTAAAACTGTCTAGTTGCGTTTGAAAAGGTCAGAGACACGCAACAAATGTTATAGGCGCCCAGAAACTCAAGCTTGTATTACTTGATTTCATGTGCGCCTAGTACTGCTTGTTTATTAATTAGGTTAGTTCAGAGAGACAACAAATTACTAGGCGCACAGAAATTCAAGCCTCTATTACTTGAATTCATGTGCGCCTAGTACTGCTTGTTTGTTAATTAGGTTAGGTTAGAGACACAACAAATTACTAGGCGCTCAGAAATTCAAGCCTCTATTACTTGAATTCATGTGCGCCTAGAAATACTTGTTCAAAATTACTAGGCGCACAGAAACTTAAGCCTCTATTACTTGAATTCATGTGCGCCTAGTACTGCTTTTTTGTTAATAAGGTTAGGTCAAAGACACAACAAATTACTAGGCGCACAGAAACTCAAGCCTCTATTACTTGTATTCATGTGCGCCTAGTACTGATTGTTTGTTAATTAGGTTAGGTCAGAGACACCACAAATTACTAGGCGCACAGAAACTCAAGCCTCTATTACTTGAATTCATGTGCGCCTAGTACTGCTTGTTTGTTCATTAGGTTAGGTTAGAGACACCACAAATTACTAGCCGCGCAGAAACTTAAGCCTCTATTACTTGAATTCATGTGCGCCTAGTACTGCTTGTTTAGATAGGTATGGTTAGAAAAAATATGTTTCGCCTTTAGGGTCAATTTTAACTCGTGTGAGTAGGGCGGAACCAAGAAGAGATTTATTTACCTGAAAAACAGTTTCAGAGTGAGTCATATTAGGACAGAGTTAAAACTGTCTGGTTGCGTTTGAAAAGGTCAGAGACACGCAACAAATGTTATAGGCGCCCAGAAACTCAAGCTTCTATTACTTGAGTTTATGTGCGCCTAGTACTGCTTGTTTGTTAATTAGTTTAGGTTAGAGACACCACAAATTACTAGGCGCGCAGAAACTTAAGCCTCTATTACTTGAATTCATGTGCGCCTAGTACTGATTGTTTGTTAATTAGGTTAGGTCAGAGACACCACAAATTACTAGGCGCACAGAAACTCAAGCCTCTATTACTTGAATTCATGTGCGCCTAGTACTGCTTGTTTGTTCATTAGGTTAGGTTAGAGACACCACAAATTACTAGGCGCGCAGAAACTTAAGCCTCTATTACTTGAATTCATGTGCGCCTAGTACTGCTTGTATATATAGGTATGGTTAGAAAAAATATGTTTCGCCTTTAGGGTCAATTTGAACTCGTGTGAGTAGGGCGGAACCAACAACAGATTTATTTACCTGAAAAACAGTTTCAGAGTGAGTCATATTAGGACAGAGTTAAAACTGTCTGGTTGCGTTTGAAAAGGTCAGAGACAAGCAACAAATGTTATAGGCGCACAGAAACTCAAGCCACTATCTATTACTTGAGTTTATGTGCGCCTAGTACTGCTTGTATGTTAATAAGGTAAGTTCAGAGACACAACAAATTACTAGGCGCACAGAAACTCAAGCCTCTATTACTTGAATTCATGTGCGCCTAGTACTGCTTGTTTGTTAATTAGTTTAGGTTAGAGACACCACAAATTACTAGGCGCGCAGAAACTTAAGCCTCTATTACTTGAATTCATGTGCGCCTAGTACTGCTTGTTTAGATAGGTATGGTTAAAAAAAATATGTTTCGCCTTTAGGGTCAATTTTAACTCGTGTGAGTAGGGCAGAACCAAGAAGAGATTTATTTACCTGAAAAACAGTTTCAGAGTGAGTCATAATAAGGCAGAGTTAAAACTGTCTAGTTGCGTTTGAAAAGGTCAGAGACACGCAACAAATGTTATAGGCGCCCAGAAACTCAAGCTTGTATTACTTGATTTCATGTGCGCCTAGTACTGCTTGTTTATTAATTAGGTTAGTTCAGAGAGACAACAAATTACTAGGCGCACAGAAATTCAAGCCTCTATTACTTGAATTCATGTGCGCCTAGTACTGCTTGTTTGTTAATTAGGTTAGGTTAGAGACACAACAAATTACTAGGCGCTCAGAAATTCAAGCCTCTATTACTTGAATTCATGTGCGCCTAGAAATACTTGTTCAAAATTACTAGGCGCACAGAAACTTAAGCCTCTATTACTTGAATTCATGTGCGCCTAGTACTGCTTTTTTGTTAATAAGGTTAGGTCAAAGACACAACAAATTACTAGGCGCACAGAAACTCAAGCCTCTATTACTTGTATTCATGTGCGCCTAGTACTGATTGTTTGTTAATTAGGTTAGGTCAGAGACACCACAAATTACTAGGCGCACAGAAACTCAAGCCTCTATTACTTGAATTCATGTGCGCCTAGTACTGCTTGTTTGTTCATTAGGTTAGTTCAGAGACACAACAAATTACTAGGCGCACAGAAACTCAAGCCTCTATTACTTGATTTCATGTGCGCCTAGTACTGCTTGTTTATTAATTAGGTTAGTTCAGAGAGACAACAAATTACTAGGCGCACAGAAATTCAAGCCTCTATTACTTGAATTCATGTGCGCCTAGTACTGCTTGTTTGTTAATTAGGTTAGGTTAGAGACACAACAAATTACTAGGCGCTCAGAAACTTAAGCCTCTATTACTTGAATTCATGTGCGCCTAGTACTGCTGGTTTAGATAGGTATGGTTAAAAAAAATATGTTTCGCCTTTAGGGTCAATTTTAACTCGTGTGAGTAGGGCAGAACCAAGAAGAGATTTATTTACCTGAAAAACAGTTTCAGAGTGAGTCATAATAAGGCAGAGTTAAAACTGTCTAGTTGCGTTTGAAAAGGTCAGAGACACGCAACAAATGTTATAGGCGCCCAGAAACTCAAGCTTGTATTACTTGATTTCATGTGCGCCTAGTACTGCTTGTTTATTAATTAGGTTAGTTCAGAGAGACAACAAATTACTAGGCGCACAGAAATTCAAGCCTCTATTACTTGAATTCATGTGCGCCTAGTACTGCTTGTTTGTTAATTAGGTTAGGTTAGAGACACAACAAATTACTAGGCGCTCAGAAATTCAAGCCTCTATTACTTGTATTCATGTGCGCCTAGTACTGATTGTTTGTTAATTAGGTTAGGTCAGAGACACCACAAATTACTAGGCGCACAGAAACTCAAGCCTCTATTACTTGAATTCATGTGCGCCTAGTACTGCTTGTTTGTTCATTAGGTTAGTTCAGAGACACAACAAATTACTAGGCGCACAGAAACTCAAGCCTCTATTACTTGATTTCATGTGCGCCTAGTACTGCTTGTTTATTAATTAGGTTAGTTCAGAGAGACAACAAATTACTAGGCGCACAGAAATTCAAGCCTCTATTACTTGAATTCATGTGCGCCTAGTACTGCTTGTTTGTTAATTAGGTTAGGTTAGAGACACAACAAATTACTAGGCGCTCAGAAATTCAAGCCTCTATTACTTGAATTCATGTGCGCCTAGAAATACTTGTTCAAAATTACTAGGCGCACAGAAACTTAAGCCTCTATTACTTGAATTCATGTGCGCCTAGTACTGCTTTTTTGTTAATAAGGTTAAGTCAAAGACACAACAAATTACTAGGCGCACAGAAACTCAAGCCTCTATTACTTGTATTCATGTGCGCCTAGTACTGATTGTTTGTTAATTAGGTTAGGTCAGAGACACCACAAATTACTAGGCGCACAGAAACTTAAGCCTCTATTAATTGAATTCATGTGCGCCTAGTACTGCTTTTTTGTTAATAAGGTTAGGTCAAAGACACCACAAATTACTAGGCTCGCAGAAACTTAAGCCTCTATTACTTGAATTCATGTGCGCCTAGTACTGCTTGTTTAGATAGGTATGGTTAGAAAAAATATGTTTCGCCTTTAGGGTCAATTTTAACTCGTGTGAGTAGGGCGGAACCAAGAAGAGATTTATTTACCTGAAAGACAGTTTCAGAGTGAGTCATATTAGGACAGAGTTAAAACTGTCTGGTTGCGTTTGAAAAGGTCAGAGACACGCAACAAATGTTATAGGCGCCCAGAAACTCAAGCTTCTTATCTATTACTTGAGTTTATGTGCGCCTAGTACTGCTTGTTTGTTAATTAGTTTAGGTTAGAGACACCACAAATTACTAGGCGCGCAGAAACTTAAGCCTCTATTACTTGAATTCATGTGCGCCTAGTACTGCTTGTATATATAGGTATGGTTAGAAAAAATATGTTTCGCCTTTAGGGTAAATTTTAACTCGTGTGAGTAGGGCGGAACCAAGAAGAGATTTATTTACCTGAAAAACAGTTTCAGAGTGAGTCATAATAAGGCAGAGTTAAAACTGTCTGGTTGCGTTTGAAAAGGTCAGAGACACGCAACAAATGTTATAGGCGCCCAGAAACTCAAGCTTGTATCTATTACTTGAGTTTATGTGCGCCTAGTACTGCTTGTATGTTAATTGGGTTAGGTCAAAGACACAACCAATTACTAGGCGCTCAGAAATTCAAGCCTCTATTACTTGAATTCATGTGCGCCTAGAACTACTTGTTCAAAATTACTAGGCGCACAGAAACTTAAGCCTCTATTAATTGAATTCATGTGCGCCTAGTACTGCTTTTTTGTTAATAAGGTTAGGTCAAAGACACAACAAATTACTAGGCGCACAGAAACTCAAGCCTCTATTACTTGAATTCATGTGCGCCTAGTACTGCTTGTTTAGATAGGTATGGTTAGAAAAAAATATGTTTCGCCTTTAGGGTCAATTTTAACTCGTGTGAGTAGGGCGGAACCAAGAAGAGATTTATTTACCTGAAAAACAGTTTCAGAGTGAGTCATATTAGGACAGAGTTAAAACTGTCTGGTTGCGTTTGAAAAGGTCAGAGACAAGCAACAAATGTTATAGGCGCCCAGAAACTCAAGCTTCTATCTATTACTTGAGTTTATGTGCGCCTAGTACTGCTTGTATGTTAATAAGGTAAGTTCAGAGACACAACAAATTACTAGGCGCACAGAAACTCAAGCCTCTATTACTTGAATTCATGTGCGCCTAGTACTGCTTGTTTGTTAATTAGTTTAGGTTAGAGACACCACAAATTACTAGGCGCGCAGAAACTTAAGCCTTTATTACTTGAATTCATGTGCGCCTAGTACTGCTTGTTTAGATAGGTATGGTTAAAAAAATATGTTTCGCCTTTAGGGTCAATTTTAACTCGTGTGAGTAGGGCAGAACCAAGAAGAGATTTATTTACCTGAAAAACAGTTTCAGAGTGAGTCATAATAAGGCAGAGTTAAAACTGTCTGGTTGCGTTTGAAAAGGTCAGAGACACGCAACAAATGTTATAGGCGCCCAGAAACTCAAGCTTGTATCTATTACTTGAGTTTATGTGCGCCTAGTACTGCTTGTATGTTAATTGGGTTAGGTCAAAGACACAACAAATTACTAGGCGCTCAGAAATTCAAGCCTCTATTACTTGAATTCATGTGCGCCTAGAACTACTTGTTCAAAATTACTAGGCGCACAGAAACTTAAGCCTCTATTACTTGAATTCATGTGCGCCTAGTACTGCTTTTTTGTTAATAAGGTTAGTTCAGAGACACAACAAATTACTAGGCGCACAGAAACTCAAGCCTCTATTACTTGATTTCATGTGCGCCTAGTACTGCTTGTTTATTAATTAGGTTAGTTCAGAGAGACAACAAATTACTAGGCGCACAGAAATTCAAGCCTCTATTACTTGAATTCATGTGCGCCTAGTACTGCTTGTTTGTTAATTAGGTTAGGTTAGAGACACAACAAATTACTAGGCGCGCAGAAACTTAAGCCTCTATTACTTGAATTCATGTGCGCCTAGAACTACTTGTTCAAAATTACTAGGCGCACAGAAACTCAAGCCTCTATTACTTGAATTCATGTGCGCCTAGTACTGATTGTTTGTTAATTAGGTTAGGTCAGAGACACCACAAATTACTAGGCGCACAGAAACTCAAGCCTCTATTACTTGAATTCATGTGCGCCTAGTACTGCTTGTTTGTTAATAAGGTAAGTTCAGAGACACAACAAATTACTAGGCGCACAGAAACTCAAGCCTCTATTACTTGAATTCATGTGCGCCTAGTACTGCTTGTTTAGATAGGTATGGTTAGAAAAAATATGTTTCGCCTTTAGGGTCAATTTTAACTCGTGTGAGTAGGGCGGAACCAAGAAGAGATTTATTTACCTGAAAAACAGTTTCAGAGTGAGTCATATTAGGGCAGAGTTCAAACTGTCTGGTTGCGTTTGAAAAGGTCAGAGACACGCAACAAATGTTATAGGCGCCCAGAAACTCAAGCTTGTATCTATTACTTGAGTTTATGTGCGCCTAGTACTGCTTGTATGTTAATTGGGTTAGGTCAAAGACACAACAAATTACTAGGCGCTCAGAAATTCAAGCCTCTATTACTTGAATTCATGTGCGCCTAGAACTACTTGTTCAAAATTACTAGGCGCACAGAAACTTAAGCCTCTATTACTTGAATTCATGTGCGCCTAGTACTGCTTTTTTGTTAATAAGGTTAGTTCAGAGACACAACAAATTACTAGGCGCACAGAAACTCAAGCCTCTATTACTTGATTTCATGTGCGCCTAGTACTGCTTGTTTATTAATTAGGTTAGTTCAGAGAGACAACAAATTACTAGGCGCACAGAAATTCAAGCCTCTATTACTTGAATTCATGTGCGCCTAGTACTGCTTGTTTGTTAATTAGGTTAGGTTAGAGACACAACAAATTACTAGGCGCGCAGAAACTTAAGCCTCTATTACTTGAATTCATGTGCGCCTAGAACTACTTGTTCAAAATTACTAGGCGCACAGAAACTCAAGCCTCTATTACTTGAATTCATGTGCGCCTAGTACTGATTGTTTGTTAATTAGGTTAGGTCAGAGACACCACAAATTACTAGGCGCACAGAAACTCAAGCCTCTATTACTTGAATTCATGTGCGCCTAGTACTGCTTGTTTGTTAATAAGGTAAGTTCAGAGACACAACAAATTACTAGGCGCACAGAAACTCAAGCCTCTATTACTTGAATTCATGTGCGCCTAGTACTGCTTGTTTAGATAGGTATGGTTAGAAAAAATATGTTTCGCCTTTAGGGTCAATTTTAACTCGTGTGAGTAGGGCGGAACCAAGAAGAGATTTATTTACCTGAAAAACAGTTTCAGAGTGAGTCATATTAGGGCAGAGTTCAAACTGTCTGGTTGCGTTTGAAAAGGTCAGAGACACGCAACAAATGTTATAGGCGCCCAGAAACTCAAGTTTCTATCTATTACTTGAGTTTAAGTGCGCCTAGTACTGCTTGTATGTTAATAAGATAAGTTCAGAGACACAACAAACTACTAGGCGCACAGAAACTCAAGCCTCTATTACTTGAATTCATGTGCACCTAGTACTGCTTGTTTGTTAATTAGGTTAGGTTAGAGACACCACAAATTACTAGGCGCGCAGAAACTTAAGCCTCTATTTCTTGAATTCATGTGCGCCTAGAACTACTTGTTCAAAATTACTAGGCGCACAGAAACTTAAGCCTCTATTACTTGAATTCATGTGCGCCTAGTACTGCTTTTTTGTTAAGAAGGTTAGTTCAGAGACACAACAAATTACTAGGCGCACAGAAACTCAAGCCTCTATTACTTGATTTCATGTGCGCCTAGTACTGCTTGTTTATTAATTAGGTTAGTTCAGAGAGACAACAAATTACTAGGCGCACAGAAATTCAAGCCTCTATTACTTGAATTCATGTGCGCCTAGTACTGCTTGTTTGTTAATTAGGTTAGGTTAGAGACACAACAAATTACTAGGCGCTCAGAAATTCAAGCCTCTATTACTTGAATTCATGTGCGCCTAGAAATACTTGTTCAAAATTACTAGGCGCACAGAAACTTAAGCCTCTATTACTTGAATTCATGTGCGCCTAGTACTGCTTTTTTGTTAATAAGGTTAGGTCAAAGACACAATAAATTACTAGGCGCACAGAAACTCAAGCCTCTATTACTTGAGTTTATGTGCGCCTAGTACTGCTTGTATGTTAATAAGGTAAGTTCAGAGACACAACAAATTACTAGGCGCGCAGAAACTCAAGCCTCTATTACTTGAATTCATGTGCGCCTAGTACTGCTTGTTTGTTAATTAGTTTAGGTTAGAGACACCACAAATTACTAGGCGCGCAGAAACTTAAGCCTCTATTACTTGAATTCATGTGCGCCTAGTACTGCTTGTTTAGATAGGTATGGTTAGAAAAAATATGTTTCGCCTTTAGGGTCAATTTTAACTCGTGTGAGTAGGGCGGAACCAAGAAGAGATTTATTTACCTGAAAAACAGTTTCAGAGTGAGTCATATTAGGACAGAGTTAAAACTGTCTGGTTGCGTTTGAAAAGGTCAGAGACACGCAACAAATGTTATAGGCGCCCAGAAACTCAAGCTTCTTATCTATTACTTGAGTTTATGTGCGCCTAGTACTGCTTGTTTGTTAATTAGTTTAGGTTAGAGACACCACAAATTACTAGGCGCGCAGAAACTTAAGCCTCTATTACTTGAATTCATGTGCGCCTAGTACTGCTTGTATATATAGGTATGGTTAGAAAAAATATGTTTCGCCTTTAGGGTAAATTTTAACTCGTGTGAGTAGGGCGGAACCAAGAAGAGATTTATTTACCTGAAAAACAGTTTCAGAGTGAGTCATAATAAGGCAGAGTTAAAACTGTCTGGTTGCGTTTGAAAAGGTCAGAGACACGCAACAAATGTTATAGGCGCCCAGAAACTCAAGCTTGTATCTATTACTTGAGTTTATGTGCGCCTAGTACTGCTTGTATGTTAATTGGGTTAGGTCAAAGACACAACCAATTACTAGGCGCTCAGAAATTCAAGCCTCTATTACTTGAATTCATGTGCGCCTAGAACTACTTGTTCAAAATTACTAGGCGCACAGAAACTTAAGCCTCTATTAATTGAATTCATGTGCGCCTAGTACTGCTTTTTTGTTAATAAGGTTAGGTCAAAGACACAACAAATTACTAGGCGCACAGAAACTCAAGCCTCTATTACTTGAATTCATGTGCGCCTAGTACTGCTTGTTTAGATAGGTATGGTTAGAAAAAAATATGTTTCGCCTTTAGGGTCAATTTTAACTCGTGTGAGTAGGGCGGAACCAAGAAGAGATTTATTTACCTGAAAAACAGTTTCAGAGTGAGTCATATTAGGACAGAGTTAAAACTGTCTGGTTGCGTTTGAAAAGGTCAGAGACAAGCAACAAATGTTATAGGCGCCCAGAAACTCAAGCTTCTATCTATTACTTGAGTTTATGTGCGCCTAGTACTGCTTGTATGTTAATAAGGTAAGTTCAGAGACACAACAAATTACTAGGCGCACAGAAACTCAAGCCTCTATTACTTGAATTCATGTGCGCCTAGTACTGCTTGTTTGTTAATTAGTTTAGGTTAGAGACACCACAAATTACTAGGCGCGCAGAAACTTAAGCCTTTATTACTTGAATTCATGTGCGCCTAGTACTGCTTGTTTAGATAGGTATGGTTAAAAAAATATGTTTCGCCTTTAGGGTCAATTTTAACTGGTGTGAGTAGGGCAGAACCAAGAAGAGATTTATTTACCTGAAAAACAGTTTCAGAGTGAGTCATAATAAGGCAGAGTTAAAACTGTCTGGTTGCGTTTGAAAAGGTCAGAGACACGCAACAAATGTTATAGGCGCCCAGAAACTCAAGCTTGTATCTATTACTTGAGTTTATGTGCGCCTAGTACTGCTTGTATGTTAATTGGGTTAGGTCAAAGACACAACAAATTACTAGGCGCTCAGAAATTCAAGCCTCTATTACTTGAATTCATGTGCGCCTAGAACTACTTGTTCAAAATTACTAGGCGCACAGAAACTTAAGCCTCTATTACTTGAATTCATGTGCGCCTAGTACTGCTTTTTTGTTAATAAGGTTAGTTCAGAGACACAACAAATTACTAGGCGCACAGAAACTCAAGCCTCTATTACTTGATTTCATGTGCGCCTAGTACTGCTTGTTTATTAATTAGGTTAGTTCAGAGAGACAACAAATTACTAGGCGCACAGAAATTCAAGCCTCTATTACTTGAATTCATGTGCGCCTAGTACTGCTTGTTTGTTAATTAGGTTAGGTTAGAGACACAACAAATTACTAGGCGCGCAGAAACTTAAGCCTCTATTACTTGAATTCATGTGCGCCTAGAACTACTTGTTCAAAATTACTAGGCGCACAGAAACTCAAGCCTCTATTACTTGAATTCATGTGCGCCTAGTACTGATTGTTTGTTAATTAGGTTAGGTCAGAGACACCACAAATTACTAGGCGCACAGAAACTCAAGCCTCTATTACTTGAATTCATGTGCGCCTAGTACTGCTTGTTTGTTAATAAGGTAAGTTCAGAGACACAACAAATTACTAGGCGCACAGAAACTCAAGCCTCTATTACTTGAATTCATGTGCGCCTAGTACTGCTTGTTTGTTAATTAGTTTAGGTTAGAGACACCACAAATTACTAGGCGCGCAGAAACTTAAGCCTTTATTACTTGAATTCATGTGCGCCTAGTACTGCTTGTTTAGATAGGTATGGTTAAAAAAATATGTTTCGCCTTTAGGGTCAATTTTAACTGGTGTGAGTAGGGCAGAACCAAGAAGAGATTTATTTACCTGAAAAACAGTTTCAGAGTGAGTCATAATAAGGCAGAGTTAAAACTGTCTGGTTGCGTTTGAAAAGGTCAGAGACACGCAACAAATGTTATAGGCGCCCAGAAACTCAAGCTTGTATCTATTACTTGAGTTTATGTGCGCCTAGTACTGCTTGTATGTTAATTGGGTTAGGTCAAAGACACAACAAATTACTAGGCGCTCAGAAATTCAAGCCTCTATTACTTGAATTCATGTGCGCCTAGAACTACTTGTTCAAAATTACTAGGCGCACAGAAACTTAAGCCTCTATTACTTGAATTCATGTGCGCCTAGTACTGCTTTTTTGTTAATAAGGTTAGTTCAGAGACACAACAAATTACTAGGCGCACAGAAACTCAAGCCTCTATTACTTGATTTCATGTGCGCCTAGTACTGCTTGTTTATTAATTAGGTTAGTTCAGAGAGACAACAAATTACTAGGCGCACAGAAATTCAAGCCTCTATTACTTGAATTCATGTGCGCCTAGTACTGCTTGTTTGTTAATTAGGTTAGGTTAGAGACACAACAAATTACTAGGCGCGCAGAAACTTAAGCCTCTATTACTTGAATTCATGTGCGCCTAGAACTACTTGTTCAAAATTACTAGGCGCACAGAAACTCAAGCCTCTATTACTTGAATTCATGTGCGCCTAGTACTGATTGTTTGTTAATTAGGTTAGGTCAGAGACACCACAAATTACTAGGCGCACAGAAACTCAAGCCTCTATTACTTGAATTCATGTGCGCCTAGTACTGCTTGTTTGTTAATAAGGTAAGTTCAGAGACACAACAAATTACTAGGCGCACAGAAACTCAAGCCTCTATTACTTGAATTCATGTGCGCCTAGTACTGCTTGTTTAGATAGGTATGGTTAGAAAAAATATGTTTCGCCTTTAGGGTCAATTTTAACTCGTGTGAGTAGGGCGGAACCAAGAAGAGATTTATTTACCTGAAAAACAGTTTCAGAGTGAGTCATATTAGGGCAGAGTTCAAACTGTCTGGTTGCGTTTGAAAAGGTCAGAGACACGCAACAAATGTTATAGGCGCCCAGAAACTCAAGCTTGTATCTATTACTTGAGTTTATGTGCGCCTAGTACTGCTTGTATGTTAATTGGGTTAGGTCAAAGACACAACAAATTACTAGGCGCTCAGAAATTCAAGCCTCTATTACTTGAATTCATGTGCGCCTAGAACTACTTGTTCAAAATTACTAGGCGCACAGAAACTTAAGCCTCTATTACTTGAATTCATGTGCGCCTAGTACTGCTTTTTTGTTAATAAGGTTAGTTCAGAGACACAACAAATTACTAGGCGCACAGAAACTCAAGCCTCTATTACTTGATTTCATGTGCGCCTAGTACTGCTTGTTTATTAATTAGGTTAGTTCAGAGAGACAACAAATTACTAGGCGCACAGAAATTCAAGCCTCTATTACTTGAATTCATGTGCGCCTAGTACTGCTTGTTTGTTAATTAGGTTAGGTTAGAGACACAACAAATTACTAGGCGCGCAGAAACTTAAGCCTCTATTACTTGAATTCATGTGCGCCTAGAACTACTTGTTCAAAATTACTAGGCGCACAGAAACTCAAGCCTCTATTACTTGAATTCATGTGCGCCTAGTACTGATTGTTTGTTAATTAGGTTAGGTCAGAGACACCACAAATTACTAGGCGCACAGAAACTCAAGCCTCTATTACTTGAATTCATGTGCGCCTAGTACTGCTTGTTTGTTAATAAGGTAAGTTCAGAGACACAACAAATTACTAGGCGCACAGAAACTCAAGCCTCTATTACTTGAATTCATGTGCGCCTAGTACTGCTTGTTTAGATAGGTATGGTTAGAAAAAATATGTTTCGCCTTTAGGGTCAATTTTAACTCGTGTGAGTAGGGCGGAACCAAGAAGAGATTTATTTACCTGAAAAACAGTTTCAGAGTGAGTCATATTAGGGCAGAGTTCAAACTGTCTGGTTGCGTTTGAAAAGGTCAGAGACACGCAACAAATGTTATAGGCGCCCAGAAACTCAAGTTTCTATCTATTACTTGAGTTTAAGTGCGCCTAGTACTGCTTGTATGTTAATAAGATAAGTTCAGAGACACAACAAACTACTAGGCGCACAGAAACTCAAGCCTCTATTACTTGAATTCATGTGCACCTAGTACTGCTTGTTTGTTAATTAGGTTAGGTTAGAGACACCACAAATTACTAGGCGCGCAGAAACTTAAGCCTCTATTTCTTGAATTCATGTGCGCCTAGAACTACTTGTTCAAAATTACTAGGCGCACAGAAACTTAAGCCTCTATTACTTGAATTCATGTGCGCCTAGTACTGCTTTTTTGTTAAGAAGGTTAGTTCAGAGACACAACAAATTACTAGGCGCACAGAAACTCAAGCCTCTATTACTTGATTTCATGTGCGCCTAGTACTGCTTGTTTATTAATTAGGTTAGTTCAGAGAGACAACAAATTACTAGGCGCACAGAAATTCAAGCCTCTATTACTTGAATTCATGTGCGCCTAGTACTGCTTGTTTGTTAATTAGGTTAGGTTAGAGACACAACAAATTACTAGGCGCTCAGAAATTCAAGCCTCTATTACTTGAATTCATGTGCGCCTAGAAATACTTGTTCAAAATTACTAGGCGCACAGAAACTTAAGCCTCTATTACTTGAATTCATGTGCGCCTAGTACTGCTTTTTTGTTAATAAGGTTAGGTCAAAGACACAATAAATTACTAGGCGCACAGAAACTCAAGCCTCTATTACTTGAGTTTATGTGCGCCTAGTACTGCTTGTATGTTAATAAGGTAAGTTCAGAGACACAACAAATTACTAGGCGCGCAGAAACTCAAGCCTCTATTACTTGAATTCATGTGCGCCTAGTACTGCTTGTTTGTTAATTAGTTTAGGTTAGAGACACCACAAATTACTAGGCGCGCAGAAACTTAAGCCTCTATTACTTGAATTCATGTGCGCCTAGTACTGCTTGTTTAGATAGGTATGGTTAAAAAAAATATGTTTCGCCTTTAGGGTCAATTTTAACTCGTGTGAGTAGGGCAGAACCAAGAAGAGATTTGTTTACCTGAAAAACAGTTTCAGAGTGAGTCATAATAAGGCAGAGTTAAAACTGTCCGGTTGCGTTTGAAAAGGTCAGAGACACGCAACAAATGTTATAGGCGCCCAGAAACTCAAGCTTGTATTACTTGATTTCATGTGCGCCTAGTACTGCTTGTTTATTAATTAGGTTAGTTCAGAGAGACAACAAATTACTAGGCGCACAGAAATTCAAGCCTCTATTACTTGAATTCATGTGCGCCTAGTACTGCTTGTTTGTTAATTAGGTTAGGTTAGAGACACAACAAATTACTAGGCGCTCAGAAATTCAAGCCTCTATTACTTGAATTCATGTGCGCCTAGAAATACTTGTTCAAAATTACTAGGCGCACAGAAACTTAAGCCTCTATTGCTTGAATTCATGTGCGCCTAGTACTGCTTTTTTGTTAATAAGGTTAGGTCAATGACACAATAAATTACTAGGCGCACAGAAACTCAAGCCTCTATTACTTGAATTCATGTGCGCCTAGTACTGCTTGTTTGTTCATTAGGTTAGGTTAGAGACACCACAAATTACTAGGCGCGCAGAAACTTAAGCCTCTATTACTTGAATTCATGTGCGCCTAGTACTGCTTGTTTAGATAGGTATGGTTAGAAAAAATATGTTTCGCTTTTAGGGTCAATTTTAACTCGTGTGGGTAGGGCGGAACCAAGAAGAGATTTATTTACCTGAAAAACAGTTTCAGAGTGAGTCATATTAGGACAGAGTTAAAACTATCTGGTTGCGTTTGAAAAGGTCAGAGACACGCAACAAATGTTATAGGCGCCCAGAAACTCAAGCTTCTATCTATTACTTGAGTTTATGTGCGCCTAGTACTGCTTGTTTGTTAATTAGTTTAGGTTAGAGACACCACAAATTACTAGGCGCGCAGAAACTTAAGCCTCTATTACTTGAATTCATGTGCGCCTAGTACTCCTTGTATATATAGGTATGGTTAGAAAAAATATGTTTCGCCTTTAGGGTCAATTTGAACTCGTGTGAGTAGGGCGGAACCAACAACAGATTTATTTACCTGAAAAACAGTTTCGGAGTGAGTCATATTAGGACAGAGTTAAAACTGTCTGGTTGCGTTTGAAAAGGTCAGAGACAAGCAACAAATGTTATAGGCGCCCAGAAACTCAAGCCACTATCTATTACTTGAGTTTATGTGCGCCTAGTACTGCTTGTATGTTAATAAGGTAAGTTCAGAGACACAACAAATTACTAGGCGCACAGAAACTCAAGCCTCTATTACTTGAATTCATGTGCGCCTAGTACTGCTTTTTTGTTAATAAGGTTAGGTCAAAGACACAACAAATTACTAGGCGCACAGAAACTCAAGCCTCTATTACTTGTATTCATGTGCGCCTAGTACTGATTGTTTGTTAATTAGGTTAGGTCAGAGACACCACAAATTACTAGGCGCACAAAAACTCAAGCCTCTATTACTTGATTTCATGTGCGCCTAGTACTGCTTGTTTATTAATTAGGTTAGTTCAGAGAGACAACAAATTACTAGGCGCACAGAAATTCAAGCCTCTATTACTTGAATTCATGTGCGCCTAGTACTGCTTGTTTGTTAATTAGGTTAGGTTAGAGACACAACAAATTACTAGGCGCTCAGAAATTCAAGCCTCTATTACTTGAATTCATGTGCGCCTAGAAATACTTGTTCAAAATTACTAGGCGCACAGAAACTTAAGCCTCTATTACTTGAATTCATGTGCGCCTAGTACTGCTTTTTTGTTAATAAGGTTAGGTCAAAGACACAATAAATTACTAGGCGCACAGAAACTCAAGCCTCTATTACTTGAGTTTATGTGCGCCTAGTACTGCTTGTATGTTAATAAGGTAAGTTCAGAGACACAACAAATTACTAGGCGCACAGAAACTCAAGCCTCTATTACTTGAATTCATGTGCGCCTAGTACTGCTTGTTTGTTAATTAGTTTAGGTTAGAGACACCACAAATTACTAGGCGCGCAGAAACTCAAGCCTCTATTACTTGAATTCATGTGCGCCTAGTACTGCTTGTTTAGATAGGTATGGTTAAAAAAAATATGTTTCGCCTTTAGGGTCAATTTTAACTCGTGTGAGTAGGGCAGAACCAAGAAGAGATTTATTTACCTGAAAAACAGTTTCAGAGTGAGTCATTATAAGGCAGAGTTAAAACTGTCCGGTTGCGTTTGAAAAGGTCAGAGACACGCAACAAATGTTAAAGGCGCCCAGAAACTCAAGCTTGTATTACTTGATTTCATGTGCGCCTAGTACTGCTTGTTTATTAATTAGGTTAGTTCAGAGAGACAACAAATTACTAGGCGCACAGAAATTCAAGCCTCTATTACTTGAATTCATGTGCGCCTAGTACTGCTTGTTTGTTAATTAGGTTAGGTTAGAGACACAACAAATTACTAGGCGCTCAGAAATTCAAGCCTCTATTACTTGAATTCATGTGCGCCTAGAAATACTTGTTCAAAATTACTAGGCGCACAGAAACTTAAGCCTCTATTACTTGAATTCATGTGCGCCTAGTACTGCTTTTTTGTTAATAAGGTTAGGTCAATGACACAATAAATTACTAGGCGCACAGAAACTCAAGCCTCTATTACTTGAATTCATGTGCGCCTAGTACTGCTTGTTTATTAATTAGGTTAGTTCAGAGAGACAACAAATTACTAGGCGCACAGAAATTCAAGCCTCTATTACTTGAATTCATGTGCGCCTAGTACTGCTTGTTTGTTAATTAGGTTAGGTTAGAGACACAACAAATTACTAGGCGCTCAGAAATTCAAGCCTCTATTACTTGAATTCATGTGCGCCTAGAAATACTTGTTCAAAATTACTAGGCGCACAGAAACTTAAGCCTCTATTACTTGAATTCATGTGCGCCTAGTACTGCTTTTTTGTTAATAAGGTTAGGTCAATGACACAATAAATTACTAGGCGCACAGAAACTCAAGCCTCTATTACTTGAATTCATGTGCGCCTAGTACTGCTTGTTTGTTCATTAGGTTAGGTTAGAGACACCACAAATTACTAGGCGCGCAGAAACTTAAGCCTCTATTACTTGAATTCATGTGCGCCTAGTACTGCTTGTTTAGATAGGTATGGTTAGAAAAAATATGTTTCGCTTTTAGGGTCAATTTTAACTCGTGTGGGTAGGGCAGAACCAAGAAGAGATTTATTTACCTGAAAAACAGTTTCAGAGTGAGTCATAATAAGGCAGAGTTAAAACTGTCTAGTTGCGTTTGAAAAGGTCAGAGACACGCAACAAATGTTATAGGCGCCCAGAAACTCAAGCTTGTATTACTTGATTTCATGTGCGCCTAGTACTGCTTGTTTATTAATTAGGTTAGTTCAGAGAGACAACAAATTACTAGGCGCACAGAAATTCAAGCCTCTATTACTTGAATTCATGTGCGCCTAGTACTGCTTGTTTGTTAATTAGGTTAGGTTAGAGACACAACAAATTACTAGGCGCTCAGAAATTCAAGCCTTTAATACTTGAATTCATGTGCGCCTAGAAATACTTGTTCAAAATTACTAGGCGCACAGAAACTTAAGCCTCTATTACTTGAATTCATGTGCGCCTAGTACTGCTTTTTTGTTAATAAGGTTAGGTCAAAGACACAACAAATTACTAGGCGCACAGAAACTCAAGCCTCTATTACTTGTATTCATGTGCGCCTAGTACTGATTGTTTGTTAATTAGGTTAGGTCAGAGACACCACAAATTACTAGGCGCACAGAAACTCAAGCCTCTATTACTTGAATTCATGTGCGCCTAGTACTGCTTGTTTGTTCATTAGGTTAGGTTAGAGACACCACAAATTACTAGCCGCGCAGATACTTAAGCCTCTATTACTTGAATTCATGTGCGCCTAGTACTGCTTGTTTAGATAGGTATGGTTAGAAAAAATATGTTTCGCCTTTAGGGTCAATTTTAACTCGTGTGAGTAGGGCGGAACCAAGAAGAGATTTATTTACCTGAAAAACAGTTTCAGAGTGAGTCATATTAGGACAGAGTTAAAACTGTCTGGTTGCGTTTGAAAAGGTCAGAGACACGCAACAAATGTTATAGGCGCCCAGAAACTCAAGCTTCTATCTATTACTTGAGTTTATGTGCGCCTAGTACTGCTTGTTTGTTAATTAGTTTAGGTTAGAGACACCACAAATTACTAGGCGCGCAGAAACTTAAGCCTCTATTACTTGAATTCATGTGCGCCTAGTACTGCTTGTATATATAGGTATGGTTAGAAAAAATATGTTTCGCCTTTAGGGTCAATTTTAACTCGTGTGAGTAGGGCGGAACCAAGAACAGATTTATTTACCTGAAAAACAGTTTCAGAGTGAGTCATATTAGGACAGAGTTAAAACTGTCTGTTTGCGTTTGAAAAGGTCAGAGACAAGCAACAAATGTTATAGGCGCCCAGAAACTCAAGCTTGTATCTATTACTTGAGTTTATGTGCGCCTAGTACTGCTTGTATGTTAATTGGGTTAGGTCAAAGACACAACAAATTACTAGGCGCTCAGAAATTCAAGCCTCTATTACTTGAATTCATGTGCGCCTAGAACTACTTGTTCAAAATTACTAGGCGCACAGAAACTCAAGCCTCTATTACTTGAATTCATGTGCGCCTAGTACTGATTGTTTGTTAATTAGGTTAGGTCAGAGACACCACAAATTACTAGGCGCACAGAAACTCAAGCCTCTATTACTTGAATTCATGTGCGCCTAGTACTGCTTGTTTGTTAATAAGGTAAGTTCAGAGACACAACAAATTACTAGGCGCACAGAAACTCAAGCCTCTATTACTTGAATTCATGTGCGCCTAGTACTGCTTGTTTAGATAGGTATGGTAAGAAAAAATATGTTTCGCCTTTAGGGTCAATTTTAACTCGTGTGAGTAGGGCGGAACCAAGAAGAGATTTATTTACCTGAAAAACAGTTTCAGAGTGAGTCATATTAGGGCAGAGTTCAAACTGTCTGGTTGCGTTTGAAAAGGTCAGAGACACGCAACAAATGTTATAGGCGCCCAGAAACTCAAGCTTCTATCTATTACTTGAGTTTATGTGCGCCTAGTACTGCTTGTATGTTAATAAGATAAGTTCAGAGACACAACAAACTACTAGGCGCACAGAAACTCAAGCCTCTATTACTTGAATTCATGTGCACCTAGTACTGCTTGTTTGTTAATTAGGTTAGGTTAGAGACACCACAAATTACTAGGCGCGCAGAAACTTAAGCCTCTATTTCTTGAAAATATGTGCGCCTAGAACTACTTGTTCAAAATTACTAGGCGCACAGAAACTTAAGCCTCTATTACTTGAATTCATGTGCGCCTAGTACTGCTTTTTTGTTAATAAGGTTAGTTCAGAGACACAACAAATTACTAGGCGCACAGAAACTCAAGCCTCTATTACTTGATTTCATGTGCGCCTAGTACTGCTTGTTTATTAATTAGGTTAGTTCAGAGAGACACCAAATTACTAGGCGCACAGAAATTCAAGCCTCTATTACTTGAATTCATGTGCGCCTAGTACTGCTTGTTTGTTAATTAGGTTAGGTTAGAGACACAACAAATTACTAGGCGCTCAGAAATTCAAGCCTCTATTACTTGAATTCATGTGCGCCTAGAAATACTTGTTCAAAATTACTAGGCGCACAGAAACTTAAGCCTCTATTACTTGAATTCATGTGCGCCTAGTACTGCTTTTTTGTTAATAAGGTTAGGTCAAAGACACAATAAATTACTAGGCGCACAGAAACTCAAGCCTCTATTACTTGAATTCATGTGCGCCTAGAACTACTTGTTCAAAATTACTAGGCGCACAGAAACTTAAGCCTCTATTACTTGAATTCATGTGCGCCTAGTACTGCTTTTTTGTTAATAAGGTTAGTTCAGAGACACAACAAATTACTAGGCGCACAGAAACTCAAGCCTCTATTACTTGATTTCATGTGCGCCTAGTACTGCTTGTTTATTAATTAGGTTAGTTCAGAGAGACAACAAATTACTAGGCGCACAGAAATTCAAGCCTCTATTACTTGAATTCATGTGCGCCTAGTACTGCTTGTTTGTTAATTAGGTTAGGTTAGAGACACAACAAATTACTAGGCGCTCAGAAATTCAAGCCTCTATTACTTGAATTCATGTGCGCCTAGAAATACTTGTTCAAAATTACTAGGCGCACAGAAACTTAAGCCTCTATTACTTGAATTCATGTGCGCCTAGTACTGCTTTTTTGTTAATAAGGTTAGGTCAAAGACACAATAAATTACTAGGCGCACAGAAACTCAAGCCTCTATTACTTGAGTTTATGTGCGCCTAGTACTACTTGTATGTTAATAAGGTAAGTTCAGAGACACAACAAATTACTAGGCGCACAGAAACTCAAGCCTCTATTACTTGAATTCATGTGCGCCTAGTACTGCTTGTTTGTTAATTAGTTTAGGTTAGAGACACCACAAATTACTAGGCGCGCAGAAACTTAAGCCTCTATTACTTGAATTCATGTGCGCCTAGTACTGCTGGTTTAGATAGGTATGGTTAAAAAAAATATGTTTCGCCTTTAGGGTCAATTTTAACTCGTGTGAGTAGGGCAGAACCAAGAAGAGATTTATTTACCTGAAAAACAGTTTCAGAGTGAGTCATAATAAGGCAGAGTTAAAACTGTCCGGTTGCGTTTGAAAAGGTCAGAGACACGCAACAAATGTTATAGGCGCCCAGAAACTCAAGCTTGTATTACTTGATTTCATGTGCGCCTAGTACTGCTTGTTTATTAATTAGGTTAGTTCAGAGAGACAACAAATTACTAGGCGCACAGAAATTCAAGCCTCTATTACTTGAATTCATGTGCGCCTAGTACTGCTTGTTTGTTAATTAGGTTAGGTTAGAGACACAACAAATTACTAGGCGCTCAGAAATTCAAGCCTCTATTACTTGAATTCATGTGCGCCTAGAAATACTTGTTCAAAATTACTAGGCGCACAGAAACTTAAGCCTCTTTTACTTGAATTCATGTGCGCCTAGTACTGCTTTTTTGTTAATAAGGTTAGGTCAAAGACACAATAAATTACTAGGCGCACAGAAACTCAAGCCTCTATTACTTGAATTCATGTGCGCCTAGTACTGCTTGTTTGTTCATTAGGTTAGGTTAGAGACACCACAAATTACTAGGCGCGCAGAAACTTAAGCCTCTATTACTTGAATTCATGTGCGCCTAGTACTGCTTGTTTAGATAGGTATGGTTAGAAAAAATATGTTTCGCCTTTAGGGTCAATTTTAACTCGTGTGAGTAGGGCGGAACCAAGAAGAGATTTATTTACCTGAAAAACAGTTTCAGAGTGAGTCATATTAGGACAGAGTTAAAACTATCTGGTTGCGTTTGAAAAGGTCAGAGACACGCAACAAATGTTATAGGCGCCCAGAAACTCAAGCTTCTATCTATTACTTGAGTTTATGTGCGCCTAGTACTGCTTGTTTGTTAATTAGTTTAGGTTAGAGACACCACAAATTACTAGGCGCGCAGAAACTTAAGCCTCTATTACTTGAATTCATGTGCGCCTAGTACTGCTTGTATATATAGGTATGGTTAGAAAAAATATGTTTCGCCTTTAGGGTCAATTTGAACTCGTGTGAGTAGGGCGGAACCAACAACAGATTTATTTACCTGAAAAACAGTTTCAGAGTGAGTCATATTAGGACAGAGTTAAAACTGTCTGGTTGCGTTTGAAAAGGTCAGAGACAAGCAACAAATGTTATAGGCGCCCAGAAACTCAAGCCACTATCTATTACTTGAGTTTATGTGCGCCTAGTACTGCTTGTATGTTAATAAGGTAAGTTCAGAGACACAACAAATTACTAGGCGCACAGAAACTCAAGCCTCTATTACTTGAATTCATGTGCGCCTAGTACTGCTTGTTTGTTAATTAGTTTAGGTTAGAGACACCACAAATTACTAGGCGCGCAGAAACTTAAGCCTCTATTACTTGAATTCATGTGCGCCTAGTACTGCTTGTTTAGATAGGTATGGTTAAAAAAAATATGTTTCGCCTTTAGGGTCAATTTTAACTCGTGTGAGTAGGGCAGAACCAAGAAGAGATTTATTTACCTGAAAAACAGTTTCAGAGTGAGTCATAATAAGGCAGAGTTAAAACTGTCTAGTTGCGTTTGAAAAGGTCAGAGACACGCAACAAATGTTATAGGCGCCCAGAAACTCAAGCTTGTATTACTTGATTTCATGTGCGCCTAGTACTGCTTGTTTATTAATTAGGTTAGTTCAGAGAGACAACAAATTACTAGGCGCACAGAAATTCAAGCCTCTATTACTTGAATTCATGTGCGCCTAGTACTGCTTGTTTGTTAATTAGGTTAGGTTAGAGACACAACAAATTACTAGGCGCTCAGAAATTCAAGCCTCTATTACTTGAATTCATGTGCGCCTAGAAATACTTGTTCAAAATTACTAGGCGCACAGAAACTTAAGCCTCTATTACTTGAATTCATGTGCGCCTAGTACTGCTTTTTTGTTAATAAGGTTAGGTCAAAGACACAACAAATTACTAGGCGCACAGAAACTCAAGCCTCTATTACTTGTATTCATGTGCGCCTAGTACTGATTGTTTGTTAATTAGGTTAGGTCAGAGACACCACAAATTACTAGGCGCACAGAAACTCAAGCCTCTATTACTTGAATTCATGTGCGCCTAGTACTGCTTGTTTGTTCATTAGGTTAGGTTAGAGACACCACAAATTACTAGGCGCGCAGAAACTTAAGCCTCTATTACTTGAATTCATGTGCGCCTAGTTCTGCTTGTTTGTTAATTAGTTTAGGTTAGAGACACCACAAATTACTAGGCGCGCAGAAACTTAAGCCTCTATTACTTGAATTCATGTGCGCCTAGTACTGCTTGTATATATAGGTATGGTTAGAAAAAATATGTTTCGCCTTTAGGGTCAATTTTAACTCGTGTGAGTAGGGCGGAACCAACAACAGATTTATTTACCTGAAAAACAGTTTCAGAGTGAGTCATATTAGGACAGAGTTAAAACTGTCTGGTTGCGTTTGAAAAGGTCAGAGACAAGCAACAAATGGTATAGGCGCCCAGAAACTCAAGCTTGTATCTATTACTTGAGTTTATGTGCGCCTAGTACTGCTTGTATGTTAATTGGGTTAGGTCAAAGACACAACAAATTACTAGGCGCTCAGAAATTCAAGCCTCTATTACTTGAATTCATGTGCGCCTAGAACTACTTGTTCAAAATTACTAGGCGCACAGAAACTCAAGCCTCTATTACTTGAATTCATGTGCGCCTAGTACTGATTGTTTGTTAATTAGGTTAGGTCAGAGACACCACAAATTACTAGGCGCACAGAAACTCAAGCCTCTATTACTTGAATTCATGTGCGCCTAGTACTGCTTGTTTGTTAATTAGGTTAGGTTAGAGACACAACAAATTACTAGGCGCTCAGAAATTCAAGCCTCTATTACTTGAATTCATGTGCGCCTAGAAATACTTGTTCAAAATTACTAGGCGCACAGAAACTTAAGCCTCTATTACTTGAATTCATGTGCGCCTAGTACTGCTTTTTTGTTAATAAGGTTAGGTCAAAGACACAACAAATTACTAGGCGCACAGAAACTCAAGCCTCTATTACTTGTATTCATGTGCGCCTAGTACTGATTGTTTGTTAATTAGGTTAGGTCAGAGACACCACAAATTACTAGGCGCACAGAAACTCAAGCCTCTATTACTTGAATTCATGTGCGCCTAGTACTGCTTGTTTGTTCATTAGGTTAGGTTAGAGACACCACAAATTACTAGCCGCGCAGAAACTTAAGCCTCTATTACTTGAATTCATGTGCGCCTAGTTCTGCTTGTTTGTTAATTAGTTTAGGTTAGAGACACCACAAATTACTAGGCGCGCAGAAACTTAAGCCTCTATTACTTGAATTCATGTGCGCCTAGTACTGCTTGTATATATAGGTATGGTTAGAAAAAATATGTTTCGCCTTTAGGGTCAATTTTAACTCGTGTGAATAGGGCGGAACCAACAACAGATTTATTTACCTGAAAAACAGTTTCAGAGTGAGTCATATTAGGACAGAGTTAAAACTGTCTGGTTGCGTTTGAAAAGGTCAGAGACAAGCAACAAATGGTATAGGCGCCCAGAAACTCAAGCTTGTATCTATTACTTGAGTTTATGTGCGCCTAGTACTGCTTGTATGTTAATTGGGTTAGGTCAAAGACACAACAAATTACTAGGCGCTCAGAAATTCAAGCCTCTATTACTTGAATTCATGTGCGCCTAGAACTACTTGTTCAAAATTACTAGGCGCACAGAAACTCAAGCCTCTATTACTTGAATTCATGTGCGCCTAGTACTGATTGTTTGTTAATTAGGTTAGGTCAGAGACACCACAAATTACTAGGCGCACAGAAACTCAAGCCTCTATTACTTGAATTCATGTGCGCCTAGTACTGCTTGTTTGTTAATAAGGTAAGTTCAGAGACACAACAAATTACTAGGCGCACAGAAACTCAAGCCTCTATTACTTGAATTCATGTGCGCCTAGTACTGCTTGTTTAGATAGGTATGGTTAGAAAAAATATGTTTCGCCTTAAGGGTCAATTTTAACTCGTGTGAGTAGTGCGGAACCAAGAAGAGATTTATTTACCTGAAAAACAGTTTCAGAGTGAGTCATATTAGGGCAGAGTTCAAACTGTCTGGTTGCGTTTGAACAGGTCAGAGACACGCAACAAATGTTATAGGCGCCCAGAAACTCAAGCTTCTATCTATTACTTGAGTTTATGTGCGCCTAGTATTGCTTGTATGTTAATAAGGTAAGTTCAGAGACACAACAAATTACTAGGCGCACAGAAACTCAAGCCTCTATTACTTGAATTCATGTGCGCCTAGTACTGCTTGTTTGTTAATTAGTTTAGGTTAGAGACACCACAAATTACTAGGCGCGCAGAAACTTAAGCCTCTATTACTTGAATTCATGTGCGCCTAGTACTGCTTGTTTAGATAGGTATGGTTAAAAAAAATATGTTTCGCCTTTAGGGTCAATTTTAACTCGTGTGAGTAGGGCAGAACCAAGAAGAGATTTATTTACCTGAAAAACAGTTTCAGAGTGAGTCATAATAAGGCAGAGTTAAAACTGTCTAGTTGCGTTTGAAAAGGTCAGAGACACGCAACAAATGTTATAGGCGCCCAGAAACTCAAGCTTGTATTACTTGATTTCATGTGCGCCTAGTACTGCTTGTTCATTAATTAGGTTAGTTCAGAGAGACAACAAATTACTAGGCGCACAGAAATTCAAGCCTCTATTACTTGAATTCATGTGCGCCTAGTACTGCTTGTTTGTTAATTAGGTTAGGTTAGAGACACAACAAATTACTAGGCGCTCAGAAATTCAAGCCTCTATTACTTGAATTCATGTGCGCCTAGAAATACTTGTTCAAAATTACTAGGCGCACAGAAACTTAAGCCTCTATTACTTGAATTCATGTGCGCCTAGTACTGCTTTTTTGTTAATAAGGTTAGTTCAGAGACACAACAAATTACTAGGCGCACAGAAACTCAAGCCTCTATTACTTGATTTCATGTGCGCCTAGTACTGCTCGTTTATTAATTAGGTTAGTTCAGAGAGACAACAAATTACTAGGCGCACAGAAATTCAAGCCTCTATTACTTGAATTCATGTGCGCCTAGTACTGCTTGTTTGTTAATTAGGTTAGGTTAGAGACACAACAAATTACTAGGGGCTTAGAAATTCAAGCCTCTATTACTTGAATTCATGTGCGCCTAGAAATACTTGTTCAAAATTACTAGGCGCACAGAAACTTAAGCCTCTATTACTTGAATTCATGTGCGCCTAGTACTGCTTTTTTGTTAATAAGGTTAGGTCAAAGACACAATAAATTACTAGGCGCACAGAAACTCAAGCCTCTATTACTTGAGTTTATGTGCGCCTAGTACTGCTTGTATGTTAATAAGGTAAGTTCAGAGACACAACAAATTACTAGGCGCACAGAAACTCAAGCCTCTATTACTTGAGTTTATGTGCGCCTAGTACTGCTTGTATGTTAATAAGGTAAGTTCAGAGACACCACAAATTACTAGGCGCGCAGAAACTTAAGCCTCTATTACTTGAATTCATGTGCGCCTAGTACTGCTTGTTTAGATAGGTATGGTTAAAAAAAATATGTTTCGCCTTTAGGGTCAATTTTAACTCGTGTGAGTAGGGCAGAACCAAGAAGAGATTTATTTACCTGAAAAACAGTTTCAGAGTGAGTCATAATAAGGCAGAGTTAAAACTGTCCGGTTGCGTTTGAAAAGGTCAGAGACACGCAACAAATGTTATAGGCGCCCAGAAACTCAAGCTTGTATTACTTGATTTCATGTGCGCCTAGTACTGCTTGTTTATTAATTAGGTTAGTTCAGAGAGACAACAAATTACTAGGCGCACAGAAATTCAAGCCTCTATTACTTGAATTCATGTGCGCCTAGTACTGCTTGTTTGTTAATTAGGTTAGGTTAGAGACACAACAAATTACTAGGCGCTCAGAAATTCAAGCCTCTATTACTTGAATTCATGTGCGCCTAGAAATACTTGTTCAAAATTACTAGGCGCACAGAAACTTAAGCCTCTATTACTTGAATTCATGTGCGCCTAGTACTGCTTTTTTGTTAATAAGGTTAGGTCAAAGACACAATAAATTACTAGGCGCACAGAAACTCAAGCCTCTATTACTTGAATTCATGTGCGCCTAGAACTACTTGTTCAAAATTACTAGGCGCACAGAAACTTAAGCCTCTATTACTTGAATTCATGTGCGCCTAGTACTGCTTTTTTGTTAATAAGGTTAGTTCAGAGACACAACAAATTACTAGGCGCACAGAAACTCAAGCCTCTATTACTTGATTTCATGTGCGCCTAGTACTGCTTGTTTATTAATTAGGTTAGTTCAGAGAGACAACAAATTACTAGGCGCACAGAAATTCAAGCCTCTATTACTTGAATTCATGTGCGCCTAGTACTGCTTGTTTGTTAATTAGGTTAGGTTAGAGACACAACAAATTACTAGGCGCTCAGAAATTCAAGCCTCTATTACTTGAATTCATGTGCGCCTAGAAATACTTGTTCAAAATTACTAGGCGCACAGAAACTTAAGCCTCTTTTACTTGAATTCATGTGCGCCTAGTACTGCTTTTTTGTTAATAAGGTTAGGTCAAAGACACAATAAATTACTAGGCGCACAGAAACTCAAGCCTCTATTACTTGAATTCATGTGCGCCTAGTACTGCTTGTTTGTTCATTAGGTTAGGTTAGAGACACCACAAATTACTAGGCGCGCAGAAACTTAAGCCTCTATTACTTGAATTCATGTGCGCCTAGTACTGCTTGTTTAGATAGGTATGGTTAGAAAAAATATGTTTCGCCTTTAGGGTCAATTTTAACTCGTGTGAGTAGGGCGGAACCAAGAAGAGATTTATTTACCTGAAAAACAGTTTCAGAGTGAGTCATATTAGGACAGAGTTAAAACTATCTGGTTGCGTTTGAAAAGGTCAGAGACACGCAACAAATGTTATAGGCGCCCAGAAACTCAAGCTTCTATCTATTACTTGAGTTTATGTGCGCCTAGTACTGCTTGTTTGTTAATTAGTTTAGGTTAGAGACACCACAAATTACTAGGCGCGCAGAAACTTAAGCCTCTATTACTTGAATTCATGTGCGCCTAGTACTGCTTGTATATATAGGTATGGTTAGAAAAAATATGTTTCGCCTTTAGGGTCAATTTGAACTCGTGTGAGTAGGGCGGAACCAACAACAGATTTATTTACCTGAAAAACAGTTTCAGAGTGAGTCATATTAGGACAGAGTTAAAACTGTCTGGTTGCGTTTGAAAAGGTCAGAGACAAGCAACAAATGTTATAGGCGCCCAGAAACTCAAGCCACTATCTATTACTTGAGTTTATGTGCGCCTAGTACTGCTTGTATGTTAATAAGGTAAGTTCAGAGACACAACAAATTACTAGGCGCACAGAAACTCAAGCCTCTATTACTTGAATTCATGTGCGCCTAGTACTGCTTGTTTGTTAATTAGTTTAGGTTAGAGACACCACAAATTACTAGGCGCGCAGAAACTTAAGCCTCTATTACTTGATTTCATGTGCGCCTAGTACTGCTTGTTTATTAATTAGGTTAGTTCAGAGAGACAACAAATTACTAGGCGCACAGAAATTCAAGCCTCTATTACTTGAATTCATGTGCGCCTAGTACTGCTTGTTTGTTAATTAGGTTAGGTTAGAGACACAACAAATTACTAGGCGCTCAGAAATTCAAGCCTCTATTACTTGAATTCATGTGCGCCTAGAAATACTTGTTCAAAATTACTAGGCGCCCAGAAACTTAAGCCTCTATTACTTGAATTCATGTGCGCTTAGTACTGCTTTTTTGTTAATAAGGTTAGGTCAAAGACACAACAAATTACTAGGCGCACAGAAACTCAAGCCTCTATTACTTGTATTCATGTGCGCCTAGTACTGATTGTTTGTTAATTAGGTTAGGTCAGAGACACCACAAATTACTAGGTGCGCAGAAACTTAAGCCTCTATTTCTTGAATTCATGTGCGCCTAGAACTACTTGTTCAAAATTACTAGGCGCACAGAAACTTAAGCCTCTATTACTTGAATTCATGTGCGCCTAGTACTGCTTTTTTGTTAATAAGGTTAGTTCAGAGACACAACAAATTACTAGGCGCACAGAAACTCAAGCCTCTATTACTTGATTTCATGTGCGCCTAGTACTGCTTGTTTATTAATTAGGTTAGTTCAGAGAGACAACAAATTACTAGGCGCACAGAAATTCAAGCCTCTATTACTTGAATTCATGTGCGCCTAGTACTGCTTGTTTGTTAATTAGGTTAGGTTAGAGACACAACAAATTACTAGGCGCTCAGAAATTCAAGCCTCTATTACTTGAATTCATGTGCGCCTAGTACTGCTTGTTTAGATAGGTATGGTTAGAAAAAATATGTTTCGCCTTTAGGGTCAATTTGAACTCGTGTGAGTAGGGCGGAACCAACAACAGATTTATTTACCTGAAAAACAGTTTCAGAGTGAGTCATATTAGGACAGTGTTAAAACTGTCTGGTTGCGTTTGAAAAGGTCAGAGACAAGCAACAAATGTTATAGGCGCCCAGAAACTCAAGCTTCTATCTATTACTTGAGTTTATGTGCGCCTAGTACTGCTTGTTTGTTAATTAGTTTAGGTTAGAGACACCACAAATTACTAGGCGCGCAGAAACTTAAGCCTCTATTACTTGAATTCATGTGCGCCTAGTACTGATTGTTTGTTAATTAGGTTAGGTCAGAGACACCACAAATTACTAGGCGCACAGAAACTCAAGCCTCTATTACTTGAATTCATGTGCGCCTAGTACTGCTTGTTTGTTCATTAGGTTAGGTTAGAGACACCACAAATTACTAGGCGCGCAGAAACTTAAGCCTCTATTACTTGAATTCATGTGCGCCTAGTACTGCTTGTATATATAGGTATGGTTAGAAAAAATATGTTTCGCCTTTAGGGTCAATTTGAACTCGTGTGAGTAGGGCGGAACCAACAACAGATTTATTTACCTGAAAAACAGTTTCAGAGTGAGTCATATTAGGACAGAGTTAAAACTGTCTGGTTGCGTTTGAAAAGGTCAGAGACAAGCAACAAATGTTATAGGCGCCCAGAAACTCAAGCCACTATCTATTACTTGAGTTTATGTGCGCCTAGTACTGCTTGTATGTTAATAAGGTAAGTTCAGAGACACAACAAATTACTAGGCGCACAGAAACTCAAGCCTCTATTACTTGAATTCATGTGCGCCTAGTACTGCTTGTTTGTTAATTAGTTTAGGTTAGAGACACCACAAATTACTAGGCGCGCAGAAACTTAAGCCTCTATTACTTGAATTCATGTGCGCCTAGTACTGCTTGTTTAGATAGGTATGGTTCAAAAAAATATGTTTCGCCTTTAGGGTCAATTTTAACTCGTGTGAGTAGGGCAGAACCAAGAAGAGATTTATTTACCTGAAAAACAGTTTCAGAGTGAGTCATAATAAGGCAGAGTTAAAACTGTCTAGTTGCGTTTGAAAAGGTCAGAGACACGCAACAAATGTTATAGGCGCCCAGAAACTCAAGCTTGTATTACTTGATTTCATGTGCGCCTAGTACTGCTTGTTTATTAATTAGGTTAGTTCAGAGAGACAACAAATTACTAGGCGCACAGAAATTCAAGCCTCTATTACTTGAATTCATGTGCGCCTAGTACTGCTTGTTTGTTAATTAGGTTAGGTTAGAGACACAATAAATTACTAGGCGCTCAGAAATTCAAGCCTCTATTACTTGAATTCATGTGCGCCTAGAAATACTTGTTCAAAATTACTAGGCGCACAGAAACTTAAGCCTCTATTACTTGAATTCATGTGCGCCTAGTACTGCTTTTTTGTTAATAAGGTTAGGTCAAAGACACAACAAATTACTAGGCGCACAGAAACTCAAGCCTCTATTACTTGTATTCATGTGCGCCTAATACTGATTGTTTGTTAATTAGGTTAGGTCAGAGACACCACAAATTACTAGGCGCACAGAAACTCAAGCCTCTATTACTTGAATTCATGTGCGCCTAGTACTGCTTGTTTGTTCATTAGGTTAGGTTAGAGACACCACAAATTACTAGCCGCGCAGAAACTTAAGCCTCTATTACTTGAATTCATGTGCGCCTAGTACTGCTTGTTTAGATAGGTATGGTTAGAAAAAATATGTTTCGCCTTTAGGGTCAATTTTAACTCGTGTGAGTAGGGCGGAACCAAGAAGAGATTTATTTACCTGAAAAACAGTTTCAGAGTGAGTCATATTAGGACAGAGTTAAAACTGTCTGGTTGCGTTTGAAAAGGTCAGAGACACGCAACAAATGTTATAGGCGCCCAGAAACTCAAGCTTCTATCTATTACTTGAGTTTATGTGCGCCTAGTACTGCTTGTTTGTTAATTAGTTTAGGTTAGAGACACCACAAATTACTAGGCGCGCAGAAACTTAAGCCTCTATTACTTGAATTCATGTGCGCCTAGTACTGCTTGTATATATAGGTATGGTTAGAAAAAATATGTTTCGCCTTTAGGGTCAATTTTAACTCGTGTGAGTAGGGCGGAACCAAGAACAGATTTATTTACCTGAAAAACAGTTTCAGAGTGAGTCATATTAGGACAGAGTTAAAACTGTCTGTTTGCGTTTGAAAAGGTCAGAGACAAGCAACAAATGTTATAGGCGCCCAGAAACTCAAGCTTGTATCTATTACTTGAGTTTATGTGCGCCTAGTACTGCTTGTATGTTAATTGGGTTAGGTCAAAGACACAACAAATTACTAGGCGCTCAGAAATTCAAGCCTCTATTACTTGAATTCATGTGCGCCTAGAACTACTTGTTCAAAATTACTAGGCGCACAGAAACTCAAGCCTCTATAACTTGAATTCATGTGCGCCTAGTACTGATTGTTTGTTAATTAGGTTAGGTCAGAGACACCACAAATTACTAGGCGCACAGAAACTCAAGCCTCTATTACTTGAATTCATGTGCGCCTAGTACTGCTTGTTTGTTAATAAGGTAAGTTCAGAGACACAACAAATTACTAGGCGCACAGAAACTCAAGCCTCTATTACTTGAATTCATGTGCGCCTAGTACTGCTTGTTTAGATAGGTATGGTTAGAAAAAATATGTTTCGCCTTTAGGGTCAATTTTAACTCGTGTGAGTAGGGCGGAACCAAGAAGAGATTTATTTACCTGAAAAACAGTTTCAGAGTGAGTCATAATAAGGCAGAGTTAAAACTGTCTAGTTGCGTTTGAAAAGGTCAGAGACACGCAACAAATGTTATAGGCGCCCAGAAACTCAAGCTTGTATTACTTGATTTCATGTGCGCCTAGTACTGCTTGTTCATTAATTAGGTTAGTTCAGAGAGACAACAAATTACTAGGCGCACAGAAATTCAAGCCTCTATTACTTGAATTCATGTGCGCCTAGTACTGCTTGTTTGTTAATTAGGTTAGGTTAGAGACACAACAAATTACTAGGCGCTCAGAAATTCAAGCCTCTATTACTTGAATTCATGTGCGCCTAGAAATACTTGTTCAAAATTACTAGGCGCACAGAAACTTAAGCCTCTATTACTTGAATTCATGTGCGCCTAGTACTGCTTTTTTGTTAATAAGGTTAGTTCAGAGACACAACAAATTACTAGGCGCACAGAAACTCAAGCCTCTATTACTTGATTTCATGTGCGCCTAGTACTGCTCGTTTATTAATTAGGTTAGTTCAGAGAGACAACAAATTACTAGGCGCACAGAAATTCAAGCCTCTATTACTTGAATTCATGTGCGCCTAGTACTGCTTGTTTGTTAATTAGGTTAGGTTAGAGACACAACAAATTACTAGGGGCTTAGAAATTCAAGCCTCTATTACTTGAATTCATGTGCGCCTAGAAATACTTGTTCAAAATTACTAGGCGCACAGAAACTTAAGCCTCTATTACTTGAATTCATGTGCGCCTAGTACTGCTTTTTTGTTAATAAGGTTAGGTCAAAGACACAATAAATTACTAGGCGCACAGAAACTCAAGCCTCTATTACTTGAGTTTATGTGCGCCTAGTACTGCTTGTATGTTAATAAGGTAAGTTCAGAGACACAACAAATTACTAGGCGCACAGAAACTCAAGCCTCTATTACTTGAGTTTATGTGCGCCTAGTACTGCTTGTATGTTAATAAGGTAAGTTCAGAGACACCACAAATTACTAGGCGCGCAGAAACTTAAGCCTCTATTACTTGAATTCATGTGCGCCTAGTACTGCTTGTTTAGATAGGTATGGTTAAAAAAAATATGTTTCGCCTTTAGGGTCAATTTTAACTCGTGTGAGTAGGGCAGAACCAAGAAGAGATTTATTTACCTGAAAAACAGTTTCAGAGTGAGTCATAATAAGGCAGAGTTAAAACTGTCCGGTTGCGTTTGAAAAGGTCAGAGACACGCAACAAATGTTATAGGCGCCCAGAAACTCAAGCTTGTATTACTTGATTTCATGTGCGCCTAGTACTGCTTGTTTATTAATTAGGTTAGTTCAGAGAGACAACAAATTACTAGGCGCACAGAAATTCAAGCCTCTATTACTTGAATTCATGTGCGCCTAGTACTGCTTGTTTGTTAATTAGGTTAGGTTAGAGACACAACAAATTACTAGGCGCTCAGAAATTCAAGCCTCTATTACTTGAATTCATGTGCGCCTAGAAATACTTGTTCAAAATTACTAGGCGCACAGAAACTTAAGCCTCTATTACTTGAATTCATGTGCGCCTAGTACTGCTTTTTTGTTAATAAGGTTAGGTCAAAGACACAATAAATTACTAGGCGCACAGAAACTCAAGCCTCTATTACTTGAATTCATGTGCGCCTAGAACTACTTGTTCAAAATTACTAGGCGCACAGAAACTTAAGCCTCTATTACTTGAATTCATGTGCGCCTAGTACTGCTTTTTTGTTAATAAGGTTAGTTCAGAGACACAACAAATTACTAGGCGCACAGAAACTCAAGCCTCTATTACTTGATTTCATGTGCGCCTAGTACTGCTTGTTTATTAATTAGGTTAGTTCAGAGAGACAACAAATTACTAGGCGCACAGAAATTCAAGCCTCTATTACTTGAATTCATGTGCGCCTAGTACTGCTTGTTTGTTAATTAGGTTAGGTTAGAGACACAACAAATTACTAGGCGCTCAGAAATTCAAGCCTCTATTACTTGAATTCATGTGCGCCTAGAAATACTTGTTCAAAATTACTAGGCGCACAGAAACTTAAGCCTCTTTTACTTGAATTCATGTGCGCCTAGTACTGCTTTTTTGTTAATAAGGTTAGGTCAAAGACACAATAAATTACTAGGCGCACAGAAACTCAAGCCTCTATTACTTGAATTCATGTGCGCCTAGTACTGCTTGTTTGTTCATTAGGTTAGGTTAGAGACACCACAAATTACTAGGCGCGCAGAAACTTAAGCCTCTATTACTTGAATTCATGTGCGCCTAGTACTGCTTGTTTAGATAGGTATGGTTAGAAAAAATATGTTTCGCCTTTAGGGTCAATTTTAACTCGTGTGAGTAGGGCGGAACCAAGAAGAGATTTATTTACCTGAAAAACAGTTTCAGAGTGAGTCATATTAGGACAGAGTTAAAACTATCTGGTTGCGTTTGAAAAGGTCAGAGACACGCAACAAATGTTATAGGCGCCCAGAAACTCAAGCTTCTATCTATTACTTGAGTTTATGTGCGCCTAGTACTGCTTGTTTGTTAATTAGTTTAGGTTAGAGACACCACAAATTACTAGGCGCGCAGAAACTTAAGCCTCTATTACTTGAATTCATGTGCGCCTAGTACTGCTTGTATATATAGGTATGGTTAGAAAAAATATGTTTCGCCTTTAGGGTCAATTTGAACTCGTGTGAGTAGGGCGGAACCAACAACAGATTTATTTACCTGAAAAACAGTTTCAGAGTGAGTCATATTAGGACAGAGTTAAAACTGTCTGGTTGCGTTTGAAAAGGTCAGAGACAAGCAACAAATGTTATAGGCGCCCAGAAACTCAAGCCACTATCTATTACTTGAGTTTATGTGCGCCTAGTACTGCTTGTATGTTAATAAGGTAAGTTCAGAGACACAACAAATTACTAGGCGCACAGAAACTCAAGCCTCTATTACTTGAATTCATGTGCGCCTAGTACTGCTTGTTTGTTAATTAGTTTAGGTTAGAGACACCACAAATTACTAGGCGCGCAGAAACTTAAGCCTCTATTACTTGATTTCATGTGCGCCTAGTACTGCTTGTTTATTAATTAGGTTAGTTCAGAGAGACAACAAATTACTAGGCGCACAGAAATTCAAGCCTCTATTACTTGAATTCATGTGCGCCTAGTACTGCTTGTTTGTTAATTAGGTTAGGTTAGAGACACAACAAATTACTAGGCGCTCAGAAATTCAAGCCTCTATTACTTGAATTCATGTGCGCCTAGAAATACTTGTTCAAAATTACTAGGCGCCCAGAAACTTAAGCCTCTATTACTTGAATTCATGTGCGCTTAGTACTGCTTTTTTGTTAATAAGGTTAGGTCAAAGACACAACAAATTACTAGGCGCACAGAAACTCAAGCCTCTATTACTTGTATTCATGTGCGCCTAGTACTGATTGTTTGTTAATTAGGTTAGGTCAGAGACACCACAAATTACTAGGTGCGCAGAAACTTAAGCCTCTATTTCTTGAATTCATGTGCGCCTAGAACTACTTGTTCAAAATTACTAGGCGCACAGAAACTTAAGCCTCTATTACTTGAATTCATGTGCGCCTAGTACTGCTTTTTTGTTAATAAGGTTAGTTCAGAGACACAACAAATTACTAGGCGCACAGAAACTCAAGCCTCTATTACTTGATTTCATGTGCGCCTAGTACTGCTTGTTTATTAATTAGGTTAGTTCAGAGAGACAACAAATTACTAGGCGCACAGAAATTCAAGCCTCTATTACTTGAATTCATGTGCGCCTAGTACTGCTTGTTTGTTAATTAGGTTAGGTTAGAGACACAACAAATTACTAGGCGCTCAGAAATTCAAGCCTCTATTACTTGAATTCATGTGCGCCTAGTACTGCTTGTTTAGATAGGTATGGTTAGAAAAAATATGTTTCGCCTTTAGGGTCAATTTGAACTCGTGTGAGTAGGGCGGAACCAACAACAGATTTATTTACCTGAAAAACAGTTTCAGAGTGAGTCATATTAGGACAGTGTTAAAACTGTCTGGTTGCGTTTGAAAAGGTCAGAGACAAGCAACAAATGTTATAGGCGCCCAGAAACTCAAGCTTCTATCTATTACTTGAGTTTATGTGCGCCTAGTACTGCTTGTTTGTTAATTAGTTTAGGTTAGAGACACCACAAATTACTAGGCGCGCAGAAACTTAAGCCTCTATTACTTGAATTCATGTGCGCCTAGTACTGATTGTTTGTTAATTAGGTTAGGTCAGAGACACCACAAATTACTAGGCGCACAGAAACTCAAGCCTCTATTACTTGAATTCATGTGCGCCTAGTACTGCTTGTTTGTTCATTAGGTTAGGTTAGAGACACCACAAATTACTAGGCGCGCAGAAACTTAAGCCTCTATTACTTGAATTCATGTGCGCCTAGTACTGCTTGTATATATAGGTATGGTTAGAAAAAATATGTTTCGCCTTTAGGGTCAATTTGAACTCGTGTGAGTAGGGCGGAACCAACAACAGATTTATTTACCTGAAAAACAGTTTCAGAGTGAGTCATATTAGGACAGAGTTAAAACTGTCTGGTTGCGTTTGAAAAGGTCAGAGACAAGCAACAAATGTTATAGGCGCCCAGAAACTCAAGCCACTATCTATTACTTGAGTTTATGTGCGCCTAGTACTGCTTGTATGTTAATAAGGTAAGTTCAGAGACACAACAAATTACTAGGCGCACAGAAACTCAAGCCTCTATTACTTGAATTCATGTGCGCCTAGTACTGCTTGTTTGTTAATTAGTTTAGGTTAGAGACACCACAAATTACTAGGCGCGCAGAAACTTAAGCCTCTATTACTTGAATTCATGTGCGCCTAGTACTGCTTGTTTAGATAGGTATGGTTAAAAAAAATATGTTTCGCCTTTAGGGTCAATTTTAACTCGTGTGAGTAGGGCAGAACCAAGAAGAGATTTATTTACCTGAAAAACAGTTTCAGAGTGAGTCATAATAAGGCAGAGTTAAAACTGTCTAGTTGCGTTTGAAAAGGTCAGAGACACGCAACAAATGTTATAGGCGCCCAGAAACTCAAGCTTGTATTACTTGATTTCATGTGCGCCTAGTACTGCTTGTTTATTAATTAGGTTAGTTCAGAGAGACAACAAATAATTACTAGGCGCACAGAAATTCAAGCCTCTATTACTTGAATTCATGTGCGCCTAGTACTGCTTGTTTGTTAATTAGGTTAGGTTAGAGACACAATAAATTACTAGGCGCTCAGAAATTCAAGCCTCTATTACTTGAATTCATGTGCGCCTAGAAATACTTGTTCAAAATTACTAGGCGCACAGAAACTTAAGCCTCTATTACTTGAATTCATGTGCGCCTAGTACTGCTTTTTTGTTAATAAGGTTAGGTCAAAGACACAACAAATTACTAGGCGCACAGAAACTCAAGCCTCTATTACTTGTATTCATGTGCGCCTAATACTGATTGTTTGTTAATTAGGTTAGGTCAGAGACACCACAAATTACTAGGCGCACAGAAACTCAAGCCTCTATTACTTGAATTCATGTGCGCCTAGTACTGCTTGTTTGTTCATTAGGTTAGGTTAGAGACACCACAAATTACTAGCCGCGCAGAAACTTAAGCCTCTATTACTTGAATTCATGTGCGCCTAGTACTGCTTGTTTAGATAGGTATGGTTAGAAAAAATATGTTTCGCCTTTAGGGTCAATTTTAACTCGTGTGAGTAGCCGCTAGGGCGCAGAGCGCATCAGAGCGCGGGAAAAATAATCGAGTGGGGTGAATGCCAGATGCGTCACCGGCGTGCCGGCGCCGCTCGGCCGCCCGATAATGTAAACAAAGCATTTTTACGACTTGGGTTTCATTGAATGGTGCTAACACTTGTGTTTTTTGTTATGGTAAGGAACGGGGCTTTAAGATAGCGGAGTTTCGTTTGAAATAGGATAGTATTCATGTAAACAAATCGTTCGTTAGTATGACGCAACCATAAATCATAACTTTGTTTTCAAATAAATGGTTATAGTTCGAAAAAACGAGCGATGACCTATATTGTTTAAGGTTTTAAATACATTATGTGTATATACTTAACGCAAAACTAATAAAACCACATAGCATTAGTACAATATGTACTATTTACGAGCGCCCAAAGTTGAAAAAATTTGCCGACGGCAAAAAAATAACAATGGCCGCCAAGACAATGGAAACAAAATGTTGTTTTATAAATATAAATCTGATACGTAGAATAAAAATATTGGTACCTGTGGAAAGCTTATTTAATGCTTCAACTTTGTTATAAAAGTAGTCGTATTAGAATAACACACTGTACTAAAATAAGGATCTGAAAACACATACACGTAATAACAATAAACATGAATCGGTCAGCGCCGGTTGTGGAATAAAACCGAAATTACGTAATATTTTTTCACTCACCGACCTTGAAATCCTGCAGTAATTCACTTCACTATAATATTTATCACATACTTAAACAGGCCATAGCACTTCAAACACTTGAAAACCCACTTAAAACACAAATTATTTATCATGTAAACAAAACACGCGCGAGTCCGTACGTCACTGACAAGACGCCATATTTTTTTAATTATTTGATTTTTTTGGTTGAACGCTTGTAGTGTTGTCATACATCTGAGTAAGCGGCCTTTAAGCACAAAATCGATTAAGCAATCGGATACAGTGTGCCACAGATCTTTTAAAAATGAAAAATTGAATAAAGTTTATCGGATTTCGATTAATTAAAGGGTTACTTAGGTGAGAGCATGCACTCCGCATTACTTTTTATGCGGCGATTTTGGTCACCTCATCCACTCCAGCGGGTAGGGCGGAACCAAGAAGAGATTTATTTACCTGAAAAACAGTTTCAGAGTGAGTCATATTAGGACAGAGTTAAAACTGTCTGGTTGCGTTTGAAAAGGTCAGAGACACGCAACAAATGTTATAGGCGCCCAGAAACTCAAGCTTCTATCTATTACTTGAGTTTATGTGCGCCTAGTACTGCTTGTTTGTTAATTAGTTTAGGTTAGAGACACCACAAATTACTAGGCGCGCAGAAACTTAAGCCTCTATTACTTGAATTCATGTGCGCCTAGTACTGCTTGTATATATAGGTATGGTTAGAAAAAATATGTTTCGCCTTTAGGGTCAATTTTAACTCGTGTGAGTAGGGCGGAACCAAGAACAGATTTATTTACCTGAAAAACAGTTTCAGAGTGAGTCATATTAGGACAGAGTTAAAACTGTCTGTTTGCGTTTGAAAAGGTCAGAGACAAGCAACAAATGTTATAGGCGCCCAGAAACTCAAGCTTGTATCTATTACTTGAGTTTATGTGCGCCTAGTACTGCTTGTATGTTAATTGGGTTAGGTCAAAGACACAACAAATTACTAGGCGCTCAGAAATTCAAGCCTCTATTACTTGAATTCATGTGCGCCTAGAACTACTTGTTCAAAATTACTAGGCGCACAGAAACTCAAGCCTCTATAACTTGAATTCATGTGCGCCTAGTACTGATTGTTTGTTAATTAGGTTAGGTCAGAGACACCACAAATTACTAGGCGCACAGAAACTCAAGCCTCTATTACTTGAATTCATGTGCGCCTAGTACTGCTTGTTTGTTAATAAGGTAAGTTCAGAGACACAACAAATTACTAGGCGCACAGAAACTCAAGCCTCTATTACTTGAATTCATGTGCGCCTAGTACTGCTTGTTTAGATAGGTATGGTTAGAAAAAATATGTTTCGCCTTTAGGGTCAATTTTAACTCGTGTGAGTAGGGCGGAACCAAGAAGAGATTTATTTACCTGAAAAACAGTTTCAGAGTGAGTCATATTAGGGCAGAGTTCAAACTGTCTGGTTGCGTTTGAAAAGGTCAGAGACACGCAACAAATGTTATAGGCGCCCAGAAACTCAAGCTTCTATCTATTACTTGAGTTTATGTGCGCCTAGTACTGCTTGTATGTTAATAAGATAAGTTCAGAGACACAACAAACTACTAGGCGCACAGAAACTCAAGCCTCTATTACTTGAATTCATGTGCACCTAGTACTGCTTGTTTGTTAATTAGGTTAGGTTAGAGACACCACAAATTACTAGGCGCGCAGAAACTTAAGCCTCTATTTCTTGAATTCATGTGCGCCTAGAACTACTTGTTCAAAATTACTAGGCGCACAGAAACTTAAGCCTCTATTACTTGAATTCATGTGCGCCTAGTACTGCTTTTTTGTTAATAAGGTTAGTTCAGAGACACAACAAATTACTAGGCGCACAGAAACTCAAGCCTCTATTACTTGATTTCATGTGCGCCTAGTACTGCTTGTTTATTAATTAGGTTAGTTCAGAGAGACAACAAATTACTAGGCGCACAGAAATTCAAGCCTCTATTACTTGAATTCATGTGCGCCTAGTACTGCTTGTTTGTTAATTAGGTTAGGTTAGAGACACAACAAATTACTAGGCGCTCAGAAATTCAAGCCTCTATTACTTGAATTCATGTGCGCCTAGTACTGCTTGTTTAGATAGGTATGGTTAGAAAAAATATGTTTCGCCTTTAGGGTCAATTTGAACTCGTGTGAGTAGGGCGGAACCAACAACAGATTTATTTACCTGAAAAACAGTTTCAGAGTGAGTCATATTAGGACAGAGTTAAAACTGTCTGGTTGCGTTTGAAAAGGTCAGAGACAAGCAACAAATGTTATAGGCGCCCAGAAACTCAAGCTTCTATCTATTACTTGAGTTTATGTGCGCCTAGTACTGCTTGTTTGTTAATTAGTTTAGGTTAGAGACACCACAAATTACTAGGCGCGCAGAAACTTAAGCCTCTATTACTTGAATTCATGTGCGCCTAGTACTGATTGTTTGTTAATTAGTTTAGGTCAGAGACACCACAAATTACTAGGCGCACAGAAACTCAAGCCTCTATTACTTGAATTCATGTGCGCCTAGTACTGCTTGTTTGTTCATTAGGTTAGGTTAGAGACACCACAAATTACTAGGCGCGCAGAAACTTAAGCCTCTATTACTTGAATTCATGTGCGCCTAGTACTGCTTGTTTAGATAGGTATGGTTAGAAAAAATATGTTTCGCCTTTAGGGTCAATTTTAACTCGTGTGGGTAGGGCGGAACCAAGAAGAGATTTATTTACCTGAAAAACAGTTTCAGAGTGAGTCATATTAGGGCAGAGTTAAAACTATCTGGTTGCGTTTGAAAAGGTCAGAGACACGCAACAAATGTTATAGGCGCCCAGAAACTCAAGCTTCTATCTATTACTTGAGTTTATGTGCGCCTAGTACTGCTTGTTTGTTAATTAGTTTAGGTTAGAGACACCACAAATTACTAGGCGCGCAGAAACTTAAGCCTCTATTACTTGAATTCATGTGCGCCTAGTACTGCTTGTATATATAGGTATGGTTAGAAAAAATATGTTTCGCCTTTAGGGTCAATTTGAACTCGTGTGAGTAGGGCGGAACCAACAACAGATTTATTTACCTGAAAAACAGTTTCAGAGTGAGTCATATTAGGACAGAGTTAAAACTGTCTGGTTGCGTTTAAAAGGTCAGAGACAAGCAACAAATGTTATAGGCGCCCAGAAACTCAAGCCACTATCTATTACTTGAGTTTATGTGCGCCTAGTACTGCTTGTATGTTAATAAGGTAAGTTCAGAGACACAACAAATTACTAGGCGCACAGAAACTTAAGCCTCTATTACTTGAATTCATGTGCGCCTAGTACTGCTTGTTTAGATAGGTATGGTTAGAAAAAATATGTTTCGCCTTTAGGGTCAATTTTAACTCGTGTGAGTAGGGCGGAACCAAGAAGAGATTTATTTACCTGAAAAACAGTTTCAGAGTGAGTCATATTAGGACAGAGTTAAAACTGTCTGGTTGCGTTTGAAAAGGTCAGAGACACGCAACAAATGTTATAGGCGCCCAGAAACTCAAGCTTCTATCTATTACTTGAGTTTATGTGCGCCTAGTACTGCTTGTTTGTTAATTAGTTTAGGTTAGAGACACCACAAATTACTAGGCGCGCAGAAACTTAAGCCTCTATTACTTGAATTCATGTGCGCCTAGTACTGCTTGTATATATAGGTATGGTTAGAAAAAATATGTTTCGCCTTTAGGGTCAATTTTAACTCGTGTGAGTAGGGCGGAACCAAGAACAGATTTATTTACCTGAAAAACAGTTTCAGAGTGAGTCATATTAGGACAGAGTTAAAACTGTCTGTTTGCGTTTGAAAAGGTCAGAGACAAGCAACAAATGTTATAGGCGCCCAGAAACTCAAGCTTGTATCTATTACTTGAGTTTATGTGCGCCTAGTACTGCTTGTATGTTAATTGGGTTAGGTCAAAGACACAACAAATTACTAGGCGCTCAGAAATTCAAGCCTCTATTACTTGAATTCATGTGCGCCTAGAACTACTTGTTCAAAATTACTAGGCGCACAGAAACTCAAGCCTCTATAACTTGAATTCATGTGCGCCTAGTACTGATTGTTTGTTAATTAGGTTAGGTCAGAGACACCACAAATTACTAGGCGCACAGAAACTCAAGCCTCTATTACTTGAATTCATGTGCGCCTAGTACTGCTTGTTTGTTAATAAGGTAAGTTCAGAGACACAACAAATTACTAGGCGCACAGAAACTCAAGCCTCTATTACTTGAATTCATGTGCGCCTAGTACTGCTTGTTTAGATAGGTATGGTTAGAAAAAATATGTTTCGCCTTTAGGGTCAATTTTAACTCGTGTGAGTAGGGCGGAACCAAGAAGAGATTTATTTACCTGAAAAACAGTTTCAGAGTGAGTCATATTAGGGCAGAGTTCAAACTGTCTGGTTGCGTTTGAAAAGGTCAGAGACACGCAACAAATGTTATAGGCGCCCAGAAACTCAAGCTTCTATCTATTACTTGAGTTTATGTGCGCCTAGTACTGCTTGTATGTTAATAAGATAAGTTCAGAGACACAACAAACTACTAGGCGCACAGAAACTCAAGCCTCTATTACTTGAATTCATGTGCACCTAGTACTGCTTGTTTGTTAATTAGGTTAGGTTAGAGACACCACAAATTACTAGGCGCGCAGAAACTTAAGCCTCTATTTCTTGAATTCATGTGCGCCTAGAACTACTTGTTCAAAATTACTAGGCGCACAGAAACTTAAGCCTCTATTACTTGAATTCATGTGCGCCTAGTACTGCTTTTTTGTTAATAAGGTTAGTTCAGAGACACAACAAATTACTAGGCGCACAGAAACTCAAGCCTCTATTACTTGATTTCATGTGCGCCTAGTACTGCTTGTTTATTAATTAGGTTAGTTCAGAGAGACAACAAATTACTAGGCGCACAGAAATTCAAGCCTCTATTACTTGAATTCATGTGCGCCTAGTACTGCTTGTTTGTTAATTAGGTTAGGTTAGAGACACAACAAATTACTAGGCGCTCAGAAATTCAAGCCTCTATTACTTGAATTCATGTGCGCCTAGTACTGCTTGTTTAGATAGGTATGGTTAGAAAAAATATGTTTCGCCTTTAGGGTCAATTTGAACTCGTGTGAGTAGGGCGGAACCAACAACAGATTTATTTACCTGAAAAACAGTTTCAGAGTGAGTCATATTAGGACAGAGTTAAAACTGTCTGGTTGCGTTTGAAAAGGTCAGAGACAAGCAACAAATGTTATAGGCGCCCAGAAACTCAAGCTTCTATCTATTACTTGAGTTTATGTGCGCCTAGTACTGCTTGTTTGTTAATTAGTTTAGGTTAGAGACACCACAAATTACTAGGCGCGCAGAAACTTAAGCCTCTATTACTTGAATTCATGTGCGCCTAGTACTGATTGTTTGTTAATTAGTTTAGGTCAGAGACACCACAAATTACTAGGCGCACAGAAACTCAAGCCTCTATTACTTGAATTCATGTGCGCCTAGTACTGCTTGTTTGTTCATTAGGTTAGGTTAGAGACACCACAAATTACTAGGCGCGCAGAAACTTAAGCCTCTATTACTTGAATTCATGTGCGCCTAGTACTGCTTGTTTAGATAGGTATGGTTAGAAAAAATATGTTTCGCCTTTAGGGTCAATTTTAACTCGTGTGAGTAGGGCGGAACCAAGAACAGATTTATTTACCTGAAAAACAGTTTCAGAGTGAGTCATATTAGGACAGAGTTAAAACTGTCTGTTTGCGTTTGAAAAGGTCAGAGACAAGCAACAAATGTTATAGGCGCCCAGAAACTCAAGCTTGTATCTATTACTTGAGTTTATGTGCGCCTAGTACTGCTTGTATGTTAATTGGGTTAGGTCAAAGACACAACAAATTACTAGGCGCTCAGAAATTCAAGCCTCTATTACTTGAATTCATGTGCGCCTAGAACTACTTGTTCAAAATTACTAGGCGCACAGAAACTCAAGCCTCTATAACTTGAATTCATGTGCGCCTAGTACTGATTGTTTGTTAATTAGGTTAGGTCAGAGACACCACAAATTACTAGGCGCACAGAAACTCAAGCCTCTATTACTTGAATTCATGTGCGCCTAGTACTGCTTGTTTGTTAATAAGGTAAGTTCAGAGACACAACAAATTACTAGGCGCACAGAAACTCAAGCCTCTATTGCTTGAATTCATGTGCGCCTAGTACTGCTTGTTTAGATAGGTATGGTTAGAAAAAATATGTTTCGCCTTTAGGGTCAATTTTAACTCGTGTGAGTAGGGCGGAACCAAGAAGAGATTTATTTACCTGAAAAACAGTTTCAGAGTGAGTCATATTAGGGCAGAGTTCAAACTGTCTGGTTGCGTTTGAAAAGGTCAGAGACACGCAACAAATGTTATAGGCGCCCAGAAACTCAAGCTTCTATCTATTACTTGAGTTTATGTGCGCCTAGTACTGCTTGTATGTTAATAAGATAAGTTCAGAGACACAACAAACTACTAGGCGCACAGAAACTCAAGCCTCTATTACTTGAATTCATGTGCGCCTAGTACTGCTTGTTTGTTCATTAGGTTAGGTTAGAGACACCACAAATTACTAGCCGCGCAGAAACTTAAGCCTCTATTACTTGAATTCATGTGCGCCTAGTACTGCTTGTTTAGATAGGTATGGTTAGAAAAAATATGTTTCGCCTTTAGGGTCAATTTTAACTCGTGTGAGTAGGGCGGAACCAAGAAGAGATTTATTTACCTGAAAAACAGTTTCAGAGTGAGTCATATTAGGACAGAGTTAAAACTGTCTGGTTGCGTTTGAAAAGGTCAGAGACACGCAACAAATGTTATAGGCGCCCAGAAACTCAAGCTTCTATCTATTACTTGAGTTTATGTGCGCCTAGTACTGCTTGTTTGTTAATTAGTTTAGGTTAGAGACACCACAAATTACTAGGCGCGCAGAAACTTAAGCCTCTATTACTTGAATTCATGTGCGCCTAGTACTGCTTGTATATATAGGTATGGTTAGAAAAAATATGTTTCGCCTTTAGGGTCAATTTTAACTCGTGTGAGTAGGGCGGAACCAAGAACAGATTTATTTACCTGAAAAACAGTTTCAGAGTGAGTCATATTAGGACAGAGTTAAAACTGTCTGTTTGCGTTTGAAAAGGTCAGAGACAAGCAACAAATGTTATAGGCGCCCAGAAACTCAAGCTTGTATCTATTACTTGAGTTTATGTGCGCCTAGTACTGCTTGTATGTTAATTGGGTTAGGTCAAAGACACAACAAATTACTAGGCGCTCAGAAATTCAAGCCTCTATTACTTGAATTCATGTGCGCCTAGAACTACTTGTTCAAAATTACTAGGCGCACAGAAACTCAAGCCTCTATTACTTGAATTCATGTGCGCCTAGTACTGATTGTTTGTTAATTAGGTTAGGTCAGAGACACCACAAATTACTAGGCGCACAGAAACTCAAGCCTCTATTACTTGAATTCATGTGCGCCTAGTACTGCTTGTTTGTTAATAAGGTAAGTTCAGAGACACAACAAATTACTAGGCGCACAGAAACTCAAGCCTCTATTACTTGAATTCATGTGCGCCTAGTACTGCTTGTTTAGATAGGTATGGTTAGAAAAAATATGTTTCGCCTTTAGGGTCAATTTTAACTCGTGTGAGTAGGGCGGAACCAAGAAGAGATTTATTTACCTGAAAAACAGTTTCAGAGTGAGTCATATTAGGGCAGAGTTCAAACTGTCTGGTTGCGTTTGAAAAGGTCAGAGACACGCAACAAATGTTATAGGCGCCCAGAAACTCAAGCTTCTATCTATTACTTGAGTTTATGTGCGCCTAGTACTGCTTGTATGTTAATAAGATAAGTTCAGAGACACAACAAACTACTAGGCGCACAGAAACTCAAGCCTCTATTACTTGAATTCATGTGCACCTAGTACTGCTTGTTTGTTAATTAGGTTAGGTTAGAGACACCACAAATTACTAGGCGCACAGAAACTCAAGCCTCTATTACTTGAATTCATGTGCGCCTAGTACTGCTTGTATATATAGGTATGGTTAGAAAAAATATGTTTCGCCTTTAGGGTCAATTTGAACTCGTGTGAGTAGGGCGGAACCAACAACAGATTTATTTACCTGAAAAACAGTTTCAGAGTGAGTCATATTAGGACAGAGTTAAAACTGTCTGGTTGCGTTTAAAAGGTCAGAGACAAGCAACAAATGTTATAGGCGCCCAGAAACTCAAGCCACTATCTATTACTTGAGTTTATGTGCGCCTAGTACTGCTTGTATGTTAATAAGGTAAGTTCAGAGACACAACAAATTACTAGGCGCACAGAAACTTAAGCCTCTATTACTTGAATTCATGTGCGCCTAGTACTGCTTGTTTGTTAATTAGTTTAGGTTAGAGACACCACAAATTACTAGGCGCGCAGAAACTTAAGCCTCTATTACTTGAATTCATGTGCGCCTAGTACTGCTTGTTTAGATAGGTATGGTTAAAAAAAATATGTTTCGCCTTTAGGGTCAATTTTAACTCGTGTGAGTAGGGCAGAACCAAGAAGAGATTTATTTACCTGAAAAACAGTTTCAGAGTGAGTCATAATAAGGCAGAGTTAAAACTGTCTAGTTGCGTTTGAAAAGGTCAGAGACACGCAACAAATGTTATAGGCGCCCAGAAACTCAAGCTTGTATTACTTGATTTCATGTGCGCCTAGTACTGCTTGTTTATTAATTAGGTTAGTTCAGAGAGACAACAAATTACTAGGCGCACAGAAATTCAAGCCTCTATTACTTGAATTCATGTGCGCCTAGTACTGCTTGTTTGTTAATTAGGTTAGGTTAGAGACACAATAAATTACTAGGCGCTCAGAAATTCAAGCCTCTATTACTTGAATTCATGTGCGCCTAGAAATACTTGTTCAAAATTACTAGGCGCACAGAAACTTAAGCCTCTATTACTTGAATTCATGTGCGCCTAGTACTGCTTTTTTGTTAATAAGGTTAGGTCAAAGACACAACAAATTACTAGGCGCACAGAAACTCAAGCCTCTATTACTTGTATTCATGTGCGCCTAGTACTGATTGTTTGTTAATTAGGTTAGGTCAGAGACACCACAAATTACTAGGCGCACAGAAACTCAAGCCTCTATTACTTGAATTCATGTGCGCCTAGTACTGCTTGTTTGTTCATTAGGTTAGGTTAGAGACACCACAAATTACTAGCCGCGCAGAAACTTAAGCCTCTATTACTTGAATTCATGTGCGCCTAGTACTGCTTGTTTAGATAGGTATGGTTAGAAAAAATATGTTTCGCCTTTAGGGTCAATTTTAACTCGTGTGAGTAGGGCGGAACCAAGAAGAGATTTATTTACCTGAAAAACAGTTTCAGAGTGAGTCATATTAGGACAGAGTTAAAACTGTCTGGTTGCGTTTGAAAAGGTCAGAGACACGCAACAAATGTTATAGGCGCCCAGAAACTCAAGCTTCTATCTATTACTTGAGTTTATGTGCGCCTAGTACTGCTTGTTTGTTAATTAGTTTAGGTTAGAGACACCACAAATTACTAGGCGCGCAGAAACTTAAGCCTCTATTACTTGAATTCATGTGCGCCTAGTACTGCTTGTATATATAGGTATGGTTAGAAAAAATATGTTTCGCCTTTAGGGTCAATTTTAACTCGTGTGAGTAGGGCGGAACCAAGAACAGATTTATTTACCTGAAAAACAGTTTCAGAGTGAGTCATATTAGGACAGAGTTAAAACTGTCTGTTTGCGTTTGAAAAGGTCAGAGACAAGCAACAAATGTTATAGGCGCCCAGAAACTCAAGCTTGTATCTATTACTTGAGTTTATGTGCGCCTAGTACTGCTTGTATGTTAATTGGGTTAGGTCAAAGACACAACAAATTACTAGGCGCTCAGAAATTCAAGCCTCTATTACTTGAATTCATGTGCGCCTAGAACTACTTGTTCAAAATTACTAGGCGCACAGAAACTCAAGCCTCTATTACTTGAATTCATGTGCGCCTAGTACTGATTGTTTGTTAATTAGGTTAGGTCAGAGACACCACAAATTACTAGGCGCACAGAAACTCAAGCCTCTATTACTTGAATTCATGTGCGCCTAGTACTGCTTGTTTGTTAATAAGGTAAGTTCAGAGACACAACAAATTACTAGGCGCACAGAAACTCAAGCCTCTATTACTTGAATTCATGTGCGCCTAGTACTGCTTGTTTAGATAGGTATGGTTAGAAAAAATATGTTTCGCCTTTAGGGTCAATTTTAACTCGTGTGAGTAGGGCGGAACCAAGAAGAGATTTATTTACCTGAAAAACAGTTTCAGAGTGAGTCATATTAGGGCAGAGTTCAAACTGTCTGGTTGCGTTTGAAAAGGTCAGAGACACGCAACAAATGTTATAGGCGCCCAGAAACTCAAGCTTCTATCTATTACTTGAGTTTATGTGCGCCTAGTACTGCTTGTATGTTAATAAGATAAGTTCAGAGACACAACAAACTACTAGGCGCACAGAAACTCAAGCCTCTATTACTTGAATTCATGTGCACCTAGTACTGCTTGTTTGTTAATTAGGTTAGGTTAGAGACACCACAAATTACTAGGCGCGCAGAAACTTAAGCCTCTATTTCTTGAATTCATGTGCGCCTAGAACTACTTGTTCAAAATTACTAGGCCCACAGAAACTTAAGCCTCTATTACTTGAATTCATGTGCGCCTAGTACTGCTTTTTTGTTAATAAGGTTAGTTCAGAGACACAACAAATTACTAGGCGCACAGAAACTCAAGCCTCTATTACTTGATTTCATGTGCGCCTAGTACTGCTTGTTTATTAATTAGGTTAGTTCAGAGAGACAACAAATTACTAGGCGCACAGAAATTCAAGCCTCTATTACTTGAATTCATGTGCGCCTAGTACTGCTTGTTTGTTAATTAGGTTAGGTTAGAGACACAACAAATTACTAGGCGCTCAGAAATTCCAGCCTCTATTACTTGAATTCATGTGCGCCTAGTACTGCTTGTTTAGATAGGTATGGTTAGAAAAAATATGTTTCGCCTTTAGGGTCAATTTGAACTCGTGTGAGTAGGGCGGAACCAACAACAGATTTATTTACCTGAAAAACAGTTTCAGAGTGAGTCATATTAGGACAGAGTTAAAACTGTCTGGTTGCGTTTGAAAAGGTCAGAGACAAGCAACAAATGTTATAGGCGCCCAGAAACTCAAGCCACTATCTATTACTTGAGTTTATGTGCGCCTAGTACTGCTTGTATGTTAATAAGGTAAGTTCAGAGACACAACAAATTACTAGGCGCACAGAAACTTAAGCCTCTATTACTTGAATTCATGTGCGCCTAGTACTGCTTGTTTGTTAATTAGTTTAGGTTAGAGACACCACAAATTACTAGGCGCGCAGAAACTTAAGCCTCTATTACTTGAATTCATGTGCGCCTAGTACTGCTTGTTTAGATAGGTATGGTTAAAAAAAATATGTTTCGCCTTTAGGGTCAATTTTAACTCGTGTGAGTAGGGCAGAACCAAGAAGAGATTTATTTACCTGAAAAACAGTTTCAGAGTGAGTCATAATAAGGCAGAGTTAAAACTGTCTAGTTGCGTTTGAAAAGGTCAGAGACACGCAACAAATGTTATAGGCGCCCAGAAACTCAAGCTTGTATTACTTGATTTCATGTGCGCCTAGTACTGCTTGTTTATTAATTAGGTTAGTTCAGAGAGACAACAAATTACTAGGCGCACAGAAATTCAAGCCTCTATTACTTGAATTCATGTGCGCCTAGTACTGCTTGTTTGTTAATTAGGTTAGGTTAGAGACACAATAAATTACTAGGCGCTCAGAAATTCAAGCCTCTATTACTTGAATTCATGTGCGCCTAGAAATACTTGTTCAAAATTACTAGGCGCACAGAAACTTAAGCCTCTATTACTTGAATTCATGTGCGCCTAGTACTGCTTTTTTGTTAATAAGGTTAGGTCAAAGACACAACAAATTACTAGGCGCACAGAAACTCAAGCCTCTATTACTTGTATTCATGTGCGCCTAGTACTGATTGTTTGTTAATTAGGTTAGGTCAGAGACACCACAAATTACTAGGCGCACAGAAACTCAAGCCTCTATTACTTGAATTCATGTGCGCCTAGTACTGCTTGTTTGTTCATTAGGTTAGGTTAGAGACACCACAAATTACTAGCCGCGCAGAAACTTAAGCCTCTATTACTTGAATTCATGTGCGCCTAGTACTGCTTGTTTAGATAGGTATGGTTAGAAAAAATATGTTTCGCCTTTAGGGTCAATTTTAACTCGTGTGAGTAGGGCGGAACCAAGAAGAGATTTATTTACCTGAAAAACAGTTTCAGAGTGAGTCATATTAGGACAGAGTTAAAACTGTCTGGTTGCGTTTGAAAAGGTCAGAGACACGCAACAAATGTTATAGGCGCCCAGAAACTCAAGCTTCTATCTATTACTTGAGTTTATGTGCGCCTAGTACTGCTTGTTTGTTAATTAGTTTAGGTTAGAGACACCACAAATTACTAGGCGCGCAGAAACTTAAGCCTCTATTACTTGAATTCATGTGCGCCTAGTACTGCTTGTATATATAGGTATGGTTAGAAAAAATATGTTTCGCCTTTAGGGTCAATTTTAACTCGTGTGAGTAGGGCGGAACCAAGAACAGATTTATTTACCTGAAAAACAGTTTCAGAGTGAGTCATATTAGGACAGAGTTAAAACTGTCTGTTTGCGTTTGAAAAGGTCAGAGACAAGCAACAAATGTTATAGGCGCCCAGAAACTCAAGCTTGTATCTATTACTTGAGTTTATGTGCGCCTAGTACTGCTTGTATGTTAATTGGGTTAGGTCAAAGACACAACAAATTACTAGGCGCTCAGAAATTCAAGCCTCTATTACTTGAATTCATGTGCGCCTAGAACTACTTGTTCAAAATTACTAGGCGCACAGAAACTCAAGCCTCTATTACTTGAATTCATGTGCGCCTAGTACTGATTGTTTGTTAATTAGGTTAGGTCAGAGACACCACAAATTACTAGGCGCACAGAAACTCAAGCCTCTATTACTTGAATTCATGTGCGCCTAGTACTGCTTGTTTGTTAATAAGGTAAGTTCAGAGACACAACAAATTACTAGGCGCACAGAAACTCAAGCCTCTATTACTTGAATTCATGTGCGCCTAGTACTGCTTGTTTAGATAGGTATGGTTAGAAAAAATATGTTTCGCCTTTAGGGTCAATTTTAACTCGTGTGAGTAGGGCGGAACCAAGAAGAGATTTATTTACCTGAAAAACAGTTTCAGAGTGAGTCATATTAGGGCAGAGTTCAAACTGTCTGGTTGCGTTTGAAAAGGTCAGAGACACGCAACAAATGTTATAGGCGCCCAGAAACTCAAGCTTCTATCTATTACTTGAGTTTATGTGCGCCTAGTACTGCTTGTATGTTAATAAGATAAGTTCAGAGACACAACAAACTACTAGGCGCACAGAAACTCAAGCCTCTATTACTTGAATTCATGTGCACCTAGTACTGCTTGTTTGTTAATTAGGTTAGGTTAGAGACACCACAAATTACTAGGCGCGCAGAAACTTAAGCCTCTATTTCTTGAATTCATGTGCGCCTAGAACTACTTGTTCAAAATTACTAGGCCCACAGAAACTTAAGCCTCTATTACTTGAATTCATGTGCGCCTAGTACTGCTTTTTTGTTAATAAGGTTAGTTCAGAGACACAACAAATTACTAGGCGCACAGAAACTCAAGCCTCTATTACTTGATTTCATGTGCGCCTAGTACTGCTTGTTTATTAATTAGGTTAGTTCAGAGAGACAACAAATTACTAGGCGCACAGAAATTCAAGCCTCTATTACTTGAATTCATGTGCGCCTAGTACTGCTTGTTTGTTAATTAGGTTAGGTTAGAGACACAACAAATTACTAGGCGCTCAGAAATTCCAGCCTCTATTACTTGAATTCATGTGCGCCTAGTACTGCTTGTTTAGATAGGTATGGTTAGAAAAAATATGTTTCGCCTTTAGGGTCAATTTGAACTCGTGTGAGTAGGGCGGAACCAACAACAGATTTATTTACCTGAAAAACAGTTTCAGAGTGAGTCATATTAGGACAGAGTTAAAACTGTCTGGTTGCGTTTGAAAAGGTCAGAGACAAGCAACAAATGTTATAGGCGCCCAGAAACTCAAGCCACTATCTATTACTTGAGTTTATGTGCGCCTAGTACTGCTTGTATGTTAATAAGGTAAGTTCAGAGACACAACAAATTACTAGGCGCACAGAAACTCAAGCCTCTATTACTTGAATTCATGTGCGCCTAGTACTGCTTGTTTGTTAATTAGTTTAGGTTAGAGACACCACAAATTACTAGGCGCGCAGAAACTTAAGCCTCTATTACTTGAATTCATGTGCGCCTAGTACTGCTTGTTTAGATAGGTATGGTTAAAAAAAATATGTTTCGCCTTTAGGGTCAATTTTAACTCGTGTGAGTAGGGCAGAACCAAGAAGAGATTTATTTACCTGAAAAACAGTTTCAGAGTGAGTCATAATAAGGCAGAGTTAAAACTGTCTAGTTGCGTTTGAAAAGGTCAGAGACACGCAACAAATGTTATAGGCGCCCAGAAACTCAAGCTTGTATTACTTGATTTCATGTGCGCCTAGTACTGCTTGTTTATTAATTAGGTTAGTTCAGAGAGACAACAAATTACTAGGCGCACAGAAATTCAAGCCTCTATTACTTGAATTCATGTGCGCCTAGTACTGCTTGTTTGTTAATTAGGTTAGGTTAGAGACACAATAAATTACTAGGCGCTCAGAAATTCAAGCCTCTATTACTTGAATTCATGTGCGCCTAGAAATACTTGTTCAAAATTACTAGGCGCACAGAAACTTAAGCCTCTATTACTTGAATTCATGTGCGCCTAGTACTGCTTTTTTGTTAATAAGGTAAGTTCAGAGACACAACAAATTACTAGGCGCACAGAAACTCAAGCCTCTATTACTTGAATTCATGTGCGCCTAGTACTGCTTGTTTAGATAGGTATGGTTAGAAAAAATATGTTTCGCCTTTAGGGTCAATTTTAACTCGTGTGAGTAGGGCGGAACCAAGAAGAGATTTATTTACCTGAAAAACAGTTTCAGAGTGAGTCATATTAGGGCAGAGTTCAAACTGTCTGGTTGCGTTTGAAAAGGTCAGAGACACGCAACAAATGTTATAGGCGCCCAGAAACTCAAGCTTCTATCTATTACTTGAGTTTATGTGCGCCTAGTACTGCTTGTATGTTAATAAGATAAGTTCAGAGACACAACAAACTACTAGGCGCACAGAAACTCAAGCCTCTATTACTTGAATTCATGTGCACCTAGTACTGCTTGTTTGTTAATTAGGTTAGGTTAGAGACACCACAAATTACTAGGCGCGCAGAAACTTAAGCCTCTATTTCTTGAATTCATGTGCGCCTAGAACTACTTGTTCAAAATTACTAGGCGCACAGAAACTTAAGCCTCTATTACTTGAATTCATGTGCGCCTAGTACTGCTTTTTTGTTAATAAGGTTAGTTCAGAGACACAACAAATTACTAGGCGCACAGAAACTCAAGCCTCTATTACTTGATTTCATGTGCGCCTAGTACTGCTTGTTTATTAATTAGGTTAGTTCAGAGAGACAACAAATTACTAGGCGCACAGAAATTCAAGCCTCTATTACTTGAATTCATGTGCGCCTAGTACTGCTTGTTTGTTAATTAGGTTAGGTTAGAGACACAACAAATTACTAGGCGCTCAGAAATTCAAGCCTCTATTACTTGAATTCATGTGCGCCTAGTACTGCTTGTTTAGATAGGTATGGTTAAAAAAAATATGTTTCGCCTTTAGGGTCAATTTGAACTCGTGTGAGTAGGGCGGAACCAACAACAGATTTATTTACCTGAAAAACAGTTTCAGAGTGAGTCATATTAGGACAGAGTTAAAACTGTCTGGTTGCGTTTGAAAAGGTCAGAGACAAGCAACAAATGTTATAGGCGCCCAGAAACTCAAGCCACTATCTATTACTTGAGTTTATGTGCGCCTAGTACTGCTTGTATGTTAATAAGGTAAGTTCAGAGACACAACAAATTACTAGGCGCACAGAAACTCAAGCCTCTATTACTTGAATTCATGTGCGCCTAGTACTGCTTGTTTGTTAATTAGTTTAGGTTAGAGACACCACAAATTACTAGGCGCGCAGAAACTTAAGCCTCTATTACTTGAATTCATGTGCGCCTAGTACTGCTTGTTTAGATAGGTATGGTTAAAAAAAATATGTTTCGCCTTTAGGGTCAATTTTAACTCGTGTGAGTAGGGCAGAACCAAGAAGAGATTAATTTACCTGAAAAACAGTTTCAGAGTGAGTCATAATAAGGCAGAGTTAAAACTGTCTAGTTGCGTTTGAAAAGGTCAGAGACACGCAACAAATGTTATAGGCGCCCAGAAACTCAAGCTTGTATTACTTGATTTCATGTGCGCCTAGTACTGCTTGTTTATTAATTAGGTTAGTTCAGAGAGACAACAAATTACTAGGCGCACAGAAATTCAAGCCTCTATTACTTGAATTCATGTGCGCCTAGTACTGCTTGTTTGTTAATTAGGTTAGGTTAGAGACACAATAAATTACTAGGCGCTCAGAAATTCAAGCCTCTATTACTTGAATTCATGTGCGCCTAGAAATACTTGTTCAAAATTACTAGGCGCACAGAAACTTAAGCCTCTATTACTTGAATTCATGTGCGCCTAGTACTGCTTTTTTGTTAATAAGGTTAGGTCAAAGACACAACAAATTACTAGGCGCACAGAAACTCAAGCCTCTATTACTTGTATTCATGTGCGCCTAGTACTGATTGTTTGTTAATTAGGTTAGGTCAGAGACACCACAAATTACTAGGCGCACAGAAACTCAAGCCTCTATTACTTGAATTCATGTGCGCCTAGTACTGCTTGTTTGTTCATTAGGTTAGGTTAGAGACACCACAAATTACTAGCCGCGCAGAAACTTAAGCCTCTATTACTTGAATTCATGTGCGCCTAGTACTGCTTGTTTAGATAGGTATGGTTAGAAAAAATATGTTTCGCCTTTAGGGTCAATTTTAACTCGTGTGAGTAGGGCGGAACCAAGAAGAGATTAATTATTTACCTGAAAAACAGTTTCAGAGTGAGTCATATTAGGACAGAGTTAAAACTGTCTGGTTGCGTTTGAAAAGGTCAGAGACACGCAACAAATGTTATAGGCGCCCAGAAACTCAAGCTTCTATCTATTACTTGAGTTTATGTGCGCCTAGTACTGCTTGTTTGTTAATTAGTTTAGGTTAGAGACACCACAAATTACTAGGCGCGCAGAAACTTAAGCCTCTATTACTTGAATTCATGTGCGCCTAGTACTGCTTGTATATATAGGTATGGTTAGAAAAAATATGTTTCGCCTTTAGGGTCAATTTTAACTCGTGTGAGTAGGGCGGAACCAAGAACAGATTTATTTACCTGAAAAACAGTTTCAGAGTGAGTCATATTAGGACAGAGTTAAAACTGTCTGTTTGCGTTTGAAAAGGTCAGAGACAAGCAACAAATGTTATAGGCGCCCAGAAACTCAAGCTTGTATCTATTACTTGAGTTTATGTGCGCCTAGTACTGCTTGTATGTTAATTGGGTTAGGTCAAAGACACAACAAATTACTAGGCGCTCAGAAATTCAAGCCTCTATTACTTGAATTCATGTGCGCCTAGAACTACTTGTTCAAAATTACTAGGCGCACAGAAACTCAAGCCTCTATTACTTGAATTCATGTGCGCCTAGTACTGATTGTTTGTTAGTTAGGTTAGGTCAGAGACACCACAAATTACTAGGCGCACAGAAACTCAAGCCTCTATTACTTGAATTCATGTGCGCCTAGTACTGCTTGTTTGTTAATAAGGTAAGTTCAGAGACACAACAAATTACTAGGCGCACAGAAACTCAAGCCTCTATTACTTGAATTCATGTGCGCCTAGTACTGCTTGTTTAGATAGGTATGGTTAGAAAAAATATGTTTCGCCTTTAGGGTCAATTTTAACTCGTGTGAGTAGGGCGGAACCAAGAAGAGATTTATTTACCTGAAAAACAGTTTCAGAGTGAGTCATATTAGGGCAGAGTTCAAACTGTCTGGTTGCGTTTGAAAAGGTCAGAGACACGCAACAAATGTTATAGGCGCCCAGAAACTCAAGCTTCTATCTATTACTTGAGTTTATGTGCGCCTAGTACTGCTTGTATGTTAATAAGATAAGTTCAGAGACACAACAAACTACTAGGCGCACAGAAACTCAAGCCTCTATTACTTGAATTCATGTGCACCTAGTACTGCTTGTTTGTTAATTAGGTTAGGTTAGAGACACCACAAATTACTAGGCGCGCAGAAACTTAAGCCTCTATTTCTTGAATTCATGTGCGCCTAGAACTACTTGTTCAAAATTACTAGGCGCACAGAAACTTAAGCCTCTATTACTTGAATTCATGTGCGCCTAGTACTGCTTTTTTGTTAATAAGGTTAGTTCAGAGACACAACAAATTACTAGGCGCACAGAAACTCAAGCCTCTATTACTTGATTTCATGTGCGCCTAGTACTGCTTGTTTATTAATTAGGTTAGTTCAGAGAGACAACAAATTACTAGGCGCACAGAAATTCAAGCCTCTATTACTTGAATTCATGTGCGCCTAGTACTGCTTGTTTGTTAATTAGGTTAGGTTAGAGACACAACAAATTACTAGGCGCTCAGAAATTCAAGCCTCTATTACTTGAATTCATGTGCGCCTAGTACTGCTTGTTTAGATAGGTATGGTTAGAAAAAATATGTTTCGCCTTTAGGGTCAATTTGAACTCGTGTGAGTAGGGCGGAACCAACAACAGATTTATTTACCTGAAAAACAGTTTCAGAGTGAGTCATATTAGGACAGAGTTAAAACTGTCTGGTTGCGTTTGAAAAGGTCAGAGACAAGCAACAAATGTTATAGGCGCCCAGAAACTCAAGCCACTATCTATTACTTGAGTTTATGTGCGCCTAGTACTGCTTGTATGTTAATAAGGTAAGTTCAGAGACACAACAAATTACTAGGCGCACAGAAACTCAAGCCTCTATTACTTGAATTCATGTGCGCCTAGTACTGCTTGTTTGTTAATTAGTTTAGGTTAGAGACACCACAAATTACGAGGCGCGCAGAAACTTAAGCCTCTATTACTTGAATTCATGTGCGCCTAGTACTGCTTGTTTAGATAGGTATGGTTAAAAAAAATATGTTTCGCCTTTAGGGTCAATTTTAACTCGTGTGAGTAGGGCAGAACCAAGAAGAGATTTATTTACCTGAAAAACAGTTTCAGAGTGAGTCATAATAAGGCAGAGTTAAAACTGTCTAGTTGCGTTTGAAAAGGTCAGAGACACGCAACAAATGTTATAGGCGCCCAGAAACTCAAGCTTGTATTACTTGATTTCATGTGCGCCTAGTACTGCTTGTTTATTAATTAGGTTAGTTCAGAGAGACAACAAATTACTAGGCGCACAGAAATTCAAGCCTCTATTACTTGAATTCATGTGCGCCTAGTACTGCTTGTTTGTTAATTAGGTTAGGTTAGAGACACAATAAATTACTAGGCGCTCAGAAATTCAAGCCTCTATTACTTGAATTCATGTGCGCCTAGAAATACTTGTTCAAAATTACTAGGCGCACAGAAACTTAAGCCTCTATTACTTGAATTCATGTGCGCCTAGTACTGCTTTTTTGTTAATAAGGTTAGGTCAAAGACACAACAAATTACTAGGCGCACAGAAACTCAAGCCTCTATTACTTGTATTCATGTGCGCCTAGTACTGATTGTTTGTTAATTAGGTTAGGTCAGAGACACCACAAATTACTAGGCGCACAGAAACTCAAGCCTCTATTACTTGAATTCATGTGCGCCTAGTACTGCTTGTTTGTTCATTAGGTTAGGTTAGAGACACCACAAATTACTAGCCGCGCAGAAACTTAAGCCTCTATTACTTGAATTCATGTGCGCCTAGTACTGCTTGTTTAGATAGGTATGGTTAGAAAAAATATGTTTCGCCTTTAGGGTCAATTTTAACTCGTGTGAGTAGGGCGGAACCAAGAAGAGATTTATTTACCTGAAAAATAGTTTCAGAGTGAGTCATATTAGGACAGAGTTAAAACTGTCTGGTTGCGTTTGAAAAGGTCAGAGACACGCAACAAATGTTATAGGCGCCCAGAAACTCAAGCTTCTATCTATTACTTGAGTTTATGTGCGCCTAGTACTGCTTGTTTGTTAATTAGTTTAGGTTAGAGACACCACAAATTACTAGGCGCGCAGAAACTTAAGCCTCTATTACTTGAATTCATGTGCGCCTAGTACTGCTTGTATATATAGGTATGGTTAGAAAAAATACGTTTCGCCTTTAGGGTCAATTTTAACTCGTGTGAGTAGGGCGGAACCAAGAACAGATTTATTTACCTGAAAAACAGTTTCAGAGTGAGTCATATTAGGACAGAGTTAAAACTGTCTGTTTGCGTTTGAAAAGGTCAGAGACAAGCAACAAATGTTATAGGCGCCCAGAAACTCAAGCTTGTATCTATTACTTGAGTTTATGTGCGCCTAGTACTGCTTGTATGTTAATTGGGTTAGGTCAAAGACACAACAAATTACTAGGCGCTCAGAAATTCAAGCCTCTATTACTTGAATTCATGTGCGCCTAGAACTACTTGTTCAAAATTACTAGGCGCACAGAAACTCAAGCCTCTATTACTTGAATTCATGTGCGCCTAGTACTGATTGTTTGTTAATTAGGTTAGGTCAGAGACACCACAAATTACTAGGCGCACAGAAACTCAAGCCTCTATTACTTGAATTCATGTGCGCCTAGTACTGCTTGTTTGTTAATAAGGTAAGTTCAGAGACACAACAAATTACTAGGCGCACAGAAACTCAAGCCTCTATTACTTGAATTCATGTGCGCCTAGTACTGCTTGTTTAGATAGGTATGGTTAGAAAAAATATGTTTCGCCTTTAGGGTCAATTTTAACTCGTGTGAGTAGGGCGGAACCAAGAAGAGATTTATTTACCTGAAAAACAGTTTCAGAGTGAGTCATATTAGGGCAGAGTTCAAACTGTCTGGTTGCGTTTGAAAAGGTCAGAGACACGCAACAAATGTTATAGGCGCCCAGAAACTCAAGCTTGTATTACTTGATTTCATGTGCGCCTAGTACTGCTTGTTTATTAATTAGGTTAGTTCAGAGAGACAACAAATTACTAGGCGCACAGAAATTCAAGCCTCTATTACTTGAATTCATGTGCGCCTAGTACTGCTTGTTTGTTAATTAGGTTAGGTTAGAGACACAATAAATTACTAGGCGCTCAGAAATTCAAGCCTCTATTACTTGAATTCATGTGCGCCTAGAAATACTTGTTCAAAATTACTAGGCGCACAGAAACTTAAGCCTCTATTACTTGAATTCATGTGCGCCTAGTACTGCTTTTTTGTTAATAAGGTTAGGTCAAAGACACAACAAATTACTAGGCGCACAGAAACTCAAGCCTCTATTACTTGTATTCATGTGCGCCTAGTACTGATTGTTTGTTAATTAGGTTAGGTCAGAGACACCACAAATTACTAGGCGCACAGAAACTCAAGCCTCTATTACTTGAATTCATGTGCGCCTAGTACTGCTTGTTTGTTCATTAGGTTAGGTTAGAGACACCACAAATTACTAGCCGCGCAGAAACTTAAGCCTCTATTACTTGAATTCATGTGCGCCTAGTACTGCTTGTTTAGATAGGTATGGTTAGAAAAAATATGTTTCGCCTTTAGGGTCAATTTTAACTCGTGTGAGTAGGGCGGAACCAAGAAGAGATTTATTTACCTGAAAAACAGTTTCAGAGTGAGTCATATTAGGACAGAGTTAAAACTGTCTGGTTGCGTTTGAAAAGGTCAGAGACACGCAACAAATGTTATAGGCGCCCAGAAACTCAAGCTTCTATCTATTACTTGAGTTTATGTGCGCCTAGTACTGCTTGTTTGTTAATTAGTTTAGGTTAGAGACACCACAAATTACTAGGCGCGCAGAAACTTAAGCCTCTATTACTTGAATTCATGTGCGCCTAGTACTGCTTGTATATATAGGTATGGTTAGAAAAAATATGTTTCGCCTTTAGGGTCAATTTTAACTCGTGTGAGTAGGGCGGAACCAAGAACAGATTTATTTACCTGAAAAACAGTTTCAGAGTGAGTCATATTAGGACAGAGTTAAAACTGTCTGTTTGCGTTTGAAAAGGTCAGAGACAAGCAACAAATGTTATAGGCGCCCAGAAACTCAAGCTTGTATCTATTACTTGAGTTTATGTGCGCCTAGTACTGCTTGTATGTTAATTGGGTTAGGTCAAAGACACAACAAATTACTAGGCGCTCAGAAATTCAAGCCTCTATTACTTGAATTCATGTGCGCCTAGAACTACTTGTTCAAAATTACTAGGCGCACAGAAACTCAAGCCTCTATTACTTGAATTCATGTGCGCCTAGTACTGATTGTTTGTTAATTAGGTTAGGTCAGAGACACCACAAATTACTAGGCGCACAGAAACTCAAGCCTCTATTACTTGAATTCATGTGCGCCTAGTACTGCTTGTTTGTTAATAAGGTAAGTTCAGAGACACAACAAATTACTAGGCGCACAGAAACTCAAGCCTCTATTACTTGAATTCATGTGCGCCTAGTACTGCTTGTTTAGATAGGTATGGTTAGAAAAAATATGTTTCGCCTTTAGGGTCAATTTTAACTCGTGTGAGTAGGGCGGAACCAAGAAGAGATTTATTTACCTGAAAAACAGTTTCAGAGTGAGTCATATTAGGGCAGAGTTCAAACTGTCTGGTTGCGTTTGAAAAGGTCAGAGACACGCAACAAATGTTATAGGCGCCCAGAAACTCAAGCTTCTATCTATTACTTGAGTTTATGTGCGCCTAGTACTGCTTGTATGTTAATAAGATAAGTTCAGAGACACAACAAACTACTAGGCGCACAGAAACTCAAGCCTCTATTACTTGAATTCATGTGCACCTAGTACTGCTTGTTTGTTAATTAGGTTAGGTTAGAGACACCACAAATTACTAGGCGCGCAGAAACTTAAGCCTCTATTTCTTGAATTCATGTGCGCCTAGAACTACTTGTTCAAAATTACTAGGCGCACAGAAACTTAAGCCTCTATTACTTGAATTCATGTGCGCCTAGTACTGCTTTTTTGTTAATAAGGTTAGTTCAGAGACACAACAAATTACTAGGCGCACAGAAACTCAAGCCTCTATTACTTGATTTCATGTGCGCCTAGTACTGCTTGTTTATTAATTAGGTTAGTTCAGAGAGACAACAAATTACTAGGCGCACAGAAATTCAAGCCTCTATTACTTGAATTCATGTGCGCCTAGTACTGCTTGTTTGTTAATTAGGTTAGGTTAGAGACACAACAAATTACTAGGCGCTCAGAAATTCAAGCCTCTATTACTTGAATTCATGTGCGCCTAGAAATACTTGTTCAAAATTACTAGGCGCACAGAAACTTAAGCCTCTATTACTTGAATTCATGTGCGCCTAGTACTGCTTTTTTGTTAATAAGGTTAGGTCAAAGACACAATAAATTACTAGGCGCACAGAAACTCAAGCCTCTATTACTTGAGTTTATGTGCGCCTAGTACTGCTTGTATGTTAATAAGGTAAGTTCAGAGACACAACAAATTACTAGGCGCACAGAAACTCAAGCCTCTATTACTTGAATTCATGTGCGCCTAGTACTGCTTGTTTGTTAATTAGTTTAGGTTAGAGACGCCACAAATTACTAGGCGCGCAGAAACTTAAGCCTCTATTACTTGAATTCATGTGCGCCTAGTACTGCTTGTTTAGATAGGTATGGTTAAAAAAAATATGTTTCGCCTTTAGGGTCAATTTTAACTCGTGTGAGTAGGGCAGAACCAAGAAGAGATTTATTTACCTGAAAAACAGTTTCAGAGTGAGTCATAATAAGGCAGAGTTAAAACTGTCCGGTTGCGTTTGAAAAGGTCAGAGACACGCAACAAATGTTATAGGCGCCCAGAAACTCAAGCTTGTATTACTTGATTTCATGTGCGCCTAGTACTGCTTGTTTATTAATTAGGTTAGTTCAGAGAGACAACAAATTACTAGGCGCACAGAAATTCAAGCCTCTATTACTTGAATTCATGTGCGCCTAGTACTGCTTGTTTGTTAATTAGGTTAGGTTAGAGACACAACAAATTACTAAGCGCTCAGAAATTCAAGCCTCTATTACTTGAATTCATGTGCGCCTAGAAATACTTGTTCAAAATTACTAGGCGCACAGAAACTCAAGCCTCTATTACTTGAATTCATGTGCGCCTAGTACTGATTGTTTGTTAATTAGGTTAGGTTAGAGACACAATAAATTACTAGGCGCTCAGAAATTCAAGCCTCTATTACTTGAATTCATGTGCGCCTAGAAATACTTGTTCAAAATTACTAGGCGCACAGAAACTTAAGCCTCTATTACTTGAATTCATGTGCGCCTAGTACTGCTTTTTGTTAATAAGGTAAGTTCAGAGACACAACAAATTACTAGGCGCACAGAAACTCAAGCCTCTATTACTTGAATTCATGTGCGCCTAGTACTGCTTGTTTAGATAGGTATGGTTAGAAAAAATATGTTTCGCCTTTAGGGTCAATTTTAACTCGTGTGAGTAGGGCGGAACCAAGAAGAGATTTATTTACCTGAAAAACAGTTTCAGAGTGAGTCATATTAGGGCAGAGTTCAAACTGTCTGGTTGCGTTTGAAAAGGTCAGAGACACGCAACAAATGTTATAGGCGCCCAGAAACTCAAGCTTCTATCTATTACTTGAGTTTATGTGCGCCTAGTACTGCTTGTATGTTAATAAGATAAGTTCAGAGACACAACAAACTACTAGGCGCACAGAAACTCAAGCCTCTATTACTTGAATTCATGTGCACCTAGTACTGCTTGTTTGTTAATAAGCTTAGGTTAGAGACACCACAAATTACTAGGCGCGCAGAAACTTAAGCCTCTATTTCTTGAATTCATGTGCGCCTAGAACTACTTGTTCAAAATTACTAGGCGCACAGAAACTTAAGCCTCTATTACTTGAATTCATGTGCGCCTAGAAATACTTGTTCAAAATTACTAGGCGCACAGAAACTTAAGCCTCTATTACTTGAATTCATGTGCGCCTAGTACTGCTTTTTTGTTAATAAGGTTAGGTCAAAGACACAATAAATTACTAGGCGCACAGAAACTCAAGCCTCTATTACTTGAATTCATGTGCGCCTAGTACTGCTTGTTTGTTAATTGGGTTAGGTTAGAGACACAACAAATTACTAGGCGCTCAGAAATTCAAGCCTCTATTACTTGAATTCATGTGCGCCTAGAAATACTTGTTCAAAATTACTAGGCGCACAGAAACTTAAGCCTCTATTACTTGAATTCATGTGCGCCTAGTACTGCTTTTTTGTTAATAAGGTTAGGTCAAAGACACAACAAATTACTAGGCGCACAGAAACTCAAGCCTCTATAACTTGTATTCATGTGCGCCTAGTACTGATTGTTTGTTAATTAGGTTAGGTCAGAGACACCACAAATTACTAGGCGCACAGAAACTCAAGCCTCTATTACTTGAATTCATGTGCGCCTAGTACTGCTTGTTTGTTCATTAGGTTAGGTTAGAGACACCACAAATTACTAGCCGCGCAGAAACTTAAGCCTCTATTACTTGAATTCATGTGCGCCTAGTACTGCTTGTTTAGATAGGTATGGTTAGAAAAAATATGTTTCGCCTTTAGGGTCAATTTTGACTCGTGTGAGTAGGGCGGAACCAAGAAGAGATTTATTTACCTGAAAAACAGTTTCAGAGTGAGTCATATTAGGACAGAGTTAAAACTGTCTGGTTGCGTTTGAAATGGTCAGAGACACGCAACAAATGTTATAGGCGCCCAGAAACTCAAGCTTCTATCTATTACTTGAGTTTATGTGCGCCTAGTACTGCTTGTTTGTTAATTAGTTTAGGTTAGAGACACCACAAATTACTAGGCGCGCAGAAACTTAAGCCTCTATTACTTGAATTCATGTGCGCCTAGTACTGCTTGTATATATAGGTATGGTTAGAAAAAATATGTTTCGCCTTTAGGGTCAATTTTAACTCGTGTGAGTAGGGCGGAACCAACAACAGATTTATTTACCTGAAAAACAGTTTCAGAGTGAGTCATATTAGGACAGAGTTAAAACTGTCTGGTTGCGTTTGAAAAGGTCAGAGACAAGCAACAAATGTTATAGGCGCCCAGAAACTCAAGCTTGTATCTATTACTTGAGTTTATGTGCGCCTAGTACTGCTTGTATGTTAATTGGGTTAGGTCAAAGACACAACAAATTACTAGGCGCTCAGAAATTCAAGCCTCTATTACTTGAATTCATGTGCGCCTAGAACTACTTGTTCAAAATTACTAGGCGCACAGAAACTCAAGCCTCTATTACTTGAATTCATGTGCGCCTAGTACTGATTGTTTGTTAATTAGGTTAGGTCAGAGACACCACAAATTACTAGGCGCGCAGAAACTTAAGCCTCTATTACTTGAATTCATGTGCGCCTAGTACTGCTTGTTTAGATAGGTATGGTTAGAAAAAATATGTTTCGCCTTTAGGGTCAATTTTAACTCGTGTGAGTAGGGCGGAACCAAGAAGAGATTTATTTACCTGAAAAACAGTTTCAGAGTGAGTCATATTAGGACAGAGTTAAAACTATCTGGTTGCGTTTGAAAAGGTCAGAGACACGCAACAAATGTTATAGGCGCCCAGAAACTCAAGCTTGTATTACTTGATTTCATGTGCGCCTAGTACTGCTTGTTTATTAATTAGGTTAGTTCAGAGAGACAACAAATTACTAGGCGCACAGAAATTCAAGCCTCTATTACTTGAATTCATGTGCGCCTAGTACTGCTTGTTTGTTAATTAGGTTAGGTTAGAGACACAACAAATTACTAGGCGCTCAGAAATTCAAGCCTCTATTACTTGAATTCATGTGCGCCTAGTACTGCTTTTTTGTTAATAAGGTTAGGTCAAAGACACAATAAATTACTAGGCGCACAGAAACTCAAGCCTCTATTACTTGAATTCATGTGCGCCTAGTACTGCTTGTTTGTTAATTAGGTTAGGTTAGAGACACAACAAATTACTAGGCGCTCAGAAATTCAAGCCTCTATTACTTGAATTCATGTGCGCCTAGAAATACTTGTTCAAAATTACTAGGCGCACAGAAACTTAAGCCTCTATTACTTGAATTCATGTGCGCCTAGTACTGCTTTTTTGTTAATAAGGTTAGGTCAAAGACACAACAAATTACTAGGCGCACAGAAACTCAAGCCTCTATAACTTGTATTCATGTGCGCCTAGTACTGATTGTTTGTTAATTAGGTTAGGTCAGAGACACCACAAATTACTAGGCGCACAGAAACTCAAGCCTCTATTACTTGAATTCATGTGCGCCTAGTACTGCTTGTTTGTTCATTAGGTTAGGTTAGAGACACCACAAATTACTAGCCGCGCAGAAACTTAAGCCTCTATTACTTGAATTCATGTGCGCCTAGTACTGCTTGTTTAGATAGGTATGGTTAGAAAAAATATGTTTCGCCTTTAGGGTCAATTTTGACTCGTGTGAGTAGGGCGGAACCAAGAAGAGATTTATTTACCTGAAAAACAGTTTCAGAGTGAGTCATATTAGGACAGAGTTAAAACTGTCTGGTTGCGTTTGAAATGGTCAGAGACACGCAACAAATGTTATAGGCGCCCAGAAACTCAAGCTTCTATCTATTACTTGAGTTTATGTGCGCCTAGTACTGCTTGTTTGTTAATTAGTTTAGGTTAGAGACACCACAAATTACTAGGCGCGCAGAAACTTAAGCCTCTATTACTTGAATTCATGTGCGCCTAGTACTGCTTGTATATATAGGTATGGTTAGAAAAAATATGTTTCGCCTTTAGGGTCAATTTTAACTCGTGTGAGTAGGGCGGAACCAACAACAGATTTATTTACCTGAAAAACAGTTTCAGAGTGAGTCATATTAGGACAGAGTTAAAACTGTCTGGTTGCGTTTGAAAAGGTCAGAGACAAGCAACAAATGTTATAGGCGCCCAGAAACTCAAGCTTGTATCTATTACTTGAGTTTATGTGCGCCTAGTACTGCTTGTATGTTAATTGGGTTAGGTCAAAGACACAACAAATTACTAGGCGCTCAGAAATTCAAGCCTCTATTACTTGAATTCATGTGCGCCTAGAACTACTTGTTCAAAATTACTAGGCGCACAGAAACTCAAGCCTCTATTACTTGAATTCATGTGCGCCTAGTACTGATTGTTTGTTAATTAGGTTAGGTCAGAGACACCACAAATTACTAGGCGCACAAAAACTCAAGCCTCTATTACTTGAATTCATGTGCGCCTAGTACTGCTTGTTTGTTAATAAGGTAAGTTCAGAGACACAACAAATTACTAGGCGCACAGAAACTCAAGCCTCTATTACTTGAATTCATGTGCGCCTAGTACTGCTTGTTTAGATAGGTATGGTTAGAAAAAATATGTTTCGCCTTTAGGGTCAATTTTAACTCGTGTGAGTAGGGCGGAACCAAGAAGAGATTTATTTACCTGAAAAACAGTTTCAGAGTGAGTCATATTAGGGCAGAGTTCAAACTGTCTGGTTGCGTTTGAACAGGTCAGAGACACGCAACAAATGTTATAGGCGCCCAGAAACTCAAGCTTCTATCTATTACTTGAGTTTATGTGCGCCTAGTATTGCTTGTATGTTAATAAGGTAAGTTCAGAGACACAACAAATTACTAGGCGCACAGAAACTCAAGCCTCTATTACTTGAATTCATGTGCGCCTAGTACTGCTTGTTTGTTAATTAGTTTAGGTTAGAGATACCACAAATTACTAGGCGCGCAGAAACTTAAGCCTCTATTACTTGAATTCATGTGCGCCTAGTACTGCTTGTTTAGATAGGTATGGTTAAAAAAAATATGTTTCGCCTTTAGGGTCAATTTTAACTCGTGTGAGTAGGGCAGAACCAAGAAGAGATTTATTTACCTGAAAAACAGTTTCAGAGTGAGTCATAATAAGGCAGAGTTAAAACTGTCTGGTTGCGTTTGAAAAGGTCAGAGACACGCAACAAATGTTATAGGCGCCCAGAAACTCAAGCTTGTATCTATTACTTGAGTTTATGTGCGCCTAGTACTGCTTGTATGTTAATTGGGTTAGGTCAAAGACACAACAAATTACTAGGCGCTCAGAAATTCAAGCCTCTATTACTTGAATTCATGTGCGCCTAGAACTACTTGTTCAAAATTACTAGGCGCACAGAAACTTAAGCCTCTATTACTTGAATTCATGTGCGCCTAGTACTGCTTTTTTGTTAATAAGGTTAGGTCAAAGACACAACAAATTACTAGTTGCACAGAAACTCAAGCCTCTATTACTTGTATTCATGTGCGCCTAGTACTGATTGTTTGTTAATTAGGTTAGGTCAGAGACACCACAAATAACTAGGCGCACAGAAACTCAAGCCTCTATTACTTGAATTCATGTGCGCCTAGTACTGCTTGTTTGTTAATTAGGTTAGGTTAGAGACACCACAAATTACTAGGCGCGCAGAAACTTAAGCCTCTATTACTTGAATTCATGTGCGCCTAGAAATACTTGTTCAAAATTACTAGGCGCACAGAAACTTAAGCCTCTATTACTTGAATTCATGTGCGCCTAGTACTGCTTTTTTGTTAATAAGGTTAGGTCAAAGACACAATAAATTACTAGGCGCACAGAAACTCAAGCCTCTATTACTTGAATTCATGTGCGCCTAGAAATACTTGTTCAAAATTACTAGGCGCACAGAAACTCAAGCCTCTATTACTTGAATTCATGTGCGCCTAGTACTGATTGTTTGTTAATTAGGTTAGGTCAGAGACACCACAAATTACTAGGCGCACAGAAACTCAAGCCTCTATTACTTGAATTCATGTGCGCCTAGTACTGCTTGTTTGTTAATAAGGTAAGTTCAGAGACACAACAAATTACTAGGCGCACAGAAACTCAAGCCTCTATTACTTGAATTCATGTGCGCCTAGTACTGCTTGTTTAGATAGGTATGGTTAGAAAAAATATGTTTCGCCTTTAGGGTCAATTTTAACCCGTGTGAGTAGGGCGGAACCAAGAAGAGATTTATTTACCTGAAAAACAGTTTCAGAGTGAGTCATATTAGGGCAGAGTTCAAACTGTCTGGTTGCGTTTGAACAGGTCAGAGACACGCAACAAATGTTATAGGCGCCCAGAAACTCAAGCTTCTATCTATTACTTGAGTTTATGTGCGCCTAGTATTGCTTGTATGTTAATAAGGTAAGTTCAGAGACACAACAAATTACTAGGCGCACAGAAACTCAAGCCTCTATTACTTGAATTCATGTGCGCCTAGTACTGCTTGTTTGTTAATTAGTTTAGGTTAGAGACACCACAAATTACTAGGCGCGCAGAAACTTAAGCCTCTATTACTTGAATTCATGTGCGCCTAGTACTGCTTGTTTAGATAGGTATGGTTAAAAAAAATATGTTTCGCCTTTAGGGTCAATTTTAACTCGTGTGAGTAGGGCAGAACCAAGAAGAGATTTATTTACCTGAAAAACAGTTTCAGAGTGAGTCATAATAAGGCAGAGTTAAAACTGTCTGGTTGCGTTTGAAAAGGTCAGAGACACGCAACAAATGTTATAGGCGCCCAGAAACTCAAGCTTGTATCTATTACTTGAGTTTATGTGCGCCTAGTACTGCTTGTATGTTAATTGGGTTAGGTCAAAGACACAACAAATTACTAGGCGCTCAGAAATTCAAGCCTCTATTACTTGAATTCATGTGCGCCTAGAACTACTTGTTCAAAATTACTAGGCGCACAGAAACTTAAGCCTCTATTACTTGAATTCATGTGCGCCTAGTACTGCTTTTTTGTTAATAAGGTTAGGTCAAAGACACAACAAATTACTAGGCGCACAGAAACTCAAGCCTCTATTACTTGTATTCATCTGCGCCTAGTACTGATTGTTTGTTAATTAGGTTAGGTCAGAGACACCACAAATTACTAGGCGCACAGAAACTCAAGCCTCTATTACTTGAATTCATGTGCGCCTAGTACTGCTTGTTTGTTAATTAGGTTAGGTTAGAGACACCACAAATTACTAGGCGCGCAGAAACTTAAGCCTCTATTACTTGAATTCATGTGCGCCTAGAAATACTTGTTCAAAATTACTAGGCGCACAGAAACTTAAGCCTCTATTACTTGAATTCATGTGCGCCTAGTACTGCTTTTTTGTTAATAAGGTTAGGTCAAAGACACAATAAATTACTAGGCGCACAGAAACTCAAGCCTCTATTACTTGAATTCATGTGCGCCTAGTACTGCTTGTTTGTTAATTAGGTTAGGTTAGAGACACAACAAATTACTAGGCGCTCAGAAATTCAAGCCTCTATTACTTGAATTCATGTGCGCCTAGAAATACTTGTTCAAAATTACTAGGCGCACAGAAACTTAAGCCTCTATTACTTGAATTCATGTGCGCCTAGTACTGCTTTTTTGTTAATAAGGTTAGGTCAAAGACACAATAAATTACTAGGCGCACAGAAACTCAAGCCTCTATTACTTGAATTCATGTGCGCCTAGTACTGCTTGTTTGTTCATTAGGTTAGGTTAGAGACACCACAAATTACTAGGCGCGCAGAAACTTAAGCCTCTATTACTTGAATTCATGTGCGCCTAGTACTGCTTGTTTAGATAGGTATGGTTAGAAAAAATATGTTTCGCCTTTAGGGTCAATTTTAACTCGTGTGAGTAGGGCGGAACCAAGAAGAGATTTATTTACCTGAAAAACAGTTTCAGAGTGAGTCATATTAGGACAGAGTTAAAACTATCTGGTTGCGTTTGAAAAGGTCAGAGACACGCAACAAATGTTATAGGCGCCCAGAAACTCAAGCTTGTATTACTTGAATTCATGTGCGCCTAGTACTGCTTGTTTATTAATTAGGTTAGTTCAGAGAGACAACAAATTACTAGGCGCACAGAAATTCAAGCCTCTATTACTTGAATTCATGTGCGCCTAGTACTGCTTGTTTGTTAATTAGGTTAGGTTAGAGACACAACAAATTACTAGGCGCTCAGAAATTCAAGCCTCTATTACTTGAATTCATGTGCGCCTAGAAATACTTGTTCAAAATTACTAGGCGCACAGAAACTTAAGCCTCTATTACTTGAATTCATGTGCGCCTAGTACTGATTGTTTGTTAATTAGGTTAGGTCAGAGACACCACAAATTACTAGGCGCACAGAAACTCAAGCCTCTATTACTTGAATTCATGTGCGCCTAGTACTGCTTTTTTGTTAATAAGGTTAGGTCAAAGACACAACAAATTACTAGGCGCACAGAAACTCAAGCCTCTATTACTTGTATTCATGTGCGCCTAGTACTGATTGTTTGTTAATTAGGTTAGGTCAGAGACACCACAAATTACTAGGCGCACAGAAACTCAAGCCTCTATTACTTGAATTCATGTGCGCCTAGTACTGCTTGTTTGTTCATTAGGTTAGGTTAGAGACACCACAAATTACTAGCCGCGCAGAAACTTAAGCCTCTATTACTTGAATTCATGTGCGCCTAGTACTGCTTGTTTAGATAGGTATGGTTAAAAAAAATATGTTTCGCCTTTAGGGTCAATTTTAACTCGTGTGAGTAGGGCAGAACCAAGAAGAGATTTATTTACCTGAAAAACAGTTTCAGAGTGAGTCATAATAAGGCAGAGTTAAAACTGTCTAGTTGCGTTTGAAAAGGTCAGAGACACGCAACAAATGTTATAGGCGCCCAGAAACTCAAGCTTGTATTACTTGATTTCATGTGCGCCTAGTACTGCTTGTTTATTAATTAGGTTAGTTCAGAGAGACAACAAATTACTAGGCGCACAGAAATTCAAGCCTCTATTACTTGAATTCATGTGCGCCTAGTACTGCTTGTTTGTTAATTAGGTTAGGTTAGAGACACAACAAATTACTAGGCGCTCAGAAATTCAAGCCTCTATTACTTGAATTCATGTGCGCCTAGAAATACTTGTTCAAAATTACTAGGCGCACAGAAACTTAAGCCTCTATTACTTGAATTCATGTGCGCCTAGTACTGATTGTTTGTTAATTAGGTTAGGTCAGAGACACCACAAATTACTAGGCGCACAGAAACTCAAGCCTCTATTACTTGAATTCATGTGCGCCTAGTACTGCTTTTTTGTTAATAAGGTTAGGTCAAAGACACAACAAATTACTAGGCGCACAGAAACTCAAGCCTCTATTACTTGTATTCATGTGCGCCTAGTACTGATTGTTTGTTAATTAGGTTAGGTCAGAGACACCACAAATTACTAGGCGCACAGAAACTCAAGCCTCTATTACTTGAATTCATGTGCGCCTAGTACTGCTTGTTTGTTCATTAGGTTAGGTTAGAGACACCACAAATTACTAGCCGCGCAGAAACTTAAGCCTCTATTACTTGAATTCATGTGCGCCTAGTACTGCTTGTTTAGATAGGTATGGTTAGAAAAAATATGTTTCGCCTTTAGGGTCAATTTTAACTCGTGTGAGTAGGGCGGAACCAAGAAGAGATTTATTTACCTGAAAAACAGTTTCAGAGTGAGTCATATTAGGACAGAGTTAAAACTGTCTGGTTGCGTTTGAAAAGGTCAGAGACACGCAACAAATGTTATAGGCGCCCAGAAACTCAAGCTTCTATCTATTACTTGAGTTTATGTGCGCCTAGTACTGCTTGTTTGTTAATTAGTTTAGGTTAGAGACACCACAAATTACTAGGCGCGCAGAAACTTAAGCCTCTATTACTTGAATTCATGTGCGCCTAGTACTGCTTGTATATATAGGTATGGTTAGAAAAAATATGTTTCGCCTTTAGGGTCAATTTTAACTCGTGTGAGTAGGGCGGAACCAAGAACAGATTTATTTACCTGAAAAACAGTTTCAGAGTGAGTCATATTAGGACAGAGTTAAAACTGTCTGTTTGCGTTTGAAAAGGTCAGAGACAAGCAACAAATGTTATAGGCGCCCAGAAACTCAAGCTTGTATCTATTACTTGAGTTTATGTGCGCCTAGTACTGCTTGTATGTTAATTGGGTTAGGTCAAAGACACAACAAATTACTAGGCGCTCAGAAATTCAAGCCTCTATTACTTGAATTCATGTGCGCCTAGAACTACTTGTTCAAAATTACTAGGCGCACAGAAACTCAAGCCTCTATTACTTGAATTCATGTGCGCCTAGTACTGATTGTTTGTTAATTAGGTTAGGTCAGAGACACCACAAATTACTAGGCGCACAGAAACTCAAGCCTCTATTACTTGAATTCATGTGCGCCTAGTACTGCTTGTTTGTTAATAAGGTAAGTTCAGAGACACAACAAATTACTAGGCGCACAGAAACTCAAGCCTCTATTACTTGAATTCATGTGCGCCTAGTACTGCTTGTTTAGATAGGTATGGTTAGAAAAAATATGTTTCGCCTTTAGGGTCAATTTTAACTCGTGTGAGTAGGGCGGAACCAAGAAGAGATTTATTTACCTGAAAAACAGTTTCAGAGTGAGTCATATTAGGGCAGAGTTCAAACTGTCTGGTTGCGTTTGAAAAGGTCAGAGACACGCAACAAATGTTATAGGCGCCCAGAAACTCAAGCTTCTATCTATTACTTGAGTTTATGTGCGCCTAGTACTGCTTGTATGTTAATAAGATAAGTTCAGAGACACAACAAACTACTAGGCGCACAGAAACTCAAGCCTCTATTACTTGAATTCATGTGCACCTAGTACTGCTTGTTTGTTAATTAGGTTAGGTTAGAGACACCACAAATTACTAGGCGCGCAGAAACTTAAGCCTCTATTTCTTGAATTCATGTGCGCCTAGAACTACTTGTTCAAAATTACTAGGCGCACAGAAACTTAAGCCTCTATTACTTGAATTCATGTGCGCCTAGTACTGCTTTTTTGTTAATAAGGTTAGTTCAGAGACACAACAAATTACTAGGCGCACAGAAACTCAAGCCTCTATTACTTGATTTCATGTGCGCCTAGTACTGCTTGTTTATTAATTAGGTTAGTTCAGAGAGACAACAAATTACTAGGCGCACAGAAACTCAAGCCTCTATTACTTGAATTCATGTGCACCTAGTACTGCTTGTTTGTTAATTAGGTTAGGTTAGAGACACCACAAATTACTAGGCGCGCAGAAACTTAAGCCTCTATTTCTTGAATTCATGTGCGCCTAGAACTACTTGTTCAAAATTACTAGGCGCACAGAAACTTAAGCCTCTATTACTTGAATTCATGTGCGCCTAGTACTGATTGTTTGTTAATTAGGTTAGGTCAGAGACACCACAAATTACTAGGCGCACAGAAACTCAAGCCTCTATTACTTGAATTCATGTGCGCCTAGTACTGCTTTTTTGTTAATAAGGTTAGGTCAAAGACACAACAAATTACTAGGCGCACAGAAACTCAAGCCTCTATTACTTGTATTCATGTGCGCCTAGTACTGATTGTTTGTTAATTAGGTTAGGTCAGAGACACCACAAATTACTAGGCGCACAGAAACTCAAGCCTCTATTACTTGAATTCATGTGCGCCTAGTACTGCTTGTTTGTTCATTAGGTTAGGTTAGAGACACCACAAATTACTAGCCGCGCAGAAACTTAAGCCTCTATTACTTGAATTCATGTGCGCCTAGTACTGCTTGTTTAGATAGGTATGGTTAGAAAAAATATGTTTCGCCTTTAGGGTCAATTTTAACTCGTGTGAGTAGGGCGGAACCAAGAAGAGATTTATTTACCTGAAAAACAGTTTCAGAGTGAGTCATATTAGGACAGAGTTAAAACTGTCTGGTTGCGTTTGAAAAGGTCAGAGACACGCAACAAATGTTATAGGCGCCCAGAAACTCAAGCTTCTATCTATTACTTGAGTTTATGTGCGCCTAGTACTGCTTGTTTGTTAATTAGTTTAGGTTAGAGACACCACAAATTACTAGGCGCGCAGAAACTTAAGCCTCTATTACTTGAATTCATGTGCGCCTAGTACTGCTTGTATATATAGGTATGGTTAGAAAAAATATGTTTCGCCTTTAGGGTCAATTTTAACTCGTGTGAGTAGGGCGGAACCAAGAACAGATTTATTTACCTGAAAAACAGTTTCAGAGTGAGTCATATTAGGACAGAGTTAAAACTGTCTGTTTGCGTTTGAAAAGGTCAGAGACAAGCAACAAATGTTATAGGCGCCCAGAAACTCAAGCTTGTATCTATTACTTGAGTTTATGTGCGCCTAGTACTGCTTGTATGTTAATTGGGTTAGGTCAAAGACACAACAAATTACTAGGCGCTCAGAAATTCAAGCCTCTATTACTTGAATTCATGTGCGCCTAGAACTACTTGTTCAAAATTACTAGGCGCACAGAAACTCAAGCCTCTATTACTTGAATTCATGTGCGCCTAGTACTGATTGTTTGTTAATTAGGTTAGGTCAGAGACACCACAAATTACTAGGCGCACAGAAACTCAAGCCTCTATTACTTGAATTCATGTGCGCCTAGTACTGCTTGTTTGTTAATAAGGTAAGTTCAGAGACACAACAAATTACTAGGCGCACAGAAACTCAAGCCTCTATTACTTGAATTCATGTGCGCCTAGTACTGCTTGTTTAGATAGGTATGGTTAGAAAAAATATGTTTCGCCTTTAGGGTCAATTTTAACTCGTGTGAGTAGGGCGGAACCAAGAAGAGATTTATTTACCTGAAAAACAGTTTCAGAGTGAGTCATATTAGGGCAGAGTTCAAACTGTCTGGTTGCGTTTGAAAAGGTCAGAGACACGCAACAAATGTTATAGGCGCCCAGAAACTCAAGCTTCTATCTATTACTTGAGTTTATGTGCGCCTAGTACTGCTTGTATGTTAATAAGATAAGTTCAGAGACACAACAAACTACTAGGCGCACAGAAACTCAAGCCTCTATTACTTGAATTCATGTGCACCTAGTACTGCTTGTTTGTTAATTAGGTTAGGTTAGAGACACCACAAATTACTAGGCGCGCAGAAACTTAAGCCTCTATTTCTTGAATTCATGTGCGCCTAGAACTACTTGTTCAAAATTACTAGGCGCACAGAAACTTAAGCCTCTATTACTTGAATTCATGTGCGCCTAGTACTGCTTTTTTGTTAATAAGGTTAGTTCAGAGACACAACAAATTACTAGGCGCACAGAAACTCAAGCCTCTATTACTTGATTTCATGTGCGCCTAGTACTGCTTGTTTATTAATTAGGTTAGTTCAGAGAGACAACAAATTACTAGGCGCACAGAAATTCAAGCCTCTATTACTTGAATTCATGTGCGCCTAGTACTGCTTGTTTGTTAATTAGGTTAGGTTAGAGACACAACAAATTACTAGGCGCTCAGAAATTCAAGCCTCTATTACTTGAATTCATGTGCGCCTAGAAATACTTGTTCAAAATTACTAGGCGCACAGAAACTTAAGCCTCTATTACTTGAATTCATGTGCGCCTAGTACTGCTTTTTTGTTAATAAGGTTAGGTCAAAGACACAATAAATTACTAGGCGCACAGAAACTCAAGCCTCTATTACTTGAGTTTATGTGCGCCTAGTACTGCTTGTATGTTAATAAGGTAAGTTCAGAGACACAACAAATTACTAGGCGCACAGAAACTCAAGCCTCTATTACTTGAATTCATGTGCGCCTAGTACTGCTTGTTTGTTAATTAGTTTAGGTTAGAGACACCACAAATTACTAGGCGCGCAGAAACTTAAGCCTCTATTACTTGAATTCATGTGCGCCTAGTACTGCTTGTTTAGATAGGTATGGTTAAAAAAAATATGTTTCGCCTTTAGGGTCAATTTTAACTCGTGTGAGTAGGGCAGAACCAAGAAGAGATTTATTTACCTGAAAAACAGTTTCAGAGTGAGTCATAATAAGGCAGAGTTAAAACTGTCCGGTTGCGTTTGAAAAGGTCAGAGACACGCAACAAATGTTATAGGCGCCCAGAAACTCAAGATTGTATTACTTGATTTCATGTGCGCCTAGTACTGCTTGTTTATTAATTAGGTTAGTTCAGAGAGACAACAAATTACTAGGCGCACAGAAATTCAAGCCTCTATTACTTGAATTCATGTGCGCCTAGTACTGCTTGTTTGTTAATTAGGTTAGGTTAGAGACACAACAAATTACTAAGCGCTCAGAAATTCAAGCCTCTATTACTTGAATTCATGTGCGCCTAGAAATACTTGTTCAAAATTACTAGGCGCACAGAAACTCAAGCCTCTATTACTTGAATTCATGTGCGCCTAGTACTGATTGTTTGTTAATTAGGTTAGGTCAGAGACACCACAAATTACTAGGCGCACAGAAACTCAAGCCTCTATTACTTGAATTCATGTGCGCCTAGTACTGCTTGTTTGTTAATAAGGTAAGTTCAGAGACACAACAAATTACTAGGCGCACAGAAACTCAAGCCTCTATTACTTGAATTCATGTGCGCCTAGTACTGCTTGTTTAGATAGGTATGGTTAGAAAAAATATGTTTCGCCTTTAGGGTCAATTTTAACTCGTGTGAGTAGGGCGGAACCAAGAAGAGATTTATTTACCTGAAAAACAGTTTCAGAGTGAGTCATATTAGGGCAGAGTTCAAACTGTCTGGTTGCGTTTGAACAGGTCAGAGACACGCAACAAATGTTATAGGCGCCCAGAAACTCAAGTTTCTATCTATTACTTGAGTTTATGTGCGCCTAGTATTGCTTGTATGTTAATAAGGTAAGTTCAGAGACACAACAAATTACTAGGCGCACAGAAACTCAAGCCTCTATTACTTGAATTCATGTGCGCCTAGTACTGCTTGTTTGTTAATTAGTTTAGGTTAGAGACACCACAAATTACTAGGCGCGCAGAAACTTAAGCCTCTATTACTTGAATTCATGTGCGCCTAGTACTGCTTGTTTAGATAGGTATGGTTAAAAAAAATATGTTTCGCCTTTAGGGTCAATTTTAACTCGTGTGAGTAGGGCAGAACCAAGAAGAGATTTATTTACCTGAAAAACAGTTTCAGAGTGAGTCATAATAAGGCAGAGTTAAAACTGTCTGGTTGCGTTTGAAAAGGTCAGAGACACGCAACAAATGTTATAGGCGCCCAGAAACTCAAGCTTGTATCTATTACTTGAGTTTATGTGCGCCTAGTACTGCTTGTATGTTAATTGGGTTAGGTCAAAGACACAACAAATTACTAGGCGCTCAGAAATTCAAGCCTCTATTACTTGAATTCATGTGCGCCTAGTACTGCTTGTTTAGATAGGTATGGTTAAAAAAAATATGTTTCGCCTTTAGGGTCAATTTTAACTCGTGTGAGTAGGGCAGAACCAAGAAGAGATTTATTTACCTGAAAAACAGTTTCAGAGTGAGTCATAATAAGGCAGAGTTAAAACTGTCTAGTTGCGTTTGAAAAGGTCAGAGACACGCAACAAATGTTATAGGCGCCCAGAAACTCAAGCTTGTATTACTTGATTTCATGTGCGCCTAGTACTGCTTGTTTATTTATTAGGTTAGTTCAGAGAGACAACAAATTACTAGGCGCACAGAAATTCAAGCCTCTATTACTTGAATTCATGTGCGCCTAGTACTGCTTGTTTGTTAATTAGGTTAGGTTAGAGACACAACAAATTACTAGGCGCTCAGAAATTCAAGCCTCTATTACTTGAATTCATGTGCGCCTAGAAATACTTGTTCAAAATTACTAGGCGCACAGAAACTTAAGCCTCTATTACTTGAATTCATGTGCGCCTAGTACTGATTGTTTGTTAATTAGGTTAGGTCAGAGACACCACAAATTACTAGGCGCACAGAAACTCAAGCCTCTATTACTTGAATTCATGTGCGCCTAGTACTGCTTTTTTGTTAATAAGGTTAGGTCAAAGACACAACAAATTACTAGGCGCACAGAAACTCAAGCCTCTATTACTTGTATTCATGTGCGCCTAGTACTGATTGTTTGTTAATTAGGTTAGGTCAGAGACACCACAAATTACTAGGCGCACAGAAACTCAAGCCTCTATTACTTGAATTCATGTGCGCCTAGTACTGCTTGTTTGTTCATTAGGTTAGGTTAGAGACACCACAAATTACTAGCCGCGCAGAAACTTAAGCCTCTATTACTTGAATTCATGTGCGCCTAGTACTGCTTGTTTAGATAGGTATGGTTAGAAAAAATATGTTTCGCCTTTAGGGTCAATTTTAACTCGTGTGAGTAGGGCGGAACCAAGAAGAGATTTATTTACCTGAAAAACAGTTTCAGAGTGAGTCATATTAGGACAGAGTTAAAACTGTCTGGTTGCGTTTGAAAAGGTCAGAGACACGCAACAAATGTTATAGGCGCCCAGAAACTCAAGCTTCTATCTATTACTTGAGTTTATGTGCGCCTAGTACTGCTTGTTTGTTAATTAGTTTAGGTTAGAGACACCACAAATTACTAGGCGCGCAGAAACTTAAGCCTCTATTACTTGAATTCATGTGCGCCTAGTACTGCTTGTATATATAGGTATGGTTAGAAAAAATATGTTTCGCCTTTAGGGTCAATTTTAACTCGTGTGAGTAGGGCGGAACCAAGAACAGATTTATTTACCTGAAAAACAGTTTCAGAGTGAGTCATATTAGGACAGAGTTAAAACTGTCTGTTTGCGTTTGAAAAGGTCAGAGACAAGCAACAAATGTTATAGGCGCCCAGAAACTCAAGCTTGTATCTATTACTTGAGTTTATGTGCGCCTAGTACTGCTTGTATGTTAATTGGGTTAGGTCAAAGACACAACAAATTACTAGGCGCTCAGAAATTCAAGCCTCTATTACTTGAATTCATGTGCGCCTAGAACTACTTGTTCAAAATTACTAGGCGCACAGAAACTCAAGCCTCTATTACTTGAATTCATGTGCGCCTAGTACTGATTGTTTGTTAATTAGGTTAGGTCAGAGACACCACAAATTACTAGGCGCACAGAAACTCAAGCCTCTATTACTTGAATTCATGTGCGCCTAGTACTGCTTGTTTGTTAATAAGGTAAGTTCAGAGACACAACAAATTACTAGGCGCACAGAAACTCAAGCCTCTATTACTTGAATTCATGTGCGCCTAGTACTGCTTGTTTAGATAGGTATGGTTAGAAAAAATATGTTTCGCCTTTAGGGTCAATTTTAACTCGTGTGAGTAGGGCGGAACCAAGAAGAGATTTATTTACCTGAAAAACAGTTTCAGAGTGAGTCATATTAGGGCAGAGTTCAAACTGTCTGGTTGCGTTTGAAAAGGTCAGAGACACGCAACAAATGTTATAGGCGCCCAGAAACTCAAGCTTCTATCTATTACTTGAGTTTATGTGCGCCTAGTACTGCTTGTATGTTAATAAGATAAGTTCAGAGACACAACAAACTACTAGGCGCACAGAAACTCAAGCCTCTATTACTTGAATTCATGTGCACCTAGTACTGCTTGTTTGTTAATTAGGTTAGGTTAGAGACACCACAAATTACTAGGCGCGCAGAAACTTAAGCCTCTATTTCTTGAATTCATGTGCGCCTAGAACTACTTGTTCAAAATTACTAGGCGCACAGAAACTTAAGCCTCTATTACTTGAATTCATGTGCGCCTAGTACTGCTTTTTTTGTTAATAAGGTTAGTTCAGAGACACAACAAATTACTAGGCGCACAGAAACTCAAGCCTCTATTACTTGATTTCATGTGCGCCTAGTACTGCTTGTTTATTAATTAGGTTAGTTCAGAGAGACAACAAATTACTAGGCGCACAGAAATTCAAGCCTCTATTACTTGAATTCATGTGCGCCTAGTACTGCTTGTTTGTTAATTAGGTTAGGTTAGAGACACAACAAATTACTAGGCGCTCAGAAATTCAAGCCTCTATTACTTGAATTCATGTGCGCCTAGAAATACTTGTTCAAAATTACTAGGCGCACAGAAACTTAAGCCTCTATTACTTGAATTCATGTGCGCCTAGTACTGCTTTTTTGTTAATAAGGTTAGGTCAAAGACACAATAAATTACTAGGCGCACAGAAACTCAAGCCTCTATTACTTGAGTTTATGTGCGCCTAGTACTGCTTGTATGTTAATAAGGTAAGTTCAGAGACACAACAAATTACTAGGCGCACAGAAACTCAAGCCTCTATTACTTGAATTCATGTGCGCCTAGTACTGCTTGTTTGTTAATTAGTTTAGGTTAGAGACACCACAAATTACTAGGCGCGCAGAAACTTAAGCCTCTATTACTTGAATTCATGTGCGCCTAGTACTGCTTGTTTAGATAGGTATGGTTAAAAAAAATATGTTTCGCCTTTAGGGTCAATTTTAACTCGTGTGAGTAGGGCAGAACCAAGAAGAGATTTATTTACCTGAAAAACAGTTTCAGAGTGAGTCATAATAAGGCAGAGTTAAAACTGTCCGGTTGCGTTTGAAAAGGTCAGAGACACGCAACAAATGTTATAGGCGCCCAGAAACTCAAGCTTGTATTACTTGATTTCATGTGCGCCTAGTACTGCTTGTTTATTAATTAGGTTAGTTCAGAGAGACAACAAATTACTAGGCGCACAGAAATTCAAGCCTCTATTACCTGAATTCATGTGCGCCTAGTACTGCTTGTTTGTTAATTAGGTTAGGTTAGAGACACAACAAATTACTAAGCGCTCAGAAATTCAAGCCTCTATTACTTGAATTCATGTGCGCCTAGAAATACTTGTTCAAAATTACTAGGCGCACAGAAACTCAAGCCTCTATTACTTGAATTCATGTGCGCCTAGTACTGATTGTTTGTTAATTAGGTTAGGTCAGAGACACCACAAATTACTAGGCGCACAGAAACTCAAGCCTCTATTACTTGAATTCATGTGCGCCTAGTACTGCTTGTTTGTTAATAAGGTAAGTTCAGAGACACAACAAATTACTAGGCGCACAGAAACTCAAGCCTCTATTACTTGAATTCATGTGCGCCTAGTACTGCTTGTTTAGATAGGTATGGTTAGAAAAAATATGTTTCGCCTTTAGGGTCAATTTTAACTCGTGTGAGTAGGGCGGAACCAAGAAGAGATTTATTTACCTGAAAAACAGTTTCAGAGTGAGTCATATTAGGGCAGAGTTCAAACTGTCTGGTTGCGTTTGAACAGGTCAGAGACACGCAACAAATGTTATAGGCGCCCAGAAACTCAAGCTTCTATCTATTACTTGAGTTTATGTGCGCCTAGTATTGCTTGTATGTTAATAAGGTAAGTTCAGAGACACAACAAATTACTAGGCGCACAGAAACTCAAGCCTCTATTACTTGAATTCATGTGCGCCTAGTACTGCTTGTTTGTTAATTAGTTTAGGTTAGAGACACCACAAATTACTAGGCGCGCAGAAACTTAAGCCTCTATTACTTGAATTCATGTGCGCCTAGTACTGCTTGTTTAGATAGGTATGGTTAAAAAAAATATGTTTCGCCTTTAGGGTCAATTTTAACTCGTGTGAGTAGGGCAGAACCAAGAAGAGATTTATTTACCTGAAAAACAGTTTCAGAGTGAGTCATAATAAGGCAGAGTTAAAACTGTCTGGTTGCGTTTGAAAAGGTCAGAGACACGCAACAAATGTTATAGGCGCCCAGAAACTCAAGCTTGTATCTATTACTTGAGTTTATGTGCGCCTAGTACTGCTTGTATGTTAATTGGGTTAGGTCAAAGACACAACAAATTACTAGGCGCTCAGAAATTCAAGCCTCTATTACTTGAATTCATGTGCGCCTAGAACTACTTGTTCAAAATTACTAGGCGCACAGAAACTTAAGCCTCTATTACTTGAATTCATGTGCGCCTAGTACTGCTTTTTTGTTAATAAGGTTAGGTCAAAGACACAACAAATTACTAGGCGCACAGAAACTCAAGCCTCTATTACTTGTATTCATGTGCGCCTAGTACTGATTGTTTGTTAATTAGGTTAGGTCAGAGACACCACAAATTACTAGGCGCACAGAAACTCAAGCCTCTATTACTTGTATTCATGTGCGCCTAGTACTGCTTGTTTGTTAATTAGGTTAGGTTAGAGACACCACAAATTACTAGGCGCGCAGAAACTTAAGCCTCTATTACTTGAATTCATGTGCGCCTAGAAATACTTGTTCAATATTACTAGGCGCACAGAAACTTAAGCCTCTATTACTTGAATTCATGTGCGCCTAGTACTGCTTTTTTGTTAATAAGGTTAGGTCAAAGACACAATAAATTACTAGGCGCACAGAAACTCAAGCCTCTATTACTTGAATTCATGTGCGCCTAGTACTGCTTGTTTGTTAATTAGGTTAGGTTAGAGACACAACAAATTACTAGGCGCTCAGAAATTCAAGCCTCTATTACTTGAATTCATGTGTGCCTAGAAATACTTGTTCAAAATTACTAGGCGCACAGAAACTTAAGCCTCTATTACTTGAATTCATGTGCGCCTAGTACTGCTTTTTTGTTAATAAGGTTAGGTCAAAGACACAATAAATTACTAGGCGCACAGAAACTCAAGCCTCTATTACTTGAATTCATGTGCGCCTAGTACTGCTTGTTTGTTCATTAGGTTAGGTTAGAGACACCACAAATTACTAGGCGCGCAGAAACTTAAGCCTCTATTACTTGAATTCATGTGCGCCTAGTACTGCTTGTTTAGATAGGTATGGTTAGAAAAAATATGTTTCGCCTTTAGGGTCAATTTTAACTCGTGTGAGTAGGGCGGAACCAAGAAGAGATTTATTTACCTGAAAAACAGTTTCAGAGTGAGTCATATTAGGACAGAGTTAAAACTATCTGGTTGCGTTTGAAAAGGTCAGAGACACGCAACAAATGTTATAGGCGCCCAGAAACTCAAGCTTGTATTACTTGATTTCATGTGCGCCTAGTACTGCTTGTTTATTAATTAGGTTAGTTCAGAGAGACAACAAATTACTAGGCGCACAGAAATTCAAGCCTCTATTACTTGAATTCATGTGCGCCTAGTACTGCTTGCTTGTTAATTAGGTTAGGTTAGAGACACAACAAATTACTAGGCGCTCAGAAATTCAAGCCTCTATTACTTGTATTCATGTGCGCCTAGTACTGATTGTTTGTTAATTAGGTTAGGTCAGAGACACCACAAATTACTAGGCGCACAGAAACTCAAGCCTCTATTACTTGAATTCATGTGCGCCTAGTACTGCTTTTTTGTTAATAAGGTTAGGTCAAAGACACAACAAATTACTAGGCGCACAGAAACTCAAGCCTCTATTACTTGTATTCATGTGCGCCTAGTACTGATTGTTTGTTAATTAGGTTAGGTCAGAGACACCACAAATTACTAGGCGCACAGAAACTCAAGCCTCTATTACTTGAATTCATGTGCGCCTAGTACTGCTTGTTTGTTCATTAGGTTAGGTTAGAGACACCACAAATTACTAGCCGCGCAGAAACTTAAGCCTCTATTACTTGAATTCATGTGCGCCTAGTACTGCTTGTTTAGATAGGTATGGTTAAAAAAAATATGTTTCGCCTTTAGGGTCAATTTTAACTCGTGTGAGTAGGGCAGAACCAAGAAGAGATTTATTTACCTGAAAAACAGTTTCAGAGTGAGTCATAATAAGGCAGAGTTAAAACTGTCTAGTTGCGTTTGAAAAGGTCAGAGACACGCAACAAATGTTATAGGCGCCCAGAAACTCAAGCTTGTATTACTTGATTTCATGTGCGCCTAGTACTGCTTGTTTATTAATTAGGTTAGTTCAGAGAGACAACAAATTACTAGGCGCTCAGAAATTCAAGCCTCTATTACTTGAATTCATGTGCGCCTAGAAATACTTGTTCAAAATTACTAGGCGCACAGAAACTTAAGCCTCTATTACTTGAATTCATGTGCGCCTAGTACTGCTTTTTTGTTAATAGGGTTAGGTCAAAGACACAACAAATTACTAGGCGCACAGAAACTCAAGCCTCTATTACTTGTATTCATGTGCGCCTAGTACTGATTGTTTGTTAATTAGGTTAGGTCAGAGACACCACAAATTACTAGGCGCACAGAAACTCAAGCCTCTATTACTTGAATTCATGTGCGCCTAGTACTGCTTGTTTAGATAGGTATGGTTAGAAAAAATATGTTTCGCCTTTAGGGTCAATTTTAACTCGTGTGAGTAGGGCGGAACCAAGAAGAGATTTATTTACCTGAAAAACAGTTTCAGAGTGAGTCATATTAGGACAGAGTTAAAACTGTCTGGTTGCGTTTGAAAAGGTCAGAGACACGCAACAAATATTATAGGCGCCCAGAAACTCAAGCTTCTATCTATTACTTGAGTTTATGTGCGCCTAGTACTGCTTGTTTGTTAATTAGTTTAGGTTAGAGACACCACAAATTACTAGGCGCGCAGAAACTTAAGCCTCTATTACTTGAATTCATGTGCGCCTAGTACTGCTTGTATATATAGGTATGGTTAGAAAAAATATGTTTCGCCTTTAAGGTCAATTTTAACTCGTGTGAGTAGGGCGGAACCAAGAACAGATTTATTTACCTGAAAAACAGTTTCAGAGTGAGTCATATTAGGACAGAGTTAAAACTGTCTGTTTGCGTTTGAAAAGGTCAGAGACAAGCAACAAATGTTATAGGCGCCCAGAAACTCAAGCTTGTATCTATTACTTGAGTTTATGTGCGCCTAGTACTGCTTGTATGTTAATTGGGTTAGGTCAAAGACACAACAAATTACTAGGCGCTCAGAAATTCAAGCCTCTATTACTTGAATTCATGTGCGCCTAGAACTACTTGTTCAAAATTACTAGGCGCACAGAAACTCAAGCCTCTATTACTTGAATTCATGTGCGCCTAGTACTGATTGTTTGTTAATTAGGTTAGGTCAGAGACACCACAAATTACTAGGCGCACAGAAACTCAAGCCTCTATTACTTGAATTCATGTGCGCCTAGTACTGCTTGTTTGTTAATAAGGTAAGTTCAGAGACACAACAAATTACTAGGCGCACAGAAACTCAAGCCTCTATTACTTGAATTCATGTGCGCCTAGTACTGCTTGTTTAGATAGGTATGGTTAGAAAAAATATGTTTCGCCTTTAGGGTCAATTTTAACTCGTGTGAGTAGGGCGGAACCAAGAAGAGATTTATTTACCTGAAAAACAGTTTCAGAGTGAGTCATATTAGGGCAGAGTTCAAACTGTCTGGTTGCGTTTGAAAAGGTCAGAGACACGCAACAAATGTTATAGGCGCCCAGAAACTCAAGCTTCTATCTATTACTTGAGTTTATGTGCGCCTAGTACTGCTTGTATGTTAATAAGATAAGTTCAGAGACACAACAAACTACTAGGCGCACAGAAACTCAAGCCTCTATTACTTGAATTCATGTGCACCTAGTACTGCTTGTTTGTTAATTAGGTTAGGTTAGAGACACCACAAATTACTAGGCGTGCAGAAACTTAAGCCTCTATTTCTTGAATTCATGTGCGCCTAGAACTACTTGTTCAAAATTACTAGGCGCACAGAAACTTAAGCCTCTATTACTTGAATTCATGTGCGCCTAGTACTGCTTTTTTGTTAATAAGGTTAGTTCAGAGACACAACAAATTACTAGGCGCACAGAAACTCAAGCCTCTATTACTTGATTTCATGTGCGCCTAGTACTGCTTGTTTATTAATTAGGTTAGTTCAGAGAGACAACAAATTACTAGGCGCACAGAAATTCAAGCCTCTATTACTTGAATTCATGTGCGCCTAGTACTGCTTGTTTGTTAATTAGGTTAGGTTAGAGACACAACAAATTACTAGGCGCTCAGAAATTCAAGCCTCTATTACTTGAATTCATGTGCGCCTAGAAATACTTGTTCAAAATTACTAGGCGCACAGAAACTTAAGCCTCTATTACTTGAATTCATGTGCGCCTAGTACTGCTGTTTTGTTAATAAGGTTAGGTCAAAGACACAATAAATTACTAGGCGCACAGAAACTCAAGCCTCTATTACTTGAGTTTATGTGCGCCTAGTACTGCTTGTATGTTAATAAGGTAAGTTCAGAGACACAACAAATTACTAGGCGCACAGAAACTCAAGCCTCTATTACTTGAATTCATGTGCGCCTAGTACTGCTTGTTTGTTAATTAGTTTAGGTTAGAGACACCACAAATTACTAGGCGCGCAGAAACTTAAGCCTCTATTACTTGAATTCATGTGCGCCTAGTACTGCTTGTTTAGATAGGTATGGTTAAAAAAAATATGTTTCGCCTTTAGGGTCAATTTTAACTCGTGTGAGTAGGGCAGAACCAAGAAGAGATTTATTTACCTGAAAAACAGTTTCAGAGTGAGTCATAATAAGGCAGAGTTAAAACTGTCCGGTTGCGTTTGAAAAGGTCAGAGACACGCAACAAATGTTATAGGCGCCCAGAAACTCAAGCTTGTATTACTTGATTTCATGTGCGCCTAGTACTGCTTGTTTATTAATTAGGTTAGTTCAGAGAGACAACAAATTACTAGGCGCACAGAAATTCAAGCCTCTATTACTTGAATTCATGTGCGCCTAGTACTGCTTGTTTGTTAATTAGGTTAGGTTAGAGACACAACAAATTACTAGGCGCTCAGAAATTCAAGCCTCTATTACTTGAATTCATGTGCGCCTAGTACTGCTTTTTTGTTAATAAGGTTAGGTCAAAGACACAATAAATTACTAGGCGCACAGAAACTCAAGCCTCTATTACTTGAATTCATGTGCGCCTAGTACTGCTTGTTTGTTAATTAGGTTAGGTTAGAGACACAACAAATTACTAGGCGCTCAGAAATTCAAGCCTCTATTACTTGAATTCATGTGCGCCTAGAAATACTTGTTCAAAATTACTAGGCGCACAGAAACTTAAGCCTCTATTACTTGAATTCATGTGCGCCTAGTACTGCTTTTTTGTTAATAAGGTTAGGTCAAAGACACAACAAATTACTAGGCGCACAGAAACTCAAGCCTCTATTACTTGAATTCATGTGCGCCTAGTACTGCTTGTTTGTTCATTAGGTTAGGTTAGAGACACCACAAATTACTAGCCGCGCAGAAACTTAAGCCTCTATTACTTGAATTCATGTGCGCCTAGTACTGCTTGTTTAGATAGGTATGGTTAGAAAAAATATGTTTCGCCTTTAGGGTCAATTTTAACTCGTGTGAGTAGGGCGGAACCAAGAAGAGATTTATTTACCTGAAAAACAGTTTCAGAGTGAGTCATATTAGGACAGAGTTAAAACTGTCTGGTTGCGTTTGAAAAGGTCAGAGACACGCAACAAATGTTATAGGCGCCCAGAAACTCAAGCTTCTATCTATTACTTGAGTTTATGTGCGCCTAGTACTGCTTGTTTGTTAATTAGTTTAGGTTAGAGACACCACAAATTACTAGGCGCGCAGAAACTTAAGCCTCTATTACTTGAATTCATGTGCGCCTAGTACTGCTTGTATATATAGGTATGGTTAGAAAAAATATGTTTCGCCTTTAGGGTCAATTTTAACTCGTGTGAGTAGGGCGGAACCAACAACAGATTTATTTACCTGAAAAACAGTTTCAGAGTGAGTCATATTAGGACAGAGTTAAAACTGTCTGGTTGCGTTTGAAAAGGTCAGAGACAAGCAACAAATGTTATAGGCGCCCAGAAACTCAAGCTTGTATCTATTACTTGAGTTTATGTGCGCCTAGTACTGCTTGTATGTTAATTGGGTTAGGTCAAAGACACAACAAATTACTAGGCGCTCAGAAATTCAAGCCTCTATTACTTGAATTCATGTGCGCCTAGAACTACTTGTTCAAAATTACTAGGCGCACAGAAACTCAAGCCTCTATTACTTGAATTCATGTGCGCCTAGTACTGATTGTTTGTTAATTAGGTTAGGTCAGAGACACCACAAATTACTAGGCGCACAGAAACTCAAGCCTCTATTACTTGAATTAATGTGCGCCTAGTACTGCTTGTTTGTTAATAAGGTAAGTTCAGAGACACAACAAATTACTAGGCGCACAGAAACTCAAGCCTCTATTACTTGAATTCATGTGCGCCTAGTACTGATTGTTTGTTCATTAGGTTAGGTTAGAGACACCACAAATTACTAGGCGCGCAGAAACTTAAGCCTCTATTACTTGAATTCATGTGCGCCTAGTACTGCTTGTTTAGATAGGTATGCTTGTTTAATTAGGTTAGGTTAGAGACACCACAAATTACTAGGCGCGCAGAAACTTAAGCCTCTATTTCTTGAATTCATGTGCGCCTAGAACTACTTGTTCAAAATTACTAGGCGCACAGAAACTTAAGCCTCTATTACTTGAATTCATGTGCGCCTAGTACTGCTTTTTTGTTAATAAGGTTAGTTCAGAGACACAACAAATTACTAGGCGCACAGAAACTCAAGCCTCTATTACTTGATTTCATGTGCGCCTAGTACTGCTTGTTTATTAATTAGGTTAGTTCAGAGAGACAACAAATTACTAGGCGCACAGAAATTCAAGCCTCTATTACTTGAATTCATGTGCGCCTAGTACTGCTTGTTTGTTAATTAGGTTAGGTTAGAGACACAACAAATTACAAGGCGCTCAGAAATTCAAGCCTCTATTACTTGAATTCATGTGCGCCTAGAAATACTTGTTCAAAATTACTAGGCGCACAGAAACTTAAGCCTCTATTACTTGAATTCATGTGCGCCTAGTACTGCTTGTTTAGATAGGTATGGTTAGAAAAAATATGTTTCGCCTTTAGGGTCAATTTTAACTCGTGTGAGTAGGGCGGAACCAAGAAGAGATTTATTTACCTGAAAAACAGTTTCAGAGTGAGTCATATTAGGACAGAGTTAAAACTGTCTGGTTGCGTTTGAAAAGGTCAGAGACACGCAACAAATGTTATAGGCGCCCAGAAACTCAAGCTTCTATCTATTACTTGAGTTTATGTGCGCCTAGTACTGCTTGTATGTTAATAAGATAAGTTCAGAGACACAACAAACTACTAGGCGCACAGAAACTCAAGCCTCTATTACTTGAATTCATGTGCACCTAGTACTGCTTGTTTGTTAATTAGGTTAGGTTAGAGACACCACAAATTACTAGGCGTGCAGAAACTTAAGCCTCTATTTCTTGAATTCATGTGCGCCTAGAACTACTTGTTCAAAATTACTAGGCGCACAGAAACTTAAGCCTCTATTACTTGAATTCATGTGCGCCTAGTACTGCTTTTTTGTTAATAAGGTTAGTTCAGAGACACAACAAATTACTAGGCGCACAGAAACTCAAGCCTCTATTACTTGATTTCATGTGCGCCTAGTACTGCTTGTTTATTAATTAGGTTAGTTCAGAGAGACAACAAATTACTAGGCGCACAGAAATTCAAGCCTCTATTACTTGAATTCATGTGCGCCTAGTACTGCTTGTTTGTTAATTAGGTTAGGTTAGAGACACAACAAATTACTAGGCGCTCAGAAATTCAAGCCTCTATTACTTGAATTCATGTGCGCCTAGAAATACTTGTTCAAAATTACTAGGCGCACAGAAACTTAAGCCTCTATTACTTGAATTCATGTGCGCCTAGTACTGCTGTTTTGTTAATAAGGTTAGGTCAAAGACACAATAAATTACTAGGCGCACAGAAACTCAAGCCTCTATTACTTGAGTTTATGTGCGCCTAGTACTGCTTGTATGTTAATAAGGTAAGTTCAGAGACACAACAAATTACTAGGCGCACAGAAACTCAAGCCTCTATTACTTGAATTCATGTGCGCCTAGTACTGCTTGTTTGTTAATTAGTTTAGGTTAGAGACACCACAAATTACTAGGCGCGCAGAAACTTAAGCCTCTATTACTTGAATTCATGTGCGCCTAGTACTGCTTGTTTAGATAGGTATGGTTAAAAAAAATATGTTTCGCCTTTAGGGTCAATTTTAACTCGTGTGAGTAGGGCAGAACCAAGAAGAGATTTATTTACCTGAAAAACAGTTTCAGAGTGAGTCATAATAAGGCAGAGTTAAAACTGTCCGGTTGCGTTTGAAAAGGTCAGAGACACGCAACAAATGTTATAGGCGCCCAGAAACTCAAGCTTGTATTACTTGATTTCATGTGCGCCTAGTACTGCTTGTTTATTAATTAGGTTAGTTCAGAGAGACAACAAATTACTAGGCGCACAGAAATTCAAGCCTCTATTACTTGAATTCATGTGCGCCTAGTACTGCTTGTTTGTTAATTAGGTTAGGTTAGAGACACAACAAATTACTAGGCGCTCAGAAATTCAAGCCTCTATTACTTGAATTCATGTGCGCCTAGTACTGCTTTTTTGTTAATAAGGTTAGGTCAAAGACACAATAAATTACTAGGCGCACAGAAACTCAAGCCTCTATTACTTGAATTCATGTGCGCCTAGTACTGCTTGTTTGTTAATTAGGTTAGGTTAGAGACACAACAAATTACTAGGCGCTCAGAAATTCAAGCCTCTATTACTTGAATTCATGTGCGCCTAGAAATACTTGTTCAAAATTACTAGGCGCACAGAAACTTAAGCCTCTATTACTTGAATTCATGTGCGCCTAGTACTGCTTTTTTGTTAATAAGGTTAGGTCAAAGACACAACAAATTACTAGGCGCACAGAAACTCAAGCCTCTATTACTTGTATTCATGTGCGCCTAGTACTGATTGTTTGTTAATTAGGTTAGGTCAGAGACACCACAAATTACTAGGCGCACAGAAACTCAAGCCTCTATTACTTGAATTCATGTGCGCCTAGTACTGCTTGTTTGTTCATTAGGTTAGGTTAGAGACACCACAAATTACTAGCCGCGCAGAAACTTAAGCCTCTATTACTTGAATTCATGTGCGCCTAGTACTGCTTGTTTAGATAGGTATGGTTAGAAAAAATATGTTTCGCCTTTAGGGTCAATTTTAACTCGTGTGAGTAGGGCGGAACCAAGAAGAGATTTATTTACCTGAAAAACAGTTTCAGAGTGAGTCATATTAGGACAGAGTTAAAACTGTCTGGTTGCGTTTGAAAAGGTCAGAGACACGCAACAAATGTTATAGGCGCCCAGAAACTCAAGCTTCTATCTATTACTTGAGTTTATGTGCGCCTAGTACTGCTTGTTTGTTAATTAGTTTAGGTTAGAGACACCACAAATTACTAGGCGCGCAGAAACTTAAGCCTCTATTACTTGAATTCATGTGCGCCTAGTACTGCTTGTATATATAGGTATGGTTAGAAAAAATATGTTTCGCCTTTAGGGTCAATTTTAACTCGTGTGAGTAGGGCGGAACCAACAACAGATTTATTTACCTGAAAAACAGTTTCAGAGTGAGTCATATTAGGACAGAGTTAAAACTGTCTGGTTGCGTTTGAAAAGGTCAGAGACAAGCAACAAATGTTATAGGCGCCCAGAAACTCAAGCTTGTATCTATTACTTGAGTTTATGTGCGCCTAGTACTGCTTGTATGTTAATTGGGTTAGGTCAAAGACACAACAAATTACTAGGCGCTCAGAAATTCAAGCCTCTATTACTTGAATTCATGTGCGCCTAGAACTACTTGTTCAAAATTACTAGGCGCACAGAAACTCAAGCCTCTATTACTTGAATTCATGTGCGCCTAGTACTGATTGTTTGTTAATTAGGTTAGGTCAGAGACACCACAAATTACTAGGCGCACAGAAACTCAAGCCTCTATTACTTGAATTAATGTGCGCCTAGTACTGCTTGTTTGTTAATAAGGTAAGTTCAGAGACACAACAAATTACTAGGCGCACAGAAACTCAAGCCTCTATTACTTGAATTCATGTGCGCCTAGTACTGATTGTTTGTTCATTAGGTTAGGTTAGAGACACCACAAATTACTAGGCGCGCAGAAACTTAAGCCTCTATTACTTGAATTCATGTGCGCCTAGTACTGCTTGTTTAGATAGGTATGCTTGTTTAATTAGGTTAGGTTAGAGACACCACAAATTACTAGGCGCGCAGAAACTTAAGCCTCTATTTCTTGAATTCATGTGCGCCTAGAACTACTTGTTCAAAATTACTAGGCGCACAGAAACTTAAGCCTCTATTACTTGAATTCATGTGCGCCTAGTACTGCTTTTTTGTTAATAAGGTTAGTTCAGAGACACAACAAATTACTAGGCGCACAGAAACTCAAGCCTCTATTACTTGATTTCATGTGCGCCTAGTACTGCTTGTTTATTAATTAGGTTAGTTCAGAGAGACAACAAATTACTAGGCGCACAGAAATTCAAGCCTCTATTACTTGAATTCATGTGCGCCTAGTACTGCTTGTTTGTTAATTAGGTTAGGTTAGAGACACAACAAATTACAAGGCGCTCAGAAATTCAAGCCTCTATTACTTGAATTCATGTGCGCCTAGAAATACTTGTTCAAAATTACTAGGCGCACAGAAACTTAAGCCTCTATTACTTGAATTCATGTGCGCCTAGTACTGCTGTTTTGTTAATAAGGTTAGGTCAAAGACACAATAAATTACTAGGCGCACAGAAACTCAAGCCTCTATTACTTGAGTTTATGTGCGCCTAGTACTGCTTGTATGTTAATAAGGTAAGTTCAGAGACACAACAAATTACTAGGCGCACAGAAACTCAAGCCTCTATTACTTGAATTCATGTGCGCCTAGTACTGCTTGTTTGTTAATTAGTTTAGGTTAGAGACACCACAAATTACTAGGCGCGCAGAAACTTAAGCCTCTATTACTTGAATTCATGTGCGCCTAGTACTGCTTGTTTAGATAGGTATGGTTAAAAAAAATATGTTTCGCCTTTAGGGTCAATTTTAACTCGTGTGAGTAGGGCAGAACCAAGAAGAGATTTATTTACCTGAAAAACAGTTTCAGAGTGAGTCATAATAAGGCAGAGTTAAAACTGTCCGGTTGCGTTTGAAAAGGTCAGAGACACGCAACAAATGTTATAGGCGCCCAGAAACTCAAGCTTGTATTACTTGATTTCATGTGCGCCTAGTACTGCTTGTTTATTAATTAGGTTAGTTCAGAGAGACAACAAATTACTAGGCGCACAGAAATTCAAGCCTCTATTACTTGAATTCATGTGCGCCTAGTACTGCTTGTTTGTTAATTAGGTTAGGTTAGAGACACAACAAATTACTAGGCGCTCAGAAATTCAAGCCTCTATTACTTGAATTCATGTGCGCCTAGTACTGCTTTTTTGTTAATAAGGTTAGGTCAAAGACACAATAAATTACTAGGCGCACAGAAACTCAAGCCTCTATTACTTGAATTCATGTGCGCCTAGTACTGCTTGTTTGTTAATTAGGTTAGGTTAGAGACACAACAAATTACTAGGCGCTCAGAAATTCAAGCCTCTATTACTTGAATTCATGTGCGCCTAGAAATACTTGTTCAAAATTACTAGGCGCACAGAAACTTAAGCCTCTATTACTTGAATTCATGTGCGCCTAGTACTGCTTTTTTGTTAATAAGGTTAGGTCAAAGACACAACAAATTACTAGGCGCACAGAAACTCAAGCCTCTATTACTTGTATTCATGTGCGCCTAGTACTGATTGTTTGTTAATTAGGTTAGGTCAGAGACACCACAAATTACTAGGCGCACAGAAACTCAAGCCTCTATTACTTGAATTCATGTGCGCCTAGTACTGCTTGTTTGTTCATTAGGTTAGGTTAGAGACACCACAAATTACCAGCCGCGCAGAAACTTAAGCCTCTATTACTTGAATTCATGTGCGCCTAGTACTGCTTGTTTGTTAATTAGGTTAGGTTAGAGACACCACAAATTACTAGCCGCGCAGAAACTTAAGCCTCTATTACTTGAATTCATGTGCGCCTAGTACTGCTTATTTAGATAGGTATGGTTAGAAAAAATATGTTTCGCCTTTAGGGTCAATTTTAACTCGTGTGAGTAGGGCGGAACCAAGAAGAGATTTATTTACCTGAAAAACAGTTTCAGAGTGAGTCATATTAGGACAGAGTTAAAACTGTCTGGTTGCGTTTGAAAAGGTCAGAGACACGCAACAAATATTATAGGCGCCCAGAAACTCAAGCTTCTATCTATTACTTGAGTTTATGTGCGCCTAGTACTGCTTGTTTGTTCATTAGGTTAGGTTAGAGACACCACAAATTACTAGCCGCGCAGAAACTTAAGCCTCTATTACTTGAATTCATGTGCGCCTAGTACTGCTTGTTTAGATAGGTATGGTTAGAAAAAATATGTTTCGCCTTTAGGGTCAATTTTAACTCGTGTGAGTAGGGCGGAACCAAGAAGAGATTTATTTACCTGAAAAACAGTTTCAGAGTGAGTCATATTAGGACAGAGTTAAAACTGTCTGGTTGCGTTTGAAAAGGTCAGAGACACGCAACAAATGTTATAGGCGCCCAGAAACTCAAGCTTCTATCTATTACTTGAGTTTATGTGCGCCTAGTACTGCTTGTTTGTTAATTAGTTTAGGTTAGAGACACCACAAATTACTAGGCGCGCAGAAACTTAAGCCTCTATTACTTGAATTCATGTGCGCCTAGTACTGCTTGTATATATAGGTATGGTTAGAAAAAATATGTTTCGCCTTTAGGGTCAATTTTAACTCGTGTGAGTAGGGCGGAACCAACAACAGATTTATTTACCTGAAAAACAGTTTCAGAGTGAGTCATATTAGGACAGAGTTAAAACTGTCTGGTTGCGTTTGAAAAGGTCAGAGACAAGCAACAAATGTTATAGGCGCCCAGAAACTCAAGCTTGTATCTATTACTTGAGTTTATGTGCGCCTAGTACTGCTTGTATGTTAATTGGGTTAGGTCAAAGACACAACAAATTACTAGGCGCTCAGAAATTCAAGCCTCTATTACTTGAATTCATGTGCGCCTAGAACTACTTGTTCAAAATTACTAGGCGCACAGAAACTCAAGCCTCTATTACTTGAATTCATGTGCGCCTAGTACTGATTGTTTGTTAATTAGGTTAGGTCAGAGACACCACAAATTACTAGGCGCACAGAAACTCAAGCCTCTATTACTTGAATTAATGTGCGCCTAGTACTGCTTGTTTGTTAATAAGGTAAGTTCAGAGACACAACAAATTACTAGGCGCACAGAAACTCAAGCCTCTATTACTTGAATTCATGTGCGCCTAGTACTGATTGTTTGTTCATTAGGTTAGGTTAGAGACACCACAAATTACTAGGCGCGCAGAAACTTAAGCCTCTATTACTTGAATTCATGTGCGCCTAGTACTGCTTGTTTAGATAGGTATGCTTGTTTAATTAGGTTAGGTTAGAGACACCACAAATTACTAGGCGCGCAGAAACTTAAGCCTCTATTTCTTGAATTCATGTGCGCCTAGAACTACTTGTTCAAAATTACTAGGCGCACAGAAACTTAAGCCTCTATTACTTGAATTCATGTGCGCCTAGTACTGCTTTTTTGTTAATAAGGTTAGTTCAGAGACACAACAAATTACTAGGCGCACAGAAACTCAAGCCTCTATTACTTGATTTCATGTGCGCCTAGTACTGCTTGTTTATTAATTAGGTTAGTTCAGAGAGACAACAAATTACTAGGCGCACAGAAATTCAAGCCTCTATTACTTGAATTCATGTGCGCCTAGTACTGCTTGTTTGTTAATTAGGTTAGGTTAGAGACACAACAAATTACAAGGCGCTCAGAAATTCAAGCCTCTATTACTTGAATTCATGTGCGCCTAGAAATACTTGTTCAAAATTACTAGGCGCACAGAAACTTAAGCCTCTATTACTTGAATTCATGTGCGCCTAGTACTGCTGTTTTGTTAATAAGGTTAGGTCAAAGACACAATAAATTACTAGGCGCACAGAAACTCAAGCCTCTATTACTTGAGTTTATGTGCGCCTAGTACTGCTTGTATGTTAATAAGGTAAGTTCAGAGACACAACAAATTACTAGGCGCACAGAAACTCAAGCCTCTATTACTTGAATTCATGTGCGCCTAGTACTGCTTGTTTGTTAATTAGTTTAGGTTAGAGACACCACAAATTACTAGGCGCGCAGAAACTTAAGCCTCTATTACTTGAATTCATGTGCGCCTAGTACTGCTTGTTTAGATAGGTATGGTTAAAAAAAATATGTTTCGCCTTTAGGGTCAATTTTAACTCGTGTGAGTAGGGCAGAACCAAGAAGAGATTTATTTACCTGAAAAACAGTTTCAGAGTGAGTCATAATAAGGCAGAGTTAAAACTGTCCGGTTGCGTTTGAAAAGGTCAGAGACACGCAACAAATGTTATAGGCGCCCAGAAACTCAAGCTTGTATTACTTGATTTCATGTGCGCCTAGTACTGCTTGTTTATTAATTAGGTTAGTTCAGAGAGACAACAAATTACTAGGCGCACAGAAATTCAAGCCTCTATTACTTGAATTCATGTGCGCCTAGTACTGCTTGTTTGTTAATTAGGTTAGGTTAGAGACACAACAAATTACTAGGCGCTCAGAAATTCAAGCCTCTATTACTTGAATTCATGTGCGCCTAGTACTGCTTTTTTGTTAATAAGGTTAGGTCAAAGACACAATAAATTACTAGGCGCACAGAAACTCAAGCCTCTATTACTTGAATTCATGTGCGCCTAGTACTGCTTGTTTGTTAATTAGGTTAGGTTAGAGACACAACAAATTACTAGGCGCTCAGAAATTCAAGCCTCTATTACTTGAATTCATGTGCGCCTAGAAATACTTGTTCAAAATTACTAGGCGCACAGAAACTTAAGCCTCTATTACTTGAATTCATGTGCGCCTAGTACTGCTTTTTTGTTAATAAGGTTAGGTCAAAGACACAACAAATTACTAGGCGCACAGAAACTCAAGCCTCTATTACTTGTATTCATGTGCGCCTAGTACTGATTGTTTGTTAATTAGGTTAGGTCAGAGACACCACAAATTACTAGGCGCACAGAAACTCAAGCCTCTATTACTTGAATTCATGTGCGCCTAGTACTGCTTGTTTGTTCATTAGGTTAGGTTAGAGACACCACAAATTACTAGCCGCGCAGAAACTTAAGCCTCTATTACTTGAATTCATGTGCGCCTAGTACTGCTTGTTTGTTAATTAGGTTAGGTTAGAGACACCACAAATTACTAGCCGCGCAGAAACTTAAGCCTCTATTACTTGAATTCATGTGCGCCTAGTACTGCTTGTTTAGATAGGTATGGTTAGAAAAAATATGTTTCGCCTTTAGGGTCAATTTTAACTCGTGTGAGTAGGGCGGAACCAAGAAGAGATTTATTTACCTGAAAAACAGTTTCAGAGTGAGTCATATTAGGACAGAGTTAAAACTGTCTGGTTGCGTTTGAAAAGGTCAGAGACACGCAACAAATATTATAGGCGCCCAGAAACTCAAGCTTCTATCTATTACTTGAATTCATGTGCGCCTAGAACTACTTGTTCAAAATTACTAGGCGCACAGAAACTTAAGCCTCTATTACTTGAATTCATGTGCGCCTAGTACTGCTTTTTTGTTAATAAGGTTAGGTCAAAGACACAACAAATTACTAGGCGCACAGAAACTCAAGCCTCTATTACTTGTATTCATGTGCGCCTAGTACTGATTGTTTGTTAATTAGGTTAGGTCAGAGACACCACAAATTACTAGGCGCACAGAAACTCAAGCCTCTATTACTTGAATTCATGTGCGCCTAGTACTGCTTGTTTGTTAATTAGGTTAGGTTAGAGACACCACAAATTACTAGGCGCGCAGAAACTTAAGCCTCTATTACTTGAATTCATGTGCGCCTAGAAATACTTGTTCAAAATTACTAGGCGCACAGAAACTTAAGCCTCTATTACTTGAATTCATGTGCGCCTAGTACTGCTTTTTTGTTAATAAGGTTAGGTCAAAGACACAATAAATTACTAGGCGCACAGAAACTCAAGCCTCTATTACTTGAATTAATGTGCGCCTAGTACTGCTTGTTTGTTAATAAGGTAAGTTCAGAGACACAACAAATTACTAGGCGCACAGAAACTCAAGCCTCTATTACTTGAATTCATGTGCGCCTAGTACTGCTTGTTTAGATAGGTATGGTTAGAAAAAATATGTTTCGCCTTTAGGGTCAATTTTAACTCGTGTGAGTAGGGCGGAACCAAGAAGAGATTTATTTACCTGAAAAACAGTTTCAGAGTGAGTCATATTAGGGCAGAGTTCAAACTGTCTGGTTGCGTTTGAACAGATCAGAGACACGCAACAAATGTTATAGGCGCCCAGAAACTCAAGCTTCTATCTATTACTTGAGTTTATGTGCGCCTTGTATTGCTTGTATGTTAATAAGGTAAGTTCAGAGACACAACAAATTACTAGGCGCACAGAAACTCAAGCCTCTATTACTTGAATTCATGTGCGCCTAGTACTGCTTGTTTGTTAATTAGTTTAGGTTAGAGACACCACAAATTACTAGGCGCGCAGAAACTTAAGCCTCTATTACTTGAATTCATGTGCGCCTAGTACTGCTTGTTTAGATAGGTATGGTTAAAAAAAATATGTTTCGCCTTTAGGGTCAATTTTAACTCGTGTGAGTAGGGCAGAACCAAGAAGAGATTTATTTACCTGAAAAACAGTTTCAGAGTGAGTCATAATAAGGCAGAGTTAAAACTGTCTGGTTGCGTTTGAAAAGGTCAGAGACACGCAACAAATGTTATAGGCGCCCAGAAACTCAAGCTTGTATCTATTACTTGAGTTTATGTGCGCCTAGTACTGCTTGTATGTTAATTGGGTTAGGTCAAAGACACAACAAATTACTAGGCGCTCAGAAATTCAAGCCTCTATTACTTGAATTCATGTGCGCCTAGAACTACTTGTTCAAAATTACTAGGCGCACAGAAACTTAAGCCTCTATTACTTGAATTCATGTGCGCCTAGTACTGCTTTTTTGTTAATAAGGTTAGGTCAAAGACACAACAAATTACTAGGCGCACAGAAACTCAAGCCTCTATTACTTGTATTCATGTGCGCCTAGTACTGATTGTTTGTTAATTAGGTTAGGTCAGAGACACCACAAATTACTAGGCGCACAGAAACTCAAGCCTCTATTACTTGAATTCATGTGCGCCTAGTACTGCTTGTTTGTTAATTAGGTTAGGTTAGAGACACCACAAATTACTAGGCGCGCAGAAACTTAAGCCTCTATTACTTGAATTCATGTGCGCCTAGAAATACTTGTTCAAAATTACTAGGCGCACAGAAACTTAAGCCTCTATTACTTGAATTCATGTGCGCCTAGTACTGCTTTTTTGTTAATAAGGTTAGGTCAAAGACACAATAAATTACTAGGCGCACAGAAACTCAAGCCTCTATTACTTGAATTCATGTGCGCCTAGTACTGCTTGTTTGTTAATTAGGTTAGGTTAGAGACACAACAAATTACTAGGCGCTCAGAAATTCAAGCCTCTATTACTTGAATTCATGTGCGCCTAGAAATACTTGTTCAAAATTACTAGGCGCACAGAAACTTAAGCCTCTATTACTTGAATTCATGTGCGCCTAGTACTGCTTTTTTGTTAATAAGGTTAGGTCAAAGACACAATAAATTACTAGGCGCACAGAAACTCAAGCCTCTATTACTTGAATTCATGTGCGCCTAGTACTGCTTGTTTGTTCATTAGGTTAGGTTAGAGACACCACAAATTACTAGGCGCGCAGAAACTTAAGCCTCTATTACTTGAATTCATGTGCGCCTAGTACTGCTTGTTTAGATAGGTATGGTTAGAAAAAATATGTTTCGCCTTTAGGGTCAATTTTAACTCGTGTGAGTAGGGCGGAACCAAGAAGAGATTTATTTACCTGAAAAACAGTTTCAGAGTGAGTCATATTAGGACAGAGTTAAAACTATCTGGTTGCGTTTGAAAAGGTCAGAGACACGCAACAAATGTTATAGGCGCCCAGAAACTCAAGCTTGTATTACTTGATTTCATGTGCGCCTAGTACTGCTTGTTTATTAATTAGGTTAGTTCAGAGAGACAACAAATTACTAGGCGCACAGAAATTCAAGCCTCTATTACTTGAATTCATGTGCGCCTAGTACTGCTTGTTTGTTAATTAGGTTAGGTTAGAGACACAACAAATTACTAGGCGCTCAGAAATTCAAGCCTCTATTACTTGAATTCATGTGCGCCTAGAAATACTTGTTCAAAATTACTAGGCGCACAGAAACTTAAGCCTATAACACGACGCCTTACGCCATCTACCGGAATGTGTGCACAACACTACGCCACCCGATTATTTCGCAACACAAACAAGATCGATCATCGATAAGACGATAACAGCAACAGTACCTACAGACTACTAGCGACATCTAACATTCGACATGTACATAAAGTGTCTATGACATCAACGAAGGTTACAACCACATACAAGCATGAGATGATGAAGACACACACTAATCTGTCAATCCGACTATATAAACGGTCAACCATGGAGGAACAGTCACTCGCTACTTAGAAGGCACAGTGGATGATAGCCCCGCAGTCACCACTGTTGTCATAAGCTTGACCTGAGCGGAGGCCCCGTCGCCCTCAGGAATAGCCCAGCTAGGAGGTAAAGGGATAGGATAGCCCCGCAGTCCATCCCTAGCACCACTAATAGGTCTAACCTCAGTCTAACTTTGTTTGCTAAAATCTGTCAAGTGTTTGAAGTACAGAGAATAAACCCTTATCTGTCATCCAACGTTGGTTTTATTCCACCGCCACCATTATATTGGCGCCCAACGAAAATCTTCTTCCACCCGCAACAATTTTATCGGAGTACCCACATTTTTGACAGTGTACCCACATATTGGCGGATAAACAGAAGCCTACCCTCAAGAGAATTTATATTATTTTGACATGTCTGAAAAAAAAACAAGATATGGTGGTGATGACTCAAGAACAATTCACTGCACTCATAACAAAAGTGACAGAAGCGAACGAAAGTGGAAATAGACATTTTAAAAGTTTTGCTACATGCACAAAGCGTTACGACGGTGAACGAAATGTTGATATAGTTGAAGAATTTGTGACCAGTATCTCAGTTTACAAAAAGATTGAGAAAATCAGTGACGAAGACGCCTTGGAAGGTTTGACTTTGTTGTTGTCTGGTGCTGCTGCTACGTGGTGGAACGGTGTAAAAGGCGACATCAAAAAGTGGACCCAAGCTCTCGACGCCATTAAGTCTGCTTTTGCGCCGAAAATGCAGCCACACGAAATTTATTTGGAACTGTACTCGAAGAAGCAAACAACTGAATCAATTGACGCGTTTGTGTGTGAAAAACGTGCCTTACTTGCTCAGTTACCTGCAAAAAGACAAAAGGAAGAGGAACATTTGGACTTTGTTTACGGACTTCTCAATTTAACATACAAAAAGGAGATTGCTCGCACCGAAGTAAAGACCTTTGCTGAACTTCTGTATCGTGGTCGTCATGTTGAGAGTCTGCTCAAGGAAGCTGGTGAGGTAACAACATCAACACAGTCAGAACGGAAGCCGCTCAAAAGATGTTCTTTTTGTGGCAAAAAGGGTCATCTTTTTGACGTATGTCGCAAAAGGTTGGCAGAACAAAAGGAAACGGCAGGATTTCAAATAGAAAAGAAGCCAGTCATCACGTGCTATGGATGTGGAGCACCCGGTGTTTACAGAAGCAACTGCAGTACCTGTAAAACCAAGGAAACGCCACCAAAGCCCGTTGCATTTTATAAGGTACAAAATAGCTTAATTATACAAGCCAAAATACCGACGATAAAAGTTACCATAAAAGGCGAAGAAGGCTATGCATACATAGATACTGCTGCCCGTCGAAGTATTGCCAGTATGCAACTGTATAAGACGTTATTACGTAAAGGAACACAGTTTGACCAGCGAGTAACCGACATCAAATTAGCAGATGGAACGGTGAAAACATCAAACTTGTTGACAACGACAACTGACATACGTATTGGAGAACGCACACTACCAATAACATTGTCAGTCATACCAGAAGCTGTTGACAACCGTACGCTGCTAGGTATCGAATTCCTAGAACAGGCAGGAATCATACTAAATGCACGGCAACGCAGTTGGAATTTTATTGACGAACCACAAACAATAAACAACTTCATTCAACTTAACAATGACGCCATACCAATGAAGGCAGTAAAGCGAATGACATTTGAAGTAAAAAAGGAACCAGTGGAAATAAAGGCAGTGTCGGAGTTCATCCGTTGGGCTAACGACCTGGACATGTTGTCGCCGTTACCCATAACACCGACAGTATCAGACGTACAAGACAGTTCACCAGTAAACAAACGACCGAAATGGACATTACACAAATTGAACACGCCACCTGGTCCTTCACGTCCACGAGAACCCGCTGACAACCAATCTTGTGTGGATCCACGTATTGTTTATTTACCAATAAACCCTACTTCTATGTACTCTGTCGATCTTTATTTAAATCCCGATGAAGGAACCATACTTACAAATAATGAGCAAAAGATGTTCAACGAATTGTTAATTGAGCACAGCGACATCTTTGCGAAAAACACGGAACCAACTCCATTTACACAACATAGAATCGACACAGGCAATCATCCTCCTATTAGTGTTAAGCCCTATAGATTGTCACCAACAAGGCAAAAGCAATTAAGAGAAAAGCTGGATGATATGATAAATGATGACGTTATCGAGGAATGCGATTCCCCATGGTCAGCACCTGTAATTCTAGTACCAAAAGGAGAAACCGATGTTCGAGTTTGCGTAGATTATCGACAACTCAACGAGATAACTAAACCTGACAGATATCCGTTACCTCGTATTGACGACTTATTACATCAGGCAAAAGCAATGCCATACATGTCAACAATTGATTTACAGTCAAGTTACTGGCAGATTATGGTACATCCAGATGATTACGATAAAACAAGCTTTGTATCACCATTTGGAACATTCCGTTTCAAGCGAATGCCATTCGGTCTTCGAAACGCGCCTGCTACGTTCCAAAGACTAATGGACAAATTCATACAAGGATTGCACGCGAAGTGTGTATTAAGCTATTTAGATGATCTAATTATAAGATCTATTACTTTCAGTCAACATATAAAAGACTTAAGAGAAGTATTTATTAAACTGAGAGAATACAAGCTACGAGCCAACAGAAAGAAATGTAAATTTATGTGTTCAGAAATTAAATATCTGGGCCACCTAATAGTTACTGACGGTATCAAAACAGACCCAGAGAAAATATCTGCTATTGCAAACCGTCAGGCCCCTAAAAACCTAAAACAATTAATATCATTTTTACAAACCGCATCATGGTATCGGAGATTTATTAATAATTTTGCAGACATTGCTAGACCACTTACTAACCTAACGAAGAAGAAAATAAGCTGGAAGTGGGAACGAGAGCAACAAGAAGCATTTATGAAATTAAAAAATTCCTTGACTACGTCACCAGTGTTAAAACAGGCAAGTGATGATTTACCCTTTGCTATCAAGACTGATGCCAGCCAGTATGCCATTGGCGCAGCTTTAGTGCAGGGGGAGGGAGACAATGAGCACCCTGTTGAATACGCAAGTAGACTCTTAACACAAGCTGAACGCAATTACAGTGTCACAGAAAAGGAAGCACTAGCCATAGTATGGGCTATTTCAAAATTTCGTGGCTATGTAGAAGGAACAAAGTTCATAACTATTACAGATCATCAACCGTTGAAATGGTTAATGAATCTTAAAACACCAACTGGTCGCTTAGCACGATGGGCATTACAGCTGCAACCATACGAGTTCAAAATCCAATATACTCCAGGACGAACTAATGTAGTAGCTGATACATTGTCTCGACCACCGTGTGAGCAGCATGATGGAAAATACACCATATGCAGCACAGAGTTAGATCTACCTAGATACAATGAAAAACAGTTAAGAGATGAACAAATGAAAGATGACACCCTTCAAACTATCATAAAAATATTAGAAGAAGGAAAAGAAATACCAAGTTATGTAGAATACATCAAGAAAGGGTACCTAGTTCATAAAGGTGTTCTGTATCTTTACATTCCAGAACAAGATAACGACAATGCGAAGTTAGTAGTGCCACGTCATGAAATACAAAACGTACTGAACGCTTACCATGACTCATCTACTGCTGGTCATATGGGAGTAGAAAGAACAGTGCAACGTATAACAAATAATTTTTATTGGACGGGACTACGGAAAGATGTTATAAAATACGTAAAAACATGTATTGAATGCCAAAAATATAAGCCCTCTAATAAGAAGCCAGCAGGCTTATACCAGTCCACCCCAAACTCTCAACGATTTGAGGTATTGTCCATTGATCTTTTTGGACCTTTGCCAAAGGGACCATCAGGAGAAAAGTGGATTTTGATCATAGAAGATACTACTTCAAGATGGGTAGAATTATTCCCACTAAATGAAGCAACTAGTAGAAATTGTGCCATCATTTTACTCAATGAAATATTTCTTAGGTATGGGTTGCCAAGGAAAATTATCAGCGATAATGGAGTACAATTTATATCAGCGATAATGCAAAAACTAGCATATTGCTTAGAAATTCAACAAATATTCACACCCGTATATCACCCTGAACCAAATGTGGTTGAAAGGAAAAATAGGGACATGAAGTCACAAATTGCAATTATGGTGAAAGACAAACATAAGAACTGGCCATCGACTTTACCAACAATAAGATTCGCAATGAATACGGTTAAGTGTCAAACTACAGGCTTCTCACCATCTTACCTTACATTTGGGAGAGAATTGCGTACACCATATGAGTTGACACATGATCTAAGCTCGGTTGTAGAGTCAGAAAACTTTGTCGCAGAAATCACACCAAAGTTAAAACAACTAGCCCAAGACTTGGAGCTAGCAAGAGAAAACATAGAGTGTAACAAAGAAACGGCACGCCAAAGAGCAAATAGCAAGAGAAGACCTGACCCAGACTATGAAATTGGAGACTTAGTCTTGATAGAATCTCATCCCGTTAGCAACATCGATAAACAGTTTACTTCGAAATTTGCTCCTCGACGAGATGGTCCGTATGTTATATTAAAGAAACATGGAACCTCCACTTATGAAATTGCTCACTCAGAAACTCCAGAAAAACCTATTGGAAAGTATCATACGTCAGCAATAACGAAGTTTGAAAAGAGAGACGACGTGATATCCAAACCAACTTATCCGATACGCCGAAGAGGAAGGCCGCGGAAACTAACTGGTGCTGGTACTCAGTCGGGACGACCATAGAGTACCAGAGGGGGAGAATATAACACGACGCCTTACGCCATCTACCGGAATGTGTGCACAACACTACGCCACCCGATTATTTCGCAACACAAACAAGATCGATCATCGATAAGACGATAACAGCAACAGTACCTACAGACTACTAGCGACATCTAACATTCGACATGTACATAAAGTGTCTATGACATCAACGAAGGTTACAACCACATACAAGCATGAGATGATGAAGACACACACTAATCTGTCAATCCGACTATATAAACGGTCAACCATGGAGGAACAGTCACTCGCTACTTAGAAGGCACAGTGGATGATAGCCCCGCAGTCACCACTGTTGTCATAAGCTTGACCTGAGCGGAGGCCCCGTCGCCCTCAGGAATAGCCCAGCTAGGAGGTAAAGGGATAGGATAGCCCCGCAGTCCATCCCTAGCACCACTAATAGGTCTAACCTCAGTCTAACTTTGTTTGCTAAAATCTGTCAAGTGTTTGAAGTACAGAGAATAAACCCTTATCTGTCATCCAACGTTGGTTTTATTCCACCGCCACCATTATAAGCCTCTATTACTTGAATTCATGTGCGCCTAGTACTGATTGTTTGTTAATTAGGTTAGGTCAGAGACACCACAAATTACTAGGCGCACAGAAACTCAAGCCTCTATTACTTGAATTCATGTGCGCCTAGTACTGCTTTTTTGTTAATAAGGTTAGGTCAAAGACACAACAAATTACTAGGCGCACAGAAACTCAAGCCTCTATTACTTGTATTCATGTGCGCCTAGTACTGATTGTTTGTTAATTAGGTTAGGTCAGAGACACCACAAATTACTAGGCGCACAGAAACTCAAGCCTCTATTACTTGAATTCATGTGCGCCTAGTACTGCTTGTTTGTTCATTAGGTTAGGTTAGAGACACCACAAATTACTAGCCGCGCAGAAACTTAAGCCTCTATTACTTGAATTCATGTGCGCCTAGTACTGCTTGTTTAGATAGGTATGGTTAGAAAAAATATGTTTCGCCTTTAGGGTCAATTTTAACTCGTGTGAGTAGGGCGGAACCAAGAAGAGATTTATATACCTGAAAAACAGTTTCAGAGTGAGTCATATTAGGACAGAGTTAAAACTGTCTGGTTGCGTTTGAAAAGGTCAGAGACACGCAACAAATGTTATAGGCGCCCAGAAACTCAAGCTTCTATCTATTACTTGAGTTTATGTGCGCCTAGTACTGCTTGTTTGTTAATTAGTTTAGGTTAGAGACACCACAAATTACTAGGCGCGCAGAAACTTAAGCCTCTATTACTTGAATTCATGTGCGCCTAGTACTGCTTGTATATATAGGTATGGTTAGAAAAAATATGTTTCGCTTTTAGGGTCAATTTTAACTCGTGTGAGTAGGGCGGAACCAACAACAGATTTATTTACCTGAAAAACAGTTTCAGAGTGAGTCATATTAGGACAGAGTTAAAACTGTCTGGTTGCGTTTGAAAAGGTCAGAGACAAGCAACAAATGTTATAGGCGCCCAGAAACTCAGCTTGTATCTATTACTTGAGTTTATGTGCGCCTAGTACTGCTTGTATGTTAATTGGGTTAGGTCAAAGACACAACAAATTACTAGGCGCTCAGAAATTCAAGCCTCTATTACTTGAATTCATGTGCGCCTAGAACTACTTGTTCAAAATTACTAGTCGCACAGAAACTCAAGCCTCTATTACTTGAATTCATGTGCGCCTAGTACTGATTGTTTGTTAATTAGGTTAGGTCAGAGACACCACAAATTACTAGGCGCACAGAAACTCAAGCCTCTATTACTTGAATTCATGTGCGCCTAGTACTGCTTGTTTGTTAATAAGGTAAGTTCAGAGACACAACAAATTACTAGGCGCACAGAAACTCAAGCCTCTATTACTTGAATTCATGTGCGCCTAGTACTGCTTGTTTAGATAGGTATGGTTAGAAAAAATATGTTTCGCCTTTAGGGTCAATTTTAACTCGTGTGAGTAGGGCGGAACCAAGAAGAGATTTATTTACCTGAAAAACAGTTTCAGAGTGAGTCATATTAGGGCAGAGTTCAAACTGTCTGGTTGCGTTTGAAAAGGTCAGAGACACGCAACAAATGTTATAGGCGCCCAGAAACTCAAGCTTCTATCTATTACTTGAGTTTATGTGCGCCTAGTACTGCTTGTATGTTAATAAGATAAGTTCAGAGACACAACAAACTACTAGGCGCACAGAAACTCAAGCCTCTATTACTTGAATTCATGTGCACCTAGTACTGCTTGTTTGTTAATTAGGTTAGGTAAGAGACACCACAAATTACTAGGCGCGCAGAAACTTAAGCCTCTATTTCTTGAATTCATGTGGGCCTAGTACTGCTTGTTTAGATAGGTATGGTTAGAAAAAATATGTTTCGCCTTTAGGGTCAATTTTAACTCGTGTGAGTAGGGCGGAACCAAGAAGAGATTTATTTACCTGAAAAACAGTTTCAGAGTGAGTCATATTAGGACAGAGTTAAAACTGTCTGGTTGCGTTTGAAAAGGTCAGAGACAAGCAACAAATGTTATAGGCGCCCAGAAACTCAAGCTTCTATCTATTACTTGAGTTTATGTGCGCCTAGTATTGCTTGTATGTTAATAAGGTAAGTTCAGAGACACAACAAATTACTAGGCGCACAGAAACTCAAGCCTCTATTACTTGAATTCATGTGCGCCTAGTACTGCTTGTTTGTTAATTAGTTTAGGTTAGAGACACCACAAATTACTAGGCGCGCAGAAACTTAAGCCTCTATTACTTGAATTCATGTGCGCCTAGTACTGCTTGTTTAGATAGGTATGGTTAAAAAAAATATGTTTCGCCTTTAGGGTCAATTTTAACTCGTGTGAGTAGGGCAGAACCAAGAAGAGATTTATTTACCTGAAAAACAGTTTCAGAGTGAGTCATAATAAGGCAGAGTTAAAACTGTCTGGTTGCGTTTGAAAAGGTCAGAGACACGCAACAAATGTTATAGGCGCCCAGAAACTCAAGCTTGTATCTATTACTTGAGTTTATGTGCGCCTAGTACTGCTTGTATGTTAATTGGGTTAGGTCAAAGACACAACAAATTACTAGGCGCTCAGAAATTCAAGCCTCTATTACTTGAATTCATGTGCGCCTAGAACCACTTGTTCAAAATTACTAGGCGCACAGAAACTTAAGCCTCTATTACTTGAATTCATGTGCGCCTAGTACTGCTTTTTTGTTAATAAGGTTAGGTCAAAGACACAACAAATTACTAGGCGCACAGAAACTCAAGCCTCTATTACTTGTATTCATGTGCGCCTAGTACTGATTGTTTGTTAATTAGGTTAGGTCAGAGACACCACAAATTACTAGGCGCACAGAAACTCAAGCCTCTATCTATTACTTGAATTCATGTGCGCCTAGTACTGCTTGTTTGTTAATTAGGTTAGGTTAGAGACACCACAAATTACTAGGCGCGCAGAAACTTAAGCCTCTATTACTTGAATTCATGTGCGCCTAGTACTGCTTGTTTAGATAGGTATGGTTAGAAAAAATATGTTTCGCCTTTAGGGTCAATTTTAACTCGTGTGAGTAGCGCGGAACCAAGAAGAGATTTATTTACCTGAAAAACAGTTTCAGAGTGAGTCATATTAGGGCAGAGTTCAAACTGTCTGGTTGCGTTTGAAAAGGTCAGAGACACGCAACAAATGTTATAGGCGCCCAGAAACTCAAGCTTGTATCTATTACTTGAGTTTTTGTGCGCCTAGTACTGCTTGTATGTTAATTGGGTTAGGTCAAAGACAACAAATTACTAGGCGCTCAGAAATTCAAGCCTCTATTACTTGAATTCATGTGCGCCTAGAACTACTTGTTCAAAATTACTAGGCGCACAGAAACTTAAGCCTCTATTACTTGAATTCATGTGCGCCTAGTACTGCTTTTTTGTTAATAAGGTTAGTTCAGAGACACAACAAATTACTAGGCGCACAGAAACTCAAGCCTCTATTACTTGATTTCATGTGCGCCTAGTACTGCTTGTTTATTAATTAGGTTAGTTCAGAGAGACAACAAAATACTAGGCGCACAGAAATTCAAGCCTCTATTACTTTAATTCATGTGCGCCTAGTACTGCTTGTTTGTTAATTAGGTTAGGTTAGAGACACAACAAATTACTAGGCGCTCAGAAATTCAAGCCTCTATTACTTGAATTCATGTGCGCCTAGAAATACTTGTTCAAAATTACTAGTCGCACAGAAACTTAAGCCTCTATTACTTGAATTCATGTGCGCCTAGTACTGCTTTTTTGTTAATAAGGTTAGGTCAAAGACACAACAAATTACTAGGCGCACAGAAACTCAAGCCTCTATTACTTGTATTCATGTGCGCCTAGTACTGATTGTTTGTTAATTAGGTTAGGTCAGAGACACCACAAATTACTAGGCGCACAGAAACTCAAGCCTCTATTACTTGAATTCATGTGCGCCTAGTACTGCTTGTTTGTTAATTAGGTTAGGTTAGAGACACCACAAATTACTAGGCGCGCAGAAACTTAAGCCTCTATTACTTGAATTCATGTGCGCCTAGTACTGCTTGTTTGTTAATAAGGTAAGTTCAGAGACACAACAAATTACTAGGCGCACAGAAACTCAAGCCTCTATTACTTGAATTCATGTGCGCCTAGTACTGCTTGTTTGTTAATTAGTTTAGGTTAGAGACACCACAAATTACTAGGCGCGCAGAAATTTAAGCCTCTATTACTTGAATTCATGTGCGCCTAGTACTGCTTGTATATATAGGTATGGTTAGAAAAAATATGTTTCGCCTTTAGGGTCAATTTTAACTCGTGTGAGTAGGGCGGAACCAAGAAGAGATTTATTTACCCGAAAAACAGTTTCAGAGTCAGTCATAATAAGGCAGAGTTAAAACTGTCTGGTTGCGTTTGAAAAGGTCAGAGACACGCAACAAATGTTATAGGCGCCCAGAAACTCAAGCTTGTATCTATTACTTGAGTTTATGTGCGCCTAGTACTGCTTGTATGTTAATTGGGTTAGGTCAAAGACACAACAAATTACTAGGCGCTCAGAAATTCAAGCCTCTATTACTTGAATTCATGTGCGCCTAGAACTACTTGTTCAAAATTACTAGGCGCACAGAAACTTAAGCCTCTATTAATTGAATTCATGTGCGCCTAGTACTGCTTTTTTGTTAATAAGGTTAGGTCAAAGACACAACAAATTACTAGGCGCACAGAAACTCAAGCCTCTATTACTTGAATTCATGTGCGCCTAGTACTGATTGTTTGTTAATTAGGTTAGGTCAGAGACACCACAAATTACTAGGCGCGCAGAAACTTAAGCCTCTATTACTTGAATTCATGTGCGCCTAGTACTGCTTGTATATATAGGTATGGTTAGAAAAAATATGTTTCGCCTTTAGGGTCAATTTTAACTCGTGTGAGTAGGGCGGAACCAAGAAGAGATTTATTTACCTGAAAAACAGTTTCAGAGTGAGTCATAATAAGGCAGAGTTAAAACTGTCTGGTTGCGTTTGAAAAGGTCAGAGACACGCAACAAATGTTATAGGCGCCCAGAAACTCAAGCTTGTATCTATTACTTGAGTTTATGTGCGCCTAGTACTGCTTGTATGTTAATTGGGTTAGGTCAAAGACACAACAAATTACTAGGCGCTCAGAAATTCAAGCCTCTATTACTTGAATTCATGTGCGCCTAGAACTACTTGTTCAAAATTACTAGGCGCACAGAAACTTAAGCCTCTATTAATTGAATTCATGTGCGCCTAGTACTGCTTTTTTGTTAATAAGGTTAGGTCAAAGACACGACAAATTACTAGGCGCACAGAAACTCAAGCCTCTATTACTTGAATTCATGTGCGCCTAGTACTGATTGTTTGTTAATTAGGTTAGGTCAGAGACACAATAAATTACTAGGCGCACAGAAACTCAAGCCTCTATTACTTGAATTCATGTGCGCCTAGTACTGCTTGTTTGTTAATTAGGTTAGGTTAGAGACACCACAAATTACTAGGCGCGCAGAAACTTAAGCCTCTATTACTTGAATTCATGTGCGCCTAGTACTGCTTGTTTGTTCATTAGGTTAGGTTAGAGACACCACAAATTACTAGGCGCGCAGAAACTTAAGCCTCTATTACTTGAATTCATGTGCGCCTAGAACTACTTGTTCAAAATTACTAGGCGCACAGAAACTTAAGCCTCTATTACTTGAATTCATGTGCGCCTAGTACTGCTTTTTTGTTAATAAGGTTAGGTCAAAGACACAACAAATTACTAGGCGCACAGAAACTCAAGCCTCTATTACTTGTATTCATGTGCGCCTAGTACTGATTGTTTGTTAATTAGGTTAGGTCAGAGACACCACAAATTACTAGGCGCACAGAAACTCAAGCCTCTATTACTTGAATTCATGTGCGCGTAGTACTGCTTGTTTGTTAATTAGGTTAGGTTAGAGACACCACAAATTACTAGGCGCGCAGAAACTTAAGCCTCTATTACTTGAATTCATGTGCGCCTAGAAATACTTGTTCAAAATTACTAGGCGCACAGAAACTTAAGCCTCTATTACTTGAATTCATGTGCGCCTAGTACTGCTTTTTTGTTAATAAGGTTAGGTCAAAGACACAATAAATTACTAGGCGCACAGAAACTCAAGCCTCTATTACTTGAATTCATGTGCGCCTAGTACTGCTTGTTTAGATAGGTATGGTTAAAAAAAATATGTTTCGCCTTTAGGGTCAATTTTAACTCGTGTGAGTAGGGCAGAACCAAGAAGAGATTTATTTACCTGAAAAACAGTTTCAGAGTGAGTCATAATAAGGCAGAGTTAAAACTGTCTGGTTGCGTTTGAAAAGGTCAGAGACACGCAACAAATGTTATAGGCGCCCAGAAACTCAAGCTTGTATCTATTACTTGAGTTTATGTGCGCCTAGTACTGCTTGTATGTTAATTGGGTTAGGTCAAAGACACAACAAATTACTAGGCGCTCAGAAATTCAAGCCTCTATTACTTGAATTCATGTGCGCCTAGAACTACTTGTTCAAAATTACTAGGCGCACAGAAACTTAAGCCTCTATTACTTGAATTCATGTGCGCCTAGTACTGCTTTTTTGTTAATAAGGTTAGGTCAAAGACACAACAAATTACTAGGCGCACAGAAACTCAAGCCTCTATTACTTGTATTCATGTGCGCCTAGTACTGATTGTTTGTTAATTAGGTTAGGTCAGAGACACCACAAATTACTAGGCGCACAGAAACTCAAGCCTCTATTACTTGAATTCATGTGCGCCTAGTACTGCTTGTTTGTTAATTAGGTTAGGTTAGAGACACCACAAATTACTAGGCGCGCAGAAACTTAAGCCTCTATTACTTGAATTCATGTGCGCCTAGTACTGCTTGTTTAGATAGGTATGGTTAGAAAAAATATGTTTCGCCTTTAGGGTCAATTTTAACTCGTGTGAGTAGCGCGGAACCAAGAAGAGATTTATTTACCTGAAAAACAGTTTCAGAGTGAGTCATATTAGGGCAGAGTTCAAACTGTCTGGTTGCGTTTGAAAAGGTCAGAGACACGCAACAAATGTTATAGGCGCCCAGAAACTCAAGCTTCTATCTATTACTTGAGTTTATGTGCGCCTAGTACTGCTTGTATGTTAATAAGATAAGTTCAGAGACACAACAAACTACTAGGCGCACAGAAACTCAAGCCTCTATTACTTGAATTCATGTGCGCCTAGAACTACTTGTTCAAAATTACTAGGCGCACAGAAACTTAAGCCTCTATTACTTGAATTCATGTGCGCCTAGTACTGCTTTTTTGTTAATAAGGTTAGTTCAGAGACACAACAAATTACTAGGCGCACAGAAACTCAAGCCTCTATTACTTGATTTCATGTGCGCCTAGTACTGCTTGTTTATTAATTAGGTTAGTTCAGAGAGACAACAAAATACTAGGCGCACAGAAATTCAAGCCTCTATTACTTTAATTCATGTGCGCCTAGTACTGCTTGTTTGTTAATTAGGTTAGGTTAGAGACACAACAAATTACTAGGCGCTCAGAAATTCAAGCCTCTATTACTTGAATTCATGTGCGCCTAGAAATACTTGTTCAAAATTACTAGGCGCACAGAAACTTAAGCCTCTATTACTTGAATTCATGTGCGCCTAGTACTGCTTTTTTGTTAATAAGGTTAGGTCAAAGACACAACAAATTACTAGGCGCACAGAAACTCAAGCCTCTATTACTTGTATTCATGTGCGCCTAGTACTGATTGTTTGTTAATTAGGTTAGGTCAGAGACACCACAAATTACTAGGCGCACAGAAACTCAAGCCTCTATTACTTGAATTCATGTGCGCCTAGTACTGCTTGTTTGTTAATTAGGTTAGGTTAGAGACACCACAAATTACTAGGCGCGCAGAAACTTAAGCCTCTATTACTTGAATTCATGTGCGCCTAGTACTGCTTGTTTGTTAATAAGGTAAGTTCAGAGACACAACAAATTACTAGGCGCACAGAAACTCAAGCCTCTATTACTTGAATTCATGTGCGCCTAGTACTGCTTGTTTGTTAATTAGTTTAGGTTAGAGACACCACAAATTACTAGGCGCGCAGAAATTTAAGCCTCTATTACTTGAATTCATGTGCGCCTAGTACTGCTTGTATATATAGGTATGGTTAGAAAAAATATGTTTCGCCTTTAGGGTCAATTTTAACTCGTGTGAGTAGGGCGGAACCAAGAAGAGATTTATTTACCTTAAAAACAGTTTCAGAGTCAGTCATAATAAGGCAGAGTTAAAACTGTCTGGTTGCGTTTGAAAAGGTCAGAGACACGCAACAAATGTTATAGGCGCCCAGAAACTCAAGCTTGTATCTATTACTTGAGTTTATGTGCGCCTAGTACTGCTTGTATGTTAATTGGGTTAGGTCAAAGACACAACAAATTACTAGGCGCTCAGAAATTCAAGCCTCTATTACTTGAATTCATGTGCGCCTAGAACTACTTGTTCAAAATTACTAGGCGCACAGAAAGTTAAGCCTCTATTAATTGAATTCATGTGCGCCTAGTACTGCTTTTTTGTTAATAAGGTTAGGTCAAAGACACAACAAATTACTAGGCGCACAGAAACTCAAGCCTCTATTACTTGAATTCATGTGCGCCTAGTACTGATTGTTTGTTAATTAGGTTAGGTCAGAGACACCACAAATTACTAGGCGCGCAGAAACTTAAGCCTCTATTACTTGAATTCATGTGCGCCTAGTACTGCTTGTATATATAGGTATGGTTAGAAAAAATATGTTTCGCCTTTAGGGTCAATTTTAACTCGTGTGAGTAGGGCGGAACCAAGAAGAGATTTATTTACCTGAAAAACAGTTTCAGAGTGAGTCATAATAAGGCAGAGTTAAAACTGTCTGGTTGCGTTTGAAAAGGTCAGAGACACGCAACAAATGTTATAGGCGCCCAGAAACTCAAGCTTGTATCTATTACTTGAGTTTATGTGCGCCTAGTACTGCTTGTATGTTAATTGGGTTAGGTCAAAGACACAACAAATTACTAGGCGCTCAGAAATTCAAGCCTCTATTACTTGAATTCATGTGCGCCTAGAACTACTTGTTCAAAATTACTAGGCGCACAGAAACTTAAGCCTCTATTAATTGAATTCATGTGCGCCTAGTACTGCTTTTTTGTTAATAAGGTTAGGTCAAAGACACGACAAATTACTAGGCGCACAGAAACTCAAGCCTCTATTACTTGAATTCATGTGCGCCTAGTACTGATTGTTTGTTAATTAGGTTAGGTCAGAGACACAATAAATTACTAGGCGCACAGAAACTCAAGCCTCTATTACTTGAATTCATGTGCGCCTAGTACTGCTTGTTTGTTAATTAGGTTAGGTTAGAGACACCACAAATTACTAGGCGCGCAGAAACTTAAGCCTCTATTACTTGAATTCATGTGCGCCTAGTACTGCTTGTTTAGATAGGTATGGTTAAAAAAAATATGTTTCGCCTTTAGGGTCAATTTTAACTCGTGTGAGTAGGGCAGAACCAAGAAGAGATTTATTTACCTGAAAAACAGTTTCAGAGTGAGTCATAATAAGGCAGAGTTAAAACTGTCTGGTTGCGTTTGAAAAGGTCAGAGACACGCAACAAATGTTATAGGCGCCCAGAAACTCAAGCTTGTATCTATTACTTGAGTTTATGTGCGCCTAGTACTGCTTGTATGTTAATTGGGTTAGGTCAAAGACACAACAAATTACTAGGCGCTCAGAAATTCAAGCCTCTATTACTTGAATTCATGTGCGCCTAGAACCACTTGTTCAAAATTACTAGGCGCACAGAAACTTAAGCCTCTATTACTTGAATTCATGTGCGCCTAGTACTGCTTTTTTGTTAATAAGGTTAGGTCAAAGACACAACAAATTACTAGGCGCACAGAAACTCAAGCCTCTATTACTTGTATTCATGTGCGCCTAGTACTGATTGTTTGTTAATTAGGTTAGGTCAGAGACACCACAAATTACTAGGCGCACAGAAACTCAAGCCTCTATTACTTGAATTCATGTGCGCCTAGTACTGCTTGTTTGTTAATTAGGTTAGGTTAGAGACACCACAAATTACTAGGCGCGCAGAAACTTAAGCCTCTATTACTTGAATTCATGTGCGCCTAGTACTGCTTGTTTAGATAGGTATGGTTAGAAAAAATATGTTTCGCCTTTAGGGTCAATTTTAACTCGTGTGAGTAGCGCGGAACCAAGAAGAGATTTATTTACCTGAAAAACAGTTTCAGAGTGAGTCATATTAGGGCAGAGTTCAAACTGTCTGGTTGCGTTTGAAAAGGTCAGAGACACGCAACAAATGTTATAGGCGCCCAGAAACTCAAGCTTGTATCTATTACTTGAGTTTTTGTGCGCCTAGTACTGCTTGTATGTTAATTGGGTTAGGTCAAAGACAACAAATTACTAGGCGCTCAGAAATTCAAGCCTCTATTACTTGAATTCATGTGCGCCTAGAACTACTTGTTCAAAATTACTAGGCGCACAGAAACTTAAGCCTCTATTACTTGAATTCATGTGCGCCTAGTACTGCTTTTTTGTTAATAAGGTTAGTTCAGAGACACAACAAATTACTAGGCGCACAGAAACTCAAGCCTCTATTACTTGATTTCATGTGCGCCTAGTACTGCTTGTTTATTAATTAGGTTAGTTCAGAGAGACAACAAAATACTAGGCGCACAGAAATTCAAGCCTCTATTACTTTAATTCATGTGCGCCTAGTACTGCTTGTTTGTTAATTAGGTTAGGTTAGAGACACAACAAATTACTAGGCGCTCAGAAATTCAAGCCTCTATTACTTGAATTCATGTGCGCCTAGAAATACTTGTTCAAAATTACTAGTCGCACAGAAACTTAAGCCTCTATTACTTGAATTCATGTGCGCCTAGTACTGCTTTTTTGTTAATAAGGTTAGGTCAAAGACACAACAAATTACTAGGCGCACAGAAACTCAAGCCTCTATTACTTGTATTCATGTGCGCCTAGTACTGATTGTTTGTTAATTAGGTTAGGTCAGAGACACCACAAATTACTAGGCGCACAGAAACTCAAGCCTCTATTACTTGAATTCATGTGCGCCTAGTACTGCTTGTTTGTTAATTAGGTTAGGTTAGAGACACCACAAATTACTAGGCGCGCAGAAACTTAAGCCTCTATTACTTGAATTCATGTGCGCCTAGTACTGCTTGTTTGTTAATAAGGTAAGTTCAGAGACACAACAAATTACTAGGCGCACAGAAACTCAAGCCTCTATTACTTGAATTCATGTGCGCCTAGTACTGCTTGTTTGTTAATTAGTTTAGGTTAGAGACACCACAAATTACTAGGCGCGCAGAAATTTAAGCCTCTATTACTTGAATTCATGTGCGCCTAGTACTGCTTGTATATATAGGTATGGTTAGAAAAAATATGTTTCGCCTTTAGGGTCAATTTTAACTCGTGTGAGTAGGGCGGAACCAAGAAGAGATTTATTTACCCGAAAAACAGTTTCAGAGTCAGTCATAATAAGGCAGAGTTAAAACTGTCTGGTTGCGTTTGAAAAGGTCAGAGACACGCAACAAATGTTATAGGCGCCCAGAAACTCAAGCTTGTATCTATTACTTGAGTTTATGTGCGCCTAGTACTGCTTGTATGTTAATTGGGTTAGGTCAAAGACACAACAAATTACTAGGCGCTCAGAAATTCAAGCCTCTATTACTTGAATTCATGTGCGCCTAGAACTACTTGTTCAAAATTACTAGGCGCACAGAAAGTTAAGCCTCTATTAATTGAATTCATGTGCGCCTAGTACTGCTTTTTTGTTAATAAGGTTAGGTCAAAGACACAACAAATTACTAGGCGCACAGAAACTCAAGCCTCTATTACTTGAATTCATGTGCGCCTAGTACTGATTGTTTGTTAATTAGGTTAGGTCAGAGACACCACAAATTACTAGGCGCGCAGAAACTTAAGCCTCTATTACTTGAATTCATGTGCGCCTAGTACTGCTTGTATATATAGGTATGGTTAGAAAAAATATGTTTCGCCTTTAGGGTCAATTTTAACTCGTGTGAGTAGGGCGGAACCAAGAAGAGATTTATTTACCTGAAAAACAGTTTCAGAGTGAGTCATAATAAGGCAGAGTTAAAACTGTCTGGTTGCGTTTGAAAAGGTCAGAGACACGCAACAAATGTTATAGGCGCCCAGAAACTCAAGCTTGTATCTATTACTTGAGTTTATGTGCGCCTAGTACTGCTTGTATGTTAATTGGGTTAGGTCAAAGACACAACAAATTACTAGGCGCTCAGAAATTCAAGCCTCTATTACTTGAATTCATGTGCGCCTAGAACTACTTGTTCAAAATTACTAGGCGCACAGAAACTTAAGCCTCTATTAATTGAATTCATGTGCGCCTAGTACTGCTTTTTTGTTAATAAGGTTAGGTCAAAGACACGACAAATTACTAGGCGCACAGAAACTCAAGCCTCTATTACTTGAATTCATGTGCGCCTAGTACTGATTGTTTGTTAATTAGGTTAGGTCAGAGACACAATAAATTACTAGGCGCACAGAAACTCAAGCCTCTATTACTTGAATTCATGTGCGCCTAGTACTGCTTGTTTGTTAATTAGGTTAGGTTAGAGACACCACAAATTACTAGGCGCGCAGAAACTTAAGCCTCTATTACTTGAATTCATGTGCGCCTAGTACTGCTTGTTTGTTCATTAGGTTAGGTTAGAGACACCACAAATTACTAGGCGCGCAGAAACTTAAGCCTCTATTACTTGAATTCATGTGCGCCTAGAACTACTTGTTCAAAATTACTAGGCGCACAGAAACTTAAGCCTCTATTACTTGAATTCATGTGCGCCTAGTACTGCTTTTTTGTTAATAAGGTTAGGTCAAAGACACAACAAATTACTAGGCGCACAGAAACTCAAGCCTCTATTACTTGTATTCATGTGCGCCTAGTACTGATTGTTTGTTAATTAGGTTAGGTCAGAGACACCACAAATTACTAGGCGCACAGAAACTCAAGCCTCTATTACTTGAATTCATGTGCGCCTAGTACTGCTTGTTTGTTAATTAGGTTAGGTTAGAGACACCACAAATTACTAGGCGCGCAGAAACTTAAGCCTCTATTACTTGAATTCATGTGCGCCTAGAAATACTTGTTCAAAATTACTAGGCGCACAGAAACTTAAGCCTCTATTACTTGAATTCATGTGCGCCTAGTACTGCTTTTTTGTTAATAAGGTTAGGTCAAAGACACAATAAATTACTAGGCGCACAGAAACTCAAGCCTCTATTACTTGAATTCATGTGCGCCTAGTACTGCTTGTTTGTTCATTAGGTTAGGTTAGAGACACCACAAACTACTAGGCGCGCAGAAACTTAAGCCTCTATTACTTGAATTCATGTGCGCCTAGTACTGCTTGTTTAGATAGGTATGGTTAGAAAAAATATGTTTCGCCTTTAGGGTCAATTTTAACTCGTGTGAGTAGGGCGGAACCAAGAAGAGATTTATTTACCTGAAAAACAGTTTCAGAGTGAGTCATATTAGGACAGAGTTAAAACTATCTGGTTGCGTTTGAAAAGGTCAGAGACACGCAACAAATGTTATAGGCGCCCAGAAACTCAAGCTTGTATTACTTGATTTCATGTGCGCCTAGTACTGCTTGTTTATTAATTAGGTTAGTTCAGAGAGACAACAAATTACTAGGCGCACAGAAATTCAAGCCTCTATTACTTGAATTCATGTGCGCCTAGTACTGCTTGTTTGTTAATTAGGTTAGGTTAGAGACACAACAAATTACTAGGCGCTCAGAAATTCAAGCCTCTATTACTTGAATTCATGTGCGCCTAGAAATACTTGTTCAAAATTACTAGGCGCACAGAAACTTAAGCCTCTATTACTTGAATTCATGTGCGCCTAGTACTGCTTTTTTGTTAATAAGGTTAGGTCAAAGACACAACAAATTACTAGGCGCACAGAAACTCAAGCCTCTATTACTTGTATTCATGTGCGCCTAGTACTGATTGTTTGTTAATTAGGTTAGGTCAGAGACACCACAAATTACTAGGCGCACAGAAACTCAAGCCTCTATTACTTGAATTCATGTGCGCCTAGTACTGCTTGTTTGTTCATTAGGTTAGGTTAGAGACACCACAAATTACTAGCCGCGCAGAAACTTAAGCCTCTATTACTTGAATTCATGTGCGCCTAGTACTGCTTGTTTAGATAGGTATGGTTAGAAAAAATATGTTTCGCCTTTAGGGTCAATTTTAACTCGTGTGAGTAGGGCGGAACCAAGAAGAGATTTATTTACCTGAAAAACAGTTTCAGAGTGAGTCATATTAGGACAGAGTTAAAACTGTCTGGTTGCGTTTGAAAAGGTCAGAGACACGCAACAAATGTTATAGGCGCCCAGAAACTCAAGCTTCTATCTATTACTTGAGTTTATGTGCGCCTAGTACTGCTTGTTTGTTAATTAGTTTAGGTTAGAGACACCACAAATTACTAGGCGCGCAGAAACTTAAGCCTCTATTACTTGAATTCATGTGCGCCTAGTACTGCTTGTTTAGATAGGTATGGTTAGAAAAAATATGTTTCGCCTTTAGGGTCAATTTTAACTCGTGTGAGTAGGGCGGAACCAAGAAGAGATTTATTTACCTGAAAAACAGTTTCAGAGTGAGTCATATTAGGGCAGAGTTCAAACTGTCTGGTTGCGTTTGAAAAGGTCAGAGACAAGCAACAAATGTTATAGGCGCCCAGAAACTCAAGCTTCTATCTATTACTTGAGTTTATGTGCGCCTAGTACTGCTTGTATGTTAATAAGGTAAGTTCAGAGACACAACAAATTACTAGGCGCACAGAAACTTAAGCCTCTATTACTTGAATTCATGTGCGCCTAGTACTGCTTTTTTGTTAATAAGGTTAGGTCAAAGACACAACAAATTACTAGGCGCACAGAAACTCAAGCCTCTATTACTTGTATTCATGTGCGCCTAGTACTGATTGTTTGTTAATTAGGTTAGGTCAGAGACACCACAAATTACTAGGCGCACAGAAACTCAAGCCTCTATTACTTGAATTCATGTGCGCCTAGTACTGCTTGTTTGTTAATTAGGTTAGGTTAGAGACCCCACAAATTACTAGGCGCGCAGAAACTTAAGCCTCTATTACTTGAATTCATGTGCGCCTAGTACTGCTTGTTTGTTAATAAGGTAAGTTCAGAGACACAACAAATTACTAGGCGCACAGAAACTCAAGCCTCTATTACTTGAATTCATGTGCGCCTAGTACTGCTTGTTTGTTAATTAGTTTAGGTTAGAGACACCACAAATTACTAGGCGCGCAGAAATTTAAGCCTCTATTACTTGAATTCATGTGCGCCTAGTACTGCTTGTATATATAGGTATGGTTAGAAAAAATATGTTTCGCCTTTAGGGTCAATTTTAACTCGTGTGAGTAGGGCGGAACCAAGAAGAGATTTATTTACCTTAAAAACAGTTTCAGAGTCAGTCATAATAAGGCAGAGTTAAAACTGTCTGGTTGCGTTTGAAAAGGTCAGAGACACGCAACAAATGTTATAGGCGCCCAGAAACTCAAGCTTGTATCTATTACTTGAGTTTATGTGCGCCTAGTACTGCTTGTATGTTAATTGGGTTAGGTCAAAGACACAACAAATTACTAGGCGCTCAGAAATTCAAGCCTCTATTACTTGAATTCATGTGCGCCTAGAACTACTTGTTCAAAATTACTAGGCGCACAGAAAGTTAAGCCTCTATTAATTGAATTCATGTGCGCCTAGTACTGCTTTTTTGTTAATAAGGTTAGGTCAAAGACACAACAAATTACTAGGCGCACAGAAACTCAAGCCTCTATTACTTGAATTCATGTGCGCCTAGTACTGATTGTTTGTTAATTAGGTTAGGTCAGAGACACCACAAATTACTAGGCGCGCAGAAACTTAAGCCTCTATTACTTGAATTCATGTGCGCCTAGTACTGCTTGTATATATAGGTATGGTTAGAAAAAATATGTTTCGCCTTTAGGGTCAATTTTAACTCGTGTGAGTAGGGCGGAACCAAGAAGAGATTTATTTACCTGAAAAACAGTTTCAGAGTGAGTCATAATAAGGCAGAGTTAAAACTGTCTGGTTGCGTTTGAAAAGGTCAGAGACACGCAACAAATGTTATAGGCGCCCAGAAACTCAAGCTTGTATCTATTACTTGAGTTTATGTGCGCCTAGTACTGCTTGTATGTTAATTGGGTTAGGTCAAAGACACAACAAATTACTAGGCGCTCAGAAATTCAAGCCTCTATTACTTGAATTCATGTGCGCCTAGAACTACTTGTTCAAAATTACTAGGCGCACAGAAACTTAAGCCTCTATTAATTGAATTCATGTGCGCCTAGTACTGCTTTTTTGTTAATAAGGTTAGGTCAAAGACACGACAAATTACTAGGCGCACAGAAACTCAAGCCTCTATTACTTGAATTCATGTGCGCCTAGTACTGATTGTTTGTTAATTAGGTTAGGTCAGAGACACAATAAATTACTAGGCGCACAGAAACTCAAGCCTCTATTACTTGAATTCATGTGCGCCTAGTACTGCTTGTTTGTTAATTAGGTTAGGTTAGAGACACCACAAATTACTAGGCGCGCAGAAACTTAAGCCTCTATTACTTGAATTCATGTGCGCCTAGTACTGCTTGTTTGTTCATTAGGTTAGGTTAGAGACACCACAAATTACTAGGCGCGCAGAAACTTAAGCCTCTATTACTTGAATTCATGTGCGCCTAGAACTACTTGTTCAAAATTACTAGGCGCACAGAAACTTAAGCCTCTATTACTTGAATTCATGTGCGCCTAGTACTGCTTTTTTGTTAATAAGGTTAGGTCAAAGACACAACAAATTACTAGGCGCACAGAAACTCAAGCCTCTATTACTTGTATTCATGTGCGCCTAGTACTGATTGTTTGTTAATTAGGTTAGGTCAGAGACACCACAAATTACTAGGCGCACAGAAACTCAAGCCTCTATTACTTGAATTCATGTGCGCCTAGTACTGCTTGTTTGTTAATTAGGTTAGGTTAGAGACACCACAAATTACTAGGCGCGCAGAAACTTAAGCCTCTATTACTTGAATTCATGTGCGCCTAGAAATACTTGTTCAAAATTACTAGGCGCACAGAAACTTAAGCCTCTATTACTTGAATTCATGTGCGCCTAGTACTGCTTTTTTGTTAATAAGGTTAGGTCAAAGACACAATAAATTACTAGGCGCACAGAAACTCAAGCCTCTATTACTTGAATTCATGTGCGCCTAGTACTGCTTGTTTGTTCATTAGGTTAGGTTAGAGACACCACAAACTACTAGGCGCGCAGAAACTTAAGCCTCTATTACTTGAATTCATGTGCGCCTAGTACTGCTTGTTTAGATAGGTATGGTTAGAAAAAATATGTTTCGCCTTTAGGGTCAATTTTAACTCGTGTGAGTAGGGCGGAACCAAGAAGAGATTTATTTACCTGAAAAACAGTTTCAGAGTGAGTCATATTAGGACAGAGTTAAAACTATCTGGTTGCGTTTGAAAAGGTCAGAGACACGCAACAAATGTTATAGGCGCCCAGAAACTCAAGCTTGTATTACTTGATTTCATGTGCGCCTAGTACTGCTTGTTTATTAATTAGGTTAGTTCAGAGAGACAACAAATTACTAGGCGCACAGAAATTCAAGCCTCTATTACTTGAATTCATGTGCGCCTAGTACTGCTTGTTTGTTAATTAGGTTAGGTTAGAGACACAACAAATTACTAGGCGCTCAGAAATTCAAGCCTCTATTACTTGAATTCATGTGCGCCTAGAAATACTTGTTCAAAATTACTAGGCGCACAGAAACTTAAGCCTCTATTACTTGAATTCATGTGCGCCTAGTACTGCTTTTTTGTTAATAAGGTTAGGTCAAAGACACAACAAATTACTAGGCGCACAGAAACTCAAGCCTCTATTACTTGTATTCATGTGCGCCTAGTACTGATTGTTTGTTAATTAGGTTAGGTCAGAGACACCACAAATTACTAGGCGCACAGAAACTCAAGCCTCTATTACTTGAATTCATGTGCGCCTAGTACTGCTTGTTTGTTCATTAGGTTAGGTTAGAGACACCACAAATTACTAGCCGCGCAGAAACTTAAGCCTCTATTACTTGAATTCATGTGCGCCTAGTACTGCTTGTTTAGATAGGTATGGTTAGAAAAAATATGTTTCGCCTTTAGGGTCAATTTTAACTCGTGTGAGTAGGGCGGAACCAAGAAGAGATTTATTTACCTGAAAAACAGTTTCAGAGTGAGTCATATTAGGACAGAGTTAAAACTGTCTGGTTGCGTTTGAAAAGGTCAGAGACACGCAACAAATGTTATAGGCGCCCAGAAACTCAAGCTTCTATCTATTACTTGAGTTTATGTGCGCCTAGTACTGCTTGTTTGTTAATTAGTTTAGGTTAGAGACACCACAAATTACTAGGCGCGCAGAAACTTAAGCCTCTATTACTTGAATTCATGTGCGCCTAGTACTGCTTGTTTAGATAGGTATGGTTAGAAAAAATATGTTTCGCCTTTAGGGTCAATTTTAACTCGTGTGAGTAGGGCGGAACCAAGAAGAGATTTATTTACCTGAAAAACAGTTTCAGAGTGAGTCATATTAGGGCAGAGTTCAAACTGTCTGGTTGCGTTTGAAAAGGTCAGAGACAAGCAACAAATGTTATAGGCGCCCAGAAACTCAAGCTTCTATCTATTACTTGAGTTTATGTGCGCCTAGTACTGCTTGTATGTTAATAAGGTAAGTTCAGAGACACAACAAATTACTAGGCGCACAGAAACTTAAGCCTCTATTACTTGAATTCATGTGCGCCTAGTACTGCTTTTTTGTTAATAAGGTTAGGTCAAAGGCACAACAAATTACTAGGCGCACAGAAACTCAAGCCTCTATTACTTGTATTCATGTGCGCCTAGTACTGATTGTTTGTTAATTAGGTTAGGTCAGAGACACCACAAATTACTAGGCGCACAGAAACTCAAGCCTCTATTACTTGAATTCATGTGCGCCTAGTACTGCTTGTTTGTTCATTAGGTTAGGTTAGAGACACCACAAACTACTAGGCGCGCAGAAACTTAAGCCTCTATTACTTGAATTCATGTGCGCCTAGTACTGCTTGTTTAGATAGGTATGGTTAGAAAAAATATGTTTCGCCTTTAGGGTCAATTTTAACTCGTGTGAGTAGGGCGGAACCAAGAAGAGATTTATTTACCTGAAAAACAGTTTCAGAGTGAGTCATATTAGGACAGAGTTAAAACTGTCTGGTTGCGTTTGAAAAGGTCAGAGACACGCAACAAATGTTATAGGCGCCCAGAAACTCAAGCTTCTATCTATTACTTGAGTTTATGTGCGCCTAGTACTGCTTGTTTGTTAATTAGTTTAGGTTAGAGACACCACAAATTACTAGGCGCGCAGAAATTTAAGCCTCTATTACTTGAATTCATGTGCGCCTAGTACTGCTTGTATATATAGGTATGGTTAGAAAAAATATGTTTCGCCTTTAGGGTCAATTTTAACTCGTGTGAGTAGGGCGGAACCAAGAAGAGATTTATTTACCTGAAAAACAGTTTCAGAGTGAGTCATAATAAGGCAGAGTTAAAACTGTCTGGTTGCGTTTGAAAAGGTCAGAGACACGCAACAAATGTTATAGGCGCCCAGAAACTCAAGCTTGTATCTATTACTTGAGTTTATGTGCGCCTAGTACTGCTTGTATGTTAATTGGGTTAGGTCAAAGACACAACAAATTACTAGGCGCTCAGAAATTCAAGCCTCTATTACTTGAATTCATGTGCGCCTAGAACTACTTGTTCAAAATTACTAGGCGCACAGAAACTCAAGCCTCTATTAATTGAATTCATGTGCGCCTAGTACTGCTTTTTTGTTAATAAGGTTAGGTCAAAGACACAACAAATTACTAGGCGCACAGAAACTCAAGCCTCTATTACTTGAATTCATGTGCGCCTAGTACTGCTTGTTTAGATAGGTATGGTTAGAAAAAATATGTTTCGCCTTTAGGGTCAATTTTAACTCGTGTGAGTAGGGCGGAACCAAGAAGAGATTTATTTACCTGAAAAACAGTTTCAGAGTGAGTCATAATTAGGACAGAGTTAAAACTGTCTGGTTGCGTTTGAAAAGGTCAGAGACACGCAACAAATGTTATAGGCGCCCAGAAACTCAAGCTTGTATTACTTGATTTCATGTGCGCCTAGTACTGCTTTTTTGTTAATAAGGTTAGTTCAGAGACACAACAAATTACTAGGCGCACAGAAACTCAAGCCTCTATTACTTGATTTCATGTGCGCCTAGTACTGCTTGTTAATTAATTAGGTTAGTTCAGAGAGACAACAAATTACTAGGCGCACAGAAATTCAAGCCTCTATTACTTGAATTCATGTGCGCCTAGTACTGCTTGTTTGTTAATTAGGTTAGGTCAGAGACACCACAAATTACTAGGCGCACAGAAACTCAAGCCTCTATTACTTGAATTCATGTGCGCCTAGTACTGCTTGTTTGTTCATTAGGTTAGGTTAGAGACACCACAAATTACTAGCCGCGCAGAAACTTAAGCCTCTATTACTTGAATTCATGTGCGCCTAGTACTGCTTGTTTAGATAGGTATGGTTAGAAAAAATATGTTTCGCCTTTAGGGTCAATTTTAACTCGTGTGAGTAGGGCGGAACCAAGAAGAGATTTATTTACCTGAAAAACAGTTTCAGAGTGAGTCATATTAGGACAGAGTTAAAACTGTCTGGTTGCGTTTGAAAAGGTCAGAGACACGCAACAAATGTTATAGGCGCCCAGAAACTCAAGCTTCTATCTATTACTTGAGTTTATGTGCGCCTAGTACTGCTTGTTTGTTAATTAGTTTAGGTTAGAGACACCACAAATTACTAGGCGCGCAGAAACTTAAGCCTCTATTACTTGAATTCATGTGCGCCTAGTACTGCTTGTTTAGATAGGTATGGTTAGAAAAAATATGTTTCGCCTTTAGGGTCAATTTTAACTCGTGTGAGTAGGGCGGAACCAAGAAGAGATTTATTTACCTGAAAAACAGTTTCAGAGTGAGTCATATTAGGGCAGAGTTCAAACTGTCTGGTTGCGTTTGAAAAGGTCAGAGACAAGCAACAAATGTTATAGGCGCCCAGAAACTCAAGCTTCTATCTATTACTTGAGTTTTTGTGCGCCTAGTACTGCTTGTATGTTAATAAGGTAAGTTCAGAGACACAACAAATTACTAGGCGCACAGAAACTTAAGCCTCTATTACTTGAATTCATGTGCGCCTAGTACTGCTTTTTTGTTAATAAGGTTAGGTCAAAGGCACAACAAATTACTAGGCGCACAGAAACTCAAGCCTCTATTACTTGTATTCATGTGCGCCTAGTACTGATTGTTTGTTAATTAGGTTAGGTCAGAGACACCACAAATTACTAGGCGCACAGAAACTCAAGCCTCTATTACTTGAATTCATGTGCGCCTAGTACTGCTTGTTTGTTAATTAGGTTAGGTTAGAGACACCACAAATTACTAGGCGCGCAGAAACTTAAGCCTCTATTACTTGAATTCATGTGCGCCTAGTACTGCTTGTTTAGATAGGTATGGTTAGAAAAAATATGTTTCGCCTTTAGGGTCAATTTTAACTCGTGTGAGTAGGGCGGAACCAAGAAGAGATTTATTTACCTGAAAAACAGTTTCAGAGTGAGTCATATTAGGACAGAGTTAAAACTGTCTGGTTGCGTTTGAAAAGGTCAGAGACACGCAACAAATGTTATAGGCGCCCAGAAACTCAAGCTTCTATCTATTACTTGAGTTTATGTGCGCCTAGTACTGCTTGTTTGTTAATTAGTTTAGGTTAGAGACACCACAAATTACTAGGCGCGCAGAAATTTAAGCCTCTATTACTTGAATTCATGTGCGCCTAGTACTGCTTGTATATATAGGTATGGTTAGAAAAAATATGTTTCGCCTTTAGGGTCAATTTTAACTCGTGTGAGTAGGGCGGAACCAAGAAGAGATTTATTTACCTGAAAAACAGTTTCAGAGTGAGTCATAATAAGGCAGAGTTAAAACTGTCTGGTTGCGTTTGAAAAGGTCAGAGACACGCAACAAATGTTATAGGCGCCCAGAAACTCAAGCTTGTATCTATTACTTGAGTTTATGTGCGCCTAGTACTGCTTGTATGTTAATTGGGTTAGGTCAAAGACACAACAAATTACTAGGCGCTCAGAAATTCAAGCCTCTATTACTTGAATTCATGTGCGCCTAGAACTACTTGTTCAAAATTACTAGGCGCACAGAAACTCAAGCCTCTATTAATTGAATTCATGTGCGCCTAGTACTGCTTTTTTGTTAATAAGGTTAGGTCAAAGACACAACAAATTACTAGGCGCACAGAAACTCAAGCCTCTATTACTTGAATTCATGTGCGCCTAGTACTGCTTGTTTAGATAGGTATGGTTAGAAAAAATATGTTTCGCCTTTAGGGTCAATTTTAACTCGTGTGAGTAGGGCGGAACCAAGAAGAGATTTATTTACCTGAAAAACAGTTTCAGAGTGAGTCATATTAGGACAGAGTTAAAACTGTCTGGTTGCGTTTGAAAAGGTCAGAGACACGCAACAAATGTTATAGGCGCCCAGAAACTCAAGCTTGTATTACTTGATTTCATGTGCGCCTAGTACTGCTTTTTTGTTAATAAGGTTAGTTCAGAGACACAACAAATTACTAGGCGCACAGAAACTCAAGCCTCTATTACTTGATTTCATGTGCGCCTAGTACTGCTTGTTAATTAATTAGGTTAGTTCAGAGAGACAACAAATTACTAGGCGCACAGAAATTCAAGCCTCTATTACTTGAATTCATGTGCGCCTAGTACTGCTTGTTTGTTAATTAGGTTAGGTTAGAGACACAACAAATTACTAGGCGCTCAGAAATTCAAGCCTCTATTACTTGTATTCATGTGCGCCTAGTACTGATTGTTTGTTAATTAGGTTAGGTCAGAGACACCACAAATCACTAGGCGCACAGAAACTCAAGCCTCTATTACTTGAATTCATGTGCGCCTAGTACTGCTTGTTTGTTCATTAGGTTAGGTTAGAGACACCACAAATTACTAGGCGCGCAGAAACTTAAGCCTCTATTACTTGAATTCATGTGCGCCTAGTACTGCTTGTTTAGATAGGTATGGTTAGAAAAAATATGTTTCGCCTTTAGGGTCAATTTTAACTCGTGTGAGTAGGGCGGAACCAAGAAGAGATTTATTTACCTGAAAAACAGTTTCAGAGTGAGTCATATTAGGACAGAGTTAAAACTGTCTGGTTGCGTTTGAAAAGGTCAGAGACACGCAACAAATGTTATAGGCGCCCAGAAACTCAAGCTTCTATCTATTACTTGAGTTTATGTGCGCCTAGTACTGCTTGTATGTTAATAAGGTAAGTTCAGAGACACAACAAACTACTAGGCGCACAGAAACTCAAGCCTCTATTACTTGAATTCATGTGCACCTAGTACTGCTTGTTTGTTAATTAGGTTAGGTTAGAGACACCACAAATTACTAGGCGCGCAGAAACTTAAGCCTCTATTACTTGAATTCATGTGCGCCTAGTACTGCTTGTTTACATAGGTATGGTTAGAAAAAATATGTTTCGCCTTTAGGGTCAATTTTAACTCGTGTGAGTAGGGCGGAACCAAGAAGAGATTTATTTACCTGAAAAACAGTTTCAGAGTGAGTCATATTAGGACAGAGTTAAAACTGTCTGGTTGCGTTTGAAAAGGTCAGAGACAAGCAACAAATGTTATAGGCGCCCAGAAACTCAAGCTTCTATCTATTACTTGAGTTTATGTGCGCCTAGTACTGCTTGTATGTTAATAAGGTAAGTTCAGAGACACAACAAATTACTAGGCGCACAGAAACTCAAGCCTCTATTACTTGAATTCATGTGCGCCTAGTACTGCTTGTTTGTTAATTAGTTTAGGTTAGAGACACCACAAATTACTAGGCGCGCAGAAACTTAAGCCTCTATTACTTGAATTCATGTGCGCCTAGTACTGCTTGTTTAGATAGGTATGGTTAAAAAAAATATGTTTCGCCTTTAGGGTCAATTTTAACTCGTGTGAGTAGGGCAGAACCAAAAAGAGATTTATTTACCTGAAAAACAGTTTCAGAGTGAGTCATAATAAGGCAGAGTTAAAACTGTCTGGTTGCGTTTGAAAAGGTCAGAGACACGCAACAAATGTTATAGGCGCCCAGAAACTCAAGCTTGTATCTATTACTTGAGTTTATGTGCGCCTAGTACTGCTTGTATGTTAATTGGGTTAGGTCAAAGACACAACAAATTACTAGGCGCTCAGAAATTCAAGCCTCTATTACTTGAATTCATGTGCGCCTAGAACTACTTGTTCAAAATTACTAGGCGCACAGAAACTTAAGCCTCTATTACTTGAATTCATGTGCGCCTAGTACTGCTTTTTTGTTAATAAGGTTAGGTCAAAGACACAACAAATTACTAGGCGCACAGAAACTCAAGCCTCTATTACTTGTATTCATGTGCGCCTAGTACTGATTGTTTGTTAATTAGGTTAGGTCAGAGACACCACAAATTACTAGGCGCACAGAAACTCAAGCCTCTATTACTTGAATTCATGTGCGCCTAGTACTGCTTGTTTGTTAATTAGGTTAGGTTAGAGACACCACAAATTACTAGGCGCGCAGAAACTTAAGCCTCTATTACTTGAATTCATGTGCGCCTAGAAATACTTGTTCAAAATTACTAGGCGCACAGAAACTTAAGCCTCTATTACTTGAATTCATGTGCGCCTAGTACTGCTTTTTTGTTAATAAGGTTAGGTCAAAGACACAATAAATTACTAGGCGCACAGAAACTCAAGCCTCTATTACTTGAATTCATGTGCGCCTAGTACTGCTTGTTTGTTAATTAGGTTAGGTTAGAGACACAACAAATTACTAGGCGCTCAGAAATTCAAGCCTCTATTACTTGAATTCATGTGCGCCTAGAAATACTTGTTCAAAATGACTAGGCGCACAGAAACTTAAGCCTCTATTACTTGAATTCATGTGCGCCTAGTACTGCTTTTTTGTTAATAAGGTTAGGTCAAAGACACAATAAATTACTAGGCGCACAGAAACTCAAGCCTCTATTACTTGAATTCATGTGCGCCTAGTACTGCTTGTTTGTTCATTAGGTTAGGTTAGAGACACCACAAATTACTAGGCGCGCAGAAACTTAAGCCTCTATTACTTGAATTCATGTGCGCCTAGTACTGCTTGTTTAGATAGGTATGGTTAGAAAAAATATGTTTCGCCTTTAGGGTCAATTTTAACTCGTGTGAGTAGGGCGGAACCAAGAAGAGATTTATTTACCTGAAAAACAGTTTCAGAGTGAGTCATAATAAGGCAGAGTTAAAACTGTCTGGTTGCGTTTGAAAAGGTCAGAGACACGCAACAAATGTTATAGGCGCCCAGAAACTCAAGCTTGTATCTATTACTTGAGTTTATGTGCGCCTAGTACTGCTTGTATGTTAATTGGGTTAGGTCAAAGACACAACAAATTACTAGGCGCTCAGAAATTCAAGCCTCTATTACTTGAATTCATGTGCGCCTAGAACTACTTGTTCAAAATTACTAGGCGCACAGAAACTCAAGCCTCTATTAATTGAATTCATGTGCGCCTAGTACTGCTTTTTTGTTAATAAGGTTAGGTCAAAGACACAACAAATTACTAGGCGCACAGAAACTCAAGCCTCTATTACTTGAATTCATGTGCGCCTAGTACTGCTTGTTTAGATAGGTATGGTTAGAAAAAATATGTTTCGCCTTTAGGGTCAATTTTAACTCGTGTGAGTAGGGCGGAACCAAGAAGAGATTTATTTACCTGAAAAACAGTTTCAGAGTGAGTCATATTAGGACAGAGTTAAAACTGTCTGGTTGCGTTTGAAAAGGTCAGAGACACGCAACAAATGTTATAGGCGCCCAGAAACTCAAGCTTGTATTACTTGATTTCATGTGCGCCTAGTACTGCTTTTTTGTTAATAAGGTTAGTTCAGAGACACAACAAATTACTAGGCGCACAGAAACTCAAGCCTCTATTACTTGATTTCATGTGCGCCTAGTACTGCTTGTTAATTAATTAGGTTAGTTCAGAGAGACAACAAATTACTAGGCGCACAGAAATTCAAGCCTCTATTACTTGAATTCATGTGCGCCTAGTACTGCTTGTTTGTTAATTAGGTTAGGTTAGAGACACAACAAATTACTAGGCGCTCAGAAATTCAAGCCTCTATTACTTGTATTCATGTGCGCCTAGTACTGATTGTTTGTTAATTAGGTTAGGTCAGAGACACCACAAATTACTAGGCGCACAGAAACTCAAGCCTCTATTACTTGAATTCATGTGCGCCTAGTACTGCTTGTTTGTTCATTAGGTTAGGTTAGAGACACCACAAATTACTAGGCGCGCAGAAACTTAAGCCTCTATTACTTGAATTCATGTGCGCCTAGTACTGCTTGTTTAGATAGGTATGGTTAGAAAAAATATGTTTCGCCTTTAGGGTCAATTTTAACTCGTGTGAGTAGGGCGGAACCAAGAAGAGATTTATTTACCTGAAAAACAGTTTCAGAGTGAGTCATATTAGGACAGAGTTAAAACTGTCTGGTTGCGTTTGAAAAGGTCAGAGACACGCAACAAATGTTATAGGCGCCCAGAAACTCAAGCTTCTATCTATTACTTGAGTTTATGTGCGCCTAGTACTGCTTGTATGTTAATAAGGTAAGTTCAGAGACACAACAAACTACTAGGCGCACAGAAACTCAAGCCTCTATTACTTGAATTCATGTGCACCTAGTACTGCTTGTTTGTTAATTAGGTTAGGTTAGAGACACCACAAATTACTAGGCGCGCAGAAACTTAAGCCTCTATTACTTGAATTCATGTGCGCCTAGTACTGCTTGTTTACATAGGTATGGTTAGAAAAAATATGTTTCGCCTTTAGGGTCAATTTTAACTCGTGTGAGTAGGGCGGAACCAAGAAGAGATTTATTTACCTGAAAAACAGTTTCAGAGTGAGTCATATTAGGACAGAGTTAAAACTGTCTGGTTGCGTTTGAAAAGGTCAGAGACAAGCAACAAATGTTATAGGCGCCCAGAAACTCAAGCTTCTATCTATTACTTGAGTTTATGTGCGCCTAGTACTGCTTGTATGTTAATTGGGTTAGGTCAAAGACACAACAAATTACTAGGCGCTCAGAAATTCAAGCCTCTATTACTTGAATTCATGTGCGCCTAGAACTACTTGTTCAAAATTACTAGGCGCACAGAAACTTAAGCCTCTATTACTTGAATTCATGTGCGCCTAGTACTGCTTTTTTGTTAATAAGGTTAGGTCAAAGACACAACAAATTACTAGGCGCACAGAAACTCAAGCCTCTATTACTTGTATTCATGTGCGCCTAGTACTGATTGTTTGTTAATTAGGTTAGGTCAGAGACACCACAAATTACTAGGCGCACAGAAACTCAAGCCTCTATTACTTGAATTCATGTGCGCCTAGTACTGCTTGTTTGTTAATTAGGTTAGGTTAGAGACACCACAAATTACTAGGCGCGCAGAAACTTAAGCCTCTATTACTTGAATTCATGTGCGCCTAGAAATACTTGTTCAAAATTACTAGGCGCACAGAAACTTAAGCCTCTATTACTTGAATTCATGTGCGCCTAGTACTGCTTTTTTGTTAATAAGGTTAGGTCAAAGACACAATAAATTACTAGGCGCACAGAAACTCAAGCCTCTATTACTTGAATTCATGTGCGCCTAGTACTGCTTGTTTGTTAATTAGGTTAGGTTAGAGACACAACAAATTACTAGGCGCTCAGAAATTCAAGCCTCTATTACTTGAATTCATGTGCGCCTAGAAATACTTGTTCAAAATGACTAGGCGCACAGAAACTTAAGCCTCTATTACTTGAATTCATGTGCGCCTAGTACTGCTTTTTTGTTAATAAGGTTAGGTCAAAGACACAATAAATTACTAGGCGCACAGAAACTCAAGCCTCTATTACTTGAATTCATGTGCGCCTAGTACTGCTTGTTTTTTCATTAGGTTAGGTTAGAGACACCACAAATTACTAGGCGCGCAGAAACTTAAGCCTCTATTACTTGAATTCATGTGCGCCTAGTACTGCTTGTTTAGATAGGTATGGTTAGAAAAAATATGTTTCGCCTTTAGGGTCAATTTTAACTCGTGTGAGTAGGGCGGAACCAAGAAGAGATTTATTTACCTGAAAAACAGTTTCAGAGTGAGTCATATTAGGACAGAGTTAAAACTATCTGGTTGCGTTTGAAAAGGTCAGAGACACGCAACAAATGTTATAGGCGCCCAGAAACTCAAGCTTGTATTACTTGATTTCATGTGCGCCTAGTACTGCTTGTTTATTAATTAGGTTAGTTCAGAGAGACAACAAATTACTAGGCGCACAGAAATTCAAGCCTCTATTACTTGAATTCATGTGCGCCTAGTACTGCTTGTTTGTTAATTAGGTTAGGTTAGAGACACAACAAATTACTAGGCGCTCAGAAATTCAAGCCTCTATTACTTGAATTCATGTGCGCCTAGAAATACTTGTTCAAAATTACTAGGCGCACAGAAACTTAAGCCTCTATTACTTGAATTCATGTGCGCCTAGTACTGCTTTTTTGTTAATAAGGTTAGGTCAAAGACACAACAAATTACTAGGCGCACAGAAACTCAAGCCTCTATTACTTGTATTCATGTGCGCCTAGTACTGATTGTTTGTTAATTAGGTTAGGTCAGAGACACCACAAATTACTAGGCGCACAGAAACTCAAGCCTCTATTACTTGAATTCATGTGCGCCTAGTACTGCTTGTTTGTTCATTAGGTTAGGTTAGAGACACCACAAATTACTAGCCGCGCAGAAACTTAAGCCTCTATTACTTGAATTCATGTGCGCCTAGTACTGCTTGTTTAGATAGGTATGGTTAGAAAAAATATGTTTCGCCTTTAGGGTCAATTTTAACTCGTGTGAGTAGGGCGGAACCAAGAAGAGATTTATTTACCTGAAAAACAGTTTCAGAGTGAGTCATATTAGGACAGAGTTAAAACTGTCTGGTTGCGTTTGAAAAGGTCAGAGAAACGCAACAAATGTTATAGGCGCCCAGAAACTCAAGCTTCTATCTATTACTTGAGTTTATGTGCGCCTAGTACTGCTTGTTTGTTAATTAGTTTAGGTTAGAGACACCACAAATTACTAGGCGCGCAGAAACTTAAGCCTCTATTACTTGAATTCATGTGCGCCTAGTACTGCTTGTTTAGATAGGTATGGTTAGAAAAAATATGTTTCGCCTTTAGGGTCAATTTTAACTCGTGTGAGTAGGGCGGAACCAAGAAGAGATTTATTTACCTGAAAAACAGTTTCAGAGTGAGTCATATTAGGGCAGAGTTCAAACTGTCTGGTTGCGTTTGAAAAGGTCAGAGACAAGCAACAAATGTTATAGGCGCCCAGAAACTCAAGCTTCTATCTATTACTTGAGTTTATGTGCGCCTAGTACTGCTTGTATGTTAATAAGGTAAGTTCAGAGACACAACAAATTACTAGGCGCACAGAAACTTAAGCCTCTATTACTTGAATTCATGTGCGCCTAGTACTGCTTTTTTGTTAATAAGGTTAGGTCAAAGACACAACAAATTACTAGGCGCACAGAAACTCAAGCCTCTATTACTTGTATTCATGTGCGCCTAGTACTGATTGTTTGTTAATTAGGTTAGGTCAGAGACACCACAAATTACTAGGCGCACAGAAACTCAAGCCTCTATTACTTGAATTCATGTGCGCCTAGTACTGCTTGTTTGTTAATTAGGTTAGGTTAGAGACACCACAAATTACTAGGCGCGCAGAAACTTAAGCCTCTATTACTTGAATTCATGTGCGCCTAGTACTGCTTGTTTAGATAGGTATGGTTAGAAAAAATATGTTTCGCCTTTAGGGTCAATTTTAACTCGTGTGTATGGGGCGGAACCAAGAAGAGATTTATTTACCTGAAAAACAGTTTCAGAGTGAGTCATATTAGGACAGAGTTAAAACTGTCTGGTTGCGTTTGAAAAGGTCAGAGACAAGCAACAAATGTTATAGGCGCCCAGAAACTCAAGCTTCTATCTATTACTTGAGTTTATGTGCGCCTAGTACTGCTTGTATGTTAATAAGGTAAGTTCAGAGACACAACAAATTACTAGGCGCACAGAAACTCAAGCCTCTATTACTTGAATTCATGTGCGCCTAGTACTGCTTGTTTGTTAATTAGTTTAGGTTAGAGACACCACTAATTACTAGGCGCGCAGAAACTTAAGCCTCTATTACTTGAATTCATGTGCGCCTAGTACTGCTTGTTTAGATAGGTATGGTTAAAAAAAATATGTTTCGCCTTTAGGGTCAATTTTAACTCGTGTGAGTAGGGCAGAACCAAAAAGAGATTTATTTACCTGAAAAACAGTTTCAGAGTGAGTCATAATAAGGCAGAGTTAAAACTGTCTGGTTGCGTTTGAAAAGGTCAGAGACACGCAACAAATGTTATAGGCGCCCAGAAACTCAAGCTTGTATCTATTACTTGAGTTTATGTGCGCCTAGTACTGCTTGTATGTTAATTGGGTTAGGTCAAAGACACAACAAATTACTAGGCGCTCAAAAATTCAAGCCTCTATTACTTGAATTCATGTGCGCCTAGAACTACTTGTTCAAAATTACTAGGCGCACAGAAACTTAAGCCTCTATTACTTGAATTCATGTGCGCCTAGTACTGCTTTTTTGTTAATAAGGTTAGGTCAAAGACACAACAAATTACTAGGCGCACAGAAACTCAAGCCTCTATTACTTGTATTCATGTGCGCCTAGTACTGATTGTTTGTTAATTAGGTTAGGTCAGAGACACCACAAATTACTAGGCGCACAGAAACTCAAGCCTCTATTACTTGAATTCATGTGCGCCTAGTACTGCTTGTTTGTTAATTAGGTTAGGTTAGAGACACCACAAATTACTAGGCGCGCAGAAACTTAAGCCTCTATTACTTGAATTCATGTGCGCCTAGAAATACTTGTTCAAAATTACTAGGCGCACAGAAACTTAAGCCTCTATTACTTGAATTCATGTGCGCCTAGTACTGCTTTTTTGTTAATAAGGTTAGGTCAAAGACACAATAAATTACTAGGCGCACAGAAACTCAAGCCTCTATTACTTGAATTCATGTGCGCCTAGTACTGCTTGTTTGTTAATTAGGTTAGGTTAGAGACACAACAAATTACTAGGCGCTCAGAAATTCAAGCCTCTATTACTTGAATTCATGTGCGCCTAGAAATACTTGTTCAAAATGACTAGGCGCACAGAAACTTAAGCCTCTATTACTTGAATTCATGTGCGCCTAGTACTGCTTTTTTGTTAATAAGGTTAGGTCAAAGACACAATAAATTACTAGGCGCACAGAAACTCAAGCCTCTATTACTTGAATTCATGTGCGCCTAGTACTGCTTGTTTGTTCATTAGGTTAGGTTAGAGACACCACAAATTACTAGGCGCGCAGAAACTTAAGCCTCTATTACTTGAATTCATGTGCGCCTAGTACTGCTTGTTTAGATAGGTATGGTTAGAAAAAATATGTTTCGCCTTTAGGGTCAATTTTAACTCGTGTGAGTAGGGCGGAACCAAGAAGAGATTTATTTACCTGAAAAACAGTTTCAGAGTGAGTCATATTAGGACAGAGTTAAAACTATCTGGTTGCGTTTGAAAAGGTCAGAGACACGCAACAAATGTTGAAGGCGCCCAGAAACTCAAGCTTGTATTACTTGATTTCATGTGCGCCTAGTACTGCTTGTTTATTAATTAGGTTAGTTCAGAGAGACAACAAATTACTAGGCGCACAGAAATTCAAGCCTCTATTACTTGAATTCATGTGCGCCTAGTACTGCTTGTTTGTTAATTAGGTTAGGTTAGAGACACAACAAATTACTAGGCGCTCAGAAATTCAAGCCTCTATTACTTGAATTCATGTGCGCCTAGAAATACTTGTTCAAAATTACTAGGCGCACAGAAACTTAAGCCTCTATTACTTGAATTCATGTGCGCCTAGTACTGCTTTTTTGTTAATAAGGTTAGGTCAAAGACACAACAAATTACTAGGCGCACAGAAACTCAAGCCTCTATTACTTGTATTCATGTGCGCCTAGTACTGATTGTTTGTTAATTAGGTTAGGTCAGAGACACCACAAATTACTAGGCGCACAGAAACTCAAGCCTCTATTACTTGAATTCATGTGCGCCTAGTACTGCTTGTTTGTTCATTAGGTTAGGTTAGAGACACCACAAATTACTAGCCGCGCAGAAACTTAAGCCTCTATTACTTGAATTCATGTGCGCCTAGTACTGCTTGTTTAGATAGGTATGGTTAGAAAAAATATGTTTCGCCTTTAGGGTCAATTTTAACTCGTGTGAGTAGGGCGGAACCAAGAAGAGATTTATTTACCTGAAAAACAGTTTCAGAGTGAGTCATATTAGGACAGAGTTAAAACTGTCTGGTTGCGTTTGAAAAGGTCAGAGACACGCAACAAATGTTATAGGCGCCCAGAAACTCAAGCTTCTATCTATTACTTGAGTTTATGTGCGCCTAGTACTGCTTGTTTGTTAATTAGTTTAGGTTAGAGACACCACAAATTACTAGGCGCGCAGAAACTTAAGCCTCTATTACTTGAATTCATGTGCGCCTAGTACTGCTTGTTTAGATAGGTATGGTTAGAAAAAATATGTTTCGCCTTTAGGGTCAATTTTAACTCGTGTGAATAGGGCGGAACCAAGAAGAGATTTATTTACCTGAAAAACAGTTTCAGAGTGAGTCATATTAGGGCAGAGTTCAAACTGTCTGGTTGCGTTTGAAAAGGTCAGAGACAAGCAACAAATGTTATAGGCGCCCAGAAACTCAAGCTTCTATCTATTACTTGAGTTTATGTGCGCCTAGTACTGCTTGTATGTTAATAAGGTAAGTTCAGAGACACAACAAATTACTAGGCGCACAGAAACTTAAGCCTCTATTACTTGAATTCACGTGCGCCTAGTACTGCTTTTTTGTTAATAAGGTTAGGTCAAAGACACAACAAATTACAAGGCGCACAGAAACTCAAGCCTCTATAACTTGTATTCATGTGCGCCTAGTACTGATTGTTTGTTAATTAGGTTAGGTCAGAGACACCACAAATTACTAGGCGCACAGAAACTCAAGCCTCTATTACTTGAATTCATGTGCGCCTAGTACTGCTTGTTTGTTAATTAGGTTAGGTTAGAGACACCACAAATTACTAGGCGCGCAGAAACTTAAGCCTCTATTACTTGAATTCATGTGCGCCTAGTACTGCTTGTTTAGATAGGTATGGTTAGAAAAAATATGTTTCGCCTTTAGGGTCAATTTTAACTCGTGTGAGTAGGGCGGAACCAAGAAGAGATTTATTTACCTGAAAAACAGTTTCAGAGTGAGTCATATTAGGACAGAGTTAAAACTATCTGGTTGCGTTTGAAAAGGTCAGAGACACGCAACAAATGTTATAGGCGCCCAGAAACTCAAGCTTGTATTACTTGATTTCATGTGCGCCTAGTACTGCTTGTTTATTAATTAGGTTAGTTCAGAGAGACAACAAATTACTAGGCGCACAGAAATTCAAGCCTCTATTACTTGAATTCATGTGCGCCTAGTACTGCTTGTTTGTTAATTAGGTTAGGTTAGAGACACAACAAATTACTAGGCGCTCAGAAATTCAAGCCTCTATTACTTGAATTCATGTGCGCCTAGAAATACTTGTTCAAAATTACTAGGCGCACAGAAACTTAAGCCTCTATTACTTGAATTCATGTGCGCCTAGTACTGCTTTTTTGTTAATAAGGTTAGGTCAAAGACACAACAAATTACTAGGCGCACAGAAACTCAAGCCTCTATTACTTGTATTCATGTGCGCCTAGTACTGATTGTTTGTTAATTAGGTTAGGTCAGAGACACCACAAATTACTAGGCGCACAGAAACTCAAGCCTCTATTACTTGAATTCATGTGCGCCTAGTACTGCTTGTTTGTTCATTAGGTTAGGTTAGAGACACCACAAATTACTAGCCGCGCAGAAACTTAAGCCTCTATTACTTGAATTCATGTGCGCCTAGTACTGCTTGTTTAGATAGGTATGGTTAGAAAAAATATGTTTCGCCTTTAGGGTCAATTTTAACTCGTGTGAGTAGGGCGGAACCAAGAAGAGATTTATTTACCTGAAAAACAGTTTCAGAGTGAGTCATATTAGGACAGAGTTAAAACTGTCTGGTTGCGTTTGAAAAGGTCAGAGACACGCAACAAATGTTATAGGCGCCCAGAAACTCAAGCTTCTATCTATTACTTGAGTTTATGTGCGCCTAGTACTGCTTGTTTGTTAATTAGTTTAGGTTAGAGACACCACAAATTACTAGGCGCGCAGAAACTTAAGCCTCTATTACTTGAATTCATGTGCGCCTAGTACTGCTTGTTTAGATAGGTATGGTTAGAAAAAATATGTTTCGCCTTTAGGGTCAATTTTAACTCGTGTGAGTAGGGCGGAACCAAGAAGAGATTTATTTACCTGAAAAACAGTTTCAGAGTGAGTCATATTAGGGCAGAGTTCAAACTGTCTGGTTGCGTTTGAAAAGGTCAGAGACAAGCAACAAATGTTATAGGCGCCCAGAAACTCAAGCTTCTATCTATTACTTGAGTTTATGTGCGCCTAGTACTGCTTGTATGTTAATAAGGTAAGTTCAGAGACACAACAAATTACTAGGCGCACAGAAACTTAAGCCTCTATTACTTGAATTCACGTGCGCCTAGTACTGCTTTTTTGTTAATAAGGTTAGGTTAAAGACACAACAAATTACAAGGCGCACAGAAACTCAAGCCTCTATAACTTGTATTCATGTGCGCCTAGTACTGATTGTTTGTTAATTAGGTTAGGTCAGAGACACCACAAATTACTAGGCGCACAGAAACTCAAGCCTCTATTACTTGAATTCATGTGCGCCTAGTACTGCTTGTTTGTTAATTAGGTTAGGTTAGAGACACCACAAATTACTAGGCGCGCAGAAACTTAAGCCTCTATTACTTGAATTCATGTGCGCCTAGTACTGCTTGTTTAGATAGGTATGGTTAGAAAAAATATGTTTCGCCTTTAGGGTCAATTTTAACTCGTGTGAGTAGGGCGGAACCAAGAAGAGATTTATTTACCTGAAAAACAGTTTCAGAGTGAGTCATATTAGGACAGAGTTAAAACTATCTGGTTGCGTTTGAAAAGGTCAGAGACACGCAACAAATGTTATAGGCGCCCAGAAACTCAAGCTTGTATTACTTGATTTCATGTGCGCCTAGTACTGCTTGTTTATTAATTAGGTTAGTTCAGAGAGACAACAAATTACTAGGCGCACAGAAATTCAAGCCTCTATTACTTGAATTCATGTGCGCCTAGTACTGCTTGTTTGTTAATTAGGTTAGGTTAGAGACACAACAAATTACTAGGCGCTCAGAAATTCAAGCCTCTATTACTTGAATTCATGTGCGCCTAGAAATACTTGTTCAAAATTACTAGGCGCACAGAAACTTAAGCCTCTATTACTTGAATTCATGTGCGCCTAGTACTGCTTTTTTGTTAATAAGGTTAGGTCAAAGACACAACAAATTACTAGGCGCACAGAAACTCAAGCCTATATTACTTGTATTCATGTGCGCCTAGTACTGATTGTTTGTTAATTAGGTTAGGTCAGAGACACCACAAATTACTAGGCGCACAGAAACTCAAGCCTCTATTACTTGAATTCATGTGCGCCTAGTACTGCTTGTTTGTTCATTAGGTTAGGTTAGAGACACCACAAAATACTAGCCGCGCAGAAACTTAAGCCTCTATTACTTGAATTCATGTGCGCCTAGTACTGCTTGTTTAGATAGGTATGGTTAGAAAAAATATGTTTCGCCTTTAGGGTCAAATTTAACTCGTGTGAGTAGGGCGGAACCAAGAAGAGATTTATTTACCTGAAAAACAGTTTCAGAGTGAGTCATATTAGGACAGAGTTAAAACTGTCTGGTTGCGTTTGAAAAGGTCAGAGACAAGCAACAAATGTTATAGGCGCCCAGAAACTCAAGCTTCTATCTATTACTTGAGTTTATGTGCGCCTAGTACTGCTTGTATGTTAATAAGGTAAGTTCAGAGACACAACAAATTACTAGGCGCACAGAAACTTAAGCCTCTATTACTTGAATTCATGTGCGCCTAGTACTGCTTTTTTGTTAATAAGGTTAGGTCAAAGACACAACAAATTACTAGGCGCACAGAAACTCAAGCCTCTATTACTTGTATTCATGTGCGCCTAGTACTGATTGTTTGTTAATTAGGTTAGGTCAGAGACACCACAAATTACTAGGCGCACAGAAACTCAAGCCTCTATTACTTGAATTCATGTGCGCCTAGTACTGCTTGTTTGTTAATTAGGTTAGGTTAGAGACACCACAAATTACTAGGCGCGCAGAAACTTAAGCCTCTATTACTTGAATTCATGTGCGCCTAGTACTGCTTGTTTAGATAGGTATGGTTAGAAAAAATATGTTTCGCCTTTAGGGTCAATTTTAACTCGTGTGAGTAGGGCGGAACCAAGAAGAGATTTATTTACCTGAAAAACAGTTTCAGAGTGAGTCATATTAGGACAGAGTTAAAACTGTCTGGTTGCGTTTGAAAAGGTCAGAGACACGCAACAAATGTTATAGGCGCCCAGAAACTCAAGCTTCTATCTATTACTTGAGTTTATGTGCGCCTAGTACTGCTTGTTTGTTAATTAGTTTAGGTTAGAGACACCACAAATTACTAGGCGCGCAGAAATTTAAGCCTCTATTACTTGAATTCATGTGCGCCTAGTACTGCTTGTATATATAGGTATGGTTAGAAAAAATATGTTTCGCCTTTAGGGTCAATTTTAACTCGTGTGAATAGGGCGGAACCAAGAAGAGATTTATTTACCTGAAAAACAGTTTCAGAGTGAGTCATATTAGGGCAGAGTTCAAACTGTCTGGTTGCGTTTGAAAAGGTCAGAGACAAGCAACAAATGTTATAGGCGCCCAGAAACTCAAGCTTCTATCTATTACTTGAGTTTATGTGCGCCTAGTACTGCTTGTATGTTAATAAGGTAAGTTCAGAGACACAACAAATTACTAGGCGCACAGAAACTTAAGCCTCTATTACTTGAATTCACGTGCGCCTAGTACTGCTTTTTTGTTAATAAGGTTAGGTCAAAGACACAACAAATTACAAGGCGCACAGAAACTCAAGCCTCTATAACTTGTATTCATGTGCGCCTAGTACTGATTGTTTGTTAATTAGGTTAGGTCAGAGACACCACAAATTACTAGGCGCACAGAAACTCAAGCCTCTATTACTTGAATTCATGTGCGCCTAGTACTGCTTGTTTGTTAATTAGGTTAGGTTAGAGACACCACAAATTACTAGGCGCGCAGAAACTTAAGCCTCTATTACTTGAATTCATGTGCGCCTAGTACTGCTTGTTTAGATAGGTATGGTTAGAAAAAATATGTTTCGCCTTTAGGGTCAATTTTAACTCGTGTGAGTAGGGCGGAACCAAGAAGAGATTTATTTACCTGAAAAACAGTTTCAGAGTGAGTCATAGTAGGACAGAGTTAAAACTATCTGGTTGCGTTTGAAAAGGTCAGAGACACGCAACAAATGTTATAGGCGCCCAGAAACTCAAGCTTGTATTACTTGATTTCATGTGCGCCTAGTACTGCTTGTTTATTAATTAGGTTAGTTCAGAGAGACAACAAATTACTAGGCGCACAGAAATTCAAGCCTCTATTACTTGAATTCATGTGCGCCTAGTACTGCTTGTTTGTTAATTAGGTTAGGTTAGAGACACAACAAATTACTAGGCGCTCAGAAATTCAAGCCTCTATTACTTGAATTCATGTGCGCCTAGAAATACTTGTTCAAAATTACTAGGCGCACAGAAACTTAAGCCTCTATTACTTGAATTCATGTGCGCCTAGTACTGCTTTTTTGTTAATAAGGTTAGGTCAAAGACACAACAAATTACTAGGCGCACAGAAACTCAAGCCTCTATTACTTGTATTCATGTGCGCCTAGTACTGATTGTTTGTTAATTAGGTTAGGTCAGAGACACCACAAATTACTAGGCGCACAGAAACTCAAGCCTCTATTACTTGAATTCATGTGCGCCTAGTACTGCTTGTTTGTTCATTAGGTTAGGTTAGAGACACCACAAATTACTAGCCGCGCAGAAACTTAAGCCTCTATTACTTGAATTCATGTGCGCCTAGTACTGCTTGTTTAGATAGGTATGGTTAGAAAAAATATGTTTCGCCTTTAGGGTCAATTTTAACTCGTGTGAGTAGGGCGGAACCAAGAAGAGATTTATTTACCTGAAAAACAGTTTCAGAGTGAGTCATATTAGGACAGAGTTAAAACTGTCTGGTTGCGTTTGAAAAGGTCAGAGACACGCAACAAATGTTATAGGCGCCCAGAAACTCAAGCTTCTATCTATTACTTGAGTTTATGTGCGCCTAGTACTGCTTGTTTGTTAATTAGTTTAGGTTAGAGACACCACAAATTACTAGGCGCGCAGAAACTTAAGCCTCTATTACTTGAATTCATGTGCGCCTAGTACTGCTTGTTTAGATAGGTATGGTTAGAAAAAATATGTTTCGCCTTTAGGGTCAATTTTAACTCGTGTGAGTAGGGCGGAACCAAGAAGAGATTTATTTACCTGAAAAACAGTTTCAGAGTGAGTCATATTAGGGCAGAGTTCAAACTGTCTGGTTGCGTTTGAAAAGGTCAGAGACAAGCAACAAATGTTATAGGCGCCCAGAAACTCAAGCTTCTATCTATTACTTGAGTTTATGTGCGCCTAGTACTGCTTGTATGTTAATAAGGTAAGTTCAGAGACACAACAAATTACTAGGCGCACAGAAACTTAAGCCTCTATTACTTGTATTCATGTGCGCCTAGTACTGATTGTTTGTTAATTAGGTTAGGTCAGAGACACCACAAATTACTAGGCGCACAGAAACTCAAGCCTCTATTACTTGAATTCATGTGCGCCTAGTACTGCTTGTTTGTTAATTAGTTTAGGTTAGAGACACCACAAATTACTAGGCGCGCAGAAATTTAAGCCTCTATTACTTGAATTCATGTGCGCCTAGTACTGCTTGTATATATAGGTATGGTTAGAAAAAATATGTTTCGCCTTTAGGGTCAATTTTAACTCGTGTGAGTAGGGCGGAACCAAGAAGAGATTTATTTACCTGAAAAACAGTTTCAGAGTGAGTCATAATAAGGCAGAGTTAAAACTGTCTGGTTGCGTTTGAAAAGGTCAGAGACACGCAACAAATGTTATAGGCGCCCAGAAACTCAAGCTTGTATCTATTACTTGAGTTTATGTGCGCCTAGTACTGCTTGTATGTTAATTGGGTTAGGTCAAAGACACAACAAATTACTAGGCGCTCAGAAATTCAAGCCTCTATTACTTGAATTCATGTGCGCCTAGAACTACTTGTTCAAAATTACTAGGCGCACAGAAACTTAAGCCTCTATTACTTGAATTCATGTGCGCCTAGTACTGCTTTTTTGTTAATAAGGTTAGGTCAAAGACACAACAAATTACTAGGCGCACAGAAACTCAAGCCTCTATTACTTGTATTCATGTGCGCCTAGTACTGATTGTTTGTTAATTAGGTTAGGTCAGAGACACCACAAATTACTAGGCGCACAGAAACTCAAGCCTCTATTACTTGAATTCATGTGCGCCTAGTACTGCTTGTTTGTTAATTAGGTTAGGTTAGAGACACCACAAATTACTAGGCGCGCAGAAACTTAAGCCTCTATTACTTGAATTCATGTGCGCCTAGTACTGCTTGTTTAGATAGGTATGGTTAGAAAAAATATGTTTCGCCTTTAGGGTCAATTTTAACTCGTGTGAGTAGGGCGGAACCAAGAAGAGATTTATTTACCTGAAAAACAGTTTCAGAGTGAGTCATATTAGGACAGAGTTAAAACTATCTGGTTGCGTTTGAAAAGGTCAGAGACACGCAACAAATGTTATAGGCGCCCAGAAACTCAAGCTTGTATTACTTGATTTCATGTGCGCCTAGTACTGCTTGTTTATTAATTAGGTTAGTTCAGAGAGACAACAAATTACTAGGCGCACAGAAATTCAAGCCTCTATTACTTGAATTCATGTGCGCCTAGTACTGCTTGTTTGTTAATTAGGTTAGGTTAGAGACACAACAAATTACTAGGCGCTCAGAAATTCAAGCCTCTATTACTTGAATTCATGTGCGCCTAGAAATACTTGTTCAAAATTACTAGGCGCACAGAAACTTAAGCCTCTATTACTTGAATTCATGTGCGCCTAGTACTGCTTTTTTGTTAATAAGGTTAGGTCAAAGACACAACAAATTACTAGGCGCACAGAAACTCAAGCCTATATTACTTGTATTCATGTGCGCCTAGTACTGATTGTTTGTTAATTAGGTTAGGTCAGAGACACCACAAATTACTAGGCGCACAGAAACTCAAGCCTCTATTACTTGAATTCATGTGCGCCTAGTACTGCTTGTTTGTTCATTAGGTTAGGTTAGAGACACCACAAAATACTAGCCGCGCAGAAACTTAAGCCTCTATTACTTGAATTCATGTGCGCCTAGTACTGCTTGTTTAGATAGGTATGGTTAGAAAAAATATGTTTCGCCTTTAGGGTCAATTTTAACTCGTGTGAGTAGGGCGGAACCAAGAAGAGATTTATTTACCTGAAAAACAGTTTCAGAGTGAGTCATATTAGGACAGAGTTAAAACTGTCTGGTTGCGTTTGAAAAGGTCAGAGACAAGCAACAAATGTTATAGGCGCCCAGAAACTCAAGCTTCTATCTATTACTTGAGTTTATGTGCGCCTAGTACTGCTTGTATGTTAATAAGGTAAGTTCAGAGACACAACAAATTACTAGGCGCACAGAAACTTAAGCCTCTATTACTTGAATTCATGTGCGCCTAGTACTGCTTTTTTGTTAATAAGGTTAGGTCAAAGACACAACAAATTACTAGGCGCACAGAAACTCAAGCCTCTATTACTTGTATTCATGTGCGCCTAGTACTGATTGTTTGTTAATTAGGTTAGGTCAGAGACACCACAAATTACTAGGCGCACAGAAACTCAAGCCTCTATTACTTGAATTCATGTGCGCCTAGTACTGCTTGTTTGTTAATTAGGTTAGGTTAGAGACACCACAAATTACTAGGCGCGCAGAAACTTAAGCCTCTATTACTTGAATTCATGTGCGCCTAGTACTGCTTGTTTAGATAGGTATGGTTAGAAAAAATATGTTTCGCCTTTAGGGTCAATTTTAACTCGTGTGAGTAGGGCGGAACCAAGAAGAGATTTATTTACCTGAAAAACAGTTTCAGAGTGAGTCATATTAGGACAGAGTTAAAACTGTCTGGTTGCGTTTGAAAAGGTCAGAGACACGCAACAAATGTTATAGGCGCCCAGAAACTCAAGCTTCTATCTATTACTTGAGTTTATGTGCGCCTAGTACTGCTTGTTTGTTAATTAGTTTAGGTTAGAGACACCACAAATTACTAGGCGCGCAGAAATTTAAGCCTCTATTACTTGAATTCATGTGCGCCTAGTACTGCTTGTATATATAGGTATGGTTAGAAAAAATATGTTTCGCCTTTAGGGTCAATTTTAACTCGTGTGAGTAGGGCGGAACCAAGAAGAGATTTATTTACCTGAAAAACAGTTTCAGAGTGAGTCATAATAAGGCAGAGTTAAAACTGTCTGGTTGCGTTTGAAAAGGTCAGAGACACGCAACAAATGTTATAGGCGCCCAGAAACTCAAGCTTGTATCTATTACTTGAGTTTATGTGCGCCTAGTACTGCTTGTATGTTAATTGGGTTAGGTCAAAGACACAACAAATTACTAGGCGCTCAGAAATTCAAGCCTCTATTACTTGAATTCATGTGCGCCTAGAACTACTTGTTCAAAATTACTAGGCGCACAGAAACTCAAGCCTCTATTAATTGAATTCATGTGCGCCTAGTACTGCTTTTTTGTTAATAAGGTTAGGTCAAAGACACAACAAATTACTAGGCGCACAGAAACTCAAGCCTCTATTACTTGAATTCATGTGCGCCTAGTACTGCTTGTTTAGATAGGTATGGTTAGAAAAAATATGTTTCGCCTTTAGGGTCAATTTTAACTCGTGTGAGTAGGGCGGAACCAAGAAGAGATTTATTTACCTGAAAAACAGTTTCAGAGTGAGTCATATTAGGACAGAGTTAAAACTGTCTGGTTGCGTTTGAAAAGGTCAGAGACACGCAACAAATGTTATAGGCGCCCAGAAACTCAAGCTTGTATTACTTGATTACATGTGCGCCTAGTACTGCTTTTTTGTTAATAAGGTTAGTTCAGAGACACAACAAATTACTAGGCGCACAGAAACTCAAGCCTCTATTACTTGATTTCATGTGCGCCTAGTACTGCTTGTTAATTAATTAGGTTAGTTCAGAGAGACAACAAATTACTAGGCGCACAGAAATTCAAGCCTCTATTACTTGAATTCATGTGCGCCTAGTACTGCTTGTTTGTTAATTAGGTTAGGTTAGAGACACAACAAATTACTAGGCGCTCAGAAATTCAAGCCTCTATTACTTGAATTCATGTGCGCCTAGAAATACTTGTTCAAAATTACTAGGCGCACAGAAACTTAAGCCTCTATTACTTGAATTCATGTGCGCCTAGTACTGCTTTTTTGTTAATAAGGTTAGGTCAAAGACACAACAAATTACTAGGCGCACAGAAACTCAAGCCTCTATTACTTGTATTCATGTGCGCCTAGTACTGATTGTTTGTTAATTAGGTTAGGTCAGAGACACCACAAATTACTAGGCGCACAGAAACTCAAGCCTCTATTACTTGAATTCATGTGCGCCTAGTACTGCTTGTTTGTTCATTAGGTTAGGTTAGAGACACCACAAATTACTAGGCGCGCAGAAACTTAAGCCTCTATTACTTGAATTCATGTGCGCCTAGTACTGCTTGTTTAGATAGGTATGGTTAGAAAAAATATGTTTCGCCTTTAGGGTCAATTTTAACTCGTGTGAGTAGGGCGGAACCAAGAAGAGATTTATTTACCTGAAAAACAGTTTCAGAGTGAGTCATATTAGGACAGAGTTAAAACTGTCTGGTTGCGTTTGAAAAGGTCAGAGACACGCAACAAATGTTATAGGCGCCCAGAAACTCAAGCTTCTATCTATTACTTGAGTTTATGTGCGCCTAGTACTGCTTGTATGTTAATAAGGTAAGTTCAGAGACACAACAAACTACTAGGCGCACAGAAACTCAAGCCTCTATTACTTGAATTCATGTGCACCTAGTACTGCTTGTTTGTTAATTAGGTTAGGTTAGAGACACCACAAATTACTAGGCGCGCAGAAACTTAAGCCTCTATTACTTGAATTCATGTGCGCCTAGTACTGCTTGTTTACATAGGTATGGTTAGAAAAAATATGTTTCGCCTTTAGGGTCAATTTTAACTCGTGTGAGTAGGGCGGAACCAAGAAGAGATTTATTTACCTGAAAAACAGTTTCAGAGTGAGTCATATTAGGACAGAGTTAAAACTGTCTGGTTGCGTTTGAAAAGGTCAGAGACAAGCAACAAATGTTATAGGCGCCCAGAAACTCAAGCTTCTATCTATTACTTGAGTTTATGTGCGCCTAGTACTGCTTGTATGTTAATAAGGTAAGTTCAGAGACACAACAAATTACTAGGCGCACAGAAACTCAAGCCTCTATTACTTGAATTCATGTGCGCCTAGTACTGCTTGTTTGTTAATTAGTTTAGGTTAGAGACACCACAAATTACTAGGCGCGCAGAAACTTAAGCCTCTATTACTTGAATTCATGTGCGCCTAGTACTGCTTGTTTAGATAGGTATGGTTAAAAAAAATATGTTTCGCCTTTAGGGTCAATTTTAACTCGTGTGAGTAGGGCAGAACCAAAAAGAGATTTATTTACCTGAAAAACAGTTTCAGAGTGAGTCATAATAAGGCAGAGTTAAAACTGTCTGGTTGCGTTTGAAAAGGTCAGAGACACGCAACAAATGTTATAGGCGCCCAGAAACTCAAGCTTGTATCTATTACTTGAGTTTATGTGCGCCTAGTACTGCTTGTATGTTAATTGGGTTAGGTCAAAGACACAACAAATTACTAGGCGCTCAGAAATTCAAGCCTCTATTACTTGAATTCATGTGCGCCTAGAACTACTTGTTCAAAATTACTAGGCGCACAGAAACTTAAGCCTCTATTACTTGAATTCATGTGCGCCTAGTACTGCTTTTTTGTTAATAAGGTTAGGTCAAAGACACAACAAATTACTAGGCGCACAGAAACTCAAGCCTCTATTACTTGTATTCATGTGCGCCTAGTACTGATTGTTTGTTAATTAGGTTAGGTCAGAGACACCACAAATTACTAGGCGCACAGAAACTCAAGCCTCTATTACTTGAATTCATGTGCGCCTAGTACTGCTTGTTTGTTAATTAGGTTAGGTTAGAGACACCACAAATTACTAGGCGCGCAGAAACTTAAGCCTCTATTACTTGAATTCATGTGCGCCTAGAAATACTTGTTCAAAATTACTAGGCGCACAGAAACTTAAGCCTCTATTACTTGAATTCATGTGCGCCTAGTACTGCTTTTTTGTTAATAAGGTTAGGTCAAAGACACAATAAATTACTAGGCGCACAGAAACTCAAGCCTCTATTACTTGAATTCATGTGCGCCTAGTACTGCTTGTTTGTTAATTAGGTTAGGTTAGAGACACAACAAATTACTAGGCGCTCAGAAATTCAAGCCTCTATTACTTGAATTCATGTGCGCCTAGAAATACTTGTTCAAAATGACTAGGCGCACAGAAACTTAAGCCTCTATTACTTGAATTCATGTGCGCCTAGTACTGCTTTTTTGTTAATAAGGTTAGGTCAAAGACACAATAAATTACTAGGCGCACAGAAACTCAAGCCTCTATTACTTGAATTCATGTGCGCCTAGTACTGCTTGTTTGTTCATTAGGTTAGGTTAGAGACACCACAAATTACTAGGCGCGCAGAAACTTAAGCCTCTATTACTTGAATTCATGTGCGCCTAGTACTGCTTGTTTAGATAGGTATGGTTAGAAAAAATATGTTTCGCCTTTAGGGTCAATTTTAACTCGTGTGAGTAGGGCGGAACCAAGAAGAGATTTATTTACCTGAAAAACAGTTTCAGAGTGAGTCATATTAGGACAGAGTTAAAACTATCTGGTTGCGTTTGAAAAGGTCAGAGACACGCAACAAATGTTATAGGCGCCCAGAAACTCAAGCTTGTATTACTTGATTTCATGTGCGCCTAGTACTGCTTGTTTATTAATTAGGTTAGTTCAGAGAGACAACAAATTACTAGGCGCACAGAAATTCAAGCCTCTATTACTTGAATTCATGTGCGCCTAGTACTGCTTGTTTGTTAATTAGGTTAGGTTAGAGACACAACAAATTACTAGGCGCTCAGAAATTCAAGCCTCTATTACTTGAATTCATGTGCGCCTAGAAATACTTGTTCAAAATTACTAGGCGCACAGAAACTTAAGCCTCTATTACTTGAATTCATGTGCGCCTAGTACTGATTGTTTGTTAATTAGGTTAGGTCAGAGACACCACAAATTACTAGGCGCACAGAAACTCAAGCCTCTATTACTTGAATTCATGTGCACCTAGTACTGCTTTTTTGTTAATAAGGTTAGGTCAAAGACACAACAAATTACTAGGCGCACAGAAACTCAAGCCTCTATTACTTGTATTCATGTGCGCCTAGTACTGATTGTTTGTTAATTAGGTTAGGTCAGAGACACCACAAATTACTAGGCGCACAGAAACTCAAGCCTCTATTACTTGAATTCATGTGCGCCTAGTACTGCTTGTTTGTTCATTAGGTTAGGTTAGAGACACCACAAATTACTAGCCGCGCAGAAACTTAAGCCTCTATTACTTGAATTCATGTGCGCCTAGTACTGCTTGTTTAGATAGGTATGGTTAGAAAAAATATGTTTCGCCTTTAGGGTCAATTTTAACTCGTGTGAGTAGGGCGGAACCAAGAAGAGATTTATTTACCTGAAAAACAGTTTCAGAGTGAGTCATATTAGGACAGAGTTAAAACTGTCTGGTTGCGTTTGAAAAGGTCAGAGACACGCAACAAATGTTATAGGCGCCCAGAAACTCAAGCTTCTATCTATTACTTGAGTTTATGTGCGCCTAGTACTGCTTGTTTGTTAATTAGTTTAGGTTAGAGACACCACAAATTACTAGGCGCGCAGAAACTTAAGCCTCTATTACTTGAATTCATGTGCGCCTAGTACTGCTTGTATATATAGGTATGGTTAGAAAAAATATGTTTCGCCTTTAGGGTCAATTTTAACTCGTGTGAGTAGGGCGGAACCAACAACAGATTTATTTACCTGAAAAACAGTTTCAGAGTGAGTCATATTAGGACAGAGTTAAAACTGTCTGGTTGCGTTTGAAAAGGTCAGAGACAAGCAACAAATGTTATAGGCGCCCAGAAACTCAAGCTTGTATCTATTACTTGAGTTTATGTGCGCCTAGTACTGCTTGTATGTTAATTGGGTTAGGTCAAAGACACAACAAATTACTAGGCGCTCAGAAATTCAAGCCTCTATTACTTGAATTCATGTGCGCCTAGAACTACTTGTTCAAAATTACTAGGCGCACAGAAACTCAAGCCTCTATTACTTGAATTCATGTGCGCCTAGTACTGATTGTTTGTTAATTAGGTTAGGTCAGAGACACCACAAATTACTAGGCGCACAGAAACTCAAGCCTCTATTACTTGAATTCATGTGCGCCTAGTACTGCTTGTTTGTTAATAAGGTAAGTTCAGAGACACAACAAGTTACTAGGCGCACAGAAACTCAAGCCTCTATTACTTGAATTCATGTGCGCCTAGTACTGATTGTTTGTTAATTAGGTTAGGTCAGAGACACCACAAATTACTAGGCGCACAGAAACTCAAGCCTCTATTACTTGAATTCATGTGCGCCTAGTACTGCTTGTTTGTTAATTAGGTTAGGTTAGAGACACCACAAATTACTAGGCGCGCAGAAACTTAAGCCTCTATTACTTGAATTCATGTGCGCCTAGTACTGCTTGTTTAGATAGGTATGGTTAGAAAAAATATGTTTCGCCTTTAGGGTCAATTTTAACTCGTGTGAGTAGGGCGGAACCAAGAAGAGATTTATTTACCTGAAAAACAGTTTCAGAGTGAGTCATATTAGGACAGAGTTAAAACTATCTGGTTGCGTTTGAAAAGGTCAGAGACACGCAACAAATGTTATAGGCGCCCAGAAACTCAAGCTTGTATTACTTGATTTCATGTGCGCCTAGTACTGCTTGTTTATTAATTAGGTTAGTTCAGAGAGACAACAAATTACTAGGCGCACAGAAATTCAAGCCTCTATTACTTGAATTCATGTGCGCCTAGTACTGCTTGTTTGTTAATTAGGTTAGGTTAGAGACACAACAAATTACTAGGCGCTCAGAAATTCAAGCCTCTATTACTTGAATTCATGTGCGCCTAGAAATACTTGTTCAAAATTACTAGGCGCACAGAAACTTAAGCCTCTATTACTTGAATTCATGTGCGCCTAGTACTGCTTTTTTGTTAATAAGGTTAGGTCAAAGACACAACAAATTACTAAGCGCACAGAAACTCAAGCCTCTATTACTTGTATTCATGTGCGCCTAGTACTGATTGTTTGTTAATTAGGTTAGGTCAGAGACACCACAAATTACTAGGCGCACAGAAACTCAAGCCTCTATTACTTGAATTCATGTGCGCCTAGTACTGCTTGTTTGTTCATTAGGTTAGGTTAGAGACACCACAAATTACTAGCCGCGCAGAAACTTAAGCCTCTATTACTTGAATTCATGTGCGCCTAGTACTGCTTGTTTAGATAGGTATGGTTAGAAAAAATATGTTTCGCCTTTAGGGTCAATTTTAACTCGTGTGAGTAGGGCGGAACCAAGAAGAGATTTATTTACCTGAAAAACAGTTTCAGAGTGAGTCATATTAGGACAGAGTTAAAACTGTCTGGTTGCGTTTGAAAAGGTCAGAGACACGCAACAAATGTTATAGGCGCCCAGAAACTCAAGCTTCTATCTATTACTTGAGTTTATGTGCGCCTAGTACTGCTTGTTTGTTAATTAGTTTAGGTTAGAGACACCACAAATTACTAGGCGCGCAGAAACTTAAGCCTCTATTACTTGAATTCATGTGCGCCTAGTACTGCTTGTTTAGATAGGTATGGTTAGAAAAAATATGTTTCGCCTTTAGGGTCAATTTTAACTCGTGTAAGTAGGGCGGAACCAAGAAGAGATTTATTTACCTGAAAAACAGTTTCAGAGTGAGTCATATTAGGGCAGAGTTCAAACTGTCTGGTTGCGTTTGAAAAGGTCAGAGACAAGCAACAAATGTTATAGGCGCCCAGAAACTCAAGCTTCTATCTATTACTTGAGTTTATGTGCGCCTAGTACTGCTTGTATGTTAATAAGGTAAGTTCAGAGACACAACAAATTACTAGGCGCACAGAAACTTAAGCCTCTATTACTTGAATTCACGTGCGCCTAGTACTGCTTTTTTGTTAATAAGGTTAGGTCAAAGACACAACAAATTACAAGGCGCACAGAAACTCAAGCCTCTATAACTTGTATTCATGTGCGCCTAGTACTGATTGTTTGTTAATTAGGTTAGGTCAGAGACACCACAAATTACTAGGCGCACAGAAACTCAAGCCTCTATTACTTGAATTCATGTGCGCCTAGTACTGCTTGTTTGTTAATTAGGTTAGGTTAGAGACACCACAAATTACTAGGCGCGCAGAAACTTAAGCCTCTATTACTTGAATTCATGTGCGCCTAGTACTGCTTGTTTAGATAGGTATGGTTAGAAAAAATATGTTTCGCCTTTAGGGTCAATTTTAACTCGTGTGAGTAGGGCGGAACCAAGAAGAGATTTATTTACCTGAAAAACAGTTTCAGAGTGAGTCATATTAGGACAGAGTTAAAACTATCTGGTTGCGTTTGAAAAGGTCAGAGACACGCAACAAATGTTATAGGCGCCCAGAAACTCAAGCTTGTATTACTTGATTTCATGTGCGCCTAGTACTGCTTGTTTATTAATTAGGTTAGTTCAGAGAGACAACAAATTACTAGGCGCACAGAAATTCAAGCCTCTATTACTTGAATTCATGTGCGCCTAGTACTGCTTGTTTGTTAATTAGGTTAGGTTAGAGACACAACAAATTACTAGGCGCTCAGAAATTCAAGCCTCTATTACTTGAATTCATGTGCGCCTAGAAATACTTGTTCAAAATTACTAGGCGCACAGAAACTTAAGCCTCTATTACTTGAATTCATGTGCGCCTAGTACTGCTTTTTTGTTAATAAGGTTAGGTCAAAGACACAACAAATTACTAGGCGCACAGAAACTCAAGCCTATATTACTTGTATTCATGTGCGCCTAGTACTGATTGTTTGTTAATTAGGTTAGGTCAGAGACACCACAAATTACTAGGCGCACAGAAACTCAAGCCTCTATTACTTGAATTCATGTGCGCCTAGTACTGCTTGTTTGTTCATTAGGTTAGGTTAGAGACACCACAAAATACTAGCCGCGCAGAAACTTAAGCCTCTATTACTTGAATTCATGTGCGCCTAGTACTGCTTGTTTAGATAGGTATGGTTAGAAAAAATATGTTTCGCCTTTAGGGTCAATTTTAACTCGTGTGAGTAGGGCGGAACCAAGAAGAGATTTATTTACCTGAAAAACAGTTTCAGAGTGAGTCATATTAGGACAGAGTTAAAACTGTCTGGTTGCGTTTGAAAAGGTCAGAGACAAGCAACAAATGTTATAGGCGCCCAGAAACTCAAGCTTCTATCTATTACTTGAGTTTATGTGCGCCTAGTACTGCTTGTATGTTAATAAGGTAAGTTCAGAGACACAACAAATTACTAGGCGCACAGAAACTTAAGCCTCTATTACTTGAATTCATGTGCGCCTAGTACTGCTTTTTTGTTAATAAGGTTAGGTCAAAGACACAACAAATTACTAGGCGCACAGAAACTCAAGCCTCTATTACTTGTATTCATGTGCGCCTAGTACTGATTGTTTAGATAGGTATGGTTAGAAAAAATATGTTTCGCCTTTAGGGTCAATTTTAACTCGTGTGAGTAGGGCGGAACCAAGAAGAGATTTATTTACCTGAAAAACAGTTTCAGAGTGAGTCATATTAGGACAGAGTTAAAACTGTCTGGTTGCGTTTGAAAAGGTCAGAGACACGCAACAAATGTTATAGGCGCCCAGAAACTCAAGCTTGTATTACTTGATTTCATGTGCGCCTAGTACTGCTTGTTTATTAATTAGGTTAGTTCAGAGAGACAACAAATTACTAGGCGCACAGAAATTCAAGCCTCTATTACTTGAATTCATGTGCGCCTAGTACTGCTTGTTTGTTAATTAGGTTAGGTTAGAGACACAACAAATTACTAGGCGCGCAGAAACTTAAGCCTCTATTACTTGAATTCATGTGCGCCTAGTACTGCTTGTTTAGATAGGTATGGTTAGAAAAAATATGTTTCGCCTTTAGGGTCAATTTTAACTCGTGTGAGTAGGGCGGAACCAAGAAGAGATTTATTTACCTGAAAAACAGTTTCAGAGTGAGTCATATTAGGACAGAGTTAAAACTGTCTGGTTGCGTTTGAAAAGGTCAGAGACAAGCAACAAATGTTATAGGCGCCCAGAAACTCAAGCTTCTATCTATTACTTGAGTTTATGTGCGCCTAGTACTGCTTGTATGTTAATAAGGTAAGTTCAGAGACACAACAAATTACTAGGCGCACAGAAACTTAAGCCTCTATTACTTGAATTCATGTGCGCCTAGTACTGCTTTTTTGTTAATAAGGTTAGGTCAAAGACACAACAAATTACTAGGCGCTCAGAAATTCAAGCCTCTATTACTTGAATTCATGTGCGCCTAGAACTACTTGTTCAAAATTACTAGGCGCACAGAAACTCAAGCCTCTATTACTTGAATTCATGTGCGCCTAGTACTGATTGTTTGTTAATTAGGTTAGGTCAGAGACACCACAAATTACTAGGCGCACAGAAACTCAAGCCTCTATTACTTGAATTCATGTGCGCCTAGTACTGCTTGTTTGTTAATAAGGTAAGTTCAGAGACACAACAAACTACTAGGCGCACAGAAACTCAAGCCTCTATTACTTGAATTCATGTGCACCTAGTACTGCTTGTTTGTTAATTAGGTTAGGTTAGAGACACCACAAATTACTAGGCGCGCAGAAACTTAAGCCTCTATTACTTGAATTCATGTGCGCCTAGTACTGCTTGTTTACATAGGTATGGTTAGAAAAAATATGTTTCGCCTTTAGGGTCAATTTTAACTCGTGTGAGTAGGGCGGAACCAAGAAGAGATTTATTTACCTGAAAAACAGTTTCAGAGTGAGTCATATTAGGACAGAGTTAAAACTGTCTGGTTGCGTTTGAAAAGGTCAGAGACAAGCAACAAATGTTATAGGCGCCCAGAAACTCAAGCTTCTATCTATTACTTGAGTTTATGTGCGCCTAGTACTGCTTGTATGTTAATAAAGTAAGTTCAGAGACACAACAAATTACTAGGCGCACAGAAACTCAAGCCTCTATTACTTGAATTCATGTGCGCCTAGTACTGCTTGTTTGTTAATTAGTTTAGGTTAGAGACACCACAAATTACTAGGCGCGCAGAAACTTAAGCCTCTATTACTTGAATTCATGTGCGCCTAGTACTGCTTGTTTAGATAGGTATGGTTAAAAAAAATATGTTTCGCCTTTAGGGTCAATTTTAACTCGTGTGAGTAGGGCAGAACCAAAAAGAGATTTATTTACCTGAAAAACAGTTTCAGAGTGAGTCATAATAAGGCAGAGTTAAAACTGTCTGGTTGCGTTTGAAAAGGTCAGAGACACGCAACAAATGTTATAGGCGCCCAGAAACTCAAGCTTGTATCTATTACTTGAGTTTATGTGCGCCTAGTACTGCTTGTATGTTAATTGGGTTAGGTCAAAGACACAACAAATTACTAGGCGCTCAGAAATTCAAGCCTCTATTACTTGAATTCATGTGCGCCTAGAACTACTTGTTCAAAATTACTAGGCGCACAGAAACTTAAGCCTCTATTACTTGAATTCATGTGCGCCTAGTACTGCTTTTTTGTTAATAAGGTTAGGTCAAAGACACAACAAATTACTAGACGCACAGAAACTCAAGCCTCTATTACTTGTATTCATGTGCGCCTAGTACTGATTGTTTGTTAATTAGGTTAGGTCAGAGACACCACAAATTACTAGGCGCACAGAAACTCAAGCCTCTATTACTTGAATTCATGTGCGCCTAGTACTGCTTGTTTGTTAATTAGGTTAGGTTAGAGACACCACAAATTACTAGGCGCGCAGAAACTTAAGCCTCTATTACTTGAATTCATGTGCGCCTAGAAATACTTGTTCAAAATTACTAGGCGCACAGAAACTTAAGCCTCTATTACTTGAATTCATGTGCGCCTAGTACTGCTTTTTTGTTAATAAGGTTAGGTCAAAGACACAATAAATTACTAGGCGCACAGAAACTCAAGCCTCTATTACTTGAATTCATTTGCGCCTAGTACTGCTTGTTTGTTAATTAGGTTAGGTTAGAGACACAACAAATTACTAGGCGCTCAGAAATTCAAGCCTCTATTACTTGAATTCATGTGCGCCTAGAAATACTTGTTCAAAATGACTAGGCGCACAGAAACTTAAGCCTCTATTACTTGAATTCATGTGCGCCTAGTACTGCTTTTTTGTTAATAAGGTTAGGTCAAAGACACAATAAATTACTAGGCGCACAGAAACTCAAGCCTCTATTACTTGAATTCATGTGCGCCTAGTACTGCTTGTTTGTTCATTAGGTTAGGTTAGAGACACCACAAATTACTAGGCGCGCAGAAACTTAAGCCTCTATTACTTGAATTCATGTGCGCCTAGTACTGCTTGTTTAGATAGGTATGGTTAGAAAAAATATGTTTCGCCTTTAGGGTCAATTTTAACTCGTGTGAGTAGGGCGGAACCAAGAAGAGATTTATTTACCTGAAAAACAGTTTCAGAGTGAGTCATATTAGGACAGAGTTAAAACTATCTGGTTGCGTTTGAAAAGGTCAGAGACACGCAACAAATGTTATAGGCGCCCAGAAACTCAAGCTTGTATTACTTGATTTCATGTGCGCCTAGTACTGCTTGTTTATTAATTAGGTTAGTTCAGAGAGACAACAAATTACTAGGCGCACAGAAATTCAAGCCTCTATTACTTGAATTCATGTGCGCCTAGTACTGCTTGTTTGTTAATTAGGTTAGGTTAGAGACACAACAAATTACTAGGCGCTCAGAAATTCAAGCCTCTATTACTTGAATTCATGTGCGCCTAGAAATACTTGTTCAAAATTACTAGGCGCACAGAAACTTAAGCCTCTATTACTTGAATTCATGTGCGCCTAGTACTGATTGTTTGTTAATTAGGTTAGGTCAGAGACACCACAAATTACTAGGCGCACAGAAACTCAAGCCTCTATTACTTGAATTCATGTGCACCTAGTACTGCTTTTTTGTTAATAAGGTTAGGTCAAAGACACAACAAATTACTAGGCGCACAGAAACTCAAGCCTCTATTACTTGTATTCATGTGCGCCTAGTACTGATTGTTTGTTAATTAGGTTAGGTCAGAGACACCACAAATTACTAGGCGCACAGAAACTCAAGCCTCTATTACTTGAATTCATGTGCGCCTAGTACTGCTTGTTTGTTCATTAGGTTAGGTTAGAGACACCACAAATTACTAGCCGCGCAGAAACTTAAGCCTCTATTACTTGAATTCATGTGCGCCTAGTACTGCTTGTTTAGATAGGTATGGTTAGAAAAAATATGTTTCGCCTTTAGGGTCAATTTTAACTCGTGTGAGTAGGGCGGAACCAAGAAGAGATTTATTTACCTGAAAAACAGTTTCAGAGTGAGTCATATTAGGACAGAGTTAAAACTGTCTGGTTGCGTTTGAAAAGGTCAGAGACACGCAACAAATGTTATAGGCGCCCAGAAACTCAAGCTTCTATCTATTACTTGAGTTTATGTGCGCCTAGTACTGCTTGTTTGTTAATTAGTTTAGGTTAGAGACACCACAAATTACTAGGCGCGCAGAAACTTAAGCCTCTATTACTTGAATTCATGTGCGCCTAGTACTGCTTGTATATATAGGTATGGTTAGAAAAAATATGTTTCGCCTTTAGGGTCAATTTTAACTCGTGTGAGTAGGGCGGAACCAACAACAGATTTATTTACCTGAAAAACAGTTTCAGAGTGAGTCATATTAGGACAGAGTTAAAACTGTCTGGTTGCGTTTGAAAAGGTCAGAGACAAGCAACAAATGTTATAGGCGCCCAGAAACTCAAGCTTGTATCTATTACTTGAGTTTATGTGCGCCTAGTACTGCTTGTATGTTAATTGGGTTAGGTCAAAGACACAACAAATTACTAGGCGCTCAGAAATTCAAGCCTCTATTACTTGAATTCATGTGCGCCTAGAACTACTTGTTCAAAATTACTAGGCGCACAGAAACTCAAGCCTCTATTACTTGAATTCATGTGCGCCTAGTACTGATTGTTTGTTAATTAGGTTAGGTCAGAGACACCACAAATTACTAGGCGCACAGAAACTCAAGCCTCTATTACTTGAATTCATGTGCGCCTAGTACTGCTTGTTTGTTAATAAGGTAAGTTCAGAGACACAACAAGTTACTAGGCGCACAGAAACTCAAGCCTCTATTACTTGAATTCATGTGCGCCTAGTACTGATTGTTTGTTAATTAGGTTAGGTCAGAGACACCACAAATTACTAGGCGCACAGAAACTCAAGCCTCTATTACTTGAATTCATGTGCGCCTAGTACTGCTTGTTTGTTAATTAGGTTAGGTTAGAGACACCACAAATTACTAGGCGCGCAGAAACTTAAGCCTCTATTACTTGAATTCATGTGCGCCTAGTACTGCTTGTTTAGATAGGTATGGTTAGAAAAAATATGTTTCGCCTTTAGGGTCAATTTTAACTCGTGTGAGTAGGGCGGAACCAAGAAGAGATTTATTTACCTGAAAAACAGTTTCAGAGTGAGTCATATTAGGACAGAGTTAAAACTATCTGGTTGCGTTTGAAAAGGTCAGAGACACGCAACAAATGTTATAGGCGCCCAGAAACTCAAGCTTGTATTACTTGATTTCATGTGCGCCTAGTACTGCTTGTTTATTAATTAGGTTAGTTCAGAGAGACAACAAATTACTAGGCGCACAGAAATTCAAGCCTCTATTACTTGAATTCATGTGCGCCTAGTACTGCTTGTTTGTTAATTAGGTTAGGTTAGAGACACAACAAATTACTAGGCGCTCAGAAATTCAAGCCTCTATTACTTGAATTCATGTGCGCCTAGAAATACTTGTTCAAAATTACTAGGCGCACAGAAACTTAAGCCTCTATTACTTGAATTCATGTGCGCCTAGTACTGCTTTTTTGTTAATAAGGTTAGGTCAAAGACACAACAAATTACTAAGCGCACAGAAACTCAAGCCTCTATTACTTGTATTCATGTGCGCCTAGTACTGATTGTTTGTTAATTAGGTTAGGTCAGAGACACCACAAATTACTAGGCGCACAGAAACTCAAGCCTCTATTACTTGAATTCATGTGCGCCTAGTACTGCTTGTTTGTTCATTAGGTTAGGTTAGAGACACCACAAATTACTAGCCGCGCAGAAACTTAAGCCTCTATTACTTGAATTCATGTGCGCCTAGTACTGCTTGTTTAGATAGGTATGGTTAGAAAAAATATGTTTCGCCTTTAGGGTCAATTTTAACTCGTGTGAGTAGGGCGGAACCAAGAAGAGATTTATTTACCTGAAAAACAGTTTCAGAGTGAGTCATATTAGGACAGAGTTAAAACTGTCTGGTTGCGTTTGAAAAGGTCAGAGACACGCAACAAATGTTATAGGCGCCCAGAAACTCAAGCTTCTATCTATTACTTGAGTTTATGTGCGCCTAGTACTGCTTGTTTGTTAATTAGTTTAGGTTAGAGACACCACAAATTACTAGGCGCGCAGAAACTTAAGCCTCTATTACTTGAATTCATGTGCGCCTAGTACTGCTTGTTTAGATAGGTATGGTTAGAAAAAATATGTTTCGCCTTTAGGGTCAATTTTAACTCGTGTAAGTAGGGCGGAACCAAGAAGAGATTTATTTACCTGAAAAACAGTTTCAGAGTGAGTCATATTAGGGCAGAGTTCAAACTGTCTGGTTGCGTTTGAAAAGGTCAGAGACAAGCAACAAATGTTATAGGCGCCCAGAAACTCAAGCTTCTATCTATTACTTGAGTTTATGTGCGCCTAGTACTGCTTGTATGTTAATAAGGTAAGTTCAGAGACACAACAAATTACTAGGCGCACAGAAACTTAAGCCTCTATTACTTGAATTCACGTGCGCCTAGTACTGCTTTTTTGTTAATAAGGTTAGGTCAAAGACACAACAAATTACAAGGCGCACAGAAACTCAAGCCTCTATAACTTGTATTCATGTGCGCCTAGTACTGATTGTTTGTTAATTAGGTTAGGTCAGAGACACCACAAATTACTAGGCGCACAGAAACTCAAGCCTCTATTACTTGAATTCATGTGCGCCTAGTACTGCTTGTTTGTTAATTAGGTTAGGTTAGAGACACCACAAATTACTAGGCGCGCAGAAACTTAAGCCTCTATTACTTGAATTCATGTGCGCCTAGTACTGCTTGTTTAGATAGGTATGGTTAGAAAAAATATGTTTCGCCTTTAGGGTCAATTTTAACTCGTGTGAGTAGGGCGGAACCAAGAAGAGATTTATTTACCTGAAAAACAGTTTCAGAGTGAGTCATATTAGGACAGAGTTAAAACTATCTGGTTGCGTTTGAAAAGGTCAGAGACACGCAACAAATGTTATAGGCGCCCAGAAACTCAAGCTTGTATTACTTGATTTCATGTGCGCCTAGTACTGCTTGTTTATTAATTAGGTTAGTTCAGAGAGACAACAAATTACTAGGCGCACAGAAATTCAAGCCTCTATTACTTGAATTCATGTGCGCCTAGTACTGCTTGTTTGTTAATTAGGTTAGGTTAGAGACACAACAAATTACTAGGCGCTCAGAAATTCAAGCCTCTATTACTTGAATTCATGTGCGCCTAGAAATACTTGTTCAAAATTACTAGGCGCACAGAAACTTAAGCCTCTATTACTTGAATTCATGTGCGCCTAGTACTGCTTTTTTGTTAATAAGGTTAGGTCAAAGACACAACAAATTACTAGGCGCACAGAAACTCAAGCCTATATTACTTGTATTCATGTGCGCCTAGTACTGATTGTTTGTTAATTAGGTTAGGTCAGAGACACCACAAATTACTAGGCGCACAGAAACTCAAGCCTCTATTACTTGAATTCATGTGCGCCTAGTACTGCTTGTTTGTTCATTAGGTTAGGTTAGAGACACCACAAAATACTAGCCGCGCAGAAACTTAAGCCTCTATTACTTGAATTCATGTGCGCCTAGTACTGCTTGTTTAGATAGGTATGGTTAGAAAAAATATGTTTCGCCTTTAGGGTCAATTTTAACTCGTGTGAGTAGGGCGGAACCAAGAAGAGATTTATTTACCTGAAAAACAGTTTCAGAGTGAGTCATATTAGGACAGAGTTAAAACTGTCTGGTTGCGTTTGAAAAGGTCAGAGACAAGCAACAAATGTTATAGGCGCCCAGAAACTCAAGCTTCTATCTATTACTTGAGTTTATGTGCGCCTAGTACTGCTTGTATGTTAATAAGGTAAGTTCAGAGACACAACAAATTACTAGGCGCACAGAAACTTAAGCCTCTATTACTTGAATTCATGTGCGCCTAGTACTGCTTTTTTGTTAATAAGGTTAGGTCAAAGACACAACAAATTACTAGGCGCACAGAAACTCAAGCCTCTATTACTTGTATTCATGTGCGCCTAGTACTGATTGTTTAGATAGGTATGGTTAGAAAAAATATGTTTCGCCTTTAGGGTCAATTTTAACTCGTGTGAGTAGGGCGGAACCAAGAAGAGATTTATTTACCTGAAAAACAGTTTCAGAGTGAGTCATATTAGGACAGAGTTAAAACTGTCTGGTTGCGTTTGAAAAGGTCAGAGACACGCAACAAATGTTATAGGCGCCCAGAAACTCAAGCTTGTATTACTTGATTTCATGTGCGCCTAGTACTGCTTGTTTATTAATTAGGTTAGTTCAGAGAGACAACAAATTACTAGGCGCACAGAAATTCAAGCCTCTATTACTTGAATTCATGTGCGCCTAGTACTGCTTGTTTGTTAATTAGGTTAGGTTAGAGACACAACAAATTACTAGGCGCGCAGAAACTTAAGCCTCTATTACTTGAATTCATGTGCGCCTAGTACTGCTTGTTTAGATAGGTATGGTTAGAAAAAATATGTTTCGCCTTTAGGGTCAATTTTAACTCGTGTGAGTAGGGCGGAACCAAGAAGAGATTTATTTACCTGAAAAACAGTTTCAGAGTGAGTCATATTAGGACAGAGTTAAAACTGTCTGGTTGCGTTTGAAAAGGTCAGAGACAAGCAACAAATGTTATAGGCGCCCAGAAACTCAAGCTTCTATCTATTACTTGAGTTTATGTGCGCCTAGTACTGCTTGTATGTTAATAAGGTAAGTTCAGAGACACAACAAATTACTAGGCGCACAGAAACTTAAGCCTCTATTACTTGAATTCATGTGCGCCTAGTACTGCTTTTTTGTTAATAAGGTTAGGTCAAAGACACAACAAATTACTAGGCGCTCAGAAATTCAAGCCTCTATTACTTGAATTCATGTGCGCCTAGAACTACTTGTTCAAAATTACTAGGCGCACAGAAACTCAAGCCTCTATTACTTGAATTCATGTGCGCCTAGTACTGATTGTTTGTTAATTAGGTTAGGTCAGAGACACCACAAATTACTAGGCGCACAGAAACTCAAGCCTCTATTACTTGAATTCATGTGCGCCTAGTACTGCTTGTTTGTTAATAAGGTAAGTTCAGAGACACAACAAGTTACTAGGCGCACAGAAACTCAAGCCTCTATTACTTGAATTCATGTGCGCCTAGTACTGATTGTTTGTTAATTAGGTTAGGTCAGAGACACCACAAATTACTAGGCGCACAGAAACTCAAGCCTCTATTACTTGAATTCATGTGCGCCTAGTACTGCTTGTTTGTTAATTAGGTTAGGTTAGAGACACCACAAATTACTAGGCGCGCAGAAACTTAAGCCTCTATTACTTGAATTCATGTGCGCCTAGTACTGCTTGTTTAGATAGGTATGGTTAGAAAAAATATGTTTCGCCTTTAGGGTCAATTTTAACTCGTGTGAGTAGGGCGGAACCAAGAAGAGATTTATTTACCTGAAAAACAGTTTCAGAGTGAGTCATATTAGGACAGAGTTAAAACTATCTGGTTGCGTTTGAAAAGGTCAGAGACACGCAACAAATGTTATAGGCGCCCAGAAACTCAAGCTTGTATTACTTGATTTCATGTGCGCCTAGTACTGCTTGTTTATTAATTAGGTTAGTTCAGAGAGACAACAAATTACTAGGCGCACAGAAATTCAAGCCTCTATTACTTGAATTCATGTGCGCCTAGTACTGCTTGTTTGTTAATTAGGTTAGGTTAGAGACACAACAAATTACTAGGCGCTCAGAAATTCAAGCCTCTATTACTTGAATTCATGTGCGCCTAGAAATACTTGTTCAAAATTACTAGGCGCACAGAAACTTAAGCCTCTATTACTTGAATTCATGTGCGCCTAGTACTGCTTTTTTGTTAATAAGGTTAGGTCAAAGACACAACAAATTACTAGGCGCACAGAAACTCAAGCCTCTATTACTTGTATTCATGTGCGCCTAGTACTGATTGTTTGTTAATTAGGTTAGGTCAGAGACACCACAAATTACTAGGCGCACAGAAACTCAAGCCTCTATTACTTGAATTCATGTGCGCCTAGTACTGCTTGTTTGTTCATTAGGTTAGGTTAGAGACACCACAAATTACTAGCCGCGCAGAAACTTAAGCCTCTATTACTTGAATTCATGTGCGCCTAGTACTGCTTGTTTAGATAGGTATGGTTAGAAAAAATATGTTTCGCCTTTAGGGTCAATTTTAACTCGTGTGAGTAGGGCGGAACCAAGAAGAGATTTATTTACCTGAAAAACAGTTTCAGAGTGAGTCATATTAGGACAGAGTTAAAACTGTCTGGTTGCGTTTGAAAAGGTCAGAGACACGCAACAAATGTTATAGGCGCCCAGAAACTCAAGCTTCTATCTATTACTTGAGTTTATGTGCGCCTAGTACTGCTTGTTTGTTAATTAGTTTAGGTTAGAGACACCACAAATTACTAGGCGCGCAGAAACTTAAGCCTCTATTACTTGAATTCATGTGCGCCTAGTACTGCTTGTTTAGATAGGTATGGTTAGAAAAAATATGTTTCGCCTTTAGGGTCAATTTTAACTCGTGTGAGTAGGGCGGAACCAAGAAGAGATTTATTTACCTGAAAAACAGTTTCAGAGTGAGTCATATTAGGGCAGAGTTCAAACTGTCTGGTTGCGTTTGAAAAGGTCAGAGACAAGCAACAAATGTTATAGGCGCCCAGAAACTCAAGCTTCTATCTATTACTTGAGTTTATGTGCGCCTAGTACTGCTTGTATGTTAATAAGGTAAGTTCAGAGACACAACAAATTACTAGGCGCACAGAAACTTAAGCCTCTATTACTTGAATTCACGTGCGCCTAGTACTGCTTTTTTGTTAATAAGGTTAGGTCAAAGACACAACAAATTACAAGGCGCACAGAAACTCAAGCCTCTATAACTTGTATTCATGTGCGCCTAGTACTGATTGTTTGTTAATTAGGTTAGGTCAGAGACACCACAAATTACTAGGCGCACAGAAACTCAAGCCTCTATTACTTGAATTCATGTGCGCCTAGTACTGCTTGTTTGTTAATTAGGTTAGGTTAGAGACACCACAAATTACTAGGCGCGCAGAAACTTAAGCCTCTATTACTTGAATTCATGTGCGCCTAGTACTGCTTGTTTAGATAGGTATGGTTAGAAAAAATATGTTTCGCCTTTAGGGTCAATTTTAACTCGTGTGAGTAGGGCGGAACCAAGAAGAGATTTATTTACCTGAAAAACAGTTTCAGAGTGAGTCATATTAGGACAGAGTTAAAACTATCTGGTTGCGTTTGAAAAGGTCAGAGACACGCAACAAATGTTATAGGCGCCCAGAAACTCAAGCTTGTATTACTTGATTTCATGTGCGCCTAGTACTGCTTGTTTATTAATTAGGTTAGTTCAGAGAGACAACAAATTACTAGGCGCACAGAAATTCAAGCCTCTATTACTTGAATTCATGTGCGCCTAGTACTGCTTGTTTGTTAATTAGGTTAGGTTAGAGACACAACAAATTACTAGGCGCTCAGAAATTCAAGCCTCTATTACTTGAATTCATGTGCGCCTAGAAATACTTGTTCAAAATTACTAGGCGCACAGAAACTTAAGCCTCTATTACTTGAATTCATGTGCGCCTAGTACTGCTTTTTTGTTAATAAGGTTAGGTCAAAGACACAACAAATTACTAGGCGCACAGAAACTCAAGCCTATATTACTTGTATTCATGTGCGCCTAGTACTGATTGTTTGTTAATTAGGTTAGGTCAGAGACACCACAAATTACTAGGCGCACAGAAACTCAAGCCTCTATTACTTGAATTCATGTGCGCCTAGTACTGCTTGTTTGTTCATTAGGTTAGGTTAGAGACACCACAAAATACTAGCCGCGCAGAAACTTAAGCCTCTATTACTTGAATTCATGTGCGCCTAGTAGTGCTTGTTTAGATAGGTATGGTTAGAAAAAATATGTTTCGCCTTTAGGGTCAATTTTAACTCGTGTGAGTAGGGCGGAACCAAGAAGAGATTTATTTACCTGAAAAACAGTTTCAGAGTGAGTCATATTAGGACAGAGTTAAAACTGTCTGGTTGCGTTTGAAAAGGTCAGAGACAAGCAACAAATGTTATAGGCGCCCAGAAACTCAAGCTTCTATCTATTACTTGAGTTTATGTGCGCCTAGTACTGCTTGTATGTTAATAAGGTAAGTTCAGAGACACAACAAATTACTAGGCGCACAGAAACTTAAGCCTCTATTACTTGAATTCATGTGCGCCTAGTACTGCTTTTTTGTTAATAAGGTTAGGTCAAAGACACAACAAATTACTAGGCGCACAGAAACTCAAGCCTCTATTACTTGTATTCATGTGCGCCTAGTACTGATTGTTTGTTAATTAGGTTAGGTCAGAGACACCACAAATTACTAGGCGCACAGAAACTCAAGCCTCTATTACTTGAATTCATGTGCGCCTAGTACTGCTTGTTTGTTAATTAGGTTAGGTTAGAGACACCACAAATTACTAGGCGCGCAGAAACTTAAGCCTCTATTACTTGAATTCATGTGCGCCTAGTACTGCTTGTTTAGATAGGTATGGTTAGAAAAAATATGTTTCGCCTTTAGGGTCAATTTTAACTCGTGTGAGTAGGGCGGAACCAAGAAGAGATTTATTTACCTGAAAAACAGTTTCAGAGTGAGTCATATTAGGACAGAGTTAAAACTGTCTGGTTGCGTTTGAAAAGGTCAGAGACACGCAACAAATGTTATAGGCGCCCAGAAACTCAAGCTTCTATCTATTACTTGAGTTTATGTGCGCCTAGTACTGCTTGTTTGTTAATTAGTTTAGGTTAGAGACACCACAAATTACTAGGCGCGCAGAAATTTAAGCCTCTATTACTTGAATTCATGTGCGCCTAGTACTGCTTGTATATATAGGTATGGTTAGAAAAAATATGTTTCGCCTTTAGGGTCAATTTTAACTCGTGTGAGTAGGGCGGAACCAAGAAGAGATTTATTTACCTGAAAAACAGTTTCAGAGTGAGTCATAATAAGGCAGAGTTAAAACTGTCTGGTTGCGTTTGAAAAGGTCAGAGACACGCAACAAATGTTATAGGCGCCCAGAAACTCAAGCTTGTATCTATTACTTGAGTTTATGTGCGCCTAGTACTGCTTGTATGTTAATTGGGTTAGGTCAAAGACACAACAAATTACTAGGCGCTCAGAAATTCAAGCCTCTATTACTTGAATTCATGTGCGCCTAGAACTACTTGTTCAAAATTACTAGGCGCACAGAAACTCAAGCCTCTATTAATTGAATTCATGTGCGCCTAGTACTGCTTTTTTGTTAATAAGGTTAGGTCAAAGACACAACAAATTACTAGGCGCACAGAAACTCAAGCCTCTATTACTTGAATTCATGTGCGCCTAGTACTGCTTGTTTAGATAGGTATGGTTAGAAAAAATATGTTTCGCCTTTAGGGTCAATTTTAACTCGTGTGAGTAGGGCGGAACCAAGAAGAGATTTATTTACCTGAAAAACAGTTTCAGAGTGAGTCATATTAGGACAGAGTTAAAACTGTCTGGTTGCGTTTGAAAAGGTCAGAGACACGCAACAAATGTTATAGGCGCCCAGAAACTCAAGCTTGTATTACTTGATTACATGTGCGCCTAGTACTGCTTTTTTGTTAATAAGGTTAGTTCAGAGACACAACAAATTACTAGGCGCACAGAAACTCAAGCCTCTATTACTTGATTTCATGTGCGCCTAGTACTGCTTGTTAATTAATTAGGTTAGTTCAGAGAGACAACAAATTACTAGGCGCACAGAAATTCAAGCCTCTATTACTTGAATTCATGTGCGCCTAGTACTGCTTGTTTGTTAATTAGGTTAGGTTAGAGACACAACAAATTACTAGGCGCTCAGAAATTCAAGCCTCTATTACTTGAATTCATGTGCGCCTAGAAATACTTGTTCAAAATTACTAGGCGCACAGAAACTTAAGCCTCTATTACTTGAATTCATGTGCGCCTAGTACTGCTTTTTTGTTAATAAGGTTAGGTCAAAGACACAACAAATTACTAGGCGCACAGAAACTCAAGCCTCTATTACTTGTATTCATGTGCGCCTAGTACTGATTGTTTGTTAATTAGGTTAGGTCAGAGACACCACAAATTACTAGGCGCACAGAAACTCAAGCCTCTATTACTTGAATTCATGTGCGCCTAGTACTGCTTGTTTGTTCATTAGGTTAGGTTAGAGACACCACAAATTACTAGGCGCGCAGAAACTTAAGCCTCTATTACTTGAATTCATGTGCGCCTAGTACTGCTTGTTTAGATAGGTATGGTTAGAAAAAATATGTTTCGCCTTTAGGGTCAATTTTAACTCGTGTGAGTAGGGCGGAACCAAGAAGAGATTTATTTACCTGAAAAACAGTTTCAGAGTGAGTCATATTAGGACAGAGTTAAAACTGTCTGGTTGCGTTTGAAAAGGTCAGAGACACGCAACAAATGTTATAGGCGCCCAGAAACTCAAGCTTCTATCTATTACTTGAGTTTATGTGCGCCTAGTACTGCTTGTATGTTAATAAGGTAAGTTCAGAGACACAACAAACTACTAGGCGCACAGAAACTCAAGCCTCTATTACTTGAATTCATGTGCACCTAGTACTGCTTGTTTGTTAATTAGGTTAGGTTAGAGACACCACAAATTACTAGGCGCGCAGAAACTTAAGCCTCTATTACTTGAATTCATGTGCGCCTAGTACTGCTTGTTTACATAGGTATGGTTAGAAAAAATATGTTTCGCCTTTAGGGTCAATTTTAACTCGTGTGAGTAGGGCGGAACCAAGAAGAGATTTATTTACCTGAAAAACAGTTTCAGAGTGAGTCATATTAGGACAGAGTTAAAACTGTCTGGTTGCGTTTGAAAAGGTCAGAGACAAGCAACAAATGTTATAGGCGCCCAGAAACTCAAGCTTCTATCTATTACTTGAGTTTATGTGCGCCTAGTACTGCTTGTATGTTAATAAGGTAAGTTCAGAGACACAACAAATTACTAGGCGCACAGAAACTCAAGCCTCTATTACTTGAATTCATGTGCGCCTAGTACTGCTTGTTTGTTAATTAGTTTAGGTTAGAGACACCACAAATTACTAGGCGCGCAGAAACTTAAGCCTCTATTACTTGAATTCATGTGCGCCTAGTACTGCTTGTTTAGATAGGTATGGTTAAAAAAAATATGTTTCGCCTTTAGGGTCAATTTTAACTCGTGTGAGTAGGGCAGAACCAAAAAGAGATTTATTTACCTGAAAAACAGTTTCAGAGTGAGTCATAATAAGGCAGAGTTAAAACTGTCTGGTTGCGTTTGAAAAGGTCAGAGACACGCAACAAATGTTATAGGCGCCCAGAAACTCAAGCTTGTATCTATTACTTGAGTTTATGTGCGCCTAGTACTGCTTGTATGTTAATTGGGTTAGGTCAAAGACACAACAAATTACTAGGCGCTCAGAAATTCAAGCCTCTATTACTTGAATTCATGTGCGCCTAGAACTACTTGTTCAAAATTACTAGGCGCACAGAAACTTAAGCCTCTATTACTTGAATTCATGTGCACCTAGTACTGCTTTTTTGTTAATAAGGTTAGGTCAAAGACACAACAAATTACTAGGCGCACAGAAACTCAAGCCTCTATTACTTGTATTCATGTGCGCCTAGTACTGATTGTTTGTTAATTAGGTTAGGTCAGAGACACCACAAATTACTAGGCGCACAGAAACTCAAGCCTCTATTACTTGAATTCATGTGCGCCTAGTACTGCTTGTTTGTTAATTAGGTTAGGTTAGAGACACCACAAATTACTAGGCGCGCAGAAACTTAAGCCTCTATTACTTGAATTCATGTGCGCCTAGAAATACTTGTTCAAAATTACTAGGCGCACAGAAACTTAAGCCTCTATTACTTGAATTCATGTGCGCCTAGTACTGCTTTTTTGTTAATAAGGTTAGGTCAAAGACACAATAAATTACTAGGCGCACAGAAACTCAAGCCTCTATTACTTGAATTCATGTGCGCCTAGTACTGCTTGTTTGTTAATTAGGTTAGGTTAGAGACACAACAAATTACTAGGCGCTCAGAAATTCAAGCCTCTATTACTTGAATTCATGTGCGCCTAGAAATACTTGTTCAAAATGACTAGGCGCACAGAAACTTAAGCCTCTATTACTTGAATTCATGTGCGCCTAGTACTGCTTTTTTGTTAATAAGGTTAGGTCAAAGACACAATAAATTACTAGGCGCACAGAAACTCAAGCCTCTATTACTTGAATTCATGTGCGCCTAGTACTGCTTGTTTGTTCATTAGGTTAGGTTAGAGACACCACAAATTACTAGGCGCGCAGAAACTTAAGCCTCTATTACTTGAATTCATGTGCGCCTAGTACTGCTTGTTTAGATAGGTATGGTTAGAAAAAATATGTTTCGCCTTTAGGGTCAATTTTAACTCGTGTGAGTAGGGCGGAACCAAGAAGAGATTTATTTACCTGAAAAACAGTTTCAGAGTGAGTCATATTAGGACAGAGTTAAAACTATCTGGTTGCGTTTGAAAAGGTCAGAGACACGCAACAAATGTTATAGGCGCCCAGAAACTCAAGCTTGTATTACTTGATTTCATGTGCGCCTAGTACTGCTTGTTTATTAATTAGGTTAGTTCAGAGAGACAACAAATTACTAGGCGCACAGAAATTCAAGCCTCTATTACTTGAATTCATGTGCGCCTAGTACTGCTTGTTTGTTAATTAGGTTAGGTTAGAGACACAACAAATTACTAGGCGCTCAGAAATTCAAGCCTCTATTACTTGAATTCATGTGCGCCTAGAAATACTTGTTCAAAATTACTAGGCGCACAGAAACTTAAGCCTCTATTACTTGAATTCATGTGCGCCTAGTACTGATTGTTTGTTAATTAGGTTAGGTCAGAGACACCACAAATTACTAGGCGCACAGAAACTCAAGCCTCTATTACTTGAATTCATGTGCACCTAGTACTGCTTTTTTGTTAATAAGGTTAGGTCAAAGACACAACAAATTACTAGGCGCACAGAAACTCAAGCCTCTATTACTTGTATTCATGTGCGCCTAGTACTGATTGTTTGTTAATTAGGTTAGGTCAGAGACACCACAAATTACTAGGCGCACAGAAACTCAAGCCTCTATTACTTGAATTCATGTGCGCCTAGTACTGCTTGTTTGTTCATTAGGTTAGGTTAGAGACACCACAAATTACTAGCCGCGCAGAAACTTAAGCCTCTATTACTTGAATTCATGTGCGCCTAGTACTGCTTGTTTAGATAGGTATGGTTAGAAAAAATATGTTTCGCCTTTAGGGTCAATTTTAACTCGTGTGAGTAGGGCGGAACCAAGAAGAGATTTATTTACCTGAAAAACAGTTTCAGAGTGAGTCATATTAGGACAGAGTTAAAACTGTCTGGTTGCGTTTGAAAAGGTCAGAGACACGCAACAAATGTTATAGGCGCCCAGAAACTCAAGCTTCTATCTATTACTTGAGTTTATGTGCGCCTAGTACTGCTTGTTTGTTAATTAGTTTAGGTTAGAGACACCACAAATTACTAGGCGCGCAGAAACTTAAGCCTCTATTACTTGAATTCATGTGCGCCTAGTACTGCTTGTATATATAGGTATGGTTAGAAAAAATATGTTTCGCCTTTAGGGTCAATTTTAACTCGTGTGAGTAGGGCGGAACCAACAACAGATTTATTTACCTGAAAAACAGTTTCAGAGTGAGTCATATTAGGACAGAGTTAAAACTGTCTGGTTGCGTTTGAAAAGGTCAGAGACAAGCAACAAATGTTATAGGCGCCCAGAAACTCAAGCTTGTATCTATTACTTGAGTTTATGTGCGCCTAGTACTGCTTGTATGTTAATTGGGTTAGGTCAAAGACACAACAAATTACTAGGCGCTCAGAAATTCAAGCCTCTATTACTTGAATTCATGTGCGCCTAGAACTACTTGTTCAAAATTACTAGGCGCACAGAAACTCAAGCCTCTATTACTTGAATTCATGTGCGCCTAGTACTGATTGTTTGTTAATTAGGTTAGGTCAGAGACACCACAAATTACTAGGCGCACAGAAACTCAAGCCTCTATTACTTGAATTCATGTGCGCCTAGTACTGCTTGTTTGTTAATAAGGTAAGTTCAGAGACACAACAAGTTACTAGGCGCACAGAAACTCAAGCCTCTATTACTTGAATTCATGTGCGCCTAGTACTGCTTGTTTAGATAGGTATGGTTAGAAAAAATATGTTTCGCCTTTAGGGTCAATTTTAACTCGTGTGAGTAGGGCGGAACCAAGAAGAGATTTATTTACCTGAAAAACAGTTTCAGAGTAAGTCATATTAGGGCAGAGTTCAAACTGTCTGGTTGCGTTTGAAAAGGTCAGAGACACGCAACAAATGTTATAGGCGCCCAGAAACTCAAGCTTCTATCTATTACTTGAGTTTATGTGCGCCTAGTACTGCTTGTATGTTAATAAGATAAGTTCAGAGACACAACAAACTACTAGGCGCACAGAAACTCAAGCCTCTATTACTTGAATTCATGTGCACCTAGTACTGCTTGTTTGTTAATTAGGTTAGGTAAGAGACACCACAAATTACTAGGCGCGCAGAAACTTAAGCCTCTATTTCTTGAATTCATGTGCGCCTAGTACTGCTTGTTTAGATAGGTATGGTTAGAAAAAATATGTTTCGCCTTTAGGGTCAATTTTAACTCGTGTGAGTAGGGCGGAACCAAGAAGAGATTTATTTACCTGAAAAACAGTTTCAGAGTGAGTCATATTAGGACAGAGTTAAAACTGTCTGGTTGCGTTTGAAAAGGTCAGAGACAAGCAACAAATGTTATAGGCGCCCAGAAACTCAAGCTTCTATCTATTACTTGAGTTTATGTGCGCCTAGTATTGCTTGTATGTTAATAAGGTAAGTTCAGAGACACAACAAATTACTAGGCGCACAGAAACTCAAGCCTCTATTACTTGAATTCATGTGCGCCTAGTACTGCTTGTTTGTTAATTAGTTTAGGTTAGAGACACCACAAATTACTAGGCGCGCAGAAACTTAAGCCTCTATTACTTGAATTCATGTGCGCCTAGTACTGCTTGTTTAGATAGGTATGGTTAAAAAAAATATGTTTCGCCTTTAGGGTCAATTTTAACTCGTGTGAGTAGGGCAGAACCAAGAAGAGATTTATTTACCTGAAAAACAGTTTCAGAGTGAGTCATAATAAGGCAGAGTTAAAACTGTCTGGTTGCGTTTGAAAAGGTCAGAGACACGTAACAAATGTTATAGGCGCCCAGAAACTCAAGCTTGTATCTATTACTTGAGTTTATGTGCGCCTAGTACTGCTTGTATGTTAATTGGGTTAGGTCAAAGACACAACAAATTACTAGGCGCTCAGAAATTCAAGCCTCTATTACTTGAATTCATGTGCGCCTAGAACTACTTGTTCAAAATTACTAGGCGCACAGAAACTTAAGCCTCTATTACTTGAATTCATGTGCGCCTAGTACTGCTTTTTTGTTAATAAGGTTAGGTCAAAGACACAACAAATTACTAGGCGCACAGAAACTCAAGCCTCTATTACTTGTATTCATGTGCGCCTAGTACTGATTGTTTGTTAATTAGGTTAGGTCAGAGACACCACAAATTACTAGGCGCACAGAAACTCAAGCCTCTATTACTTGAATTCATGTGCGCCTAGTACTGCTTGTTTGTTAATTAGGTTAGGCTAGAGACACCACAAATTACTAGGCGCGCAGAAACTTAAGCCTCTATTACTTGAATTCATGTGCGCCTAGTACTGCTTGTTTAGATAGGTATGGTTAGAAAAAATATGTTTCGCCTTTAGGGTCAATTTTAACTCGTGTGAGTAGCGCGGAACCAAGAAGAGATTTATTTACCTGAAAAACAGTTTCAGAGTGAGTCATATTAGGGCAGAGTTCAAACTGTCTGGTTGCGTTTGAAAAGGTCAGAGACACGCAACAAATGTTATAGGCGCCCAGAAATTCAAGCTTGTATTACTTGATTTCATGTGCGCCTAGTACTGCTTGTTTATTAATTAGGTTAGTTCAGAGAGACAACAAATTACTAGGCGCACAGAAATTCAAGCCTCTATTACTTGAATTCATGTGCGCCTAGTACTGCTTGTTTGTTAATTAGGTTAGGTTAGAGACACAACAAATTACTAGGCGCTCAGAAATTCAAGCCTCTATTACTTGAATTCATGTGCGCCTAGAAATACTTGTTCAAAATTACTAGGCGCACAGAAACTTAAGCCTCTATTACTTGAATTCATGTGCGCCTAGTACTGATTGTTTGTTAATTAGGTTAGGTCAGAGACACCACAAATTACTAGGCGCACAGAAACTCAAGCCTCTATTACTTGAATTCATGTGCACCTAGTACTGCTTTTTTGTTAATAAGGTTAGGTCAAAGACACAACAAATTACTAGGCGCACAGAAACTCAAGCCTCTATTACTTGTATTCATGTGCGCCTAGTACTGATTGTTTGTTAATTAGGTTAGGTCAGAGACACCACAAATTACTAGGCGCACAGAAACTCAAGCCTCTATTACTTGAATTCATGTGCGCCTAGTACTGCTTGTTTGTTCATTAGGTTAGGTTAGAGACACCACAAATTACTAGCCACGCAGAAACTTAAGCCTCTATTACTTGAATTCATGTGCGCCTAGTACTGCTTGTTTAGATAGGTATGGTTAGAAAAAATATGTTTCGCCTTTAGGGTCAATTTTAACTCGTGTGAGTAGGGCGGAACCAAGAAGAGATTTATTTACCTGAAAAACAGTTTCAGAGTGAGTCATATTAGGACAGAGTTAAAACTGTCTGGTTGCGTTTGAAAAGGTCAGAGACACGCAACAAATGTTATAGGCGCCCAGAAACTCAAGCTTCTATCTATTACTTGAGTTTATGTGCGCCTAGTACTGCTTGTTTGTTAATTAGTTTAGGTTAGAGACACCACAAATTACTAGGCGCGCAGAAACTTAAGCCTCTATTACTTGAATTCATGTGCGCCTAGTACTGCTTGTATATATAGGTATGGTTAGAAAAAATATGTTTCGCCTTTAGGGTCAATTTTAACTCGTGTGAGTAGGGCGGAACCAACAACAGATTTATTTACCTGAAAAACAGTTTCAGAGTGAGTCATATTAGGACAGAGTTAAAACTGTCTGGTTGCGTTTGAAAAGGTCAGAGACAAGCAACAAATGTTATAGGCGCCCAGAAACTCAAGCTTGTATCTATTACTTGAGTTTATGTGCGCCTAGTACTGCTTGTATGTTAATTGGGTTAGGTCAAAGACACAACAAATTACTAGGCGCTCAGAAATTCAAGCCTCTATTACTTGAATTCATGTGCGCCTAGAACTACTTGTTCAAAATTACTAGGCGCACAGAAACTTAAGCCTCTATTACTTGAATTCATGTGCGCCTAGTACTGCTTTTTTGTTAATAAGGTTAGGTCAAAGACACAACAAATTACTAGGCGCACAGAAACTCAAGCCTCTATTACTTGTATTCATGTGCGCCTAGTACTGATTGTTTGTTAATTAGGTTAGGTCAGAGACACCACAAATTACTAGGCGCACAGAAACTCAAGCCTCTATTACTTGAATTCATGTGCGCCTAGTACTGCTTGTTTGTTAATTAGGTTAGGTTAGAGACACCACAAATTACTAGGCGCGCAGAAACTTAAGCCTCTATTACTTGAATTCATGTGCGCCTAGTACTGCTTGTTTAGATAGGTATGGTTAGAAAAAATATGTTTCGCCTTTAGGGTCAATTTTAACTCGTGTGAGTAGCGCGGAACCAAGAAGAGATTTATTTACCTGAAAAACAGTTTCAGAGTGAGTCATATTAGGGCAGAGTTTAAACTGTCTGGTTGCGTTTGAAAAGGTCAGAGACACGCAACAAATGTTATAGGCGCCCAGAAACTCAAGCTTGTATTACTTGATTTCATGTGCGCCTAGTACTGCTTGTTTATTAATTAGGTTAGTTCAGAGAGACAACAAATTACTAGGCGCACAGAAATTCAAGCCTCTATTACTTGAATTCATGTGCGCCTAGTACTGCTTGTTTGTTAATTAGGTTAGGTTAGAGACACAACAAATTACTAGGCGCTCAGAAATTCAAGCCTCTATTACTTGAATTCATGTGCGCCTAGAAATACTTGTTCAAAATTACTAGGCGCACAGAAACTTAAGCCTCTATTACTTGAATTCATGTGCGCCTAGTACTGATTGTTTGTTAATTAGGTTAGGTCAGAGACACCACAAATTACTAGGCGCACAGAAACTCAAGCCTCTATTACTTGAATTCATGTGCACCTAGTACTGCTTTTTTGTTAATAAGGTTAGGTCAAAGACACAACAAATTACTAGGCGCACAGAAACTCAAGCCTCTATTACTTGTATTCATGTGCGCCTAGTACTGATTGTTTGTTAATTAGGTTAGGTCAGAGACACCACAAATTACTAGGCGCACAGAAACTCAAGCCTCTATTACTTGAATTCATGTGCGCCTAGTACTGCTTGTTTGTTCATTAGGTTAGGTTAGAGACACCACAAATTACTAGCCGCGCAGAAACTTAAGCCTCTATTACTTGAATTCATGTGCGCCTAGTACTGCTTGTTTAGATAGGTATGGTTAGAAAAAATATGTTTCGCCTTTAGGGTCAATTTTAACTCGTGTGAGTAGGGCGGAACCAAGAAGAGATTTATTTACCTGAAAAACAGTTTCAGAGTGAGTCATATTAGGACAGAGTTAAAACTGTCTGGTTGCGTTTGAAAAGGTCAGAGACACGCAACAAATGTTATAGGCGCCCAGAAACTCAAGCTTCTATCTATTACTTGAGTTTATGTGCGCCTAGTACTGCTTGTTTGTTAATTAGTTTAGGTTAGAGACACCACCAATTACTAGGCGCGCAGAAACTTAAGCCTCTATTACTTGAATTCATGTGCGCCTAGTACTGCTTGTTTGTTAATTAGGTTAGGTAAGAGACACCACAAATTACTAGGCGCGCAGAAACTTAAGCCTCTATTTCTTGAATTCATGTGCGCCTAGTACTGCTTGTTTAGATAGGTATGGTTAGAAAAAATATGTTTCGCCTTTAGGGTCAATTTTAACTCGTGTGAGTAGGGCGGAACCAAGAAGAGATTTATTTACCTGAAAAACAGTTTCAGAGTGAGTCATATTAGGACAGAGTTAAAACTGTCTGGTTGCGTTTGAAAAGGTCAGAGACAAGCAACAAATGTTATAGGCGCCCAGAAACTCAAGCTTCTATCTATTACTTGAGTTTATGTGCGCCTAGTATTGCTTGTATGTTAATAAGGTAAGTTCAGAGACACAACAAATTACTAGGCGCACAGAAACTCAAGCCTCTATTACTTGAATTCATGTGCGCCTAGTACTGCTTGTTTGTTAATTAGTTTAGGTTAGAGACACCACAAATTACTAGGCGCGCAGAAACTTAAGCCTCTATTACTTGAATTCATGTGCGCCTAGTACTGCTTGTTTAGATAGGTATGGTTAAAAAAAATATGTTTCGCCTTTAGGGTCAATTTTAACTCGTGTGAGTAGGGCAGAACCAAGAAGAGATTTATTTACCTGAAAAACAGTTTCAGAGTGAGTCATAATAAGGCAGAGTTAAAACTGTCTGGTTGCGTTTGAAAAGGTCAGAGACACGCAACAAATGTTATAGGCGCCCAGAAACTCAAGCTTGTATCTATTACTTGAGTTTATGTGCGCCTAGTACTGCTTGTATGTTAATTGGGTTAGGTCAAAGACACAACAAATTACTAGGCGCTCAGAAATTCAAGCCTCTATTACTTGAATTCATGTGCGCCTAGAACTACTTGTTCAAAATTACTAGGCGCACAGAAACTTAAGCCTCTATTACTTGAATTCATGTGCGCCTAGTACTGCTTTTTTGTTAATAAGGTTAGGTCAAAGACACAACAAATTACTAGGCGCACAGAAACTCAAGCCTCTATTACTTGTATTCATGTGCGCCTAGTACTGATTGTTTGTTAATTAGGTTAGGTCAGAGACACCACAAATTACTAGGCGCACAGAAACTCAAGCCTCTATTACTTGAATTCATGTGCGCCTAGTACTGCTTGTTTGTTAATTAGGTTAGGTTAGAGACACCACAAATTACTAGGCGCGCAGAAACTTAAGCCTCTATTACTTGAATTCATGTGCGCCTAGTACTGCTTGTTTAGATAGGTATGGTTAGAAAAAATATGTTTCGCCTTTAGGGTCAATTTTAACTCGTGTGAGTAGCGCGGAACCAAGAAGAGATTTATTTACCTGAAAAACAGTTTCAGAGTGAGTCATATTAGGGCAGAGTTCAAACTGTCTGGTTGCGTTTGAAAAGGTCAGAGACACGCAACAAATGTTATAGGCGCCCAGAAACTCAAGCTTGTATTACTTGATTTCATGTGCGCCTAGTACTGCTTGTTTATTAATTAGGTTAGTTCAGAGAGACAACAAATTACTAGGCGCACAGAAATTCAAGCCTCTATTACTTGAATTCATGTGCGCCTAGTACTGCTTGTTTGTTAATTAGGTTAGGTCAGAGACACCACAAATTACTAGGCGCACAGAAACTCAAGCCTCTATTACTTGAATTCATGTGCGCCTAGTACTGCTTGTTTGTTCATTAGGTTAGTTCAGAGACACAACAAATTACTAGGCGCACAGAAACTCAAGCCTCTATTACTTGATTTCATGTGCGCCTAGTACTGCTTGTTTATTAATTAGGTTAGTTCAGAGAGACAACAAATTACTAGGCGCACAGAAATTCAAGCCTCTATTACTTGAATTCATGTGCGCCTAGTACTGCTTGTTTGTTAATTAGGTTAGGTTAGAGACACAACAAATTACTAGGCGCTCAGAAATTCAAGCCTCTATTACTTGAATTCATGTGCGCCTAGAAATACTTGTTCAAAATTACTAGGCGCACAGAAACTTAAGCCTCTATTACTTGAATTCATGTGCGCCTAGTACTGCTTTTTTGTTAATAAGGTTAGGTCAAAGACACAACAAATTACTAGGCGCACAGAAACTCAAGCCTCTATTACTTGTATTCATGTGCGCCTAGTACTGATTGTTTGTTAATTAGGTTAGGTCAGAGACACCACAAATTACTAGGCGCACAGAAACTTAAGCCTCTATTAATTGAATTCATGTGCGCCTAGTACTGCTTTTTTGTTAACAAGGTTAGGTCAAAGACACCACAAATTACTAGGCGCGCAGAAACTTAAGCCTCTATTACTTGAATTCATGTGCGCCTAGTACTGCTTGTTTAGATAGGTATGGTTAGAAAAAATATGTTTCGCCTTTAGGGTCAATTTTAACTCGTGTGAGTAGGGCGGAACCAAGAAGAGATTTATTTACCTGAAAAACAGTTTCAGAGTGAGTCATATTAGGACAGAGTTAAAACTGTCTGGTTGCGTTTGAAAAGGTCAGAGACACGCAACAAATGTTATAGGCGCCCAGAAACTCAAGCTTCTTATCTATTACTTGAGTTTATGTGCGCCTAGTACTGCTTGTTTGTTAATTAGTTTAGGTTAGAGACACCACAAATTACTAGGCGCGCAGAAACTTAAGCCTCTATTACTTGAATTCATGTGCGCCTAGTACTGCTTGTATATATAGGTATGGTTAGAAAAAATATGTTTCGCCTTTAGGGTAAATTTTAACTCGTGTGAGTAGGGCGGAACCAAGAAGAGATTTATTTACCTGAAAAACAGTTTCAGAGTGAGTCATAATAAGGCAGAGTTAAAACTGTCTGGTTGCGTTTGAAAAGGTCAGAGACACGCAACAAATGTTATAGGCGCCCAGAAACTCAAGCTTGTATCTATTACTTGAGTTTATGTGCGCCTAGTACTGCTTGAATGTTAATTGGGTTAGGTCAAAGACACAACCAATTACTAGGCGCTCAGAAATTCAAGCCTCTATTACTTGAATTCATGTGCGCCTAGAACTACTTGTTCAAAATTACTAGGCGCACAGAAACTTAAGCCTCTATTAATTGAATTCATGTGCGCCTAGTACTGCTTTTTTGTTAATAAGGTTAGGTCAAAGACACAACAAATTACTAGGCGCACAGAAACTCAAGCCTCTATTACTTGAATTCATGTGCGCCTAGTACTGATTGTTTGTTAATTAGGTTAGGTCAGAGACACCACAAATTACTAGGCGCACAGAAACTCAAGCCTCTATTACTTGAATTCATGTGCACCTAGTACTGCTTTTTTGTTAATAAGGTTAGGTCAAAGACACAACAAATTACTAGGCGCACAGAAACACAAGCCTCTATTACTTGTATTCATGTGCGCCTAGTACTGATTGTTTGTTAATTAGGTTAGGTCAGAGACACCACAAATTACTAGGCGCACAGAAACTCAAGCCTCTATTACTTGAATTCATGTGCGCCTAGTACTGCTTGTTTGTTCATTAGGTTAGGTTAGAGACACCACAAATTACTAGGCGCGCAGAAACTTAAGCCTCTATTTCTTGAATTCATGTGCGCCTAGTACTGCTTGTTTAGATAGGTATGGTTAGAAAAAATATGTTTCGCCTTTAGGGTCAATTTTAACTCGTGTGAGTAGGGCGGAACCAAGAAGAGATTTATTTACCTGAAAAACAGTTTCAGAGTGAGTCATATTAGGACAGAGTTAAAACTGTCTGGTTGCGTTTGAAAAGGTCAGAGACACGCAACAAATGTTATAGGCGCCCAGAAACTCAAGCTTCTATCTATTACTTGAGTTTATGTGCGCCTAGTACTGCTTGTATGTTAATAAGGTAAGTTCAGAGACACAACAAACTACTAGGCGCACAGAAACTCAAGCCTCTATTACTTGAATTCATGTGCACCTAGTACTGCTTGTTTGTTAATTAGGTTAGGTTAGAGACACCACAAATTACTAGGCGCGCAGAAACTTAAGCCTCTATTACTTGAATTCATGTGCGCCTAGTACTGCTTGTTTACATAGGTATGGTTAGAAAAAATATGTTTCGCCTTTAGGGTCAATTTTAACTCGTGTGAGTAGGGCGGAACCAAGAAGAGATTTATTTACCTGAAAAACAGTTTCAGAGTGAGTCATATTAGGACAGAGTTAAAACTGTCTGGTTGCGTTTGAAAAGGTCAGAGACAAGCAACAAATGTTATAGGCGCCCAGAAACTCAAGCTTCTATCTATTACTTGAGTTTATGTGCGCCTAGTACTGCTTGTATGTTAATAAGGTAAGTTCAGAGACACAACAAATTACTAGGCGCACAGAAACTCAAGCCTCTATTACTTGAATTCATGTGCGCCTAGTACTGCTTGTTTGTTAATTAGTTTAGGTTAGAGACACCACAAATTACTAGGCACGCAGAAACTTAAGCCTCTATTACTTGAATTCATGTGCGCCTAGTACTGCTTGTTTAGATAGGTATGGTTAAAAAAAATATGTTTCGCCTTTAGGGTCAATTTTAACTCGTGTGAGTAGGGCAGAACCAAAAAGAGATTTATTTACCTGAAAAACAGTTTCAGAGTGAGTCATAATAAGGCAGAGTTAAAACTGTCTGGTTGCGTTTGAAAAGGTCAGAGACACGCAACAAATGTTATAGGCGCCCAGAAACTCAAGCTTGTATCTATTACTTGAGTTTATGTGCGCCTAGTACTGCTTGTATGTTAATTGGGTTAGGTCAAAGACACAACAAATTACTAGGCGCTCAGAAATTCAAGCCTCTATTACTTGAATTCATGTGCGCCTAGAACTACTTGTTCAAAATTACTAGGCGCACAGAAACTTAAGCCTCTATTACTTGAATTCATGTGCGCCTAGTACTGCTTTTTTGTTAATAAGGTTAGGTCAAAGACACAACAAATTACTAGGCGCACAGAAACTCAAGCCTCTATTACTTGTATTCATGTGCGCCTAGTACTGATTGTTTGTTAATTAGGTTAGGTCAGAGACACCACAAATTACTAGGCGCACAGAAACTCAAGCCTCTATTACTTGAATTCATGTGCGCCTAGTACTGCTTGTTTGTTAATTAGGTTAGGTTAGAGACACCACAAATTACTAGGCGCGCAGAAACTTAAGCCTCTATTACTTGAATTCATGTGCGCCTAGAAATACTTGTTCAAAATTACTAGGCGCACAGAAACTTAAGCCTCTATTACTTGAATTCATGTGCGCCTAGTACTGCTTTTTTGTTAATAAGGTTAGGTCAAAGACACAATAAATTACTAGGCGCACAGAAACTCAAGCCTCTATTACTTGAATTCATGTGCGCCTAGTACTGCTTGTTTGTTAATTAGGTTAGGTTAGAGACACAACAAATTACTAGGCGCTCAGAAATTCAAGCCTCTATTACTTGAATTCATGTGCGCCTAGAAATACTTGTTCAAAATGACTAGGCGCACAGAAACTTAAGCCTCTATTACTTGAATTCATGTGCGCCTAGTACTGCTTTTTTGTTAATAAGGTTAGGTCAAAGACACAATAAATTACTAGGCGCACAGAAACTCAAGCCTCTATTACTTGAATTCATGTGCGCCTAGTACTGCTTGTTTGTTCATTAGGTTAGGTTAGAGACACCACAAATTACTAGGCGCGCAGAAACTTAAGCCTCTATTACTTGAATTCATGTGCGCCTAGTACTGCTTGTTTAGATAGGTATGGTTAGAAAAAATATGTTTCGCCTTTAGGGTCAATTTTAACTCGTGTGAGTAGGGCGGAACCAAGAAGAGATTTATTTACCTGCAAAACAGTTTCAGAGTGAGTCATATTAGGACAGAGTTAAAACTATCTGGTTGCGTTTGAAAAGGTCAGAGACACGCAACAAATGTTATAGGCGCCCAGAAACTCAAGCTTGTATTACTTGATTTCATGTGCGCCTAGTACTGCTTGTTTATTAATTAGGTTAGTTCAGAGAGACAACAAATTACTAGGCGCACAGAAATTCAAGCCTCTATTACTTGAATTCATGTGCGCCTAGTACTGCTTGTTTGTTAATTAGGTTAGGTTAGAGACACAACAAATTACTAGGCGCTCAGAAATTCAAGCCTCTATTACTTGAATTCATGTGCGCCTAGAAATACTTGTTCAAAATTACTAGGCGCACAGAAACTTAAGCCTCTATTACTTGAATTCATGTGCGCCTAGTACTGATTGTTTGTTAATTAGGTTAGGTCAGAGACACCACAAATTACTAGGCGCACAGAAACTCAAGCCTCTATTACTTGAATTCATGTGCACCTAGTACTGCTTTTTTGTTAATAAGGTTAGGTCAAAGACACAACAAATTACTAGGCGCACAGAAACTCAAGCCTCTATTACTTATATTCATGTGCGCCTAGTACTGATTGTTTGTTAATTAGGTTAGGTCAGAGACACCACAAATTACTAGGCGCACAGAAACTCAAGCCTCTATTACTTGAATTCATGTGCGCCTAGTACTGCTTGTTTGTTCATTAGGTTAGGTTAGAGACACCACAAATTACTAGCCGCGCAGAAACTTAAGCCTCTATTACTTGAATTCATGTGCGCCTAGTACTGCTTGTTTAGATAAGTATGGTTAGAAAAAATATGTTTCGCCTTTAGGGTCAATTTTAACTCGTGTGAGTAGGGCGGAACCAAGAAGAGATTTATTTACCTGAAAAACAGTTCAGAGTGAGTCATATTAGGACAGAGTTAAAACTGTCTGGTTGCGTTTGAAAAGGTCAGAGACACGCAACAAATGTTATAGGCGCCCAGAAACTCAAGCTTCTATCTATTACTTGAGTTTATGTGCGCCTAGTACTGCTTGTTTGTTAATTAGTTTAGGTTAGAGACACCACAAATTACTAGGCGCGCAGAAACTTAAGCCTCTATTACTTGAATTCATGTGCGCCTAGTACTGCTTGTATATATAGGTATGGTTAGAAAAAATATGTTTCGCCTTTAGGGTCAATTTTAACTCGTGTGAGTAGGGCGGAACCAACAACAGATTTATTTACCTGAAAAACAGTTTCAGAGTGAGTCATATTAGGACAGAGTTAAAACTGTCTGGTTGCGTTTGAAAAGGTCAGAGACAAGCAACAAATGTTATAGGCGCCCAGAAACTCAAGCTTGTATCTATTACTTGAGTTTATGTGCGCCTAGTACTGCTTGTATGTTAATTGGGTTAGGTCAAAGACACAACAAATTACTAGGCGCTCAGAAATTCAAGCCTCTATTACTTGAATTCATGTGCGCCTAGAACTACTTGTTCAAAATTACTAGGCGCACAGAAACTCAAGCCTCTATTACTTGAATTCATGTGCGCCTAGTACTGATTGTTTGTTAATTAGGTTAGGTCAGAGACACCACAAATTACTAGGCGCACAGAAACTCAAGCCTCTATTACTTGAATTCATGTGCGCCTAGTACTGCTTGTTTGTTAATAAGGTAAGTTCAGAGACACAACAAGTTACTAGGCGCACAGAAACTCAAGCCTCTATTACTTGAATTCATGTGCGCCTAGTACTGCTTGTTTAGATAGGTATGGTTAGAAAAAATATGTTTCGCCTTTAGGGTCAATTTTAACTCGTGTGAGTAGGGCGGAACCAAGAAGAGATTTATTTACCTGAAAAACAGTTTCAGAGTAAGTCATATTAGGGCAGAGTTCAAACTGTCTGGTTGCGTTTGAAAAGGTCAGAGACACGCAACAAATGTTATAGGCGCCCAGAAACTCAAGCTTCTATCTATTACTTGAGTTTATGTGCGCCTAGTACTGCTTGTATGTTAATAAGATAAGTTCAGAGACACAACAAACTACTAGGCGCACAGAAACTCAAGCCTCTATTACTTGAATTCATGTGCACCTAGTACTGCTTGTTTGTTAATTAGGTTAGGTAAGAGACACCACAAATTACTAGGCGCGCAGAAACTTAAGCCTCTATTTCTTGAATTCATGTGCGCCTAGTACTGCTTGTTTAGATAGGTATGGTTAGAAAAAATATGTTTCGCCTTTAGGGTCAATTTTAACTCGTGTGAGTAGGGCGGAACCAAGAAGAGATTTATTTACCTGAAAAACAGTTTCAGAGTGAGTCATATTAGGACAGAGTTAAAACTGTCTGGTTGCGTTTGAAAAGGTCAGAGACAAGCAACAAATGTTATAGGCGCCCAGAAACTCAAGCTTCTATCTATTACTTGAGTTTATGTGCGCCTAGTATTGCTTGTATGTTAATAAGGTAAGTTCAGAGACACAACAAATTACTAGGCGCACAGAAACTTAAGCCTCTATTACTTGAATTCATGTGCGCCTAGTACTGCTTGTTTGTTAATTAGTTTAGGTTAGAGACACCACAAATTACTAGGCGCGCAGAAACTTAAGCCTCTATTACTTGAATTCATGTGCGCCTAGTACTGCTTGTTTAGATAGGTATGGTTAAAAAAAATATGTTTCGCCTTTAGGGTCAATTTTAACTCGTGTGAGTAGGGCAGAACCAAGAAGAGATTTATTTACCTGAAAAACAGTTTCAGAGTGAGTCATAATAAGGCAGAGTTAAAACTGTCTGGTTGCGTTTGAAAAGTCAGAGACACGCAACAAATGTTATAGGCGCCCAGAAACTCAAGCTTGTATCTATTACTTGAGTTTATGTGCGCCTAGTACTGCTTGTATGTTAATTGGGTTAGGTCAAAGACACAACAAATTACTAGGCGCTCAGAAATTCAAGCCTCTATTACTTGAATTCATGTGCGCCTAGAACTACTTGTTCAAAATTACTAGGCGCACAGAAACTTAAGCCTCTATTACTTGAATTCATGTGCGCCTAGTACTGCTTTTTTGTTAATAAGGTTAGGTCAAAGACACAACAAATTACTAGGCGCACAGAAACTCAAGCCTCTATTACTTGTATTCATGTGCGCCTAGTACTGATTGTTTGTTAATTAGGTTAGGTCAGAGACACCACAAATTACTAGGCGCACAGAAACTCAAGCCTCTATTACTTGAATTCATGTGCGCCTAGTACTGCTTGTTTGTTAATTAGGTTAGGTTAGAGACACCACAAATTACTAGGCGCGCAGAAACTTAAGCCTCTATTACTTGAATTCATGTGCGCCTAGTACTGCTTGTTTAGATAGGTATGGTTAGAAAAAATATGTTTCGCCTTTAGGGTCAATTTTAACTCGTGTGAGTAGCGCGGAACCAAGAAGAGATTTATTTACCTGAAAAACAGTTTCAGAGTGAGTCATATTAGGGCAGAGTTCAAACTGTCTGGTTGCGTTTGAAAAGGTCAGAGACACGCAACAAATGTTATAGGCGCCCAGAAACTCAAGCTTGTATTACTTGATTTCATGTGCGCCTATACTGCTTGTTTATTAATTAGGTTAGTTCAGAGAGACAACAAATTACTAGGCGCACAGAAATTCAAGCCTCTATTACTTGAATTCATGTGCGCCTAGTACTGCTTGTTTGTTAATTAGGTTAGGTTAGAGACACAACAAATTACTAGGCGCTCAGAAATTCAAGCCTCTATTACTTGAATTCATGTGCGCCTAGAAATACTTGTTCAAAATTACTAGGCGCACAGAAACTTAAGCCTCTATTACTTGAATTCATGTGCGCCTAGTACTGATTGTTTGTTAATTAGGTTAGGTCAGAGACACCACAAATTACTAAGCGCACAGAAACTCAAGCCTCTATTACTTGAATTCATGTGCACCTAGTACTGCTTTTTTGTTAATAAGGTTAGGTCAAAGACACAACAAATTACTAGGCGCACAGAAACTCAAGCCTCTATTACTTGTATTCATGTGCGCCTAGTACTGATTGTTTGTTAATTAGGTTAGGTCAGAGACACCACAAATTACTAGGCGCACAGAAACTCAAGCCTCTATTACTTGAATTCATGTGCGCCTAGTACTGCTTGTTTGTTCATTAGGTTAGGTTAGAGACACCACAAATTACTAGCCGCGCAGAAACTTAAGCCTCTATTACTTGAATTCATGTGCGCCTAGTACTGCTTGTTTAGATAGGTATGGTTAGAAAAAATATGTTTCGCCTTTAGGGTCAATTTTAACTCGTGTGAGTAGGGCGGAACCAAGAAGAGATTTATTTACCTGAAAAACAGTTTCAGAGTGAGTCATATTAGGACAGAGTTAAAACTGTCTGGTTGCGTTTGAAAAGGTCAGAGACACGCAACAAATGTTATAGGCGCCCAGAAACTCAAGCTTCTATCTATTACTTGAATTTATGTGCGCCTAGTACTGCTTGTTTGTTAATTAGTTTAGGTTAGAGACACCACAAATTACTAGGCGCGCAGAAACTTAAGCCTCTATTACTTGAATTCATGTGCGCCTAGTACTGCTTGTATATATAGGTATGGTTAGAAAAAATATGTTTCGCCTTTAGGGTCAATTTTAACTCGTGTGAGTAGGGCGGAACCAACAACAGATTTATTTACCTGAAAAACAGTTTCAGAGTGAGTCATATTAGGACAGAGTTAAAACTGTCTGGTTGCGTTTGAAAAGGTCAGAGACAAGCAACAAATGTTATAGGCGCCCAGAAACTCAAGCTTGTATCTATTACTTGAGTTTATGTGCACCTAGTACTGCTTGTATGTTAATTGGGTTAGGTCAAAGACACAACAAATTACTAGGCGCTCAGAAATTCAAGCCTCTATTACTTGAATTCATGTGCGCCTAGAACTACTTGTTCAAAATTACTAGGCGCACAGAAACTCAAGCCTCTATTACTTGAATTCATGTGCGCCTAGTACTGATTGTTTGTTAATTAGGTTAGGTCAGAGACACCACAAATTACTAGGCGCACAGAAACTCAAGCCTCTATTACTTGAATTCATGTGCGCCTAGTACTGCTTGTTTGTTAATAAGGTAAGTTCAGAGACACAACAAATTACTAGGCGCACAGAAACTCAAGCCTCTATTACTTGAATTCATGTGCGCCTAGTACTGCTTGTTTAGATAGGTATGGTTAGAAAAAATATGTTTCGCCTTTAGGGTCAATTTTAACTCGTGTGAGTAGGGCGGAACCAAGAAGAGATTTATTTACCTGAAAAACAGTTTCAGAGTAAGTCATATTAGGGCAGAGTTCAAACTGTCTGGTTGCGTTTGAAAAGGTCAGAGACACGCAACAAATGTTATAGGCGCCCAGAAACTCAAGCTTCTATCTATTACTTGAGTTTATGTGCGCCTAGTACTGCTTGTATGTTAATAAGATAAGTTCAGAGACACAACAAACTACTAGGCGCACAGAAACTCAAGCCTCTATTACTTGAATTCATGTGCACCTAGTACTGCTTGTTTGTTAATTAGGTTAGGTAAGAGACACCACAAATTACTAGGCGCGCAGAAACTTAAGCCTCTATTTCTTGAATTCATGTGCGCCTAGTACTGCTTGTTTAGATAGGTATGGTTAGAAAAAATATGTTTCGCCTTTAGGGTCAATTTTAACTCGTGTGAGTAGGGCGGAACCAAGAAGAGATTTATTTACCTGAAAAACAGTTTCAGAGTGAGTCATATTAGGACAGAGTTAAAACTGTCTGGTTGCGTTTGAAAAGGTCAGAGACAAGCAACAAATGTTATAGGCGCCCAGAAACTCAAGCTTCTATCTATTACTTGAGTTTATGTGCGCCTAGTATTGCTTGTATGTTAATAAGGTAAGTTCAGAGACACAACAAATTACTAGGCGCACAGAAACTTAAGCCTCTATTACTTGAATTCATGTGCGCCTAGTACTGCTTGTTTGTTAATTAGTTTAGGTTAGAGACACCACAAATTACTAGGCGCGCAGAAACTTAAGCCTCTATTACTTGAATTCATGTGCGCCTAGTACTGCTTGTTTAGATAGGTATGGTTAAAAAAAATATGTTTCGCCTTTAGGGTCAATTTTAACTCGTGTGAGTAGGGCAGAACCAAGAAGAGATTTATTTACCTGAAAAACAGTTTCAGAGTGAGTCATAATAAGGCAGAGTTAAAACTGTCTGGTTGCGTTTGAAAAGGTCAGAGACACGCAACAAATGTTATAGGCGCCCAGAAACTCAAGCTTGTATCTATTACTTGAGTTTATGTGGGCCTAGTACTGCTTGTATGTTAATTGGGTTAGGTCAAAGACACAACAAATTACTAGGCGCTCAGAAATTCAAGCCTCTATTACTTGAATTCATGTGCGCCTAGAAATACTTGTTCAAAATTACTAGGCGCACAGAAACTTAAGCCTCTATTACTTGAATTCATGTGCGCCTAGTACTGATTGTTTGTTAATTAGGTTAGGTCAGAGACACCACAAATTACTAAGCGCACAGAAACTCAAGCCTCTATTACTTGAATTCATGTGCACCTAGTACTGCTTTTTTGTTAATAAGGTTAGGTCAAAGACACAACAAATTACTAGGCGCACAGAAACTCAAGCCTCTATTACTTGTATTCATGTGCGCCTAGTACTGATTGTTTGTTAATTAGGTTAGGTCAGAGACACCACAAATTACTAGGCGCACAGAAACTCAAGCCTCTATTACTTGAATTCATGTGCGCCTAGTACTGCTTGTTTGTTCATTAGGTTAGGTTAGAGACACCACAAATTACTAGCCGCGCAGAAACTTAAGCCTCTATTACTTGAATTCATGTGCGCCTAGTACTGCTTGTTTAGATAGGTATGGTTAGAAAAAATATGTTTCGCCTTTAGGGTCAATTTTAACTCGTGTGAGTAGGGCGGAACCAAGAAGAGATTTATTTACCTGAAAAACAGTTTCAGAGTGAGTCATATTAGGACAGAGTTAAAACTGTCTGGTTGCGTTTGAAAAGGTCAGAGACACGCAACAAATGTTATAGGCGCCCAGAAACTCAAGCTTCTATCTATTACTTGAATTTATGTGCGCCTAGTACTGCTTGTTTGTTAATTAGTTTAGGTTAGAGACACCACAAATTACTAGGCGCGCAGAAACTTAAGCCTCTATTACTTGAATTCATGTGCGCCTAGTACTGCTTGTATATATAGGTATGGTTAGAAAAAATATGTTTCGCCTTTAGGGTCAATTTTAACTCGTGTGAGTAGGGCGGAACCAACAACAGATTTATTTACCTGAAAAACAGTTTCAGAGTGAGTCATATTAGGACAGAGTTAAAACTGTCTGGTTGCGTTTGAAAAGGTCAGAGACAAGCAACAAATGTTATAGGCGCCCAGAAACTCAAGCTTGTATCTATTACTTGAGTTTATGTGCACCTAGTACTGCTTGTATGTTAATTGGGTTAGGTCAAAGACACAACAAATTACTAGGCGCTCAGAAATTCAAGCCTCTATTACTTGAATTCATGTGCGCCTAGAACTACTTGTTCAAAATTACTAGGCGCACAGAAACTCAAGCCTCTATTACTTGAATTCATGTGCGCCTAGTACTGATTGTTTGTTAATTAGGTTAGGTCAGAGACACCACAAATTACTAGGCGCACAGAAACTCAAGCCTCTATTACTTGAATTCATGTGCGCCTAGTACTGCTTGTTTGTTAATAAGGTAAGTTCAGAGACACAACAAATTACTAGGCGCACAGAAACTCAAGCCTCTATTACTTGAATTCATGTGCGCCTAGTACTGCTTGTTTAGATAGGTATGGTTAGAAAAAATATGTTTCGCCTTTAGGGTCAATTTTAACTCGTGTGAGTAGGGCGGAACCAAGAAGAGATTTATTTACCTGAAAAACAGTTTCAGAGTAAGTCATATTAGGGCAGAGTTCAAACTGTCTGGTTGCGTTTGAAAAGGTCAGAGACACGCAACAAATGTTATAGGCGCCCAGAAACTCAAGCTTCTATCTATTACTTGAGTTTATGTGCGCCTAGTACTGCTTGTATGTTAATAAGATAAGTTCAGAGACACAACAAACTACTAGGCGCACAGAAACTCAAGCCTCTATTACTTGAATTCATGTGCACCTAGTACTGCTTGTTTGTTAATTAGGTTAGGTAAGAGACACCACAAATTACTAGGCGCGCAGAAACTTAAGCCTCTATTTCTTGAATTCATGTGCGCCTAGTACTGCTTGTTTAGATAGGTATGGTTAGAAAAAATATGTTTCGCCTTTAGGGTCAATTTTAACTCGTGTGAGTAGGGCGGAACCAAGAAGAGATTTATTTACCTGAAAAACAGTTTCAGAGTGAGTCATATTAGGACAGAGTTAAAACTGTCTGGTTGCGTTTGAAAAGGTCAGAGACAAGCAACAAATGTTATAGGCGCCCAGAAACTCAAGCTTCTATCTATTACTTGAGTTTATGTGCGCCTAGTATTGCTTGTATGTTAATAAGGTAAGTTCAGAGACACAACAAATTACTAGGCGCACAGAAACTTAAGCCTCTATTACTTGAATTCATGTGCGCCTAGTACTGCTTGTTTGTTAATTAGTTTAGGTTAGAGACACCACAAATTACTAGGCGCGCAGAAACTTAAGCCTCTATTACTTGAATTCATGTGCGCCTAGTACTGCTTGTTTAGATAGGTATGGTTAAAAAAAATATGTTTCGCCTTTAGGGTCAATTTTAACTCGTGTGAGTAGGGCAGAACCAAGAAGAGATTTATTTACCTGAAAAACAGTTTCAGAGTGAGTCATAATAAGGCAGAGTTAAAACTGTCTGGTTGCGTTTGAAAAGGTCAGAGACACGCAACAAATGTTATAGGCGCCCAGAAACTCAAGCTTGTATCTATTACTTGAGTTTATGTGGGCCTAGTACTGCTTGTATGTTAATTGGGTTAGGTCAAAGACACAACAAATTACTAGGCGCTCAGAAATTCAAGCCTCTATTACTTGAATTCATGTGCGCCTAGAACTACTTGTTCAAAATTACTAGGCGCACAGAAACTTAAGCCTCTATTACTTGAATTCATGTGCGCCTAGTACTGCTTTTTTGTTAATAAGGTTAGGTCAAAGACACAACAAATTACTAGGCGCACAGAAACTCAAGCCTCTATTACTTGTATTCATGTGCGCCTAGTACTGATTGTTTGTTAATTAGGTTAGGTCAGAGACACCACAAATTACTAGGCGCACAGAAACTCAAGCCTCTATTACTTGAATTCATGTGCGCCTAGTACTGCTTGTTTGTTAATTAGGTTAGGTTAGAGACACCACAAATTACTAGGCGCGCAGAAACTTAAGCCTCTATTACTTGAATTCATGTGCGCCTAGTACTGCTTGTTTAGATAGGTATGGTTAGAAAAAATATGTTTCGCCTTTAGGGTCAATTTTAACTCGTGTGAGTAGCGCGGAACCAAGAAGAGATTTATTTACCTGAAAAACAGTTTCAGAGTGAGTCATATTAGGGCAGAGTTCAAACTGTCTGGTTGCGTTTGAAAAGGTCAGAGACACGCAACAAATGTTATAGGCGCCCAGAAACTCAAGCTTGTATCTATTACTTGAGTTTATGTGCGCCTAGTACTGCTTGTATGTTAATTGGGTTAGGTCAAAGACACAACAAATTACTAGGCGCTCAGAAATTCAAGCCTCTATTACTTGAATTCATGTGCGCCTAGAACTACTTGTTCAAAATTACTAGGCGCACAGAAACTTAAGCCTCTATTACTTGAATTCATGTGCGCCTAGTACTGCTTTTTTGTTAATAAGGTTAGTTCAGAGACACAACAAATTACTAGGCGCACAGAAACTCAAGCCTCTATTACTTGATTTCATGTGCGCCTAGTACTGCTTGTTTATTAATTAGGTTAGTTCAGAGAGACAACAAAATACTAGGCGCACAGAAATTCAAGCCTCTATTACTTGAATTCATGTGCGCCTAGTACTGCTTGTTTGTTAATTAGGTTAGGTTAGAGACACAACAAATTACTAGGCGCTCAGAAGTTCAAGCCTCTATTACTTGAATTCATGTGCGCCTAGAAATACTTGTTCAAAATTACTAGGCGCACAGAAACTTAAGCCTCTATTACTTGAATTCATGTGCGCCTAGTACTGCTTTTTTGTTAATAAGGTTAGGTCAAAGACACAACAAATTACTAGGCGCACAGAAACTCAAGCCTCTATTACTTGTATTCATGTGCGCCTAGTACTGATTGTTTGTTAATTAGGTTAGGTCAGAGACACCACAAATTACTAGGCGCACAGAAACTCAAGCCTCTATTACTTGAATTCATGTGCGCCTAGTACTGCTTGTTTGTTAGATAGGTTAGGTTAGAGACACCACAAATTACTAGGCGCGCAGAAACTTAAGCCTCTATTACTTGAATTCATGTGCGCCTAGTACTGCTTGTTTGTTAATAAGGTAAGTTCAGAGACACAACAAATTACTAGGCGCACAGAAACTCAAGCCTCTATTACTTGAATTCATGTGCGCCTAGTACTGCTTGTTTGTTAATTAGTTTAGGTTAGAGACACCACAAATTACTAGGCGCGCAGAAATTTAAGCCTCTATTACTTGAATTCATGTGCGCCTAGTACTGCTTGTATATATAGGTATGGTTAGAAAAAATATGTTTCGCCTTTAGGGTCAATTTTAACTCGTGTGAGTAGGGCGGAACCAAGAAGAGATTTATTTACCCGAAAAACAGTTTCAGAGTCAGTCATAATAAGGCAGAGTTAAAACTGTCTGGTTGCGTTTGAAAAGGTCAGAGACACGCAACAAATGTTATAGGCGCCCAGAAACTCAAGCTTGTATCTATTACTTGAGTTTATGTGCGCCTAGTACTGCTTGTATGTTAATTGGGTTAGGTCAAAGACACAACAAATTACTAGGCGCTCAGAAATTCAAGCCTCTATTACTTGAATTCATGTGCGCCTAGAACTACTTGTTCAAAATTACTAGGCGCACAGAAACTTAAGCCTCTATTAATTGAATTCATGTGCGCCTAGTACTGCTTTTTTGTTAATAAGATTAGGTCAAAGACACAACAAATTACTAGGCGCACAGAAACTCAAGCCTCTATTACTTGAATTCATGTGCGCCTAGTACTGATTGTTTGTTAATTAGGTTAGGTCAGAGACACCACAAATTACTAGGCGCGCAGAAACTTAAGCCTCTATTACTTGAATTCATGTGCGCCTAGTACTGCTTGTATATATAGGTATGGTTAGAAAAAATATGTTTCGCCTTTAGGGTCAATTTTAACTCGTGTGAGTAGGGCGGAACCAAGAAGAGATTTATTTACCTGAAAAACAGTTTCAGAGTGAGTCATAATAAGGCAGAGTTAAAACTGTCTGGTTGCGTTTGAAAAGGTCAGAGACACGCAACAAATGTTATAGGCGCCCAGAAACTCAAGCTTGTATCTATTACTTGAGTTTATGTGCGCCTAGTACTGCTTGTATGTTAATTGGGTTAGGTCAAAGACACAACAAATTACTAGGCGCTCAGAAATTCAAGCCTCTATTACTTGAATTCATGTGCGCCTAGAACTACTTCTTCAAAATTACTAGGCGCACAGAAACTTAAGCCTCTATTAATTGAATTCATGTGCGCCTAGTACTGCTTTTTTGTTAATAAGGTTAGGTCAAAGACACAACAAATTACTAGGCGCACAGAAACTCAAGCCTCTATTACTTGAATTCATGTGCGCCTAGTACTGATTGTTTGTTAATTAGGTTAGGTCAGAGACACAATAAATTACTAGGCGCACAGAAACTCAAGCCTCTATTACTTGAATTCATGTGCGCCTAGTACTGCTTGTTTGTTAATTAGGTTAGGTTAGAGACACCACAAATTACTAGGCGCGCAGAAACTTAAGCCTCTATTACTTGAATTCATGTGCGCCTAGTACTGCTTGTTTGTTCATTAGGTTAGGTTAGAGACACCACAAATTACTAGGCGCGCAGAAACTTAAGCCTCTATTACTTGAATTCATGTGCGCCTAGAACTACTTGTTCAAAATTACTAGGCGCACAGAAACTTAAGCCTCTATTACTTGAATTCATGTGCGCCTAGTACTGCTTTTTTGTTAATAAGGTTAGGTCAAAGACACAACAACTTACTAGGCGCACAGAAACTCAAGCCTCTATTACTTGTATTCATGTGCGCCTAGTACTGATTGTTTGTTAATTAGGTTAGGTCAGAGACACCACAAATTACTAGGCGCACAGAAACTCAAGCCTCTATTACTTGAATTCATGTGCGCCTAGTACTGCTTGTTTGTTAATTAGGTTAGGTTAGAGACACCACAAATTACTAGGCGCGCAGAAACTTAAGCCTCTATTACTTGAATTCATGTGCGCCTAGAAATACTTGTTCAAAATTACTAGGCGCACAGAAACTTAAGCCTCTATTACTTGAATTCATGTGCGCCTAGTACTGCTTTTTTGTTAATAAGGTTAGGTCAAAGACACAATAAATTACTAGGCGCACAGAAACTCAAGCCTCTATTACTTGAATTCATGTGCGCCTAGTACTGCTTGTTTGTTAATTAGGTTAGGTTAGAGACACAACAAATTACTAGGCGCTCAGAAATTCAAGCCTCTATTACTTGAATTCATGTGCGCCTAGAAATACTTGTTCAAAATTACTAGGCGCACAGAAACTTAAGCCTCTATTACTTGAATTCATGTGCGCCTAGTACTGCTTTTTTGTTAATAAGGTTAGGTCAAAGACACAACAAATTACTAGGCGCACAGAAACTCAAGCCTCTATTACTTGTATTCATGTGCGCCTAGTACTGATTGTATGTTAATTAGGTTAGGTCAGAGACACCACAAATTACTAGGCGCACAGAAACTCAAGCCTCTATTACTTGAATTCATGTGCGCCTAGTACTGCTTGTTTGTTAATTAGGTTAGGTTAGAGACACCACAAATTACTAGGCGCGCAGAAACTTAAGCCTCTATTACTTGAATTCATGTGCGCCTAGAAATACTTGTTCAAAATTACTAGGCGCACAGAAACTTAAGCCTCTATTACTTGAATTCATGTGCGCCTAGTACTGCTTTTTTGTTAATAAGGTTAGGTCAAAGACACAATAAATTACTAGGCGCACAGAAACTCAAGCCTCTATTACTTGAATTCATGTGCGCCTAGTACTGCTTGTTTGTTAATTAGGTTAGGTTAGAGACACAACAAATTACTAGGCGCTCAGAAATTCAAGCCTCTATTACTTGAATTCATGTGCGCCTAGAAATACTTGTTCAAAATGACTAGGCGCACAGAAACTTAAGCCTCTATTACTTGAATTCATGTGCGCCTAGTACTGCTTTTTTGTTAATAAGGTTAGGTCAAAGACACAATAAATTACTAGGCGCACAGAAACTCAAGCCTCTATTACTTGAATTCATGTGCGCCTAGTACTGCTTGTTTGTTCATTAGGTTAGGTTAGAGACACCACAAATTACTAGGCGCGCAGAAACTTAAGCCTCTATTACTTGAATTCATGTGCGCCTAGTACTGCTTGTTTATTAATTAGGTTAGTTCAGAGAGACAACAAATTACTAGGCGCACAGAAATTCAAGCCTCTATTACTTGAATTCATGTGCGCCTAGTACTGCTTGTTTGTTAATTAGGTTAGGTTAGAGACACAACAAATGACTAGGCGCTCAGAAATTCAAGCCTCTATTACTTGAATTCATGTGCGCCTAGTACTGCTTGTTTGTTAATTAGGTTAGGTTAGAGACACAACAAATTACTAGGCGCTCAGAAGTTCAAGCCTCTATTACTTGAATTCATGTGCGCCTAGAAATACTTGTTCAAAATTACTAGGCGCACAGAAACTTAAGCCTCTATTACTTGAATTCATGTGCGCCTAGTACTGCTTTTTTGTTAATAAGGTTAGGTCAAAGACACAACAAATTACTAGGCGCACAGAAACTCAAGCCTCTATTACTTGTATTCATGTGCGCCTAGTACTGATTGTTTGTTAATTAGGTTAGGTCAGAGACACCACAAATTACTAGGCGCACAGAAACTCAAGCCTCTATTACTTGAATTCATGTGCGCCTAGTACTGCTTGTTTGTTAGATAGGTTAGGTTAGAGACACCACAAATTACTAGGCGCGCAGAAACTTAAGCCTCTATTACTTGAATTCATGTGCGCCTAGTACTGCTTGTTTGTTAATAAGGTAAGTTCAGAGACACAACAAATTACTAGGCGCACAGAAACTCAAGCCTCTATTACTTGAATTCATGTGCGCCTAGTACTGCTTGTTTGTTAATTAGTTTAGGTTAGAGACACCACAAATTACTAGGCGCGCAGAAATTTAAGCCTCTATTACTTGAATTCATGTGCGCCTAGTACTGCTTGTATATATAGGTATGGTTAGAAAAAATATGTTTCGCCTTTAGGGTCAATTTTAACTCGTGTGAGTAGGGCGGAACCAAGAAGAGATTTATTTACCCGAAAAACAGTTTCAGAGTCAGTCATAATAAGGCAGAGTTAAAACTGTCTGGTTGCGTTTGAAAAGGTCAGAGACACGCAACAAATGTTATAGGCGCCCAGAAACTCAAGCTTGTATCTATTACTTGAGTTTATGTGCGCCTAGTACTGCTTGTATGTTAATTGGGTTAGGTCAAAGACACAACAAATTACTAGGCGCTCAGAAATTCAAGCCTCTATTACTTGAATTCATGTGCGCCTAGAACTACTTGTTCAAAATTACTAGGCGCACAGAAACTTAAGCCTCTATTAATTGAATTCATGTGCGCCTAGTACTGCTTTTTTGTTAATAAGATTAGGTCAAAGACACAACAAATTACTAGGCGCACAGAAACTCAAGCCTCTATTACTTGAATTCATGTGCGCCTAGTACTGATTGTTTGTTAATTAGGTTAGGTCAGAGACACCACAAATTACTAGGCGCGCAGAAACTTAAGCCTCTATTACTTGAATTCATGTGCGCCTAGTACTGCTTGTATATATAGGTATGGTTAGAAAAAATATGTTTCGCCTTTAGGGTCAATTTTAACTCGTGTGAGTAGGGCGGAACCAAGAAGAGATTTATTTACCTGAAAAACAGTTTCAGAGTGAGTCATAATAAGGCAGAGTTAAAACTGTCTGGTTGCGTTTGAAAAGGTCAGAGACACGCAACAAATGTTATAGGCGCCCAGAAACTCAAGCTTGTATCTATTACTTGAGTTTATGTGCGCCTAGTACTGCTTGTATGTTAATTGGGTTAGGTCAAAGACACAACAAATTACTAGGCGCTCAGAAATTCAAGCCTCTATTACTTGAATTCATGTGCGCCTAGAACTACTTCTTCAAAATTACTAGGCGCACAGAAACTTAAGCCTCTATTAATTGAATTCATGTGCGCCTAGTACTGCTTTTTTGTTAATAAGGTTAGGTCAAAGACACAACAAATTACTAGGCGCACAGAAACTCAAGCCTCTATTACTTGAATTCATGTGCGCCTAGTACTGATTGTTTGTTAATTAGGTTAGGTCAGAGACACAATAAATTACTAGGCGCACAGAAACTCAAGCCTCTATTACTTGAATTCATGTGCGCCTAGTACTGCTTGTTTGTTAATTAGGTTAGGTTAGAGACACCACAAATTACTAGGCGCGCAGAAACTTAAGCCTCTATTACTTGAATTCATGTGCGCCTAGTACTGCTTGTTTGTTCATTAGGTTAGGTTAGAGACACCACAAATTACTAGGCGCGCAGAAACTTAAGCCTCTATTACTTGAATTCATGTGCGCCTAGAACTACTTGTTCAAAATTACTAGGCGCACAGAAACTTAAGCCTCTATTACTTGAATTCATGTGCGCCTAGTACTGCTTTTTTGTTAATAAGGTTAGGTCAAAGACACAACAACTTACTAGGCGCACAGAAACTCAAGCCTCTATTACTTGTATTCATGTGCGCCTAGTACTGATTGTTTGTTAATTAGGTTAGGTCAGAGACACCACAAATTACTAGGCGCACAGAAACTCAAGCCTCTATTACTTGAATTCATGTGCGCCTAGTACTGCTTGTTTGTTAATTAGGTTAGGTTAGAGACACCACAAATTACTAGGCGCGCAGAAACTTAAGCCTCTATTACTTGAATTCATGTGCGCCTAGAAATACTTGTTCAAAATTACTAGGCGCACAGAAACTTAAGCCTCTATTACTTGAATTCATGTGCGCCTAGTACTGCTTTTTTGTTAATAAGGTTAGGTCAAAGACACAATAAATTACTAGGCGCACAGAAACTCAAGCCTCTATTACTTGAATTCATGTGCGCCTAGTACTGCTTGTTTGTTAATTAGGTTAGGTTAGAGACACAACAAATTACTAGGCGCTCAGAAATTCAAGCCTCTATTACTTGAATTCATGTGCGCCTAGAAATACTTGTTCAAAATTACTAGGCGCACAGAAACTTAAGCCTCTATTACTTGAATTCATGTGCGCCTAGTACTGCTTTTTTGTTAATAAGGTTAGGTCAAAGACACAACAAATTACTAGGCGCACAGAAACTCAAGCCTCTATTACTTGTATTCATGTGCGCCTAGTACTGATTGTATGTTAATTAGGTTAGGTCAGAGACACCACAAATTACTAGGCGCACAGAAACTCAAGCCTCTATTACTTGAATTCATGTGCGCCTAGTACTGCTTGTTTGTTAATTAGGTTAGGTTAGAGACACCACAAATTACTAGGCGCGCAGAAACTTAAGCCTCTATTACTTGAATTCATGTGCGCCTAGAAATACTTGTTCAAAATTACTAGGCGCACAGAAACTTAAGCCTCTATTACTTGAATTCATGTGCGCCTAGTACTGCTTTTTTGTTAATAAGGTTAGGTCAAAGACACAATAAATTACTAGGCGCACAGAAACTCAAGCCTCTATTACTTGAATTCATGTGCGCCTAGTACTGCTTGTTTGTTAATTAGGTTAGGTTAGAGACACAACAAATTACTAGGCGCTCAGAAATTCAAGCCTCTATTACTTGAATTCATGTGCGCCTAGAAATACTTGTTCAAAATGACTAGGCGCACAGAAACTTAAGCCTCTATTACTTGAATTCATGTGCGCCTAGTACTGCTTTTTTGTTAATAAGGTTAGGTCAAAGACACAATAAATTACTAGGCGCACAGAAACTCAAGCCTCTATTACTTGAATTCATGTGCGCCTAGTACTGCTTGTTTGTTCATTAGGTTAGGTTAGAGACACCACAAATTACTAGGCGCGCAGAAACTTAAGCCTCTATTACTTGAATTCATGTGCGCCTAGTACTGCTTGTTTATTAATTAGGTTAGTTCAGAGAGACAACAAATTACTAGGCGCACAGAAATTCAAGCCTCTATTACTTGAATTCATGTGCGCCTAGTACTGCTTGTTTGTTAATTAGGTTAGGTTAGAGACACAACAAATGACTAGGCGCTCAGAAATTCAAGCCTCTATTACTTGAATTCATGTGCGCCTAGAAATACTTGTTCAAAATTACTAGGCGCACAGAAACTTAAGCCTCTATTACTTGAATTCATGTGCGCCTAGTACTGATTGTTTGTTAATTAGGTTAGGTCAGAGACACCACAAATTACTAGGCGCACAGAAACTCAAGCCTCTATTACTTGAATTCATGTGCACCTAGTACTGCTTTTTTGTTAATAAGGTTAGGTCAAAGACACAACAAATTACTAGGCGCACAGAAACTCAAGCCTCTATTACTTGTATTCATGTGCGCCTAGTACTGATTGTTTGTTAATTAGGTTAGGTCAGAGACACCACAAATTACTAGGCGCACAGAAACTCAAGCCTCTATTACTTGAATTCATGTGCGCCTAGTACTGCTTGTTTGTTCATTAGGTTAGGTTAGAGACACCACAAATTACTAGCCGCGCAGAAACTTAAGCCTCTATTACTTGAATTCATGTGCGCCTAGTACTGCTTGTTTAGATAGGTATGGTTAGAAAAAATATGTTTCGCCTTTAGGGTCAATTTTAACTCGTGTGAGTAGGGCGGAACCAAGAAGAGATTTATTTACCTAAAAAACAGTTCAGAGTGAGTCATATTAGGACAGAGTTAAAACTGTCTGGTTGCGTTTGAAAAGGTCAGAGACACGCAACAAATGTTATAGGCGCCCAGAAACTCAAGCTTCTATCTATTACTTGAGTTTATGTGCGCCTAGTACTGCTTGTTTGTTAATTAGTTTAGGTTAGAGACACCACAAATTACTAGGCGCGCAGAAACTTAAGCCTCTATTACTTGAATTCATGTGCGCCTAGTACTGCTTGTATATATAGGTATGGTTAGAAAAAATATGTTTCGCCTTTAGGGTCAATTTTAACTCGTGTGAGTAGGGCGGAACCAACAACAGATTTATTTACCTGAAAAACAGTTTCAGAGTGAGTCATATTAGGACAGAGTTAAAACTGTCTGGTTGCGTTTGAAAAGGTCAGAGACAAGCAACAAATGTTATAGGCGCCCAGAAACTCAAGCTTGTATCTATTACTTGAGTTTATGTGCGCCTAGTACTGCTTGTATGTTAATTGGGTTAGGTCAAAGACACAACAAATTACTAGGCGCTCAGAAATTCAAGCCTCTATTACTTGAATTCATGTGCGCCTAGAACTACTTGTTCAAAATTACTAGGAGCACAGAAACTCAAGCCTCTATTACTTGAATTCATGTGCGCCTAGTACTGATTGTTTGTTAATTAGGTTAGGTCAGAGACACCACAAATTACTAGGCGCACAGAAACTCAAGCCTCTATTACTTGAATTCATGTGCGCCTAGTACTGCTTGTTTGTTAATAAGGTAAGTTCAGAGACACAACAAATTACTAGGCGCACAGAAACTCAAGCCTCTATTACTTGAATTCATGTGCGCCTAGTACTGCTTGTTTAGATAGGTATGGTTAGAAAAAATATGTTTCGCCTTTAGGGTCAATTTTAACTCGTGTGAGTAGGGCGGAACCAAGAAGAGATTTATTTACCTGAAAAACAGTTTCAGAGTAAGTCATATTAGGGCAGAGTTCAAACTGTCTGGTTGCGTTTGAAAAGGTCAGAGACACGCAACAAATGTTATAGGCGCCCAGAAACTCAAGCTTCTATCTATTACTTGAGTTTATGTGCGCCTAGTACTGCTTGTATGTTAATAAGATAAGTTCAGAGACACAACAAACTACTAGGCGCACAGAAACTCAAGCCTCTATTACTTGAATTCATGTGCACCTAGTACTGCTTGTTTGTTAATTAGGTTAGGTAAGAGACACCACAAATTACTAGGCGCGCAGAAACTTAAGCCTCTATTTCTTGAATTCATGTGCGCCTAGTACTGCTTGTTTAGATAGGTATGGTTAAAAAAAATATGTTTCGCCTTTAGGGTCAATTTTAACTCGTGTGAGTAGGGCAGAACCAAGAAGAGATTTATTTACCTGAAAAACAGTTTCAGAGTGAGTCATAATAAGGCAGAGTTAAAACTGTCTGGTTGCGTTTGAAAAGGTCAGAGACACGCAACAAATGTTATAGGCGCCCAGAAACTCAAGCTTGTATCTATTACTTGAGTTTATGTGCGCCTAGTACTGCTTGTATGTTAATTGGGTTAGGTCAAAGACACAACAAATTACTAGGCGCTCAGAAATTCAAGCCTCTATTACTTGAATTCATGTGCGCCTAGAACTACTTGTTCAAAATTACTAGGCGCACAGAAACTTAAGCCTCTATTACTTGAATTCATGTGCGCCTAGTACTGCTTTTTTGTTAATAAGGTTAGGTCAAAGACACAACAAATTACTAGGCGCACAGAAACTCAAGCCTCTATTACTTGTATTCATGTGCGCCTAGTACTGATTGTTTGTTAATTAGGTTAGGTCAGAGACACCACAAATTACTAGGCGCACAGAAACTCAAGCCTCTATTACTTGAATTCATGTGCGCCTAGTACTGCTTGTTTGTTAATTAGGTTAGGTTAGAGACACCACAAATTACTAGGCGCGCAGAAACTTAAGCCTCTATTACTTGAATTCATGTGCGCCTAGTACTGCTTGTTTAGATAGGTATGGTTAGAAAAAATATGTTTCGCCTTTAGGGTCAATTTTAACTCGTGTGAGTAGCGCGGAACCAAGAAGAGATTTATTTACCTGAAAAACAGTTTCAGAGTGAGTCATATTAGGGCAGAGTTCAAACTGTCTGGTTGCGTTTGAAAAGGTCAGAGACACGCAACAAATGTTATAGGCGCCCAGAAACTCAAGCTTGTATTACTTGATTTCATGTGCGCCTAGTACTGCTTGTTTATTAATTAGGTTAGTTCAGAGAGACAACAAATTACTAGGCGCACAGAAATTCAAGCCTCTATTACTTGAATTCATGTGCGCCTAGTACTGCTTGTTTGTTAATTAGGTTAGGTTAGAGACACAACAAATTACTAGGCGCTCAGAAATTCAAGCCTCTATTACTTGAATTCATGTGCGCCTAGAAATACTTGTTCAAAATTACTAGGCGCACAGAAACTTAAGCCTCTATTACTTGAATTCATGTGCGCCTAGTTCTGATTGTTTGTTAATTAGGTTAGGTCAGAGACACCACAAATTACTAGGCGCACAGAAACTCAAGCCTCTATTACTTGAATTCATGTGCACCTAGTACTGCTTTTTTGTTAATAAGGTTAGGTCAAAGACACAATAAATTACTAGGCGCACAGAAACTCAAGCCTCTATTACTTGTATTCATGTGCGCCTAGTACTGATTGTTTGTTAATTAGGTTAGGTCAGAGACACCACAAATTACTAGGCGCACAGAAACTCAAGCCTCTATTACTTGAATTCATGTGCGCCTAGTACTGCTTGTTTGTTCATTAGGTTAGGTTAGAGACACCACAAATTACTAGCCGCGCAGAAACTTAAGCCTCTATTACTTGAATTCATGTGCGCCTAGTACTGCTTGTTTAGATAGGTATGGTTAGAAAAAATATGTTTCGCCTTTAGGGTCAATTTTAACTCGTGTGAGTAGGGCGGAACCAAGAAGAGATTTATTTACCTGAAAAACAGTTTCAGAGTGAGTCATATTAGGACAGAGTTAAAACTGTCTGGTTGCGTTTGAAAAGGTCAGAGACACGCAACAAATGTTATAGGCGCCCAGAAACTCAAGCTTCTATCTATTACTTGAATTTATGTGCGCCTAGTACTGCTTGTTTGTTAATTAGTTTAGGTTAGAGACACCACAAATTACTAGGCGCGCAGAAACTTAAGCCTCTATTACTTGAATTCATGTGCGCCTAGTACTGCTTGTATATATAGGTATGGTTAGAAAAAATATGTTTCGCCTTTAGGGTCAATTTTAACTCGTGTGAGTAGGGCGGAACCAACAACAGATTTATTTACCTGAAAAACAGTTTCAGAGTGAGTCATATTAGGACAGAGTTAAAACTGTCTGGTTGCGTTTGAAAAGGTCAGAGACAAGCAACAAATGTTATAGGCGCCCAGAAACTCAAGCTTGTATCTATTACTTGAGTTTATGTGCGCCTAGTACTGCTTGTATGTTAATTGGGTTAGGTCAAAGACACAACAAATTACTAGGCGCTCAGAAATTCAAGCCTCTATTACTTGAATTCATGTGCGCCTAGAACTACTTGTTCAAAATTACTAGGCGCACAGAAACTCAAGCCTCTATTACTTGAATTCATGTGCGCCTAGTACTGATTGTTTGTTAATTAGGTTAGGTCAGAGACACCACAAATTACTAGGCGCACAGAAACTCAAGCCTCTATTACTTGAATTCATGTGCGCCTAGTACTGCTTGTTTGTTAATAAGGTAAGTTCAGAGACACAACAAATTACTAGGCGCACAGAAACTCAAGCCTCTATTACTTGAATTCATGTGCGCCTAGTACTGCTTGTTTAGATAGGTATGGTTAGAAAAAATATGTTTCGCTTTTAGGGTCAATTTTAACTCGTGTGAGTAGGGCGGAACCAAGAAGAGATTTATTTACCTGAAAAACAGTTTCAGAGTAAGTCATATTAGGGCAGAGTTCAAACTGTCTGGTTGCGTTTGAAAAGGTCAGAGACACGCAACAAATGTTATAGGCGCCCAGAAACTCAAGCTTCTATCTATTACTTGAGTTTATGTGCGCCTAGTACTGCTTGTATGTTAATAAGATAAGTTCAGAGACACAACAAACTACTAGGCGCACAGAAACTCAAGCCTCTATTACTTGAATTCATGTGCACCTAGTACTGCTTGTTTGTTAATTAGGTTAGGTAAGAGACACCACAAATTACTAGGCGCGCAGAAACTTAAGCCTCTATTTCTTGAATTCATGTGCGCCTAGTACTGCTTGTTTAGATAGGTATGGTTAGAAAAAATATGTTTCGCCTTTAGGGTCAATTTTAACTCGTGTGAGTAGGGCGGAACCAAGAAGAGATTTATTTACCTGAAAAACAGTTTCAGAGTGAGTCATATTAGGACAGAGTTAAAACTGTCTGGTTGCGTTTGAAAAGGTCAGAGACAAGCAACAAATGTTATAGGCGCCCAGAAACTCAAGCTTCTATCTATTACTTGAGTTTATGTGCGCCTAGTATTGCTTGTATGTTAATAAGGTAAGTTCAGAGACACAACAAATTACTAGGCGCACAGAAACTCAAGCCTCTATTACTTGAATTCATGTGCGCCTAGTACTGCTTGTTTGTTAATTAGTTTAGGTTAGAGACACCACAAATTACTAGGCGCGCAGAAACTTAAGCCTCTATTACTTGAATTCATGTGCGCCTAGTACTGCTTGTTTAGATAGGTATGGTTAAAAAAAATATGTTTCGCCTTTAGGGTCAATTTTAACTCGTGTGAGTAGGGCAGAACCAAGAAGAGATTTATTTACCTGAAAAACAGTTTCAGAGTGAGTCATAATAAGGCAGAGTTAAAACTGTCTGGTTGCGTTTGAAAAGGTCAGAGACACGCAACAAATGTTATAGGCGCCCAGAAACTCAAGCTTGTATCTATTACTTGAGTTTATGTGCGCCTAGTACTGCTTGTATGTTAATTGGGTTAGGTCAAAGACACAACAAATTACTAGGCGCTCAGAAATTCAAGCCTCTATTACTTGAATTCATGTGCGCCTAGAACTACTTGTTCAAAATTACTAGGCGCACAGAAACTTAAGCCTCTATTACTTGAATTCATGTGCGCCTAGTACTGCTTTTTTGTTAATAAGGTTAGGTCAAAGACACAACAAATTACTAGGCGCACAGAAACTCAAGCCTCTATTACTTGTATTCATGTGCGCCTAGTACTGATTGTTTGTTAATTAGGTTAGGTCAGAGACACCACAAATTACTAGGCGCACAGAAACTCAAGCCTCTATTACTTGAATTCATGTGCGCCTAGTACTGCTTGTTTGTTAATTAGGTTAGGTTAGAGACACCACAAATTACTAGGCGCGCAGAAACTTAAGCCTCTATTACTTGAATTCATGTGCGCCTAGTACTGCTTGTTTAGATAGGTATGGTTAGAAAAAATATGTTTCGCCTTTAGGGTCAATTTTAACTCGTGTGAGTAGCGCGGAACCAAGAAGAGATTTATTTACCTGAAAAACAGTTTCAGAGTGAGTCATATTAGGGCAGAGTTCAAACTGTCTGGTTGCGTTTGAAAAGGTCAGAGACACGCAACAAATGTTATAGGCGCCCAGAAACTCAAGCTTGTATTACTTGATTTCATGTGCGCCTAGTACTGCTTGTTTATTAATTAGGTTAGTTCAGAGAGACAACAAATTACTAGGCGCACAGAAATTCAAGCCTCTATTACTTGAATTCATGTGCGCCTAGTACTGCTTGTTTGTTAATTAGGTTAGGTTAGAGACACAACAAATTACTAGGCGCTCAGAAATTCAAGCCTCTATTACTTGAATTCATGTGCGCCTAGAAATACTTGTTCAAAATTACTAGGCGCACAGAAACTTAAGCCTCTATTACTTGAATTCATGTGCGCCTAGTACTGATTGTTTGTTAATTAGGTTAGGTCAGAGACACCACAAATTACTAGGCGCACAGAAACTCAAGCCTCTATTACTTGAATTCATGTGCACCTAGTACTGCTTTTTTGTTAATAAGGTTAGGTCAAAGACACAACAAATTACTAGGCGCACAGAAACTCAAGCCTCTATTACTTGTATTCATGTGCGCCTAGTACTGATTGTTTGTTAATTAGGTTAGGTCAGAGACACCACAAATTACTAGGCGCACAGAAACTCAAGCCTCTATTACTTGAATTCATGTGCGCCTAGTACTGCTTGTTTGTTCATTAGGTTAGGTTAGAGACACCACAAATTACTAGCCGCGCAGAAACTTAAGCCTCTATTACTTGAATTCATGTGCGCCTAGTACTGCTTGTTTAGATAGGTATGGTTAGAAAAAATATGTTTCGCCTTTAGGGTCAATTTTAACTCGTGTGAGTAGGGCGGAACCAAGAAGAGATTTATTTACCTGAAAAACAGTTTCAGAGTGAGTCATATTAGGACAGAGTTAAAACTGTCTGGTTGCGTTTGAAAAGGTCAGAGACACGCAACAAATGTTATAGGCGCCCAGAAACTCAAGCTTCTATCTATTACTTGAATTTATGTGCGCCTAGTACTGCTTGTTTGTTAATTAGTTTAGGTTAGAGACACCACAAATTACTAGGCGCGCAGAAACTTAAGCCTCTATTACTTGAATTCATGTGCGCCTAGTACTGCTTGTATATATAGGTATGGTTAGAAAAAATATGTTTCGCCTTTAGGGTCAATTTTAACTCGTGTGAGTAGGGCGGAACCAACAACAGATTTATTTACCTGAAAAACAGTTTCAGAGTGAGTCATATTAGGACAGAGTTAAAACTGTCTGGTTGCGTTTGAAAAGGTCAGAGACAAGCAACAAATGTTATAGGCGCCCAGAAACTCAAGCTTCTATCTATTACTTGAGTTTATGTGCGCCTAGTACTGCTTGTATGTTAATTGGGTTAGGTCAAAGACACAACAAATTACTAGGCGCTCAGAAATTCAAGCCTCTATTACTTGAATTCATGTGCGCCTAGAACTACTTGTTCAAAATTACTAGGCGCACAGAAACTCAAGCCTCTATTACTTGAATTCATGTGCGCCTAGTACTGATTGTTTGTTAATTAGGTTAGGTCAGAGACACCACAAATTACTAGGCGCACAGAAACTCAAGCCTCTATTACTTGAATTCATGTGCGCCTAGTACTGCTTGTTTGTTAATAAGGTAAGTTCAGAGACACAACAAATTACTAGGCGCACAGAAACTCAAGCCTCTATTACTTGAATTCATGTGCGCCTAGTACTGCTTGTTTAGATAGGTATGGTTAGAAAAAATATGTTTCGCCTTTAGGGTCAATTTTAACTCGTGTGAGTAGGGCGGAACCAAGAAGAGATTTATTTACCTGAAAAACAGTTTCAGAGTAAGTCATATTAGGGCAGAGTTCAAACTGTCTGGTTGCGTTTGAAAAGGTCAGAGACACGCAACAAATGTTATAGGCGCCCAGAAACTCAAGCTTCTATCTATTACTTGAGTTTATGTGCGCCTAGTACTGCTTGTATGTTAATAAGATAAGTTCAGAGACACAACAAACTACTAGGCGCACAGAAACTCAAGCCTCTATTACTTGAATTCATGTGCACCTAGTACTGCTTGTTTGTTAATTAGGTTAGGTAAGAGACACCACAAATTACTAGGCGCGCAGAAACTTAAGCCTCTATTTCTTGAATTCATGTGCGCCTAGTACTGCTTGTTTAGATAGGTATGGTTAGAAAAAATATGTTTCGCCTTTAGGGTCAATTTTAACTCGTGTGAGTAGGGCGGAACCAAGAAGAGATTTATTTACCTGAAAAACAGTTTCAGAGTGAGTCATATTAGGACAGAGTTAAAACTGTCTGGTTGCGTTTGAAAAGGTCAGAGACAAGCAACAAATGTTATAGGCGCCCAGAAACTCAAGCTTCTATCTATTACTTGAGTTTATGTGCGCCTAGTATTGCTTGTATGTTAATAAGGTAAGTTCAGAGACACAACAAATTACTAGGCGCACAGAAACTCAAGCCTCTATTACTTGAATTCATGTGCGCCTAGTACTGCTTGTTTGTTAATTAGTTTAGGTTAGAGACACCACAAATTACTAGGCGCGCAGAAACTTAAGCCTCTATTACTTGAATTCATGTGCGCCTAGTACTGCTTGTTTAGATAGGTATGGTTAAAAAAAATATGTTTCGCCTTTAGGGTCAATTTTAACTCGTGTGAGTAGGGCAGAACCAAGAAGAGATTTATTTACCTGAAAAACAGTTTCAGAGTGAGTCATAATAAGGCAGAGTTAAAACTGTCTGGTTGCGTTTGAGAAGGTCAGAGACACGCAACAAATGTTATAGGCGCCCAGAAACTCAAGCTTGTATCTATTACTTGAGTTTTTGTGCGCCTAGTACTGCTTGTATGTTAATTGGGTTAGGTCAAAGACACAACAAATTACTAGGCGCTCAGAAATTCAAGCCTCTATTACTTGTATTCATGTGCGCCTAGTACTGATTGTTTGTTAATTAGGTTAGGTCAGAGACACCACAAATTACTAGGCGCACAGAAACTCAAGCCTCTATTACTTGAATTCATGTGCGCCTAGTACTGCTTGTTTGTTAATTAGGTTAGGTTAGAGACACCACAAATTACTAGGCGCGCAGAAACTTAAGCCTCTATTACTTGAATTCATGTGCGCCTAGTACTGCTTGTTTAGATAGGTATGGTTAGAAAAAATATGTTTCGCCTTTAGGGTCAATTTTAACTCGTGTGAGTAGCGCGGAACCAAGAAGAGATTTATTTACCTGAAAAACAGTTTCAGAGTGAGTCATATTAGGGCAGAGTTCAAACTGTCTGGTTGCGTTTGAAAAGGTCAGAGACACGCAACAAATGTTATAGGCGCCCAGAAACTCAAGCTTGTATCTATTACTTGAGTTTTTGTGCGCCTAGTACTGCTTTTTTGTTAATAAGGTTAGGTCAAAGACACAACAAACTACTAGGCGCACAGAAACTCAAGCCTCTATTACTTGTATTCATGTGCGCCTAGTACTGATTGTTTGTTAATTAGGTTAGGTCAGAGACACCACAAATTACTAGGCGCACAGAAACTCAAGCCTCTATTACTTGAATTCATGTGCGCCTAGTACTGCTTGTTTGTTAATTAGGTTAGGTTAGAGACACCACAAATTACTAGGCGCGCAGAAACTTAAGCCTCTATTACTTGAATTCATGTGCGCCTAGTACTGCTTGTTTAGATAGGTATGGTTAGAAAAAATATGTTTCGCCTTTAGGGTCAATTTTAACTCGTGTGAGTAGCGCGGAACCAAGAAGAGATTTATTTACCTGAAAAACAGTTTCAGAGTGAGTCATATTAGGGCAGAGTTCAAACTGTCTGGTTGCGTTTGAAAAGGTCAGAGACACGCAACAAATGTTATAGGCGCCCAGAAACTCAAGCTTGTATCTATTACTTGAGTTTTTGTGCGCCTAGTACTGCTTGTATGTTAATTGGGTTAGGTCAAAGACACAACAAATTACTAGGCGCTCAGAAATTCAAGCCTCTATTACTTGAATTCATGTGCGCCTAGTACTGCTTGTTTATTAATTAGGTTAGTTCAGAGAGACAACAAAATACTAGGCGCACAGAAATTCAAGCCTCTATTACTTGAATTCATGTGCGCCTAGTACTGCTTGTTTGTTAATTAGGTTAGGTTAGAGACACAACAAATTACTAGGCGCTCAGAAATTCAAGCCTCTATTACTTGAATTCATGTGCGCCTAGAAATACTTGTTCAAAATTACTAGGCGCACAGAAACTTAAGCCTCTATTACTTGAATTCATGTGCGCCTAGTACTGCTTTTTTGTTAATAAGGTTAGGTCAAAGACACAACAAATTACTAGGCGCATAGAAACTCAAGCCTCTATTACTTGTATTCATGTGCGCCTAGTACTGATTGTTTGTTAATTAGGTTAGGTCAGAGACACCACAAATTACTAGGCGCACAGAAACTCAAGCCTCTATTACTTGAATTCATGTGCGCCTAGTACTGCTTGTTTGTTAGATAGGTTAGGTTAGAGACACCACAAATTACTAGGCGCGCAGAAACTTAAGCCTCTATTACTTGAATTCATGTGCGCCTAGTACTGCTTGTTTGTTAATAAGGTAAGTTCAGAGACACAACAAATTACTAGGCGCACAGAAACTCAAGCCTCTATTACTTGAATTCATGTGCGCCTAGTACTGCTTGTTTGTTAATTAGTTTAGGTTAGAGACACCACAAATTACTAGGCGCGCAGAAATTTAAGCCTCTATTACTTGAATTCATGTGCGCCTAGTACTGCTTGTATATATAGGTATGGTTAGAAAAAATATGTTTCGCCTTTAGGGTCAATTTTAACTCGTGTGAGTAGGGCGGAACCAAGAAGAGATTTATTTACCCGAAAAACAGTTTCAGAGTCAGTCATAATAAGGCAGAGTTAAAACTGTCTGGTTGCGTTTGAAAAGGTCAGAGACACGCAACAAATGTTATAGGCGCCCAAAAACTCAAGCTTGTATCTATTACTTGAGTTTATGTGCGCCTAGTACTGCTTGTATGTTAATTGGGTTAGGTCAAAGACACAACAAATTACTAGGCGCTCAGAAATTCAAGCCTCTATTACTTGAATTCATGTGCGCCTAGAACTACTTGTTCAAAATTACTAGGCGCACAGAAACTTAAGCCTCTATTAATTGAATTCATGTGCGCCTAGTACTGCTTTTTTGTTAATAAGGTTAGGTCAAAGACACAACAAATTACTAGGCGCACAGAAACTCAAGCCTCTATTACTTGAATTCATGTGCGCCTAGTACTGATTGTTTGTTAATTAGGTTAGGTCAGAGACACCACAAATTACTAGGCACGCAGAAACTTAAGCCTCTATTACTTGAATTCATGTGCGCCTAGTACTGCTTGTATATATAGGTATGGTTAGAAAAAATATGTTTCGCCTTTAGGGTCAATTTTAACTCGTGTGAGTAGGGCGGAACCAAGAAGAGATTTATTTACCTGAAAAACAGTTTCAGAGTGAGTCATAATAAGGCAGAGTTAAAACTGTCTGGTTGCGTTTGAAAAGGTCAGAGACACGCAACAAATGTTATAGGCGCCCAGAAACTCAAGCTTGTATCTATTACTTGAGTTTATGTGCGCCTAGTACTGCTTGTATGTTAATTGGGTTAGGTCAAAGACACAACAAATTACTAGGCGCTCAGAAATTCAAGCCTCTATTACTTGAATTCATGTGCGCCTAGAACTACTTGTTCAAAATTACTAGGCGCACAGAAACTTAAGCCTCTATTAATTGAATTCATGTGCGCCTAGTACTGCTTTTTTGTTAATAAGGTTAGGTCAAAGACACAACAAATTACTAGGCGCACAGAAACTCAAGCCTCTATTACTTGAATTCATGTGCGCCTAGTACTGATTGTTTGTTAATTAGGTTAGGTCAGAGACACAATAAATTACTAGGCGCACAGAAACTCAAGCCTCTATTACTTGAATTCATGTGCGCCTAGTACTGCTTGTTTGTTAATTAGGTTAGGTTAGAGACACCACAAATTACTAGGCGCGCAGAAACTTAAGCCTCTATTACTTGAATTCATGTGCGCCTAGTACTGCTTGTTTGTTCATTAGGTTAGGTTAGAGACACCACAAATTACTAGGCGCGCAGAAACTTAAGCCTCTATTACTTGAATTCATGTGCGCCTAGAACTACTTGTTCAAAATTACTAGGCGCACAGAAACTTAAGCCTCTATTACTTGAATTCATGTGCGCCTAGTACTGCTTTTTTGTTAATAAGGTTAGGTCAAAGACACAACAAATTACTAGGCGCACAGAAACTCAAGCCTCTATTACTTGTATTCATGTGCGCCTAGTACTGATTGTTTGTTAATTAGGTTAGGTCAGAGACACCACAAATTACTAGGCGCACAGAAACTCAAGCCTTTATTACTTGAATTCATGTGCGCCTAGTACTGCTTGTTTAGATAGGTATGGTTAGAAAAAATATGTTTCGCCTTTAGGGTCAATTTTAACTCGTGTGAGTAGGGCGGAACCAAGAAGAGATTTATTTACCTGAAAAACAGTTTCAGAGTGAGTCATATTAGGGCAGAGTTCAAACTGTCTGGTTGCGTTTGAAAAGGTCAGAGACACGCAACAAATGTTATAGGCGCCCAGAAACTCAAGCTTCTATCTATTACTTGAGTTTATGTGCGCCTAGTACTGCTTGTATGTTAATAAGGTAAGTTCAGAGGCACAACAAACTACTAGGCGCACAGAAACTCAAGCCTCTATTACTTGAATTCATGTGCACCTAGTACTGCTTGTTTGTTAATTAGGTTAGGTTAGATACACCACAAATTACTAGGCGCGCAGAAACTTAAGCCTCTATTACTTGAATTCATGTGCGCCTAGTACTGCTTGTTTAGATAGGTATGGTTAGAAAAAATATGTTTCGCCTTTAGGGTCAATTTTAACTCGTGTGAGTAGGGCGGAACCAAGAAGAGATTTATTTACCTGAAAAACAGTTTCAGAGTGAGTCATATTAGGACAGAGTTAAAACTGTCTGGTTGCGTTTGAAAAGGTCATGGACAAGCAACAAATGTTATAGGCGCCCAGAAACTCAAGCTTCTATCTATTACTTGAGTTTATGTGCGCCTAGTACTGCTTGTATGTTAATAAGGTAAGTTCAGAGACACAACAAATTACTAGGCGCACAGAAACTCAAGCCTCTATTACTTGAATTCATGTGCGCCTAGTACTGCTTGTTTGTTAATTAGTTTAGGTTAGAGACACCACAAATTACTAGGCGCTCAGAAATTCAAGCCTCTATTACTTGAATTCATGTGCGCCTAGAACTACTTGTTCAAAATTACTAGGCGCACAGAAACATAAGCCTCTATTACTTGAATTCATGTGCGCCTAGTACTGCTTTTTTGTTAATAAGGTTAGTTCAGAGACACAACAAATTACTAGGCGCACAGAAACTCAAGCCTCTATTACTTGATTTCATGTGCGCCTAGTACTGCTTGTTTATTAATTAGGTTAGTTCAGAGAGACAACAAATTACTAGGCGCACAGAAATTCAAGCCTCTATTACTTGAATTCATGTGCGCCTAGTACTGCTTGTTTGTTAATTAGGTTAGGTTACAGACACAACAAATTACTAGGCGCTCAGAAATTCAAGCCTCTATTACTTGAATTCATGTGCGCCTAGAAATACTTGTTCAAAATTACTAGGCGCACAGAAACTTAAGCCTCTATTACTTGAATTCATGTGCGCCTAGTACTGCTTTTTTGTTAATAAGGTTAGGTCAAAGACACAACAAATTACTAGGCGCACAGAAACTCAAGCCTCTATTACTTGTATTCATGTGCGCCTAGTACTGATTGTTTGTTAATTAGGTTAGGTCAGAGACACCACAAATTACTAGGCGCACAGAAACTCAAGCCTCTATTACTTGAATTCATGTGCGCCTAGTACTGCTTGTTTGTTCATTAGGTTAGGTTAGAGACACCACAAATTACTAGGCGCGCAGAAACTTAAGCCTCTATTACTTGAATTCATGTGCGCCTAGTACTGCTTGTTTAGATAATAATAATAATAATAATAATAATTTATTCAATAAGTAGTTTGTACATGGTATACAAAGTTGTCTTATATAATTAGATGTTATAAATAATAGAACCAGTACACATATAAAATGGGTCATAGGACTCCCTTTCCTAAACTAGGCAGAAAATCTGTCTGTATCTTAGGAAAAAGTATCCATTCACAGTGAGTCTAATTACGGTTACAAAAATATTGGTACGTGCAGTAGGCGAACAAAGTACTTATGTTAAATTAAAGTATAAAAATAAAAAGAACAAAAGATGAAATAAAACATGAGTGTGTGTGGGTGTATGGACGTGTGTGTGTGTTGTATGTGTGAGTGTGTGTGGGTGTGTGTGTGTGTTTCGGTGTGTGTGTGTGCGCATGCGTGTATATGTGGGAGTGCTTACTTGCCTGTGCGTATGAGTAAGTGGGTGTGTTGTGATCTGTATGTAAACCTATCTCTTTATTGTACAGTGGTTAGAAGCTCTTCGGTATCACTATATGTCAATGTCTGTAACCAGGAAACTAGCTTGTTTTTTAAGTCGCCCTTAGTCAGGGCGTAAATATTTAATTGTTTGTGGGCTTTATTATACAACCTAGCACTTAGGCCATTAAACTGACGTCTTGCGAAGGCAGTCCTGCAAGAGACAGCAGGACATAAAGGAAAGCCACGACGCCGCTGACTGACAAGCTGCTTATTGAACGAGATCATAGAATGCTTGTAGAGGATGGATCTAAGAATGTACAGTTTCCTAACAGTTAAGACATTGCATTCTGAATATAGCATATGTGTAGGGTAGTCACGAGGTTTGAAGTGAATTACTTTAAGCACAGCCCTTTGGGCTCTTTCTAGTTTTAATAGCTCAGTTTTATAAGTCCCACCCCACACAGGGATACAGTACATCAGGATTGTTTGACACAGAGCTAAATAAACCATTCGGAGAGTATTTTTATCCGCTGAAAACCTTAAATTTTTAAAAATATAAATTATTCTTCTGGTGCGAGAGGTTAATGATTCCAATTGAGTGGTCCAGTCTAGTTTTTCATCGACGAACACTCCGAGATATCTTATGGATTCCACCTTAGTCAATGAGAGACACTTACAAGCTTCTGCCTTTTGCTGACAGTTATGGGCTTTTAGATTTCCGGTTACTTCAGCTGGTGTTAATGTATGCGGTAGAATGAAACGTAAAAATTTGGTCTTATCAACGTTTAAGGTTAAAAGATTACTTGCTAACCAATGCATTACTCTCCGCAATGCGTTTTCCGAATGCAATTTAGCGTCACCCCAATTCATACCATATGCCACTAGTGCAGTGTCGTCTGCGTAAGTGAAAATATCACAGTTGACGAGAGGCATATTACAAAGGTCGTTTATATAGATTTGGAAGAGGGTTGGACCCAAAATACTACCCTGGGGGACTCCGAAGGTTATTCGTTCCTCTGCACTAATTGTATTGTCGATCTTGACGGATTGTCTACGGTCAGAGAGATAATCTTTAAAGATTTCAAGAGCCAGACCACGTATACCTACATTTTCCATTTTCTCTATTAGTTTAGAAATACAAACAGTGTCGAACGCTTTACTGAGATCTAGAAAAATGCCATAACATTTCAGTTTTTGGTCAAGTTTGTCAGCTACCGACTGCACAAGGTCGACTACGGCATCTTCCGTAGAGATGCCATGACGGAAGCCATATTGATTATTGGCGAGAATGTGGAATTTGGTTAAGTAATTGGTTAGGCAATTGTTAAGAACTCGTTCCATGATTTTAGACAAAGCGCTTAAGACAGAGATGGGGCGATAATTTGTGATCTGATCTTTATCTCCAGATTTGTACACAGGTGTTACTAACGCCGTTTTAAATGCCCTCGGGAAAACCCCTTGTGATATGGCAAGGTTGCAGATATGAGTGATGGGAGGCACGAGGACGTTTCGAGCCATTTTGATTAATTTGGCTGGTATATTGTCCCATCCCGTGGCACAGTTATCCCGGAGTGAATTTATAATTAACTCCACATCACTTTCACTAACCGGAAGAAGCGCGATCGAGTTTAGCGTACTGGTTTTGGATGTTAGGTCTCCGTCTGTAGGGAAAGTAATTATTTTAGATGCCAACGTCTTACCTACATTTGCAAAATAGTTATTTATTACGTTAACTGAGGATACCGGGTCCGTAGACAATGTTAAGAGATTCGTGGCTGGCTGATTATTTATCTCTGTATGAGTGAGTTTTTTAACGACCTTCCAAGTTTCTTTACTATTATTTTGGGCTCTAGAAAACTGAAGTTTTTCATCAGAACGTCTAAGTTTATTAATAAGACGATTACAAAAATTTCGGTATCTTGTGTAAGTAATTTTGAGAGTAGTATTCTGTGGATCTGACTTAAGCTTAAGATGCATGCTATCTCGGTTTTTGATGCACCGGACGAGACCGGGTATCATCCAGGGCTTGATTATTCTAGCCTTTCTTGAAATTTTGATGAGTGAGGTATGGGTTAGAACAATGCTTTTGAGCGTAGTGATTAAATTATCTGCAGCAATGTTAGCATCAGTAGCGTACATCACCGGGGCTAAGTCAGCGCATTCTACACCCTTCACAGCATTAGAATAATTTAAACGCGTGGTTGTCTGTGGGACTACTTTTCGGTTCACTTTAATTTTATCTAAACATAGGGCCGTAGCATGATGATCTGTAATACTTGTTTCTAATACGAAGGAGTTTGATGAGGATATAGATTTGAGCAGGATATGGTCTAGGCAAGTATTTGAGCTTGGTCTAGTGGGATGTAGAAAAGCTGGCAAAAAACCCAGTGTCGCTGCATGTAGAAGATACTCGTGTGAATGTGGGTCCTTGTTGTTTGGTTTAATATCAACGTTCAAGTCTCCCATTACTATAACAGATTTGCAGCTTTTTAAGGCAGACGCAGCAGTTTCTAAGCTATTATAGAAATTGGTTAAGTTAGTATAAGAAGGTGAACGATATATACCAATGATTGCAGTGTCTTGAGTACGACAAATTAAACTATTTGCATCCACAAAGTAAGACGGTTCTGTTACAGTACATTGTAGGTTATTTTTAACGTAGATTACTACACCATCATTTTGAATTGGGTTTTTTATAGTGGAATACGCGGTATAGCCATCCAAAGTTGGAGTTGGACCGGCATTTTTCAGCCGACATTCCGTCAGTATTACCAGATCGAATTGGATAGGCATCTGGGCAAGAACAATTGAAAAACTGTCAAGGTTTTTGTGAACACTACGAATGTTAATGTGAATAATTTTTAATGACGATTGTGCTACCTTTTGCAAAGAAGTGTATACGCCTGGGACACAGACTTGAAAAGTAGCAACACTGTGTTGATCAATTTCATCAATGATATTGTTTATACAAGCCATTTATAAGCCATTTATAAACATTTAAAGATAGGTGTAAAGGAAAGTCTATTTGATGTGTGGAGGTAGTTTGAATTAGTGTTTTTGGTTTAGTGTAGTGTGGAGGTAATTGCATCAGTTTCTGTAAAGAAAAAAGTACGGGTAAAAGTATTAGTAAAATAGGTAAAATTAAAAAGGGCTTAATATAAGATAAATCGTAATTGTACGCTAAGCGGTGTGCAAAATCAATGTTATTTGTGCAAAGTTTGCTTGTTATGTTAAACGTTTCTACAATTATTATTACGAGACATATACATACTATTTTTAAGTAGTAGATAGCCAAGAAGCGAGACAGGGCAATTATGTAGCTCAGGTCGAATAGTCACATTTTTTTCAGTATGTTCGCTAGACAGTCTTCCGTCCTGACAGCGTGAGTTTCTTTGCACTCCGGACTTTTGCGTAGTAGAATCTTGCCATTTGAAATCCAGCAAAATTTAAAACTATTCTTTTTGGCAAAGTCTCGAGACTGCAGGAATAATTTCTTCATTGATCCGGGGAGATGTTCGTCGACATATATCGGTTTCTTATCGCCGCATATGCCTACTACTTTTGTATTCAGTTTGTCTTCTAATTTTCGGCTTTTGTTGAAGTTGCGAGCTGCCAACAGGTAGTTGGTTTTAGTTTGCACAGTAGAAAACTCGGTCACAATAGTTTTGTTCGTCCCAGGTTTGGCTGGTAAACGATATATATCGCGTATTTCGGGCGCTGATACTTCAAAGTCGATACTTTTCCCGGTCTGAGACACAATATTGATCATCTCCTCGACTGATTCGTTTTCTTTGTTCGGAACATTTCTAATTTCGACAGCAGATGACCTCGAACACAGTTTGATATCTTGAAGTTGCCTCTCGAGCTTGTTGATTGTTTCAGCATTTTTATCTCGGGTCTTCTCAAGGTCCAGGATTTGAAGCTTCAGGTCCTCATAGTGATTGTGCATATATTCCATCGACTTCTCGATTTCTGAGTTTGTTTTTTGTATTTGATGCACTTTTTCCTTGACATCAGACATTTCAGAGAAAATTTTGGCAAACGTAACTTCTTGTTGTGTTTTCATAGTGGTCAAAGTAGTCATAATAAGTTCAAGTGAGACATTGCTCGAGGAATCCTGTTTGTTATGTGACGATTCCAAGCGCGGCCGCTTAATTCTCGCAGTAATGTTCCTTTGCGGAGAGGGCGACACTTCAGAGTCAGAGTGTGAGGACTCCCTGGTTAGGTTTACATTCGTAGATTTTGATGGTGAACTTTTTTTCACGTTAGGCATGTTAACTATCAGAGCGTGTTAAGTTGAGTAGTAAACAAAAAAGTACATGCGATTTTATCCACTACGGCACTGCGATATTGCGTACAAGCATACGGTGACTTAGACGCTTCGCAGCACTCGTAGCGCTCGTAGCACAGCTGTAGATCACTCGTAGCGGCAGTCGGTATCGGCTACGCCGCGCGCACCGTAGGAGATAGTAATGATATTCAACACTCACAGTCACTTGCACGGTGGCGCAGCGGCGCAAGCATCGATGTCCCACGCAGCACGTCTCAGGTTCAAATCTCAGCCGCCAATCAAGAAACACTTTTCCAAGTTTAATGCTGTTGTCCCTCTCACAGACCGCCCACAAGGCGGTGTTAGTCCATATAAACTCCTCAAGAGTGACAAGAAATTCAAATTTAACGTAGTGGCCAATAGGATTAATTTAAATTTAAAAACAGAATCAGAAATTAGCACACGTCCACCCGCTAACACGACCACAGTCGGAATAATAGATAGGTATGGTTAGAAAAAATATGTTTCGCCTTTAGGGTCAATTTTAACTCGTGTGAGTAGGGCGGAACCAAGAAGAGATTTATTTACCTGAAAAACAGTTTCAGAGTGAGTCATATTAGGACAGAGTTAAAACTGTCTGGTTGCGTTTGAAAAGGTCAGAGACACGCAACAAATGTTATAGGCGCCCAGAAACTCAAGCTTCTATCTATTACTTGAGTTTATGTGCGCCTAGTACTGCTTGTATGTTAATAAGGTAAGTTCAGAGACACAACAAACTACTAGGCGCACAGAAACTCAAGCCTCTATTACTTGAATTCATGTGCACCTAGTACTGCTTGTTTGTTAATTAGGTTAGGTTAGAGACACCACAAATTACTAGGCGCGCAGAAACTTAAGCCTCTATTACTTGAATTCATGTGCGCCTAGTACTGCTTGTTTACATAGGTATGGTTAGAAAAAATATGTTTCGCCTTTAGGGTCAATTTTAACTCGTGTGAGTAGGGCGGAACCAAGAAGAGATTTATTTACCTGAAAAACTGTTTCAGAGTGAGTCATATTAGGACAGAGTTAAAACTGTCTGGTTGCGTTTGAAAAGGTCAGAGACAAGCAACAAATGTTATAGGCGCCCAGAAACTCAAGCTTCTATCTATTACTTGAGTTTATGTGCGCCTAGTACTGCTTGTATGTTAATAAGGTAAGTTCAGAGACACAACAAATTACTAGGCGCACAGAAACTCAAGCCTCTATTACTTGAATTCATGTGTGCCTAGTACTGCTTGTTTGTTAATTAGTTTAGGTTAGAGACACCACAAATTACTAGGCGCGCAGAAACTTAAGCCTCTATTACTTGAATTCATGTGCGCCTAGTACTGCTTGTTTAGATAGGTATGGTTAAAAAAAATATGTTTCGCCTTTAGGGTCAATTTTAACTCGTGTGAGTAGGGCAGAACCAAAAAGAGATTTATTTACCTGAAAAACAGTTTCAGAGTGAGTCATAATAAGGCAGAGTTAAAACTGTCTGGTTGCGTTTGAAAAGGTCAGAGACACGCAACAAATGTTATAGGCGCCCAGAAACTCAAGCTTGTATCTATTACTTGAGTTTATGTGCGCCTAGTACTGCTTGTATGTTAATTGGGTTAGGTCAAAGACACAACCAATTACTAGGCGCTCAGAAATTCAAGCCTCTATTACTTGAATTCATGTGCGCCTAGAACTACTTGTTCAAAATTACTAGGCGCACAGAAACTTAAGCCTCTATTACTTGAATTCATGTGCGCCTAGTACTGCTTTTTTGTTAATAAGGTTAGTTCAGAGACACAACAAATTACTAGGCGCACAGAAACTCAAGCCTCTATTACTTGATTTCATGTGCGCCTAGTACTGCTTGTTTATTAATTAGGTTAGTTCAGAGAGACAACAAATTACTAGGCGCACAGAATTCAAGCCTCTATTACTTGAATTCATGTGCGCCTAGTACTGCTTGTTTGTTAATTAGGTTAGGTTAGAGACACAACAAATTACTAGGCGCTCAGAAATTCAAGCCTCTATTACTTGAATTCATGTGCGCCTAGAAATACTTGTTCAAAATTACTAGGCGCACAGAAACTTAAGCCTCTATTACTTGAATTCATGTGCGCCTAGTACTGCTTTTTTGTTAATAAGGTTAGGTCAAAGACACCACAAATTACTAGGCGCACAGAAACTCAAGCCTCTATTACTTGTATTCATGTGCGCCTAGTACTGATTGTTTGTTAATTAGGTTAGGTCAGAGACACCACAAATTACTAGGCGCACAGAAACTCAAGCCTCTATTACTTGAATTCATGTGCGCCTAGTACTGATTGTTTGTTCATTAGGTTAGGTTAGAGACACCACAAATTACTAGGCGCGCAGAAACTTAAGCCTCTATTACTTGAATTCATGTGCGCCTAGTACTGCTTGTTTAGATAGGTATGGTTAGAAAAAATATGTTTCGCCTTTAGGGTCAATTTTAACTCGTGTGAGTAGGGCGGAACCAAGAAGAGATTTATTTACCTGAAAAACAGTTTCAGAGAGAGTCATATTAGGGCAGAGTTCAAACTGTCTGGTTGCGTTTGAAAAGGTCAGAGACACGCAACAAATGTTATAGGCGCCCAGAAACTCAAGCTTCTATCTATTACTTGAGTTTATGTGCGCCTAGTACTGCTTGTATGTTAATAAGGTAAGTTCAGAGACACAACAAACTACTAGGCGCACAGAAACTCAAGCCTCTATTACTTGAATTCATGTGCACCTAGTACTGCTTGTTTGTTAATTAGGTTAGGTTAGAGACACCACAAATTACTAGGCGCGCAGAAACTTAAGCCTCTATTACTTGAATTCATGTGCGCCTAGTACTGCTTGTTTAGATAGGTATGGTTAGAAAAAATATGTTTCGCCTTTAGGGTCAATTTTAACTCGTGTGAGTAGGGCGGAACCAAGAAGAGATTTATTTACCTGAAAAACAGTTTCAGAGTGAGTCATATTAGGGCAGAGTTCAAACTGTCTGGTTGCGTTTGAAAAGGTCAGAGACACGCAACAAATGTTATAGGCGCCCAGAATTTCAAGCTTCTATCTATTACTTGAGTTTATGTGCGCCTAGTACTGCTTGTATGTTAATTGGGTTAGGTCAAAGACACAACCAATTACTAGGCGCTCAGAAATTCAAGCCTCTATTACTTGAATTCATGTGCGCCTAGAACTACTTTTTCAAAATTACTAGGCGCACAGAAACTTAAGCCTCTATTACTTGAATTCATGTGCGCCTAGTACTGCTTTTTTGTTAATAAGGTAAGTTCAGAGACACAACAAATTACTAGGCGCACAGAAACTCAAACCTCTATTACTTGATTTCATGTGCGCCTAGTACTGCTTGTTTATTAATTAGGTTAGTTCAGAGAGACAACAAATTACTAGGCGCACAGAAATTCAAGCCTCTATTACTTGAATTCATGTGCGCCTAGTACTGCTTGTTTGTTAATTAGGTTAGGTTAGAGACACAACAAATTACTAGGCGCTCAGAAATTCAAGCCTCTATTACTTGAATTCATGTGCGCCTAGAAATACTTGTTTAAAATTACTAGGCGCACAGAAACTTAAGCCTCTATTACTTGAATTCATGTGCGCCTAGTACTGCTTTTTTGTTAATAAGGTTAGGTCAAAGACACCACAAATTACTAGGCGCACAGAAACTTAAGCCTCTATTACTTGAATTCATGTGCGCCTAGTACTGCTTTTTTGTTAATAAGGTTAGGTCAAAGACACCACAAATTACTAGGCGCACAGAAACTCAAGCCTCTATTACTTGAATTCATGTGCGCCTAGTACTGCTTGTTTGTTCATTAGGTTAGGTTAGAGACACCACAAATTACTAGGCGCGCAGAAACTTAAGCCTCTATTACTTGAATTCATGTGCGCCTAGTACTGCTTGTTTAGATAGGTATGGTTAGAAAAAATATGTTTCGCCTTTAGGGTCAATTTTAACTCGTGTGAGTAGGGCGGAACCAAGAAGAGATTTATTTACCTGAAAAACAGTTTCAGAGTGAGTCATATTAGGGCAGAGTTCAAACTGTCTGGTTGCGTTTGAAAAGGTCAGAGACACGCAACAAATGTTATAGGCGCCCAGAATTTCAAGCTTCTATCTATTACTTGAGTTTATGTGCGCCTAGTACTGCTTGTATGTTAATTGGGTTAGGTCAAAGACACAACCAATTACTAGGCGCTCAGAAATTCAAGCCTCTATTACTTGAATTCATGTGCGCCTAGAACTACTTTTTCAAAATTACTAGGCGCACAGAAACTTAAGCCTCTATTACTTGAATTCATGTGCGCCTAGTACTGCTTTTTTGTTAATAAGGTAAGTTCAGAGACACAACAAATTACTAGGCGCACAGAAACTCAAACCTCTATTACTTGATTTCATGTGCGCCTAGTACTGCTTGTTTATTAATTAGGTTAGTTCAGAGAGACAACAAATTACTAGGCGCACAGAAATTCAAGCCTCTATTACTTGAATTCATGTGCGCCTAGTACTGCTTGTTTGTTAATTAGGTTAGGTTAGAGACACAACAAATTACTAGGCGCTCAGAAATTCAAGCCTCTATTACTTGAATTCATGTGCGCCTAGAAATACTTGTTTAAAATTACTAGGCGCACAGAAACTTAAGCCTCTATTACTTGAATTCATGTGCGCCTAGTACTGCTTTTTTGTTAATAAGGTTAGGTCAAAGACACCACAAATTACTAGGCGCACAGAAACTTAAGCCTCTATTACTTGAATTCATGTGCGCCTAGTACTGCTTTTTTGTTAATAAGGTTAGGTCAAAGACACCACAAATTACTAGGCGCACAGAAACTCAAGCCTCTATTACTTGTATTCATGTGCGCCTAGTACTGCTTGTTTGTTCATTAGGTTAGGTTAGAGACACCACAAATTACTAGGCGCGCAGAAACTTAAGCCTCTATTACTTGAATTCATGTGCGCCTAGTACTGCTTGTTTAGATAGGTATGGTTAGAAAAAATATGTTTCGCCTTTAGGGTCAATTTTAACTTGTGTGAGTAGGGCGGAACCAAGAAGAGATTTATTTACCTGAAAAACAGTTTCAGAGAGAGTCATATTAGGGCATAGTAATTCAAACTGTCTGGTTGCGTTTGAAAAGGTCAGAGACACGCAACAAATGTTATAGGCGCCCAGAAACTCAAGCTTCTATCTATTACTTGAGTTTATGTGCGCCTAGTACTGCTTGTATGTTAATAAGGTAAGTTCAGAGACACAACAAACTACTAGGCGCACAGAAACTCAAGCCTCTATTACTTGAATTCATGTGCACCTAGTACTGCTTGTTTGTTAATTAGGTTAGGTTAGAGACACCACAAATTACTAGGCGCGCAGAAACTTAAGCCTCTATTACTTGAATTCATGTGCGCCTAGTACTGCTTGTTTAGATAGGTATGGTTAGAAAAAATATGTTTCGCCTTTAGGGTCAATTTTAACTCGGGTGAGTAGGGCGGAACCAAGAAGAGATTTATTTACCTGAAAAACAGTTTCAGAGTGAGTCATATTAGGGCAGAGTTCAAACTGTCTGGTTGCGTTTGAAAAGGTCAGAGACACGCAACAAATGTTATAGGCGCCCAGAAACTCAAGCTTCTATCTATTACTTGAGTTTATGTGCGCCTAGTACTGCTTGTATGTTAATAAGGTAAGTTCAGAGACACAACAAACTACTAGGCGCACAGAAACTCAAGCCTCTATTACTTGAATTCATGTGCACCTAGTACTGCTTGTTTGTTAATTAGGTTAGGTTAGAGACACCACAAATTACTAGGCGCGCAGAAACTTAAGCCTCTATTACTTGAATTCATGTGCGCCTAGTACTGCTTGTTTAGATAGGTATGGTTAGAAAAAATATGTTTCGCCTTTAGGGTCAATTTTAACTCGTGTGAGTAGGGCGGAACCAAGAAGAGATTTATTTACCTGAAAAACAGTTTCAGAGTGAGTCATATTAGGGCAGAGTTCAAACTGTCTGGTTGCGTTTGAAAAGGTCAGAGACAAGCAACAAATGTTATAGGTGCCCAGAAACTCAAGCTTCTATCTATTACTTGAGTTTATGTGCGCCTAGTACTGCTTGTATGTTAATAAGGTAAGTTCAGAGACACAACAAATTACTAGGCGCACAGAAACTCAAGCCTCTATTACTTGAATTCATGTGCGCCTAGTACTGCTTGTTTAGATAGGTATGGTTAGAAAAAATATGTTTCGCCTTTAGGGTCAATTTTAACTCGTGTGAGTAGGGCGGAACCAAGAAGAGATTTATTTACCTGAAAAACAGTTTCAGAGTGAGTCATATTAGGGCAGAGTTCAAACTGTCTGGTTGCGTTTGAAAAGGTCAGAGACACGCAACAAATGTTATAGGCGCCCAGAAACTCAAGCTTGTATCTATTACTTGAGTTTATGTGCGCCTAGTACTGCTTGTATGTTAATTGGGTTAGGTCAAAGACACAACCAATTACTAGGCGCTTAGAAATTCAAGCCTCTATTACTTGAATTCATGTGCGCCTAGAACTACTTTTTCAAAATTACTAGGCGCACAGAAACTTAAGCCTCTATTACTTGAATTCATGTGCGCCTAGTACTGCTTGTTTATTAATTAGGTTAGTTCAGAGAGACAACAAATTACTAGGCGCACAGAAATTCAAGCCTCTATTACTTGAATTCATGTGCGCCTAGTACTGCTTGTTTGTTAATTAGGTGTTCGCGCCATCTGTCGGCCATGTCGTGAACTACTAAGTGAACATTCAGTGCACCTAGTGAGTGGTAAAGTGTCGCCCTCTAGTGAAAACTGTGCGCGCTTCCTACAACAATAATCGTTGATCGGCAGCACTGTCGCATGTCGTTTCGTGGTGTGTGCCCCGCCCCTCGCGTCTCGCCTCTTGTCTTGTCGTCATCGCTCGCATTTGTACAAGCAACTCGATGTAATATTTTTTTCTATTTTGATTATACGCAAAGTAAAGCACAGCAACCGTATTATTTGGGAATCTGACGACGTGAACCACCGATCCTGCACATTAGGTTAGGTTAGAGACACAACAAATTACTAGGCGCTCAGAAATTCAAGCCTCTATTACTTGAATTCATGTGCGCCTAGAAATACTTGTTTAAAATTACTAGGCGCACAGAAACTTAAGCCTCTATTACTTGAATTCATGTGCGCCTAGTACTGCTTTTTTGTTAATAAGGTTAGGTCAAAGACACCACAAATTACTAGGCGCACAGAAACTCAAGCCTCTATTACTTGTATTCATGTGCGCCTAGTACTGATTGTTTGTTAATTAGGTTAGGTCAGAGACACCACAAATTACTAGGCGCACAGAAACTCAAGCCTCTATTACTTGAATTCATGTGCGCCTAGTACTGCTTGTTTTTTCATTAGGTTAGGTTAGAGACACCACAAATTACTAGGCGCGCAGAAACTTAAGCCTCTATTACTTGAATTCATGTGCGCCTAGTACTGCTTGTTTAGATAGGTATGGTTAGAAAAAATATGTTTCGCCTTTAGGGTCAATTTTAACTCGGGTGAGTAGGGCGGAACCAAGAAGAGATTTATTTACCTGAAAAACAGTTTCAGAGAGAGTCATATTAGGGCATAGTTCAAACTGTCTGGTTGCGTTTGAAAAGGTCAGAGACACGCAACAAATGTTATAGGCGCCCAGAAACTCAAGCTTCTATCTATTACTTGAGTTTATGTGCGCCTAGTACTGCTTGTATGTTAATAAGGTAAGTTCAGAGACACAACAAACTACTAGGCGCACAGAAACTCAAGCCTCTATTACTTGAATTCATGTGCACCTAGTACTGCTTGTTTGTTAATTAGGTTAGGTTAGAGACACCACAAATTACTAGGCGCGCAGAAACTTAAGCCTCTATTACTTGAATTCATGTGCGCCTAGTACTGCTTGTTTAGATAGGTATGGTTAGAAGAAATATGTTTCGCCTTTAGGGTCAATTTTAACTCGTGTGAGTAGGGCGGAACCAAGAAGAGATTTATTTACCTGAAAAACAGTTTCAGAGTGAGTCATATTAGGGCAGAGTTCAAACTGTCTGGTTGCGTTTGAAAAGGTCAGAGACACGCAACAAATGTTATAGGCGCCCAGAAACTCAAGCTTGTATCTATTACTTGAGTTTATGTGCGCCTAGTACTGCTTGTATGTTAATTGGGTTAGGTCAAAGACACAACCAATTACTAGGCGCTTAGAAATTCAAGCCTCTATTACTTGAATTCATGTGCGCCTAGAACTACTTTTTCAAAATTACTAGGCGCACAGAAACTTAAGCCTCTATTACTTGAATTCATGTGCGCCTAGTACTGCTTTTTTGTTAATAAGGTTAGTTCAGAGACACAACAAATTACTAGGCGCACAGAAACTCAAGCCTCTATTACTTTATTTCATGTGCGCCTAGTACTGCTTGTTTATTAATTAGGTTAGTTCAGAGAGACAACAAATTACTAGGCGCACAGAAATTCAAGCCTCTATTACTTGAATTCATGTGCGCCTAGTACTGCTTGTTTGTTAATTAGGTGTTCGCGCCATCTGTCGGCCATGTCGTGAACTACTAAGTGAACATTCAGTGCACCTAGTGAGTGGTAAAGTGTCGCCCTCTAGTGAAAACTGTGCGCGCTTCCTACAACAATAATCGTTGATCGGCAGCACTGTCGCATGTCGTTTCGTGGTGTGTGCCCCGCCCCTCGCGTCTCGCCTCTTGTCTTGTCGTTATCGCTCGCATTTGTACAAGCAACTCGATGTAATATTTTTTTCTATTTTGATTATACGCAAAGTAAAGCACAGCAACCGTATTATTTGGGAATCTGACGACGTGAACCACCGATCCTGCACATTAGGTTAGGTTAGAGACACAACAAATTACTAGGCGCTCAGAAATTCAAGCCTCTATTACTTGAATTCATGTGCGCCTAGAAATACTTGTTTAAAATTACTAGGCGCACAGAAACTTAAGCCTCTATTACTTGAATTCATGTGCGCCTAGTACTGCTTTTTTGTTAATAAGGTTAGGTCAAAGACACCACAAATTACTAGGCGCACAGAAACTCAAGCCTCTATTACTTGTATTCATGTGCGCCTAGTACTGATTGTTTGTTAATTAGGTTAGGTCAGAGACACCACAAATTACTAGGCGCACAGAAACTCAAGCCTCTATTACTTGAATTCATGTGCGCCTAGTACTGCTTGTTTGTTCATTAGGTTAGGTTAGAGACACCACAAATTACTAGGCGCGCAGAAACTTAAGCCTCTATTACTTGAATTCATGTGCGCCTAGTACTGCTTGTTTAGATAGGTATGGTTAGAAAAAATATGTTTCGCCTTTAGGGTCAATTTTAACTCGGGTGAGTAGGGCGGAACCAAGAAGAGATTTATTTACCTGAAAAACAGTTTCAGAGAGAGTCATATTAGGGCATAGTTCAAGCTGTCTGGTTGCGTTTGAAAAGGTCAGAGACACGCAACAAATGTTATAGGCGCCCAGAAACTCAAGCTTCTATCTATTACTTGAGTTTATGTGCGCCTAGTACTGCTTGTATGTTAATAAGGTAAGTTCAGAGACACAACAAACTACTAGGCGCACAGAAACTCAAGCCTCTATTACTTGAATTCATGTGCACCTAGTACTGCTTGTTTGTTAATTAGGTTAGGTTAGAGACACCACAAATTACTAGGCGCGCAGAAACTTAAGCCTCTATTACTTGAATTCATGTGCGCCTAGTACTGCTTGTTTAGATAGGTATGGTTAGAAGAAATATGTTTCGCCTTTAGGGTCAATTTTAACTCGTGTGAGTAGGGCGGAACCAAGAAGAGATTTATTTACCTGAAAAACAGTTTCAGAGTGAGTCATATTAGGGCAGAGTTCAAACTGTCTGGTTGCGTTTGAAAAGGTCAGAGACACGCAACAAATGTTATAGGCGCCCAGAAACTCAAGCTTCTATCTATTACTTGAGTTTATGTGCGCCTAGTACTGCTTGTATGTTAATAAGGTAAGTTCAGAGACACAACAAACTACTAGGCGCACAGAAACTCAAGCCTCTATTACTTGAATTCATGTGCACCTAGTACTGCTTGTTTGTTAATTAGGTTAGGTTAGAGACACCACAAATTACTAGGCGCGCAGAAACTTAAGCCTCTATTACTTGAATTCATGTGCGCCTAGTACTGCTTGTTTAGATAGGTATGGTTAGAAAAAATATGTTTCGCCTTTAGGGTCAATTTTAACTCGTGTGAGTAGGGCGGAACCAAGAAGAGATTTATTTACCTGAAAAACAGTTTCAGAGTGAGTCATATTAGGGCAGAGTTCAAACTGTCTGGTTGCGTTTGAAAAGGTCAGAGACACGCAACAAATGTTATAGGCGCCCAGAAACTCAAGCTTGTATCTATTACTTGAGTTTATGTGCGCCTAGTACTGCTTGTATGTTAATTGGGTTAGGTCAAAGACACAACCAATTACTAGGCGCTTAGAAATTCAAGCCTCTATTACTTGAATTCATGTGCGCCTAGAACTACTTTTTCAAAATTACTAGGCGCACAGAAACTTAAGCCTCTATTACTTGAATTCATGTGCGCCTAGTACTGCTTGTTTATTAATTAGGTTAGTTCAGAGAGACAACAAATTACTAGGCGCACAGAAATTCAAGCCTCTATTACTTGAATTCATGTGCGCCTAGTACTGCTTGTTTGTTAATTAGGTGTTCGCGCCATCTGTCGGCCATGTCGTGAACTACTAAGTGAACATTCAGTGCACCTAGTGAGTGGTAAAGTGTCGCCCTCTAGTGAAAACTGTGCGCGCTTCCTACAACAATAATCGTTGATCGGCAGCACTGTCGCATGTCGTTTCGTGGTGTGTGCCCCGCCCCTCGCGTCTCGCCTCTTGTCTTGTCGTCATCGCTCGCATTTGTACAAGCAACTCGATGTAATATTTTTTTCTATTTTGATTATACGCAAAGTAAAGCACAGCAACCGTATTATTTGGGAATCTGACGACGTGAACCACCGATCCTGCACATTAGGTTAGGTTAGAGACACAACAAATTACTAGGCGCTCAGAAATTCAAGCCTCTATTACTTGAATTCATGTGCGCCTAGAAATACTTGTTTAAAATTACTAGGCGCACAGAAACTTAAGCCTCTATTACTTGAATTCATGTGCGCCTAGTACTGCTTTTTTGTTAATAAGGTTAGGTCAAAGACACCACAAATTACTAGGCGCACAGAAACTCAAGCCTCTATTACTTGTATTCATGTGCGCCTAGTACTGATTGTTTGTTAATTAGGTTAGGTCAGAGACACCACAAATTACTAGGCGCACAGAAACTCAAGCCTCTATTACTTGAATTCATGTGCGCCTAGTACTGCTTGTTTTTTCATTAGGTTAGGTTAGAGACACCACAAATTACTAGGCGCGCAGAAACTTAAGCCTCTATTACTTGAATTCATGTGCGCCTAGTACTGCTTGTTTAGATAGGTATGGTTAGAAAAAATATGTTTCGCCTTTAGGGTCAATTTTAACTCGGGTGAGTAGGGCGGAACCAAGAAGAGATTTATTTACCTGAAAAACAGTTTCAGAGAGAGTCATATTAGGGCATAGTTCAAACTGTCTGGTTGCGTTTGAAAAGGTCAGAGACACGCAACAAATGTTATAGGCGCCCAGAAACTCAAGCTTCTATCTATTACTTGAGTTTATGTGCGCCTAGTACTGCTTGTATGTTAATAAGGTAAGTTCAGAGACACAACAAACTACTAGGCGCACAGAAACTCAAGCCTCTATTACTTGAATTCATGTGCACCTAGTACTGCTTGTTTGTTAATTAGGTTAGGTTAGAGACACCACAAATTACTAGGCGCGCAGAAACTTAAGCCTCTATTACTTGAATTCATGTGCGCCTAGTACTGCTTGTTTAGATAGGTATGGTTAGAAGAAATATGTTTCGCCTTTAGGGTCAATTTTAACTCGTGTGAGTAGGGCGGAACCAAGAAGAGATTTATTTACCTGAAAAACAGTTTCAGAGTGAGTCATATTAGGGCAGAGTTCAAACTGTCTGGTTGCGTTTGAAAAGGTCAGAGACACGCAACAAATGTTATAGGCGCCCAGAAACTCAAGCTTGTATCTATTACTTGAGTTTATGTGCGCCTAGTACTGCTTGTATGTTAATTGGGTTAGGTCAAAGACACAACCAATTACTAGGCGCTTAGAAATTCAAGCCTCTATTACTTGAATTCATGTGCGCCTAGAACTACTTTTTCAAAATTACTAGGCGCACAGAAACTTAAGCCTCTATTACTTGAATTCATGTGCGCCTAGTACTGCTTTTTTGTTAATAAGGTTAGTTCAGAGACACAACAAATTACTAGGCGCACAGAAACTCAAGCCTCTATTACTTTATTTCATGTGCGCCTAGTACTGCTTGTTTATTAATTAGGTTAGTTCAGAGAGACAACAAATTACTAGGCGCACAGAAATTCAAGCCTCTATTACTTGAATTCATGTGCGCCTAGTACTGCTTGTTTGTTAATTAGGTGTTCGCGCCATCTGTCGGCCATGTCGTGAACTACTAAGTGAACATTCAGTGCACCTAGTGAGTGGTAAAGTGTCGCCCTCTAGTGAAAACTGTGCGCGCTTCCTACAACAATAATCGTTGATCGGCAGCACTGTCGCATGTCGTTTCGTGGTGTGTGCCCCGCCCCTCGCGTCTCGCCTCTTGTCTTGTCGTTATCGCTCGCATTTGTACAAGCAACTCGATGTAATATTTTTTTCTATTTTGATTATACGCAAAGTAAAGCACAGCAACCGTATTATTTGGGAATCTGACGACGTGAACCACCGATCCTGCACATTAGGTTAGGTTAGAGACACAACAAATTACTAGGCGCTCAGAAATTCAAGCCTCTATTACTTGAATTCATGTGCGCCTAGAAATACTTGTTTAAAATTACTAGGCGCACAGAAACTTAAGCCTCTATTACTTGAATTCATGTGCGCCTAGTACTGCTTTTTTGTTAATAAGGTTAGGTCAAAGACACCACAAATTACTAGGCGCACAGAAACTCAAGCCTCTATTACTTGTATTCATGTGCGCCTAGTACTGATTGTTTGTTAATTAGGTTAGGTCAGAGACACCACAAATTACTAGGCGCACAGAAACTCAAGCCTCTATTACTTGAATTCATGTGCGCCTAGTACTGCTTGTTTGTTCATTAGGTTAGGTTAGAGACACCACAAATTACTAGGCGCGCAGAAACTTAAGCCTCTATTACTTGAATTCATGTGCGCCTAGTACTGCTTGTTTAGATAGGTATGGTTAGAAAAAATATGTTTCGCCTTTAGGGTCAATTTTAACTCGGGTGAGTAGGGCGGAACCAAGAAGAGATTTATTTACCTGAAAAACAGTTTCAGAGAGAGTCATATTAGGGCATAGTTCAAGCTGTCTGGTTGCGTTTGAAAAGGTCAGAGACACGCAACAAATGTTATAGGCGCCCAGAAACTCAAGCTTCTATCTATTACTTGAGTTTATGTGCGCCTAGTACTGCTTGTATGTTAATAAGGTAAGTTCAGAGACACAACAAACTACTAGGCGCACAGAAACTCAAGCCTCTATTACTTGAATTCATGTGCACCTAGTACTGCTTGTTTGTTAATTAGGTTAGGTTAGAGACACCACAAATTACTAGGCGCGCAGAAACTTAAGCCTCTATTACTTGAATTCATGTGCGCCTAGTACTGCTTGTTTAGATAGGTATGGTTAGAAGAAATATGTTTCGCCTTTAGGGTCAATTTTAACTCGTGTGAGTAGGGCGGAACCAAGAAGAGATTTATTTACCTGAAAAACAGTTTCAGAGTGAGTCATATTAGGGCAGAGTTCAAACTGTCTGGTTGCGTTTGAAAAGGTCAGAGACACGCAACAAATGTTATAGGCGCCCAGAAACTCAAGCTTCTATCTATTACTTGAGTTTATGTGCGCCTAGTACTGCTTGTATGTTAATAAGGTAAGTTCAGAGACACAACAAACTACTAGGCGCACAGAAACTCAAGCCTCTATTACTTGAATTCATGTGCACCTAGTACTGCTTGTTTGTTAATTAGGTTAGGTTAGAGACACCACAAATTACTAGGCGCGCAGAAACTTAAGCCTCTATTACTTGAATTCATGTGCGCCTAGTACTGCTTGTTTAGATAGGTATGGTTAGAAAAAATATGTTTCGCCTTTAGGGTCAATTTTAACTCGTGTGAGTAGGGCGGAACCAAGAAGAGATTTATTTACCTGAAAAACAGTTTCAGAGTGAGTCATATTAGGGCAGAGTTCAAACTGTCTGGTTGCGTTTGAAAAGGTCAGAGACAAGCAACAAATGTTATAGGCGCCCAGAAACTCAAGCTTCTATCTATTACTTGAGTTTATGTGCGCCTAGTACTGCTTGTATGTTAATAAGGTAAGTTCAGAGACACAACAAATTACTAGGCGCACAGAAACTCAAGCCTCTATTACTTGAATTCATGTGCGCCTATTACTGCTTGTTTGTTAATTAGTTTAGGTTAGAGACACCACAAATTACTAGGCGCGCAGAAACTTAAGCCTCTATTACTTGAATTCATGTGCGCCTAGAACTACTTGTTCAAAATTACTAGGCGCACAGAAACTTAAGCCTATATTACTTGAATTCATGTGCGCCTAGTACTGCTTTTTTGTTAATAAGGTTAGGTTCAAGACACAACAAATTACTAGGCGCACAGAAACTCAAGCCTCTATTACTTGAATTCATGTGCGCCTAGTACTGATTATTTGTTAATTAGGTTAGGTCAGAGACATCACAAATTACTAGGCGCACAGAAACTCAAGCCTCTATTACTTGAATTCATGTGCGCCTAGTACTGCTTGTTTAGATAGGTATGGTTAGAAAAAATATGTTTCGCCTTTAGGGTCAATTTTAACTCGTGTGAGTAGGGCGGAACCAAGAAGAGATTTATTTACCTGAAAAACAGTTTCAGAGTGAGTCATAATAAGGCAGAGTTAAAAACTGTCTGGTTGCGTTTGAAAAGGTCAGAGACACGCAACAAATGTTATAGGCGCCCAGAAACTCAAGCTTCTATCTATTACTTGAGTTTATGTGCGCCTAGTACTGCTTGTATGTTAATAAGGTAAGTTCAGAGAGACAACAAATTACTAGGCGCACAGAATTCAAGCCTCTATTACTTGAATTCATGTGCGCCTAGTACTGCTTGTTTGTTAATTAGGTTAGGTTAGAGACACAACAAATTACTAGGCGCTCAGAAATTCAAGCCTCTATTACTTGAATTCATGTGCGCCTAGAAATACTTGTTCAAAATTACTAGGCGCACAGAAACTTAAGCCTCTATTACTTGAATTCATGTGCGCCTAGTACTGCTTTTTTGTTAATAAGGTTAGGTCAAAGACACCACAAATTACTAGGCGCACAGAAACTCAAGCCTCTATTACTTGTATTCATGTGCGCCTAGTACTGATTGTTTGTTAATTAGGTTAGGTCAGAGACACCACAAATTACTAGGCGCACAGAAACTCAAGCCTCTATTACTTGAATTCATGTGCGCCTAGTACTGATTGTTTGTTCATTAGGTTAGGTTAGAGACACCACAAATTACTAGGCGCGCAGAAACTTAAGCCTCTATTACTTGAATTCATGTGCGCCTAGTACTGCTTGTTTGTTAATTAGTTTAGGTTAGAGACACCACAAATTACTAGGCGCGCAGAAACTTAAGCCTCTATTACTTGAATTCATGTGCGCCTAGAACTACTTGTTCAAAATTACTAGGCGCACAGAAACTTAAGCCTCTATTACTTGAATTCATGTGCGCCTAGTACTGCTTTTTTGTTAATAAGGTTAGGTCCAAGACACAACAAATTACTAGGCGCACAGAAACTCAAGCCTCTATTACTTGAATTCATGTGCGCCTAGTACTGATTATTTGTTAATTAGGTTAGGTCAGAGACACCACAAATTACTAGGCGCACAGAAACTCAAGCCTCTATTACTTGAATTCATGTGCGCCTAGTACTGCTTGTTTGTTAATTAGTTTAGGTTAGAGACACCACAAATTACTAGGCGCGCAGAAACTTAAGCCTCTGTTACTTGAATTCATGTGCGCCTAGAACTACTTGTTCAAAATTACTAGGCGCACAGAAACTTAAGCCTCTATTACTTGAATTCATGTGCGCCTAGTACTGCTTTTTTGTTAATAAGGTTAGGTCCAAGACACAACAAATTACTAGGCGCACAGAAACTCAAGCCTCTATTACTTGAATTCATGTGCGCCTAGTACTGATTATTTGTTAATTAGGTTAGGTCAGAGACATCACAAATTACTAGGCGCACAGAAACTCAAGCCTCTATTACTTGAATTCATGTGCGCCTAGTACTGCTTGTTTAGATAGGTATGGTTAGAAAAAATATGTTTCGCCTTTAGGGTCAATTTTAACTCGTGTGAGTAGGGCGGAACCAAGAAGAGATTTATTTACCTGAAAAACAGTTTCAGAGTGAGTCATAATAAGGCAGAGTTAAAACTGTCTGGTTGCGTTTGAAAAGGTCAAAGACACGCAACAAATGTTATAGGCGCCCAGAAACTCAAGCTTCTATCTATTACTTGAGTTTATGTGCGCCTAGTACTGCTTGTATGTTAATAAGGTAAGTTCAGAGACACAACAAATTACTAGGCGCACAGAAACTCAAGCCTCTATTACTTGAATTCATGTGCGCCTATTACTGCTTGTTTGTTAATTAGTTTAGGTTAGAGACACCACAAATTACTAGGCGCGCAGAAACTTAAGCCTCTATTACTTGAATTCATGTGCGCCTAGAACTACTTGTTCAAAATTACTAGGCGCACAGAAACTTAAGCCTCTATTACTTGAATTCATGTGCGCCTAGTACTGCTTTTTTGTTAATAAGGTTAGGTCCAAGACACAACAAATTACTAGAGGCACAGAAACTCAAGCCTCTATTACTTGAATTCATGTGCGCCTAGTACTGATTATTTGTTAATTAGGTTAGGTCAGAGACACCACAAATTACTAGGCGCACAGAAACTCAAGCCTCTATTACTTGAATTCATGTGCGCCTAGTACTGCTTGTTTGTTAATTAGGTTAGGTTAGAGACACCACAAATTACTAGGCGCGCAGAAACTTAAGCCTCTATTACTTGAATTCATGTGTGCCTAGTACTGCTTGTATATATAGGTATGGTTAGAAAAAATATGTTTCGCCTTTAGGGTCAATTTTAACTCGTGTGAGTAGGGCGGAACCAAGAAGAGATTTATTTACATGAAAAACAGTTTCAGAGTGAGTCATAATAAGGCAGAGTTAATACTGTCTGGTTGCGTTTGAAAAGGTCAGAGACACGCAACAAATGTTATAGGCGCCCAGAAACTCAAGCTTGTATCTATTACTTGAGTTTATGTGCGCCTAGTACTGCTTGTATGTTAATAAGGTAAGTTCAGAGACACAACAAACTACTAGGCGCACAGAAACTTAAGCCTCTATTACTTGAATTCATGTGCGCCTAGTACTGCTTTTTTGTTAATAAGGTTAGGTCCAAGACACAACAAATTACTAGAGGCACAGAAACTCAAGCCTCTATTACTTGAATTCATGTGCGCCTAGTACTGATTATTTGTTAATTAGGTTAGGTCAGAGACACCACAAATTACTAGGCGCACAGAAACTCAAGCCTCTATTACTTGAATTCATGTGCGCCTAGTACTGCTTGTTTGTTAATTAGGTTAGGTTAGAGACACCACAAATTACTAGGCGCGCAGAAACTTAAGCCTCTATTACTTGAATTCATGTGCGCCTAGTACTGCTTGTATATATAGGTATGGTTAGAAAAAATATGTTTCGCCTTTAGGGTCAATTTTAACTCGTGTGAGTAGGGCGGAACCAAGAAGAGATTTATTTACATGAAAAACAGTTTCAGAGTGAGTCATAATAAGGCAGAGTTAATACTGTCTGGTTGCGTTTGAAAAGGTCAGAGACACGCAACAAATGTTATAGGCGCCCAGAAACTCAAGCTTGTATCTATTACTTGAGTTTACGTGCGCCTAGTACTGCTTGTATGTTAATAAGGTAAGTTCAGAGACACAACAAACTACTAGGCGCACAGAAACTCAAGCCTCTATTACTTGAATTCATGTGCACCTAGTACTGCTTGTTTGTTAATTAGGTTAGGTCAAAGACACAACAAATTACTAGGCGCACAGAAACTCAAGCCTCTATTACTTGAATTCATGTGCGCCTAGTACTGCTTGTTTGTTAATTAGGTTAGGTCAGAGACACCACAAATTACTAGGCGCACAGAAACTCAAGCCTCTATTACTTGAATTCATGTGCGCCTAGTACTGCTTTTTTGTTAATAAGGTTAGGTCAAAGACACAACAAATTACTAGGCGCACAGAAACTCAAGCCTCTATTACTTGAATTCATGTGCGCGTAGTGCTGCTTGTTTGGTAATTAGGTTAGGTCAGAGACACCACAAATTACTAGGCGCACAGAAACTCAAGCCTCTATTACTTGAATTCATGTGCGCCTAGAACTACTTGTTAAAAATTACTAGGCGCACAGAAACTTAAGCCTCTATTACTTGAATTCATGTGCGCCTAGTACTGCTTTTTTGTTAATAAGGTTAGTTCAGAGACACAACAAATTACTAGGCGCACAGAAACTCAAGCCTCTATTACTTGATTTCATGTGCGCCTAGTACTGCTTGTTTATTAATTAGGTTAGTTCAGAGAGACAACAAATTACTAGGCGCACAGAAATTCAAGCCTCTATTACTTGAATTCATGTGCGCCTAATACTGCTTGTTTGTTAATTAGGTTAGGTTAGAGACACAACAAATTACTAGGCGCTCAGAAATTCAAGCCTCTATTACTTGAATTCATATGCGCCTAGAACTGCTTGTTTGTTAATTAGGTTAGGTCAGAGACACCACAAATTACTAGGCGCACAGAAACTCAAGCCTCTATTACTTGAATTCATGTGCGCCTAGTACTGCTTGTTTGTTAATAAGGTTAGTTCAGAGACACAACAAATTACTAGGCGCTCAGAAATTCAAGCCTCTATTACTTGAATTCATGTGCGCCTAGAACTATTTGTTCAAAATTACTAGGCGCACAGAAGCTTAAGCCTCTATTACTTGAATTCATGTGCGCCTAGTACTGCTTTTTTGTTAATAAGGTTAGTTCAGAGACACAACAAATTACTAGGCGCACAGAAACTCAAGCCTCTATTACTTGATTTCATGTGCGCCTAGTACTGCTTGTTTATTAATTAGATTAGTTCAGAGAGACAACAAATTACTAGGCGCACAGAAATTCAAGCCTCTATTACTTGAATTCATGTGCGCCTAGTAGTGCTTTTTTGTTAATAAGGTTAGTTCAGAGACACAACAAATTACTAGGCGCACAGAAACTCAAGCCTCTATTACTTGATTTCATGTGCGCCTAGTACTGCTTGTTTATTAATTAGGTTAGTTCAGAGAGACAACAAATTACTAGGCGCACGGAAATTCAAGCCTCTATTACTTGAATTCATGTGCGCCTAGTACTGCTTGTTTGTTAATTAGGTTAGGTTAGAGACACAACAAATTACTAGGCGCGCAGAAACATAAGCCTCTATTACTTGAATTCATAGCCGCCTAGTACTGCTTGTTTAGATAGGTATGGTTAGAAAAAATATGTTTCGCCTTTAGGGTCAATTTTAACTCGTGTGAGTAGGGCGGAACCAAGAAGAGATTTATTTACCTGAAAAACAGTTTCAGAGTGAGTCATAATAAGGCAGAGTTAAAACTGTCTGGTTGCGTTTGAAAAGGTCAGAGACACGCAACAAATGTTATAGGCGCCCAGAAACTCAAGCTTGTATCTATTACTTGAGTTTATGTGCGCCTAGTACTGCTTGTATGTTAATTGGGTTAGGTCAAAGACACAACAAATTACTAGGCGCTCAGAAATTCAAGCCTCTATTACTTGAATTCATGTGCGCCTAGAACTACTTGTTCAAAATTACTAGGCGCACAGAAACTTAAGCCTCTATTACTTGAATTCATGTGCGCCTAGTACTGCTTTTTTGTTAATAAGGTTAGGTCAAAGACACAACAAATTACTAGGCGCACAGAAACTCAAGCCTCTATTACTTGAATTCATGTGCGCCTAGTACTGCTTGTTTGTTAATTAGGTTAGGTCAGAGACACCACAAATTACTAGGGGCACAGAAACTCAAGCCTCTATTACTTGAATTCATGTGCGCCTAGTACTGCTTGTTTGTTAATAAGGTAAGTTCAGAGACACAACAAATTACTAGGCGCACAGAAACTCAAGCCTCTATTACTTGAATTCATGTGCGCCTAGTACTGCTTTTTTGTTAATAAGGTTAGTTCAGAGACACAACAAATTACTAGGCGCACAGAAACTCAAGCCTCTATTACTTGATTTCATGTGCGCCTAGTACTGCTTGTTTATTAATTAGGTTAGTTCAGAGAGACAACAAATTACTAGGCGCGCAGAAACTTAAGCCTCTATTACTTGAATTCATGTGCGCCTAGTACTGATTTTTTGTTGATAAGGTTAGTTCAGAGACACAACAAATTACTAGGCGCACAGAAACTCAAGCCTCTATTACTTGATTTCATGTGCGCTTAGTACTGCTTGTTTATTAATTAGGTTAGTTCAGAGAGACAACATATTACTAGGCGCACAGAAATTCAAGCCTCTATTACTTGAATTCATGTGCGCCTAGTACTGCTTGTTTGTTATTTAGGTTAGGTTAGAGACACAACAAATTACTAGGCGCTCGGAAATTCAAGCCTCTATTACTTGAATTCATATGCGCCTAGAACTGCTTGTTTGTTAATTAGGTTAGGTCAGAGACACCACAAATTACTAGGCGCACAGAAACTCAAGCCTCTATTACTTGAATTCATGTGCGCCTAGTACTGCTTGTTTGTTAATAAGGTTAGTTCAGAGACACAACAAATTACTAGGCGCTCAGAAATTCAAGCCTCTATTACTTGAATTCATGTGCGCCTAGAACTACTTGTTCAAAATTACTAGGCGCACAGAAACTTAAGCCTCTATTACTTGAATTCATGTGCGCCTAGTACTGCTTTTTTGTTAATAAGGTTAGTTCAGAGACACAACAAATTACTAGGCGCACAGAAACTCAAGCCTCTATTACTTGATAGTAATTTGTGGTGTCTCTGACCTAACCTAATTAACAAACAAGCAGTTCTAGGCGCATATGAATTCAAGTAATAGAGGCTTGAATTTCTGAGCGCCTAGTAATTTGTTGTGTCTCTAACCTAACCTAATTAACAAACAATCAGTACTAGGCGCACATGAATTCAAGTAATAGAGGCTTGAATTTCTGTGCGCCTAGTAATTTGTTGTCTCTCTGAACTAACCTAATTAATAAACAAGCAGTACTAGGCGCACATGAAATCAAGTAATAGAGGCTTGAGTTTCTGTGCGCCTAGTAATTTGTTGTGTCTCTGAACTAACCTTATTAACAAAAAAGCAGTACTAGGCGCACATGAATTCAAGTAATAGAGGCTTAAGTTTCTGTGCGCCTAGTTATTTTGAACAAGTAGTTCTAGGCGCACATGAATTCAAGTAATAGAGGCTTGAATAATCTGAGCGCCTAGTAATTTGTTGTGTCTCTGAACTAACCTTATTAACAAACAAGCAGTACTAGGCGCACATGAATTCAAGTAATAGAGGCTTGAGTTTCTGTGCGCCTAGTAATTTGTGGTGTCTCTGACCTAACCTAATTAACAAACAAGCATTACTAGGCGCACATGAATTCAAGTAATAGAGGCTTGAGTTTCTGTGCGCCTAGTAATTTGTTGTGTCTTTGACCTAACCTTATTAACAAAAAAGCAGTACTAGGCGCACAAGAATTCAAGTAATAGAGGCTTGAGTTTCTGTGCGCCTAGTAATTTGTGGTGTCTCTGACCTAACCTGATTAACAAACAAGCAGTACTAGGCGCACATGAATTCAAGTAATAGAGGCTTGAGTTTCTGTGCGCCTAGTAATTTGTTGTGTCTTTGACCTAACCTTATTAACAAAAAAGCAGTACTAGGCGCACATGAATTCAAGCTTCTATGGCTTGAGTTTCTGTGCGCCTAGTAATTTGTTGTGTCTCTGAACTTACCTTATTAACAAACAAGCAGTACTAGGCGCACATGAATTCAAGTAATAGAGGCTTGAGTTTCTGTGCGCCTAGTAATTTGTGGTGTCTCTGACCTAACCTACTTAACAAACAAGCAGTACTAGGCGCACATGAATTCAAGTAATAGAGGCTCGAGTTTCTGTGCGCCTAGTAATTCGTTACGTCTTTGACCTAACCCAATTAACATACAAGCAGTACTAGGCGCACATAAACTCAAGTAATAGATAGAAGCTTGAGTTTCTGGGCGCCTATAACATTTGTTGCGTGTCTCTGACCTTTTCAAACGCAACCAGTTTTAACTCTGCCCTATTATGACTCACTCTGAATCATCAATTCATCAAGTCGTTTCCATTATTGAAGCGAATATCAAAATCATCAAGTCGTTCCTAACAACGAAACGCATGTCAAAATGATCCATACCGTCATCCGCAGCGAGGCGAACTCGCCCTGCTATTGGCGGCCAGTGATATAATTCGCAAGATCTCTAGGTGAGTACAGTAATTTACCCTACAGTCGAGTCGATTGTTCAATATTGGGCATACTATGCCACTGTCGTGTAGCGAGGCGCACTAGCCGAGCTACTTGCCGACAGTGGCATAGAATGCCCAATATTACCCTACTGCCGACCTAGGGAAGATGCAGACGTCACTACCGGTGTCGACGAGGAACTGCATCTTCGTACTGTGGTCCGTCACGAATAAGCGACCAGTGCTAGGACAGTCGCCGGTCGCCATTATCGACTGCCCGTGCCTTTTCCCGCGTGGTCACAGGGTTTATTGCACCTGGTTGCCTTGTCGCCAAACTTGAAATGATACCAGCAGGTTGGCCATTTCCTGTAATTGGAACTTGATCTTCTGGACCCCGATCTTCCTCGACTGGTACTTCTGCCGGACCTTTGTTTCGATCGGGACAGTCTGTCAACCTGCGAGGTCAGAGCTTGCACTTGTCTCGTGAGTTCGGCAATCTGACCGCTCATCTGTTCCACGCTGCTTCCTGGTATCGCTGTCGGTGCAGATGTCGCTGCTACTTGCGGGCTGGCTGGCACTACATCTTGTATGGGGTCGGCCAGCTCGGCCACTTCTTCTAGAGTCGCCTTGGCCTGCGAGGCGATGATGCTTTGCGTACTGCTCGGCAGGCGGCTGGTCCAGATCGTACGCAGAAACTCTTCCGGCACGCTCGGTCCCGCCAGGTGGCGCAGGTGTCGCAAGAACTGCGAGGGCTTACGGTCACCCAGCTCCTCGTGTGTTAAGAGCTGCTGTACCTTCTTTTCCCTCGACGCGGACAACCTCTTCACAAGTTCCGTCTCCAGCCTCTCGTACTTGTCCGAAGCTGCAGGAGCCGTGATTATATCCTCGACCTCCGATGCGTATATTGGGTCTAGGCTCCCAATGGCGGGGTGGAATTTCGTGGCGTCAGTCGTGATGTTCGCCAATGCGAACTGGCTCTCCAGCTGCGCAAACCACAACCCCGGTTTTTCGGGGTAAAAAGGCGGTACCCGCACACCGACACGAAATACGTCATAGCCTACATCACGCAGATTTGCAACGCTTTGTTGCTGACTCATGGTGTTCTTTCGGGGTCACCAGTGAAGTGGTTACGTACGGGAGATGAATGAAAGCCGTAGGTTCAGTAACTTCCTTTGTTTACTTCCGGTTCACCCACACGTACCACATAAAGTTCAAATAACGGAAGGAGAAAGTCAACACAAGAAGAAGCACGAATAGAAAGTCACGTAAGCACAAGTAGGAGATATATAAGCACAGCACAGTTTATTAGCTTAGGCAAAACAAGCGCGCGAGAAGCATAATCATTTAGCGGAAGCGGCCGTCCAGTTAGAGGCATGTTAGAGGGCATCTAGAGGACTACCGATTGGTGAGGTGCGAGGGAGCGGGAGGGGTCCCGCTCGCTGCGCGAGCGCGCCGGCCGGCGCGCCGCAACCGTTCAATGACTCACGCGCTCGTTTGTTACATTCATTAATTATCTACACTAATAGGATAATCGGTTTGTCCGTTGTTTTATACCCATATTATATTGTAGTTGTAGTAAGTAATTATTTTATATATAACAAAGTATTTATTTATGTATATGCAAGTACCTACATTTATATTTGTATCGAATATATTAATATATAAGTACATATTAACTTTTACGACACATACAATTAACAGGTGACGCTACAAGTATTTAAATTCTTTTTAATATTCACGTGACTATTAGCTGCTGATTAATATTTAAAAAAAAAGTTTTTTTGTTTATTTCTCCATACACACAAGGGTATTTTTTAAATAATTTAAAATACAAATATGTTTTCCAGATACAAAGCCTTTGTTATGAGAAAATTGTGCTCGAGGTGTCGAATAAAAATGGTTGCAGTCACTCTTGTCTTGACTTATTCATCTCAGTTTTGTATGTATTTGTGTGATAGTAGTAGTAGTATATTAATATATTTTTCTACGTAATACCTTGTTCACTTAAAATAGAAATGATAAAATTGTTGTTTACTAGCATTTGGACCAGTGATAATTATTATAATATAAATCAAGCAATATGTGTTGTCATTCATCTATACAGAAATGTTTTCTGAAACTCAAACCTTAACTCTATAACAAACCCAAATCCTTTTCTTTGCAATTAACATACCATAGGACCTACACCAAGTTTAATACGAGTGTTATTTGTTAGCTCAACATGCTGATGGGAGAGGAGCTAGCTCCACCCTCGACGACAAAACACTGACTGAAACGGTATAATTTTTATTCCTACTAACTGTTCGACTCAATAAATGGTGGTAGTTTAAATAATAGTAAGACGTCAATGAATTAAAGCAATATAGTTCGATGAGTGTAGGAACGATATAAATCAAATACTTAGTGTCTGAGCGGGATTCAAAATCATAGCGAGATCTAATTAAATAATATGGTTTTTGGCATGGCTCGATAGACGGCGTTGGCGTCGAGTTAGATCTCGCTATGGTTTCGTTACACGTATTTGGTAAGGTCCGTTGGATTTATTTTATTTTTTGTGAGCAGCGCACCTATCGGAATTACTCCTAATTAAATATATTGTGGTGACGTAATTCAGTGGTGTTATTTAAATATTATCCCTCCAAGTCGACCCTCGGGAAATACATGGTCCTTGTCGAGTCGGATACGGTCGTGAGTGTTTTGGTGGTCACCGGTGGTGGTAGTGATTGCCACCCTACGCGTCATTACTGGGCAGTGGATCGCTGTCCAGAGCAGCCCCCTTCAGCGGGTACCAGGTGAGAGGTGCCCAGGAGTTGGAGGTGGAGCCGGGTGGAACTGGAGCCAGAGGAGCAGCCTGTTGGAGCCAAGGCAGCCAGGACTGGCTGTGACACCCTGGAGGAACGGCGCGAGGGAGGTGAAGCGGACCTTCATAAGCAGCCAAGCAGAGGGCGCCACTTGTATGGTGCAAGTGTCGATCATCAGTGTGAGTGAGTGAATAATTGTGAAGAAAAACCGTGAGTACATTTAATTAAAAAGTGCATTTACTTCAGACAAATAGTTTCGATAAAAGTGGTTGAGACGGGGAACCTATACCCAAATTTCGTAAAACATCCAGTTGCAGTTCACAAACACTTGTAAAAGTTTTAAAATCGTGATTCAGACTTAAGTTTGTTGGCGATAAGTTTGAAGAACTAAGTGTTTTAGAGACATTAAGTTTAATAATAGTTCCGATTACGGCTATCTTATAATATAAAGTTAAAGTGTTGCTTATTTATAGTTCTTATTGTATTTGTTGTTCTATTTATAGATATGGATGCCTATAATAATATTCAGAAGGACATTAGATCCAAAATTGTAAAGGCTAAAGTCAATTTTAAGAAATGTCCAAAGGATCGACTTACGGTCTCATATATTGAAACACGTTTGGAAACTTTGGAACAACATTGGAATATGTTTTACACTACGCACTTAAAAATAATTAGCGAAATTAAACGATCAGATTTGCATAGTTCAAACTATCATAAGGATTGTGTTTTTGATGAGGTAGAGGAAACGTATGTGCTATACAAGAGTGATCTAAAAGAAATGTTATGTGAAGGTAAAACGGTACAACATAGCGACACACATAGTAGTTTAGGAAATAGTAAGGAAGTTTCTAATTTTAAATTACCTGAAGTAAAAATTCCTGTGTTCTCTGGTAAGTACCTCGAGTGGCAGACCTTTCGGGATTTATTTGTCGCGTTAATTCATAATAATAGAAGGCTGGATGATGCACAAAAAAATTATTATCTCAAAGGGTATTTAACAGGAGACGCAGAACACTTGTTGAGAAATGTAAATGTTACTTCCGATAATTAAAAGGCAAGCTGGGAAAAATTAGAATCGATGTTTAATAACAAAAGATTTCTGGCAAATGGTATTTTAAAACGTCTGTTCGGTCAAAAGGTTTTTACGGTGGAATCAGCTACAGATATTAAACGGTTAATCAGTACTACATCTGACTGTTTGGGGTCATTACAAAGTTTAGGTATTGATGTGACTTCCTGGGACATCTTGATTATTCATATAGCTAGTACAAAATTAGATAAAGAGACAAGAAAAGCCTGGGAGTTGCAGGTAGCTTCCGATACCACAGATGATTTGCCTACTTTTAAACAGTTAAGTGATTTTTTGATAAGTTGCTTCCGCGGATTGGAAAATTTGGATAGCAAAATAGATAAAAACCCTAAAAGTACACAGTCATTTCATGTAACAAAAGATAAAAAAAATTTTACTTGTGCGTATTGTTCAGCTGATCATCGAATTTCATCTTGCCCAAGGTTTTCTAAAGAGTCTGCTGATAGTCGTCGAAATATTGTACAAGAAAAGAACTTATGCTTTATTTAAATAGTAACCACTCTGCTAGGTTCTGCAAAAACACTCACAGGTGCCAGGTGTGTAAACGCCGCCACCATTCTTTGTTACATCCCACGGGTGGGTCTGGGTCGGTTATTGGTGAGGGTAGTTCGGCTGCTCGCGAGGGAACCTCATCGGTTGTTAATGAGGAAAAAGATGTTGCCGCACAAGCGGAGGAAAAACCACTCGTCTCATGTTGTTCGACAGGAAATAACAAGCAAGCGGTGTTATTAAGCACAGCCTTATTAAAGGCTGAGTCAAAACATGGGACTTACCGGGTGGTTAGGGCGTTACTGGATCAAGGATCACAGGGATCCTTTGTAACGGAATCAATGGTCCAGTATTTGGGTTTGAAGAAAATACCTTCAAAAAATACGGTGGTAGGTGTTGGTGGTGATAAAAGTACTACGTCGACTGCCAAAGTAGTTGTCACGATTGGCTCGAGATTCGATCCAACGTTTAAACTGCAGGTAAACGCCTACGTTCTGAAATCGGTTACGGCTTTTCTCCCGTCTACCAAGGTATCCAGGGTAGAATGGGTCGACTTAATCGATACCGAGTTAGCTGATCCAGAATATTTCAGGCCTAATAAAATCGATATTTTATTGGGTGCTGATATATACAGCCAGGTTATTCGGGACGGGGTAAAAAAGAACTCAAGCGGGACGCTCTTAGCGCAGGTCACCGCTATTTTTTTTTTTTTTTTGAGGATGGGAAATCATCAAATGACCCCTCCCGCTCTGGGTGGAGCGGAAGGGAGTGTCAGACTCTTACTGACTAAAACCCACCCGTGTTCCTTCCTTGGCCCTTTATGTTCCGGGTCAGCGGTACCCCTTTTGGATGATCCCGCTTTCCCGGCAGGCTTGGGCCCTAGTGGGCCCCCTCTTCGATGCTGACATCTCTTTGAGGCGCGCGTGGAACACGTACGCGCCGTCCAGCACGGGCCTGGTCCTGATCGGACGGTGAGCTACCCATTACTCACCGCCCGCAGGCCCGCGCCTACGGTGGCCGAGAGTCGTCACGCGGCTCCCGACGCCCGGAGCGTCCACCGCGGCGGCTTGGACGGGAGACTCTCTCCCTCTCCCGTCCCGCCACCTCCTTAGCTAGCATGACTGCTACGCAGAAGGAGGCGACTGCCTCCCACTCCCCCTCGCCCCGGACCATGGCTTGAACCAGGGCCGGGCGTGAGAGGTCGCCGCCGCTGCCGATCGCCTCTACGAGGACACGGCGGTGCTCCGCCCATGCAGGGCAGGCCCGCACCGTATGCTCCACCGTGTCCTCGGGGCGATCATCGCAGTGGTGACACCCGGGCGTTTCCTCCCGCCTGATGATGTGCAGGAACCTCCCGAAACATCCGTGTCCGGTGAGGACCTGCGTCAGGCGGTAGGTGAGGACGCCGTGACGCCTCTCTAGCCACTCCTCAAAGAGGGGTCTTACCGCCGCTATCGTGGCGTGCCCTGCGCTGGGTTGCGACAGTCGCTCCTTCCATGCCGCCATGAGATCGCGCCGGCGGTCCGTCCGCTCCGCCGCGATTTGCCGCGGAAGCGGGGTTTCCCCCCGGCGTAGTGCCTCCGCGCGCCACTCATACAGGCGCGCGAGGACTATCGCGTCCAGATCCCACGGCGGCAGTCCGGCAAGGAGACTTGCCGCCTCGCCCGAGATCGTGAGGTAGCCCCGGATCAGCCTTACGGCTACCACCTTTTGGGGCGCGTTCAGATAGTGGGCGGCTCTCCGCCGCAGTGAACGCGCCCACACCGGGGCCCCATATGTAGCCATGGACCGCACGACCCCCGCGTAAAGCCTGCGGCAGGAGGCGTTTGGACCCCTCAGGTTGGGCAGGAGCCGCTTGAGGGCGGCCCCAGTCCATTCCAGTTTGGGGGCCAAACGTCGGAAGTGCTCCACGAAGTCCCACCGGCTATCGAGCACGAGTCCTAAGTACTTCATCGTGGACTCGACGCCGATGTGAACCCCTCCTACCGTTAGTTGGGATCCCGATGGTGGCCTGTTCCGTGGCCCATGGAAAGACATGGCCTCGGACTTGTGCAAAGCCACCTCGAGACCCAACTGCCGGATCCTCTCCACGACTATCGCAACCCCGCGTGTCATCGCGTCGGCCGCCGCCTGATGCGACCTCCCCTGCGCCAGGACCAGCGTGTCGTCAGCGTAGCACACCACGCTGACGCCATCAGGGAGGTCAGCCCGCAGCACCCAGTCGTAACCGATGTCCCGCAGGAGCGGCCCTAGAACCGATCCCTGTGGGACACCGCACGACATCTCTCGCCGGTTCCAATCCCCGTCGCGACCGGGGTAGATGACGGCTCTGTCCGTCAGATATGCCTCGACTATTCGACGGAGGTAGGTTGGCACCCGGTGATACCGGAGTGCCTCCCCAATGCAACTCCAGGGCAGGGTGTTAAATGCGTTAGCGATGTCGAGTGACACCGCCACGACAACCCCGCCCCGAGACACTGCGTCCCCCGTCGTGAGGGCTCTAACGCGCATGATGGCGTCCACCGTCGAGCGCCCCTTGCGGAAGCCGAACTGACTTTCCGCAAGATCCGGCCCCGTCCTCACCAGGTGCCCGACGAGGTGGCCTGCAGTTACTCTCTCAAAGAGCTTGCCGACCTCGTCGAGCAGCAGAATGGGCCGGTATGCGGACGGAGAGTCCGCAGGGCGCCCTGGCTTCCGAATGAGGACCAGCTTCCCCGTCTTCCAACGGAGTGGGAACTGGCCTCTCTCCATACATGCGCTTAAGAGCGCCTCCAGTCGAGGCCCAAGAGCCGTCGAGGCCAGGACCCAGGCTTTCCCTGGCAGGCCGTCGGGTCCTGGGGCGGTATTTTTGACCTTCAGCCTACCTACCGCCACTCTCAGATCTACCCCGGTCACTTCAGGGGGGTCGTCGTCGTCCGCGTGGTCTGCTTCAGGCACCGCGAGCGGCGGAGCCATGGGCGGGGGAGTATGCTCCCCCCATGAAGGGAACAGAGCGCTCACCACCTCCTCCACCAGCTGGGGGCGGAGACTCTGCGTCAGCGGGGGGGCCCAGGTGCGGAGTTTATTCCGCACCATTTTGTAAGGGCGCCCCCAATGTAAGAGCGCCCCCAAGGTCACCGCTTTAGGCTGGATATTGTCGGGGGCAGTCGAAGTGGACAATGGTCCTAACACTTATTTACATATTACCGTGATGCACGCCAGTGTCCAAGATGATGATAATATGTTAATAAAATTTTGGGAGTTAGAGGCGGAACCATCTGCAAAAAGGATGCTCACGGAGGATGAAGTCAAATGTGAACAACTTTTTTACGTTTCACGTCAACGTTTACGACTTCGACATTGCGTAATAAAGATGGCAGGTATATCGTCAGATTACCGTTGCGGGATGCAAAGCTGGTTGGCAAGTTTGGCGAGTCGAAGAGTATAGCTGAAAAAAAACTTAAAAGTTTAGAATTAAAATTAGGAAGGAATGATCAATTAACACAAGATTACGAAAAGGTTATACATGAATATTCAGAATTACAACATATGGAAAAGGTATCACAAGATAAAAGCAAAGTTAAAGAAGCCATATACTTACCACACCACGCCGTCGTCCGCGCGGATAAGGATACGACCAAGGTGCGAGTCGTATTCGATGCTTCCTGTAAGGGTTCAAATGGGATGTCACTGAATGACAATTTGTTGATTGGACCCACCTTGCAGGCAGAACTTCGACATATTATTATGCGTTGGAGATCATATGAAATATGTTTGGTTGCCGATATAATCAAAATGTATCGACAAGTTTTAGTTAACAGGAAAGACACGATATTTCAGCGCATACTTTGGACGGATAGTCCTGAAAAGGAAATAGAAGAGTACGAACTGATGACAGTGACATTTGGTACTGCACCAGCACCATACTTGGCAGTTCGTGCCCTTCACCAAGTAGCTTATGACGAGTGTGAATATAGTCCTGAAATAAAGAAAATAATTTTAAATGATTTCTACATGGATGACTTGATGACTGGAGCTGAAAACATAGAAGAAGGCATTAAAATCTTCACATAAATGAATGATACTTTGAGTGAAGGCGGATTTAAGTTGCAAAAGTGGATGAGCAATAGTAAAGAATTATTAAATAATATAAGAAAAGAGAAAGGATCTACCCATGATAAGTTGAAAATAAAAATGGATGGTGTAACAAAAATATTGGGACTTACATGGAATTCAAGCGAAGACTTCTTCCAATACTCTCTGGAACTCCCGAAGATTAATGGACCTGTAAAAAAAGAAAAATTATCTCCGAAATATCGCGTTTGTTTGACCCTCTGGGATGGTTAGCGCCTAGCATCATATTAGCTAAAATATACCTACAGAAATTGTGGTTAGCAGGGTTAGATTGGGATAAAGAAATACCAAGCAATTTAGAACACGAATGGAGTACTTACCATCACAGCTTGGCTTCTCTGGTTCAGATTTAAATTTCTCGATGGGTACACACTGGTTCTAATAACACGAAGTCAAAGTTACACGGGTTTTCAGACGCATCGAAGTTAGCGTATGCAGCAGTCGTTTACCTTAGGGTGGTGGACGATATGGGAAATATTCATGTCTCCTTAATCACATCTAAAACCAAGGTGGCACCCATTAAACAGGTGTCCATCCCGAGGTTAGAATTGTGTGGGGCGGTTCTCGCGGCAAGGTTGATTGCGGAAGTAGGCGAGGTAATGACTATACCCAAGACTGACTGGCACGCATGGACAGACAGTAAAGTGGTGTTAGCTTGGTTGAATTGTCACCCAAGTCGGTGGAAAACTTTTGTTGCCAACAGAGTTTCCGACATTTTGACCACCTTGGATACACATCACTGGGCTCACGTAGCATCCAAGCAAAATCCAGCAGATTGTACTTCACGCGGGGTTGCTCCATCGGAACACTTTGCGCTTTGGTGGGAAGGTCCAAAATTCCTAAAGGAACCAGTAGTAGAATACAAAAGACCAAAACATCTTCTAACACGCCTAGAGGAAGTTAAGGTGCACACAAACATTTTAGAAGGTTCATTTTGGAACAAATTTTCATCGTTATCAAGACTTATTCGAATTATGGCTTATTGCCGTAGGTTTCTTAATTTAAGAAAAAATAAAGCGATAGGTGTTGGTACTAGGTCACGACAGTTATCTAAATCTGAACTACAAGATGCAACAGAAATGTGTGTAAAGAGGTGTCAAGAAGAAGGGTTTACCAATGAATTGGAGGATTTAAAAAATCATAAGTTAGGGAGAAAAAATGCTAAATTGGATTCATTGAACATGTTTCTAGATTCCAAGGGACTAATTCGAGTAGGAGGACGGCTGGAAATGTCACAATTAACTTATGAAAGAGTACATCCTATACTAATTCCAAAATAATCGTTTTTAACTAATCTTTTGATAGCGGACGCACATGAGAAAACGATGCACGGTGGTCCGCAATTAATGATTACATACTTACGCTCCAAGTATTGGATCATGGGAGTAAAAACTTTGGCAAAAAAGTATGTAAGAAGCTGTGTGAGGTGCATCCGATATACAGCTAAAGTTAGGACACAAAGTTAGTTAGTTAATGGGACAATTACCTTCGGCTCGTGTTACACCCAACAAGCCAATTCTGTGTAGTGGAGTGGATTACGCGGGCCCCATTAACATAATGGTATCAAAGGGTCGAGGAAACAAATCCTACAAGGGTTACATAGCGTTGTTTATATGCATGTCTACTCGAGCAGTGCATTTAAAAGTGGTCAGTGATCTGAGCACAAAGGGCTTTCTGGCTGCGTTCAAGAGATTTGTGGCAAGGCGTGGTCGATGCGCCGAGTTACACAGTGACAATGGCACAAACTTCGTGGGAGCAGCACGAGAGTTACGGTATTTATTTACTAAAGAAAAATCCAATATGGATCTAGAATTTGCGGAGGAACTTGCCACCAATGGTACTGAGTGGCACTTTATCCCTCCTCACTCGCCAAACTTCGGGGGCCTTTGGGAGGCAGGAATAAAGTCCACAAAGTATCCCCTTAAGAGGGTGATACGAGACTCCACGCTAACCTATGAGGAAATGGCGACGGTTTTGGCTCAAATAGAGGCATGCCTCAATTCGAGACCGATATCCTATGTCGAGGATCAAGATAAGTTAATAATTTTAACTCCTTTTCATTTTCTGGTGGAGGAACCACTCGTTGTACCTCCGGACTCAAACTATGAAGTGTGTAATGCAAGTAATTTACAGCGATGGCAACTCCACCAGAGGATGATGCAGGATTTCTGGCGTAGATGGTCGCACGACTACCTTCACCAATTTTTGCAGCGGCATAAGTGGGCCTACAAAATCCCGGAACCGTCCATTGGTGAAGTGGTCTAAGTGAAAGAGGATAATTTGCCCCCTGGCAAGTGGTTGCTGGGTACGATTACAGCGAAACATCCGGGAGCGGATGGGGTTACCCGGGTTGTTACGTTACGTACACAGTCATCTACCATAAAAAGACCGACGTCCAAATTATGTGTGCTCCCTGTAACCGATGAATCTTATATTTTGTTCTTATGTATTACATTTGATGTTATATTTTTTTGTGTTAATTGCTAGAATAGTTAGGGCCTAGATGTTATGATTTTTGATGTTAATTTGGTTAAGCTTCTCACCAATGACATTGGCACTCCCTGGGTTCAAACCATCCAAATTACTTTGTCACGGTGGGCGGTGTTGAAGGACATTGGCCAGTATGTCCTTGGTGGGCGGTATGTCTGAGCGGGATTCAAAATCATAGCGAGATCTAATTAAATAATATGGTTTTTGGCATGGCTCGATAGACGGCGTTGGCGTCGAGTTAGATCTCGCTATGGTTTCGTTACACGTATTTGGTAAGGTCCGTTGGATTTATTTAATTTTTTGTGAGCAGCGCACCTATCGGAATTACTTCTAATTAAATATATTGTGGTGACGTAATTCAGTGGTGGTCGCACCTATCGGAATTACTTCTAATTAAATATATTGTGGTGACGTAATTCAGTGGTGGTATTTAAATATTATCCCTCCAAGTCGACCCTCGGGAAATACACTTAGTAATAAACAAAAAATAAGATAAAAAATGATGAATAAGATCAAATTTGTAATAAATACTTAGTAATATGTACTATTATTATCTGTCTTCAGCTAGTGGGAGCGTGCAGCCCACACACATATGCGGCGACCCTCCATCCCGGCGTGCATCAAGAAGTTGCAGCAGCACCTCGGGAAGCAGCAGGCTCAGTAGAAGAAAATGCATTAGCAATTTTTTTTATGTGATACAAATGAATAAATTTTATTTATTTCTTTATTATGTATGTACACTAAACACTTAATAAAGTAAAACACATATAGATAGAAGAGCACAAAGGAACTGCACAAATCATTAGAAATTTCATGGAGAGAGTTGGAGGATGAGAAACGTAGGCACGGTGTGTAAAACAGTAAGGAAGACTTAAATTAGACTATAGTAACCTACACATCGGCTTAAAATAAACATGCATACAATGTTAATATACATAGAATATAAAAACAAATACATAAATAATTAAAATAATTTTTATTTCTTGTTAGCAAGAGTGAAGCAATTTGTGTAGCACCCCATAATTAGATGATATGCCTGAATATTTATGTTTATATTTGGTTAGTATCTAGCACTGTGGTTTAAAAACACGTTTAGGCCTCGTTTACGGAGACGCAGGGCGTTGCACGTCGCGTGAGGCGAGGTGTCTCGCTTCTCTCTCGCTCTCGACTACGATGTAAATGAGCGACAGAGACGCGAGACGCCACGCCACACGCGACGCGTGAAGCCCCGCGTCTCCGTAAACGAGGCCTTAGGAAAACACAAAAAAAAAAGCATTGACTTTCTAACTGAATTTCTGTTTTGCTATTTTATTTTAAAACCATCAAAATAGTTTTGTTTAGCCACTTAGCTACATACTAGCTTTGAAATAATATAAAATGATCAATGCAATTTGGATAAAAAAATATTATTAAAATCTCGATTATGATTGTAAGTGTAATGCTTGGTCAATCCCTAGCATCAGTGGGATGACACTGACAGCTCACTCCACGCTCACATCACCTAAGTATTCACTGTGAGATTTTAACAGAATCGACCGGCTGATCTTTGTGAAATTGTGAGTATTGAACCATTTTCTTTGTTCTCGTTTTATAACCTAGGTCTCAGTTGTGAGTTTTGACACGAGGATGTTGTTTTAGGTCTGGCAGTTTATGCTAGCCTCTGTTTTAATAGTTCTGATGCAACGTTAAGACGTGATGCCTTGGTGTAGCCCCGTGGTCAGATGATTTGGAATTGATCCGGGTGCGGGCAATTTAGAGGTTATCCCTTGAGGTGTGGCCATCTGTTATTGAAGCAGGCCTTACTGAACCGTTTAATGGTAAATGAGGGAATCTCGCCACTCCAGGTAACAATAGCGTCACTGTCTATCCCATAGGGCACGTTTATGCGTGTGTACACAGGCATTATCCTGTGTTAGACGCTAAGGGTCTTGATTCGGTTTATCGAAAAGGAATATACCCAGAGAACACGTGAGTTTCTACTGAATTGGTAAAATTTAACCAATGAGAGAGTCAGGCCTTTTGTGAGAACTAGGTAGTATGACCAGTTGTTATAAATTATTGTGTCTCGGGTAGCTTTACATAAGCGATATTTTCGAGCGCAACCGTAATGGGTCGATACTTATTCGATTGAGCTAGAAGTTATAAAGCAGTTCATCTCACGGACTTACTAAAGTGACTCTGAGTTATTGTTTTAGTCTCATTGCAGGTGTTAACCCCGATACAACTAGGAAAGGAGACCTAGTTTTATCGGAGTGAACACCTAAGTGTGTGGGAAGGGTTTGGTTAGTGGCTTGCCACAATTGATGTTTTTGTACCTTAATTTTCGGTGTATTACAATAAACTTTGTATTGTGTAAGAAGGTACTTGTTTTATTGAATCTTTCCCGTACAGCTTATGCCTTAATAAATTTACTTTAGCACGGTGGTAAGTAGGATAATACTATATTGAAACCATCAACATCTTGTTTCAAAAGATACTACATTATAAACATCAAAAAACCGGGTTACTATAGTCTTGTATCTCTGTGTATTATCGCCGTGAAGACGTCCATGAATGGCTTGTAACAAGCAATATCCTTTCCATCTAACGTTTGAATAACAATAGGTACTCGGTAAATGCGTCGTTCTATAGTTGTCAGATGAGCTCTGAGAGTTAGACTCCTGCGTAGGTTTCAATAATTGTTTTTGAGTCTTTCAATCAGGGTTGAAAGCTGTGCGAACTGGTTGTCAATTTCGTCACAGTCAGGTTCGTCATCCTGCAACAAAAGCTCCATTTCAACTGCCTGATATTGCTCGTAAGAGTTTCGCAACTATTCTTGGCGTAAGGCGACGACTTCATAGTTAAGCTCTTTAATGGTATTTTGCTAGTGTCTAGCTTGGAAGTATTTTTCGAGACGCGTTATGGGCGCCTTTCACAGCCCTCATTCAATACGTAGCTTCTTTGTAAGATTTTTGGATCTTTTTTCAGTAGCAGATGTGGAGGAGCGATCTGATAATTAATTGTCGCTCTCCGTTGACATTGATTTAGCAGGTTTGTAGTGTACTTAGGTGTGCTTGTTACGCGATGATATTCCTTGGCTCCTATCGCACACGATTTTGTATGAACATAACGTGAACGCGACAATCGGACGCACTATGTTTTTACACTAATATTGATTAAGCACTGGAAAATGACTCGCGCACATCAATACCTATTACTATATTATATTTAATCTGTTTCGGCACCATGTTTGTTAGAAAATAACAAACAAAATATTATAAAAATATTTATTTTGGGTTCGTGCATAGAGATGATAAAAGGAGTAAAAACAAAAGAAGATGCAAAATATTTAAAATGAAGACGAATAAAAACAAAACCATAGAAAGAGGTTTTATACCTTCTTGTCGGCTCTAACGTTGGGTATACCCAAACTAGTTACATACAACTTATCACAGCACTTCTTCATTAATATAAATGTAAATATTGACTATACTTTTGGCAAGAATTTGCAGAATTTGAAGTTGCCAGACCTCGTAGCAATTACTTTTGTCAAAAATATTCAATGTTCAGTTTTGACTTCGCTACTATTTTATTACATTTATAGATGCCGCAATATACAGGGCGTCCCACGGATATGCCACATGGAGGGAAAGTACCTTGAATATTATAGATGGAACATTTTACTGAAAGAAGACATTATTTGAATTTAAAATTCAATTTAAACTGCATTCATAGATATTTAAATAATTACATGGTTGAACCGGAAATCGAACCCGTTACACGAGAAAAATAATCACCCTGTAGCTTTAACATACCGATCAAAAGGCTTCATCGTAAGAATATTTTTTTGCTAAATAACATAGTGTCACAAATAAAAGGAAGACCATGAATTTGAACAGAACATGAATGAACAGTTTGGATGAGAGGCCACTAAAAACCGAATTTAATAAACTCTTAACCTCGACAGATAAGTTGACATGAATCAGCTGAGCTCGAAGTTAGTCATTCACTTTAAATATATTTTTATTTTCAAACAAGATAATGTCTACATGTTATACATACGAGTAAACGCTAAAAGACTTAAAGTAATAATAATAATATGTACGTGTAGGTATATAAAAAAGTTGAGGAAAGAATCAATGGCGTCATAGAATTCATCATTCATTTAAACTTTCCTGTTTATATGTACTCGTATATATAATATTAACCACATTTTTGATAAAAGTTATCTACGTCTACAGATATAATTGCTTACTCAAACCCACTTTATGCAAATGATGTGGTCTGTCGGAGCGTATGCTATCTGCTGAGTATCCTCATACGTTAGCGTGGCGCGGTCCAACACGCGTGTCTTAACTTTATATAAAATGTTTTCGAAAACATTGCTCACATTTCTTTTAGTGAACTTTTTGTTGGATGATTCATGTGAGTAATTATTTAGATACTAATGGTTTTTTCATTTCTGGATTGTGATTGTAACAGATTCGCAATTAATTTGCTAATATAAAAATAAATAAAAACTGACTAATTTAGCGATGAACGCCTAAAGAGTGAATGAAGTGAGTGGTCCTTTTCATTGCGCGAAATAAATTGCCTACTTATGTACTTACATTTTTCTATTAATAGATGGACAAAGAGATAAAAAGTTTTTCCGGAAGGACTACACATACATCGAAGCTTCAGAGGCTTTCTATAAGATCCACACGTTACATAAGTCTTGGGCTCATGCCAAGCGAATGTGCACCCTGGAAGGAGCCAGTTTGTTCTACCCAGACAACGACAATGAGGCTCATGCTGTGATTTCATTTTGGAACGCTACCCAACCATTCTCGTGGGTATATGTGGGAATATCGGATTTAGTGGTTAAAGGAGTTTTTGAGACCATACACGGTAAGAATACTTATAATATTTTATTATTAGCAGTCGCTCGCGGCTTTGTTCGCATACAATCTCCAATCCCCCGTTAGAGCGTTCAGGGGACCTATCACCACCTCTTTCATTACTCCTAGACCTAAGTTTCTATATTATTATGTTTATCAGTGCACCTTTACACTCTCTCTCAGTCTTACAAAATTAACCTTACAAGTTAATCATTCAGCCAATAAGTCAGTTTTGTTTGTAAATAGTAATCTTAGTAGTGTCAGTTAAAATAATTAAAATATTTTATTACAACTATTGCCTGCTTTAAAGTACACTAACGTTTACTTGTGACTTCGCCCGCGTTGTTGTCAACTATAATTCAAAAGATACTTTATGGCACTCGGCAATAGTGTTGCTTTCTGCCAGTGAATGAATTTTCGAAATCGAATTAGTACTTCCACAGATTACCTCCTACATCCAAACTTACAAACTCACCACCGGTCAGTCACCAGCTAACTGGTGACTGACCTGAGGGCCTACATATACAGCTCCATCCCTTTCCAACACTGAAGTAAGATTAAAATAATACTGTTGGGAGATAGGTCACCTGTATCATTTTGTCGTGGGACATAAAGTGGCCTTATCGCCAAAATTAATTCTGTGCCAATCAATAATTCAATTTAAAAGAGCATAATATTGAAAGCAAATAATATCGGAATCAAAATGCGAATACCTCATATAAAATTTTTCTATTATTTAGAACGATAGGCTCACTATTAGTAGGTACTATGCCTTATCCTTACTGTGTAGTATAAATGGGGTTATAAACTGAAAGCTCGTCATAGGTGACAGTGTGTGTCCACAGTACAACGTCTAAAAATAGCCATTGTTTTGTTTTTTTTTACTTTTGTGTCGATCACAAATTAAACGAAAACTAAATAAATAATGATGTATGAGACTTGCAGTGTAGCACTATTAAAATTCGAGCTAAGGAAAAAGGAAGGTCTACCCACTGGTAAAAAATCAGCTTTAGTGGGAAATACAATAAAATTAAGAACGTTTTTGTAGGTTATCTTGTGTTTGTTAACTTGAAGTTCAATTTTTGGTGAAGACTGGAGGCGTACGACAGGAATAACCTGATCGGAGTTGAAAACCAACTTGAGGATAATCTTCCAGAATGAAAAACTTCAGAGATGTTAATTCTAGCCCTGATCTAATATGATAATATAAGTCACACACACCTTTACTATAATTTACGTAATATGACACCCTATGTGCCTGTAGGTAATTAAAAAAATTACGGACTAAATTCTCTTAGGAGCATCACCTGTTTACGAATTTCTGCCAAAAAGTTTTCAGGTTAAAAAAGAATAGCGCATAGTCTTGACGAAATATCGGGTATCCATTTTTATTCGGAGAGCTTTCTGACCCAATTTTCGTTTTCTCACATCTTTGGCAACACATGGGTCCGTTTTTTTTTACAGTAAACAGCTTCGCAACGGGGAATATTAATTAATTATGCATAAAAGAAGTCGTTTATTTACTAAAAACGCATGGATAGTGACAGCGTCAAATTCATGCATGTCAGATAGCAGCGACATCTGAAGTGAGCAAGTGTCAGTTTTGATCCCCATTGCCATCAAGTGACAGACATGCATTTTATTTTGTTCTAACAATAAATCAATACAGCCCATCGCAGTTCACTGCTGGACATAGGCCTCTACCAGGCTGCGCCACAACACCCTGTCCTCCGCTTTCCGTATCCAGTCCGTCCCAGCCACTTTCTTAAGGTAGTGGGTTCATCTAGCTGAAGGGCGCCCCACGCTACGCTTGACGATACAGAACTCGTCTGCTCCACCGGCCATCGGTCCTAGGTAGACATACTCCTTCACAACTTCGAGAAGCGACCCTTCGATGTGGATTGGACTCGGCAAGACGTGTGAATTGTACATGACTTTCGTCTTGCCCAAATTTATGCCGAGGCCAACGCGCCGAGAGGCTCCATTCAGGGTGTGCAACATCTGGTCTAACTGGTCCAGCGCCTCTGCCATTATGTCGATGTCATCGGCAAAGCAAAGGTGTGCCGTTAACGTTGATGCACAGTCCAGCGTCTTGAAAACGTCCTCCAACGCATTGGTTTCGGGGATAAAACATCCCCCTGTCTCACTCCTCTGAGCAGTTGGATGGGCATGAATATGGACAGTCTATGTTGCAGCGTCACACAAGCATCTCAACATTTTGATGTAGCGCCAGTCAATTCGACATCGTTGTAGAGAGGCCAGAACTGCCCATATTTCGATGGAGTCGAAGGCTTTCTCGTAGTCCACTAATGCCATACATAGCGGCTGGTTGTACTCCTCGGTCTTCTGTACAATTTGCCGAACAGTATGAATGTGGTCTACGGTACTGAAAGCCTTTTGGTGGCTGGTGCTAGGCTATGTTCTGGTGGCTGGAACTCGTTGAGTCTCCTGGCGACAGAGTTCGTGACGACTCTCGAGAAAAGCTTGTATACGTGGCTCAGAAATTAAATGGGTCTATAGTTCTTCAGCAAAGTTTTGTCACCTTTTTTGAAGAACAGAACCACTACTTCACTCCTCGGGCATTGTACCCTCTTGGATTATGGAGTTAAAGAGACTCACTAGCGCTGGACTGGACCCCCACCCGCCCGCTTCTCTGTCGTTATTCCGACATCCCCAGGTGCCTAGTTGTTCTTTACAACAAGGTGCTTAGTCGTTTTTCTGATCGAGAGCCACCCAAATTCGCACTGGTCGACATCGACTCAATGGTCATCTGCGGGACAGTGCAGATGACCATTAAGTCGATGTCGACCAGTTGACTAGACCAGCTGGTTTCGCTGTCCGCGTTGACTAAAGATGCCCCTAAAAGTCCTCGACTTCCTCGAGTATCTCAGACATTGAAGTCACGATTCTGCCATCCGCAGTTCTTAGCTTCGTCCGATGAGACCTCCCCAATGGCTGAGCGAACACTTTCGAAATATTGGTATCAGCTGCATGCGGTTAAACTGGAATCCGACCACAACATAGTTGGGAAAAGGGCTAGGCAGATGATGATAATGATAATAATATATAATTTAATGATGATATGGAATTTAATGATGATATGGAATTTAATGATGATATGGAATTTAAATGATGTGTAAATTAGTCCGTAAATATCCAGATTCTTACAGCACACGGGGAGACATACAAACAAATTATTCTTTTCGCCATAAAAATAGACTAAATTTGCCCCCGTCTCGCCTTAAACTACATTCATCTAGTCCTTAATCAATGTCCATAAAAATATATAATAAATTACCAGAAGACATAAAACAACAAAATAAAACCAGTATATTTTTAAATAAACTAAAGCAGTGCTTAATTAAAAAAAGCTATTACACAGTACAAGAATATCTAACGGATAAATTCAATAATAATAATACATAATTATGAATAATAGATATTTATTTTAATAAGTAAAATAACAAAATAAATATAAAACAATACCTACCTAATAAATATACTACATTAATAACAATAAAAAAAAATAAGCGAGTAAAGTAAATATAATTAAATAAATGATAAATGAATAGATATACCTGCATATAAAATATTAATAGAATATGTGAATGAATGGAAATATAAATACATAGGTAATAATATAGGATATAAAATAATTCTAACTTAATAACAAAGAAAATTTATAAAGCGCTCTTCCTCTCTCTACTTATTTAAAAAGTTGCTGTGCCCGACAGGGTCCATAATTGTTTCTATTATTTTTCTTTTATCTGCCACCTGTAATTGTACATTATGGATTGCAATAAACGATTTGAGATATCGAAGCTAACTCAAAAACTACCCAAGCTAAGTTAATCAATTTTATGTGGGACTACCACGTACCTAAGTCGGTTAAAAATAAGTATAAAATTGTTGTCCAAAGGAGCTTCTACTAATGATAATTATTATCGTTTTCAGGTCACCCCGTATCAGACGTGTACCACAACTGGGGTGCAGGCGAGCCCAACGATGCCGGTGGTGTTGAGGACTGCGTCATCCTAAAAAGAGAGGGCACTTTTAACGATGACGGATGCCATAAGAAGTTTCCTTTTATATGCAAGAAGAGTCTCCTCGCCTTAGAATGGAACCAACAATGCAACATACCTAATTTAGGTGGGTAACATTAATAAATATGACGTTTCCAAACATATGTTTCTGTGAGTGACAGACTTTCAATCACAATCCGACGGAGTTTGAAGAAAATTACTATAGGTACTGCTGTTTAAAATGTTCGTCTTTTCGATTACGTAAATCGCTCAATTGAAGGGCTAAGAACAGAATAAACCAGGATTGAAGTATTAATTGCAGATATAATATTAATATAGAGAGACAGAAAATCTTTTACATTAGGTACTATCGTATCTATAACACGACCACGAGAGAGTATATTATATTATATATATATCTATCTACTTACGTGCCTCTAGTGTCGTACTTATATACTAAGATGACACTTTTAGACTGCTTGGTTAGTACCTACATACGTTCTAACAGAAATAAGTTAAGTTAAACGGTTTTATTGAAAAGAAAGATAAAAGCACAAAATATTTAGGTAGGTCCTAGGTACCAGTCATCACACCGCTCTCTTCAACCATGTGAAAAAAAAAATTCTTCAATATTATTTCATTCATTTCATTTTAATTTTTCTTTAATAAATAAATAAATGTGTTATGCAATAGGGATTATTATGCACGTTATTTAAATTTGGTTCAAATATTTATAGTCCGGATCTTTATTGGCCCGACATTTGAACTAAATCATTATTTTAGTTATTAATATATTTTTAATTACTTAAAATGAATAAATAAAAGTGCAAATCAAGCGAGGGAAATTCAAATTTGTAAAACGCAACACCATTGTTTAAAACGAAACGTGACGTCAAATACTAGGTCAACAAGTTCGTATTACTTACATTAATTTGTATGGCATTGCAGGCTTTTGATCAGAAAACATAGTAATTCAGCATTCAGGCACAATGCAATACTTATAAACTAGCTTTTGAGCTTTTTTCACGGTGAAATTAGTTATGAACGAGAACACCAGTAGTAAACAATGGACTGGACTGTCACTGGACATAGTATTTGACGTCATCAACAAAGCGTGCGAAAATATTCTCAATTTAAAAAAAAAATTAAAACCTAATTACAGCATTTTTAAACAGTATTTATATTTATTACTATGTTCTAAAGGTGTAAACAATGAATTAAAAATATTAAATAAATACATGCTTATCCTACCCTATTATCTCGGTGTTTACTCGTGGTTACAAAGAGCGGTCGTGCTAGCAATTAAGAGCTATCCAACGTTCAACTATCTTTCTATCTTAGTTTGAGTCTATATAATTGTTAAACCTGTAGTTTACAACGGGACGAAACTGTTTCGAGCATACGAATTTTTCAAACATATGAAGCAATGAATCTGCTCCAAAATCCTTCGGATTATGAAAAAAAGTGTGTTAAACCAAGTCTGCCGGAGCAAACACGGCTCAGATCCCAAGTGCGTATGCGGCACCTCCCCACATACAATTGCCCACCTTCCATCCTGCGCCGTATGCCCTGTCACCTGTGCACTTGATGATCATATCACTGCGTCAGTGAGCGGAGTTCGCGCAATTGAATTTTGGGCCAAAGATGTTTGAACTTTTTGCTATCGATACGCTAAGAAGAAGAGTGTTTTACATCAGCATATATCTGAAGTGGGTATTCACATGTTAACAGGTTGTATATTGAGATTAAATAACTTTAAAATAGTTCTTCTTCAGCAAGTAGGTCAAGTATGATTGAAAAATAAACTCTTTAGTGTTAAAAATGTCAAGTACCTATTTTCCTAATAAAGCTGCCACATTTTGTTTAATTACACACGATGATATCGGGAGATATGGCTACATTGTCAACAAAGACATTATTGGCCTGTTGACCTAAGACCCTACATTGGCATTTACGTAGGAGATGCCTCGTCTCAATAACAGGAAAATTGATAACTTTCGGTATATGATGCATATTCGTATCATATTCTTGTAAAATATGCATATAATACATAAAAGTATTATTTGCCGTGTCTTACTAGTTTTACTTTTAAACAGTATTATAATTAGAAATGAAACGGATATCTGGCAACTTTCCGGTTTCTGGCCAGCAGATATCCGACTATCCAGCTTATAGGGTAGACAGATATCCGGTAGTCGACCAAACAACTAACAGTTTCTGCAGCAATGCTAATGTCAGTATTTTTCCTTGGGATAGGGCAGAAACTGCAGAATGCCTCGTGCTACAATCCTTACATACTTCTTTTACTTCGTGTATGTTCATACGGTCTTACACGCACGTCGTACCTTTCTGCAGAACATCACCATATTGTATAACATATATTACAGATTACGTTTACAACGAGGAGATCGGCAGATGCTACAAGTTCCACCAGAATCCCTTGAACTGGACCGACGCCTACACCGTGTGCAGCGCAGAACAGTCGTACCTAGCAGTCATCAACACCCAGTTGGAAGCCGACTTTCTCGTGAGGCTAACGGAAACTAAAACGAAAAACAAGACCTCAGGAAACTTTTTAAGTGGAGCGGTTCACTTGGGCTTTCATAACAGACTCAATGACGGCTGGCAAGCAGTAAAAGGTAAGAAACGATTTCATTCCTGCAATTCAAATCTCCCTGATCAATGTGGTCATATTTACTATGACTAGCTGGACTTGGCTCAGGTCTCCTTTGATAGAGAAAAATGACCCTAATCCACAACGCAGGCCCAGGGAGTTTGGTGGATGTCACGGTCTTAGAATTTTTCTTACATAATATACAAATATCCATAAAACTTTAATCCCTATTTAGACCCCGTAGGGGAGGAATTTTTGAAAATGCTTCCGTAGTGCTCACCAGGCTCACCTTCATTATACAGTGTGAGTCTTTAGAATAATAATAATGTCACTATGTGCTAGCGACCGTTTTCGGGGGCCCATTATTGAGTGTGCAAGTCACCCCCTGCCATTTTATCCGTGTATTACACAACATTGATCAGGCAGGGGACATAGTCCTTCCATAGTCCTAGCTAATCAATCCACTATAGCCACCCAAACCCACAGCCCAATATGTTTTGTTCCTATATTTTGCAATAGTCCTGCACCAACCGGGGGTTGTTCTTGGGTACACTTGCATAGTGCATACAGGGATAATCGTCGGTTAGTGCCTCAATACTTAAAATTGTCTAAGGGGCCTCTGCAAGTTGGCTTCGGCCCCTCGTACGCCTTCCAAAGGTCCGGGACCCCAGGGACCCGAGAAATGTCAAAACAATAATAATAACAATTTATTCAAAAATATAAGGACTAACGTTAAATACTGTTTTTCTTAAATCTATGTCAAGTTCACCTATGATTTGTGCCTGAACTAGGTAATCCTGTGTTTCAGGCGATTGGAGGTAACATTAATTGATTAAATAATCACATAATTATCATATATATCTTATAGGTACTTATCATGTAAAAAGGTGTATCAAATTATATAATATGAACAATATTTATTTTAACACAAGTAATAACTTCTCTGTATCTTCATAGGACATAGTTTGAAGAGCCTCCATAAGGATTTTCTTGCAGTTACTATGATTTAAGGAGTAGATGTTTTCTTTATAATTTAGCCTATTATAGAGTAGCGGTCCGAGGTACATATAAAATTTGGCTGTGAAAGCATGTTTTGTACTTTTTTGAGGGCAAACTATATCTTTCCGTCTCCTTTTTGTTAATTCAGTGCTGTATGGAAGCGCTGCGTGTTGTTTTAGTACAGTGCTCATTATAAATAACTGTCGAATTGTATGTACTTTACAAGCTTTGTACAGTATGTTAGTGGGGAAAAGAAAAGGGCGGCAAGTAGCCACCTTAAGAATAGTTCTTTGAGCTCTTTCAATAGGCAATAACAAAGTTTTACTCGCCCCACCCCATGAAGTAATACAGTAAGTCAAAATTGACTGACAAAGAGCAAAGTATACTTGCCTAATTATTTCTGGATCTGCAATAAATCGTATATTTTTGAATACGCATAATAGCTTACGAATTCTATTGTTTAGAGCTTCCATATGTGGTTTGAAGTAATGGGTTTCATCTATTATAATACCCAGGTATTTTATTTTATCTGTCTTTTTAAAATTCGGACACTTACACTGGCTATCTGCAGGGGCTGGGCAACAATGAGCATGCAAGGCTGAGGGGATCTTCGATATTTGCTTGCGCATCGAAAATTTAATGTAATTTGTCTCCTCTGCATTTAGGGTTAGTGAGTTATTTTGAAGCCATTTATTTACAATATTAAATCCGTGTTGCGAAAGATTGTAGACTTCATTTTCTGAGTCAGCCGAAAAAAGTAGAGCAGTGTCGTCAGCGTAAGTTATGATAGTGCCTGCTCTAGCTTTAGATTGCAAAGGTCATGTATGTAGATCAAAAACAGAGTGGGCCCTAAAATACTTCCTTGAGGAACACCAAAAAATGTGTTTTCTTGAACAGCGCTGAGAACATTGCCAATCTTTACGCACTGGGAACGATCTTCTAAATAACTTTTGAACGTTTTCAGCTGGGTGCCTCTTACACCCACGATCTCAAGCTTGCGCAACAGGATTGGAATGGAAACTGTGTCAAAAGCTTTGGCGAGGTCCAGGAAAATTCCTACTGTGTGGTTACCCTTGTCAAGTTCTTGCGCTAGATAGTCAGTTAGATGGTGTACCGCATCAGCAGTGGAAACTTTAGGCCTAAAACCAAACTGCCGCTCAGACAGATTTGATTTATCTTCCAAATATTTTAACAACCTTTTGTTTATAATTTTTTCCAATATTTTTGACATGGAAGGCAGTAAAGAAATAGGTCTATAATTCGTCACTTGCGCTTTGCTGCCTGATTTATAGACAGGGACAATTACAGCTTTTTTGAGACACTCGGGGAAATGACCTGAAGATAAACAAATACGGAAAATATAAGTCAGTGGTCGTACCAAAATGTCCTTGAATTTTTTGACAATTTTATTCGATATGTTATCCCAGCCAACTGCACAGTCTTCTTTCAAGGCCATAATTATACTTTCTACCTCAGTCTCATCAGTATCTAGCAGCGCAAAGGATGTTAAAGCAGTGCTGCATGCTAAAGGAACGCTCGTTAGGTTTTGGGACTGATCCAGATTTTTTTCAGCCAAACTCTTTCCAACATTAACAAAGAAATTATTTGCTACTAGCTGTGCCCGCGACTTCGTTCGCGTGGATGTCGGAAAAAAATAATGTGCTGCTTATAAATAGAAGGGAAATCGGGAGAATCTTTCGACCAGGCCTTGTGATTTTTCAAAAAGCTGACAAAAAACTTGTGATATTTAGGAAAATGCTTCTCTATATACAATGTTAGCGGTAGAACCACCAGGAGCGTACACAAAAAGGTTGCTAGGGTTGCTTACACGCGAAATAGCTACATAAAGTTGGCCGTGGGAAAAGCAACCAATACTAAGATCCACCCCCGCAACGAACAATGTCTGGCCCTGAGCTTTGTTAATGGTCATGGCGTAACAAAGGCTGACGGGGAATTGCACACGTTTAAAACTAAACGGGAAATTATTAGGAATGAGCGGAATTCTGGGAATAAAAACAACATCACCGGCGCCGCAACCTGTTAAGATTTCGGCTTCGATGACGTTGTGTTGGAGATTGGTAACTATGAGCCGAGTGCCGTTGCAAAGTTTGGGAGGACTTAAATTTCTGAGAAGAATAATTGGCACACCGACTTAAAAAAAAATATGGTGTGCTGGAAGACCGGGCGTGTTAAGGGATTCTAAGAACTCTACTGGATAGTGTGTGGCATCTTCTTCTTCCGTAACCGTGTTTATCGAAGTATATTGCTTACTTTCCCCAGAAACATGTGCCAATATTTGTGTATTTATTGCTGCCGCTAGGTCATTGCGGGGGGTCAAAATAGCTCGTTGGCACAGCCAAGCAGCAGCGTGGTTCCCGATATCTGTGGGATTCCCATAAACTGAAGAAATTAGTTCCAGCTGTGAAGCAACGGAACAACAAAGGGTCTCCACCAAAATTATTTTACCATCTTGTGGGGGATATGTGCCGTCACCAATTTTCAAAAGTAAATTTGAGAACTCTTGCGCGTTTGGATTCCCTCCCAGATGTGCTCGCATATTTAAACTCAAATGAGTTGATATCACATTGCGCCATTTTTATGGCGAAATGTGAAAAAAATGATGAAATTAGCGCCTGCCTAAAGAGTTCGATTTTTCGAACTCTTTAGGCAGGCGCTAATTTCATCGGCTCTCGTTCCTCTGGGTATTATCGGGAGTGTCTGCCTAAAATCACCACAGAAAAGTACCGTAATGCCTCCCATCGGCCGGTCATTTTGCCTAATGTCCCGCAAAGTTCGGTCTACTGCTTCCACAGCCTTGCGATTTGCCATCGTGCACTCGTCCCAAATTATTATGACACAATCGCGTAAAACCCTAGCTTTGACACATTGCAAACCGGGCTTTCTGTTCGATCCAAGTCGATGGGGATTTTGAATATTGTATGTGCGGTTTTTCCTCCGGGCAACAATGTGGCTGCTATTCCTGAGGAGGCGACAGCAAGAGCAATCTTATTTTGGGTCCTTATTCGAGCCAAAATAACTTTGGTTAGAAATGTTTTGCCTGTTCCACCGGGCGCGTCTAAAAACGGGATTTCCCCCAATGTATTATCTACACTGCCGCACACACGATCAAATATTTGACGCTGTTCCGTTGTCAAAATTGAGCAGCCGTTTTGCAGGGTTTCTGCTAATTCCACGGGATTGTAACTAATCTCCGCGGCGTACTCTCTGTTTATACGTTCCGCATCGACTGTCGGTGTGGGCATGCCGTATTGAGTGAGCGGGTTTCCTCCTATACTTATGACTACCTATATCTTGAATAGCCAACAACGATCTATTATGACAATTTTCACGTACTCGGTCAGGAATTTCACCATCACTGTTTTGCTGTACATGTCTCAAAAAATCTTCAGCAAACATATCTTGATATTTTTGCCACAACTGCCCAGCATCCGCTAAGCCACAAAAGGTCAGTAAGATGGCAAACAGATGACGCTAAGCGATGTGGACTATCGCTGACGCATGCCTCGGCTAAAGAATCATCCCAATGTTGATCTCCATCTAATAAATGACGTGCGCGGCAAGCAGCCTGGTATGTGGGATATTCAATATCATCCACTTTACGGAGCTCATTAAAAGAAGTTGGTCCTCGCACTACGTGCAGAATAAGGCGTAAATTATAACACTAAATTATTCGGGTGTACAGTGTACACTCGTCCTATCACGTGTTCCTTGAAAACTCCAGGCTCGCCTTCCAGAGCAGTTCCACATCTTCTACGGTTAAAACACCTTGCTGCTTGTTGTATGTGTAATACGATGGAACCTCGTTATAAAGAAGGGATTTCGCGTAATTATCAGTTTGGCAGAGGCGAAAGAATGCCATCAAAGTGGTTTGTCTCGGATTGTCTAACCTTTCTGTGACATTTTCAGACTGAAAATACACTCGTTGCCCGCCCTCAAGGTGTACATCGAGATGAATGACCGGTGGATGTCTCTCATGTATTGGAAACCTTAAAATACGCCAAACTGCCTCTGAGTATTCATTGCGATTTCTCAGCGCGATCATAGCTTGGTCACTACCTTTATTAATATATTTGCAACTATATTTAATGGACTCTACGCTATTGCATATTTCAACATTTATGTGAGCTTGAAAGCTTGAATGTAACTCTTCAATTATGGTAAAACATTGGGCAAAGGTCATTCTTCTGCGGAAAGTCTTAACACCGCGATTCAGAAAATGACGTCAAATGAACAACGCCATCTATCGATCACAAAGTGATACATTTAAATTATTACCCATGGGAAAACGTTCGATCAAACACTGTAAGCTATATAGCCTTCCAAAAGTATTAAATTAAAGAATTTAAAAAATAAATGAACATGTATCGTTTTATGTGAAATAACTAAGCTGTATCATGATTTGAAAGATAGGTAGCGCCACCACCTCTGAACTAATAAACAACGCATTTGGAAAACTTTAATTAGCCAAACTTTTGATTAGATCATTGGGAGTTATTTTCTATTCACAATGTTACGCGTGAAGTATGCGAAATTAACCTCACCAAAATAACAAAAGATCTCACAAACCTACATGAGTTTACGTTAGTATAATTTCGGATCAATAGATGTCGTTACGTGTTACTACATTGCATAATTAAAAATTCTTGTTGAACATTAAATTGATTAATATATTTTATAGAGTGGAGCGATTGTGGTGGAACAAAAACTAAATGATACTCCGAGTGATACACAATATTTGAGTATAAAAGTTAACCCTAATGGTTTCGTACTTTTTTCGTGATACTGTAACAAACCCGTCTCACAGACAAACAGACAAATAAAAATGGTAAAAATGGCATCTTTGACACCCCAATTATTTCTTTGGAATATTTTCAATGTACAGAAATGCCTCGGTTAACTTATCACATATATTCGTTAGTACCATTTGGCGTCAATAGATGTCGTTACGTGTATGAACTAAGCAAAGAAAAGTTCTTCTTGAACTCTTTAAATTCATTTATCTTTTGATTTATTGAACCGATTTCGATGAAACAAAAACTAAATGTAACTCTGAGTTACACACAATATTTGAGTATAAAATTTAACCATGTTGGTTTTGTACTTTTTACGTGATACTTTAACAAACATCTGTCACAGACAAACAGACATACAGACAAACAGACAAAAATGAAAAAAATGATAGAAATGGCATCTGTTGGTTATACTTTAACACACCAGCAATTTTTTTTTTAAATATTTGCATTGTACAGAAACGCCTCGTCTACAGATTTATTATATGTATATAATAATATAGATATAGATGTTAGCGGATTCCAGCGGTGACGAGTGTGCTTGTAATAAACCTGAAGATGACTCATATTGTTTTGTTGTATATGTTGCGTCTTTAATATATTTCCAGATCTTTTGACTATTTGTTCCAGCCTTTTCCAATGCCACTTTGTCGTAATTTCTTTGAATTTTTTTAAGGAGATCATTGCAGAAATTTCGATATCTTTTGTATGAAAGTTGCAATACATTAGATTTAGCTTTCATATGCAGTTTATCCCTATGTTTCATACAGCGAATAAGACCTGATGTGATCCATGGTTTTATGTTCTGATTTTTGTTGCTCAACTGCGATACGACTGTGTATTGCTGAATTGCATTTCGTATGTTTTCAATTACGTACAACATGCAAAACTGCGGGTCAGCGGAATTATAGACTGGATCAAAATCGATGACTCGTAAATCTTCTTCAAGTTTAGTTATATTCAGTTTAGAAATTTTGCGAGTGTCTTGTTTAGGTAATTTACAATTAAGGGTTAGTAGGGCAGCATTGTGATCGGTTATTGTTGAGTTAATTACAAGTGCAAGTGAAGGTAAATTCAATTTAAGCATAATATGATCCAAACAGGAGCCACTGTGATGTGTAGGAAAGCTGTGTGCTGGGAGCAAACCATGAAAGGCGCATAGGTTGAGGTAGTCCTGAGCAGACGCATCAGCACTTCCTGGTAAAATATTGATATTAACATCTCCAATTACAATCGTGTTTTTGATGGATGACAGGGTTTGCAAGGTCTCATTCAGAGAGTCAGTAAAAATGCAAGTATTTCTAAAAGACGCAGGTCGATATAATGCTAATATCGCAAATTCTGATCCAATTTTAACTAACAATCTGTTACAGTCGTGCATAACAGGTTCCTGAACAGAGACATTGAGATGATCTCTTGCATAAACTATCACCCCATCATTTTGGTTGTAATTGATAGTACTTCTATACATATTATATCCCGGGATTAGTGGTTTGTTATATTGTTTAGAAAGCCAGCATTCGGTTAAAACAATAACGTCACAATTTATGTTTATCCGTTGCTGAAATGTACTAAAGCTATCAAAATTCTTAAAAACACTGCGGATATTTTGTGTTAATATGGTTAGCGGTGTTTTGTAGCCGGATAGATATTGTTTGCAGTTTTCAGCTTCACAAACTTTGGACTCGGATACAGAGAAATTATCTAAATCATTAATTAACTCTAAATCATTAATCAAACTAATTATCATAATGGTAGTTAAAAAATAAAAATATAAAAAAAGAAGGTCAGAAAAATAACTAATTTACGGCGCTCTTAGGCGCCTCCATAATCTACAGAATTGATGTACCTTTTTTCAGCCATTATTTTCGCGGGGCAGTCAGCAACGCCTGTGTTATGCTTGTCTGGCTTTTTGAAATGCAAGCAAGTAGCGCATTTTGGTTCGTCAGCCTGTTTTGGACATTCTTTTATTGAGTGACCTTCATCACCACAGTGGCCGCAGGTATACGCCGTCTGTCGACAGAACTTGGCCGCATGTCCATACTGCTGACACTTATAACATCGGGTGACCAAAGTAAAGTCTCTCACAGGGCATGATGACCAATTTACAAAAACTCGGTCTTGTGATATCAGGGCTTTGCGTATGACTGCAGATACTTCAACTATGTAATTACAGGTCTCAGTGTCTTTCTTACCTGATTTATGACTTAACTTAATTGAGCTCAAAAATGTCTCAAGGCTGTAGTTCTGAAGTTTTTCGGCTATATTTTGCTTGTACAAATAGGTAAAAACCGCATGGATGTTGGCACTCCTAAAAACACAACCCTAGGCCTCCTTTTAAAGTCAAAGTCAAAGCATTTATTTCAAATAGGCACATAAGAGGCACTTTTGAACGTCAACATTTACATTTAAATAGAATTGATTCTAGTCGCCCCTTCCAAAAGGTAGTTTCGTATGGAGAAGAATGGGCAAGAAACTCCACACTTTTAAAATTTGTTTCAATATTTTGTATACATTAATTATATAATTTTATGTGAAGACGATGCACCTATAATAAAAAATTACCCTACCACAATAGGTAAAAAGAATTTAATAAACGTAGCAATGATAAATAAGTTAATTAAGTGATAGATACATGGTGTTCACATATTTACAAACATTGTAAAAGTATACGATTTCCCAAATTATGTAAACAAGTAATATGTCAGTGTGTGAGTTAAAGTAATCACAGAATGTAAATCAATGTCATAAAAATAACTAACTTAACTATATAATTAAAGTTGCAATAAGTTTAATTTTGTCTAGACCCTAGATTGTCCTATGGAGCTGGACCAGCATGTTTCCAAGCATTCTTATCTTGGATATAATATAATCTTCGAATTTGTAATACGCTTTACACAGTGAACGTTTTATATAAGTTTTAAATTTTCTTTCATTTAATTGCAATATATGACAAGGTATTTTGTTGTAGCATTTAACACAGTACCCCATATAAGATGTATGTACCTACTTTAGCTAATCTGAAAAATGGTTGATCTATTTTATCTTTATTTCTTGTATTAAAATGATGTCTATCACTTATTTTATTAAAAAGATGTAGATTTTTTCTTACGTACCTACATAATATTTTCATAAATGAATTGGCAAGGTACCGTCATAATATTATTCCTTTTAAATAGTTCCCTGAGAGATTCGCGGTGACGTAGATTATAAATTGCTCTGACAGCTCTCTTTTGCAAAATAAAGATGGATTCAATGTCAGCAGCCCGACCCCACAGTAAAATGCCATACGACATAATGCTGTGGAAGTAGCTAAAATAGACCAAACGCGCGGTTTCTACATCCGTTAACTGTCTTATCTTTCTAACAGCATAAGCGGCCGAGCTTAGCCACCCCGCAAGAGATGTTATATGAGGTCCCCATTGTAATTTCTCGTCTAGCGTGATTCCCAGGAAAACCGTGTGATTAATAAATTTAGGGGGCTCGTCAACTGTTAGGCCTGAATTAGTTAGCTGCACCGATTGTCTCAGCTTCTCGATGTCGTCCTTCGTTTCGGTGCTGATGATTACACCGCCGTTCTTCGTCTTGCGCAGGCCTCTCACATGGAGCTTCATTTGTTCGCGGTTGATAAATTTTTGGACAAGAGTTTTGGTCTCATCGCTGGTCTTCAACTTGTCACTCGAGTATATGGCCACAGAACTTACATAACTCGGCTGGATAAAATTGTTGGCACCTTTCTTTACCATGTCAGCAAAGGAAGATCCCTGGGCAGGTTTCGTTGAATCTTCGATACCTGCGAAAGATCGAGTTGGTTTTCGAGAGTTCTGATTGTGTAGTGCGATTGAAGAGCTTTTGCTTTGACGGACTGGTACATGACGGCCATCTGCGAAGTCCCGTGTCCAATTTTCCGGCATAGGCTATTGACGCGCGTTTTCTGCTCCACATTCAACTTTCCCTCAGCTGCAATAGTACACACCTCCTTCAGGCTCTGTTCGATGATCGCCATCCAGTTCTGAATTTCTGACGTCGAGACAACTTCAGGGGCATCGTTCCTTTGGTTAGGCACTTGGGGGGACTTGACTTGGACTTGGGGGGTAGAAGTGGGTACGGCCCCGGGCACAGGTGTAGAAGGTGGGGAGCGAACACATATACTACTCCGGATGAATGGACTATCCTCCATCCTGAAGCAGGTTGTTCCTGTTAAACACCGGTCATTTCTACTCACACACCTTTCACAAATCTAATGTAAGTATGAGTCACTACTGGCTATTTGGTTAAACTAGGTCACAATTTCGCAAGTAATTATTTGTTTATTGTAATAATCGCTCGATACGTCTGTTCACTACGACCTTCTTTTTCTTCACTTTCACGAATGTGCACGGAGGGAATCTATGCTTAATTTTATCGACGGAAAAAACTTAATCTAACGATCATTTGGTTTAAAAGTTACACCGTTTTGTTTGCACTGGGGTCACAGACGGGAACAATTTTTTTAAAAAATCATAAAATATTTAGATTTTTTTAAATATTTTTTCAGGAAAAACACCCTGTGCAAAACGTCTACTTGGTCGAGAAAAATGATTGCTTCGACATCCAGCGGCTTAGGCTGTCCGTTGATTGTCAGTGAATTTGAGATTATTATTAAGTAGATAATTATTTGTTTATAGGCACACCGCTGGATGACACCGGTTACGTCTCCTGGGGCCACAACCAGCCAGACGGCGAGGACCGTGAGCAGTGCGGATCAATGTTCTACAACGGGCTGCTAAACGACATCAGCTGTGACACAAGATGCTTCTTTATCTGTGAACACGAAGTAGACACTCTCGCCTCGCAGTTTGATGATCGATTCGGTGACCATATGGTTATAGTGTGATTTTTTTTTGTTACTAAAATGACTGTTATTGATAAGTCTCGTAAGGCCCATGTTAACCGATGTTTACTCAATCTCTCAGATACCCTTGGTACACACGTGTTAGCGTTTCAAACAGTACCTACCTAAGTGATATTATGCCAAATGTCCTTAAGTAATTAGACATAAGGTACAGTTTAAATATGTAATCGGTTGATTAAATGCCGATGAACACGAGCATTAAAGTGTAGTTATGTAATACTAAAAGCAATTAAATATGATTAAAATATTGCAGATATTTCTTTATGCCTGTACTGCTTTTTGTCGAGATTCATATGATTAGTGAGAAAATGTTTGTGAAGGCTAAAACTTCTAAAAAAATTTAAATAATGTGTATCGGCCCTGTAGGTGAGTTTTAGGTGATACCTATTTTGATTTGAGCGCGGCGTCATCGTCGTGTCGGGGGACGGCTAATGAAAACAGGAAGTTACCAACAGCTATCCTTTCTACAATAGCATATACATTCATTATTGCTAGGTCCTATGCCTCAACTTTTTTTTTTTAAACTTTGTCCCACACTAGGAATTTCTCCGGTATTGTGGGTGCGTTTACAAACATTTAAACTCACATACACAAACAGCCAGACCCGGAACAACTATTTGCAGCTCATACAAATATTTGTTCCGTGCGGGGATCGAACCCGCGACACGTAACGCAGCAGTCAATCGCTTAACCACTGCGCCAACCGTGTCGTATATTACATTAGTAGACACGTTACGATCGATAGGTACCTACGTCGCTCGATGAAATTGCGCAGCTGTACGTATTTTTCCCACAGAACTTAGGTAAAAAAAAAACCCATTCCATATCCAATCCAATCCTCATTTATTTTTCCTACTCCATCATCAGACCTTGATCACTGTCTGTCCATAGCCTATTTATTAATACCATTCCAATGAGCCCAAACACGACACCTCTGCTGTAAGTTGGTGAGAGAGTTGGGGATCCTTCAAATTCCAAGTGGTGCAGCAGCATCTGTTCTAATATCATTGAAGTAACACAATAACAAATTTCGACTCGATCAGACCTGTGGAAGATGCTAGTAACATCAATTCACTCAATCAACTAAAAATGAGCTGATAATCTTCACACGGCTGAACAGATTTTCTTGAATCATAGGCAAGAACACTCTCTATCAAGTCACCTTTCAAACAAAACAAAATTGGTACAGCGGTTTGGGGGTTACGATGGCGTGGATAGACGCATAGATACACACGTTAAAGTTATAACATCCATCTTTTCCCGTCGGGGGTTTAAAAAGGAGCTCCATGAATAGAATTCAACGATTTTCCATTGACAGCAGCTTTATGTTGTAGCAGTAAGCGTGATTTGATGTGCGGTTGTTTTTTCATGTGTGATGAGTCGAGTCATGACTGTTGTGTACCTGTTTTAGGGTTCCGTAACCAAAGGGTGCCCACGGGACCCTATTACTAAGCCTACGCTGTCTGTTTGAATGACTGTCTATCTGTCTGTCACATAGCTGTAAGTTTTTAACCTTATAGGTTAGCCGGTTGATTTTTTAAACATTTAATTAGGTACTAACGGGCAAACTTTCGCATGGTCACCTTTAAGCCAATAATCGCATAGCATGGCTTACCACTCAGTGGCCCGATGCATGCGTTTTGACCAATAGGCTGGATGAAGCGTATTTTAGTCGTTGTGACGGAAGAGGTTTACGTGGTTGAAATTACGTAAATGGTCCACATAAAAAAGTACATATTTTCAAAATTTTGTAAAGCACTATGGGTACACCTCTACCTACCCTTTTGTGGAATACAGTCGTACTTAGTGTAATATTGTGTTATGATTTTGATGAACTTTAATAAATAGGTATATCCAAACCAGAATCCAAACAAACGCATGCCAACCAATATTGTCAATAAATCAGATCAACATCAACAATAAATAAACTTTTACTTAAAAAAAAAACGTTATTTAAGATTAATTCAAATAGAATTGAAAATTGTTTATTTTATCACAGGTTTTTTAAGCCATTTATTTGTCAGAATGACCGGGTACGTTTCATTCTAGATTTCCGTCGAGTCCTTGCAAATTAGCTTTTTGGAAGGTTTACACCAATATGCAGCCTCTGCCATTGGATTATTATTTCTTCCCAGCAATCTTTTAGCTGCACGTTTCATGCTGCATACTGAAAATTAAGAATAATTGGAGCGACGAAGCTGATAGGCTCAATTGACAGCAACAACGGGACTGTTGTAAGGAAAGATTTTAACTTGCAGTAACGGTGTTGGCATACCAGGATATTCAATGCTTTTGAAAATCAAAGCGCAAAAGAAGTGGATCAGCCGTGTGTAGTAGTAGAAAAACGGACGAGAAACAAAAAAAAATGTTTTCACGTTTCACAAACGTTTTACTTATTTGTCGCAGCATGTGCTAATGTTTTTGTAATGCATCTAGTATCGATATAATGGGACATCACTATAGTAGTAGGGGTAGTATAAGACTTTAGGTTAGTCGAATTACCCGACTCCTTCTTTTCGTGGGTCTTTTTATAGAAACGCAACATCCCATCAAAAATTTATCATTGCAAAGAGCAAATAAAGCGAAGAGCAACGTATGGTTAGTATTTTCACTACTCTCTGTTTGTTATTACGAAAACAAGCCTTTTAAACACAACTTATGACCAAAAATATGACTACGTCTTTTGTAAACACATACATAAATGACGTCTGACAAAAAAGGCGTAGGTCAAACAGTTTAATCTAAGATTTTTTTTTCGAAATAAACTGTCCACCCACCTGATATAGATTGCGTTTTGTACAAACAAATACAAATAAAATAACAGTTATTCTGAATAATTAGAATTACCCCACAGTCGAAATAGCCCTGCCTTATTCAGTTGTATTTTTCATATTGATGTTGCCAATATCGTGTATGTGATTTAAAATGTTGGAATCTTGGACATTAAATAAAAGACAAGAGATATTTTTTATAATTTTATACTGAGGTGTAAGTTTATTCGCATTTAACAATGTTTCATACAAATTCCTCATTTTGTACACACCTTTCTTGGTTTTGTTTTTGTAGTTATTATCTTTTATAAAAGTTGTTTCTCTAAATTTTAACATGTCGTCATGTCTGTTCCCTATATCTAATTCGCTTCACCACTGTTGTTAAACCATGTAACAAAAACAGAGGATTTACTAAGGCAAAGTATTAGGAGGAAAGTAAAATAGTTACTGCGGACTAATAGATTTAAGAAATAATAATTATACAAAATTATTGTGTTTCGATGAACACGGAATGGGCCCTTATCTCGTAATATCAGCCTTCCCATCGTTCGACGTGGCACTAAAGTGTATAGAGTTGGGCGCTAGTGCCGCAGCGGGTCGGCGATGCCGCGCGCGCTGCAGCCGGACAGACCGGGTACGTATTACTAGACATTGCACACATCGCACTGGTATCGGTGGACTCCAAGCCAGTCCACAAGGCTGCCAGTTACACCTAATAAGAAAATTCGTTACTAAATAACAACTAAATCACTTTAAAATCAATTCAAAATGTACATTATTCATCTTATCCATGTAAACAAATCTAATCTGCTACAAAAAATTAGCAAATTTAAATACAAAGATCACCTAGTCCGTCTATTATAAAATTAATCACTTAAGTATTAGAAAAACACAATAATGAGAGTGTGTTGCGCTGCAAGCTGCAACTCACTTGTGATATCGTTTATTATGCCTTCTAGTGTACATTCAACGAATTAATAGCGAAACATATTGCGTTGACACATTAAAACTAAAAAATTGACTGTACATTTTTATATTTAGTATGTAAATATTTGTACATATTGCACTCTGAAGTAACAAAATTATTAAGAAACATCTGTCGAAACGAAGAATATATACGCAGAACAAAAATATCTCAGTAAATACAAATTCAAAGTAAATAGCAATCACAATGTTCGTAGCTCGTACACTAATCTAAGTCCCTATGGCTTACAAAGCTTACAAAAGATAAATACAGAGGTCATTTACAAAAAATATACTTCTACCCAAATAATATAAAAATAACAACAGCCATCTGTACTTTCTTAGATGAATAAAATTAAACGTACATATGTCAAACATATGACAATAGAATCTAAAGGTACTTATGTACAAAATTTCATGGACACATAGTAGACTTTATCAAATCCACCATATTTATTTATTAGACTGGACGTGCCACGTTTGGTCACTACAATACTCAGTGCTTCCGAACAATATGAACTAAAGTATAGATCAAAAGGCATTGAAGGGCAACAGCCGAGCCCGGATCTCCGCCGTGTGTCGCGAACCGTCGCCGGTCCAGTCTCCCCGCCCACCCGTCTATCGAGTCAGCCTGTGCTGCCTATGCATGTCGTATCGTATCTCTTTCACTATTACATCTCGTCAAGCGATATAAACTTACTAATGTTCCATTATCAGCTAAAGACACAAATTATATTAGGGTATCTCATTACTTATTACTTTCTCATGTGAGATTATTACATACTTAATAAATCTATTACAATTTCAAAATTGAATAATATGTATCAAATACGACCGGCTGTGCACCGACAGAAGCCGAAATCTATGAAGCTATTTATGAAACTACGCGTCGAATGATATATAACAATTACTTATCGAATGGCAGTTATATTTGTCACAGAGATGCGTGCAAGCGGCCGCACACGCGCGCGGACGCAGGCACGAGGCCGCGCCCGCGGCCCGCTGCGGCCACGCACGCGCACTCATCTGTTATAAGGCAACGTATCGTAGCGTTAGATTTTAATGAATAATGTTCACTTCTATCACCTACGGTTCACAACTGAAATATTCATCAATATCAAGACCCGCTATATCACGCATACAAGATCGCACCATGCAGTATATATTATACGTTTTTAATGGCAGTGTGGTTGTTATCAATACACCCCTATTTCAGCAGAGACAATTAAGACACTCCAGTGAAGTTTGTGCTTCGTTTGCTATTTTAGAAACGCCTAATGCTACAATAAAATTATACTATGTTAATCGAAAAGTTCATTTAGGTATTTCTAAGCGACCTAGCGCGCGGTCCGCGGTGCAAGCCCGATCGTCTCACGCTGATTTTATACGTATATTAAGAAATGCTTTTCCAAAACTCCAAACACATGTATTATGTAAATATACAACACACTTAATGGCATGTAAAGAAGACACATTCAACACGCACCAAACAGACACTTATGTTAGTTATTTATCGATTAAATGTAATGGATGAAGTGTCGCGAGCTGTGACGTGGAGATGAACGTGACACACGATACCGGTGTTCTACCTATGAACAAACATTGCGACAGACAGAAGGCTTCGAGACGAACACAGTACAGCATCAACTATGAAGGGAACGCGCCGTCGAAGTGAGCGAATGAACGAACGACGCCCAGAACGGAAAACACGCTTAACGTATTCTTTAACAACGCTTACCGGTAATTGAGATCGATTAATTTTATGTTCTATATACTATGATTTTCCTCTCATCAACAATGTAGGTATACGATACAGGTAACGCGAAATAAGGCATTTGGTATGTGAGACATAACGCTTTACGGGCAGTATCTTTTATGTGTCGATTATGTAGTATTTATTGTATTTAATAATGTGTTCATATTGCTACAACGAGGTTCTTACTGTACGTACTGACTTACTGACGGCAGACAGATTCGGTTCACGCTGCGTGCATGTCATCTATCAACATGTTTACACTTTAGTGTCTACACCAATATTGTTCCCATAGAGTAAGCTCGGCCAAATCGATACTACTTCGCTATTACTGTTATATTGAAGCCATAGAATAGAGGTAATTCAGCTGCCGTTTTGTACTTTTTTATAATATACATAGAATTAAAGGAATGTTGTATCTAAACAATAAAATAAATACTTACAAAGATTAGTGTATTAATTTTTAGGCTCTACCGTTTATCCATACCTACGTTACAGCTGCCTTAGAACATGCACGCAATGTCTTATCAACACATAAGTAGCTCGATACTATATACACAATGTTAGGACCCGAACGAATAACTGGGATTGAGCCAAATCTGTCTCCGTTTACCTAAGCGTATTGTGACACAAGTAGTCTATTCCACGTACGTCTAGCTATTTTATTGTATGATTATGAACGTAACCTTAAATTGCACTGACATTTCAATTATTACTGGCTTCAGTATCTAAGCTTTAATTGTTAACAGTACGGTGTATTTGTTTAGATACTAAAGTCGTGTGATATTATCCGTATGGTGAATGTACATCGTTTATTATTGCGGGCCGAGTGTCCATGTCAGTGAAGACACTTAGTAACAGAGGAGAGGCTTGCACGTGTGGCAGCTATCGACCACATACAGTTTGTATTGTATTAAGACGCACTTATATCAACCTACAGTAGATAATCAACATGTTATAAATGTAATCACAGCAATAAATTATAATTACTCATTTAGTCGAGGGACGCGGGCACAGGACGATGGAACATAAATCGGAACTAAATCGACAGGACACGATAACACGCCTCACATAAACTATAATATATAAACAAACATGTCGTAGATCACCACGAGGACGTGGACACAGCGGACGACTCCTCACAATATCATATACTCAAAAGGTTAATCAACAGATTATTGTTAATTTTGGTAAATAAACATAACTATCAGTTTTCACCCAATATAAATTTCTCTTCATATATTACTTTGTCTCTAATAACTCTCGTAACGCACTAACGTACGTACGTATAATTTAGGAGGTGTACTTATCGAACGAAGTCTTATCATACAGTCGTATCCGAGTGACCAACTCAGTATCCAGTCGTAAACGAAATAAATTCGGAGCCGCGGCGGCCGTCGGTCGAGCTCGACCGGCGGCGGCGCGGTCCCGTAACGATCAACACTAATATATTCTCCAAACGTTCAACAACACATATATTCACTAATCTCTCGCACACATCGTCGTCGGTCACCGAATACGTACGAAATCGGGTAGTACCCTCTTAAGTGTTAAAATTCGTCCTTATAAATAGGTTGATCACGTCCGACGTCAGTGTCCGTGCACTTCACTAAAACTAGCCAGTCTATGAGCGTTCTCTCCTGAGGGCCGGGCGCTGCTGGAGGGCCGGGGCCAAGCCGGCGCGGGCGCACTCGGCCGCTACATGCGCGCGGCCGAACGCGGGCGCACTCGGCCGCTACACGCGCGCGGCCGAACGCAGGCGCAGTCGGCCGCTACACGCGCGCGGCCGAACGCGGACGCAGTCGGCCGCTACACGCGCGCGGCCGGCGGGCGACGCGCGCGCTAGAGCACCGCGTCGGCGGGAGCCGGCGCGGCCGCGGTGGACACGTCGGCCACGTCCCAGATCTCCTCGAGGAACGGCGGCAGCTTCCTGTTCTTCAGCTTCAGCGAGATACACATATTGGAGTTCTGCATGCCGAGCGTCCGCAACTCCGTCAGTATCCCCAGGATCTTGCCGAAAATCACAGCGCAGCGTGGCGACGCACTGTTCTGGTTCAGGATGTACACCCGCAGCGTGTTCAGGTAATATCGCTGGATCTCCTCCACCAATAAGGGTTGCTCGAGCCCGGGCCGGTCTGGAATCAAACAAGTTCGTGTTATTTTCTTTAATTTACTACATAAAGGTACCACTACGTCCCAAATGGATCTCTATAGACCAAAAGAACGGTTGGAAGGGAACATTGTTTTAATCAGGTATAGTCACCTACTACACTAAGGGTTCACTTTACGTTTTTACTTATCGTACTTATGTCAAAAACTTTCCTCTACTACAGATAATAATTAGACTAGGACCAATATGACGCAGCTTACCTGAGAAAATGACGATGGCCGTTAGTAACGCGTAGTGCACATTGTCCATCATCATGGCGTACATGCACCGACAGAAGTGCAAGAGGTCCTCGATGACGTAAGCCATACCCGCTTTACGGTAGTTATCGCGAGTGTACGCCTGGTTGTTTGCGAATAGCACGCTGTCAGTCGCCGCATCGTACCGCCGAGCCACTCGGAGCATCATCACCTCACTTGAGCACGCCTGCAAGTTAGACAACGTTTGTGTAAGTGAGGACTAAGAATGAGTAAATCTGACATTACGAGGCTATGCGTGAAGCAAATTTGAAGTCGTCCCATAGTTTATGATAGCGTGGTTAGTAGATCTTGATTCTAGATCAATATTTTGATTGTAACATGATACATATTATTTAAATGGCAAGTTACCTTTAATAACGTGATCTGATCCGACTGCGAGATCTTGGCGAAGCCTGGTAGACCTTTTGCGAATTCTACGATGAGCTGAACGGTCAGGATCGTCATCTCGGTGATCTGGCGGAACGGCATATCCGACTCCTCTTCATCTTCGTCCGACTGCCAGGTCTGAAAGTGATAGATATCATTAACGATATAATACAGATAAAATAAGAATGTTACTGAGGCTGTGTCAACAAAACTTAAGTCATCAACGTCTTTGAAACTTATAAAAATATCTTAGTACTATGTTAGTTAGTACTAGTTTTAAAATGACGTTGTTTTTACTCATAGCTCATACATAGCTATGGTTGTTTAAATGCCAATTTGAACAGTAAAATTCTCATTTTATTATAATTTTGAAACAGTGATATAAATAAAATCGATTGTACAGCTAAAAGCTGCTCTCGTTTATCTTCGTAATTTTCGATACTGAAAAAGTACTTTAAAAGTTTGGCCATAATGAAAAAATTAGGTTTCATAGCTTTTAATTTTCCAAAACTACTAAACCGACTTTCCTTTATGGCTCAAATAAAAATTTCAACAACGAGAGCCACCTTCTAGGTGTAAGCATTATCAGTATATATAATGTTCCCACTTCTGGGATGCAGGCCTCCTCTCTATGAGACTAAGTGGGCTTTATCCACCAAGAATTTTTGGTTCTCGGACATGCCGGGTCCCTCATTATGTTTTCCTTCATCGTTTTGAGGTTCAAGTCATTGCCATGTCACTCTTATCTCCGTAAGGTAAGTAAAAAATTAGAATGATTGGACAATCATTCTAATTTATACTTTATAACAATAAAGAATAAAGAGTTACATTTTAATGGCTAATTGTTATAAGTCATTCAAATTTGATCATGAATGCGCTGCTTCAGGGCGTAAAGTAAGCACAGACCGATGGCTGTTAGGGTGATAAAGGGATACCGTACGATCTCCTACGAGGCAGTAACTCTCCTGGCCAGATCAACGCCCTGGGATCTGGATGCGAAAATCCTTGCATCTCTATATCGCTGGCGGAAGGTAGAGCTAGCGCGTGGTCAGCCTTTGGTTCCCCGGGAATATGAGACCGAGCTCCGTCAGATCCTAGTGGCTGAATGGAGGGAGCGACTTGAACAACCCAGATGGGGGCTCGCCACGACAGTGACGATAAGGCCTGTTATGGAGGCATTGCTGGAGAGGCAGCATGGCGCCCTCAGTTGCCAGGCTAAACCAGGTGCTTACTGGACCCGGATGCTTCGGGAAGTGCCTGCGTCTCATAGGTCGGGAGCGGACGCCCGCTGGTCACCACTGTGTGGACTGCACCGAGGACACGGCACAACATACGCTGGAGGAGTGCTTAGCTTGAGGCCAACAGCACTGTGCCCTCGTCAGGACACACGAAAGTAGTGGCACGGAGTGTTGTATGCGCGCCTTTACAGAAGGACGTGCGGTCTTAGGATCGGCCGCACATGGTAACGAGGCCCGCTGGGTATGGCGGGTATACCAGTCGGGGGTGCGGCGAATGTACATGTATCTCCCGGACCCCCGACTTATGGTAGTAGAGAGAACAGTGGCGTTTATGTCGGTAGGAGTCCCACATAACCCTCCGTTATCCCCAGGACCCATCCATGAGGATTAACCACGGAAAAAAAAGGCGTAAACTTTGAATTATCAACAAGAGACAATTACCTGCGTGACCCTCTTGAGGTCCTCTTCTGAAGGTTGCTCGTAGCCTTCTTGGTACCACACGAGCCTCGCGATCAGCGACTTCTGGTTGGCAGTGAGGGGGGGCACGTTCTTTAGCCGGTTCTGTTCCATCAGCTTCTCGTTGAGGAACCGCGGCACGACCTCGTGCTGCAAACATTCCAGCTTCACATAGGAAACCGCCGAGTCATTATTTGCTTCGAATATTAAGTGTGGGGGGACTAGCTCAGAATTTGTTGTTCAAGACTTTGTGATGATTTTTTATAATAGTGATTAACTGATATGAAGAATGTGAGTATGATTTGAGGAATGGAGATTATGAGATACTTTGTAATTTGCAAAATATCTTGTAGGATGTGTATTAATAATTTTTTGTTTTTATTTTGTAAATTTAAATGTATAGTGTATCCTGATAAAGTCCTACACTGCATGCGTGAGGAGATCATGATAATACAAGAAGCAAAAGACCGGGATAAGTTCATCCCGCGAACACGGTAACATATTTCATTTACATTTCAAATAAAAGTTACTATTACAAATTCATAAAACCTGACCGACGCGACGGTCTCACACAAACGTGAATATTAAAGCAGAATTCCATTAATTTTGCTTTAATATTCAGGGTGACTTTACAAAAAAAAGTACGACAATATTCTTAATTTCAACTTTCAATTACCACTGTTGCATGTCGGTAAAATAATAAGACTTATAAATCAGTTGAGCCATACTTTCAATTACACTGTAGTCGATTAATGAAGAGCAATAGTCACAATGAACTTACAATTCTTGCGGCCTCTGGGGGCGGAGGATCACATTGCATGATGGGAGGCATGTGATCGTCTACCGTCGTCGTACTGACGGGCAACTTGTCTTTTTCTCTCTGTGCCTTCTTCTCTTTCCGTTTCATCGCACACTGGTTCTCTGGCACCACACACTCGGGCCTCATGCCCATCGCAAGACATTTCTTCAACCGACACTCCTGACATTTTCTTCGCATATACATATCCATCTCGCATGCATGTCCGAATTTGCATATGTACACTGCATTTTTGGTTACACTCCGCCTGAAGAAACCTGAAATGTATAAAACCGCCATGTTTAGTATTTTTCACAAAATCTCCCAACATTATCTAAGAGTAGGTAGACTAAAACAATGAACGATGATGGTGCAGCATTTTCGAAACCAGTTTTTAACTATAACATAATGGAGTCATGAACGTTAAGGTCGCCTGAAAGGCGAGGGTCATTGACAGCAGCACGTATGCCGATTTTTATTACAAAACAAACAAGATAGATAGCTCGCAAATGGCTTGAATTGAACGTAATTGGTGTGGACAAAGTATGTAACTCTATAATATACTTGGTCAGATTACGGGCGCGCTCGAGGATTATTCAGCGGTCTGAGTTAAATAGGCATATTTTATTCTCGGGTCGACAGTGAAGGTTGGCGGAGACACACGGAGATGTCCGATAGGCGTCGGTGAGTCGTGAAGTAGACGCCCTGCAGACGGCTATTGTGACGACTAAATGTCTGTTACATGCACGCGCAGCTCATAACAACCTCGGCACAATGCGCCAATTTAAAGCTCAACTGGCACATTCGTGGGCGAACCACAACTTCCACAAGGGCTACGTATGTGTGAAATATCTAGGTTAGCAACGCACATCATGACCTAGTTATGCTAAAAGTGTTCCGAGAACGATTTGTTTGCAATCTAACTTTTACGAGAATGCTATTAGCAAATTTAAATTAAATTCTAGTGTGTCTCTTGTCATTTGTTTTGCTTATGCAAAAATAATGATGTTTGTTCAGTCACGTGACATTCTCGACTCCTTGAACAGGGTCATTCATACCTTTACACCCTTCACATGTGAGCGCATTGTAATGATACCCGGAGGCTCTGTCGCCGCAGACGAGACACAGCTCCTCCTGCTGCCGCGGTGCTGGGCCTTTCTTCTGCCGCCTCGCCTCGCCGTCTGTACTGCATCCGTTAACACTGGAAGCCGGTGACAACTCTTCACGACCTGAGAACAATACAAATTGAAGTTTAGCTTCTTGGGTAAAATGCAACTATGTAGTAACAAAGAGACTCGAGTCCGGTGGACGCGCGGCGGGCGCCGTGTTGAGAACATCTAAAATCGGACGCTATAAAATTTGCATACATTTCATGAACCATTTGTCGAGTCGGCGAGCGAATGAAGCTCGTTTTATTTTTCGTTTTTACATTCGGGGCGATGTTCCTTCGTCGAAGAGATGTTTTCGTAACGAAATACTCGCAAGTAATTTTCGGCAGTAGCATGGACATTTCCTGCCCAAACAAAGGTGGCTAGAGCGGGGCCCGCATACAGATGAGGTCCAGTATTCAGTTTTGGTATTCGAGCGACGCGGGAGCGGAGTGCGATGCGCGTTGGAAATGTAATCGGCAATTGTCAATCACGCAATCGGAACTCCATAAAAAGTAACGATAGAATTGTTAATAATACCTACTCAAGATCGTGCAGTAGGTATGGCAGTCGTCAGTGATAACTGATAATAGTCATGCGATAAACCTATTCGCTACAGAATTCAGTTACTTTTAAAAGTAGGCTGTGATGGATGGCTTGATTAACGAGCTTTCGTTTGAAATAAAAATGTAGGGTAAATTCCCTGATAAAATTGCTTAAATAAAAATAAGAAACATAGTGTAATTTCCGTTCCTTAAAAGTGTCGGTGTTTACACTTTTAAGGAACTAGGCTATTTGCCATGGGCGGATAAACAAACGACAATGATTAAGCCGGACGAATACCGCTCTAGCGTATTAACCGGGGGTCCATTTAAGCCTCTCCTCATTCATTTTATTTACCTACATTTTATGGTGTAGTGTCATTAAGCTTCGTGGCCGTGGGTCGCTGGCCGCAGCAGCGCGTACCTGAGTTACGCAACCGGTCGAAATAGTCGCTGCCAAAAAACTAGTTCCATGTGGGATCGGAGCCAGCGGCATGCTTCACGGAACCATTGCCGATCTCAATGCGAGAAAAACAATCGCAAATGACCCGAAAACCTCGTATCACGGACATCATTAAAACTATTAAAAGCTTCAATGATATTTATAAAGAGAACTTTAACAATCTATCACACGGTAACGTTGTAAACAATAACGTTAGGTTCGATTCACTCGCGCTTCATCCGATGCGTGGCAACTCTTTACGTTGATTGCTGAAATTATGTATCGAATCGTGAAAGGCGGGCCGTAATAATTCACTCGATAAAAATGTCTCAATAAAGAGGTCAAGTGCGGGCGGCGGCATTTTATCGCGAAGTTATTTACATCGAAGTGAACACCAGTGGTACTGAGTATCTTGATCCTCACATTGCACTGACCTATGCAGTACGCACTATGTACCTACCTACGCTACATACCTAACTTGCTTTTGTTTTTTCTCAATTCTTTGTAGGTTTTTCATCATTGCTCTATGAACAGAGCCTCTATTTTATACATAGATTATACTTCTATCTTTATGGTTATTTTTTATATTATTTGTTAGTAACGCTTACCTACTCAAAATACTTGACCGAATGACCGTTGGCCGTAGTTGCACAAGATCTTGGCACTACATCACCGGTAGGTGTGTTTGAATCAAGATTGACGATCACGTTCATTAGGTTACCCGAATTAAATAACTTTTGTGAGTTGACGCCTGTTTTAGAGTTATTCTGGTGAACGTAAAACCATCGTAAAATAACCAGTCTGGCTTAAAGTTTTTTTTATTTATCGTCTACGTTTAATAGAGAAGTATCGATTATTTTAATCATATTGAATAAAGGCGTCGTCATATTATTGTGACACAACTAAACTTCCATAATTAGTAGCACTATCAAATCACTGTCCGTGAAAAAGAAAGCTAATCAAAAGTTGAATGCACGGATGACCGAGTCAGTGTGTTATGTTATTACGTCTCAGCTGTTCAGTGTGTTGCGCTCGCGCATTGGAAGGTCTAGTTCGTGGCAGTTCGGCGACGCTCGGGCGCGGTCGGACGTGCGAGTGAGAGGCTCTTGAGGAGCGACAAGTGGGGCGCGAGCGTCGACCGGGGGCAGCGTGCGGCCTTGACTCTTGTGTCCCCCCTTCCCCACTTCCTCGCCACGCTTGCCGCGCAGCCACATTATTTATGATAGCATCAGAGCTCGAAGCAAGCTCGCGATTCTCTTTAACTAATAATAACTCGTTTTTCCTCTCACGCCATTTCGTTTTTTCAAATCACCGATGACTTTAGCAAGCCATGTTTTGCAAAGTGAGGCTTTGCGGTTTTATAAAATGTGAAACACCAATCGTTAGAAGTTTTCACTGGTGGAAAGTACAAAACTACAATTTGAAGCTATTGTAAGCTGACGCATGCAGAGAGACGGCGACAGGCATTGATTAAACAATACGCAACTTTCACTGACCTCAGAACAGAAAACAGACAACGCAATAATTTCGCAGGCGGGCCGCGTAAGCGAGTAGTGAAAGTTACCCAAAAGTAGATATTGCACAAGCCTACATGGCACACGTAATGAAATTCGGGTGCGGCGAAAGTAAGCTGCTCTATGTGTTGAGACATCATAGGCTTATTTGGAATTCATCAAATGCCTGCGGTGCGCAGACTAAGTTGTGTTTAAACGAAGTCGAATGGCGCTCAACTAGGCAATAGGCAACGTCTTTTGTAATAAATTGCATGTGTACATGCTAGTTGATTGTACAATGTATGCCACTTATTAAGATTTATAAGGTTTTTAAGAGAAACGTGATACACGATAAGAATCGAGCAGCATTCCAATAATTATCGAAGCTGGCACGCGTGTTCTGATATAGGTATAAGCGGCCAATCGGGAGACAAAAAAAAACTGAAGTAGAAAAAGTGGTGTACAGTACACGTGATCGATGCATCGGCTGGGCGGAGACAGAGTCGCGATGTTACTTTCTACGATACTTTCTAGCAAGAGATGTGGGCCGGAGCCGGCGCAACTAGAGCGATCGGTTTCTCCGCGCGCCGGGAAAATCGGATTGAAATAGAAATCGCATCGCAGAGAAAATCGCCATTTTCACGTCACTCTGCACGCCAGCGTGGAAACTTTGTGTGTGAAATATCGTTTCAATCAGTTTAGCAGTGTGGTTCTTAAATGTGACTTGAGTAGAAATCCAAAATATCCATTCCGTCTCGTAAGGATATTGTTAGGAAGTGTCGTATAACACAAAATGTAGGAGTCATGTTTCCTCGGTTTGGGTGACGTGATCTATATTTGAGGGGAATCAGGAAACGAGCGGCTGGTGTGCTGGGAGTGATCTTCACCGAGGAGGGCGGACGTGTCGGGCGGACGCACGTGGAAGTGTTTACATCCGTCGAGATCGAGCAGAGCCCACTGCCGAGTGCACGCCATCCGGTGTAGTTAGCTGCATGCTCGAAAATTCCTACTGAAATGAATGAACCTCAACCTCACACTTCTGAAATTCACAAAATATGATTTTGGCAAGTAAAATGAACACTTACAATCTGTTCTGGCACTTCCTTATTACTTTTACACAAATCGTTTCTTTTTAGCCAACCTTGAATGGTGAAATCAAAGACGCAAATTATTATTTCGGCTTTTTCAAAATAACTTGTTTTCGAGTAGATTTTTCAGAAATTCCTGTTGTCCTCTATGAAGGCATTACGACGATTGTATTTCGGTGGCAATGTAGGAATGATAAGTGCAGATAGTTAGTTGGTAAAACACCCAGAGATTCATAAAGGTTTCGTCATCGCCCAAACCGTAAATTAGAAAGTGGTGGCCGGTTATCACGTAGGTACACACGGTACACGGCACGTGGTATACGTAATGGATATGCCACAGCTCCCCAACAGATTGTTCCATTTATTGACAGAGTGCTGGTTTATGTCGGGCCCTCTTACTTCCCCATGCCATACTCAATAGATAAAACTAGGTTTTTGTCTCTGTCTACACCCCAATTTAGTTGAGCGCGCACCCACACTCCGGCGCGCCTTTTCGAGTAAACATGGGAATGGTTAAATAGAAAAGGGAGGGAGGTATAATTAGAATAAATGCTGCATGCTTTCAGAACTCAGGACTGTAATGACCTTTTAAACCTTTAGCATCCTCTGCTTGGTAGCATTATACCTACGAAATAATCGGCATGACGGCAAAGTGCGGAATTAGCTATAAAAAAATCCTATTCATAATTTCTAATTGAATTTAAAAATGCAATGTAAACTGCATTTGCAGAAGCCGTCATTCAAGTAGAATGGGTCAATCTCCATGCTTAGTGCCTCTCACAAAAAGTAGCCTCTGTTTTTACCGAGTTGTGAATACTTGTGAACTATGTTTCGTGACGCATTAGGGCCATCGCGCAACGGACCGTGAGCCGTTGGTATCACTGCCCTTGCCTTGATCGCGCGCTGCCGTTGACACCAACAGTTAACCTTCTGACATTTACTTAGACAGATCAACGATTTACTCCATTTATTAACAAAAATATTCATTATTTACCTCGAACATTAACAATTAATAAAATGATTAACCTTATTTACTTAACATGTTTGCTGAAAAGTAGGTCAAGGCACGATAAACTCGGTGACGTAAAATAATCGACCGCATAGTAGTAGCCTGAGGGCTAAATTAAAAGGAGCCATTGTACCAATTGGGTCAACGACTCTTTGTTCTTGATGCTGATAACATAACTGACATAATGACATAACCCGCTCCATATTTGTATGAAAAACTCAGATTTGAATCAATATAAGAATTATCTATAACGTTTACGTGTCAGTATAAAATATTCCATTGATATTATTGTTCCATGTTTGTTTGTTACTAAATCACCTCAATAACATTCTATATGTAGGTCATTAACACTGAATTTCTGAGAAAATGGCGAACGTAAACGAGGAAAATAAAGTGACGGAATCTCAATGTAGGTCGAGTAGAGCATCGAGGAATACCGAGGCTGAAATAACAAAATGTTTGTCCCAGTTAAGTAACCAATGCTAGTAGCACATTCACGCACATTCACGTTTCATTACAACCTACGTTTATTTTGGGCAATGTTTTGGCCGCTAAAAATATAATAATGGCGGCGCTCGCAGTCGCAGACAGTAACTATCAAAAAGGCTCATTCACACTGCATTCAAGCTGCGGATATAGGTACCATTTACTCACGAATTTGTATTTAAAGAGTGTCTTAATATTCGTCCGGGTACTGAAGAGGTCACTGACCGGGTATCAGCTGAGATAAGCCAACGAAGCGGAGCTTATCACCGACAAAGAGCGTCTTTGTTTTCGTCGTATTTGACGCCACACAACCGCACTGATTAGATCAATCACGTTACATACAAATTCTCATTTCCAACCGATTTTATCTACACAGTGGGCAAGTACGCCTGTTACCCACAAAAACCTGTCTTTTGGTGCAGTAATAACAATTTACAGAGAGTTGTGACCAGGTACCGGGAAAATATTAGGAATTGTAACAAAATCGATTACTTTTCGAGATAACATTACAGGTAAAAAGACAAATCAAATTATCGTTAAAGCCAGGTTGAATACGTGAGTGAATTGCTTATCGAATCCAGTAGCTGAGTTCGAAAAACTGTGCACGAAAATGTATAATTATCACATCACGTCTAAATGTTAGTCGATATAATTTCAAAGCAAAGTGGTCATACCAGCAGGGCCTCAGCCGCGTGACCAGATCTCGGTAACGAGCAAAAACTGTGATACAACATCACTGAGGCGGACATGGATAAAAACGTCTGACAAGAATACTGGAAGGGGCAACAAAACTGTATAGTACATTAGTTACTTCAAATGTGAGCGTCATTTGGTATGCTAAATAGGTAATACATGAATTTACTGAAAATATGGTTGTTCAAGGTAATATTTATAGAGAGCACTGAAAAAAAGCAGTTGTGATCAAGATACGAGAAGGTACGCCGATGTATGTACACACGGCTACACATCAAGCTATACATTTCCAGTATAAGCTGATCTCGAATACTATAGGATATCCTTACAGTGAGAGGTCAGTGTAAACTGGAAATGTATAGCTTGATGTGTAGCCGTGTGTACACTGTACAGCGATTACGGGACATCAATACAACAGACTATGTGCTAAATATTTTAGCAGATTTACACTGAACGTAAATGTAGGACAAAATTAGCAATTTTCGAAAATTAAGACAGATGAAAGTGGCTCGCTACAATGTCGCGAGGTATTCGTACGTAAAAGTGATGAGACAGAAATAATCTTTTGTGGTAGCACATCTCGTGAACTGTGTCATGGCTCGGCCTACGCTCGACGGAAGGTCACCCGCCCTCCAAGACAGACTCATTACTCAATAGTCTGCCGTTTACGACCGAAAGTCAACAAAGAAAATTCCATGAGTCACCATCTCCACCGGACGGGAGTCATTTTTGATCCTACACTTTTCCCTTTAAAAAAGTAACTCGTATTAGTCGTAGTCGAAGTCTTTAAGTATACGTGTGATTTTTTGCACGGTAACTACGTGAATACTAAACCACGCATCAATGTAAATATGAAAATGAATTATGAGCTTCAACAAAACTCTTTTCTAACCCCCCATACGAATTTTTGTGAAAGGCACGCGCAAGTACGCGTTGGTAGCGGAGTAATAATAATCGGTGCTGTCAGTATGATGGATGGAGCCGGGATGACGAGGTGTGGTGGATACCGAACCACCCCGACCCACCTCCCTCGGCCCCTCGTCCATTCAACGCCGTTACCGCTGACGGCAAAAACATGGACGGATCTGCTAATCACCTCCCTTATAAGATTAATTTACAAAACTAAGCGTATACCCGTAAAGTGGTTTCACGTTAACGGACCTCCCTTTGTCTTGGTTTAAAAATTTGTAATGTTCTAACAGTTTCCACACGTCCGAGCAACTTGATTTCCTCTAGAAAACCATTTTGACTCGGAAAATAAGATTGTAGGTAGACAAATTGGATTTATTTGAGTTACTGTTAAGCTCGTAGGTACGAGTTCTAATCTCATCATTACGGACTTCAACGACATTTTATTTATCCCATTTGAAGTTAGTTCGAATGAGACCTTTCCGATCAACAATGATACAATCATTAAAGCTTTTACAACACATCTTCCTCATAACACTAACGGAACCTCGCATTAACGCGCACCTACGCCTCTCAAACCATGTGAGAAACATGAAAATTATTTATCTAACGTCATACCCATAGAGTATTACCGAGGACATCTATTTTATTATGAATCGCCTTATGAGCTCAGTGGAATTCATCATGTCGAACTAAAATAGCACTTGTCTAGGCGACATTATTAAAATTCGGCAAACAGCCAGGTAGGAAGGTCGACGACATTACTAACATCAAGTATTATTTGCAACCTATAAGTAGGTGTCAACAAACACTGCTGAAGGCTAGCTCAAGTATTTATATTTGCTCGATGCACATTACACAACGAATAATTTGCTCTCGAAACTTTAATTATATCGTCATCGTCTAACACGTGATTTTTCGACTGACAACATCCAAGTTGCGTCCAAGTGTTCCTTTAATGAATAGAAAAATAAATAATTATCATTTCTACAAGCACGTTCCCACGTTCGAACATCGTTCAAAAACACATGGTTATTTATTAATCCTATTAGAGACACTACAATGCAACTGGCGAGGTAACGAGCACCGATTGGAACTCCATACGAGGAGAAGCTTTATTATAGCAGCTACTGAAACAAAATACATTGTTAGCGCATTTGCAATCGCTGTCGAGTAGTGATAGCCAGTGTAGTTAGCGAGAGCAAGAGCATTCCTGTAGGCCGGCTCGACCGGTTCCACTCTGCCTGTTTATGGTTGGACCAGATATAAATAGATGCGCAGCAAACCATCCATCTTAAAGCTACTATTTTTTAATGTTTTACACGAACCATATTCTACTCTCCATAGCTCAGTTACCAATATCAAGTTAGAATCTTCAATCTCTCAGACTCTAAGCACCCAAACGACGCGACGAGGGATCAAGGACAAAACCTTGCAGATTTAAATTGGTCGATAGTTTGTTGAACACAGGATACGTTCGTGATTTATCATTTGAACGGGTCTTGTCCTCTCTGACATATTGTGTTGTTAGAGCAATTTATTCGCCTATAGACAACTACATATTATCAAGACAATAGGCCTTGTTAAGAGTTGACACGTTGACAGAGCCATAAAACAATGTAATCAATGCAGCAAGTAGTCAGATATGGAGTGACGGATTGCCTTTGGCTGGACAAATGCAAGAAAGCCGCGGCGGTTAGTTACAGATCTGTATCTGCAGACATTATTACTAGCATGCGAGTAGTTCATTGCCGACACAGCTCAGAAACATTGTCGATAAAATCTGCTAAGTAGTTAAACAGACGGGCAGTTGCTCTCACGTACTCGCGGTATTCACTTTCACTACGAATACCAATCTACCCTCTTCCACAAACGTTTCGCGAACGCGTAACATTCCATGCGCTGCAGGTGACCCAATAACAGGCTCATGAGCTTGTCGACTCTGAGAGGACACGACCGTTGCATAACGAAACACGTGGAGTGGGGAGCGTTGACCCCGGAAAACGTGCTTGATAGACAAGCACTATCACACAGACCAACGCACCTGTAGTAGAGATAAGCACGATATTTGGGCGCACGATAACGTCGTTCGACAACAAAGAACAAAGCCAACGAAAACACTTGAGCAATCAAACCAAATGTTGAAAGTCATCGTTCTTTTAATAATTTTCGGGCCGTAGATGCGAGATGGCCTTACTCAATCTCTACATTCCGTCTGCGCTGGAGTTACCCACTTCAGCTGTCGTTTGCCAATTCGTTGCATAAACGACCCACTAATGTCAAAGGAGGTCATTGCCACATTACACCAACGTTCGCTCGCCTCGCAGGCGCAGGTTGAGCGCTAGTTGCAGGTTAGATAATTATATCGATTGAACTTCAGTCTCCTTCGGCGTGTCTGTGACCCCGATGTTAATAACTTGAGGCGGTTGTACTGTAAACAACTGACGCTGCTTGCGTCAATCGCTTGCACGGTGTAGCGACGCCTATCTCGACTCTCATGCCCATTGATGTACGCGTTTGACTTACTGCAGAAACAAACACCATCTAGGCCCCTAGGGAATGGAAACTTGGAATACAAATCTATGACGCCACGAAGTATTTTCAGTTGTGTTGTGAATCCGAACCGTCGCGCGTCGTCTAGTCTTGTAAAATAAATGTAATGACTAATGAGTAATGAATGACGTTCTACATTGACGTATACAAGCTGTTATTTTCCTTTTTTAAAAGCTAAATTCTGGCAAAGGTGGCAATTCTAAAATAAAGCCGCGATTTCTACAGATAAGCTGCCACTCTAATTAGTGACTTTACTAAGAATCTACTTTGATATTTATCTCAATCTTCCGTGTTTGAAAGTCTGAAATTCTCTCTCATTTGTTTCAGATTCAAAGATAGCAGCGCATGAAGGATGTTTTATTGGAACAAAGTAAATGTTCTTGTTTATCTTCAACGTTACAAAAAGACATCGCGGTCGTTATTGTTGAGTCGCGTTCAAGGTATAACTCGTATTTGTTCTGCGACCGTGAGTATTGAGCGCATGTACCAATACCTACTTTACTCGAAAACTAAATAGCACAAGTTGGAATCTTGTCTCGCGACGAGGCGCTATCTATTTTTCTTAATTTTAAATGAAGACCTTGAATACAATAATAAAATAAATCAGTAAATTATATTCCATGATATATTTCTACTCGTGCAGCGCTTGTGCACAGCTACTGTCACGACTATATCTACAAAGTAAGGTGACCTAAATGATAAGATTATTTCAATACTCGCTACATAGGCACACAAATGTGCAAAGTGTGAGTGTGTGTGAATTTGCATCGAGTTCGCTCGTACAATGACATTGTCGACCTTGACTACTGCCTCGTATATCAGACACGCACACAGACGAAGCGGTGCAAGGAATGAGTGCCCCACAAATGTTATTAGTCTGAATAAAACATAAGAGCGTTACACACACGACTAAAAATACTAGAGCTACAGGAAACGAGTGATGTTTGTAGGTCATTTATTTAGCACCGAGCACCTTTACCTCGTTGCGCATTTATACAATACTTTAGAACATAGGTCGTGATAAAAGAGCTTTTAAGATGCATCTGGTGCAATGTTTAAAATTAAATTGGGTGTTTATAGACTGCAATATAGGTCCACGTCTGCTCGAATAGATACAGAACAGTTCAACACACGATAAGGCACTCTGCGACCAAGGCCAGGCGAGCTGAATTATCACAAGTGCGATATTTCGAATACTTAAAAATACATGTGAAATCATAATAAATACTTGCACGTACAATGTAATACGTTCGTTTGATATATTATGCACCAATGATTGGCTTTTGATTCATGAAAAATCTGCCGTCATTGAACATGCCGTATAAATATAAAATGGATGCCGTTTCGTTTTTAAAGCGAATCACTAGAGTACTGAAAGTGATTAGTGATTCGTTCAACGTTACTCGTTCATATCGAGGAGTAGTTTTTTTTGTAAGAATAAATCCTATTTAACCAACATTTGTGTTGAAAATAAATAAGTAAGTACTGTATTTCTAATTTACATATTGTGTTGTTTTCGGTTTGCCTCATTAGAGCGAGCGGGATACACGAGGATGTTTTCATCCAACGTGATATCGTAAGACAGATGTCAAAATACGATATAATTAATAAACTATTTATAGTTACTTAATTAGCGAGGTTGTTATTCTTGTCCATTATTAGTAAGATAGATGTATTATTATTATTATTGGTAGTTAAAATTTTAATCGTTATAAAATATAATTTTACTTAGTATGTCTTGACAAAAACAATGATTGTATTTAACGCGCACGTCAAGAAAACATATTAATCACAGACAATGTAACATTGAAATACTCGGTTCAGGAATTAAACCTGATAATGATAATATGGTAATTAGACGAGATCAAATTACCTGTCGCATTATTCAACGTCAAACAATATAATTTAATAGTAATTCCGTTTATTTCGGTACCTATTGTTACCTAAAACAACTCATATGTCAACGTACTGGTCATAAACAGGTTTTGACTTTTAATAGACATTAGCTACGTGTTTGAAACAATTACTCAAGTTTTACTGTGAGAACAAAGTTCGTTCGTCATCATAACAGGCCGTCGCCCTCCACATATCGTAACACTATTTTGAGTATACGTAAAAAAATAATAAAATGTGTTTCTAGATAAAACTGATAAACATACTGTATAATGTCCTAACCGATGTAGGTATCATCATTATGAGATTTGGGTATCACCTCACTAAATATGTAATACGTCATTTGTTTTTCTGTCACTACGCGATTGTCAATTTATTAATTTAAATTTGGAATTTGAAATTGTACGCATCGCAAACATAGGATTAGGAGCCCACTTGCACGTTTAGGCGGGTTAAATTAATAATAAATTATAACCCTCATTACGCGTTGGTCCACTGAAAAGTAACACTGGGTTAGTTCACCTGATATTAGTATTTTTTGAGTTGGGAATTGCAATGTTTGTGCCCTGATATGAAATTCGACTCAAACGAATGAAAGAACAATAAACGGAAATTGTATGCTTACACATGTCTTTTACACTATATTACGATACTTACGTAGCTACCTAATACTTTCTTGTCATTGAATTTTGTATCATGACATTTCATTTTAATTGTATTGTATATGGTTTCCATGGAGATTTAGTTTATTGATTGACTAAAACGTAAAATAAGGCAAAATATGTTTTCATATTTTTATAATATATGTATAAATTTTTATATGAGTTCATGCATAAATTGCCTGTTAAAAAATTGTACCGAATTTTCACTTACTACAACGTCGAACAACGTCATAAGTCATAACGTCAATTTATTTTGACATTACTGACACTAACTCAGAGTTTAGCGACATAAGGTTACACTAGTCAGTAATTTTTCCATACTAACGTCGCATGGAGTTAACTCCACTGTTGTTAGTGTACATTAAAAATGATATCTACTTTTCGCGTCATTATCTAGCCTTGTACGGACTACGGACAGAGAATTAATTTTAAAAAAATGGTTCAAACGTTGAGCGTCGAAACTTCCACATTGAAATGTGGAAGTTTCGACGCTCAACGTTCGAACCATTATTCGCATATTTAGGCGTAAATAAATAACTCCCGGAGTATGAAAATGGCAAAAGTGTTATCGTACAAGGATAGATAATGTATTCAAGATTTCAAATAACTTTATTTTGAATAAATACATCCAGTAGTTTTTTCATAATATCTATACGCGCAAAGGTCTGTTCATGATATTGTACGCTCGTTTTCGTTATAAATCAAAGACTATTTCACTAAATAAATAAATAAAAAACTAAATAAACAGTCCTAATGAGCTCAACTGTCGCTAATGAGACAAAATTACTTTTCTATTGTTAGCGAAATTAATCAGTTCAATCGACAAATGAGGGGATAAATGAAACTAAATAGCATTGCATTAGCCACACACACCAACGAATTCGAGCCGTCGACTAGTGTTGCCTTAAGTTAAAAGTTTACCTCTAACTCTTGGTGAGATGAATTATTTGATTTACCCCGAGCTAGCTGTTACTCCGAGTGATTTAGGATAACCCATGAACGCGCAAGTGAACCTAAGCTTTTACTGTAACCTACTCGCATGATTTAAAAAAGGATTTTGTTCACCTCCAATAATTAAATGTGCATGTGGTTAGTTTAAAACAACTTATTAAAGTGTGAAACGTTGGCCTTTGCCGTGAATGTCGTCTACGAGTCACGAGATTCAACCTCTACGATACAACACATGGTGTCACGTAAGAACAGTTTGCCTTATTTGAAGCTTCGTGTGCACTGACGCCAATGTAAAAAAAATAAAAAAGTCTGGGGTAAACGGGCAAGTACGCTCATATTAACATAGATAAAGAAAGAACAGAGTGTGCAATCTTTGGCAATTTAAAAGCCAAGCGAACTAGAGACTGATTACAGTTTTACTTCTATAAGCTTTTTTTTACAGCCCAGAATAAATTTATTTGTTGATATATTAGATAAACTATATTATTAAAACTTACTTTTACTTGCGTTTAGGTAGGTAGGTACCATATTCGAATGATGACGCGAACTCGACTAATGAAAGACGTTTCGTCATATCGAATCAAAGAAATGTTTCATTATTGAGACAGATTGCGTATCACTCAATGTCTATTAGATATTGAATGACGTAAAATGTGATAGTAGATAGAGTAGTCTTGATTTAAGGCGCCGCGAATTGTTCTACTGCTCACGATTCCAACATCATATGGCGCTTCACGACTTGTTTTTTTAAGTGAAAACTTATTTTGGCGCACTTTGCGCTCTTTCCGAACAGTGAACGAAACAGAGGCTACTCCCTTAGCACAACGTCCGTAGTTTCGGCTGAAGACACGAGCGTTTCCTACTCCTTATCACTTACAGACATAAGATTAGTCCGCGGCCCGAACTAAAACTGAATGACAACACGATTAGACAGATGTCCTTATTCCCGAAATGCTTTTGCCCGTACGAAAAAGTTAATTAATCGGGAGTATGGTTCACTTCTAAGTACCGAACTACTTTCGGGGCCCGAATCTTCGTTGACTGACATAGAGAGTAGGCCTCCTGAACCGTCACGTTTGAGTCCGTGACGCCGAATGGGTATACTCTGCTCCAGTCGTAAGTCTTCACTTCTATCGTCTGGTCTTAAGCACACACCCTCTTTTTAAAATTATTTTCTCTTACTAACCTCAAATAACAACACAAGTATTGTAATGGACCCTATTTTACTTGGTGGGTGACTGTGCGTAAACGAGCATTTTATTCGACAGCTTTTTATAGTTCGCTATAACAAAAACAAGACGGAAACATTCGTGTTATCGAGGCTAGAAATCACTGTGGTATATAAAATTTGTATGGTATCATAAATCCAGTTAAATTTAGTAAGGTAAATTGCACGGTTGGTACCTATGTGTTAATAAATTTAAATAACAGGTTAAAAAACTTGTATGGAGCGGCAACAATACAAAGATCGTAATATAAAGATCATCGCCCTACGTGAGTGGGTCTTTGATTGACAATGCTTAAAGATACGCATTTTAACTACACAATGATATAAGATATACTGCTTGGCCTGCTTGCTATACATTGTGTACACAATGACATGCAGAGATTTAGCGTGACCGTTATGATCACTCGATTTAGATCGATATTCGTGAGATCCGGGATGTGTTCACAGTTAAACAGTCACTTCACTACAACAATGCCAACTTTGTTACAGTAAAATCAATGGATTATTATAACAGATGTTATCTATCGATTAAAGAAATTTTAAATTGATTACTTGGGAATGCTCATCTTTCAATTCGATTTCGTGCAATGATCTATCGAACTTCGATTTATAACGCAATGAAATAAAATTTATAATGGATAACTTCTCCCATTTGGATCTTGGCTATCCCGGAAGATATTGCCAGGAACTATTATAAGTAGTAAGTTGTTAATTAATATTTAATGGCTTAAAGTATTGTAAATTAGAAAAATAAAATATTTTAAACGTTATAGTAGCATGAACCGTCAGTTTGTAGCCGGTCAAACGATGACATTAAAGAATGGTACGAATACGAACTCAACCATCCACAACTAGAGACTAGAGACTAAACTACGGATTTCGAGATAAGGGAGTAGACCTACCTTATGTCGAAATCCGTAGTTTCGGCCGAAGTTACGGACTATTCCTACTCTGTATCACCTACGGATATAAAATTAGTTAGGGGGTCGACCTATGAATGAATGACACCACGATTTGACAGTTGTCCCTACTCCCGAAGTAATTTTTCCCGTCCGAAAAAGTTAATTAATCGGGTGTAATGTTCTCTCCGAAGTTTCGAAATACTTTTGGAAGGGCCCGAATCTCCGTTGACGGACTTAAAGAGTAGGCCCCCTAATCTATGGTCATAAAAGTTCAACATAAAACACGAAGTGAAACACAACTCACTATCTTTTGAATTGCGGCCTTAAACATTATCAGACAGAATACAAAAGTAGGTATAACTATAATAAAACGTTGGTTTACCAAGAAGTTCAAACTCCAGTGATTTGTCTCAAGATACTCGATCTCAAAGATGGTCACAGCGGCCGCTTCGAGTTGAGATAATAGAAGTAACAAGCGACGCGATGGCAGCGCTTGCGCAGCTGAGCGAGACGTGCGCTCGACCGCATATCCGCCGCTATGTCTCTTCCTAGATTCACTTCATCGTCATTAGAAAAAAAACCCTCTTTCTGTGTTTGTACTTTGTAATTCACTTTTAAACATAGATAGATAGTCCCTTGAAAACCTTAGTAGCTTCGTTAAATGCCAGTTCAAATTCAACCAATAAGAACGTATCATTTCATACTAATAGAATAAAGCTGATGACTTTCTTTGTTTGTTTGTACGCGCTAATCTCTGGAAGAACCAGTCAGATTTGAAAAATTCTTGTTGCATTTTGATAGTCCAGTTCTCAAGTATTATCTGCTATTTAACATCACGCTACGACCCTTAGGAGCCGCGCGAGGCGAATGAAACCGCGGGGCACAGCAGCAGCTAGTTTCGCAGATGACTTTCGATGAATCAAACTAATAATAGGTCCTAGCTAACCAAAGCAACATGGTGCGTCGCTAGTAGGAAATACGTCCTTACAGCTTGAAGACTAAATTACCTGCTTGAGTTGAGGAAACGACTATCAGAACGGTCATTAGTACTCTTTACTATTTACGTAGGTAATTATGGAGCGCTTATGACATCAGAGTGTTGAGTAATCGTGATAATAAAACCTTAAATTCCACATTTAAGTAAACTATTAGGTTACTTAGTTTAACATTATTATTTATAGGTATATCACACAACATACACACACACACACACAACACACACCATACACTCTCAGGCACACCATTCACTACAAACTCGCAGATTTTGCGTTGATGTGTTCAAATTAATTGCTTTTAAGAGGGTGAGAGCCTGGAGATCTGTCATACAGGTCCCGAACCCACTATAGACTCCAGCTCTCACAAAGGTTATAAATTTAATTTGATTTTATATAATACGATCCATTGTCTGTACCTTTTTGAGAGAAATAAATAAATCATTATCATCACGGATTCTGGCACTTATACTATCAAATTGAGAAAACTCATGTGACTTGATGTGACGCGGTCCGTTTTTAAGCATACACATATTAACTCTACATGTCAATGAACTTCAAACAGATCGAGAGCCTAGCTAGGTATTTAAAACTGACATCTAAAAAATTATTAACAGAGACCAGTTCTCAGAATTTGGCTATCGATGAAAAACGCGATGATAAGTTACATAATAACGTTAAACCCACTCCTAATACGAGGGGACCCTAACAATAAAATAGTCACGACTCTTCTAAAAGCCGCGTGCTTAGAAAATAGGGGGTCAGACGAACCATTAGATTATACAGTCAAAGGGTTGCCAAAAACGTTTTATTATTGAAAAATATATGACCCTCGCTAAAATGTTAGAAGCAGCTGCCGAGAGATTAATATTACTCTAACGCCCCGGCTTAGTAGTTAAAAGCGGACGAGTTGATCGGATTTATTATATGCTAATTCAAAGACCAATTATAATTGGACTGAAACCTACATTATGGTTACATAAATATAAGCGTTTATTGAAGAATAACGTTACGTGTTACGTGACTGCTAATTAATCGTTACATAACACGTTTTATTTAAATCAGATGAACTCGTAAGCTATTGAATCACTTGGCTCCTCCAGCGGGTCGTTGACCCGGTTGATTAAGGAATCATCAATCATGCATAGCTCTACGAGGGGGTATCTCATTTCATACATTGGAAACGTTTGCTCGCATATAAGCAAGCAGTCGTCGTTATAAATGGGCTTTCGGTGTCAAATTCTGCAATGGCTACAATGTATTCTAGTGGTCTTATTAACCATTACACGGCATACAGTGAAGTGCCTACAAGTATCTGCTCTACCATCTAACAAAGATACTCAACTGAATAATAATGACTGTAAAACAAAAAGTATTAATCACATACCACTTCATGCCAGTCAACGAAGGCTGTTCAAAATTAATCAGTTAAAGATCTGTCGCGCGTTCTTACAAAGATTATGTTTTTAGCTCCAACTGTCAAATCGGCAAGGTCCCGCCGAGGTCCGTAACCCTTTCGTTACGATAAAACAAACGATTATTCAAATTGAGAAACAAACGATTTCCGGCTAAGTGAACTAGGTATATTTAGTGGCGTGAAATAATTAGTGCCGTGTACACTACATTGGCTGCTGACTTCTCAACTATTTATATGCGACCGACGTGTCAAAAAACGGCTGTGACCTTGGCGCCCCCACGCGGACGCCGCGATACATTCACCTCAGGTGAGGCCCGTGGGGTTACACTGTACCCTACGTTTATTTTGCAATTTATTTCGTAACTATCGATGATAAACCATTCATTAACTGGAAATCTCAGACTCGCGACAGGACATTATTCGACCATTTCCTTACCACCACATCTATTGAACGATTCCACACAAGTTTTCATAAAGTTTAAGACAATCATGCCATGTTTAATCATAACACCAAAGTATGGTTCCAGTTTGTGGTGAAACAGATAAACTATACAATATTCCTCGACTTCCAAGGTGATCTGAATGGGATTCGTTTGGCCTTTCAAATCAGACAACACACTAAGTATTTCGGATCGCATAAAAGAGCGTTGATTGACCCAGTTCATTTCTTACAGATGAATAGGCATCAAGGTGTTAATGGAATCTTTCAGCCATCTTGTTTTTTGACTATTTAACTTTATAGCGGGATGGATTCAACATAAAAACACCTTTGAAGTCAAATCTTTGAAAATAATTCAACACAGGAATTCTCTTCATTAAGCGAGTATTTTGGTTGGATGTAAACAATCAAATATTACTTACTAAGATAAAAATGTTTGTATTGTTACTTAATGGATTTATTACATTACAATTTACAAAAATTACTGAAGAACGCTAAAAGCTTATAAAATTGTTATTGAAGTCTTTTCCAAAGGATTCAACCAATTTCTACGAGATCCTTTCAATTTAGATGTCGGAATTTTACAGAAGAATAGAGATATTACGCCTAACTTTTTGAAATTAGAAATTAAGTATTTTTCGTACTTATTTAGTCATTTTGAAACATTTCATAAAAAAATAATCACGGAGCTTTTAGAAGTTTAGGCGATTTTACTTGAAAATATATTGAAAACTCAGTTAACGATTACATATTCAGTAAATTAAGTACCTAAGTGCTTAGAAATTATTCTTACTGGAAATTTTGACGGTATGGCATTGATCTGATATTAGATTCTGAAAGAAAAACGAGGTAGGTAGTTTATTCTTGGTTTATAATCAAGCTTAATTTTTCTGAGCATGTATAACTTGATGGATTGGCCAGCTAACGCTATAATGACGAAGTATAAATATAGCGTTATTATTCACCGAAATATAATTTAAATAACAACAGTTTAATGAGCCTAAGGAATAAATATTTTCATAAAAAATATTACAGAACCATGTCGAATGTTGCAAGTAATATTTTTCAAGTAGAGTTTGACTAAGTGAGATCAAAATGAGTACAAAATGGAGTTAATAGAACGAGGAAAGATGTAAAAACAATCATCCCCAATAAAATGGCCCGCATACGCGTCATTTGAAGTAAATGCGTCAATAAAGCGACTGTGAAGCCTCGGCTACTAGTAACATCACAGATAACTGTAGCATGCGGGCTGGTGCCATATAATTATATCTCACTACGCTTTAAAAAGGGAAAGAAAATATCTGGGACTGACGGAGCAGACCGCAATGTTCCTTAAATAATTACAGAATAATGCATAATCAGCCTAAAATGCCTCCACTGCTGGGATACAGGCCTCCTCTCTATGAGAGGGAGGAGGCCATAATCCACCACGCGGGCCCAGTGCGGGTTGGTGGATAGCATAAGTCTTCAATTTTTTTTTTAGATTCTAGGGCATGCCGGTTTCCTCACGATTTTAGAGCAGTGTTGACGAAATTAAACACACAAAGTAAAGTCAGGGTTCGAACCCTTAAATTATTGTTTAACTTTAATTAAAAGAATATGGATTCCCGACACACGAGGGTCACCATCTGGCTACAGACGCCAGCAGTATTACTACGTCTCGAAGTTTCAACATAGGAAATACAGACCATCAGAATCGGACAACAATCAATTTTCAAGATATATGTAAGCTTTGAAAATGCACGATGACATCAATGTGTACCAATTAACACGGACATGTACAAATATGCAATATTTTCGAGGAAGGACATTGAGCAACTCTGCCAAACTCGGAAGAGACCCTGGCGAGCTCGAAATAGCAAAGCACACATTCTAATCTAACCACGAGTACCTTAGAATAACCTCTGAGTAATGAGTAATGTGCTACGAACATCATTCAGGGTTTTAAGACATTTCAAACAAACTCAATGAACCCTTTTTTAAATAGTTAAATGTCAGAGCCTCAAGAACCTCTAGAGGTCTAAACTAGACCTCTAGAGGTTCCTGAGGTTCTAAGTGCGCACAACAGAGTGAAAATAGTTTTGTCTGTAATACATATTTGTCTTTGACTATGAGCACTGTATTTTCGTGACAGTGTAAGCCATCATTGTTTTCATAGAGCGATAGTCTATCTAAACTAAAGCATGGAATCAGTATGTACTATGTATAAGACAGTATTTCTCTCAAGTCTACGCACAGCCCATATTACCTCAAAATTATTGTCACTTCAATAAATACATTACTTAGTTTTCTAGAAAGCTGATTCTGAATAGTTAATCATGAAACATTAGCAATTATCGAGATATATACCACGTACGTGAAACTTGAATTTATCGCATGGCCGCGCATTGAAGAAAGTGGAAATCTGCAAGGGGTGACGATTTTACACTATCGCTGATGTTTCACCAGGTAAATCAGAGTAAGTAATTAACTTAATTTTCCAGTGAAGACTTATCAGATCAAATTATAATAAGAATCATACATTATGAGAAGCAGAGAAATTATAGTTTTCCTTTTAACATCCAGAAGAAAATTCAAGTCAGATCAAAAATGGAAGAACAGATCTCTTAATAATTCAGTTGATTTATTAACGATTTATGATTTTTTACACTCTTTGTACTTGACATTTGACATCCATTTGAAAGCATTTTCAAAAGAACCGAACACACTTCATAAACGTGATTGCAAAGAGCAATCGATTGGCTTCACATTCAGAGATCACAATTTAGATTTCCTTACCTTTTATTTGTAACATCTTCACATAAAGTTAGTTAAAGTATATCATGTGCATACGTGCCATGTCAGGCGATGCGATTTACCATCAGAAGTAGTCTTGAAACCGGTTGGACCGGCGCGACCGTGGTCGCTTCGACGAACCTCCACTGCAACCAGCTCTCTTAAATTGTTTAATACAGTATTTCTTAGCAAATTGTAATAATTTAAACACTTACTGCTGAGGTTTGCTCTTTATTAAGATATTTTCCGTGTAACAAAGATTAACAAACTAAATTGCTTGGTCGCAAGATTTTAAAGTATTTTTGTAACTAAAAGTAGAAGTAGGTATCTCAAGGTTTTTTTTTAGAATATAAACTTGTGTCGAGAACTCGAGATATAAATGGACAGGCAAACTCGTGTTTTCAATGGTTGCATTTGCTGAATATTAAGTAGGTGTTTATTTAGTAAATTCTTATAAGAACGTAAGAAGTTTTGTTTTGGAAGATTATTTTGTCTTATTATTTTTGTAAATAGCTTCGTTACAAGAATAGATTATTTTACTTGTTGGTTGAGAGGGTGCGGCCCTCTATTCGTTCCTCCGCCTTCCCTCGCATTTGTCTCCCTCTGCGATTGATGATACATTAAGCATACATAAACAGTTCTAGCAATATTTTCTGTAAGTATGTTCGCGAATCCTTGAAGAAGATTTAGTGTTTTGCAAAGTCATACAATTGTCACTTTATTAGTCATCATTAGATGCATCTTAGCACTATGACGAAATATCCGTGCAATGTTATAATTTAGAAACACGTGACTAACACCATTTGCGTTACGAGGTCAATATTTGTAAATTATAGCCATCAAATCAGAGCATTAATGCGAAATCAGCAATTGTGAATCATATTTTTGTGTGCTAATAACTTCTACTACCTACCTAATATTGCAATAACTTCATAAATAAAGGATGTAGGTTACATAATCTGTACTTATATAATTTAGCAAGAATGGATGGATTGTCTGTCTTTCTTGATATAAATAGGTAATTACTAGATTTAGGTATGATATGAAATGCTGTTAATACGCCACGACATTATGATGTAGTACCTATTCTATAGTTACGAATACGTAATACTACAACGTACCTTTATAATTAATCGCCAATTAATTGGATTCTATTAGGAATATCGCAAAAATCCAATTTCACATGCGACATAGTAAATTTCCATGGCAACCTTGAATTTGTACCTATTCGCGATAACAATATTACTCATACTAGTGCTGATCGTCCTACACTAGCTGTAGACGCTAATCAAATGGCAAGACGTAAACTATTGTTTACTAATAAACTATACTAATTAACACAAATTATAAACCATATGTGGGAAACCACTGAAGTTTCTAAAATGAAGTTTAAAACTTACAATCTCTTGAAAGTCGTATTTTTGGATTCGTCAGGTAATAATGACTTCCTCATAATATTAGCACATAATGCAGTGCACCTGGATGTCACTGTGGCTAATTCAATACCTACGCGTATGTAGTAGGTACTGGCATAAATAGATACTCAAGTATTTTTAGCCGCGCGCCCACAGTCGATCATTCCTAGATTACTCAGACGAACACTCGCACATTCAAATGTATTGTTTTGGTGGTGTAATAAAATGCAATCAACATCGGTTACGTCCCTATTTACTAGATTATTCATTGAAATACCTACTTCTTCAACACGCACCACCGCGTATTTTAAAATAAAGCACGTCTAATTAGATTTTTTTTCTAGGTAACTTCGAGTCGGTAAAACGTATAAAATGCTCAGACGTGTAATCTAAATGCTATTAATACTACAAAAACTTGATATTGATAACCCTTCCATTCGTCCAACTGAATGTAGGTAAACAAAACGATTGTGATTGTTGTAAGGGCAAGGAGACATCGGCTCGTAGCGGCCGGTCAAGGTATCCGGGCCAAAGGTCGATGACAGTCGCGGCTCGCTCGCGGCCGGCCGAGCGCTACGCTTGCCGCCAAAAAATACGCTTAACTTTTTTGCATGTTACATTACAATATTCGAAACAAAAATAACCTCGTCCCTAATTTTTAAACTTTTTTTTTCTAACTAACCTGATGACATCGACTCATTTTCTGATTTCGGTGTCGTCGGGGGCATTGGTAAGGGCATTGACGGTAGGGGTTGTGTTTGCTGGGGCTGTTGCTGCTGTGTCGGCTGCTGTTGCTGCTCCATGGTGCAGGTGCCCAGCGACTGCGCCATGCTGTACGTGATGCCATCGTCGTAGCCCCACAGCTCCAGGCCACCGTACTCGGGCGACGCGAGCGACTCAGGGGACATCACCATAGCCGGCGGCAAGCCAAGCGCTGAAGACGACGTCACCTCAGACGAGCTCTCCTCGAGCATTCGCAGCGTCTGGAATCCTCCGTTGTTATACCAGCGGCGTCTCATGTCTACGAGCGTGTCACACGCTCCGGTATCCACGAGCGCCGAGGGACATCCTCCGACGAAGGCTTTCACTTCACTTTTTCCTCGCACTAAACTATCTAAACGCGACTCTATGGACATGCACCACTCGTCTACGCAACGTTCAAACCGAAACGAATCGCTATCCACTGTCTCGATTTTCGTGCAATCCGATAGGACTCGGAAGTCTCGTTCGAGCGACGATAACTTTTTCTAGTCACAACACAATCCGAGCAACAGGTGAGAAGAACACGCGAGTCCCACGAGTTCGTGCGGTGATGTGGAGACGGGGTTCACGCGTTGTTCGAGCAGTAAAAACGAGTACGTTGCGCGCGCGCGACCGTCGTCAACGGAGTACGTAGAGCGAGCGAACGAGCGACGCGGCCGCTCTCACTACTCACTGCCACGGTCGGCGTGACGTCACGTCCCCCGCGTCCCGTGCCGCACGCCGCCGGCCCCCGCGCGCAAGTCGCAACCGTGGCACAGAAAGTCAAGCCACCGGCGACAGAATGTAGCGCGGCGATAAAACACCCTCAATTTATGAAGACTCGTTCTATCAAAACAACTTCGCTGTTTGTTACGCAACTTTTGAACTTGAGAAAGTTATTTGCGAAATTATCTAATGGTAAACATTCCTGATTTCCTGTTATTCCATTCGTGTCGCTGGGTGGTTTGTTCATTTGGACATGTAGGTAGTTACCGACTCTACCTGCTATCCTGCGGCTATTGATTACCCTGCATTTATAATCAGTTCTACTGCACGATATATTATATGCGGCATAGTTATTTAAAACGTAAATACAGAAGTAATTAAAGCAGATCTTATACAATATTATAATGTCATGCTAATATGCTATGTAACCTCTAAAGTCACTAGTGCATTTTAAATGCTAGCACGTAGATGCTTCGTTCACTATCCATTTATTTGTGTGATTATGACTACACTGTATCCACGGTTAGGTACGTAGGTATTATACTTATACGGTTACATACATACAGCCGGCAGGTAGGTTTGTTATTTATCAATTAAAACCTAGACCCATTTTAGATAGAGAGATACAGCGTAGGTAACTACCTATACCGTTTGTTTTGCTAGACGTAGGTATGTGACACATTTGACACGAATCACTCTGATGTCCTCCACCGAAAAATGGAACGACGACCTAAATTGCAGCATTCAGGTTATCAGACTCTTGGGCCGTACGAAGGTGTGGCGATCATTTTTATGTGCACAAGCGCAGCGATAGCATTGGTTTGTTTAGATTACATTTCGTTGCGTGCTCGGCGTGAACTGTGGCGTGTTTCCGTGTGAGCAACGATGTATAACGATTTGTTTGGGTATCGTCACCAGCTAGATTAGATAGAAGTAAGAATGACGAGTGAGCCATGATTGTAGCGAACGCTGTTCAGCGTCACAGCATCACGTGGCGCGGAGCGTTGACCCGCCATGTTTTGGAAATACACCGCCATTGCCGTGCCCAACGTATCCGTCATGCAATAAAAAAAAACTATTTATCTGCATACGCTATGTTGAAATTAAACATTTACTTATTATTTTTGTTTAGCACCCATTTTGTACACGAATACGTAGGTGGGAGATTTGTCTATTGCCCTCGCTGATTTATTTTTTTAAAGATAGACGGTTAAGCTAACTAAATCTGAAATAGCTACCGCATTTTTGCTATGATTCAACAATCTGGTTCATAATGGAGATGGAAAGATTATTCTACCATTCTCCCTGCCTGAGGCGCTTCCACCAAATCGCGTCTATTAAAATGAGGCAGTTTCTAAACTACATTTTTAAATTTTATATGTCCGATTTATCACGTCCATTCGGAGTGATTGTCGTAACACCTATTCAAATACCTACGTCATTGTATTGCTTACATTTTATTTCCTCTCTACATATAATAAATTTACTAAACTTACATCAAAGATCACCTGCACTAAATACAACGAGTAACAACAATGGTTCCCATCTACTATTTTATATTTTTACATCCGATTGCTTAGCGTCTACTGTGGATTGCTAAATGACCAGCGAGTTTGTTTGTAGCTATCCGATTTTAAACATTTCGTCATGATTTTGTACAATTGGGTACAGCGATCTAAATGAAAATATAAAGAAGTTCTTTCAGTTTTATTTAGCAAGAAATCCGCTTACACACCTGTTAATTAATTGAAATATGCTAGTTATAAGATACCTGTAGGTATAAGGTGGCAAAGATAAGAATGAAATGAAGATTGTTTAAACGTGTATTTTGTAGCAAGCGTCCCGGCTCACAATATTATCAGTATCATAACTTCGATATAGCGACCGAAAAAAAACCAGATCGGAAACCAAAACGAAAAACGAACGCACTCACTTACTCGCGGTAGCCGGCAGCTTCATTTCGAAAACAAACAAAAATCATGAACGGCCGAAGTACTTTTTCCTCGTCTGTACCGTGCAAAGTGTTTGTACAGTGGAGTCGAGTCGTGAGCTCCAATCGTGCGTGCAGTAAAATGCTCGAATGCTCGATTGGTTCCTGTACCCCCTCCCCCCACCAGGTCGTCCTCTTTGCCGAATTATTGCAACCTTGCCGACCAATTGGTACAGAACATCGGCCTATTTAAAAATAATTTATATAGAATAGCTCTATGTTTAAAAATCGCGTTAGAAAACCAAAGATAAAAAGAAAAAGATTCTAAGATATTGAAACAGAACAGATCACTCGGATAGAGCTAAGCTGTCGAACGTAGGTACTTCAACCTAGTTAGACACAGAGACTCACAGAGCAGTTAAACACAGAACAAATACTTGGTACATAATAGGTTTAGGTAGGCAAACTGAAACTGCCATTGCAATCTACATACATTGTAAAACTTTATAAACTTTCAAGCCGCAACATGTATGCCAAACGTTTTCCAAGCAGTGCTTTGGCACTGTTTGTGGCATTCCTGATCCGGTAGGGATTACTAGCCTCATTCCTTGCACCTATCTAAATGATTGTAGGTATAATATCTGCAAAGTTGTAGGTTCCTAGGAAAACAGGTTAATGTGGTGTTCATGGACTGATTGGTATTACTTGGTCTTCCAATATTCTTATTCAATTGACTTGCTAGGTGCATGTTCAGTTGTCATAATATTTACTATAAGTTCAGTATACTCGTACATATATCTCAGGAAAATTCATAATACAAACATTTACTCCAATCATTTCAATAAGTATACCTAGGTATATTTTTGGATATTCCCGATTAATCACCGTGTTTCATTCTTTAAAGTCCATGTCAGAAAGCTTGGTAAGTATTACCACTTTTATACGAATCCAATCGAGATTTCAGATATAAGAGTAAATTTTATACTTCGCTAATTACTCACCGGTAAAGGCAGCTATATTTTTTATGATTTTCTTATCAATAGCATCGATTGTTAAGAATTGCAACACCAAAGAGGTATAGATTACACTGCCTCTTTAGTTTCATCGACAGAAAAACTTGTACGGTCTGAAACTTATTCCAGCCGCGATTCGATACAGCCTTGTGTCTGTACTCCAGTACGTAGCTCTGCTCTGCTGAGTGTTGCCATTTTTTGCTCTTAGCTTTTCCATTAAATGTAAATTAGAGATGAAATTGATCGATCGTAGTGCTGGCGTCAAGGTTACCAGAGATAACTACTTGTCACTGTGTGGTGACGTCATCTTCCCAAGTTTTTTCGCGTTAATATTACCTGCTCAGTCGTTTAGTTTGTTTTCTTCAAAGCCTTTTACATCTTTTTGGAATAAATACATTTTAAAATCTGTTATAATCAAAAGCTTTTTTAGTTATCCCATAAATTGACCGCTAATGGCTAATACTTTTCTGGTAATCTTGTTGGCCCATTCAAGTTTTTAATGATATTCATCGAAATAAATAAAACTTCTGTTTTCTTTTATGTTCGGCTATCATTAGTTGGTATGTACGGATTTATAAATGGCGAGTTTTACGTACCGAGGAATGATTAATATAGCCGAAAGTTGGCTGTGTGCCATCAAGCCTTTGTTGTGGCTTTCGCAAGAAAGATGGAAAACACCAAACATTAATTAAATATTTTAACTTACAGCCTTCCCTTTCGGAACCTTGTGTAAAGTAGTCACAATACCTTTGTTACTAGCATATATCACCATCTGTGCCTAGTTGATTCTTACCTGAAACAAAAATAAAATAAATAAGTACAAATATCAATACTTTGTTTTTGTAAGTTTAAAAAGTCAGTCTTTTATGGTTTATTCACTTTGCCCTGTCCGTGTCTACTTGAAACTTATGCCATTTCGTGATCATAATAACAAGAAAGCTGATTAATCGAGTAAGATCTGCAAAGGATTCAGATTGTCTAAGTGTGGCTTTCTCGGTAGAGCGCACTTAAGGTAAACCAACGAGTTTGAGGAGCTGTCGACTGGTTGAGTTTTGTTCGAGTTATTGCACCATTTAGAGCTGGCCGGGTAGGCGACGAGGCGTCGTTGTCGTGTTTTTACTAGCGATGTGCAGGCGCATAAAAAGTGGCCGCGGTGGAATGGTCCGAGCAAGCGCAATTAAGACCAAGGTCTCCGGGTTATCAAACCCGTGTCGGCGACTCGCGATGCCGGCCGCACCTCACTGCGGTCGCAAAAAAAATGTAGCGAATAATGAAGTCGATGGTATTAAAAGATAATAGCAGGGTTAACACGCCGGCTGCATAGCTTTAACTGCCCACGTCACACAGTCGCACCGGCCATGCGTTCAGCATTACCGCGACATAATAAGACGTAAGCCGCGCCTAGACAACTCATTCCTCTTGGGCTACTATTACCTTTAATGTGGCCGGAATCGAGTATGCGGGCGCTGGCAATGCTAATGCGGAGCCATTCTGGTAGAAGCTTCAATTTATGGCTGTTTATAAAGCAAAATAATACAGGAGTTTCCGAAGACGCGTAGTGGGTCAGTGAATGGTTCTGGCGGCGAGCCATGCTAGCTACTGGAGGAAGTCAAGGCTACGATGCGTCTATTGCATACGCAATGCTAAATCCTGTTCGTTGACTCCTATGCACTTGACAGCGACTGATGTCATTCGCACCAATGTGACCTGCTAAGGAACCATGTTACCGTTCCTCGCAGTCACACGAACACTTACATAATGCAACCTAGACAATGTTAACCAGTGTTAAGTAAACTTGGACTGTTTGTGAAAAGCCTTGGCTTTACTTTCGCTTGCATGCATTTCGCAGTGCGCTGCTCAAGTATTCGCATTCGAATGAGCCTAGAAATGTGTGAGACTGGAAAATAGAACCTTAAACTTGTTAACAGAAGCTCTTCCTTTCAGTGTCAAGTGATTTAGTGTAAGTCGTTCTTGGTATACAGCGCTCATACTATCATTTACGTGATGTAACTATTGAGTCCGACGAGTGATATGAAATTGCGAGTTGGATCGAGACCTGCCGGTTTCCGATGCATTGTAGTCCATGAGAATGACCTACGAGGTATCGATGCGTGCATTGTGCCAATTACTGCTGGGATGCTTAAACACAGAAATTGCTAACTGTTATTTCTGATTACTTAGCAGTACCTTTAACTATTTACGATCACGATTGCACAAATATTCGAAGATATATCAAATTGCTCTCGAGCTCGACTTCTGCCAACGCCGACGGTTGGTTTGTAATGGCAGCCAGTTAGCGTGTAAAGGATATTTCTAATTTGGAAATTCGTACGATATCCTGTTTTGACACCGCAGCATGCCTAAACGGATATTAATCATGATTAAAGTCAGCAAAATGTAATAATTGGGTCCGGCAGAGCTTTACGAGCTTATTTACGAGTTCAGCGCGAGAACGTATTTTTTTTCGTGAAAACAAACTTAATTTGAAATATCGATGTTTGTTTTAGGTGTTCGTGCAGGCTTTATTACGAGTTTACGTAAACACCCGTCAGGATATTAAGGGTATTAGGCGGGCACCGAAATTAAGGCTGTAAATTATATAACAGTTTGTAGAGATGGAAGAAACCTTCAATTTCAATGTAATTTCAACCTTATTTATGTTGCTGGCAAAACACAAAGTTTATTTTTAGCGCTTTCGCTTCTTTCAAAAAGTTGCTAACACTTTGTAAAACAATACTGTAGACCTAGTTACTACGTCGAATCATTGGACCGTCACATCATAGTAATACGACCGATTCTGTCCATTTCTGATAAAAGAACACCAAATAAAGTACAATAGTGTTTACTGGAATCAAATAGCAATTGGGTCACAGAAGCTACGATGCACCGGCGCGGCTGACCGTTGCTCGGTGCGCGTGCGAGGACTGCCGATGCAGGCGCACTCGTTGCGTAATGCATTGTCTTCGCTACTGGTAATATTAGGTACGATGACACAACGATAACATGCATTTGGGTCGGTTTTGTTGCCAAGGGGGCTTTAGCAATTTAATAAAAATAAAACATACATTCCAGCTGGGTTGCAAGAGTTTAAATTAAATAGCTCTGAAAATATTCCCATCAGAATTATCGTGGACAGCAATTATTCACGATCACAGCGGAACAATGAGATTGCAAGACATTTTTCTTTCTTTTTAATTCTAGAAAAACTACCTATTTATTTCTTTGACATGAGCCGTGTCGACTGTCAGGGAAAACGTTGACTCCGTGTAGAGGCGGGGGGGGGGGGGGGGGGCTTATGCCAAAAAGCTGAAACTTGCGGGTTATAATAGTACCGAATTGACAGCCTGTGTCGTCTACCACTTCCTTGCCAACTTTGTAATTAGAAGAAAAAAAAAACTCGCCACCACATTTAAATATTATATGACATGTGTGAAGTTTGAAAATTTGCACGTTTGCTTTTTACCATTCCACCAGATGTCATGCAACTGTTAGCAATGGCTCGGCCTCCAAAGCACGAGGATTTTTTAAATATAACTTTGTTACAGTCAGTTACATGTTTTATTATCGGAAAGGGCGAATTACGCAATAAAAATGTAATACCGAGCAAATAAACTTCCGCGGTAATTTAACGAGGTTTAATTTGCGAAGGCAAAATAATTGCAGAGAGCTAGTCAGACATCGACACAGAGTCCAGACCACCGCGAATAACATTGGTAGCAGCACAAATTGAGGTAATTATATCTAATTGCGAGTCACGGTCATGGCCAATAAGCAACAACATGGGAAGGTAGAGCGAAGGTCTATCGTTACCTCAACTAAGTTATTAAATCTTCGTGTGCACATCTCGTATCGAACACGCATTGTTCTACTTTGTTCTCCACTCAGACGGATGGGTCGCCTTCCTCATAAATCCATGAACAGCGATGACGACAATGTGCAAACAAGTATGAAATAAGATCTACATCTCTGATGTACACTTCAAACAGATTCATAAGAGGCAGTATGCATTCACGGAATAGCTGCGCATTTGTTTTGAAGGAGCAACAGCATTTCATTCACCCGTGTAAGTTACTCTTGAGTAATTTATGTAGCCAGCGTTGAGAATTCCATATAACCTATTAAGGCGATTGCCAACAAACGGTCTACCGATAGTCACCTATGAGAGCTTGCCCCAGATGTGCTGGAACAACGCCAAGGCCTTGTCTAGTCATGGCTTTAGCTATTCGCAAATATCTCAATTCGTACGAGCTTCATATCTTAATTCCATAAATACAAACTGCAGAGAGGCGCCTCTAAGTGAGCTTCATAAATGATATAATTTAAATATGGTCAGCGCCAGCGCCAGTAGAATTTGAATAGCAGAACCAGTCGGACTCGTTCTTGTTTACACAAACTTGGAACGAGAAAGTTTTAGACGTAAAATTAAAATTACAATAACACTATTTTCAGTCACGCATGAAGCCAAAGTAACATTTATAGTGCTCAATAACTCACTCAGAACGTTGCGGACAACGCGAAAAATATCAATATAGGTACCTAGTGCATTTAGTTAGCGTATAGTGTGTTGTGGCGTGAGTGAGCACGGTGCCCGGGTCACGGGCACGTCCTGCCGTATTTATAGCATCGTAACTTGCACCAATGATCGGTGGACGGCAACAAAACCGGCTGTATTACCGGCAGGCCTATTGTTCGTGCTAAGAATAAAACTGGAATAGTCGCGCTAAGGCTCGCGTCGCCAATAAGTGCACTTGTTTTAAGTTCTCTTCTCATTCGTATTGGTAAAGCAATGTTACGTGAGCTTTACTGCCGCATTGCGTTGCATAGAACTATGTTCTCGATATTTCCTATATCGCGGATGTTTTGTGTCATAACAGGGCCGTTTGTTCGCGGCTGTGCGTGAAAATCTTGAGTAACGTTTTAATTGTAAGATTTATTCGCTCAGACATTGCGAGATGTCGTCGAACTGCAATTTATTGATTGTAAACGTATAAGAGAGACTTGTAATTACGGACGACCATAAACAAGGCGCGATGGCGAAACCTTTTGACTTTTAATTATTGATCATAACCGACAATAGCTCAGCTTGAGAGATGCCTGGCTGGCTGCTCGGGGTGCTGCCCTTTAATAAAGTCTTGTAAATCATTTTGCCAGACGCTTCATTCACCCAATACGAAATCAAGATAAAATTGTTGCCGTTTTAAACATTCAGCTGACGCAGAGAACTGTTGCATTTACTTACGCTCGTGTATCGTTGTATCTTGCCTCTTAAATTAGTGTAGTTAACCTTTTTCCTTTGCAATATTTTCTACTATAATATAAATAATGTCAAGAGACGGCCCTCGAGGTATAAGTAGTAGATTTATCAACAACCGTTGGTCATTGTTGTGAATGAAATGGCATTTACTGCATGCACATGTTTGTAGTGGCCAATCAGCATAGTTTATGCCACAATTAAGGGGGCAGCGCCAGGGTCGCCCGCGGTTTTTTTATTTTTTTTTTTGCATTTTATTTATAAATCATAGTCATTCAATACGGGTTAAAAAGGGTTGTATTAATGATTTCAATAATTATTATTCTGTACCTAAATACATACTTGTTACGGTCGCGAATCATATTTAGTTCAACATACAACCTGACATCGATCTGCAAATTGCAAAAACGTAAGAAAATTTGAATTTCGCGTGCAACACTGGCGCTTCCCCCTTAAGTGTCTTTAACATACAACAAAATAATAAATTATTTCCATCGTAGCGAGTTGTACTCACACTCGTAGATCTGGGGGCCCCTAAGTCCGTAGTTTCGGCCGAATTTACGGGCGTTACCTACTCTGTATCACTTACGGACATAAGATAAGTCCGGGGCCCGGACTAAAAATTAATGACAGAACGATTTGACAGTTGTCCTTACTCCCGATGTGTTTTTGCCCGTCCGGAAACACAAATTAATCGGGAGTATGGTTTACCTACTTCTAACTATTGAACTACCCTTGAACGGCCCTTGTTGACGGACTTAGAGAGTAGGCCCAAGCCGTTGTGAACTTTTTATAGAAGCTTTTATACTTCACATTAACTCTGACATTTTAAACTATCGCCATAATTACTTGCCATAATATCTGTTGTCTTTGTCTTGTCCTTGGTCTACCGTCTTCCGTCCATGTATAACGTCTAGCATCTAAATCATTCGGTGCTGTTAAATACTAAATCAAGTTACTCAGGTATTGCATTATAAACTTTGATCGTTATAGTAGTCTTAATGCACCTGGGTCTAATGCATCCGTAATACAGGAAACGTCATTTAATTCTTGTTAGTAATACATTATTATGTGTTATTCATTTTAAATGTTAGGCTGTAGGTACGGCAAATTATATTACATTAGGGTTTTTGCAGTGAGACTGAAAACGTTTGTTGGTTTTCCAAGACGTTTGTGAGTTATAGTCTTGTCTGTAGACATCGTTTTTAAGCTGCCGTGGAAAAATATGAAGGCGTATCAGAAACATATTTCATGTCGTTAAAAGAAGCTATTTTTAACCTAATATTGTAAAATGGAAGCAAGGGTAGGACACCCCTCGACGGTGTATTTTCGTACTATTTGTATCAATATCAAGTCATGTTTTTTAACAGGCACAATAGCTAGAAACCATAATCCATAAATCGTCTCAAGTTTGAACTGATGAAAAACACGTTGCGTTTATAAATAAACACGGACTCTCCTTTCTAAGAGATAGAGACTAGTGTGCCAAATTAACTTACAATACTCAATTGATGATCAATTGAAAGAACATTACAATAAATATTATTCTATTCTATATTTGGTAGTTTTGGCGAGAGTAAACCGTGAAATTTTGTATCCGAGAATAGATTGGGTAACGTTGGCAAGGCGCAGAAATACATTAGATTCCATCAGTTTGTCGGAAGCGCGCGGTCATCTATTCCAACTATAGTACGACTACTTAAGAATAGCTACTTAAAATACATCAGATTCCATCAATTTGTTGGAAGCGCGCGGTCATCTATCTCCAACTATAGTACGACTACTTAAGAATAGCTACTTAAAATACATCAGATTCCATCAGTTTGTCGGAAGCGCGCGGTCATCTATCTCCAACTATAGCACGACTATAAGAATAGCTACTTAAAATCATCCGTAAATTACGAACTATGTTTCCGAGTTTGTAAATCATTATCTTTACGCGCTTGTTGTTACTGACTGTTGCCTTGTTGTAACAGGAGTTAAGCTTGTTATGTGTAGAGCATCTTATTTTCCGCAAAAAGAACCATTAAAATCTCGTGTTTGATTCTTTACAAATGACGTATAGGTTAACGAATCGTGGGCGGAACGCGACATAAGTATAATAAATCACTACAAGTAGGTATGCTTATTATAGGCACTGACTGTGTATTTTTGCACTCAAGTGCATGCATAAATCTGTTGTTGGGATGCAAACAAGCAGCATTTCTTTTCAGTTTGGAAGTTAATTTGTGAATGAATGTCTCTGTTTATTTATTTTAGATTTAGTGTCTGTCGATGGTTTTAGTGTTAAAAAGCGTTTGTCTTCCTCAAAAAGCAGTTTTTGAACCCAAATTTGAATATCAACGACTTTGCTAGAGACATAAGACATTTCCTAAGCCAAAAGTCGGTCTAATTGTGAACAAAGTTAACATTAACACTATCTATGGAATGCAGCATTATACTACAGATGCTCGTGATGACGACACACTCATGTTCATGTCATTAACAAGTTGCTGTCCTGCGCCGGCGCAGGCCTGGCCTTGAGTGCGATAACCAAGCGTTTGTCGATAGGCGAGACTCGGTTATGTAATGTTGCAATTTGCAATATTTAATACAATCAAGTATTTTAATTTCATCACGTTGAAACGAGGGTACTGCGACTGATTGATGGCCAAGTGGCTCAGTTAGAAATATAAATTAATAAAAACAGCAGGCACCAATTGGAAGTAGACCTACTTGCATATCTGAATGAATAATTATCATTTGTGATTTAAATGTAATTTATGTGATTTTATAACGTGCGGGTGTCTCATTAGCAGCGATCGGAATAGGTAGAGCTAATATACCTAAGGTTCAAAGAACAGAGACAAAAAAAGTGGAGACTGCCTTACGAGTACATTTTTTTTTTCGGAATATTTGTTCCGAGTTTAAGTAAGTACATTTAATATTAATGTTATTAATACGGTCAAATATTGAATTCGTTTTCCTTTTTAACCGACATCAAAAACAAGGAGAACGTTTTCAAAAAACCAGTATGTAGATACGTTTTCTATTGTTACCTATTAATTAAGGTAAAGAACTGGGTCCGCCTCATGTTTTCGTTTCCCAGCCCACACTTGCTGTCTCTTTCTATCTTTATTAATTTTAGTTGTACTTGTAATGTTCCGAAACCCGGGACATTAGTCCCGAAAAAATATTTTGTCGTAAGGCGTCTCCACTTTGTCTCTGTTCTTTTTCGAACTTTAGGTATTTTAGCTCTACCTATTCCGTTCACTGCTTATTAGCTATGGTAAATTCAATGGATGGACAATTTACAACTATTTTTCCAGAGTTTTTTTCAGAACTGAGAGACACATTAGGTGTCTTACAAAAAAGCATTACTCTCCTGGGGCAGTCGAGTAATTAAGAGTGCATGTTTATTTAATGGCGCGAGCATGTCGCCTATTGGCGGGATTAGTCCATGTTGGCGTAGGATCGAGTTGAGTGGAAAAAGGAAAGGGAGGCCTCTCCCTTGAAGCAGGACAACAAAAGCTTTAAAAAAAATATTATATTGCGTGCACTGTCTGGACAGGTCCACTCAATCTGTGTGGTTCTTTTCTCAAAAGTCCATTTCAGACACCAATCTGCATGGTCCTCAATGATTATGTCCGGATTTTATATACACAATGACATTAATGAATTTTATATACATATACTATGACAAGAGTATTTACTTTGTAAAGTATTATGCTATTATTTTAACTATTGTGAATGTGAGAACTATGTTGGTCATTGCTTTCTTTTTGTATTTTTACTCTTAGTGTAATCATGATCTGGCAGTTTGAGTAACTTGTGCGGCCTACTCAAATGTCCTTTCTTTGGTATTGTTCGTCGAATCGTTGAGCTCCTTAAGTTCTGAGTTGAGCTGCACGATTGCTGACAATTGCGTGCACTGACTGGACAGGTCCACTCAATCTGTGTGGTTCTTTCCTCAAAAGACCATTTCAGACACCGATCTACATAGCCTTCACATGATCTGACCAAGATTCTGTCTGGACTTTAAAAGAGACTGTGACCTCTGAGTTTGTTTCGGCCTTTCTTCTCAGAGTAGTCAGATAGGAAACGCCGACCTCATCTAGTTTAAAAAAAAAATATGATTGACGTGTAAAAGTGTTTGTAAAAACCTACTTACAGAAATAAAGTCATTTATCATTTATCATTTATAATTGGTTTTTCTACAACAGATTGTAATAATACTGTAACGAGCAATAAACTTCACTGTTAATGCCACAAGTTTTTGTTTCAACAAATTGCTTCAAGACCATGTTGGTACGTAACTCTTTAGATTACTGCAGTCAATATGGCCACAATACAATGCAACGTCTGATAATCTTCGTGCCGTTATAGCACCTATTTCTAGCATAAACAGGACGGGAATAAATAAAATATCTTAATAGTGAGTCTATCTCACTATAAAGATATTTTATTTCAGGACTGAAATCGTTATACAGATATAAATAATCTTTATACAATGTACTGAATACTTAAGATGCTGTAGAGAGAATGTTGTTATACTTAAAATAAAATAAACAGAACTATTATAAAATATAAAAAGTGTTGTTTTTAAAATAACAAATGGACACTATAATAGGTAGGTATATTATTATTATAGCAAGGCATAGCCGCATCGCATCGGTTGGATATCTGCAATAATGTAATATGAATAAATTTGTATTTTTTAGAAGAAACGAATGGATGACTATTGCACATTGTGAGTACTTGAATTTATTAATATTCCAGGCAGATTTTATAGAAGGTAGAAAAATAGTTATACAGAGGGGTACTTACATTAATATATAACGGCTATTGAAAAAGTAAAAAACGGATTATTTAAAGAAACAAAGGGTTTGGGACGAATAACACAAAATAGGTCATTCGCAGCAAATCGGATACCTAATCAAATCTAGACAATTGCCCTAGTTAGGAGGAGGCACTTGGTACCGCGAGGGGATGAAACTGGGTCACGGGTATCATAAATTGCCTGCCAATGACAAGCCAGGTCAGATTCAAAACATAGTAGGTACGTAGATACTATGTTTTGAATCCAACCTGGCTTCTGTTTCTGGCTAGCGTCATTTAGATACAGTGACGCTAGAATAAGTTTTTGTAACTATAACTATACATACTTATTATAAACTGAAGTCACTTTTCGTATTTGTCCGTGTGACCGCGTTGATCTTCTAAACTCCACAATGGACTTTTATGCGGTATACACCATCATTTAGATAATTTATTTCGGAAGGTCTATGTGTCCATCAGGTACACTAGACTCTGCCGGGGGCTTCGCCCGCATGCAGTGCTGCTGGGGAGTTTATTGCGCCACTTCTTCTTCCCAGCTAAAGCACTAGGAAGTGGTGAAGAGCGGGCGTTTTGGGGGGACTGTCTTATGTAATTTTGACGTTCAAGAAGTGCTGATTCTCAGCCTAGTTTGAATAAATGAGTTTTGATCTTGATTTTGGATGTCGGAAATTATCCCACGGGAATGTGCTACGGGTACCAAAAACCTATGTTACTCCTTCTAATGCCAGTGAAAGTCCCGTCATAATCAGCCCAGCCGTTTCGGAGATAAGCCGGAACAATCAGACAGACAGTCAAACCATTAAAAAATTGTTTTTTTTGTTATTAGTACCGAATACACTTTCATATATGCACTTAGTAAAAAGCTGTTATTTTGACATTACAAACAGAAACTTCAATTTTATTTATTTGTAAATAAGTATATATAGAATAGATTAATATTAAACTCACATATTATAACTAAATCTAGGTGTTCCTTTATGATATATGTATTAACACAAGGAAAATAAACATAGCACATTTAGATGTAGTCAAACTAAGCGGCCATTTTATGATCTTTTGTTTCAAAGGCGTTTGTATTAAAATATGGTCATAACTTAGAATAATACCGCGGAAGTCATTTTGAGGGTAAATAAATAGGTATTATTGTTCGTCTATAGCAACGAAGAAGTTTTATGTTTGATAATATGTGGTCTTAGATTCTCATTGCGTTGGTTTTTATAAGGTTTGCAAAATCAATACAAACTGTTTATATTAAAGAACTTTAGGTGGTCGATAACCTGCCTGCCTATGCCTTTATTTAAGTATGGCAGGTCGAAAAGTGTAGGCAAGTCGATACGTCATAACAAGTTACACGTGTTCAAAGTTTCATGAAACAGAGCTCAGAGTGAATAATAAGTATAAACGTAAAACGACATATTTAGGCGACGGCGACGATATTGAACTTCAGTGAAACCGGGCCAGAATAGTCGGGGCGACGCGCGACTCTTGCGCAGCCTTGACCCCGCGCATGCGCTGTGAGTCAGCGGTGTCGCGCCTGCCCCGTGCACTTCTCGTGCAGTGCCGTCACCGGGGGACAGTGGCCGACTTCCACTGTTCTGGCTGATAAGCGCCCACGCAGTGACGTCACCAATAGAACTCGTAATCAACCAGACAAATGACCTATTGTACGGACGGTTGTACTATTACTCTACTATTCCTTGAATTAGCTCGTTTTCCTATAGCTAGTCACCTATTTAGTGTGTGTAATATTCCGTCGACACTAATTAGCTGACGGACTGGCACACCATCCTGTTAATGTTATTGGTTATCCTGCATAATAATTTACTAATCCTATTCACAATGAAATCAGAAGGCCAATTCCCGTAATTAAAAACGTTCAAATTCAAGTCGCAATCTCATCTCAGCGACCGTCTAATGTCAAAAATGTAGGTAAGCGCTATACAATTTTTGACAGATTGACACTGAGATTAGAATGCGAACGTTCTTAAAAATACGGGAATGGCCCCTCAGGTCATAAACAAATGAATCTGCATTCGAAATTAGCTTCCTAATCAATGGCCTTGCTGGCCTCCTACTACTACGCAAGCCGATCTCAAACAACCAATGACATAACCAGCTGTTGAAATCACAAGGTAATTTCATGTCTTGTAAATTTAATGTTACTGAAGTTTCAATCAGGCCAACAAGCCGCTAAAAAGCGCATCCTGCTCGGGCCAGCAGCGGTAACTAGGCCGCGGATTGGGGCCAAGGCTGGCCAGGACACATTATTCTATCAAGCTCACTCCAGCTCGCCGCTATTTCTGGGCCTGCAGCGGCCTCCACTCTTATTTATGAACCTCCACCCAACCTGACGTATTGCTCCATAGAAAATATATATAAATCTCTTCCAACATTGATCGCCACTTATACTTTAGTTCAAAAACCTTTCACAAATAAACTACTATAAAATATTTAACGTCTGACTGCGTAGCGTTAAAAATATCCTTAAATGCACACACTCAAGTAATGTCCCAAATTATCATACTTTATCTACGAGGTCAACCTTGGAGTTCTTTAGGCGACTTGTTTACCGAATGTTAAAGTGACAAAACTTGTGACCATACACCTCGTATTGATGTTCCACTAATAAATGCCTCTATAATTTGGCAGAGCTATAATGGATCGATTTCTTCCGCGTCCACTTAAGGCCGAGATAATTCTTATCAAACGCGACCTCAATATCAAGGAATAAAAACAAATGCATTTTATGTTATCGGTGAGACCTTCCTAATTTAGGCAGTGTAGATTGTGTTGTTGCCTTTTTAATCTGATAAGTAGGTCTGTCCACTATTTCTCTTTTCACGAAACTGTACGTTATAATATTTATGAACTAAAAGTTCGAGCACCTTTAAACTATTTTCATATGTCGGTTGAACTGTGACATTTTGATCGAATGATTGATTATTATTTAAAGAGCTGGAGATTTCCCAATATGATAAAAACATCTATTTTGGTAATAAAACTTTGGACGAACAGTTTACTATGTCCTTACCTGTCAAATATAACCTTACTGATTTACTGATTATTTATGTATGTATTCTAATACTATGATCAATCATGCATGTTTTAAAATGTATATTTTTTAAATCATCAATATTTTATTGGTTTAATAACTGCTTATATAACCGGATTTAAATGAATTAAAATATTAATTTATTGGAATTAATAATGACTACAGTGTAGTTTTGTTGTCAGTGATACAGTCAATTAAATCCTTATTTTTAACTAAAAAACTTTGTTTAAGTAGATATTCAACAATCGAACAAAGGAAGCGTAGAGTAGAGCTTTTATCGATAAATGATAATCCCCTATACCCGTATCAATATAATCCTGCAGTATCCTACCGCTGGGAATATAATATCCTGAGAAACCGACCGTTATGTAGTTAACCTAACACGCAAACATTCCGCTTGGATATTATTAAATAAAGATAAAGATTAGCCGTATCATGTATGTATAACTCTGTAGATACGTAGCGGGGTCAGGGGTTCGCGCTATCGACAGCTCACACGGAATTTATATTTTACATTCGAGAAATGTCGCCTTACATTTATACAAGTTTAATTTTTATAATATGTAAATTCGTTATTTTTTTTAGAATTTGTTTGTTCAATAAGAATTTATTGTCAGATTATGCGTGATGATTACTCTTTATCGCAAACGATGGAAAATTTATTAACATTATAAAAAAAACTGCAGTGTATCTTTACTATTATGTACTTGCGTAATTCCGTTGCACTATTTAACATAACAAGTCTAAATCGAGATAGTTGGGCACTAGTCACGCTAGTGACTAGGTACAGTGAAGTGCACGCTGCGACAACCTTGCGTTATCTGAGTCCAGTGCCCTTGGTCCACTTACCGCGCTATCTCGGGCACATCGTCGCCATCTGATAAACATGCTTGTTTGTTCGCTTGCTGTGCTGATCGTAATTCATATTTGCATCATGTTGTGATAATATTAAATGTATTCATGTATCTGGTTCGGAATGCAAAATAGATATGCGCATGGATGCCATGTTGCAATGTGTTGACTGTTGGAATACAAAATCCGGCGCACATAATGCATTAAAATAATTATATATTTATCATGTAAGTACCTGTTTGACGATCAGGTTGTTATGGAATAGAATTCCTAAAATGTAGGCTATAATAATGACTGTATACGGAAATACGCGAACATTTATAATTCAATAGGCAGGCACAAACACTTTGTTTAAAACACAAAAACCAATCAACTCTACGTGATTCGATTTAGATTCCTAATGTGGTTTTTTGGTTGAGTCTGTCGATTCGACATAAGATATGACTGCCGAAATAAGCGTCTGACAAAAAACGTACAATGACTATCTAGCCGCAGATCAAATTATGTACTATTAGGGTTTTTTAGCATACTGGCGGGGCGGCGCATAGCGGTAACAGAATGGTAGCCAACGCCTATTGTGCGTATTTCCTTAGCGCATAAAGTCTAATTCCCCAAAAACAATTACGAGACGATGATTCAACGTAGAACAATGAAGCTTGAACATCAAAAGATTATATGACAATGAGAAGTAACAATTAACGCGAAGGTTGCTTAAGTGTAGGCGATGGAGGAAGTGTAGTACCGTTTGATAATTCCAATCTGTCGTTAAACGTATCAAACCGATATAACCTTGAGCGTGTTATGACAAATTCGTTATTGAGCTCCTTCTGCGGCTGCATCTTATTCTAAATGATCCTAACCAACATTGTATTTAATTTTGTTAAATTATAATTCGCAAACGGAAATGTTAGTGTTTCCTGGTGCGAATTTTAATAATTTCATCGAATAAGATATGGCGACAGTACACGATATATTATGTAAGTACCTACCGACTAATTGAATACAGGTTGATTGATTGAACTAGTAAAGCACAAAATCTAAACTGCTTAGTCAAATAAGTAACAGTTGATTTTAAAGCATGTGTTGTAGAAAGACACTATAAATTGAATTCAGCACGAATAATATTAATTCCTGACTAATGTAAATTATTTTTACAAATACCATACTACAAAAATAATCCACCCGCATCTTCAAATCCATCCACTGGATTAAAATTCATAGACTTGTAATCCCATCAGCAATTGGCCAGTATTGTGTGGAAACTCCATCAAACTTGTAATGATTAATCGGCGAGTTGTGTCGTAAACAAGTGATAAAAATACACAAAGCCTGCAGAAGCTAGCAGAAACTGTGTTTTTATGCAAAGTTCATACATTGCAGTGGACAATGTGACACCTGCGCCGCCGCCGCACCTGGATGGAATTTATAAATAGTTTCAGTTAGATCGCCCGTGACATGGACGCAGTTTATGTTTTCGCTATCGGTTACTTTGTCCTTTGTTCTCTAAATGAACAGGACAGAACCATAAGAATAAATGCTTTGACAGAACCACAAATAGGATTGACGGTGGTCGAATCAACCCTACCAGATCAATCAACTATTGGACCATCGTATAATCTTATAACAAGTAATTCGATGTTTACGAAAAGAGGTTCTTCTATGTTTTACCAAAACCGTTTTAAAGTTCATGTTTTTATATTGTTTACTTTTATAAATGAAAGAAAGAAAGAAAGAATAACGTTTATTTGGACACAGTTCGTGAAACACAGAATACAAATAACAAAATAAAAAGTGAAAATAATGGTTTAACAACAATAGTGTTAAATGTGTGTTAGTTAAATGTTTTTTACACAACAGGAATGTTTACAAAATAACGACGCGAAAGCAGAAACTGTCGAGTTGTTTACGAGGACACTACAATTATTCTTCGTCAAACGTTCTGTAAGGGCACAATATGATCAAATTCTGTTTTATATATTTTTCTCCTATTTGCTTTCCATTTTAGTATCCTTTTGATTATATTATTTGACTTAACAATTACCTATCTATTTAATATATAAGAACCGCAAACTGGTTTATTTACATGGGTAAATACAGGTTTACAGGCAAAGACAGGTATAACAGTTGACAGGTGTTTCTTTAATAGAAGTGACATTTGTAAAGGGACGACAGTTGCATTATAATATGGCATGTTTTATGACAAAAAAGTTTATCATTATAGACAGACACCGAGTTACCGACCAATATATTATCATTAATAACAAGTTCCGAGCTGACAGCCAGTGTTAATATTACTCATACTAATTCATATTTATCTGCGCTGACACTTATTTTGTTTTACTTAGCAGCGGTGTACTACACCGTGATGACCCTGATATTGCCAGTACAAAATACCTAAGTGCATCAGTCAATAATATTTATAACTCGTTGGTGTGATTGACGTCTAGTTAAGAGGCAGTGTGTGGCAGTATGATGGACGGTCAGTCAGGGGTTGCCGACATTCGCCTATCGGCTAAGACTTTCCACAATTCACTGTGTTATCTCTCCGAGGTTACGATTGTTTACACGTTTCATTTGTAACGTTTATTTTTATAATAAGATTGTTAGGTATAACAAAAAAAACCTATTAACCTATGATAATGTCGACAGTGACTGTTTCTTGGAATTCATATAATGAGGAGTCAAGATTAATGTAATTTGCTTTAGTTTATTAATTCTCGACAGTATTTTTTTAAGTTACATCATTCTATCAGAAAGAGGCAACATAATGTATATCTGCAAATATATTCTACACAGAAAGCCAGATATAGTTAGATTCTCAGCCATTATTACGCAAACCCTCGTACAGACTGTAATCCAAAAGTCTAATATACCTGCGTCTGGAGTATAACGGGCCATAATTACTAGGATTGATGCAATAACCACAGTTCGATAACGAATACATAGAATGAAACAAGCGCAAAACATATGTTCATAGCCGAACATTATTGAACGAGTCCAGCTAGGGTGAGAAGAGAAGGAATCTAAAGAAACATCAATTAAGAGGCAGGCACGTTCAAGAATATCTTGTTAGCAAGAAATACAATTATAGACATAAAATCAGATTAGAAATCCAGACATGACTCGAAATCGTAGGCATTATTATCTATTTCCTTCGTGCAAAAGTGGAGATGGTTCGAAATGAATGCAGATAGTGATCAAATAGCGTAATAGATAGTTACGTAGCTCTGATAGATAAAATAAAAAAGGTTTCAAAATAACTACGAACGTTCACAGGACTATTTCTGGGGTCAAAAGGTGAACCGATATTAAACTCAATAACAGCTTTACGACTGTGCCAGTGATAAAATAAGAAAACTATATGAAAACGAAACAGCGGCTTGACTCCATTTTGAAGTCTCATATTGCTGCAATATAGTACATTTTACTGAGTATTTATCATTTATTATTATTAGTCTGGGCTCGTGACCTAAATATCTTTCAAACGAAACTGAAGAGGAAAATTTTAGTCACCACGGAATAAAATTGCATTTGCTATTTAGAACGTTGCAATGCAGTTCTGCAAATAATAATGACTCGGCTAACAATTTCAAATAATTTTGGAACGAAAAGAGAAAATATGAGAAGATATTACTTTTTGTTGGGCATACTAATGGCGTAACATGGAAACCGAGTGCCAAAGAAAGATGCCAAAATTCGCAAATATAATGACTGACAATAGATTTTATGTACCCTTGTTACTTGTTATTTTTAGCTGTAGCTACTTTGAGAATAACTTTTCAGAAAAAGATTACCAAACCCAAACCTACAACTTCTATACCAACATTAGGAAAAACAGATTACATGTGACGAAACACCAAACTTATAACCGTTTTACGGTCTTGTTGTAACACGTAAGCAAAATATGTTAGAAATGAGAACATAGTACCAACAGAACTGACCAAGTTATCGATGTAACGGTAAATCTCTATGAAATAACGGGGGCAGAGCCTCCAAATCTAGTAAGAAGTAACTACTCACATTGTATTGCGTAGCCATGTTACAACATAGACATTGGTAGGTTCATCTGAGAAGCAGTAATTGGTAGGCTAATGTTTGATACGGCATCGCTTTTGTTGGTTGTAACTGTTCCCATGTTTGAAGGTGGAAAGAATTTCGGTGTTTGGTTTTGGAATGAAATTTTGTGAATGAGAACGAGCTTGTTACAGTAAGGGAAGATAAGAGGAGATATAAACTAATTACTATAGAGATGGAATAAATAATTAGCAATAATATTGAACTTTTATCCAAATTCACTTTAAATACTCTTGAGAAGATAACCAATAAGGTAAAACAGCACCCTAGAATAACAGTACACTAAGAATACTTATTTTACTGAGATGCCAAGACACTTACCTCACTCGCCTCACCTATTCATAATTTATAAGAAAAACGGGTGTCTATAATAAACTCCGTTACAAAGTGCAACATAATAAGAATTCAAGGAAACTCCGTAAAACTATTAGGAAGTAATGTGCTGTTTTAAATAAAAACTGAGACGTTAAGAATTGGAGGTCTTACCAAGTTTGTTCATTAGCATAGCATATACGTCAGTATCGTTTTGAGTCACGACCACAAATTACATCGTCATACTTATGCAGAAAGTTCCAGATAATTCTGTTTGTGGTTCGCATGTGATATACCTATCTGCTACCTGTTTACTGTTATCCAAATTTATTTTGATTTGTAGCAGAGGAAAAACTTCTGATTCATGTTTGCAAATATGGTTTGGCACTCGACTACACTCGATGTTTCTTTTGATTTGTATACTTTTTGATACAGAGTTTTTAGGCTGGTAAAAAAGTGATTTCAAGTAACGACAAAATGTTACGCTCAGTTGGTGGTCTTAATCTAATTTAATTTGTGGAAGTAAAACTAGACTGTGTCACACTTCTGAAGTAATTTGTGGAACACAAAGAAAAAAATAGTAACAAAATGGCTGGTCTTAACGGTGTAAGGCGGTAAGTTGCGCAAGATCATGCTTACTGACCCAAACGGCGCGCAGCCCTCATCGTCTCGGTCGAACGCTACACGTGGCGGTGCCAACTCAGAGGAATTGGACAGTCGTGATTTAAACGGTTTCGACACTGCTACAAGGCGGAATGAAGATATCTCAATGTTTGATCCGAAAAAAAATCCTCAATCTATATGACAAACAGATTTAAAAGATGGTCAAACATTATCATCAGTGTTTGACATATTGGAGGACTTATTAATTAATTTATGTCTGTGTCAACGGCTGCTTTAGAACGCGTCTTCAAACAAAAATTAAATTGTACTTTGGTTACACAGCCAATACAGTATTTTAAAAACGTTCAATTCAGTTCAGAAAAAGTTAAGACAATGATTTAAAAAATCGAAGTGTTCAAGGAAGTGAAATTGCAGCATTCTTAATCGAGGGTCCGTGTTTATGGTGAAGGTTTGACTCATGACGTAACTGATGTTGATGGTTTATCTTAAAGCAAGGTTACGAGTGGTGTCACGTGTCATAAGCACATAATATTATCTCAAACATTTGTCGAAGCTTTGGACGGTATGGGAGCTGTTTCGATACTTAGAATTCTTTACGAATACTTTATTGGAGCGTGAATTTAACCAAATGGTTGGGATGCCAATGTTACAAGGATTTCGCTCAAGATTCTGTGGGTACCTATATAGTATGGTTCGATCCTAAGAGTATGCAAATAATTGTACTGTCATGGTGATTATTCATTTATTTGTGTAGGTTTTTCTTAGAATGACGGGTGATATTGAAAAAATCATAGAACTAGACAATGACTGTGCTGGGCCACAAGTAAATCCTACCTACATTCACAAAGAAAAATTCTATATCTCTACGCCAAGCCACTGAATAACACAATAATCTTTGTTTCTTGCTTTTTATCAGTAACGTTTTTGCATTGCTTGATAGTAGGTACCTACTCAAATTGATATGCATTACAGGCTATCCATATTATAAGGAATTTTGGATAACTTTCAAAAGTAAATACAGCCCATGACGCCAATACATCAAATGCTTCGGTTTGATTGTAATTGACAGCTATTAAACAAAGTCCGCAATGTATGTCATATTAATGAAGCAAGCTATGATTTGGACTAAGTGGCGTTGCAGACAGTATGTTTTTTACAGGATGTTAGCTGTTTATACATATACAGCGAGTGCTACTATAATAGCTAACATGTATACAGTCGCGCAAAAAACAAGAGATCCTCTTTTAATTATTTTGTGTAACGTTGACTGTTGTTCTGGCCATATAACGTGTACGGTGCAGCGGTGTGCACGTAAGTACACACGTAATTATGTAGCAATTATCTGCAGATTAATATGCACATAGATAATTATATACAAATTTAATAATGTGTTCATTATTAAACTTGTGACTTGATTCAAGAGATAGTTCACAAGGGCAATGAATTCATAATACCCATTTTTTATCAAGTACATAATCCATTTAGCAGCAACGTAGGCAGATAGAAAATACATATCAATAATGCATATATTATGTGTAGATAGTGATGTGACATTCGTGCTGTGTGTGTGTCTAGATATCGCGTCCGTTGCCCCCTAACAACTCGGTGACATTGGCGGAGCACAAATAAAGTGATAACCGCACATAAATAATAATGTAGATAGATATCTCGCATCTCTGTCTATAAACAACGTATGTCATCATTATTCATTCTGTTCGTCTATCTAATTTTCCCATGAACCAATTGAACGATTCTTATTTGTATTTGGATTGAACGTGATTCCGAACATTCATAGAGTCTTATTTTCCTATTCTACCTGGCACTGTCGCTTGATAAAAAATCTTATAATGTGAAGGAAATTCGCTCAGTGATGTATGATTTGTACGAATCGATCGAAACCAGTTTTTACGTTCGCGGTACCAATCGAATCGAATATTCTCGGTTGGATAAATCTCACAATCCACATATCATGTCGCCACAGTTGGAAGGAATCGTTAACGTGGCGATCTTCAATTGTGAATTATTCGGAATTCTATTTCTGACTTTGTTTAATTTTATTCGACTTTGGAGTGAAAGATTCGAATTCAATTCAACGTCTAGTCTGTGGTCTGCTATACATTTTAGGAGTAATGTACATTTAAGCTGCCATTCAAGTGAGAAAAAAAATAGGTTGTCGTTTGTCGTTGTCATGCGATAAAAACTTGTTGCCTCTAGACGAGGCCGTGGCTTTTCGATTATTATAGGTAATCACAGTATGTATGTAGTACTTCAACATACACATAAGTTACGGTACGTGTACATGAACACGCTAAATAAACGTTGTCAAGGTGCGAGATCAAACTGTTTGTTTTTCACCAACAAAAATGAGTGGGTGCGAACTTGAAAGACGAGATGATTGAATAATGACTAACGTGTCTTATCCATAGTGATGCTGATGGTGCAATGATCTCACAAATTATCGCAACAAGCCAAAAGCTTAGTTCGCTAACGTGTTCAAATTCGGTTATCGCCGACGGTACAGTATTATAATAGAGGCACTTGGCTAATGTACGACCTAGCAAAAAACTGGGTAATATTTAGAGTTGCGATCATAGAACTCTGCTCAGAGGCTATTCATCTAAACACACCAAAATACAAAGTGACGTAATCTGTAAAGTTTAGTGAACGCTCGCGGCAGTACTGTGGCCGCGCGCACGTTGCCTCGATCTAAGTCGGTGTGCTCTCAAGGTCTGCGCGCGCGCTTGATCAAGGCCATCAGTGGCAGCCGTGGCAGGAAGGTTCGCATCGTGGCTCAATCTGTGATTTTTTCGCTGTATTCGCTTACTATTACTTACCTTGTTGCCTATTATAAAACTCGTATTCATACTTCACAGACGCTTTCTTGGAACGTGCCTTTTTCTTTTTTTGTAGAGATTACATACTATTGATAACATTTTCTGATTGTTCAATAACACGTTATTGGCAATAATTTTAGCGGCTCGGTGTTTTCGAGTCTCGTCTCACGTAGAATTGCGTCATTTGAGACTCAAAGGACTGGGTTCGGATGAAATATTTAATCAAATGCCAACAGTGAACAGAGCGATGCCAAAAAACTGCATGGAATGTTGTTTACACTTGTTGTCTTTATGTTGGAGTGAGACTTTTCACGCGAGTTGAGAACAATATCGATACTTAGATGATTTTGTGTGTAATAATTGGAGGAAGTGATTTTAGAAGAACTTCCTTAATTTGAACACAATGGATAACAGCCATTTAAAAAAGTATCTTGTAACTTTGTATTTTATTAATTTCGTGTTTGAAAAGAGCACTTTGTTTAAGCATCGATGTGGGAAGAACAGACTTTCTGACTGAATAAATCTATAGAATACTTATTTCCAAAAAGTTGAATAATAGGATCATCAACTTGTTTCGATTACACTGCCAAATTGTTAACTTTTATTATAAGTAGGTAATCAAGGCTTATTGATATTTGATTGAGTCTGATTGACTTACCATATTTAAATAATAAAGTCACAAATCATATCATGATTGCAGCTCCCAAATTAATTAAGTTCATTCAACCACTTAGCTGTGGTTTTCTAACATAACATCACAGTTTTTTTATATGATAGATTTCAGAAGCTCCTGGGCTCATGGCTAAATAATACCAGTCGCACGGGTTGATCACAGTTTAAGCTACGCTTGCCGAGGTCGGACTGTGGATGGGTGACCATCTGTTACATATTATCGAGAACCCACTGTGCCTCGTAAAGCATGTTAAGCCGTTGGTTAGTCCCGGCTATCATTTGTAGATCTTTAACAATCATTACGGGTAATCAAGCCCGAAAGTCTGACAACCCAGTCCTACAGAGCATCCTGTTACCCAGTAATTGGGTTGTGGTGGTCAGATAGGCAGTCACTCCATGTAAAATGCTGGTATTCAGGCAAGCGGTTAGACTAAAAGCCGACCCCATGGTTTGAAAAAAACTAGGCAGATGGTGATAATTTACAGAAGCTAGTAAATTGAATAAAACATGTGATTAAAATAATCCAGCATTGTACTTATTACAGTCATGGGAAGTGAGTCTGAGTTTTTGTAGCGTCAGAAACGTAATTATTGTCAGGTAGCGGGCGATGGGGCCGCGATAATACAGCTTTTTGTCTTTATTTCCTCACTGGAACTAAAATGGGAAATACCCGGTGATATGCCTTTTCAACATTGGCTAGTGTTTAAGATCAAGGCCATTATGCATTAATTTTTACCTAACTTTATGCAATATCTCTCTCTGTTAATTTATATTTTATTAATCTCGAACATACTAGTAGCAGAAAATGTAGAACGAAAACCAGTCTTCAATAAATAAAGCTCCAATAAATTTTACACAATGTGTGATTAAGGAAATTTCAGTACAAATACATACCTATATTTCGCACTTATCTCAGCAACGCCCACAAGTTATGCCCGGTCGGGTCAAGTATTATTTTTCCCCTTTCTTTCGGCGAAGTCTTGGTGCCGAAAGCACCGATGTGCGATAAAATTGTAACGCCAATAAATACGAACGGAATGAGCCATCATTATTTTTGCATTAACGTTACCAAGCATAAAAAAGAAACGGTTTGCACGAGGACCAAGAATAAAAAGAAATCGTACATGAATTATGAATGATGTAGGTATGAGACGAACGGTTTGGAAAAACGGTATATAAAAAAGTTGATTTTTCCAGACGCTATTGAAAAGTTTTTTTTTTCTTCTATTGTGTACCTGTACCTATCTATTATTTGTTAGATACGATTAATGTGTACCTACCTAGTTCTTTAATGGTATTAATGTTTCATTTTGTTTTTAAATCTTTTTCAGTTGATAATATTAAGTTACCTATTTAATATTTATTTACCTACTTAGTAATTAACCTAATAATTAATTTAAAACGAATTAAATTTTTTATAACGTTTTTAAAGCTTTCATTAAATAGATGTTGCTGTTAAAGCTCATAACATTTAATAAAATGTCTGTGTAATGGTCGAGTACCTACATATAAAATATTAGCACTCAATTTTGTGTATAAATCAACTGAGTATTAGATTAATAATGTTAAAATTTGTTACGACACATTGTTGGCAATCTAGGATTAAATAGATATTCTGTATTTTATGTATGTCCCATGTTTTATGTCAAATCAGGCTTGAAAACAAAAATGTCTCGTAAATGAAGCATGCTATTTTACAAACTTGTTTTATTTTGTAACTCGTTAATTTCTTAGTAACCAACAGCTGATCCACGTGATTTAAGGCACTAACAAAATTCATTTTGGAAACTACACGAAAATCTTTTGCGACAAATGTTCCAAAAACACCAGTTTTTGGGGCGTAACCGTGGTTCTTAGTAATTTATGTGTATTGTAATGGTACAATTATTTGCGAAGGTTTTTTATTTATTTTTTTCCACTCGCGGCTGTAGCCCTACTCCACCTCTTTAAGTACCGTTCGGCTGTTATCTTCGCATTAAGTTACCAAACCGTTACTTCCCACCTCGGGTTAATATCGTTCAGGCATGTGAGCAAACACACAATTCTATAAAAAATATTCTATTGCTACTTGATACCGGAGTAAACTGACCTACCATGCGATGGGAGTTAAATTATACGGTAACATTGTTTTTTATAAGGCAACACCAATTAAAATAGTTCACGAACTTATCGAAAGACTGAGGGGTAATTGGCGTAACCACAGTAATTATAAAATAGGGCATGGTAACACAAGTATTGGCTATAAAGACTTGTAATTCTTTATGGCTTTTTAATTTAGAACGGAGAGGAATTCCGTCAGCATTATTTCCTCCACGACTCTTAGGAAGCATGACGTAATTTTCCTTCAACGGTAAAAAATAGCAATCCTTTAACCCACACGACATAATTACGTATATTATTTCATAAATTTTTCCTGTATCATGATTGCATCACAAAGTGCGCTTGAACTAACATATATGCGAGTACATACGTAATATATTGAGACGTTGTACCAGGGGGTAAGAAGTGATAAGTTGATTGTCTGTCTCGACTGCGAGCAAAATAGTAATACGTTTCAAAAACAACAAAATATGATTTGCAACCGTAACAAGTACGTATACAAGGTGTCACAGAATAAACGCAAGTCCTGAAAGTAGTTTGCTGATAATTGACTACTGAATCGATTTCAGTAACTATAAATATAGGTATTTTTTCATAAATTATGTATTTTGCAACTCTGGCCGCCGGTTGAGCCAAAGAAAACTAAATCTTATTTCAAGGCAATAAGACTCAATTTTAAATGCTTAAAGTATCTAATGCTAGGGTCAACACGATTTTCTTATAACTTTAAAAAAAAATGTTTTTGGTGATTGTACTAATATGCTTTTAACTCAATACTCTAATTGGGGTGTATGAGGTCTTGCGTTAATTATGTTACACGTTGTACCTATACTGAATTATATTCATCAAAATCATCAATACAACCATCTAAGTTCATATAATCCTATTGATTGATATTTTATGAAATTGTCATTCATCTTTGACACTAACCTGCAATTTGCAAAAAACGTAAGAAAATTTGAATTTCGCAGGCAACGTGGCGCTAACTAAAGCGTCGGACAGAAGGCATCACTCGTCAGACCTGCCTGGGGGCGTTACTAGGTCGGTGTGGTTTCTATGGGCCTCTGGTGCTTTCTTGGCTAACGCGGTTTATAGAAAGCCAAACGTTACACGACTTCGGCCTACTTGCCCCACTCAGGCATGTGATGCGCGAAATCATGACTCAATATAAATATAAATATATTTTGACTGACCGGTTGGTGCAGTCGGTAGCGACCCTGCCTTCTGAGCCGCTGGTCCCGGGTTCGATCCCCGGACAAGTCAAACATATGTGTGCACGGACATGTCTGTTTGACCTGTGTCTGGTTGTGTATATGTATATAAGTAAGTATATCAGTCATCAGGTTACCATAGTACTGGCTCTACCTAGTTCGGGACCTGAAGACCTTGTGTGGATGTCGTCTCATATTATTAATATTTTTATATAATTATAAGGACAAGCAAAGGAGATTAAGCAAACGGTTACGCATAGATATCCGTGGTTTTACGTATACTTACATAAAACTATGGCGGCATAATTTCCAAGCTTTTTGCATGTAACCGTTTCTGAACCTGACATTATCAGGTTATAGTCAGAAAATTATAAGGTTACGCACCTTAAGTGCGTTTATACCGTATGAGTGGCAACGTCGCAATTTAGTGTCATATTTCGTGGTTTTCTTAAAAATCTGCTTAAAAATCTGTTTAATTAACTTTTTAGAATTATGTGAAAACTGTGTAAAAGGTAAGACATCGTTGCGCTTACAGTTCTATTTATATGCAAATAATACATTGGAAACTTGCAGGGCGTTATTTTCATTGTAAAATAACTGTAAGCATTACGGTCACTTTCTTACTTTTTAAACACTTTCACGTAATTGTAAAAAGTTAATGAAACAGATTTTTAAAATATAGCTCCGATTAAATGATAAAAATTTAAAACCACGAAATATGACACTAAATTGCGACGTTGCCACTCATAAGGTATAAACGCTCTTAAGGTAATTTTCTCGATTTTCGACTAGTAATATCAACATGCGCGAGAAAGAAAATGTAAGTATTTGAGAATTATTTCACCTAATCCTTTTGTTCTATATTTGTTTAAGGCCTTGAAAAATAATTCCTTGTCTAATTTCAACATCCCAAAATCCCTGCAGCAAATCTGACACATCAATTTGACATCTATCGCGAGTTCTAAGCCGATTAACATTTTGGACTTTCGGCCGAAACACACCTTGTCTACCGGAGATTAAAACTATACACATTTGTGTATATGCGTTCCAAAATGAGTATTTATGATGCATATCAAATAACGAATACCGGGTTTTTTGTTGTACTAAAACCCTGCTGTTTTGGAGCTGGTTGCGGGTGTCTTGTCATCTCAGAATACTTCGTTTAAAACGTTGTCTTGTCTATACAAAAACTGACAATACAAACACAAGAAGGACTACAGAAACAAAAGTCAAACAACCCTTATTTGCTGCCTTAAAAACTTTCAACACTCAACAAACAACAGGCCACGTTCAAAAAGAACACCAAGAAGTATAAACGTATGAACATTTTTAATAAACTCCAATGACGACGGGACAGGATTCTCGGTTTCACGGTCACAATGTGAGACGGAGGGACCTTGAGGCTACAGTATGTGGTTAACGTTACCGTCCTCCTTACAAGTACACCTGATCAAACACATAGGCCGATAAGGGGACACTTGATGGGCCTCCACTGATAACGACGCCTTCCTGGATCTGAACACACTTGAACACTTCAGACGTTTGATTGTGAACAGACTAAAATGTAACATTAGTCTATCGAATTAAGTACACATGGCGCACATGCGCTATGTGACACACACAGTCACACATGTGAGTAAATATAGGTTATATTTGTACATAGTTACTAGCTACAGACGGTATGGTTTTTATATGCTTTGCAGTATCGACATTTTTGCGATCAAGCTATATTTCCTTAGAAGGAAGGACTTTAATGGCCACAGCATTCCTCAGTGTAAGTGAATTGCTCTAAACCACATGTCGCAAAAACATGCCGTACTAAACCAGTGTAACTTTTTCTTTCATTCAAGGAACAAAACAGAAATAAACATAAAACCGGGCGTGAAGGCAACAAACAGTTTTCCCGACAAGTGCAGCGAATTGTATACGTCTGGAGACCTTGGGTTATAAAGCAAACTGCAAAACTTAAGACTTTACTGCACAAGTTGTTCAGTAAAAATCAAAACATTGAAAGAGTCTCGTTTCATATGCAAATCGCTATTGATATGTGAATGCGAGACACACGGACGCTGGACGTAGCTAACAGAAAACCGCTGCAGCGAAACACTATAACTTACATTTTACAGACGCTATATTTACCGCACAGACAGAAACATGTAGGAGGAATACTATAACTACAAAGGATAAAGATACGTCGAGCTTGAAGAAATAAAACTCGCTGGACAGATATGTAAGCATAAAATAATTTACGGCTTAAGGGGCTATAACGTATAGGCAAGGGTTTTTTTATGATATATTTTAAGCATCCAAGACATTTTATGACAACTCTGTTCCATAAGTTTGCTGAACTTGCAGTGCATGTGTTCGTGTCAGAACAGACTGCTTTTTATAGCGGCTATTGTAAGTTATTGTGAGGCTGTTTAGTATGCGGCGAGTCTCCGAGCGCAAAACTGATACAATGTAGACAGGTAAATAGGTAGACACCGGCTGAGATAAATGGACACCGGCTAGTAGCAACAACGCACACGTCGACCAAAAATGCTCGTAAATTTCAACTGCAAGTGAATACACGCTCGTGATCGGTCGATCAAATGCCTTTAAAATGCGGCTATAAAATGAAGAAGATCGAATGGATAATGAAGCGGGATTAATTCACTATTTCATGCTTTAACATGTGAACGTGGATAAATGTTACATGAGCCGAATGACCGACCACAGTATTCAACATGTAATCTAATGCTAGTGGAAGGACCTAAATGCCTGTTCCCTTTAATTCAATGCGACCCAGGCGGAATTGATGTCTCATTATAATATGCAAGCCAGCCAACTTGGCCATGGCCAAAATTTCAATAGCCCAGGGCGATTGAGCTGACCGGGCGCGGCGCGGGCGGCGGGGCGGCCCACGTGTAACTTTTTGTGCAAAATTCCTTGGAATTCTTTTAGTAAAACTTTAGAAAAGGTTCTTTCTGGGTTGAATATCTTATTATGCAACATTTTATAATAGGTGTCGGATTATTTTAAGTTTTTTAGATGTAATATTAGGAACGTGTTCGGAATTATAGAAGTCATCAATCATCTTCGGATCGCGTGTTACCATGTTTGTGGTGTAAGCTAATGAATCAGTTAGAGGATCAGTCAGTGACTGGTCCAGAGACGGTGTGAATGAATCAAGCCAACGATAGATAATGTCGTAGTAGAAGCAGCGTGCAGAGCGGTCCCGTCGGCAACTTTCTACGCGACCTCGAAATGCTGCATTCACTTTCCTCACGACTCGACACCGGTTACGCAACCGACAGCACGACCGATATATCGAAGCAGTGCGCGCGTCGTCACCACCCGACCTGCGACGACTCCCAACATTTTCAACACTTAGACTAAAAGACACTCCACTCGACGCTCGACACCATCTAACGAGCACCTGCTATCATCAGTCCCTCCTTAACTTCCAAACAAACAGTTCATTACATCACAGCGCGTAACAAAAGCCCCAAAAAAACGTGTAACCACTTCACAATGAAGGGACCTGGAAGAGTTATAAAATAAGTTCGCAATTTAATCGAAGGGCAAATAAAAACGCCAGGTGCCATGGCTCTTGTGTCCAAGGTCAGCGTTTCCTAGAGCTGCATATAGGTACCTATTATTTTTATTCGTTGCATGTCCCTTCGCCGGGACCGGCTATACCGTGCCCCAAACCAGTTTGGTGCTGTTCTCCATTCCACTGGTAAGGCTGAGCGCCTATTGCACTCCCAGTTTTTATTTCTCTGTTTTAATTAAATCTATGTAATTAAAATACGCTTTACTATTCCACAAGTATTTTAACGACATTTTAATTATTCTTCGGAATTAAAACGAACCATACTTGCACATAGGAGGAAGCTACCTTTCTGCATAGCAACAAATTGATTGTGTATCAAACGATTACAAGAATTTTATAAACCAGTTCTTCACATATTTTTTTTTTTATATAACAAATTGTTGTATAACTTTCCATCAAATTCAGAACAAAACACTCCAAATTGGCTGGTGGGTGTGGAGCCTTAGCCCGTAGCCGGTAAAATTGGTAGAGCGATAGGAACAAAACAATAGGCGGCCTGCGAATTTGGCTTTTTCTTAGAAGCCTTCGACAACTGCAAAGCCCGCCAGCAGGAAGTGGGGTCGGACTGAGTTTATGTAACCTAATCACCTGCCGGGCTCGAGGCCAGGCTCGCTGATTCAGAAAAAACCAAGGCCACGACAGACAGAATACGAGCTTAGTCCTAATATGTATCCAACCCTACCTTACTTTAGTGCGTTCGTATATAGGTACAGCAGGATGTTGCATAAGCTTTGTTGTTTTGTTATTCTTCGTGAAGAGACCGCATCGCATTTTAGATTAGTTTTTTGTGTAGACGCTGGCGTATTCTTCTTATTACACCACACATACGAAATTGAGCTTTAATAAATAAAGCTGTAGAACTGTTTCTAAAGCCAGCCACATCTCGAGCATTGAAGGGACTAAAATATTCAGTTCGGAGTTAGTCGCGATGCTCAAAGTTGGCTGAGACCATCAAACTATTCTCATTCCCACGTTGCGCGTCGTCGCTACATATCTGTGAGATGCGCTTAATATCTTAAAAGTGTGAAAGTGCATCGTTTTTCATGTAACTTTCTCGATTCTAGAGCATCTTATTTTGCTCTTTTCAGAGATGCGGGTGACTCGGCGCCAAGGGAAGGAAACTTTTAGACTAAATGACCTGGATAGAAATTGAGAGCTTCGTAATGTAAACTTTTGGAAGTGTGTGAAAACGACCGTTGGGATTGGAAATGTTTTAGTTAGAAATGCTCTCAAACTTCACCTTAGTGGCGGAGTGTGTTACGCAAATGGAATTCTGAACAAAATAAAACTTGGTTCTTAAGATTTGCGATGTCTCATTGAAGTTATTTAAAAAACTCGCGAGCGAACATTTAAAATGAGTTTTGACAAACGCATCCGTATGGGATGGTATCGTAGCGGCATCGAATGAAAAAAGGCTCACCGGGGGAATTCCATGGTGAGGTATTTTGTGGGTGAGTCGAAAAGGGCACCATCCCCCTGCGCATGGGGCGCCGTTGCCCCGGGCAACGTGCGCTATCTTTGTATCAATGAACACGGTGAACTCATAGAACGCAATCTCATAATAGAAAACGGACTTCAATAGTTGACATTATTTGAATGATTTGGGGCCTAGTGAGATTTATTGTCAGCTGCGTGAGCATCTAAAATTAGAAATTATTATTTTGAGAGAAACAAACCATACAGGATATGAGATGTGGCCATAGACGGCCTTTTTATTTATTCAAGTGTTTAGTATAATGACACATTATGTCAGAGTTTTATGTCTAAGCTTATTCAAGTGCATAATTTTGAATATGTATATGAATTTCTTAGATAAACAGGATGAATTCTGATTATGAGTATCAATGCTCTAAGATGAGTATGGATCGGTGAAGTTTTTGTTATAGACAATAAATGAGAGAGTACAGTAACTACGTTTACTGAAAACTCGTAATTACCATAGACATTCAGATATTATCCATGTGCCAGCTGTTGCTTATCAAGTAGCGTTGTAATATCTTCTGTAATATGACAACATTTGCACTAACCTGTCTTCCATTATTGCCGTATTCATTGCTCAAGGCATCCTTTACATATATGAGAAGCACAGAAATCAAAGGCATACATTACAAATCATAAAATACTGGACATTTTAATGTCAAGTGATGAAAATAAGTCATCAATAGTTTTCACAGCAAGTGGTCTAGGAATCCGATTCAACATTATATGACTTTTAGACCATTTTGAGTTACATCTACAGATACATTTATTAAGGTAGTATTATTAATTTAGGTAATATTATATAGTAATATTATATATTATACAGCGTGGCGCTGCAATGGTGACTTTAATTTAACACACATATGCGTTTTCACATTTTCGTTTCATGAAGAAATTATATTTCCATTAAATGATATTATTTACGGACTTATTTAAAATTTTAGAAAATAGCATTTTAGAGCAACCTGTACATAAAGAACTGTCGCGCAGCGGTCATTTCCCTCGGTCACGGATCATAACATCGCATCAATGAAATTAAAACGAATAAGCAATACTATTAGGATGAAACAAATGCATAGAGTAGGCGAATTTAAGGAAATTTCCTTTGTTGGCGAGCAGCGCAGGCGACGCGCGCTCTCCCTTCCACCCACCCGCCGCACCGAACACGAATTCTTTTTTTGCTTTTCTAGTGCTAGTCGAACCCGTGTCCTTGACGCACTTATTTATACTAGTGCGCATAATTACGTCGCGAAAAAGACTCTTAGCTATTGTTTTATTTATTTCTTTTTGTGTAATTAGGATAGTAATTAGATCATGGTACTGCGATAAAGACACTTTGATTGGTTTTCGTTTTCTTATCTAGTAGGTACGTTTACACCTCTTGCGATACGGACGCATTTATTTGTGCTATTAGTGCTTGTGTAAACTTATGATCGTGATGGCAGTGATTAGTGATGACAGTTATTACTAATAGTAACAAGAGAGGGTGATGTGATAAGTGTTTGTACCACTTGCGCCGCTCGGTTTCTTTGATAATATGCCGTCAAAGAATCGGACCGATCACGAGTAGGTACAAGACGCGATGCGCCGCGTCGCTGCCGCTCCGAGTTAACGTAAGCGAGCTAGGTAAGTAATTTCATGAATGAATTTTTGCAAGGGTGATCCCAATTTTAATGACTTTTTTATTATTTAGTTTGTTTGAAAAATTTTTTTTTTCAGTTTACGTATTATTTTAACCTATCAGTATTTATATGGTTAATGGGCACTAGCCCTACCCGTGTATTAAATTAAAGTCACCATTGTCGCGCCACATTGTATAGGTAATATATATTTAATGTTGTATTAAAAAAAATTAAGGTAATATCATTATGTTGTATTAAAGGTTGTAGGTACAATGAGAAGGCGACCGCCTGCAGGAGTTAATTAAAACCATTTTAATCGTTTTACTTTTGAAAACATCTGTTATAAAGGCACGTCACGTAAGTATTCGTACATAAATAATATCGCGGCGTAAAACAAAAAATATATAACATACCCAGACGCAGGTGCAAAACACAACATTTTGTGAAATAACCTTTTCAGTATTAAATTAATATTACTATGTACACACAGCAGCAGGTCAAGTTACTACAAACTGTCAAGTTTTCTCATTCGATTTTGAACTGAAGCTTTAACATTTTACGGTTTAAAATCATTTGGAGAAATTTGACAGTTTCGTGTAAGCTGGTGTGCTGGCTACTGTACTAGTATTTTAGCTTTATGTATGTTGTTATGAGTGCTCAATGTCATTTATTGCATTCAATTTTTGTTATAGCGACGTTTTCTGCAATTTTGTTGTTAGCAGAGTAAATGGCGTGGGCTTGGACAGGCAGAGAGACAGATGGATATCTTGCAGAGAACTGCTATATGATGATAATGATGACTGCAGTTCTTTTGTTGTCTCTTTTAATTGAATATGGCAATGTTATAAAAACACGACATTTTTAAAATATATTTTAAAATGCATTTTCGAATACTTACTACTTATAGGTTTTTAGAACAGTTTAGCAACCTTTTAATTGTATTTATTATAAACCTAAAGTAGACACATTTATTTATAACTGCAGAACTAATAAGACAGTGCACTAATAAATAACGAATGTTTCTGTGGTGCAATTACACTTAGTTTAATGAAAAAGTCTAAAGTCAGGGAACTTTAAGCAATGTGACTATCAACGTAAATTGTCCGTTAATTCAAATCCCAACTGTCATTCATTATCAGTCGTATAAAATGGTTATAATACGAAAAATTTACGTAGTGCGTTAAACTGCTCAAATTACGCATTCCCCGACTGTACATCCTGTTCAAGTATTACAAACCAACAGCGCCAGCACCTTAATTAAGGCCGCCTTCAACTACTTCAAGGAAGAAATGGAATAGTCATAAAGATAATAATTCTGTAGCAAAGGTTACTAAAGCTTTCTAAAAGAATGATACCTCAGAAAGTTCCATTCGATGTAGAAATTGTAGGAAAGCATGAATCAGATATTTTTATGCTTCTGAGGAAGTTGTAAATGTTGTAGTATTGAGCGTAATGACTAATGAAGCTTGGGGATAAGAGAGCGTTTGAAGTGTGTTCTAACTTTTATGAACAAACTCGTAATATGTAGGTTTATTTAAACTGTTCGTTTTGAAATTCAATTTATTCTAATGGGCAGGATCCTGAGAACCTGAGAAGGTGGTCTTTTGAAGGTCTTGTAGTTACGACTTGTGATAAATGGCTGAAAAATGCCAACAGTTTTAGCAGCATCTTTTAAGTTGGCAATTGGTCTGTTACAAACGTCACTGATACCAAGAGATTCATTAATTTAAAAGCTAACGTGTTTTGTTATAATTTATCTTTATGTTTAGTATACTCCTGAATTCGACTTCACCTAATTACCGAGCTCATTTACAAAAACAGGACATTTTCAAGAACTACCCACCAAGTAGGTACTTATCATTTCCATATGAAGCCAGTATTGTAACTATTTTAAGTTTTTACTGGCATCGATAGCATGGACAAGGCACAGAGTGAGTTTAATGTCGAACATCTACAATTATAATGCGCCCGCGCCGGTCGACCATAATATTTTTCAAAAGATCTCCATGAGCAATGAATTATTTATTTCCCGCGTAGACACCATTACAATTATTTCATTTCTACTTGAAGGAAACGACTCGTGAATAATAAGTGTTGAAAACTTGAAACATTTGCAATTGTAAAATGTAAGATAAGGTGGTCACGGCGAAATATTGTGAGTCTACTTATTTATATCTTTACATTGTATTCATATTGTATGTGCCAGTGTGTCTTTTATATCTTTTGTTTGGAGGCTCAAGGCATTGGACCCTCTTGGTCCCATATGATTTTATTTCCGTAAATAAACAACTATGACTATGATTAGTTTATAATCTTTGTTCAAATTTGTTCTCATGTAAGTCAAATGTAAATTTCTTTATGAGAAATAAATGTCTTTAACCAGAAACAAAAGAATAAGGATTGTTTTTTTTTCTAAATACGAAATTTCGGTGTACGTTAACGATCATGCATTCAGTCATGCACGTAATTTTCTTTTAAAACAACCAGTAAAATCTCAAGTTTATTAATTTCATTATTTTATACCATGCACTTATTTGCGTAGGCTTGACGAAAACAAATATAAGTGACCCAAATATAGCCGTCCATATTTAGCATGACAGATCCGTTAATTGCAACTTTAAAAGTTGACAAATTACATATTTTGCGAGCACTTTGTGCATCAAAAGATCAAAGTGAGAGGCAATCAGTATGGTCCTTTGAGGACGAGCAAGAAAAAACAAAAAGGTCTTTCACGAGTCACGGATTGTGGTCGCGAAAGAGGTAAACGTAAACAGTGGGGTCATCGACCTGGGTTCAACTTGACACATTTTTGGTCGGCCCCAATTGTACGGGAGCGGCGACCTGCGTCGCCGCCTTGCGCAACGGGAAGCCGGTTGTGTTGTGCCAATCGACTTCGGGAATCGGAAACGAAATGGAACATGTTTCCTGTGTTTGGGATGAACCGTGGCTTGGGGTCATAATGTCACACGCTTTTAGTCCAGTTATGCAAATTATTTTTGAAACTTGGAGAGTTTTTTGGGTCAAATGGTAAATATGGAGAGTGTTGATGTCTGAGTAGGCATAATCAGTGTCTTCTTCGAGATAATCTATGTAGAGGAGCAAAGAAAGAGAATTGGTTAATTTTAATCAAACATCGTCACCACTGAGTGCAAAAAAGTAATAAAAAGCAAAACTTTATGTGCAAGAAAGTCTATAAAAAATTAACGAGGCTTGTGTAAGCAAACAATAACATATACCTAATTTTTTTTGGCAACAACATTTACAATGTTTTCTTAAATCAATTAATTTATTTGGCAAGTATGGTTCATGTTGAATTCTAACCAAAATAATCTTTTATGTTGTCAAAATGGTGTGATGCGTAATTTTTCGGTAATTATGTAAGTAGTTCATGTCAATCACCGAAAAATTCCAACGCAGACTACACTTACATGTGATGACGCAGGTACTACATCAATAAGCTAAGCTAAGAATGTGGTAAAATTACGACAGTGTCAAGGAACTGATTTTAAAACATTATGATTTTCAATATGTTTTCAGCCTTTGTTGGCTAATCTTAATACATAAGAAACAGTTCATTAATATTTCAGACCGAAAACCTGATCTACGAGTAGGTAACAAAAAAATAATGTCATAAAAAGACACTTGTAAGCTATTAGATGAAATATTGGGCTCATTTGTTACCAATACGCCTATTGTAACTATACAAAGTTAGCTGTGAATATTCCGGTCGAACACAAACAAAAACTAGATACGGAAGAGTTAGGGACGGTCGAGTTGTACGCGAAAGGAATCTATATCCCTTTGAGAAAATCCGCTAATGTCACGAGAGGGGATGCACAAAAAAATGCAGGTAGGGCCCCGAGCAACGACCCCGGGGTTTTTGGGAGCTGACGTCATCGCCTTCTGCAGCCCGCTCAATAACACGAATGCATACCTGCGTTACGTCACGCGGTTCTTTAGTTTTTTACAAACCAAGAACTTGTGTCTTTGTGGTTCCATATCGCAAGATCACGACCGTGAGTCGTACTTTTGTTTCAAAATAAAAAACGCAATGAGAGGTAAGTACCAATACTGAAATAATCTAGTGGCATCACTGCCCATTCTGCCCAAATGTCGAAACAAGGATAATAAGCGCATACAAAAATAAACAACACATTCGAGTTCTTGACGGCTCCCTAATATTCTGAGAATTCGACTGAGCACGCATGCGGATCCGACAGCAAAATGGATGTTATTTTTTGCTTTTTCAATGTGTAACTAACAATTTGCACTAGAGCCCCGGTGTCGATGACCTCTCGCCAGCTGTTTGACTATCGTCGTTTACAAAGCAAGGTAAGTCGGGTTACTAAGGAATCGTACGCAGTACCGGTATAAGCTTTTATTCGAACCGTAACAAAAGAGCTGTGAATAATGACGTCATTATTTTCTTATAAAGAGTAGGTACCAAAAACAATGGCAACCATGTAGCTAAACACTTCGCAGTTTCGGTTGTTCAAGAACATTCTGTTACGCCTTTACGACTACGTCTAAAAAATCAAACGTAAGTAAAGAAAGACGTAAAAGTCACCGTAGAGTCGGTTAACGAATGAAATATGAATGTATACCTCTTATTTAGGTGTTTTGAATAGAATTTTAAACAGGACCGAGTCATGGGTTTAATGTGTCGTTGCTGCTCTATAGCGTGGGTCATGAGGAAGCATAAATTTAGAGGAGTCGATAGCGGCGGCGGCGCGGCGGCGTGGCTCCACAAACCCACAACAGCTGTAGACAAAACGCCATGCTCACCAACACATGCTCGCACCCCTGTAACACGCACACCACTGCACGATGAACATGTATACGTAACGTAAACACACGCAGGTTTATGTACACCAGATGCCCCTACAACGAGCGAGACGGACATACTAATAAATATCATGTTAGAAGAGAATGCAACGTTGAGGGAATGAGGCTCGGTTTGACAACATGCAGAGAAGTCTAATTAAATGTAGTTGAAGGTCGAAAAAATAAGAGGATGTAAGATACATTATGTCAAGCACTCGAGTATGTGAGATGTAAAAAACCGTCAGACGCAGCTGTAACGACTGATGACCATGTGCATACGAAATGAATAGCAATCCCTTACACAGCGAATGTTTCGTAGGAACCAGCTAATAGTAAAATAAACAGAGCCGGTCCCAGCGAGGCCGTTGTTAATTAACATACAGATAGTTTAATAAAAGGCAGGAAACAGGCAACGAGGGGAGTAAGCAATGAAGCGGTAAAAATAGAAATAGGGGCGACAGAGACGCGCAGGAATCGATCCTACGAACAATGCGACGAATCGACGATGCACCGCTTCAAGCCAATCATTAATAGACGTTACTAGCGTGCAACAGTTCCGTGTACATGACGCTTATTATTTTGGATTATTGAAATGGTATCCCGTGATTTGTTACTCGATATTTTGTTTTATTTCCATTGTAAATTAATTTCATACCATTTATTCGGCTTCCAATAAATACTCGTCTGTTTCCTATTTTATTTACTTTGCATTGTAAATATTATTAACGATACTGATTTTGTTGCCAAACAAGTTTTATCTAATATCAGTTCCCGTTAGTGTATTAATTATGTAGTTGATAATTTTCAATGTTTACGTAATTTATACCATTTGACCACGTAGTATCCCCGATACTATTTAGTATTTTGAGAGCATTCCAAATGAATTAGCTCATTTAATTTGATTAGATTTCATGTTAATCCAATTGGATTCCTTATCACTTACTCATCTGACCGTCCTTACATCCAATCCAGTTTTCTTGATAAACATTGACATTTTAAGGTAAAAGCTCTCAAGTCCAACTAAATAAAACCGAACACGGAAAGCAATCAATTAAAAATTTCGAGGGAAGTCCCAAATGGTCGGGCAGCGGTGGTGCAACATCGTTAATTAACAAAATAAATCGATGGGGAGTGCGGAAGTGGTTGGGGACACCCGTCCCGGTTATTTAAGCCACGGCGCACAACCGCGGCGCACTTGCCGTAGGTCAGGCACAGGAACACGAGCAAGCCCTAAGTACTGGGGGAATATATAGGTCACACAGCAACATGAGACGAACCGTGACGCGTTATACGGGTTCGCTGCAAATTGGGTAGTTTATCAGTCATGCGGCAATGTTGCGGCAGGTCTGGAGGTTATTCACTTTGATAAGGTTCATTGACGTAATCCAATTAGCTAAAAATGTTCGCTGTTTTGATGTAGGTTATTTGTGGGTGTGCATATCGTCTAATTATATTATTATTGTATTGACGCATGTTTGTTTCGTTTTAGAAGTGCATCCAAATTGATGGAATCACTGAAAGTAAACCATGTATACAATACAGTGAGCTCAAATTACCCATCCATAACGATTCGACATCCTTATTTACCGATGGAATAAAATTGGTGTCACATTTTTGTTCTTATTGCGATTCCTTGGTCTCTTGATTATAGATTTTTTTTTCAAACCGCGTTCACCGCTGTGGGAACACAGCAGGAGTCTACCGCAAGCTGTACACAAGCGCATGTCGGCGCAGCCAGGGAAAACCATGTCTAGACGCCTCTATACACAAACACTGCCATTATAGCCAGACCTGCAATAGGTATCCATTTACTTTCCTTTATTTAACAAGGTTGAATTCGTCGGTGGGGTGTTGAGGATCAATTTCCATTGGCCGTCTGATATTTATTGCGAATGTGTTTGCAGTTTTAATTTGTTTTAGGCTCTGCAAATCGTGTATCTTGTCGGGTGGTCTTGACTAAAATGTACAAGCGTGTGTCATTTTTTACTACCAAACTCATTATATTCTAGTAAGTTTATTTTACGACGTCCTTTTAGCGTGTCGCGTTCGAACTAGGCGTGAGTCAGTTCGTAGGTATTTAAGCAACCCTTTGTTTATGGTCGCGCAGTGAAAACGAACAGTAGGTACAAAGGCAGTCGGGCGAGCCGCCCTTCAGCTGACTGAGACCTTGGCTGGATTTAGATGCGGTTCGACGGACTCCCCGACGACACTCGATTTAGTTTTCACGTCGATTTGGACCTTTTCTAGCGATTGGCACAGGAATGCAACACGCTATCTCGGATGGGCTTCGATTTTTTTTGTCTGTTTAGAAAAAAACATGTTTGGAATACTTGGGGCATTTCGAATTCTCTTGTCGGTTTTTTCGTAACCACAAGTATTATAAGGTCAGTGTCCGCTGTGGGACCTTGGCCGATTTTAAACGCAAGTTCGACGTTCGACGTCTGAACGAGTGCGCTTGCGTCGGCGCGCGGCGCGCGGCCGCGGCGTCAGCGGCGTGTGCGTTTTATAACTTTCCCCGGGTAGCGATAAAGTTCATGTTGGAACTTTGTTTCCTGATGATCCGTACTGTATATAAATAGACGCACATCTGCCAGATGGTAGGTGAAGACGGTCATAAAATGTTTATGGAAATATTTAAACAGTGAACAGAGCGTTGGAAATTGGAAATCCAGCAATTATAGCTCATGATTCAGTGAAGAGTGAAACGAACTGTAGCTTGTGAGTACTAAACTAAGGCAGCGCTAATGGTTGTTTTCAATTAGAAGCAAATCACGTTCCTTTATAGGAGAGTCATTAATCCTGTTTCTAATAACATTTAAGACTGTCCTCCACAATAGTGTAAACGGTTGTTTTTTCCTTATCTAAATGTCGCTGGTCTATTTGTAAGCCGGCTTGGGATACCTGTCGTCTCGCCGGCAGACCTTGGCCGAATTTAGCCGGGGTCATCGCACTGCAGGTCGCTTTCTCCGGAGTGGCGCATGCGCGATGCAATCAGAGCCGTCTAGCTGAACTTGGTGCTATTGTGTTGAGTAACTTACGAGATAATAATTGTGTGGCGTAATAAACTATCTCGGAATGAAAGGAAAGCGTACGATGTGTGGCTCAAGTTGTTAGTGTACGGCTTATTTTTGGTGTTGGGGGAAACCCAGCTTGACAATAAATTACCTTCATGTATCAAGGAAACTGGCAAATGCATTTTGAACAGTGAAGACGCTATACATGGTAAAACACCATCAACCTCTTAAGGGGTCATTGTACCTACTCATCATTATGAATAACTTTTACTAAGGGACCAAACATGAAATCGCGAAAACAAAATCACCTGGTCCCTACATTTTGACGAGTTCTGCAAACATAAATGTAGGGAACGGCAGATTTTTTTTTCGTGATTTCATATTTGGTCCCATAGTAAAAGTTGTTCATAATGATGAGTACAATGACCCCTTAAAAGATTGATGGTGTTTTACCAATAACCCAGTATAACGGAATCTTCATTTTTGAAAAACAATATGGGAAAGCTCGGCTTCTGGCTTATTTCTAAGTACCTAAGTCTTTGAAATAAAATCTGTATAAAAAAAAATGACGTATACATGAATTAATATTAGGTTATAGATGAATTAATATTAGGTATAACTTTTATTTACATTTTCTACCTTCTGCTCAGAATGAAAAGCTACAGCAATTTTACAATATCGCAACAAACACAATTTGTTGCATTATGTTCTCATTTGAAACGCAACTTGCATAATAATATCAAGCAATGTCATCTAAACACAATAGTACAACTCTAAATATTCCTAACTGTAAGCTATAAGCGTCAGATTTGCATATCAAATGGTCTAGATTTTATAGTTATGAAATTAGGCTGAGGTCGACAACGAACTATTTACATACAATTATATCATAAGATATAATAATGCTATGGAATCAGCGCACTCCTGTATTGTATTATTTATAGCAAGTTTTATAAGAAAATTATACCAATCAAAGTTAAAGTACATACTTAGATCTTATTGTTAGCAAGATTGATTACTAGTTTGTAAATTACTGTGTCGATAAATTACTTCATGAATGTAATGGTAATTTATATTATCATTTTCATAAATCAATTGCAGTGTGATTAACATAATAACTAAAGGTAGGTAGGTACTTATTTTAATGTTTAGGTATTATTATTATCTACTACTTATTTAATAAGTACCTATTTTTCGAGATTTCACTACGAATTCCAACGTTCTATGTTTAAAACATGTTCTCAATGTTTTATAACCCTAATAAACGCGTGTCCTTCTAATATGAGTCTATTAAACATTATTATAGATTGTAAAAAACACAGGAAATCGTACAACATACCTACTAGTCACACACTTCCCTCATCATTACATCCGTGATTGGGATCGATTGACGCACTGGGAATATTGATACAGCCACCAACGATTGTGAATGTGGTCCGATCATAATCGAATAATGCAAAGGTAATGCAATAGGTAGGTACTTATTTTATTTAGCAATAGATAAGCGAGATTATTTCTCGGATACGATTAGTTGGCAATTAGCATTTGAACCTGACTCTTGTTGATGTTTTAGGCTTGTTTTGTTACCGCTTTCTGACGTACAGCAATAAAGCTAAATTACATCGTAAACATACAAAACGTTCCTTGAAAAAATAAACACAACCGAGATAGTTTTCGTCTATTTCCGGCCTGTATTTTGGAATCAGGATAGCCGATTCACGATTCCGATTAAATATTTCTCACAATGGAATACCTAAATAATATGGAACTCACGTAAACACCAATCAAATAACTACAAAAATAAGTCATTGAGTACTTTTCCAATGAAGGTAAAACCATGATTCCGTTTGCCTGGAAGCAATCAATCGCTGTCTAGAATTCTAATTAAATAATTCAGATCTCGTCAGACCACAATTTATTTGTATATAATAATTTCAAAACACAGCAGTTGCTATGTTAATAAATCAGGCGGGAAACACTTCCACCTTGCTAATAACGAAATTCATTAGATATACGATAAGCGCCCGATTCGTAGATGAAAATCTACAAAATTATTTTTCGGTACGAATCACGATACTGTATTTTATGAACGCAAAAAAAATATTTTGTATGACTCTTTTGTTGTTTTGTAACTGCGGATTTATTATTGCAGGTATGATGGGATTCTCAACCTTGGACTGGTCTGACCCAAAAATATCAACCTTGCCGGTGGTGACAACATAATTGTACAAACTAGTCTCTATCCGGTCGTAAATTGTCAATATCACAATTTTTATGGCTCAAATTGTGAGTGATTATTATTTTTAATCTCTCTCTAATAAGAAAGTTTTACTACCTATTCAATGAGTTTAAAAGCGACAACCTGTGGTTTTATAATTTTTCAATTTTATCCAACTTATAAATCACTTTTCATTTCTTATTTTTTGAAGTAAAACGTTTCAAAAGGGATGTGATTAACTTTAAAAGAGCACTCGTTTGAAAATTAAATCATCATGATTATTCTCTTGCCCTTATCATCCCAATTTTATTTGGAGTCGGCGCAACATGTCGTTTTATTCCATACTCATTTGAAAATTAAATAAAAACTAGAAAACCTTTCAACGAGCTAATCCAATATTAATTTGAAACGAAAACATTCGTACCTACCTACCTATGTAACTGAGATATCAAAAGAGCCGCTTAGAGACGCTTTCCCTCATAAATTGAACGTAAAACGTAACGTTACGTTAAACAAATAACGTTATGGTGATTCCTTAATCCGTTGCTAAAAGCCCACGACGATGTTGGCAAACCCTGCCATGTTAGGTACAGGGTCATTCTACTTTTTAGTGCAGGTTTTTGCACTGCTAAAAGTGGGCTTTAAAAATTTTATCATTAGAGATAAATGAAGTAATGTAACTGTATTTATGCGTAATTATACCCACACCATTGACATTAACTGCCAGCAGCGAATTTTTTACATATTTCTTTCTGAAAATAAAGATTTTGGCGACCAAGGTAGAAAAATCATACCACTTTGTTACCAATCTAAATATTTTTATTGAGCAGCTTTAGTCACTCATTACAAACAAATAATTAACAAAACGTAATTTAGGAACATAAATCTTTCTCTTTCATAACTAAAATTAGAAATTATCATATATTAAGTCTTATAAATCACATTTAAATGACAACTATGTTACTGTTGTGCACTTTTGTTTACAAAGATTTGACATAAAATGTATATATGTAAAAATATCTTAACAACGTATTTAACATTGATATTAAAAAAATATTATCTTGCATCTGATATATCTATAATGTAGCTTATTATGCCAATTGTACAACTCAAATTGAAAAACCTTTACTTAGAAATAGGGACATAATGGTAACACAGTTGTTCAACAGTAACAAAGTAGTTTCAATAGAGAATTCTCTTCTACAAAAATAGCTAATCAGTCTCTTATTTACCACAAAGGTTAAAGATAATAATGTTAATAATACAAATATATCCGTTTTACCAAAATCACAGCACCTATGCAGGTCGGATTACTTAAAAATTAATCAATAATTGCAGTCATTGTTCGAACACTTCCAGAGGATTAGGGAATTCGTAGTATTCGCGTTTCCCTCTAAAAATCTTTTTCGGTGCAGAAACCACTTCAACAATGTTATCATAAGGTTCACAACTAGTGTCTGTTTCGACCGCTTTAAAAAGTTTGCCAGTCTCATTTACACCTCTGTAAAACATAAATTGTACGTCGCCATCTTCGTCAACCTCACTCAATGCTGAAGCCAAGTATGTATAAATTTGTTTTCTACCTTGTATTTTCAATAACACATAAGTGCCGGGAACGATTTTACTGGGATGCAAATTTTCTTTCTGAAGTAGTTCGTCACTTTGTTTTGAAGTACTGGGAAAATTGTGGTCATTATTGTTGGAAATGTCTCTAAGCGCAGAAAGAGGTATGTCGTCACTGCTGTCGGAGTCCGAGGAGTAAATTTGATGAAACAGCGATTGGCGTGGTTTATTTATGTTATCAACAGTCAGCTCATCAAGTGGAGATTCGATTGCAGTTGGTTGTTCATCCTGAATCACCAAATCATTGACTGGAACATATTCTTTTGGTTTCAGGCAAGAACATATTCCACGACTACAGTAACAGCTCAAATCACGGTACATAAGTTTGCGAGGATTTTCAGAGAAAGTTTGGTGAACTTTCATGGTCCCAACTAAAGGTGGCACAAAATCGGGTATTTGCTTTTCCATAAGAGCAACTTCTTCATTAGTTATCAGGAATATTAGTATCTTGCTTTTATCACGCAAATTAAGAAAGAATTGTTTGGCATTAAGTATGTCTTGTCCAGTAGCGACTAATTGATCAGCCGTGCGTTTCAAAAACCCACCAACACCATCAGCAGCCTAGAGCCTTTTTTCTTGCGTCCTCATCTTTAACAGGGTCTAATTTTCGCTTGTTTCGGTACCGATACCGACGTTGTTTTTCGGCTGGAGTTAGCGGCATGATCTTCTGTAAAAGATAAAAACATGGCATTGTAGTACTAATTTTACCGTCAACAATTAAAGTAAGTCAGCAAACAATTGTAAAATTGTTAAAATATTAACCTGTGGGTCGATACGAACTAATCAAGTTAAATAAAATTAGAAAGAATCAGTGACAGAGTATATTTACAACTGCGTTACCATCTTTACAACTGCGTTACCACAACAGAGTAACAAAGTGGGCCGGTAACACAGTTGTAAAATAACATGATGCTACCTGATATTTACGAAATGACCATATAATTTGCAAATCCAACAATAGAATACAATTAAGTGACATAAACGCCACGTCTCAACAGTTAAAACATAAAGTAAAAGTTTAGAAACTTACCTTTTCGCCGGGTAACAAAGTACACACCAAATAAACACACGCGTCTTGATTCACAACATGGCGGCGACTGAGTGGCGGCACGTGGCTTACTGCCATTCCCCTCCACCCCGCTCTTGTAATGCGCAACCTACCCAATCGACCCCACCAGTGGCGGTACAGCGACATCTAACGATTTTTTTTAAGAAATACCAGTAACATAGTAGTACCGTATTGAGCTTCTTCCTTAGGGACAAAACTAAAGTAATTATTTTGAAAAAGAAATAAATCGTTTAAAAATATATGAGGCCTACATAAAAAACGCAAACATATCAAATAAACTTAATAAATTTTTGAAACATAGGACTACACTGCAATAAGAATACTTTTTTTGGTTAAGTTAGTCCGCGTATTAGGTCGGGGACACTTTGCAATACTATGGAAAACAACTATGTTACCATAAAACTCCACTTTGTTACCCTTAATTATCTTAAAATAGGCAAAATATTTAAATATAAATGTTAACAGAAGTAAAGGAAATATTACGGAAGTTTCGTGTATTGCGCAATATTTTTAAATTTTATGAAGAAAATGGCAAATCTAGATTTTTTTGTCTGGGGGACACAAAAACCTGCACTAAAAAGTAGAATGACCCTACAGACAACAAACAAACTCCATCCATTTATCAGAGTTTACTTTGCGAAGTGGCTCGGCCTTGGAAACGTATTCAAACGCCCGAATTATTTATATTACGAGATTATTAAAAGTATTCCCGAGAAATGATCACACGAATATGTGTTTACATATACTTTATTTTGATGTGGATTAGTCTAAGTTTTCTCAAAGAAGAATACAATAGCAAATTGAGGCTGTTCAGTGTTTAAAACACAGTTAGTTTCCAATTTGCATTATTCATGAAATCTTGAGTAAGTTTTTAAATAAGTCTGGGTTTAAATTACTTCATTTGAAGTAGTTTCTTTAACTGGAAATCTCAAAATTATAAATCATGTAACATTTAGGTACTTTAGTTCTACATTTACATGTTATTCGTTTTAGATCTGTAAAGAGATTACTATGAAGTTACCACGGCGATGTTTTGACATATGAAAACATAAAACTAACATCGAATGGTACCATCGGGTGAGATTTCGAAATGTCAAGGCTTAAAAACCTGTTCCTTAGGAAGTGGTACACCCATGGAGGTAAATGCTAATTCAGACTATATTTTTGTATCAATTAATTCTTTGGGAAATACATATTGATAGATAAATTGGAAATTGATTCGAGTGTTATCATTAAAGATGTTAAATTCGTTCAAGTACATAACATAATTTAATTATCTATAGTACACCCACATTTCACCCATTATGTTTCATAAAAGCCCCATGTAATAGGGGGCGAGCCTATTGCCATCTATCAGGCACAAACCCAGACTCTGGGCTACGACTGAGAAATTCCAGATGGAAAAACCCAATCACAATTTGAATACCCGGGAATCGAACCCAGGACCTCGTTCTTAGAAGTACCGCTTGTGACCACTAGACTAGCAAGGCAGTTTCGTTTGCGTTGATAATCAATATAAATTTTGACGACACGTTTGGTGTAGTGGCTACAGTGGCTAAGTGTAGTCAGCGAAACCAAATGGTCCTGGGTTCGAATCCCGGTAGGAGCAAATGTTTGTATGATGAATATGGACATTTGTACCCGAGTCATGGATGTATATTTATAATATGTATGTATTTACGAAAAAAAAAATGTATTTAAGTAGTGTATCAACCATCTGGTATCCATAACACAAGCCTTAAGTGCTTAACTTGGAACTAGATGGTGCTGTGTGCAATGTCAGACGATATTTATTTATTTAAATTACTGCTGAGCAAAGGGTTGTGGGTGTGATTCCCAGGTCGAGAAAAACGTAAGTAAGTTTTTACAACAGAATGCGGACCACGACCACCACAGAAATAGGTTTTGTCGGCATGGTTGGCGCAGTGGTTAAGCGATTGACTTTTGCGCTGCGTGTCGCGGGTTCGATTTACGCACGGAACAAATATTTGTATGACCTACAAGTAGTTGTTCTGGGTCTGGCTTTTTGTGAATTTGAGTTAAAATGTTTGTAAACGCACCCACAATACAGGAGAAATTACTTGTGTAGGGCAAAGTTAAAAAAAAATAGTTAAACATTTTTTTTTATCTGTCAACAATCTGTCTTTTTGTCTATTCTTCCGTCGACAAAACCCGTTTCTATGGTGGTCATGTTACGCGTGCAGGAATTTCCCTGTTTGGATATATTGTGCCTGGTTGATGGCAATTGGGTCGCCCTCTATACACGGGACTTAAAAATAAAGGAAAAAAAAATATGGTTGTGCTAAGATACCTCTGCTTACCGCCTCGAATAATACAGGTGTGAAGTTGTGCTATGTAATAAATAAACACTTAAGAAATAAGTAAAGAATCTTGATATGTTTTTTAGACTTACTTTTTCATTTTTATGTTGGCTAGTTATATTAATGCAGCCATTTTTCATGTCCATCAGTAGCTATGTGTTTTACTTTGAGTTTGAAAGTTTTCGAAACGATACGCCATCCATTATTAGTTATAACTAATTTATAAGAGTGACTTGTCTGCAAGATCTCAAACAAAGTCTAAATGGTTTGTGTACCTAACTCGCGTTTCTGATTGGAAGACGTAGGTATAGAAACAGCGTTATAAAACTATTCCTTGTACCGTCAAATGGGGTTACTTTGATACTACGGGGTTACTTTGATAACAACTTTAGGCTTATGAAAAACTTAATTTTATAATAACTACAACGCTATAATACAAAGAAACTATCAGTAGTGCCAAGTACTGATAGTTTATTTTTTAACTGGTGTTGTAGATATTATAAAATTAAGTTTTTCATAAGCCTAAAGTTGTTATCAAAGTAACCCCGTAGTATCAAAGTAACCCCATTTGACCGTATTCTAATCGAACAAAATCTTTAAAAAAAAAATTTTGTTCCACCCGCTGCTGAGTGAGTGTAGACCTCATTCCTTTTGTGTTATGCTTCCCTGTTGTTTGCGAGTCTCATAACGTCACAGACAACCAATAATAAAGGCAGTATATTGCTTCGTTTCTATATGTAGTACCTACCTAATTATACGGTAGTTTTGAAACAACACACTGTTTAGGTTTCCTACAATTAAGTAATACCTAACATTCCTTATAAATTCTGACGTTAGTCTATTGTCTTTTGTTTTATTTCTATTATAGACTTCAGTGTCCGTGGCCGGTGGATCAAAGAGCTGGCCATCGGAAACCAAAGAGGTCGAACGAATGACGTCATTTTTGATTTTATACATCGCATGAGCAAAATATTAGATTTATTACACTGTACATACTCATCATTTATCATAGATTTAATTTATTTATTATAGAATGAATATACTGCGCAGTGTCATTGTCATGTAAGCCTGTGTGGGCGTGTTCTTATTTTAAAACTAGCCGGGTACTCAAGATCTTATTTGTAATGATCTCAGAACAATAAAATGTTAAGTAGGTAACTTGCATTGCAATATTAAAAACTTAAAGATTATCGCGATGTTAGAGCTATGCGAATCTTTTAAACATATTAATTAATGTATTTTGTTACCAAAGTATTATTTTATTATTATCCTTTCAGAGTTCGAATCCGAGGTCATTTACAGAACCTCGACGAGTCTGGACTATTCAGATCGCATCTACAAACACGAGAAGAAAATTCATAAGTAAGTCCATATTTATAAAAAGCACAAAAAGTTAGTTTGTGTCAAATGCCAGGATGGATGATATGAAAAGAAAGAGTTCTGTCTGCGATTGCTCACTAGTTTGTTTACCTTCATTACAGATACAAAAGACGCTTTGTACGAAAAAAACGCTCCTTTAATTAAATAATATTTAATATACCTCACACCAAGCTCATTGTACCTTTAGCTTTATAATTGCTAAGTCTTTACTCCAATGAATATTAATACATTTTCGTAAATAGTCCGACGATTTTAACTTTTGACATTAATAAATATTTAATTATTCATTTATAAATGCTTAAAGTGTAACAACCTCTATGTTGTGACTAATAAATTGCTATAGAATTGCGTTAGCGTTGGTTTAAGTAATATTATGCAATTTAAATTAACATTTATGTGGTTTAACGTAAGTTAGTAGGTACCAGTTATTTTATGGCAGTGTTGCTTTTATTTTATATTAAGGGGAAAGCGCCAGGTTGCCCGAGAAATTAAAGTGTTCTTATTTTTTTTCTATTCTGCTTAAGGAGTAGTGTTGCTGATTCTAATGGTTATAATTCTGTAAAGCTATATTTGTTACGGTCGCGAATCATAGGTACTGTTATCAACATACAACCTTATACTGACCTGCAAATTGCAAAAAACGTAAGATAATTTGAATGTCGCTTGCAACCTGGTAATGATGCGTTGCTTATAAGAATATTTATTTAAATATAGTTAAATATTCATGTGATGTGAACCACGCGTCCCGCCAATGGAAATTAAATCAATAACTCGGCATTATTGAGTAGTCTGTCAACCGTCATTTTTGTATAGACACGAAAGAAGAGTTACGAGTACGCTGTCTGCTTTTAAAACAAAATTATGCTCACCTTCATTATAAATTCGAATTTAGAAGCTCCATGAGCAAGACTGCAAGACTACTCATAAAGCCGTTCCGCCGTCCGCCAACCAATCGGCTTTAATTGGGTTTTACAACGAGCCTTTATTTTTTAATCAAGAAAATTCTTACATCGCTAATTACTCAATTCATTGCGCGCACAAAAGGCTCGGTGTCTTTTAAATGGCCACAATTCCTTCAATTAGAGATCGACGGATAGCGTCCGCGTACAATTTATATAGGAACAGCGACAGAGCATTAATCACAATAAGGTCGTTGCAATGGAGTGATGAGATCATTTCACCGAGCGATAAAATTGACAGGATCTGAAGATGTAGGGTCAAGACCGACCATTTACAGAAACGTTTTATTAGACTGGCATAAATTGCGAGGTGGGTGAGTCAATGCAAGATATTTATTTATAAATCAATCATTCTATCTCTAGACGCTGGGACAAGATGAATTGCCTTTATGTCCAGAGTCATACATACAAGCAACCGGCGGCATGCGTGTATGACCAGATGTATTACAGTAAACGGAACAAAAGGAGTATTTAAGGATCGTAGCAGGTGGCGTTCTGTAGGTTCACGCCTTCTTTCCATTGGGGTAGGCTAGGCACCCCCATGTTTACAAAGTTTACAACTCTAACAGTCTAGCAGCAAGTTTTGATTCCTTTACGACAGTTCCCATTACCTAATATTTAAGTCTCATATGAATCAAACACAAACACCTATTCACAGTTTCACACACAATTTCTTCCTCCTCAAGCTTGGAAATAATTGCAATTAAAACACAAAGAAATCATCCATTCATAGCTGCACGGTTGATCGGAGGCAAGGGAGGCAGACAGGACGGCTCATTAAGTTATCGACATTATTTATAATGTACCAATAGGTACTGTACTGTACCAAGTTCAACCTTCTAATTATTAGTTATAACGTAGAAGCGAGCTCGTTCGTGGATGATTAAATTTAACAATGATTAATTAACTTATCATGTTATTAATGTTATCATGATCGTCTGTAATGGTTCGCTCGTGGCTCGGTTTATAGGTTAATGGGAAATTTTCGATCTTGAGCAGACTTTAAGGTAGAATGTGACCAGAATATGAAATAGTGGATTTATTTGTGTCATTCTATGGATGTTGTAAAGTCACCACCTAAAATTGCCAGTATGTTCAAATCACAACTGTCATTCCTTGACAATTGTACGGAATGGCTCCAACATGGCAAATTGACGTATTATAGCGTGTCAATTTGATAAACTTGATTTCCCCAACTGTACCTATCTACGACTTTAGCTTTGAATGGAAAAACATTGTGTTTAATTGGCGAATGGGTAATATATACAGTGAATTGCTGATTTATTTTAAGCGTTGTTAATTTTTATTTATTGCTGTTTCTTGTAAATATGCTTACACACTTCGACCCCCTAAAGGAAGAGCCGCAAAATCCTTTTTTAACATAAATCAACACCCTTCAAAGAGCAAAGTAAATGGTGCAAGAGACATCGACGTACACATTTTTACCATGAATTCAATACCTACATTATTCTAATCCCACCTGCATAGAAATATTAGTATATTTTTTTATCAGGTATTCCATACATATATCTTTTAAAAGCTATATCGATTTTAAGCCCCATCTTACTATTTAGGAAAATGGCTACACCCTACATTCTACGAAGAATAAAAAGAAAAGTTGTAATTAATAAAACAGAACGACCGTTGACTCCACCTGTTAAAAGTCAGGTAAACTACCTTGACTTTTAACTCGGGTGGAGCCAAGAGCCAACGAACAACATTAGTATGCATGGATGGAAGTATAATATCACTGTATCACACTACATATTATGTTCTTTAAATATTCCATCTGCGATGGTATTCTGCAGGTTTTGTGGCCTTTTGGCATTACAAGATGCACGCTTCCACCAAAGCCATTTAAAAAACCAAAATGTAGGTACCTATTTTTAGATGCAAACTTCCACCTTTGTAACTAGATTCTTGTTTTTAAGACAGGTAAACAGTGAGTCTTAATATTTTTATAATAAAATATGCGTTTTAGGCACAGATTAGGTATAAAACTGTACATTGACTTGCGATGACAATTCTAAATGGTAACTAAAAGTTAAAATTCACACGCCATTTGCATTTTCATTGTGTAGTTTCGGCGGTCGTTAATAAAGCAACAATAGAAAAGTTTCATTATAATTCGTCTGTGGCCATTGGGTTTTTGGCATAAAATGTTCCAGTTTTTGAAAGAATAAATTGTTCGTTTCTATTACTCGTACCAAATTCAAACCTTAACATGTTTTAAATTAATTATAGAATACTAGCCAGTAGGTATTACGATACGGATCTTTTGTTTTTAGGGTTGTTTTTTTCCCCAATAACGATCAAATATTAAATAATTATTTTCAATTGAATGAACTACACGTTTTTCGACGCGGTACACGTAGCCACGTGGCGTTCCCAGTAAGTATTATCTGGGTCCCGGCGAAATAGGTAACTGAATTGGAAACGACATTGTAGGTAGGTATATCGAACACACTGTAGCTAACTCTGTGGCAAAACAAAAACAAATGTAGGTACCTAGTTAAAAATATTTTTTTTGCTCAGTTTTAATAGTCAATTATAGGAAATAATGTGAAACCGTTAAAATGAAATAATTTAGTAAGACACGGATGTGAACAGCAATTAAAGTAAAATTATATTGTAATTAACTGTTCTATACAAGACCAGTTTGTTAGGTTTCGTTTAAAAGATGCTCTGAAAGATAACAGAATGGTGGATATAAGATATGGACACATTTTGTGCTTGTTAGGATTGTTTATTAATTTGCACTTTATAAACAAATCTAATGAGTACTTACCTAATCAATTTAAATGTAAAGCATCAGTCAAGCATTCAATTGGTATTTGCTGTCAACCATAAATTATTGATAATTATTTTTATAATCACTCGCAAATGAAATTGATGATGTCAGTTCGAATATCAAACCAAACATAACTTTTGTAGTTGGAACTGTTTAAACAACACTATGGCAGCATTACGTAATACCTAGGTACTTACCTACATGTTTTTATTTTAACACATTGTTTTTCAACGACGTTTTTCTTTCGTACCAGTATTTTCCCAAAGCAAATAATAGTAAGCCCTAAGGATAATAGCTTTTGTATTCTGCCAAAGAGCTTAACTGCTTAAGCAAAAGAAAACGAATGTGTCGAAGCCAAATTGATTTAAAAAAAGATTTAAAAAGACTATAAAGGATCAAAAGTCCCTCAGTACCGTGGTCAGCACATAAAAATTCCTAAATAGGTACCTACTTACGTCTCATACATTTGTTTTTTATTATTATTTTTACGAGTCAATGTCGTTTAGGACGAAAAGAACATTGTTGCACCAGCACATGAGTTTATAGGTGTTAACTTTATTTCAATACAGTGCGTGTTCGCTGTGGGCATTTTATTAATTTAACAGGCAGAAAAAAAATAATAAATGGACGCCAGATTTTAAATCAGAGTAAAATGATTAGAACTTTAAAAACACAATTTATTTTATAAATTGGTAGGTACTACAATCCTATTAAGGTAAGTATGTGACTAAAATAGGTTTTGCAAAAAAGCTCTTTATGTTTTTTTATTAAAAGTTAGCTTGAATAATATTCTATTAGGTACCAACTTAACCACAAACATCGAATAGAAATACACGCGATATTGTTCTCCCTATGAAAGAAAGAATACTCTAGCAGGCATTGCAGCGCCATCTACCGGTTTACGCTGATACTAAAAAAAATCTAGTTCAGTAAATGTAGGTAATACAAATACTTCTTTTTATTTCTATTTTTTTATTAGAGTTGCGAAACATTCTTTTTAGCAAGAGTTTGGTCGGTCCGTAATTAAAGTAATTAGCTAGTAATTTATGACTATTATCCATGCTTTTATTAAATCCGTAATAAAATATTAAAACAAAACATAGGAAAACTTCCGAATGAATGTTATTGTTACTATGTAGTCAGTTTGTTACGCCAATACGCGACTCGCGAGTCCATTCCACGCTCCAATCCGCTGTCGTGTTGTGTTGTGTCATGGCAAGCCGCTGCGTCGAACGAACTCGAGAGCTCAGTCAAGAACGTTCGTTAACCGCGCGCGTCACCCGCTCCATGTACCAGTGCCCCCATCTAGCGGTCAATGTCGGCATGACGTAGTGAAACGACCAAGTTCCAGCATTTTGTAAGAGATGGCGCTAGTAGTTTGATGTAGCGATAAAAACTGCGTGGTGTATATTATTGTTTTTTTTTAATAAAGTTTTGTAATACAAAATGTCTCGTGTGATATTATTCTCAATTTAAATAAAGTCTGATATAAAAAGAAAGTCCCTACCCATAATTACTTTTAGTCTGTTCTGAAAGATGTTTTCTTCTTGCTTGGAGTTGACACCAGTCAGCTGATCAGTTTCTGTCAACGGAATAGAAAAAACTGTTTCTGTATACTTTGTGGATAATTATACTAACAATTAAGTTGCTACATTTATCGGAATGATTGGTATAAGTAATAAGAGTAATTAGTGGGAGGGTCAACCGAAAAGCCTCATTATCGAAATATCCACGCAATTAACCTAACCAAGTGCTTGTAAAATGACTTGCACGTAGGTACTGAACATTATTTTAACTAGGTATTCGATTGACTTTTCAGTATTCAACCAGCAGCTGCCTTAAATTCTACAAAATTAAGTAACCATACCATGTTATATCTGATGTAGACAAATTAAATTTTAAAGAAAAAATTATAAAATTGAGTAAAATTTACTGAATGCACTCGCGTTTGTAATTAGGTACGAAACTTTTAGCCTCATTCAGGATTCGACACACCAGTCACCAAGACGATGCAGATTCGCTATCGTGATTGGTCTAATAGTACCTACTTTCGCCTAGGTACCAAGACCAAACAAGCGAGCGCAATTACAGACGCAATGAGTTTGGCAAATGGCCGCTGCGACAACAAAGTGTAACGACTCTGTTGGCGGCAGCTTGGAATTAGCACTGCTGAAAGTGATCTCATCAGTCCAGCGACCATTACTCATTGGTGGCTAGCAATCAGACTGGCTGTTGCTCACACGTCTCACAGAAATAGATGTTTATATGCGTTAACAAACAGTTAGCTCTATTTTGTTTGATATTGTTTTTGCATTCATCTTTCATGTGTTTGTTTGGTTATGTTTAGGTCTTCAATGACAAATTATTTTTGTGCTGAATTGTTTGCTCTCTGTTTTATTCTGTTATTTTATTCAGATTTACCTACTTTTTATATCTAGGCTCTTTTCATTCTTGTTCTTTCAGCAATTTGCAACACGTTACAAGACACACAAAAAAACAGCAATCACAACAATGCAAAGTTGTACTTAACTATCGAAAACGTTACAGAATCAGATGCAGAACTTAATGACAAAATTGAATACACAATAGTTTTCAACACAGTTGCAACACGAGCTTTAGATAATGACGGTGTCATTAAAGTTATTAGCCGACATAAGCCGAGAGGGCGCGCCATGCCCGCGAAATGCCTTGATAGCTGTGACAAAATTTAAATGTTATGTGACGTCACCGCAAAATGCCCATTTTGCAGTGACATCACACAACCGGTATTACCCGTAAGTACCACGAACCCCTTTACAAAGGTAATGGTATTAAGCATGTGCGGTCGCTTGATTAGTTACTTGGTTTCGATTATAATGATACTCTTTTTGGAAATCTTAGAGTTAATTTTTGTTTTCATGTGAAGGAATAACAGGTTTAAAATATGTCGCGAAACCTGTAGTCTCTAACTCTCTATTAATAATGTAAAGTTAATTAGTTTCTAAATTAATTTAAATGAGCTTTCTGTGGTCATAATATCCTCTTTTCGAATCTGTTTAATGACTCGATTGGTTTGGCAGGCCTAGTGCAACTCGATCATTACTAATCATTCGTTCAATGACTTTGGTCACGGCATTTGGCCAAGCGTCCAAACAACAGTGAAATCGGTCAAGTGTATAAGTACCTTAAATGGAGTCAAGTAGGTACTTCTTTTTTAGAACAGCATGTAATTATGGTATAGCGTGACATTGTGATGAGGTTTGAAGATAAGGTCAGTTCACAATGGAGGGCGCGTCTGCTGCAACTATTGTGTCGCAGTTATACCGCGCCCTCTGGCGGCGCGACGACGCGTGACCGCCAAACAATGAGCCCTGAACCAATTAGTCACCTCCCGTAATTATGTGCGATTATATTTAGCGCCAATATGGTCTGATAGCTATAGGTTCAAAAATAGAAAACATGCTTTAACTGATGGTGCGATCAACGACGAAATAAATGCCAAAGCAAGACTAAAAGACTTAATATACAATGTAGACGTTAAAGCTTCACTTCATAAAATTGCGTAAAATATAATTGTCTGTCAATTTGTTTGAGTAAATTACAGAATTACGCATGCAGCAATCGCAGTAAGTGCAATTGGAAAGTAATATCAACTGAGTTTGCAGATGCCTAGTTTAAATAAGAGGGCGTATCTAGCGGCTAACCGCGTCACTTTCTACTACGATTTCACTGCGTTTTGTGGCTTAGACGCAAGTATAGCAATCTTTAGCTCTATGCAACGTAGATTATTCTTCTTTGTTGTTGAATTGACTATATATTCGTAATGAGGTGGAGTAATATTGTTACCCGCATTTATTATTATGGTTACATAATGAGCATTGTTATTTTCAAAGGTTGCGTTAATATACACATTTTCTTCTACAGGAATATCTTGTCTTGTGTCTAACTTACCTTTCGTTGCTTCTTTTTAGATGGAAAATATTGTAAAAAATCGTTACCTGTAACAAAATAAATAATATTTTAATACTCTGTGTCGTTCTCATCAGTACCTATCACAATAATTCATATAGAATGCAAAGTTATTATTTCAAAATATTGTGTTATTTCCTCTAGCCCGCAGCAAGCTTTCATTACTGCACAACCAAAGCAGTACTTAGCTACAGCCCAAGTACAGTAAGCTTCAAATACTGTAGAATTCTACATCGCAACAATAGTGTCCCTCAGCGAATAACTGCAGAGTGGCTGCACATAGCTCAATGATTCCCAAAGGAGGATTATAGCACTCTGGAATTGATTCTCTAGTATAGAATAGAAGTAAACAGTTCCTTGGAGAGCTCTATTGTGTTCCATGCTAACAATGGTTTGTGAGCTCCGAAGGACTTTTGCTCCTTTTTGTAGTGTTTGCAACCACAATTTATGGTTATGACAGATATTTTTGAGAATATAAAGGTGGAAATTTTAGTTTGTAATGTACTTGCAACTTTGTATGGATGCATTTTCATGCGATGGGACATGCGATACTTTCCGTCCTTTGTGATGTTGGCAGGACTGAATATTTTACACAAATATTATCCATTGAAATGAAACTATTTATACGGATTATATTGCATTATATTTGAGTTCTTTATGCTTTGCGCTCATGGATATTTGAGCGCTTTCCGGTGCGAGATAAAACCGATTTAAAATGAAAAAGGTGTTTCAGTCCAAAGTGCAATGTTATTTTAGGGTTCTGTGAGTAAGTCGGAATAACTATATATATAAATATATATTTGTTGTGTTCACAATTGTCAGTACTAGGTGTGTAGGTGATTTTTTTGGAAAATTCACCGCAAAATTCGGAAATAATTGATAGAAAATTTTACGCACGGCCTCTACGGCTGGAGATAGAAACATGAACTTCAGCCGGGCGACGCGACGCCGAGCACGAATAGTTAAATGACAAACATAATATTTGTATACCTAAATAAACAGTCGCTCGTTTTATTACTAGGCAATTTTGATAAGCATGCTATTAAAAACAAATGTGTAGAAAAACCGATTACTCATTTGTTTCTGTTAAGTACAGTTAGTTATCTCGTTGTGCCAAAAAGTTTTTAAACATAAAAAAAAGCAATAGTTATGTTCGGTTTTCAATTTGGACTAGTAGATAGATATTGGCAATCAAACAATGTAAAGCGGTGATTGATTGGTACATCACTATCGGGGATGGCAACTGATGGATGGTAACTCGACACATACTAAATAAAACTGATGCGTTTATCAGTATTGGCTCGAGACGTGTGTATGTTGGACGAAAACATAAATTTCATAAAATGTTTTTGTTTCAGCAGAATTCCACGCGTAGTGGTGTCGGGAGATGGCGCATAAAATGTTACCGAATGAAAACTAAGTCATTGTCGTTTAAGACTGAGTTTTCCAAAAGATTAAAGCAATGTTGGTAGCACCGGTGCCCACAAATGTTAATTAGCCCCAATTTTTTTGGAAACTACATCCTTATTTCGTCATACACTTTAAAGCACATTATTTTGCTCTATTGCTTCATATGTTTGAAATATTCGTCTGCTCAACAATATAATAACGCAATGAATGTTGTTGAAATGTTAAAATGAAATGCATTGCCATTGTGTGTTACGCGATTATCCCAGTAGTCTCTCCCAAGCTGCTTCTCTCCCAAGCAAGTCTCGGTCACCTTCCCCACAGCTAAGACCATGGCAAAATTTATCGTCGACCTTACGATGCAATGCTATAGCTCCACAGAGGAGGATAAGAAACATGCTGTATTAAAACCATCTTCTGTGGCAGCTCGAAAGCCGTTTCCAATAAAGTTTTATTTTAATATCAAGAATCAAAGTAAAAAAAAAATATTTGTAAATCAGGTTTTGCCGTTGACGGCGTACAAATATCAATTAAGTAGGTATCTAAAATAACACGTAGGTATCTAACAGAATTAAATTTCATTAAAATTAAATTACAAAATCTTTCCACGCTAAATTACATAAAACTTGTCCTAAAGGCTCGGGAACAAACAAGTGCGTCGCGACATGGAGACGCGACTCTAGTAGAACAATTTCTATGAAAACTTCATAGAAATTATTCTACAAGAGTCGCGTAGCGCCGTCGCGTCGCGCCTGTCTGCGGGAGCCTTAAATCAGTTGGCCGAAAGCTTTTCAACGGGAGAACAACATGTAATTAATTGTTTTTGGTGTTTGCAATCTGTGGGAGTGATTTCGTGAAATGCGACGGAAGTATGTAACAGGAAGCTGGGGAAGCGCGCGCTATTTGATTTGACCAATGAGCGCGCGCGGTGGTTGAGTTGGCCGTCAGATGGTACCAACCCATTTTCCGAGAGGTTGTTACTGTCATGTCAGCCAACAGTTGCGTGTGCGTGACGAGAAAGGTAAATAGAGAAGGTGAACGCATCAGCTGTGCGCTTAACCTCAAATAAACATTTCAAATAATACCTAAATCATTGTTTTTAGGATATATAGGATGTTAATGTTTTGCTTATTACCAAGATGAGATGTCAGATGTTACACATCATATACTACTGTAAGGCTCGCTCGTTTATTTTTATTTGTATTTTACTGAGTATTAGGTTTCTGCAGTTGCTCACTCTTGATCAGTAAGCAAGTTAGTAAGTATCAATAGTTAGCAGCTGCAGGATCTTCTTGATCAGTATTTCGTTTCATTCATTTAGTTTGACCTATGACAACTGACGTCTTTCTGCCAAGTCGATTGTCAATTATTTTAACCGGTTTTTTGTTCAATGGCACTTGATTGTGAAAAAACGTCGAGGCCTTGATTAAATCAAGACGAGAATAAAATTGAGTTTTGTCGCTGTGGCTGCGTAATATTGCTGCGAGATAATTTAGTTTTATGAAAGAAATTCAGATAAAAGAGATGCATATTATGAGAGACGGAGAAATTACTAGTGTGGAGCAAAGCTAAAAAAAAAAAAATTTGGTCGTTGACTCCTCACATCACAGGCGATTGCTTGTATAACACAGCGACAAGAGCTATCAAAGAGAGTACTCGGTCAGCTGTGATGCGCATATCAGCGAGTAATCGCTCGTCACCGTCGTGAACTCGCTGCGCTGCTCGTTGCTCGCCAACTCGTTTCTAGTTCGACTCCCTTCCCGTTAATCGCCGACAGTGGGACAGCTGCCTTAAGCTAGATTTATTTCAATATGTAGAGATATTAAAATATGAACCCTTTACAGTATTGATTCATTTCCGGATTATGTATTTTATGCTAGCGAGATCACTGTTTAAATTGGTCGTAGAGTTTTCATTAATTTCATATAAGTATCGAAAACACTAACGGGGACGCAAAAATTGAAGAGGATTAAAAAAAAACTATTTAAATGAATGTACGAGTAGGTAATCGAAATAAGCTATAATAATATCGACAAAAAGAAAGCCCACGAACGATAAACGCGTGTAGTATAGAGAGGTGAAGCCACAAAACTGTCTGACAAGCTCTCGACGGTGATGTGGCTGTAATCCAAAAAAGGCTCTTTTGCTAAATACAGAGTTGATATGACAGAGGGGCATTAAATTACACTACGTATACTATACGTGTTTACTATTAATTCGATACGGTATAAAAATAAAAAGCACCAAAAATTTGTTTATTTTTTCAAACAAACTAAATAGCTTACTTGACAAATCAGAGTAAAACGCAACCACCCTTTGTAGTGAAAGTGCAAGTTTGTGTGTGTATTTATTGCTTCCTTGTTTGCATTGCCATCTTTTTAGCGAAAATATTTGGTTTTACTTGTGACTTGCGTCAGACATAATCAGCTGGTAAGAAAGATACATAGTGTTCAAACGGGCCAAAAACATAAAAAATCATTTGCGACTAAACTACTGCTCCTATTTAATTGATTTTTGGTACAGAGCTTGAAAATGTTACCTAGTATAGGCAGTTTAAAGGAAAGCCCCTCTGTCGCATCAACTCTGTATAACTGGAACTTAAGATTAGTTACTTTAACACGGTTGTACAATGTATGACCTAAATTCTTCATCGTTAAGAATTGCAGTTTTGGGCTCTAAGCATAGGCACAGTGTACAAAGTTATTATGGACGTAAATATATTTATTTCAGCTTGCAGAACAGAACAACAATACACATATTTAAAAACGTTGAAAATTTTGTCGCGATGTCATCTCAGCGACCATCAATGTCAAAAACTTGTCAATAATGACGGGAAATTAGAGGTACTTTTGACAGATTGAGACTAAAAGAGACGGGAATTGTCTCTGACTTCAAAACAGTCGAGCGAATTGCAAGATGTTCTTCTCAAATAATTCAAGGCGGAAGTTACCTACGTAGCCATGGCTTCGACTATTACAGTAGTCAATTTACAACCGCTGCCAAGGGCCAAGGTACCAAACTCCTTTAAATTGGGCCGACCTCGGTTACCCGTGGTCGTTAGCTCTTCTCTTTTATGGACACTTAAATTGCCATTATATAATAATGCAGTCTTAGCATCATTAGTTATTTTTACGACTTAATTGCGTACTTACAATTGAGACGTTCTAAAATTTAAGGAACCTTGCTAATGATGCTGTTGAGATATCTGCAGGCCCTTTTTATGGGGTTTCAATGCTGACCAAATTATTTTTATCGTGTATAGAGTTAGTTACGTAAGTTCGGGTACCTTTTTGTCCAGTATTGAGCCTTAATGACACATTACATAGGACGCTTTTTAGGGAGAAGAAGCGATGCGAAGCGTGATTGTGGAAGTCGACTTAGAGGCATCAATACTGGCTGTTGCCGTTTCAAAGAAGAATGGAACATTGCAAAGCCGCCCTGACAGCATGCTGATATAGTAGCTATTAGGCGCAAAATGCTGTGTACTCAATGTAACTATAAAGAAGAATGTAACATCAGTGTTTACAGCAGCTCAAAGAACTAAATCCCGATTACGATTATACCAACCAAATTACTTATTATGTTATCAAAGAGCCCAATTCTTTCAGTTTCAAAGGCTTTTCATTCAGTCAGATTACGTCACCTGCATCGTGATCGTTCTGTATCGCCTGCAAGCGGTCTGCTCGCCCTTGAATACGGATGAGCATTCAACTGCTATGCTCATATGTTATGTATGCACGCTGCAATCGCCCTCGCTTCGACCTTTGTCGATCTCGATTTACTTATTTTGTAATTTAATTGCAGCTGAACCGCGAGCCTGTGTATTCCTTAACTCTTTTTCTTTTAATTCGAAATTAGAATTTTATTGATTCTAGAAAACGATGTTTATGGAGGGTTCAGTTTTATTAGTCTGAGAAAATTATTTTGGGGAAAAAGGACTGGATTTCGACGTCATGGTATGTTATAGCTGTGTTTAAGGATGCATCGCTGAATGTGAGCTCAAATGAGTATTTTAAATTGTTTTATTTCTTTCCATTTTATTGTAGAACGCTCGAATTTCTTACATAAAATATTAAAGAACGATCGTCTATTTGCAAACTGAGTTAGGTTGCCATTTGAAGTAATAAAAACTAACGATTGCAATCTATATTGAATTACGGAGGGTTTCGTTTTTATTTTAGTTAAACATAAAAACCTATTGACACGATTCTACTTCTTGTTTTCTTGTTGCAGCTTGTGCAATTTTGAAGGCAGAGTTAAACTAATTTATATTCACGAATTCCACGATGAAATACTGTTGTGCACATTTTGTTCGTAATTCTGTGACGAATATTGTTTTTCAATGGCCGCCATTCGCGTCATTCGGTCCGTTTTAGGGAGTCATCAATGGTAAGATATTCAAAATCTCCTCTTTTTGACTATCAATGCATATTCGCGCGTTGTATAACGTTTGTTTGAAAAGAACCGTTTTGTGTTCCACAAAATCATGTGGTTTATCGAAATTGGAATCGTGTAGTTTACTTTAAGTTACAAATACTATCTTTAAGAGAGAGATATTTAAATTAGGTACGTCAACAATCAACGAAAATGGGGTTATTCCATTAGTTTTTTCTGCAATCTTCTTAAAGATTTAGTTATAATATTCTTTTTAAGCATTTCACTGGAAAAAGCACTTTGAATTATTTAGAATTAGATGAAATACGTACCCAACCATGGTTACGAACAAAGAATAAGAACGAATTTGTCATCCCACGTATAAACCTACACGATAATCATGTCTAGACGCTCAAATACTAGTTAGGTAGGTACGTTTATTACTTATGTATCAATTCCATTAATTCTATTCGGTACCTTAGATTTGAGTCCAACCTATTCCAAGCTGAGCTGTACCTAAACTCCCCGAGGCCATTTTAGTGCAGTGCTCAGTTATACCAGGCCATGGCCTAAGGCGGAAGTAATTCGAGTAGCCAGTGAAGCCTTCCAACTCATTCTATTTACTACAACACTATAGTTCGAAATATGCAAGCAATTATGCACACTACTGCGACTACAGATGCGTGAAAATCGCCTGCATGTAATCCTTAGTGAAATAAGTAGTTACGGACCGATAGAACGTCCGTCCAAAGTTTTTGAATTTTTTATTTTATGTAATTATATCTATGAAATGTTATTCGGTACATAAATTATTTATTTTAAGTTTATTATTATAACATGAAAAAGTTTTTCAGTTTTCATGAAATATTGATTGCTGCCTACTGTTGCGTGGGGTCTGCGTTTAATCCTTTGATCAGACAAGTTGTTTTTCCATTTAGAAATACTCAGCAGTGTCTTGGACTCTAGGCGCCAGGTGGATGGCAATAGGCTCGCCCTTCACGGGCTTAAGGAATTTCGGATAACATACTAGCACGTCTGCCTACACCGTCAAGGAAACCAGGTGTAATGTTCATTATTACACCTGCTGGCGATATTTCATTAAGTCGTTTACGTCTTCGTACGTTGAATTCCTTAGAGTAGAATACGCGTTCAGTATTTCATAAGCACTCGTATTCTGAGTAGTGATTGCCACATTCACAGCAATGTGGAACTAAATGTGGAATAACAAACTAATATTGTTGTTGTTTGGGGGTTAACACATTGACGTCACAAAACAAAAGCAAAGGCTTTTGTTTTGTGACGTCAATGTGTTATTTTTTGTAATTCGTAATCCTTTTGTCAAGTAGGTATGATGTGATTATTAACATTATAGGTACACTTGAATACTTTCTGGTTCAGATAGGCAGTCGTTCCATGTAAAATTCTGGTATTGAGCGGCATACGGTCAGGCTCTGCGACGTGTGGCGTGTCGTCTTGAGAACCTCCTGCTTTTTTTCTTCGGTTAAAAAGGCTAGGTTAGGGTGCTTATGATTTCGGGAGGACACGGCGGCGTGGCATACGCTTGCAGAGTGTGCATCTTGGGAGCAGCCGCACCGTGCCCTCGTTTCGGAAGTGGGTAGCGACCTGTCGCTGCCGACTGTGATTCGTTCTATAGTCGGCGGCGCAGCGTCGTGGGACGCGGTGGTCTCTTGCGAAAATGTCATGTCACAGAAAGCGGAAAGGGGGAGGGAGATTTCGAGTGCTCTCCCGGCTCGCAGCAGGCACTCTGGGTTTCGACACAGGGCAGATAATGCTCTCTTCCTTAAATGGGTCCAGAGACGGCGGACTCGGGGACGTCCGCCACCCCATATCATATAAGACCCGAGATGGTTGCGCGTAACAAGACGGAGCCCGCAGAGGCGGGCCGGCACCAGTCAGGGGCTGCGTTGAAGAGTGCTTAAGTGCCCCCGTAGCCCACGGCGCAAGTGTGCGAGGGAACTAGAGGTGGTTTTAGTTAGTAGAAATCTGACTACCATGAGGATTTCCAAACGGTAAAAAATAAAAACATGCTGATGATGATAAGTACTTTCTAAAAAAAAATAGGAAATAGGTTTTCTCGACATGATTATGAGTTTGAAATAGCCAATCCTCAATGAGATCGCGTTTCTGTTTTTAAAATCCTTATTGTTGCACCTTTTTTATCTTCTAAATATGGGTAGGTTATATCGGCCTTAGTGAAAGTAGATTTAAGATGCCATTGAACATAAATAGGCTTTTTTTTTTTTTTTGAGGGTGTGAAATCATCAGCACCCGCTCCGCGCTCTTAGATTCCATTATGTTATGAGTCTCCAACAGAAGGATCTGCCTTGGCATATTGGGCGTACAGCTAATAAACCGGGTTACGACCGGGTCACAGCCGGCCTGTCCCGGATCGACACACTGACCCGTATAGACGAATAACAGGAAAATGTATTGAAAATGTATCAAACAATTATTCTTGTGTAAACTTCTTGCTGAAAGAATGTTCGTACAATAAAAAATAAAAAAAATGAACTTTATCTTTTAAGCTAGTCGTCAGGGCAGAGGTAAAATAGTCGGAAAAAATATAAGAACTTCTGTAGGTATTTTAAGCAATTTTCCAGTTCAAGAAACGAATGCTATGAGATAATTTAAAAAGTCCTTTGAGGAAATACGCAGAGAATCGTGCAAAGTCACTATGTTATCTGCTCCTGTTTACGTACCTAAAGTTCTAAATATAAAATATGCTACGAAAAAGTAAGTCAAAGATAAGTCAATTGAATCTTAGTATTTTTTGTATACCAATCCATTTTTGTCATACCCCCAAACGCCTAATTACCGCTCTATCCAACACAATGCCAACGCCACGCTTAATTCACTTTAATTACACCCGATTCTAAGAACTGTTCGATATCACAAGCCCACGACACGTGTAACATCCCTGTGGAACTGGGGCACGGAGGGAGGCTGGGCGGCCCACTTCGCAGGGTCACACCGCGACCTACCTCACGACCTGGTTGTTGCTGACTTAATCCGATACGTTAAGGATACGCTGACGTCAGAGTTCAGAGGTGTGCTTTTTTATTTTGGTAATCGTTTTAGCGTGATATACAATGACAGTTTTAACAACACAGTTTTATACAAATTATATTATGCCAACCTGCTTGTCTCTGGGTATGTTAAAACGATTCGCAGATGTTTGAAACTATAATCACGAGACAAACCAACGTGCAATTTTTTTATATTCGCAGCAATGAATGATTGTTACGTGGCCCTTTATTCACCAGAAAAGAAAAGACCACCCACTACCCCCTCAACATTTCAAAAATACATCTTTATCTTACCACTTTTGAACCTTTCGTTTACCATATTGTCCCTAACGATACTGGTTAGATAGTGGTGTTTAAAAAGAGAAATGTTTCTGTTAGCATGCTTAGCACGCAACGTTACGAGATAGTCACGATCGTCGCGTGTAGCTACCCTAATGGCCGTGCTAAGGTCGCTGCATACGAGACGCAATTTAAATGTGTGTGGACTCTTTGGAGGGAGCTTAATGTGTTGTGTGTTGCATTGTGTTCAGAGATGATAAGCGATAGATGTTATAAAAGGGAGATTTTCACAAAATGTTGCAGTATTTTTTATTTAATTTAAGAGCGCTTTATTATTGGTCTATTCGGATGCATGAATCCTTTGTGTTTGAAGTTTATCCTGAAAAATAGCACATTAAAAGGGCATCTACATTTATATTGGAACTTAAGTACCTACCTACGTCCGACGCCGCCCGGGCAGTCAGAACGAATCCTGCAAACTAGCAAATCTTTGACCACAGTTATTCTTGTAAGAATCGTGCCGAAACGACAGAGGATAGAAGTTAGATAACTTGTGGAGTATGCCAAATTTAATTCACAGTAGTGTCGTAAAAGTAAACGATCGAATTCTGGAAATACTTATCACAATTTCAGGAGTAGGAAACAAAACTCGCACAATTGTGAAATGACATAAAACTGTTTATTGTGCAAGAATGATATTTCCACTTTCATACGTCATTATTTTTGTTTACACTCTGCAGTACATTAAGTCAATTTATGAGCTGGTGTTGTAACTGATTAACTGTGAGAAAAGATGCCCAAACAAAAGTTTTTGTAGAACAATTCTCCTGCCAATTTGCAAATAAATCCCTTTGTCTCGTGTCGTCCTCGTCCCGTTCCGTGTTGTCGGGCATAGCAAGCAATTTGGCCGGAGTTAGCGCCATTAGGCCGCAGGTAGCATTCGTGACTATTAACGTATTGTGTGCCTTGTATCGTGTGTGTTCGCAACTTCCCTGCCTAGGATAAGGTACAGGCATTTACTTGAGACTATTGGCAGGTTGAGGTACCATATTTTGTGGTAATGATGTCTCTATTTACATAGCAAGGTATATTATGGAGGATTTTTGATCTTTCTAAATAGTGTGTTTTGAATTTAACATTCATCTTTAGATTCTTTTATTTCTAAGTTACCATGAAGTAATTTAACATAAACAGGTATTGCCAGGTATTTAATTATCGTATGTTTAGAGACAACCAGTTAAGTGCCTAGATAGAAGAAAGATGATGTGACATATATAGGCAATGATGGACCTAGTGTCTTTTCCACCTTTGCGCAAGCACAAAGGTGGAAGGATCTATGGATCTTCCCACATCTATAATATTATACTGAAGTAAAGAAATCTGATAAGCCAAAAGAATTTAATGACGCCTTGACTCGTGACCTTTTTCAATGGGTACCTACGTCTGTTTTGCCAAAAATATATTTATACCCTATTAAATTATACGCTTTATGTATAAGAAAAATAAAAGATCTTGATTAAACTTTTTTTTTTGTTTTTATTAAGTCTAGTAGGTGACGAGCCAATGACTTAAAAAGCATTTAAGCAGGTAACAAATTCTATAAAAGATTATTAAGGTCGACGTAATTTTAATTTGCTCATATAAATTTAAAAAAATGTAAGTGTGATTTCCTAACGTCGACGCACGTCTTGAGTTTTACAAGTTTATGTTTTTATTTAGATCAGAAGGCCAATTCCCGTAATTAAAAACGTTCAAATTCAAGTCGCAATCTCATCTCAGCGACAGTCTAATGTCAAAAATGCAGGTAAACGCTATACAACTTTTGACAGATTGACACTGAGATTAGAATGCGAACGTTCTTAAAAATACGGGAATTGGCCCTCTGATGGCTTACATGCAATTCAAATTACTACGTTTTGACTACTTTTTTATATTTAAACCGTTTATCAAGTAGGTCATACAAATTAAAGGCTCCAAAGAGGCTCGACACAACAGCGCCACGCGACTCTAGTAGAACAATTTATATGAAAACTTCATGGGCATTGTTCTACAAGAGCCGCGTCGCACTGTTTGCCTTTAAACCTTCCGTACAGCTGTGATTCTAGGCGCAGCGAAAAATATATTATAGAATAGAAAACTTTTCTTTCAGACGGCGTCCATAGGGATAGTAACAATTTTACTTAACTTCTAGTGTTAGTAGGTACCTACAGACACAGAATGTAGACATACAAAATATCGGTACCTAATTATATATATAATATCGATACCGAAAATTATATTATTAACTATTAATATTGTCATGGTAAAGGTTTTTATAAAGTTAACCTACTATAGGCCATCTTGAATATAGCTTAACTGTAATGTTGTTTCCTTCAGTAGCTTCGTTAAACTGAATTGAATTCCCTATTTATTGGACAAAACTCAACCGCGAAGCACTTAGAAATGTCTCCTAAAATCTCCATTTATTAACCGTCCAATTTGAAACAAACTCCTTTAACAAGAGATATTGCGCCAACCTTTCTTCGATCCTTTAAGTCGAGTAATCCAGATTTCTTATTAAATGAACGCTTTCTTTTGTACTTTTGGTTACAATAAATTGGCATCCTGAAACCTTTTTATGTTCTTCACAATTTGCGTACTCCTCTGCAGTAATTTGAAGTGCTTTAGACAAATTGGGAATAACATTTAGCTAGGTGTAGTATTTTTATCTCACGAAGCGACGCGCGCTTTACTTGTGGTTAACAAGTGTACAAACACGCCGTGAATGTGTGTGTAAGCGCAGGCAGGAGCTGTCGGTACGATCCGAGACAATGATGGCGAAATCGGTCGTCTTCACGCACACAATCACAGCGTGTTTGTGCACTTGGTTAACACAAATAAAGCGCGCGTTGCTTCGTGAGATAAAAATGCAGTACTTCGTAGCAAAAGCATAATCAGCCTATAATTTTCCCACTGCTGGGACAGGCTGGGACCCAGATCTCCTCTTGATGAGAGGGAGTGGGCCGTAATACAACACGCGGGCCCAGTGCGGGTTGGTAGATGTCACATGTCTTCGAATTTTTGGTTCTAGGATATTCCGGTTTCCTCACGATGTTTTCCTTCACCGTAGTTCGTAATCTTGTATATAATGCGGGTTCAGAGATAACAGTTAGATGTAAGTGCAAGTGGTAATAGATTACTTAAAGCACCGAGAACTGGTCTTGCACTTGTCTGTGCATAACCAGTTTCTGAAAGCAGCGCAGAGTCTAGTGTTCGGTTAGGATATGTTATAGCCTTTCTTATGTATCGTTTTATTTATTGTTAAAATGTCATTTCTACATTGAATTATTGTTTTACTAGCGACCCATCTCGTACTAATATGGCGATATGACAAAACATCGAGATTTCCGTGTTATATCTAAGTTAAATATGAATGTATTTTACATATAAACATTTCGGAATATATATATAATATGAGACAACATCCACACAAGGTCTTCAGGTCCCGAACTAGGCAGAGCCTGTACTACGGTAACCTGATGACTGATATACATCCTTATATACATATACACACTCAGACACAGGTCAAACAGACATGTTCATGCACACAAATGTTTGACTTGTCCGGGAATCGAACCCGGGACCTAAAATAAATTCGGAATGATGGTGAAACCGCATAAAAATCCATTTTAGAACCACTCAGCACTCACATAGAGACGAAAAGCGACTTTGTTTAATACTATGTACTGCTTACGACAATCTTTTTACTGACTGCAGCTTAGTCAATGTCAAGATGATACTAACTAAGGTATATCGGTCTGGTGTACGCACGGAGCACAACGCTTCGTGGGAGTACGCAACTCCACATCTGAGAGCGTATTTCAAATATTTGACTTATCATCATCTCTTTTTGCCTATGGTTTCTATAATGATAATTTATCCACGTTTTACTAACACATATTATGTCTATTGAAAGCGAAAACCTCTGCCTTGCTGATTACATCCATCATTCTGATTCCTGCATGAGATGTTATCGTTTATACAAACTAACCTAAGAGTAATTTCATGCATCGGTGCCTGTAAATAAACAATGCAATGCCTTTGTGTGAGTTACGATTGTCGCTCTATATACATATGTGGAACTTTATTTTATGTATAACAAAGGTGGCTGTTAAGGTTGTCACAAGCAGTTTGATGTAGAGCCAGGTTTATGTAAGTCAGTCGTCACCGCGTTAGTTTTGGAATGGAGGAATATAAAAGTAATGTTAAATGTAGAATAACCTGCCAAGCCTCTACAGTTACCTGGACAATATTTCTGAATTGTGGAAAGGAAGTTTTTCTTCTTTATTTACTTATTTAGACAGCGACAAGGCACGAACAAAAAATGGGTTTCAAAGTACGAGTATTCCACAGTTTTTCAGTAAGCAGTTTTTGATAGTGAAACTGACAATTTTTACCTATGAAGGTTCTAGTCTATATTAATCAACAAATTGATACTTAGATTATTGTGAATCCTGTAATTTTTTATTCATGCCATTACTATCCGAAAAAATATATAGGCCTATGCCGCATGTTTGCCTGTTAAGATTACAACTAAACTCTTTATTAATTAGGTACTCGACAACAACACACAAAAAAACATTGTCAACCCTATGATATAGTACAATTTATTATTGTTCGCGCATCAATTCTGCGCACGAACCCCTACAATAGAATTTGTCGGCGTCGTTTGTAACACGCGTGCAAGTCATTATTCACGCTCAGACCTGCGCCTACGCATCCGATCTCCACTTTACAACTATTTCCTCCATTTTATTGTTAAATTAGATTATTGAAGGATAAATTGAATTCTTGTGGTCGTATTTTAGAGATTGGCTTGTCACTGATCTGTCCACATTCCTATTTGTTGGTCCCAAGTTTAAGGCCTGCTTGCACCACAAATCACTGAATATATTTAGCGCTAAACGAATTTACAAGATCGTTCCGTTTCTGCTAATCGTTTGAAGATGACAGAGACATAATAATAATTTAAATTTATGTTTCGTGTCAAAAGAGATTTGTGGAGCAAGCGAGCCTAAATGCTTAATCATCTTCGGGAAGATTCGGAAAAATCTGTAGATATAAATTGTAGAAAAAAAAAATATTCATGCTGATATCCAAATATCTGTATTCGTTCTCTTTCTTGGTTTGATACTAAAACTAAACTATGGGGTACGCCTACATAATTTGGAAGCTGATATGGCACAGAATATATGCAGAATGTTTTTACATAAAAGTAGGTGAGCGCCAGATTTATTCTTTAACAATATGTGACCTATTTTCCGTTAAAATAACCAAACTGCTTTTAGATTTTCGCTAGCTTTTAGTGTCTGGGAAACACTATTAAGTTTTATATTTAAAAGCCTGTAGGTGTAGGTACACTTTTAGGTTCTATTTAGAAACTTTTCAAAGGAAACCTTTACTAATCCTATAATAACTTATTGACCTTATATGATGTAAACATTTCGCGCTTCTAATGATCCACACTCCTTATTCCTCTTTTCAACTTTCTGGCCTTTTCTCACCGTTTGGTCGCAGTAACTAAGCTCGGATACTCCGACCAAACGGGTTAGGTTAGGTTGGAACTGTGTGCCCTCTTCCAGTTTCCTAAACGGGTCCAGGGACGACGGACTCGGGGATATCCGTCGACCCCCACTCCACAGGACCTGAGATGACGGCGCGTAGTGTTCCACGCGCGCCGCTCTACGTCGTTCAACACCTCACTTCCCGTTCCATCACCACTCCGGGGCAGCGGAATTCGCATTCGCACCCGCAGCCTCAGACACAGGTGTAGGAGGGAATACTGGGGTGGTTTTAGTCTGTAAAAGTCTGACAGACCCCTTAGCCCACCCAAGGGCGGAGGACATCCATGAGGACTTCCACCATAACAACAAAAAAAAGGGGTGGTACTGTGACCAACCACGCGCAAACTGAATTGGTCGCAGTAAGTAAGCTTAGGCACTCTGACCACCACCATAGACGCCATCATGCGCGTGAGGGCCCTGGCGGAGGAGACGGTGTCCCAGGGTGGGGTGGTGATGGCGGTGTCTTTAGACATCTCCAACGCATTCAACACCCTACCCTGGAGTTGTATTCGGGAGGCTCTGAAATACCATCGCGTGCCTCCCTACCTCCGCCGTACGGTAGGGGCCTATCTGGAGGATAGATGCGTCACCTATCGGGGACGTGACGGTGCCGGTCGGCACCTCATGTCGTGCGGTGTTCCACAGGGATCGGTCTTGGGACCGCTCCTGTGGAACATCGGCTACGACTGGGTGCTGAGAGGCGAGCTCCCGTCGGGCGCCGACTTGACGTGTTATGCGGACGACACGCTTGTCGCTGCCCGGGGGAGCTCGCACAGGGAAGCGACGTTGATAGCCACGGCTGCGGTGTCACAGGTGGTGAACCGCATCCGGCGCCTGGGCCTGGAGGTGGCCCTAAACAAGTCGGAGGCCATGGTGTTTCATGGCCCCCGACGTGCGCCGGCGCCGGGATCACACATCGTGGTCAGCGGGGTCCGGATAGCTGTCGAGTCCACCATGAAGTATCTGGGATTGGTGCTCGACAGCCGATGGGGATTCGGGCCCCACTTCCGGCGGCTGGCGCCCAAGCTGATGGGTGCAGCGGGCGCGCTTTCAACGTTGCTTCCTAACTTGGGGGGCCCGAGCGCCGCCTGTAGGCGGTTGTACGTGGGAATCGTGCGGTCCATGGCCCTGTATGGGGCCCCTGTGTGGGCGATGGACATGACGGCCGGCACTCTCGCCATTCTGCGCAAACCGCAGAGGGCGATGACCGTCAGAGTCGTCCGCGGGTACCGCACGATTTCCTACGAGGCGGCTTGCGTCCTGGCCGGATCTCCGCCCTGGGACCTAGAGGCGAAAGTACTCGCGTCATTATATCGATGGCGCGAGGAAGAGCGGGCACGGGGCTCGAGGCCGGTGCAGCGGCAGATCGCGCTGCGCCGCGAAGAGCTCCGTCAGGTCTTGGTGGCGGAATGGCGGCAAAGGCTTCTGCGCCCTACCGCCGGCCTCGCTACCGTCGAGGCGATCCGGCCAGTACTCGACGACTGGCTCGGGAGAAGGCACGGCTCCCTGTCGTTTAGGGTGACGCAGGTGCTGTCGGGGCACGGCTGCTTCGGCAAGTACCTGTGCCGCATAGGCAGGGAGCCGGACGCTCGGTGCCACCATTGCGTCCATTGCGGGGAGGACACGGCGCAACACACGCTCGCCGAGTGTGTAGCTTGGGAGGAGCAGCGCCGTGTCCTCACAAATGAAGTAGGAGGCGATCTGTCGCTGCCGACCGTAGTGCGGAGGATGGTCGGTAGCGCAGAGTCGTGGGACGCGGTGGTGTCCTTCTGCGAGGACGTGATGTCGCAGAAGGAAACTGCGGAACGGGAGAGGGAGATCTTGACTCCCTTCCCCGGCCGCAGAAGGCGCACCGGGCGCAGGAGAAGGGCGGACAACGCCCTTTTCCGGCCCCCATGAATGGGTCCAGGGGCGCGGGACTTGGGGAATTCCCCGCCCCCTATTTGATGGACCCGAGGCGGAGGCGCGCGCGGGTGTCGACGCGCGCCTCTGAGGCGATGCACGGGGTAGTTACAACACCTCACTACCCCGTGCAGGAGACGAGGCCCGGACAGACCGGGCCAGCACTAGTGTGGGGCCGCGGAAGAATTTAGATTCCCGCGGCCCCGCGCGCACGTGCGAGGAGACACCGGGGTGGTTTTAGCCGGTAAGAGTCCGGCACGCCCCTCCGCCTTTTCCCCAGGCGGAGGTAGTCCATGAGGATTTCCCCCCGTAAAAAAAAAAAAAAAAAAAGGCACTCTGACCAAATAGGTTAGCTTAGAACTGTAACCAACCTACATCCAAGTTCGTCGCAGTTATTAGGTATTTTTAGGACCCCAGAATAGGAATTATTTGGGGTTCACAAAAAGAGGTGCGGTCATTAATTTAGAGTGTTCTTTTAGGACCGTAAAATGGAAATTATTAAAGGTTGAGTACGTGCATTTCAAAGCCGAGAGTAATAATAAAAATAATACTTAATAATCTCATTCATCTCATTTACAAAAAGTATTTCTCTCAACTTATTTTTCTGGAAGTCGTTTTCATTCGAATCACTTTCAGTTCACATTTTCCTTCAGTTTATTTTAGCTTATGTCTATAAATAAAACTCCGCCATTAAATTCGTAGTACTATAAAGTTCTGTGTAATCGGCCTTGATATAATTCATGAAACAAGCTCTTAGAAAATACCTACTACTAATATCTATTATTAGGTCCACACGCTCGTATAGTCACGCTAGACTTCAAGAGACTTGAAACAGCTGTTCATTTGCATACGATAAAAAATCGCGAATTCATGGCGACATTAATTAGTAAAATAAGGAGCATAGCAGGTTAGCAGGTGGCGTCCTGTGGTTTTTCCTACCCCCATGGGAAGAAGGAGTGACTTTATGTATGTGGTGAATAGTGATAGGTATAATAAATAAAATTGTGAAGCTAAAGAGTTTGTTTGTTTGAACGCTCTAATCCTGGAACTACCAGTCGGATTTGAAAAATTATATTCGTATTTTAAATATTTTTATTTAAAATTACAAGCGACCCATATAAGCCGAGCAAAATGGAAAACAGACAGAAGGAACGCCAAGCGACTTCAGTCCTTCTTAGAAAAAAATTAGACCTTCGTAGTGCAAACGCAATTTATTTTCAATAAACCTAAATAAAACCTCTCTGCAGTCCCTACAACCAACAGCACCATTGAAGACATCAGCACAATGTAGGTACCAATGTACCTACACGGTCCACGTCGCGTGTCATGCTCTCCACAAGGTCACCGCACACTATCACGCATTCACGCCGCACAATCCTCGAGTCGTTGCGTTGAGTACCATCCATTCATCACTTTTTTCACGAAGTCACTGCTCAACGGAACCATAATGCTTTGCTGTCGTGATTTTTCTCTTTGGTAAATTAAACAGAGAAGCTGCTCAGAGTTTTGGCACGAACGTTGGTTCTGGATCAAATGTTTAGCAACGTCATTACTCAGGATTATGTTGGTGTACTGTTACTGAGATTAAATATCTTGGAAATGTCACAGTCGGAAATAGTGCTGCCGTCAGCACTACAGCACCTATGTACCTATTCTGTAAAAATCTCTTCATGAAACGTTAGGTGAAGTGAACTTGAAGGGCGCTGCAATAGTGTCAATCCCTAGCATCAGGTGGAATTTAATAAATAGCTCACCTCACCTAAGTTTTCATGGCGAGATTTTTACAAAGAAGAATAGATCGGCTACTTCACGGTACCTACAGTATGTTTTCAAGTGGCTAAAAGTACGTAATAAAAACAATAGAAAAACAGTCCGCAGTTTCGTAAACCTGTTTCACCCTGAACAACAAAATGCTCTATAAAAACAGCAGTAAAGCGAACTATAGGGGTGTAATCTCTGCTAACGAGCATTAGATTCGGTCGATATGTAGCATTACGAAGTAAAGATTGCGCCACACTAGGTTCACACGGGTTCAGTCGCGTGATATCTGCGTCCTTGGCCCCCGCGCGGTAAACAATGGTAATTATGACATCGCTGGCAAAAGCACGCTATTGATACAGAAAGAACTGATACGGTTCATGTACTGTTGTCGAGGTTAATCATGTATTATGTACTGGAATAGAAGCGGAAAATATAGGGGAGATATCAAAGGTAAGTGGAGCAAGGGCACAAACTTAAAACTGGTCTTATGGGGTTGGATGATTGTGAAATGAACACGCTAAGAAGATTGAGAAACGCTATGCAAGGCTGTCTGCTTCTTAAACTAAACATATTAATCACAGTCAAAATGTTTGGTAACTGTTGAATTCTAACATTGAAGCATGGCAGTTTAAATAATGTTACAACAGACCAGTACCCGAAGGTAAGAAAATAAATTGGGATAATAAAGTTTAAAAACAAAGGTACTTTTATAAACTTTAATGAGGTTGTATGACATAAGGAGTTAGAGGAGTATCAACGGTGGTTGAGGGTAAATCAGCCATTTTCTGCCAGAAAAACATCAGCGATGACAACAAAAAATATTGTTGGAAAAAGTTACTAAAAATGTTACATGCAGGAGAAAACATGATTTCTGAAAAGGGAGTGGCAAAGCTTTTTACGTTCGGAGTTTATTGTCTAGACTGTGCGGTGTTGACCTCTCAGCAATTAACCGAGGTCTTAGATGTTTTCGATGAACTTCATAAATGCTGTGTATATCCACAGATTTCAATGTCGAGATAAAATTTTTGTGTGCATGAACATGTCTGTTTGACCTGTGTCTGTGTCAGTCATCAGGTTACCGTAGTACAGGCTCTGCCTAGTTCGGGACCTGAAGACCTTGTGTGGATGTTGTCTCATGTTATTATTATTATTAAAATGGGATTTTCGATATGGAATCGAATATGTTATTTTATCCCGATATCGAAATCTGTGGATGTACACAGCATTTGTTTAAACACAAACAATGTCACATCGATTCCTTTGCATTCAATTCTTACTAGTTATGATACTATCAGATCAATACAAGAAATAGTAGTGGCAGCATCCTTACGTTATGCAATAAAACAACTCAATGAACCGAACTCGATGCCAACTTGGCAAACAGTACTGTAACGTGAATATTCTCAGGATTGTGACATAATCCTTCGTGCTTATTTACATTATAAATGTGACATATTAATAATATGTTTGCTATAAGAGCTTTAGGGACAGTCCTTTTATATTTATCTGTCCAATCTGTGTCGAGTTCCAAGTAACGCTGATGTGATCACGTGGGCTCTTTTCATGTTTGATTTTCGTTAATAGTTGAGTCAGGTTCGCAGCTATATTTATTTTAGTATTATTAAAATAATTTAGAATTTAATCTTTTCAAGTTAGGTATATTTCTGAAATGACGATACCTACTTATACTACATCTTTGAGTATTGGGTTTCGTAATGTTAATTACTTATTATTACATAGAACCAAGTTCTTCTAACTGAACAGACTGCTTTGCCGCTGGGGAGTTTGTTGCACTTCTTCTTCCCATCTAAAGCACTAACAAGTGGTGAAGGCCGGGTGGGTGAGCGTGTAATTTTGTCGATTACAAAGTGCTGATTCTTAGCCTACATTGAATAGATTACTTTTGATTTTGATTCTTGATTGAATAATCCTCAGAGAATAATAGAGACAGAAATCCTTGAATTTACAATGAATGTCAATGCAACCAACATTATTAATCAGAAGGTCAATTAACGTACTTTATAAAAAAAATGCAAAATAGTTGTCATAAATGTAAGTAAATTCAAGGAGATTTAAAAGAAAATAATACCTACATAGTATTTCCATGGGTAAATTATAGGTATTTCTTACAGATTTGGACTGAGATTAGAAAGCGAATGTACTTACGGGAATTGCCCCTCTGATTTTAACGAAAGATGGTACCTACATGCCTATCTAAGTAGGTACATCAAGTGCCAGTATTTTATTATTATATTGCATCGCCCTAATCACCTGCCATATATTCTGATATTATAAAGTATAAACAGTGACATGTTTTAATCTATTAGCGTCCTGAAATGACCACAATTTACGTTGGCAATATACTCTAAGACATAAAATTTCGTCGTAAATTCGCGTCAAATACCTATAAATTCGTCGTAATCTAAGTTATGCTAAAACACTAACTTAGGCCACAAATATGAATAATTCATTAACAGTAATAGCATGTCCATACGGATACATAAAGTTTATTTTAAAAGTTGCATTTCAGTCTATATTTATAACATTTGACTTGACTGTCGATTACGTGATAAATGAGTTCAAATAATTGGGAAGACAGCCTTGTACGGAAGCTTTATAATATCAGGGTTCGGATAAGCAGAGGTTCCTTTGGGTGGGGTGTTAAAGGAGGGTGACTCATATTTCGATGTTTATACACTAAGTATCGAATTTCTTTGAGGTACGTATGCTGTGGGCCCTGCACAAGAGAATTTTGTCGAAGCGTAGGTAAAGGAATATTTACAACTTAGAAGAAAAGTCATTCAAATACAAACCAACAACATTCCATACAACATTGTATAATACGGGTCACACATAAAAACTTAGAATGGTCTATTTAGATTTTACAAACCAATTCAATTCAACACAAAATCGGCGAGAACTAAACAAAATAATAAAACGAGGATATTTCTTCAGCCCGAATGTAATTTCAGTTGAACTACACACAAATAGGTGCGGCAAAGTATTGAAGATATAAATCAATGTTTTCCACGTTGAGAAACATTTTATGACCCTCCTATCTACTATAGTGCCTCATTTAGATGTGCTCCGAGTGCTCTTCCATCGTTTTACAAGTATAGAAACGTCTTGCCCTCAGAGAATAATAGATGCAGTAATAACATACAGAAATCATTGAATTTACAATGAATGTCTGCAGAAAAATACTGCTTCACTTCTCACGTATATTTAATGAAAACAAAAAGGCGAAGTGCGATTTCAAATCTGGGGAAGCTAAGCGTTTATTGTTTCGACGCCAACGTAAACTCACTCGAGTGCTGGAAAAAAAATCAATCAAGTAAACTCTATAGTTATATTATTATGTTCGTGACGTATAGGGTCTAAACACTGGGGTCATGGGGGCCGAGTGCCCACTTGGTTTTTCGAGACATATCGCCAAGCAGTTGGTCGACTCTTTACGTGACCAGAGAGTTGGTCTATTTTTTGGTCCAAGTATCAGCATTGCCATACAACGTGGCAAGGCTGCCAGCCATTTGGGCACTTTTGCTGTTGCAACGATGCGGACGAATTTTTTGATGCTCTATGATTCCTTCCTCTCTTTTTTTATATACGTGTGCTTATTGTTATTATTATTTTAAGTGTCGGAGAAAAAGTTTTTATGCAATTTTAGCTTTATCATCATTTCGGTATCACTATTGTTCCAAATTTGAGTTCATGAATTTGAAAAAGAGGAGAAAACAGGAGTTCGGACGCTCTTACAGAAGCAACAAGCTTTGATTAGAGCATCCATAAGTCAGTAATTATTTCGGTATTTGTTTTGTTTTGGGTAAAAAGAGTATGGAAATCATAGATCGAAATTGCTTTTCCTTATTTTTCCATCTTGACGTTCAAATTATGGATACTGCACCTAAACTAGCCGCGCAAGCTTTAGGTGGCACTTCTTCAGTCTGGGCTTAGTAGACGAAACGTAACTGCACATATTCATGCGAGTGGTTCAACCGTTCAAAGAATTTATTATCGATACCTGGAGACTGGCGGCTTCGTGCGCCTTCCAGGAGGACCACAAAACCGGGTCACTACAGCACGAGAAGATCAGTTTATCTTTACCACTAGCCTGGGTAATCGTCACCTGATTTCGTCATACAGGTCCAAGAACAGCTTCGATACTTTCATGGACTGACCGTTTGCGCTCGAACTGTTAGAAGGAGGCTCATAAACCAGCCAATTGTCACAAACTGACACGAGCTCACAGAATGACGCGCCTAAAGTTTGCACGCGAACATTTGCATTGGACTCAACGTCACCAGCCAGCTGTACTTTTTACGGATGAAACCAAGATTATGCTGTGTGGCACATAGGAAAGTCTACCGAAGAAAAGGAGAACGTGCATTAAAGAGAAGGTGAGTTACGGCGGTGGGTCATGGACAGTCTGGGGTAGAATTTTCAACGAAGGAAAAACTGGCCTTGAGGTTGTGACGGGACCACGGTTGCCGCCACTAAATAGCGACCGATACATTCATCATCGTGTGATACCATATGCTGACTTTGTGGACCAGGATTTCATTTTTATGCATGATAACTGCAAGAATTATTCGAGAATACCTCGTTAGTATCGCAGTAATGGAATGGCCAGCAAGAAGCTCTGATATGAACCCAATAGAGCACTTATGGGATGATCGGAAGAGCCGTGTTCGAACTATCCAACCAGCTCCAGAACCTTTGCTGGAGCTGAAAACTGCCATCTTAGAAGCATGGGAGAACACTCCACGGCACGTCCTAGTGGCATTAATTAATTCCATGCCGAACGACATGGCGCCGTCGTTATTGCTCTTGGAGGTAACACAAGTTACTAAATAAATGTTTTCTCTATGTAAAACCATTGTTTTCTTCAAAAAAAGTCCACACCTATGTTGCCCCTGAGAAACGCGTAGAGACGACTTATTGCAATTAAACTGTTTTTATTAAGTATTCCGATTTAAAATTTGAAACAATGACAAACGGAAATGATAGTGAGTGACTGGCTTCAAAACCACGTATATGTTTTCTATAGACTACCATTATTCAAAACGATCAAAAATATGCAGGGTGGCTTAATTCAGGTGTCCGGGAGTGTATTATCTTTAAATAAATTTACTAACTGTCTAGTTATAAATTCTTCATCATTTTAGTATAAAGACGTCCACTGCTGGACATAGGCCACCCCCAATCTTAGCCCTCTCCACCGCCTGCAACGGAGAGGGCTATACATATTTGTTGTTACTTAATTACTTTACTTATCTTAAAGTTCAGTGAACAGGCCAACATAAATACTGTAGATATAATTATATACACGGAGCATAAAACCCAGTGTTTAGATACGTGTACATCGCCGAGAACGCTTAGTTTAGACGCTGTAAAATAACAAAACTGAAATATTTTATTGACGGCGCGGCGCGTAAAGCTCTTTGAAAGTTATAGCTATTGGCTTGTCTCGTTGGGTATCGGGCAGATTTTATTTTATTCTGTTTTATTGCTGGTTATTAGATTAAATATACTTTTTGTTTGAATATAATCATGTGATATTGAAGCTGTAAAGATATGAGTGAAAAGTGTAATGCTATTATAGCTGTTAACTTATGAATGTTGTTCCATAAAAGGTTGAACTTTGCTGAGAAAAACATAAATGCTTGCCTCCTACGCCATGACGTTCAGTGTGTCTCCGTTTCAAAAATCAAATTAGAATTCTTTGGAAATCTCGATTGCGTTCTCAAACGTCTTGTGAGATATCGTGCTTTATTTTTTGTTTTATTTCTTTTGCTCGTTGGCTGCCCTGCGCTCGGCATCGTACACAATAAGAACTAAACACTTCTACCAGTGATTATCGTAACTGACATTTTGTTTAATTTATTCTTAACTGATCTTCTTGATTTATGTAAGTAGCTGTTTTTATTTGCATATTAAATCGTTTTGATCTAACGATTGAGCCTTTTTTTTATTTTGATTAGGAACATTAATGTGTTGTGTATTGTAATGCATAATTATATATACTAGATACGACCCACTGGAGTTAATTATGCTTATCTGCGGGTAACTTTATAAATCATAGTCCAGTATAATGTATTTGGCTTGCACCCTTTTAACTTTAAACATGAATGTCGGTCCGTAGCCACGTAGGTATTATCAGTATTTTTATTTGTGCAAAAAGCTCTCGTGGAACACAAATATCTTCAAATAAATCTTAACGAGAAAATAATGAGAGACACACGTTGCAACACTTGAAACATGATGCTTTTAGCAGAACAGCGACAGACAATGTTATTCTTGCTCAATAAGTTCTCGAACACTTATCCCAGTTTTCATCGTCGGAATTAATAAAAGGCGTGTGAATCATTAAGCTGCTTTCGTCTGCAGTAGATCGTAATGGCAAATTAAATTCAGGTAGCCGAATCGAAATCGGTCCATTTTTCGGAGAATGACGTCATAATGTTTATGGATGATCAGTAATTCAGTACCGTGTTAACGACTCACGGATTTGTGGAATCACTTAGATCGAGTTAGAATGTCCCACGCACGTTCTGACTCGATCTCGAAGTTACGACTGCGGTGAAAATCTGTTTTGTTTTTGTAAAATCCGCAGATAATTTTATTTTGTTTTTACAATCACGGCGGAGGTCGCGGAAGGTTAAAAAAATTAAAATTTATATCCGCTGGGTTTTAGCATAGGCTTTGGTGTGAGTGAAGTGTGACTGCGAGCACTCCTGGCTTGCTGCTAATATACGCAAGCCTCTAGTCCTCATTACATACATCAATCCACGTCTGTTTTGTTCAGACATTCAAATAACGTGTTTTCCTAGGTTTGTTAGCGGAGGAGCGCGAACTCGGCCTGACCTCGAGGCTAATTTGACTTCATATACGGTTAATGGAAAATCTCCGACTTGACGTTAACGATTTACCAACGCCCATAGGAGTCTTATTTTATTTGAATTGTTGCTGGTATGTTAATGGGGTTAGTGTCAGGGGAATAAGCATTTTGTGGCTTTCTCTGGGTTCGTAACGATTTTATTTGTGTGAAACACTTTTACGCTGATATACGATAATGAAAATATCTACATGACGGCATTGCTATCTAAATCACGCAATAGTCAGGTCGTTGTCCTCATTATCGCTTTGCACGATAACGTAGAACACGGAAAAAATCCATCCTCAGAGTGATAAAGATGTTGACCAGTGTTTCGTGATCTATCGTGATCCCCGTCAGTCTCAGAGAATGAGGTCGCTGAGGGGAAATGGTGTTTTTTTTAGAGTTCTAGTAAAATGGGTAATGAATGTGTTAATAACACGAATAGCTTAAGTAAACAGAAACATGTCCTTGGTCGCGGATGGGCGGCGCGGGCGCGGGCTGTGAGGTCGCGAGAGGTCGCAAACATTTTTGTAAACATTTAAACTAACAACCTGTAATCTTTAATTTTTCGGTCTTTTTAACAGTGTGCCATAGTAGCACTACTGTGTATATCCTCAACATGAAAAGCTGTGGCGAACATAATTCTAAATACGATGATGTTAAATGGTTGATTAGAAATCTTTTTATGTTTTGTCAGGATTTTTATTGTATTTAGAATCAAGTTTCCGCCATGCATTGATAATTTATTAAGAAAATTAAAGGAAAACTGTTTAGTTTAATTTTCTTGGTATTTTCCCATTCAACTTGACCGATAAGAATCTACACGCAATGTTTTGCTGCGTGATAAGGCTCTAAGCCTTTATAATAAGTAGGTAAGCGTATTTGTATTTCACTAGAGCATTATGAAATTCCTCATCGTTATCAAAACTGTTATCACTTTCTTTCCAATATCTATTAGTAATTGGGGACATGGCATACTAGTTTGAGTCAATTCGAGTTGTTCTGATTATCGCCTGAAATACCTACTACCTACGTACCTAAAATGGCTGCTTTAAGTGTTTTATTGCGGAAACTTTTCACAAGTGGCAGCGTATGCATAGGTAAAAGAAGAGGTTCTTGGTTTATTGGAAAATAGTAACAATATACCTATGAATAGATACTGCTGTAGGTACAATCAGCGTCACAGTGCGGGTACCCCCCTTCAAAGTTAATTTTAATACAACTAGGGTACCCAATTGATGCAGCCCACCGTACCAACGTATTAATGAATCAAATAAAATCAAAAGTCATTTATGGCTTAGATGGCTATAAATGCTGATAATCAGCTGTTTTTGGACGACAAAATTTCATAAGACAGTCGTCCAAAACGCCCGCCCTCCACCACTTCCTAGTGCTTTAGCTGGGAAGAGGAAATGGCGCAACAAACTCCCCAACAGCACATGGTGTAATTACAAACATGTGTCACTTTTCAAATCGGCAAGCCCCTTGTCATATTGCACTTACTTACCTGACTTAAAGACAAAGTTGAAATGACTCATACGCCGTTTTATTTCAACGGCACCCTTTGTTCACGGCAGTGGAACAAATTAAGAATGATTTTAATTATTCAATAGTATCATTTAAATTTATTAATTAGTTTATAACATATTTGTAAGTATAATAGTTGTGCAAGTCAAATCGAATAGAAACAAAAGCGGTCAAGTGCGAGTCGAACTCACACACGAAGGGTTCCGTACCACCGTACTATACAGGGTGTAAGGGGAACGCTTCCGAAGCCAGAACGTATATTATATACCACCTAAATGCAAACGGATACCAATACCAATAACCTTTCGCTTTAAATTGGTTATTTTCAAGACTTCATATTTCGTAAACACGCAATGGAAACCGTCCAAAGCGTGAGGTCACACACACGCAACGCTATACACAATTAAATTTAACACTATACATAATTATCTAGCAAAAACGTAGGAAAACAATAGGTTCTTGTATAGAGACCCCCTTTAATTTTAAACTTAATTATTTTAATTTTGAAAGTGGCAGCGGCGTGGTGGTGAGTGTACACACTCTGTGAAAGTATCTCAATTTCAAGTGTCTACCTATTACGGTTCAAAATATAGCCATGTGACAGACGAACGGACAGCGAAGCTTTAGTAAGAGGGTCCCGTTTCCACCCTTTGGGTACGGAACCCTAAAAAGGACTGTCTATCTAAAATAAAGCCAAGGAAAGATTGAGGACTAAGAGCATTATTGCACAAGTATTTTAAGGTACTTCACCATATAACTATTATAATCAAATACGTGATATAGGTGTTAGTTAGCATTAAGTACGTGTTTGTTAAGACACATTACGGGTTCTCCCCCGATTGTGTTTAGAATTTCCCAGATCACTTCAAGAGTAGTAATTGCGCACTGTTTCTAATTACCAGCGTTGGTTATCTCTCTTAACAAGTCATTATTTTAATTAATTAAACACGTGAATATGCATTTGTTAATTTGTGATTTCAATGGATAGGAATGTGCATGATTTTATGTAAAACCTATAAATTAAAATGGTGCGCATATTATTATCTACATGAGAAGATAAGGCGTATAAGATTCGGTACGTTAATTTTACCTTTATGAGTTGATTATTTACGTTCTTTGTTACTTATGATGTCAGAACCATATTTTAGAATTTTAACACAGGCAGCCCGAGAAAAGCCCTTTGTGTGGGCTCTGCCTATACTTGTATCAAGATAAATGATGAAGTAACAATAAGGCGCTCAAAATACGTTCCATCTTTCCTACGGCAATTATCATAACTATTCCAAAAACACGATGTTTCATTGATATCGTCTCATCTTGACATCTTATTCGGCTCTCCTAAAATATCGAGAAAAATGGCCCTTCGACATAAATCGTAGTTTTTCTCTATTTATCGTGTCATCCGATCAGTGACACGCAAGATACCTTCGTTACTTTGTCATTTTGTACGTAAATGGACAAGACACGAAACCCTTTTCCTTTTGTTCCTAGATTCATTATGTAGATATGGGAATGGAAAACCATTTTTTCTTCATATGCACAGTCAGGCAAATTTGTTGTCACAAACAAACATGCTACGTCAATTTGCCGCGATATGGGCATTTCTTAATAAATAACGGATAAGTAATTTAAATTGGGAGGAAATTTGATAAGCAATGAATTTACCAGATATTTACATTTATTGGAATTTATTTCTTTCTTTATTTGTGCACAGTTAAGTACCTGTACTGTTGACATCACAATAGGTATATAATGTGGAGTCAACAATACGATAAAAAATGAAAACACTGGCAATACTAATGCCTAGGAGTATTACGAAACTATCAAATAAATCCTAACATCGAAATAAAAAAGTGATTTTTTCAAACAAACTAAATAGTAGTGATGGGCCGACTATGGGTGCTGCCGATCTTTGACTAGCTATAGTGACTAAACTATTGGATATATTTGATTGAATTTTCGTATGTAGACTGGGGACGTCATTAGTTATACACAGTTTAATTTACAGTCGTATTTTCGTCTCCACCGTGTATGAGGCCGGCAGTAACAGTAACAAAACACTCCCATACTATTTGATACTGTATTATGTGGGTTATTGATTGATTGATTTGGCTTGTGTTTTTACAACCAAACTTTTCAGATTCAGGAAGAATCAATAAACGAATCCATCAATTAATTGTTCTTAGTAAGTTTCCTTATTGGAAGTACATATTGAAAAGGGTGTTATCAGAAATCATATCCTTTATGTTTTACCGGAATTGGAAACTTTATGAGGACATACATAGACCGGTCTATGTATATATATCCCGCGATCCTGAGAATTGTGACAACAACTACAGTTTAGGTCATTACTATACAGGGTGTTCGGCAGAACGTTGAACTTACGAAAATGGCAGATAGGTGGGGTCGTCTGCTATCTACCCAGCTCAAAATTCATAATGTAATCGTGGTAAAAATTAAAAATCGATAGTGTATTGGGTAAGTACCTGATTGGTAAAAGCAGCACGTGTAGAAAAATCAAACAAACTCATAAAATCGGTTATAAAAAAAAACAAAATAAAAACGTCTATGGGGCCTAGGTCAAATCATTTGGTTTAGGTAGATAGCAGACGACCCCACCTATCTGCCATTTTCGTATGTTCAACGTTCTGCCGAACACCCTGTATATTAAGTTAAAGTAGTTTATAATTGAATTTTGGGAATTAGGAGCCCTGACCTTAGTCTCTTGTTTATTGCGCCTCGCAAAGATCTTCTATGCTCCTAATTTATTTACTTAATTACATTAATTTCACTTAATTTACTGAAAATAAAATTATAATGAAATATAAAGATTCCTTTTACAGTTAATTCAATAACCACACACCACATTTCCTGCTGCCGTAGCCTATCATTAACAGCTGAAGGTTGTTGGGAAACGAACTACACAAGTCCACATAGTTCTTTGTTACGCATGTAGGCCACTCATTCAATGCAGGATTACGGTTCTTCACTAAGTTCCCTGATGTTACACAATTACGTTCGGTCACATTATGAAAATTGGGTCGAGAGTTGACATTGTTTGTTAAGAAATGACATGTGTTTTATTATGTACAAGCGTAAATTTATGCTTGTGAGCATTCATGGGTAAAGGGGAGTGATAATTAGTGTCAGTCTTGGTTAAATGCGCTTGGTTGTGTTTACCATTTTGCAGGGAATGATCAGAAAATAGTTACATGTGATTATAACCCTTGTTAGTATGGTGGATATGGGCCTAACCTCTTGAGAGAAGTTTAAACCCATATTCTTAAGTCTTTAAGGAATTATCACCATCAACACTACATAAAGGAGTTAGCGTTTATGGTTCGATGGGGTTACTCAATGAGGAACGATTTTTTTTTTGTTTAAATTGATGTAAGAAGGAAGCTGTGGTCTTATCCTCTTGACAGGAGTGACCTTTTGCGTGATTCGTTGGTGGTTATTATTCGATTAGTTTTTCGAGTGCGCGTTTCCCTCTTGAACATACATTTAGTGTAGCTACATTTCGGAGTCTCTAAACTTCTTCGAGGTCAAGGATAACTTTAATCAGTTGTTTACAAGTAAAACGTCAAAATTGCCAGTCTCAACAAATTAACGCGTGTAGCAGTAAACTAAATGGTTTTCTCTGTCTTTATCTTCATACGTCTGCTATTAGAATAATCTTATTCAGACATTAGGTACCTAGTTACTATTCCAGAACCAACTTCATCAAAGAGAGCCTAAATCTAAAGCCTATATAGATTTTGCTTCTACTGGTTTTGTTACATCATCTGAATTAATAAGTATTTTGACACAGCTCTAGCAGTCTAGCGTCAATTATAGACATTTCAAATGATGTAATTTGTTTTCTCTTTTGGTTAAAAATTCCAACACTCTCCTGAGCTGTTTAGGTACTAGCTGACTGATTCAGAGTTGTGCAGTAATCATCAATACCTAAAAACAATTTCGCTGACGCGTAATATTGTAGACAGCATCACCGCTAATCGTCATGCGAGAGGGCAGACAAAACGGGAGCAAAAAAAAAGACACTCACCTATCTTTCCATTAGGGCTGTAGGGCCCGTAGCTGCCCGATGACAGTGGCGAGGAGTACCCGTTCGGCTGCGGCTGCACCGGCGGGCCGGGGGAAGGCGAGCCGGCGCCCGCACCACCAGCCATCCAGTCGCGGACGTGGCCGTTGGCCTGGTGGCCGTTGTGGCTGACCCCCGGCTCGGCCTTGACCGCGCCCGGCAACACGCCGCGGTACGCCACCTCGTGCTTCAGGTCCATGCCGCTGCTACCGCATGCTGTTCCTCCGCCGCCGGCCCCGCCGCCCGCGCTCCACACTTCTAAAACAAAAGAAAGGTTGAGTTATTCAAATGTCATTTGCAGTTGTAGGAAAAGCTTGAAACTATAAGGTAGTTATCTGCAGTAGGCAAGGAGTTTTAATAATGTAAGTAAGATCTTCTATTGTTGTAGGATTCAGATATTAGGTATTATAACCATGACATATCATAATACTTAATATAAATTATGCCATATTTTACAGTGCGAAAAAAAACATTCGTCCTTTCAATTAGTTAATGTTGTTGATAGAACTTTCAACGCATGACATTTCAAACTCACATCATAGTATTTGAATTAAACTCACAATCTTCATATCAGTAATCATAACAGATATCATTTCCAGATCAATTAGTGATATTCCAAAGAAACGAACAAACATAACTTTGCATCTTATCTTGTGTAGCGGTTGAATTTCAAGAGTATACAATCGAATGACCGAACGGTTATAATTCCCATGGGCCGCTGTAATCTTTAATCTCATCACAGATAAACGAGCAGCGCTATGGCAACAAAGAGATTTGAAGGTGAATAGAAAGTTTTGACGAACAGTAGACCTCTGATTGTTTGTTTAAGAGGGTACGTACCTACAGGCGGAAATTGTCGGAAGATATTATGGCTGTCCTTTATTTCGAGGTGGAAGACGAAAGAGACGCAATAGCATGGAGCTGTCAAATTAGCTTGAACTAATTCCTTGAAGTACTAGCTTTTGCCAGCGGCTTCGCCCGCTTGTATGTCGGAAAATTTCCCACGGGAACGTACTACCGGGGTTAAGAGTACCCTATGTCCGCACCATACAAACAGACAAGTTAATATTTTATTATATATGTAGTTAGACATCTCAGGAAATGCCTGACAAAATATGACAAAATCAAAAGTCATTTATTAAAATAAGCTGAGAATCAGCACTTTTTGAACGTCAAAATTAGATACGAGTAAGACAGTCCCCCAAAACCCCCGTCCTTCAAAGTTGAGTTGCAGACATGTGGGTACAGGTATCTTAGTATGATAGCTCTTTTCTTCCGTAATTTTTGTCCTCTGCCTAAAATAACAATATCTACCTATAGTTTAGGTTACAAATTATAATATTCAAATAACTAGACACCTCCTCGAAACTATGTTTTAGTAGGCTTCAGGCATGTTTCAGGTACGACTGAGTTATACGTAAATGTCATTTATATTTATTTATTCACGATGAGAAAAAGTTGTTATTGCCAGATAGAAGATTAAACATCAGCCAATTGTATACCAAATGTAGAGTGAAATATTATGCTTTCTGCTATAAATATCCATATTAGTGGTCTATAAGTTGTTGGTCAAATGATATTCATTTCAATCCAGAGCAAATGAAGTGGTATTACAGATACTAATAGTAATAATAACTGAATGGGGTATGGAAGTGTAATAATCATAAAATAACTTCTAACGTAGAACTAACGGCAACTGCAAATACTAATTACAGATACTGCCCCCATAATAATAATGGACTTAGCTTGAAATCTACTGAAACATTCCACTTCATACAATAAACAGTATATATATTTTGAATCATACTTTTGCGGCACATCAAAATATAGTGTCAACATACAGGTGCTTTCCTGCCTTCGATAACCTTTATATAAATAAAATTACATTTCTGAAAACTCCTCTCAATGAATAAATAATAATATGAATTAAATATTCAGAAAAGGTATCATTAGAAGTAACAGACATCTAAATAAAGATGTTCAATGTGATGCTGTAGGCGTACTGCAGTATAACATTATAATTGGGAGCCTAAAATAAGTATTCTCAATAAATAATATTCTATGTTAAAGAAACAGATAGTATCTACCTACGTAATGTTAATAATTCTCAATGAGTGAAGCTTCTGATTCGGATCTGAATATCCATTGTCTGTCCTTTAGAGTGTTTTAGTGTGCCACGACGTTTAAAAAGAATGTTTCTTCTCACAAAATGCCTCGAATGACAAAAGGAACTTAGTTATTAAAATGAAGTTCCTCTAGAAGTCCAGATGATGGTTGACCCTTTCCAATAAATGCAAACTCATTGGGTCCGCGTGGTAGATTACAGCCCTCTCCCTCTCAATGAGAGGACGCTGGTGTCCTAGCAGCTGTGGGAACATTATAGGCTGATTATGCTATGCGTGCATTACTTTGTCACAATTACGGCTAGCTCTAATAACTTACTCGAGCCAACACTGCATCGGTCTCCTTGGTCAGCAAGATTAAATTTCAACAAACTAGATAGTAAATCTAGTTGGTGTACCAGGCGATCGCGGTAATAAACCGCAGCGTCCCGGGATTAACCGGGTTCGCTCAGGGATGACGCCAATCCCGGGATGTTAACAATGGCTTGTGCATTGTGCAGATCGTAAAATGGATACATGGGTTTATGGGTTGTATTTTGGTACTGGTGTTGTTCCGTTTTGTTTTCTTGAATTTTCTTAGCTTGTTTTACATGACAACGGCAAAGAAAGGGTTCATAACCTTTTTTCAGTCTTCACACTATGTATGTACTGTGTCAAAACTGCTTGATCGATTTTGATAAATGAGGTGTCAGTCGAACATCTTTGGGATGTGGGTGCGGTCTGTTTGAGACAGTTTTAGTACGTGAAGGTTTTAGATATTTCCGAATAATATGTTATGTTTTCCTATTTAATTTTCCTGTAATTTTTTAACTATTTATTTTAAAGTTAGAAGTGCTTTTTTGTTCTCTATCGTTTTTATGCCGACTGAAGAAAGATTTCAGATCTTTTAAAATTAAGCGAACCACTTTGCGGTGGTATAATTTGTGATACGATTTATGTCCTAACTATGTGTCTAGTTTATGTATTTATCAATCTGCAAAAGCATTAAAACATTATTTAGATCATTTAAATGACACATTTTTCACTTAATCTAAGATGTTTAGTCTATTATATAATTTGTTAGACACTTCCAATACAATTTACTGTTACTATTAATAACACAAATAGTTTTTCAGGTCATTGACCCCACTTATTCTCCGTGATAATTTATTTTCTATGGATAGCACATCGATCACTGGATGGCGTCTTAAATAATCCGATAGCTGTTCTATAGCAATCTGAAAAGCAGTTTTTATTTGAATCCAATACAAATAAAAGTCATGACGTCACTAGAACATTACCTTTTATATTATTTAGAGCTAGCACAGAGTAAGTGCGACGGCTAATAAAGATGTAAGTATAGCAGGAAAAGACGTGCAGCGCTGACCCCAAATAAATCAGGATGATATCAATGATGATGTCAGACCAGCTCGATCACTATCTATGGCAAGCCGATCCCTTAGGAGAAGCGAGCTAAATAGCTAGGTGTGATCCTTGACCACCACCTTACCTTCAGTGAACACAAAACGGCTCGTTTATATTAACCGCCCGCTGCAAATTGTCACTCAAGTGTAAATTGCACATCTACACCGCGGTCATTCGTCCTATCATGACGTAAGCCTGCGTCGTATTTTCACACGCTAAGCCACGCCATCTTCATAAGATGCAGTCCCTCCAGAACCGTTTTCTCAGAAAGGTAATGGGAGCCCCCTTCTATGTGCGTCATTTGAATCTTCACCTAGACCTTAGAATGCGCACCATCCAGCAGTTTATGAAACGCCATTCAAAGCGTTTCTTTGACTGTGGCATAAAGCACACCCATCCCCTGATTAAAGCGGCCGCCCGCTACACTCCCTCCCACATAAGTAGGATTCGTCGCCCGAGGCCTGCCGTAACTATCCCCGACGACGCCACTACTCTCCTCCAGGAGAGTAGTGTGGCTACCAACTTACGCTCAGTAAACACAAAACAGACCGCCGTCCTTCCGTCCTCGCCGCCGAGCCAGCTCGCACCGCCGAGCCTAGCTTTAAATTCGTCCTTAAATAATAATTCCGATCCAGCCTATCCCTTGTTGCCCTTCCCCAGCGACGCCCTAAGCCGAGGGTCGTACCCCACAGGGGGTGCCCTTAGCGTGTAGTCGCCTAGTTTATAAGTTTTTAAGCCCTGGCTGGAGGTTATTAAGGCAACCCCAGGCAAGTCCGGTTAAGCAGCTGGCCACCTCTTAGTTGGACTTGCGAGAAGCCATTTAGAAAAAAATATATATGATGATGTCAGACTTAGTGTATCCGCTAATGGACTATTAGTGGTCAGCGACAGTGCTCACTCGTTAAATGTCTGCAAAATTTCTGTTGCTGTTGCGTGAGTTTCGTTTTGAAATCAAATCCAAAAAGGATCTAAATTATGTCCACTTCCTTACCCATAGTTGTGGGTCAAAGAGTAATATATTATTGTAGTTCGGGTCATGGCTAAGTCCTATCGGTCCTCCACAAGATTATCTGAGTGTGACCTTCCTCACGACTAATCGGTTCAACCGAATCCTGGATTAACTATGAATGAATCCGCATGTTGGGCCTTGTTTACTTCGCCATATGTGTGTGTGTGTCTGTGGGGTGTGTGTGTGTGTGTGTGATCTATATATACATGTCAGTATGATTGTCCATATTTTATGTTCTCTACAATAAACTTTGTAACTTTAAAATTTTTACAGCTAAATATAAAATGTGAATATGCAAAACATACGACTTCTGTGTAACAGCGGGCGCTGCGATGAGTGAAATATAATTTAGTAAATCTGCATATTACAATAAAATAATAGATAAATGTTTTACGACGATCTCATAAGTTACTTAACATGATTGCTGAATAGAGTATATTTTGAACTGATTGTCAAGAAATTTAGATTTTTTTGTTTGTTATACGAGGAACAAACTTTCCCGTCTCAAAGGACATCAGTTTTCACCGGCTCGACTGTTGAAATACCGAAGGTCTGTCAACTCATTGAACCTAACTGTAAGATATGAATATCTTCCACAAAAGGTCAACATTTTCGAACTATGGCTTTAGTTATACCCTAGAGAATATAGAGGTAGGTAACAGTTGTCCCTTGGAAAACATTGATGTCCCTTGGAAAACATTGAATACTTAGCCACAACTGGAAAATCAGAAACCCAACCCAACTTTATTGGGGAAAAGACCACTTTGATCAATCGTACTCGTACTAAACAAATATTGATCAATAAGTTGCCCCAGACATACCTTCGTTATGTTATATTACACAACATAATGAAGCTAAAGAATAACATTGAATTGACAAGATTACTAACAACACAGAGTAATTTGACGTTACTTGTTCCATCACAGTTAGTTTCCTATTAATCAATAAATTATCTCGGTAGCTATCCTTTAACATAATTGAAAAAATCCACTTGTTTGTATTACAGCGGCGTAATTGCGTAACATTCATAAAATATATATATATCAGTCATCAGGTTACCGTAGTACAGGTTCTACCTAGTTCGGGACCTGAAGACCATGTGTGGATGTTGTCTCATATTATTAAAAAAAATGGCAATCGATCCCAATGACTTTCATTTTGATATCCATCGCTTCATAAGTTTAAAAAATTCGTCTGCCCAACAACGTAAATGACGCAATGACATAGCTGAACTGTCAGAACGAAAGATACTGCAATCGATTGCAGGTCGAAGCCAAGAAATCACACAGGAAAATCACTAGACATGAAAATAACGCCTCCGTGGTAAAGATATCGCTGAATCATGTGGTTTTACTTTCTTTGATGACGTAACGCAAGAGGGTAACCCACATCTTGGTAATTAAGGAATGTGTGTGTAGCTATTAAGTGATAAGTTATGTTAGGTAAAGTCTTGATTTACCCTGGCAAATTGTAATTGGAGTGAGTTATTGAGGACATGATTATGTACGATTCGCATAGTGATCAGTATTTCACCTAGTTACATAAGGATTGATTTGGTTTTAAAATTACTCCGTGATCATTGATGGACATGAACCAGTCTAATCTCCAAAATAAAACGTGTGAGGGAGCAGGGACTTTGATTGCAATGAGCAGCGCTGCAGCGGCGCGGGCGCGGTTGCACAACGCGCTCGCAGAGAAAGCGGGTGACGTCACGACCTCGACACGCTCACCTACTTGCGCGCGCGCCGCCGCCGCCTGCACCAACCCACTTCGGCCGATACCGGCCCAATGTCGCCGGGCTTTCTCTCACCGTGTACCTCTTCACGCAGACATAAACACAACGTAATCGCCATGTTACTATCGAATGCGTAATACCTCACCATGGAAAACGATACGCAAATGTATTCTAAACACGGGAAAAATAAAAGTGTTAACACTGACACCGTTTTGGTGCGCAGCCGCATCTTTTTGCGCTTGTTCTTTCAGCAACAACGCAGCCAGTGAAAGTTGATATTTTATAATTTTATTCTATAAATATCAGCGCGTATCTAGAGGCTGACCTGATATACCACTTTCGCTTCATCAGAGCGAATGCAAGTGTGCCGGTTTAGAAGGCAGCTTCATTAACGTAGAGCAGCCGCAAAATCACCGTTTTGTTCAAGAATTGGTATCTAGCTCAAGCTCATTTGTTTTTCGCTCTTATTCTTTATCGTTTCCCTCAAAGATAAAGTTTGTAAACGATACGATATGAGAGGTAAAATGATTCATATAAATGCATTTGATAGTAATAAAATCAAGCACCAGCGGCGCCACTGTGATCGTTAAACTAAATTGCATCCTGTGGCGCTGCACTCCCTAATTTTTCAAAAATTGCTTCTTCCAATTATTCGACGATTGGTGTCGGCACCGCGGGGTGAGCTTTGTCTCACACTCGGAACCGTTCTCGCCTCATCGCATCCTACCTTCAGAGTTCAGACCCAACGAAGGATTCACTTTTACGACGTGAGCAATAAACTTTTATGACTCATTACGATAACGTTAGAATAAAGTACGCGAAGAACAGTCGAAAGAATGTAAGTGCTAGCTCGTTCCTTACTGGAATCGTTCAGATTTGTATTTTCCTTTCAGAAAATATTCATCGCGAGGAGTCGCTAGTCATCGCGATTGCGATCGTCTGATTTATGCGCGGTACTATACAAGAGAGCTGGAGCTCAGAAAATATTCTGTGAAATAAATCCGGTGCGGTTCGGTGGTTCACGCGGAGAACGCGCGTATAAAGTATCTTCGATGCGGTCAGCGCATATACTATCGCATAAAAGTATTATGGAGACAGCGAGGACGTGGACGGCGTCCTGAGAACATTCCGGAACGCATGCAGCTCGCTCTCGATGGCACTGATGTAGTGTTGCAGCCGGCGTGGCGCGCACCAACTATTTGACTCATGCAGGTTGTCACAATATATCTATAATATACAAAGCTTCGTGGCTTTTGTTCGCTGCTGGGGTATTAAAAAATTGTCGATGACGCGGAAATAGAATTTACGTGTGTTGCGACCCCAGCAGTGCCGTGTGATATATTGAGCGAGGTCACTGGCTCGCCAGCGGCGTGCTGTTGATGTTGCGTCACTGTAGACTAATGGCCTTGTTATAATATACATTTATGTAGGCATAGCATATTTCTAGGTGGAGGGTTCGATAACCGTGCCGCGAGGTGGGAATAAACCGTTTGTGTTGTTCGCCGTAATTAGAGAGTCTGTTCGGCGCAGCGGAGGACTGACGGGCTTCATGCATTATTGAGTTGAGCGCATGGTAGGTAGAGACCCGGCTCAGGTGATTGCCAGCAAATTGTTATAGTTCCCACGGGACTTATACCCGTGTTTGTGGGCCGTTTTACGTAATATTAATGAAATTTAAAGCGAGTACCGCACAATATTTACTGCTTACGAACGCTAAAAATGTATACGACATTTCAAATCAAATCAAATCATTTATTAATTTGCGAATATGGGTACAAAGAAAAGGTCTTAAAATATAGCAATAATGTCCATTAGCCATATCCTACCATAAGGCGTGCAAATTTACAATACACAGGCACAGATTTACGAAATTAGAATTTAAACAGTAACATTATACGAGTTTATCTTGTAAATATTCAGTGACCGAGTAATATGCTTTTTTTAATAGCAGTGTTTTTATTTTGTGTTTAAATATACTAATATCACTTATTTCCAAGATTGAAATTGGTAAATGGTTATATATACGCGGAGCCATACATAATATACATTTTTACGCAGTTTTTAAGAAGAATTCACGGCATGGCGGATAAAGTTCAGGTGAATTGGAAAAATTGCTCTTTCTGCGACATATATTTTAATTAAACGGACACCCAGCCACACAGCCAGTCTCGTCGAGGAGAACTTTCATCACATAAAGAAGTTAAACGACATTCCCAACCAACCCACTTTATATTACGAATGCAGAACTCTTGTGCAATTGAACGAATCAAGGATCGGGACGTCTCTCTAACAAAACTGCATTTTCACTTTATTGTCTGCGAGAAATGAGAATTGCTTCTCGGTGATAGATAAAGGAAACAAGAAACGAATTTCTAGCTATAAAAATCCTGCGGAATAAGGTATCAAGTAACAATAAATATAATAAATCTGTTCGCCTTCTGCAAGATATTTGAGACTGGCAATATGGCAATGATATCCGCGAGGGACTGCTTCAATAATGCGATTTCTAAACTTAGTCTGAATGTAAAGTCGTCGGATATTCCTGCCAGATGACAGTTCGTGTGTTTACTGCGTCTTTTGCTGGAACACGAGACGATCCGGGCGGATGGGGAGAGATGAAAAGATTGCAGCACCCTGAGCGGGGAAATCACGTAGCTATTTTATCGGCGCATCGTACCGTCTCGATGGTCCGACACACTACCACTACTTTTACGAAAAGGATTCCACTACATGCTGAGATTTTAAATATAACATTTCAGAGTTAATATCTGACTGACAAGCTTTCAAGGTAAAGACTGAAGAAAATGTTCCTGTAAACAAAGTTAAATAATTTCGAACCATTTCAATGGAAACAAATTACGTTAGCGAGCAAAAATTCAACTACTATCAATTTGGGATTACTTATTAATATAATTATGTAGTTTGGAAATAAATTGGACTCCCTATCTATGTACAAGTAGTTACTGTACTCATTCCAGTTTTACGCCATTGATCAAGATTCATTACCAAACCATTTTGGGACAAAAGACATGTTCGGTACTGACAAAGATTAACAGATGTTCAGTTGTGTCACAAGCTCTTTTGAAATCTAATGCATCATGTCAATGTGCCAAAGGTATCAGGTTATGTCTGAGTTTAATATTGCTCGATTTAGTTGCGTCAAATATTGCCCAACACAATTCAATGGGCACAATTCTTTTATTAGACCGTACCAACGAATATGGGCACAATTCATTGTGAGGGGGACACTTTGATTATGTTTGACAGAGCTTCGTTAACTATTTCGTAAGTAGATAAACTAATAAGGAGCCAGTATGAAAGTTTACACAATGTTACCTTTGTTCGATTACCGACAATGTTTGCTGAGGCGTATTAGAAGAGGACGTGGATGGTAGGATTAATATTAGGTACATACCTACTATTGGCCTTGCACTTAAAATGTATTTGAGACGACCTTTTGCCCGTGACTTCGTCTGCGATCCAGGATGAAAAATAGCCTATGTTCTTCTCCGGGACCCAGACTACCTATGTGGTCAAATTTCATAACGGTCAGTTTTGTGGTTTAGGCGTGAAAGTTAACAGACAGAGAGACGGAGTTAGTGTGTATGGAATAATGGAGGAAAGATGAACGAATTGAAATAATTAATGGTAAGTAGAAAAAAACAACGGTCCTCTAGTTAACATTCTACTTTGAAGACCAGCGATTCAGAAAACAAACAACAAAAGTTCGCTTGTATCTCCTCTATATCAACTTAGATTTATGAACGACCCATCTAACCGTTGTATCGTCCGTCTTAATTTGAGAAACATCTAAGGCGACTAAGAGGCTACAAACTCCTCCATTATTTCCGAGATAAAAGGCTCCAACCCATTTCATTTTTACTTGGAGAAGACACATGCCTTCATGAAATTCGCAGTTCCCACGATAATCGGAAAATATAATAATGACAACGAATGTAGAACAAAAAGGAGGAATTCGATATCAAGTATTACCTCCGACGTTACTTATATTCAAGTATGAATTGCTTTGTTTTCTTCTAACGAAACGTTAAAATCGACGAGTGCGAGGAAGTGAGCATCCATAAAGTTATTCTCTACATGTTTTGAATTGGAATCCTTTACATAAATTTTCTTACTGAACATTTTATATATATCGTCAGCTTCAATACACTATAATTTTACCATATCCATGTTAATGGCTGCTTGTGTGTCGTCGTACAATATACTTTTATTTTCTTTGTTCTCTAGTTACAGCGCGAAGATTAAAATCTGCATACCTTCGATGTTTGTATAGTTTAAGATTATTGGTACTGATGCTGTTCAAGATAAACTTGTGGACAGTTCTGCTAATAAAGGATGCTATTTTGAGCTTAAAAGGTGTACGTAAACTATCCTTGTTGATGGGTTGTATTTCTTTGTAAATAAAGGCTGTGCGGAGGTCGTTACTCGTTATGCATGACCACGAAAGAGTAACTAAGCACATAATACTTTAGAGTCAGAAGTTTAAGACTAGTGAGGCTTTGAGTTTAAGTTAAAGTATCCATAAAATTAAATTAATTACTACCAAGATGACACATAAAGATACAATATTGTCTGAACGAAAACCAAACTAAAATTCCCAAAAGATATTCGCATACCGCGCTACGACAAAATTGCCAAAGAAACATTGTCACGTCCTCCTCAAATAGTTATTCTATTCCAAGGGAGCTCTAGAGAATTTCTAGAACATTCTACAGTTCCATAATGGTGAAATGCATTGATAAAATCAAGGCTAATCAAAGTGCAAGGCTGATGCAAGGGCGTAGGGACCTTGCGTCCTACGGTACCGTACTGAACTTTCATTTTGTTGTTTTCACACGCAAACTGTACAGTTTACTGGTTTGTGTTGATTAAATTAGAATTTACTCGAATAACATAAAACTATAGTGTATTTTTCCTTTTAATATTGTGCAATATTGAGACTGCGATCTAGTAGAGAAAGGAATACGGTAAAATTGGTTTAGACGACACTGACATAAAAAGCTTTAAAAATCATTCAATAAAAAAAAATCCTGGATGTTAGTAAAAGATTAATCCCTAAAAAACACGTTCCCACAGAGGAGTTAGCCTGAGCCGGGATTAAAATAGAATTTAGAACTCCTGAAATTGGTCACATTTTACAAAAAATCCACAGGTTTTATTCAGATAAAACAAAGATATTATTTGATCATCTAATAAAACCTAATCTAGATACTATCATACGAAGGGAGATGGTGGAAATTTAGATACCGAAACATCAAAGTTCGCTCTCTTAAGCGACAAAGTTAGAAGTTCTAACATAAAGTTCCAATTGTTCATTGTTCGTTCGTACAAGTTAGGCTGTTTGCATAATAGTTTTACTCCTATTTCATGCTCAGCTGCATTCCCTACGAATATTATTGGAAACTCTTTAAATTTCGCTCAATAGAATATTTTTACGATGCTAAACTGCTTTCAGCTTTATTCGAGTTGTTTTCGAACGATATCTTCGTTTCTATTCAAGTGTGCTATTTTATTATTTACTGGTTCTTTAGTTTAGTAGTTTATTATACGTAATGATAGGAATAGAGTATTGTGTTAAACGTGCTTAAGCGATTCTGTAAGTATAACACTAAGAAGGCACTAAAAACTAACTAGCCAGGAAAGTTATTTTGGCCTTGAGGATATGACAAATGACGTCAAATTTTTTTGCAGTTAACGCATGCCATATTTTTATTCATTATCGACAAAAAAGTGTTAACAGAATGGTATATTATTTTTATCACACGAAGCGACGCGCGCTTTACTTGTGGTAACCATGTGGACAAACACGCTGTGAATGTATGTGTAAGTGCAGAAGCTCTCAGTCGGTACCGGGCGAAGTCGTAAGTGTGTGTAGGTGTGTCTGTTATGTGCTGACGCTACTTGTCGTAACGCACACGTTTACAGCGTGTTTGTGCACTTGGTTACCACAAGAAAAGCGCGTGTCGCTTCGCGATATAAAAATACTGTAGTTTTGTATATTTATGACGTTAAAGTCACGTTCAAAAGACCTTGTATTTCCTGTAACTTATCTACATACGGAGATCTTAATACGATTAGTTTGCAAAATGATTAAACAAGAGTATTTTTTTTTCAAATAATAATACCATGCAGCCTTAACTTGAAATAAAGGATACGGCAGTGGGCAGAAAACATAATTTGATTTTAATTATAAAAAGTATTTTTGCAATCCCTTCTTTGGATATGACGATCATGACTGTACGATAAGTCAACGACACTAAAATCGTTTTAAAATAATGACGGTATAAAGTTCGTAAAAATCGCACGTTACTCATTTGTTTGCTGCTCTCAAAACGGTGAAGGAAAACATTGTAAGGAAACCGGCATGTCCTAGAACCAAAAATTCGTAGACATGTGATATCCACCACCCTGCAATGGGCCCGCGCAGAGAGGAGCCCAGGGGCCGTACTATGACGTGTTAATTCCATCATTTTTCCAGCGTGAAAGAGAGACGGAGCTATACATGACCGATAGCACTATCTCTTTTTCGCAACGGAATCATGATGGTGTTAACACGTCATAGTACGGCCCCTGGGTTCCAACAGTAAGACTGCATGCTTTGACTCATTTGTTTGAGATTTGCGGCAGATCGTAATTACACGAGATTTATCTGGATGATGTCCTTTGTGCATCGTTTTATGGTCACTATAAATAAACGCCCACTTCACTGCACGCAGATTTATTGCGTAGAAATTTAATTAAGAATTTGTTACGAGATATGACGGCTGCCGTTGCGACCCACACCCGTATATCAACAATCAGGACATGCGCGAGTTAAATTGTTGTTTGCGAAACTGTACGTAGCAAAAAAATTATCATTCTGAACCGATGAGTTAATGCTTAAAAGAGCTTAGAAATCTTCAAGCCTGAAAAATATTCTAGCTACTGTATTTATATTTTCTGCCTATCCATCAGGCTTAGTGCTCACTGTTCAATAAAAGCCATTTTTTGTGACATTAGGTAATTTTTGTGACATTTTTCACCTAAATAACCGTTTTTGTTTTACTGTATTCATAAATGTCAACATTATTTATAATATTTTCAGTGTTTTAAGTCAAAAACAGAAATATATCGTTTAAAATTTAAATAGATAGAGACACGTAAACTAATTTAGCGTGCTACAGCGGTTTTGCACAGAAATGGACAGCACCGTCATGGTAACCCGTCTGTAAGCTAATCACATCCAAACGTGCAGATTGTCTAGAGATCTACTGCACTATATAGATAGCAATATAGGTACCTAGTCTAGTGTCTCCATTCATTATTTTAGCTTTGAACTGTCAGAAAGCTAAATCTTAGTAAGAAGCGTAAGAAAATGAACTGTCAACTGTTTTAATTGTTTCGGTTCCTATAATTTGCTAACAGGAGTTGATTAAACAAAAATAGAGAACGTATAACAAAGCGTAGTTTTGTAGTAGACCATTTAATACCCCCTCTTTTAGAAAAGTTCGGAATTACACTACCTCTAGGCCCTTTAAAATAAGCCATGTGCAATCAAAACGGTTAGCTTTTACACAGACACAAAGCACCCTCTATTTTTCCAGTCACCATTAGATTTTCCATGTTGTTGGTACCTCTGCGGGCAATGTAGCTGAAGTATCTCACGACGCGTTGCAGGTAGGTTGAAGACAGTCGTTGTGCTTTCTCTAATTTGAGTTGTTTAAGTATCGAGACATTTGTGCGGTAGGCTGTCCATGGTATCTTTAATAGGCGGCGCCAGCAACACATTTCGAGGGCTTCAATGCTTTTCCTGTCGATAGATTTCATCGTCCAAGTCTCTTCCCCACAGATAAAGAGGGAGAATACTAGTGGACGGACCAGGTGTTTCTTTATCCGATTGGTGATATTTTTGCCTGTCCATTTTTTGTTCATTTGGGTCATCGCTGTTTTAGTTTAGCCATACAAATTCGAATTCAAAATAGAGGGCAGAATACCTAAAGGCCAAAGCCCAAAAAGGTGGTCAGATCAACTATCCAAGCAATTGGAGATACCCGTCAGTGCCGCAATCCACCAGGCCACTGATCGATCGCAGTGAGAGAGCGACTGAGAAGAGAGACACAAAGCACATGGATCATTATAAGTTATTTGTTTGTGCTAACTACCAGGAATTTAATTTCCGTATGTCTGAAAGTAGGCCGTAGAATGTATCAGCTGCGAATCGTCCCACGTTGTTTAAGTCAACAAAGAGAATCAGGTTAATGGTGCTCACAAGGAATGCCAATTCATATGTGCAGTTGTAAGTTTTGATTTCAACATAGTTTTACTCTTGAGCATTGCCTTTAGAGTCCAGTTTTGTCAAAACTATGCTGTTTGATTTTTCAATGCTTGTCGAGTTCCTTAACCAGGAAAGATAGCGATAAGGTACACAATACCCAATACTAGTTGAGCTTAAATAGTTCTTAGAATTATGGATTCCGAAGTAAATATAGAACAAAGTTTCAAACACAAAGAAATACAACCGGTAACATACAACCACTCACAGTTACCCTACAAAAGCATCTACGATTTTCACGAACCTTTTTGCAAATATCCAGCTACCAGCTTGATGTAATAAAAGAAAATACAGAAAGATTCGTCCATTAATCAGAAGACACAAAACAGAAATGTTACCAACATTAAAATTTATTGTACGGAACTGTAACGTTGCCATTACGAACGAGTTATGATATAAAGCAGATATTTTATTGTCAATCTCGCCAAATAAAACTGCTATTGAAACGTTTGTAATAAAGGATTATTTACAGAAATAACAATTCTTTCGAACCGATATCAATAGTTTGTAGGAAATCCTTATTCAAATGTTTCCTTATAACTAGAAATAAAAGTAACTGGTTTCTGTTTGAATATTTGGATTGCTCACTTGCGTAACTTCCAGACTACGGAACAACCATGGTATAATAATATACTATATTATTATACCATGGGAACAACCATCAAAAGTTTATTGAATGAGTCATTATCATAAAAAAATATGTTTGATTGTCATTTTAGTTGTTTCTTGATTAGTCATTTTAGAGCACTTGATAATGTAATGAACGAATGAATGAAGATGGTGAATGGATCACTGGATTGTGGTTTCTTGCTATTGAGAAATGATTCGCTTCGAGGTCTTGTGGCAGGTTCAAATCTACAACTATTACCATATTTATAGTTTTGATTGCGGAAACATTTCCCTATGGGGAAGTAAATGTTGTTATTTTATCATGGATATTATTCAGTAGTAATAGTCAGCGAAACCAAATGGTCCTGGATTCGAATCCCGGTAGGGGCAAATGTTTGTATGATGAATATGGACATTTGTACCCGAGTCATGGATGTATATTTATAATATGTATGTATTTACGAAAAAAAAATGTATTTAAGTAGTGTATCAACCATCTGGCATCCGTAACACAAGCCTTAAGTGTTAAGTGCTTAACTTGGAACTAGATGGTGCTGTGTGCAATGTCAGATGATATTTATTTATTTATTATATTTATTATTAATCCGACCACATAAAGACATATTTCAGTGTTGTTAGATAATTTTATTACAATGTCCGATTCATGCCAGGGTCTATTTAAATTTGAAGTGCAAGTGTTTGTAAGCGGAACCGAAGACGTTATTGAGTATTCAAAATGAGCCATCAAGTATTTGTATTCAATACGTATACGTATAGAAAAGGTAAATAATACAGTGCGTGCAATCGCCTTCATCCTTGAGGCTGCAACGGGTCAACAGCCTCAGGGCCTTCAATACTCCACAAATAATAACGTATTTGTAAAGGTGTTTTCTACAATAATTTACTACCAGAAACTCATTGTTGTTACGTCGTTAAATAGATTGCCGGTCATAATGCCTTTTGTGTTACTTAGCCCGATTCTGTGTGAAAACTAAAAGAATCTAACGTGTCAGTATTTTAGTTTAGTGGAACCTTGAAACCGAATACACGTTACGGATCAAATTGGTGCTCGCTACCGACGCGGTTAAACGGACCCTGCTGCGAGGTCGGGATAGCACTAAAAAGAAATAAGGGAACGTGTATTCTCACGATACATAAACAAAGCGGAACGACCACCAGAACACATCTGGAATCTTTGCTTTCAGAACCTTGAAAACTATTTCCAACACGGTCAGAACATTACACCGTTGGGATACATTTCACTGCAGTTGCAGCTGTTATTTCTAGTTCTCCAAGTAGTCGTTATCACATCGCATAGGTTGTTTTGAAGGCTCTTAATGTGCAGAGAAGGGAGGGGAGGGGAGGAGGTCCTAGACGCAAAATAAGGCTGGGTGCACGGCCGCCGAACGTTCTGTTGTGTCTGCCAGTCTGCCTGTATCGATCCGGCGCCCTCATTCCAGGCCTCGCCGGCTGCGCCCATAATAACGCAAATGTAGCAGCCGCTTCAGGAGCTATGTGTGCAGGCGATCGTAACAATGCACATTTTTGTGTTTGAGTGAACAAAAATTTACTTTTTAGAACGTTGTTCAATTTCGGAATAAATTGCTTGGCATGTTCCTACTAACAAACGGTGTGATGCGAATTGCAACGCGCTATCGAACCTTATTCTGAATGGTGCATAAATAATGTTGTTCTAGTGAAACTGGGTATTTTGCACTGGGTCGTAACTGCTGTGTAGCTGTGGGGCGTCGGCGTGTCGCTGTGAATATTGCTTATACGAGTGGCTTATGTATATGCTTATGTTGGTCCTAGGTTACATTTACATCTTTTTTGTATTTTCCTTTAAAGCTTTCTTTTCAATCTCACTTTTCGTAGACTCTGTATTTTAGACTGTCTTTCTTATAAGTACTGAAACTATAAATTTTCATCCTTGTATAGAAACATCGTATTTGTCAAGATATAAATATTGCACAAAGTACGAGAGCACTCAAGTCCTTCAGGTTTTCGATTTCCTCGACAACTGTTGTCTGTACCTCGGAATGGTATCCAATTTCCTGTGAAACCGTATTTATACTTTCGCAATTTTCAAAGATCCTTGTATATGTAGGTATGTACAACACTTGTAAAGCAACGTATCTATTTCATTGGCTGTTCATTCTTCTTTCTTTTTTATCATTTTGTTATAGGAACTACCTGTACATGTATATCGTCGTCTTAGAGTGAAAACCTCGGGAATGCATTTTTACTCAAATTTATTTTATTGCCTTTCGAGGAAGATAACCTCGCAAGTTCGCAACGCACGTCTTGATCTGACTAATTTGTTCGTTGATAAAAGCGGGTTAAATTTACATATTAATTAATAAAAAAACATAAAAGACGCCGTACATAATTTTACAGCACGCAGTTTTTTCTTCCTCCTGAAAAGTTACTTCTTTTATTACACTTACGAGGTTTTCACTCTAAGGCGTCGATATATAAAGTAGATATCAGACAACGAAACTGACTGAAGTTAGTAGTTCCTTGCTTTTATTCCTTTTCTAGTTGTTACTGTTTTTATACCTTTGAAGGAAATATTTTCGAAATTCTTTCTAGAACACACACAGAATATTCCAAACAATTTGTGCAACCAAAGGGACAGATTTATCTCGACACAATATGTCTAGTTTCGACACCACATTGCACAACTTAGGACAAAGTGAATGTAAAAACTAACTAGATGGTACTTCGTCTGTATCATATCTAATTCACGATTAGCCGAGTAGTTACGTGACGGACCCATGCATAATATTATGACCATTAGTAATAACGACTTGAGATTGCGATAGTCTGGTTTCAAAAGCAATTTTGCAATTCCGGTGACAAAATTACGAGGTTTAGGGCTCTAAGACACGAGACTCTAAAGAAATTTTCTTTATTTGAGTTCTAGCAACCCGCTCCTTCTTTGCACGGTTTTAGGAGTCGACAAAACATCTAGATTTGTTTATTATATGTCGTATTATGTGTCTTTCTTTATTGTATGTCTATCTTGTCGTCAGAAGCCCGAAAATCTGACCAACAGTCTTACCAAAGGTTATCGTTTTACCCAGTAACTGAGTTGAGGAGGTCTGATAGGCAGACGCTCCATGTAAAATACTGGTATTCAGCTGCATCCAGTTTGACCAGAAGCCGACCCCAACATTTAACCCACAGTTGGGAAAAGGCAGATGATGATGATGTGGAAGTTAAATATGAATGTATTAACACATAAACCTTTCGGAACAAATGCTCTAAATTTTGGTGAAAATCGCATTAAAATTCATACTTGCGTAAGTACTTTAGAAGATCAATGTGGTCACTCAGATAGACGCGAAAAGTGACTTTAATTTATAATAGGTATAGAAGTTACTAGCGGATGTACCACCTGTTGTAAATAACACCTACCCTGTAGATACCCTGATACCCTGTCGTTCTTCTAAGATATTACTCAATTATGCAAATAATGCACTGCACCCATTACTTAAGCTTAGCGGAAATAATAGGTACTGTGTCAGAACCCTAATAAAAAAGCGGACATCGATTTATTCAGGTTCGCGTCATACGAATTTTATAGCTATCCATATCCCTGCATACTAATTACGGATGATGCAATAAAATAATTGTAATAAAAATCTCCTTTTACATGATATCATGATTCAGCGGTCTCCTTTTCTTTGCTTACGTCAATGGAAAATTTAACTTCCTTGTTTTAAACGGCCAATTTCGATGTATTAAACACATTGAAGATTCATTCAATGCGGCGTCAATGCAGTCAGATGTCCCGCATTTTTGATGAAGCCGACATTTTGCTTTCGTGGTCTACATCGTAAGGCCGAGGAAAGTACAAAGTCGATCGATATTGGTCGCAGCACGTTCGCTCATGCCCTAGTGTAGGTGAAGTCTGGTTTAACTGCTAAGCTTAATCTTTAAGACTGACGACTGATATTATTGGTCATTTAATTTAGCAACTTCGTCTCACTTTGAACGTATTGTCAGTGGACAGTTTATTGTGTTCAGCTGAAGTCTCTAACATTATTTTGTTCTTTTCCACCCGTATTCTCTATATTGCATAACTTTGGTATTTCTTTGTGACGCAAATACTCCATTTTGAATAATTAACGTGTTTCGCGGTAGCACATTTGCTAATACAGAAAATTCTTTAGATTTTGTTGGATTGTCGATGGCAATTGCATCATGGGACTTGTGTATTTTAAAGTGTCAGTTATAGCATCAGCAAACCTTTGCAAAACGCCATAAATTACAAAGTTATTTTCTGGCAACCATATGTCAATGTAGTTCAATCATTTGAAAGCACCGGAAGCAATACAATCACACATAAATCTCGAAGCTTCCTTCCGTCTGCAGCAGTTGATACATTATGTTCACCAGCAGTGTAACGGGTTCAATCTGTTGATTGGAACTCAGCACCACTATTTACATTACCCCTATAAATTTCAACCTCCTGTTTCGCAAAACAGAAACCATTTCCCTAATTGAATTTGTGTTGTTTTTGCTCTTGTGGAAAATTGGCTTTGTGCATTCAAAGCGGGCGACCGTGAGAAAGTGCATTACTTGTTTACATAACCAACACAAATTTACACGAAGTTTCTTATTTAGAAAATGTGCTGGGATGTCGGCCATGACTGGTTGATGCTCTGAGATGAATAGTGAGTGAAACATTACGTGCTTGTCCGTTTACTAGACAGTGTATAATTTGGTATCTTTGGTATCTAACAAATAAGGACTGCGATGTGGGATAATTTGAGTTTATGTTTGAGCGAGAAATTCAAAGAGAAACGATGGGGAAGGCTTTTAAACGGCTTCAGATGCAAAGCTTTGTTTATTTTTATTAAGATTACCGACAGTATAAACGAGGTTCTTGCGATAAACAAATGGTACGATTGCTGGCTTGAACACTTTTGTCAGAGATAGCATGTAAACTGGTGGATAAAAGGGAACTTACAATAAAGCAACAAGAGGAAGAACGCGATAGAATAGAGTGTTTGGCGATTTAAAAAGAAATTTAAAAAGAGAACAATAAGATTTAAAAAAATAAACATCGTGGAAATATGGAGAAGTTACCCACTTTTGAAATTAATCTTGTTATTTAAATTATTTACGCAAAATTATCATTTATTGAATGGCGCGAATTTACTATGACGTTCCTGTGTTGTGTCGTCAGATGCTAATAAAGCTGTCTCTTTCTAGCATCGACATTAAAACGTATAGAACTTCGCCATTTTTTTAGATATTTTAATAATTTAAATAAAAATAAAATAAAACTTTTATTTCATAGTAAATACAGATTTAACAGGTTTAAGACAGTTTTAAGACTGCTTTGGTAGTAACACAATGCAATACAAATCTAAGAGCTAAAATCTGTACACAATATGGAAAACCCTGCCTCTCAAACTAGGCAACCTGTATCTTGAGAGACAGTGATTCAGCTTAGAATGTGGTGCTTATTATAATCGTAGACTGTGTCGAACTACCCGAGCGGTTGAGGATAATAACAATTACTTACTACTAATATTAAAACTAATTTAAGTGTATATTTTATACTATTTGTGTGTGTGTGCGTTCGTGTGTGTGTGAGTGAGTGGGTGATCGTGTGTGTGTGTGTGTGTGGGGGTGTGTTGTGTGTGATTTGGGATATCTAGGTAGCTAGGCGACGTACTTAAGTAAGGATTCTGTTTGTAGATAGTCCAGTCCTAATAGCCATTCAGTTAATTTTGATTTTATTTCATAGTTATTTAGATCGACAATGTTTAATTTTTTGTGAATTTGTGTGTAGATATATGTACTTAATGTGTAGTATTGGTGTTGAGCGAAGGAGGTTTTGTGAAGGGTACTTAAGTGTAGTTTCTTCCTTTTTTTAGGATCAGATGGGGGAACGCTAGCGTGTTTTCTAACAGTTGACTGCAGTAGAAAAAGCTGGCGCACTGAAAGTACCTTGCAATCAGCGTAGAGTTGCGTAGTGCAATTTATTTTTACTGTGGCTTAATATTTCTCGTGGTGTCGAAAAAAATACAGTCAAATAGTCTGTTATGTCAACAGAACTTAATTATATCGGTCGTATCATGACAAATCTGACCAGTTTAGTTTAGTAGTTCAATCCAGGTCAATATCTAAGTGTGCCAAAAGTAATCTCAGTTTCGTAATAACTTTAGGCCATTACTCCCGAATGACCTATAAAACCGCGTGAGCATCCGACCATCCGATATAATGTTTTCCTTTGATTTCCAGATAGTGTAATGTCTTTGTCTATTATTTATTTCTGTGGCATTCCACAATTCTGTTTACACAATGTGTCTAGTAAATTAATATAAAATTCTTACTGAACGTAGGCGCTTACGACTTCGTTCGAGCTCGTGTTGCTGTGCAAGTAACAACATTGTTGGATCTTAAGATATTCTACAAAAACGTGTCTTTATTGCTCAGTGAAAAATTTTGGTTTTCAATGCTAGTTCCTTCATAGGAAAAGTCATTTGCCCTGCAGTAGGGCAGTAGTGGAAGCATGAAAAAAAACCAGGGTTAAATTTCAGGGTCATTATTTGAATCAAACATTTAGCTCCTCGTGGTTATTAATCTCAATATGCACGTACGATCTCAAACTGACCACCATTCGTAGTTTTGCAGCGACATCTATTATACAATGTATTTTTATAGCAACGGTTTATGGTCGCGACGGCCAGGGGTAAACAAAGGGCGTGGCTAGAGTTTCCAGTCTCCTTGGCGAGACGCGGGTCGTGGGAAGGACTTAGCAGGGCTGCCAAAAATAGGCTGGAATCTTTGTTGCATAATCGGTTATGTAAAAATGTGTTTATTTGTTTTATGAAAATTTGTGAACGATCACTGCTATGTGCTGAAAACAGAAGAAAACGTATGTGCAGGGGCCGTACTATGACGTGTTAATTCCATCATTGTTCCAGCGTGGAAGAGAGACGGAGCTATACATGACCGATAGCACTATCTAATTTTCTCAACGGAATCATGATGGCGTTAACAGGGCATAGTACGGCCCCTGTAAAGTACTAGTAATAATAGGTACTAATTATTTACTTAATATAATTCTTAAATTTATTCATTCGTTCACTAACTGGCAGACAACATTTCATGCTTCTTTAAGCATGACATATTGCACTAGAGTTCCTTATACTCGTATAACGAGTAAGTACTAACGAAGGATTTTTGAATTCTCATCCCATGAAGGAGTTAAGGGGAGATGAAAATGTTGAGGTTCGTAATGTTGCCGCTTGTTTCTATATGTGTAAAAGATTTTTTTATAAGTTTTGGTAGTTTCAGTAGTTAATGATGGAGTTGCATCTAAACCAATTTTTTTTAAATTTATCTGTTTCTAGAAAGTTGTCTTTAAATTATAGTAAGGTGATTACCATTTGCATACATTATTGCACAATAATATGCAATTATGCACATCTTAGATCAAATCACACACACGGTCATAAACTCATAACTTTTTTCAAGGATGCTCTCAGGCCAAGAATTTCGCTTGCGTGGCAGCCCTGCTTCAGACTATTTATGTTGACGAGGCTGGGCGAGGTGACCTACCCGTGACCTTTGACCCGCAGCCTGTGACCTACATCGGGAGCCCAATCGATACGCACCCCGCTGTATCTGTTGCCTTCGATAAGGACGCGTTTCATTAAAACTTTTGATTGGCCGCCGTCTGCCAGCTGAGTGATAAAACGGTAATGGATATCGTTTTAACTTTTTTGACATTGCTATTTTCGATGTAGCAAGACTAGCAAGTAGTGAATGTCGAATGAGGTCGGGAGCCGGGAGGAGTAAGGTGATTTTTTTAGAACGTTCGTTCATGCGATTTTTTGTCTGATGACGTATTAGATTGAGACTTTGAGAGATTATAGAAGTGTGTATGTAGTGAGAAGCAGCTGGCTCATTACCTACGAGTATCATTAAAATTCACGTTTCTTTCAGTAGTATCTTACGACCTGAATGAAAACATACGCAGCTAACGTATTAATTTCCTTTTTTTTACTGCAGCCAAGGAATTCTTTTGCTCCAGTTTAATGATAATTTGCATTTTGTGTTTGAAAAGCTGTTAATAATTTGACACCGTTCCCAAATTAGGTTTGTTCGCAATACCACCATTAAGTCGAGATGGTGGTGAAACACGCAATATTATCCTTGAAGTTCATGAGGTTTACGAAGTTTGAAGATACGAACTCACAAGTGTATAAGTACAGTTAGTTTATTAACGTATAATTCAATTTATAAACTTACAAGTTTGACGTAATCCGCAAAAGCTACACTAGGTTTGCTAACAAATTTCAATTTATGCTCCGTCGAACTGAACCTTTAGGCAAATATTCCAATACAACGTGCAATTCTCATTTCCTGCAACAAAGTCCCGCAGGTAAAATGGACCACCAACATTCTAAACAAAATATTTTTAGCAATAACTCATATGTGGGCGCTCCAGTGCTTCGCCGACGAAATGTTACACTCTTGCGAAATATATCACGATTTGTACGAGAAACACTTTGATACCTTCTGCAACATGTTTTGTTAGAGCTGTATGTAGTTGTTGTTATTTTCTTTAAATAAATAAATTTAAATAATGTTTATTTGTCTCCACGAATTACAATCCTATGCTAGATTTTACATATTAAGTTGCCACATATTTCGAAAAAAAAATGCGGGAGATCTGACCTGAAACTAAGCCTGTATTTTAGAACTCCAGGCCCCCATTATATCACATAGTAAAGGTTGTCAACATGGAATTGCGAGTGATTGATGGTGTGTGTGAGCGTATGTATGTGGGTGTGTGTGTGTGTGTACTTTTTACACGAGAAGCTCTGTTATCAGCATCTTTTTAACTTTTTATTAAGATCTTGTTAGCTAAACGTTATGTCCCTTGATCGGATCCGCAGCAGCGGCGTAGCTAAGCCAGTAGTTTTAAACGCCCTAATAATAATGAATCCATTCTGATTCTGCCTGATAATTATAATTAATATTATGCCCCTGGCTGGAGGCTTTGAGTTAGCTCGAAGGCACCACAGGATTCACCGGTTAAGCAGTCACGGCCTCTCAAGGCCAACTGCGAGATGCCATACACAAAAAGAAAAAAAAACATCAAAGTCACTCCCAAGTTATTAAAAGAAATTATACACTAAGTAAGCACTGATATTGAAAGGAGACTGGGTATCGAAGTGACATACTGATCCAGTACTCAGTTGTATAGCTGGCTACTTTGTCAAATGTCTCTTTTTCAACATTTGTTTCACTCGATACTGAGCTTGAGATATAAAAACGTTACTTAGCACATACTTTGGGTAAGCGTTATTTATTATACTGTCGCACAACTGTCAGACTAGAATTGCAAGATAGAGGCGGGACAAGTGTCAGGCACAGCACGTGCTAAGTTATTAAAAACCCAATAACCAACCAAAACCTTAAAACGCAATAACACTTTGCACGACCCGGGAATCGAACTCATGACCTCATGCTTAGCAGAAACGCTTGCAACTACTACACCAACGAGGCAGTCGCAACGTAGACGTCAAATTAAAAAAAACGTCAAACTATTTATTTAACCATTTATGTACACACTTATATAAACAGACAAGAAGAAAATAACAGAAAAATAGGTACAAAGGTGATGCTTATTTCTAATGAAATCTCTTCCAGCATACCTGCGATAGGATAGTAGATTTAGAGATGTAGACAGCGAGTGTAAGAGTAAAAGAGAAAATAAAATACATAAAATCAAAAACAATTCACTTAATAAAATAAAACAAATAATATGAGAATATACATACATACATACTTCTAAAATAAATAACACTAGAATATTAATATATACGCAACTATGACGAAGTGGAAAGTGAAATTATTAATTATTTCTTTGACGAAATTTTGAAAAACATACAGGCTGGCAGAGAAATTCAACACACGATTCTAGACCCTAAAAACTGCTGTTTCATAGAAAAGTGCAATACCTACGCAGTCAGAATGGAATAGCTAATTGTTTATAATAACCAACGAATAATTTCAACGCGGGTGGGTTTCAGAGTCATGTACTGAATCCACGATAAAACTGCTATTTTCTGTTATTATCGGTCGAGTTGCATTTTCCGCAGAGTACACAACATTACATAACAGGTTTCAATGAAACGACAGTCAACAGTTTATGAATGAGCATTCCACTGCTGCGATTCATAATCAGCCTATAATGTTCCCACTGCTGGGACACAGGCCTCCTCTCTGTGAGAGGGAGTGGGCCGTAATCTACTACGCGGGCCCAGTGCGGGTTGGTAGATGTCACATGTCTTTGGATTTTGGTTCTAGGACATGCCCGTTTCCTCACAATGTTTTCTTTCACCGTTTTGAGAGCAGTGGTGATGAATTAATGTACACAAAGTTAAGCGCCTGTCTAGGTTCAAAACTACGATCTACAACTCGTAAGTCGCGGCCATTACCACTGGGCCACCACTGCACCACTGCTGCGATTGATGTATTTTATTTAATTAGTTACGTCGTTATCATTACGGGTTCAAAAATGGGCAAAGCAATAGGTGTGTGGTTTACTGTCGTTCTCGATTTAGCTTATAATACCAGCCTCCTATTGTCAAACACACACAGCCACAGGGCAGAGGCCTCGTCTCATACAAAGAAAGCACGAGCATTGTATACCACGCTTTGTCAGAAGGGGTTGACAATTACAGACTAATTAGAAGCTTTATCATTTCTCAGATCAACCCATCACCTTACACTTTACATTTGAAGTGTGACTTGACACTTGCTTTTAGATTTAATCGGAGCCATAATTTTTCCTACATAATTATGCACCAAAAAAGGAAAATTTATTTAAACGTAAAACGAAAGTCGGACTTCATAAAAAAATCATAACATACGCTTTTTATTAAACACGCTGTATATAGCCATACTGTGTTAAATTACCGTAGCTCTGCATCGTGATAACCCAATTGAATGCAAGAACAAAGAATAATAAGACTATTTAAAGAAAAACGCCTTCATTATTTTATACAAAATGAAGTATTTAAAAATGTTGAATAAAAAATGTCCTACTAATTAATAGCTATCTAATTATCGGGCAATTTTTGTCCTCTTTTAATGTATTCCTTTGCTGTTTAATGGTAATTAAATATTATGTCCACATAAATTGCTTACTAATATAACAGCCGCACGAGTCGATCGATCAGGTTAAGCTACGCTTGCCGCGCTTGGTCCGTGAATGGGTGACCATCTTTACATACCAAGACCTCTCCGAGCCTCGGAAAGGACGTTAAGCCGTTGATCTCGGCTGTCAATCGTGTATCTTTGACAGTATCGTTACGGGTCGTCAGAAGCCCGGAAGTCTGACAACCAGTCTTACCAAGGGGTATCGTATTACCTGGTAACTAGGCTGTGGAGGTCAGATAGGCAGTCGCTCCATTTAAAATACTGGTATTTAGCTGCACCCGGTTAGACCAGAAGCCGACCCCAACAAAGTTGGAAAAGGGTAGGCAGAAGTTGATGAAATTCAATGCAAACTGCATAGTAATAAGAACCTGGATGAGCTCATGGTAGAAAAACTACAAAAACCAAAATTCTGCTTCCCTTTACCCTTCGTCAGCATTTCCATTAATAAAATGTATTGTACTTTCTATCTCTGTCAGTATTTAATGTATTATTAATTAAAAAAATATATATCCTTCGCCAAGATTAATTATCTTAGGACGTCCATCACTTGTTGGTGGAGTGCGTCAGGACCCGAGCTGCTAGAGAGGCGCTGATACCTTAAAAATTAATTTGATAGATATTGGTTTTGTTCAAAGCATATTATCAGAGCCTGTCTCGAATGCAGCTATCTTACTGTATAAAATAGTATATAAGGTTTAGAAATTTGAATAGTGTAAAGCTTTTATTGAATTAGGTTATGATGGGGCTGGCATGGTCGTGTTGTGAGCAAAAGCCCCTAAATTTATAACAAATAATAAAAAAATAATAGGATTTTTGATGACGTTGATGTTCGTTCATTAAACTGAAATGGTAGTATTTGTATTGTTCTGTATATGAGATGACGTACCATTTCAAACAAGCAAAATCAAACCAACCTTTCCAAGATATAACTAAATACCGTTTCCTCTATTATCAAGTAATAGTGCAACATTAAAAATCCTATCATCATCATAATGGGAACGTAATCAAGTCATTACAACTAATTTGCACTTAAAATCATGTACCCTTAAATTTCATCGCATCGTGATCGCGACTAGGTATAATTACGCAGTCTCTTCGAGCCATTATTGGTTAAGGCGCTGGCCCAACGTAGGACAAGGTAAAACGCTCAGTTTTTAGTATCATAGTTTTGCGTATCGGTACATATTACAAGCCATATTTTTTTTTATGTATTGTCAAATGTTCAAAGAAAAATCTACAATATTCAAGGTACTTTCCCTCCATGTGGCATATCCGTGGGACGCCCTGTATAGATTTTACCGTATTTACAGTCAATCATTGACAGTCGTTACGGGAATTTAAAAGCTCGAAAGTCTGACAAGCAGTCTTACCTAGGGGTGTCGGTATACCCAGTAACTGAGTTGTGTAAAGTACTGTGTTGTACTAGTATTCAGCTGCATCCGATTAAACTGGAATCCAGCCCGCGTATATTTGAGAAAATGCTAGGAAGTTAGGCAGATGATGGCTGTTATAAATAAAAACGAAACCAAATTTATTACCTAGTTTATTTCCAAGAAATTCGACACTCCGTACTTTCCGTATAGCATAAATGTTATTTCGCTTTTTCCTATATTTCTTTTTTTTTATAACTATCACATTCTTGTTCCAAAATGGCGGGACTTTCGGCCTGACTCAGCGATACCGAGAAGTCGTTTGGCTGCTTACCGGTTCCCATTTTCCTTAATACATCTTTCTTGCAACGATCGCACCATCCGTGTTTTACGCTCACTTAGATTCGCAAAAAAAAACGTAATTAGCGAAAACTTAACAGTGTAATTTAGAACGGTGTTGAGTGCGGTAATTAAAGTATTATCCGAAACATTATCTGGTATTTTGTTCTGCTTTTTTGTTTGAAGTTGGTCCGTGGATGACTTTTAACTAGGCATAGTAAAAAATATGATTCTGAGAGATTATCTAGAAGTACAAAAAAATAGATAAAACAATAGATACCATTGTACTTAATCTAACAGTTAAACAGTGTTTTACAATAAAAATCTTTTTTTAAAGGGTCATTTGTGAGGTCATGTAAACAATTATTATCATTTGTAAACAATAACAAAGCACTAAAGATCAATGGTGCATCGACTCAATCACGTAATTGAATTAATCTGATGGATTGATCTTCTATAAACAGACGGCTATAAAGGATTTGAATTGTTTGGTAGGTTTGATTGCGCTGAATTGGCTTTTAAAATTACGAACATACAAAGTGTACAAACTGATATTGTTTTAACAATGGAGCTTATACATAATGGCATTACAAATACATAATATAAAATGTGATCTAAAGCAGTCAATTCTTCGATGGCTCTTTCTATTTATTTGATGACCAAACCAAACTTTCACACTTTACTGAATTTACTATCCAAGAAACCGAATATCAAATATCTTGCATAAATCCCAACTTAAAAGTTGTCGTCGCAAACATAATGTACAATAATTGGATGAGTTCATAAGCCATTAGCCATTACTAGGGCAAACACTAGCAAAGTCCTTAATTACTGATTTCCATTAAAAAGACGACCACAGACAAAGCTAAATAAATACGCAACATGACAGGCAATTATAGGAAACTTTTACGGCTTCGTCTGAACATACCTATATTTTTATTTTGAAAAAGGAACGTTACAAGATGGTCGTTTCGCGTATTTTTATTTAATGCTAATTATGCGTGGATGACTGACTGTAGGTGATTGTAGGAACTGTGTTCCAAATTCGATTTTTCTGGTTTCATCAACAATATTGTCATCCGTATTATTTAGTGACACACATCGCAGTCTCTTGGCTGAGCCCGGGGCTGCGACCGGGTCACGCCCCCCGCCCCTCTTCTCTCCCGGCCCGCATCTGCACTTGAACTGGTTGGCGTACTTTCAGTTTCTCTCGCCCGGGACTCGGGAGCCTGACCTACCCGAAGACGTACGGTAAGACGCAAGCCGCTTTGAGATGGTTCTCACTAGAATGTAGGGGGCTTGTGCGTAAGATAACAATGCGAGGAACTTCATAAATGGATTGTGTATGTATCAGTGCATTATCCGGGTCTTGAATAGATATTTATGCTTTGTGACATTAAGTTGACCTTATGTACCACGTTTTGTACATAATATAATATGTATATAATATATTATGTTGAAACTACGGGGGGTATTAATTTTTCTTACATATCCTCATATACTACATACATATACCTAGTTTAGAATATATGTTTTTGTGGTTTCGAGCAGCCATAAAAGGTAATCTTGAACACAATTTTGTTTAGCATGACAAAGGACATAATCGGCCGTACACATCTGAGATATAGAAAAACACACACGAGTTAGCCAAAATAGAGAAAATGTTACGAGCAATACAATACGCAATATAATGTGAGGCGTCACAAAAGCCACTGATGAGGAAGGTCCACGGTACAATGTGCTATTTCCTGACATTATTAGATGCCCCTATTGTTGGACAGGCTAGACCTTGGCCCCACGGGGCGTGAAGACATTTTGGATGTCGTAATGGCCATAACTGTGACATTATTGATGTGATGATGTGGCCAACAAAGTTCGCATTTTCGGCTTGTTAGAGGTCCTGTAGTTGACATACTTTTATAGTTAATAAAAAGTAGAGTAATATTCTCAAGCCACTCGTTTAATAGGTATATTTGAGTGCCTTAATTTTGGCGAAACGTAAAACATTGAGTGCCAAGGCAGAATAGAACGATTGTGCCACTTTTACTCCCAAATACAACAAAAACATCTTTGTTTTGTCTAAGCCTAAAACTTTGGGTTAAGTGTTGCCATAATAAAAGCTTTTTGTAGAACAATGACATATAATGTTCGAAGAAATGTTCTTACTCAAGCAAGAGTGACAAACGGTGTACCAAGAAAACATATTTAGGAGAAACAACTCTCGAATATAATACAGGCTTTTTATAAACGCACCGAGATGTGCCCCTCCTTACAACATGGAATAAATTTGTTTTACACCGGAAAATAATACACCTACACACACATGCTTGAGTAAAAGTCGTCGAGTATTTTAGAAACTCACATATTTATGCCGTGAATGTATTTTTTAGGGTTCCGTGCCCATAGGGTGCTAAGGGGACCCTATTACCTTTTTTTTTTTTTTTTAAAAATGTGTTTTTTTCGGCGTTATTCTTTTCTTAGGTAGGTATTTTTTTTAATGTACCTAATGTTAAAAATTGTACGTTGGTATGGAATCCTTCGTGTGGGAGTCCGACTCACACGCTTTATAATATCAGGGTTTAATTCGTATACCATTACAAACTTATATCGTGCCATGGTAAAATTAATAATTAATTGGTCCCTTTACAATCCTTTTTATTTATACATTTTCTTTAAAAGGAAACCAAAAAGTATAATGGTAATATAGTCTATGGTAAAAAAAAATATCTTGTTGTTAATTTAAGACAAAACAACACGTCACGTTTCGCGCTATCCCAAGTAGGTATAACCCGCCCTTCATTATGTCACAGAAAAGAAAACAAAGTAGGTATTGGCTTACGAGGACGTCAACCTTATACCATGTATCTTTATTTATGTAACTGACAATGACTTATGTCTCCAACACGCCCTAAAGTAAGCAGTAACATGATAAAGGGTTTATGTGAAAAATAAAAGGTTATTACGCCGTTTTTGCTTTCAATATAACAAGACATATTATTCTCAATATAAAGTGACAAGCAAATTAATTAAATAAAAAACAGATATTTCACATTTGTCTAAACACTAGGTTTAGTCTCGTCGACGTTCTTCATTTGAAATTGAAATGTCGAAACAAGAACAACGTCTTCCAAATACGAGTATCAATATAAAAGAGACGTTTTTGTTTTGAAAATGGACCACTCGTTTCCTGCTCTCACGTCATTGTCAGTGTAATTCATCATTCCATTTTTGAGTAAGTGTCAAAGTGACTATGGCATTTTTAGCCCTTGCATTTACTTATGGCGAAAGGAGTATTGGTAACCTTAAATAGAACGCCCTTGCTTATGCGTTGTTCCTTAAAATGAACTCTTTCTTTAAGACCACAAATGATCATAATAATATCGCTTCATCTCGTTTTATAAAAGGTCGAACCAACTACAAATTTGTCACTGTACGAAAGAACACGTGCACGTTATAGATTTATTTATAACTAGTTTTAACCCCTGGCGCGGTTTGCGAGGATTTTTTTTAGTACGGCAGAGAAACACGTTGTTCGGCTTCCTGTTGGTTATGACTGACTCGAAAACGAAGAGGTTTTAGGTGTTTACATTTAAAACAAGATCTCTAGAGCCATTTTTTCCACGTAGGTACGCATTTTAAGAAGACTTGATACTCTTCCGTTTTACTCTCAAATCATACTTTAAAGTTTGACGCGTTATTGAAGTGAAACTTCTTAGACGGCGGTTTTTAGCGGTAGAATTGAGAAACATTTCGTTACACGAGAGAGAAGAAAGATATTTTTTATTAATTATATTTTTTCTTTGGATGAATTAAAGGGAGAAGGAGAGACAATACTGCAGGTAGTCAGTGGTGTACCAATTACATATACAATAAATACATATATACATAGAACATATACTTATCTACATATATATATCTATATAATAATAAACATGAAACAAGAGCAAGGAAACCATATATTATGTAATGATGATGTAAATAAATAAATCTAAATAACTTCCATCACGGTACGGTGCTGCACGCGCAATCTTTTTCTTCAGTAGGCGGGTTAGTGGGTACCTATCAGTATTTTCAATCTAAGTTCCATTACATGTATGTAGTTATGTGCTTCTTATAAATATTTTCTAGTAGCTAAGCAAAACATGTCAGTCTGTCTAGGTACCTAATGAGAACAATATGGGCGCCACACTATCAATTGAGCTTAGAGGTATAGATTTCAATACCAAGCTCACGTATCTGACAGATCATGGCCACTGAGAATGATCGAGACGGGGATAATGTAACCTTTTCTTTGTATTATTAAGCTTGGTAGTACATGGAAGAGTAACTACGTATTTTAACTCAATCAGTGTGTTTGTCGTTATTTTTATTTAGAGTAGCCGACCTCTTTATGCTGGGGGTTACTGTCATGGCATTTCGTTTACATGTTTGGTTTATATTATTGTGTTAGCTTCATTTTGTAAAACTGTTGTTTAGTTTGTGTCTTCGATATTTGGTTAAATAACAAAAAGAAAGGGAAAAAAAAATTAAAAAGTGTTTATTCACCGATATAATTTGTTTAAAGTACTAGTACTGTAGTAGTATTAGTAAGTAGTGGTATACTTTCGCAGTACCGTACATCGCGGTAATGAACTTCGCAACTGTGATTGACACTACCCTAATTGAGTAACACGCTTTTAATCACAATCTGAAAGATATTGCTAATCCATTGCCTCATATGTTTCAAAAATTTGTCTTCTCAGCTACGTAAATAACGCAATGATTGTTGTTGAACTGTCAAGATGGAAGCCATTGATACTGTTAGTGTGCAATTACCCTTACCCAGCTGGTTCAGAGTACATGATAGTACCTGATTACCTACCTGATTATAGCCGCATGTACTAGTTCTAAGCAGTAAGTACTTAGTTCTAATCAAGATGTCATTGTTTGTACAGCTGCGATTTGTATAACTTTATACGTAATTATACTATACATAATTGTGTAATTTCTGTAACCATTGAAAGAAAACACTAAAATACTGCAAATGAGAATGAGAGATGTAGTTCCAGATGTTAGCGTAAACAAACAAAAACACAAAGTCTTCAGCTTTATTATTAAGTAGTATAGATTAGAAAAAAAAAACATTTTCGAAATATTTTTTTTTCCTTAATAAAAGTCAGAATGAAAATCCTTATTTTTTATGTACTCTACGAACAAATAATTTGGGGATAGTACATAACTAGCTAGCTACTAACGATTTTATGTATTTAGATGTCCATTAAAAACATAATTTAATTTAGATATCCATTAAAAACATAATTTAATTTAGATTTCCATTAAAAACATTATTTTGTTCCGCAAACTGGTTTCTTAATTAAAAAGCTTTTAAGTAAATTTATTACAATGAAATTAAATCATCGAGCTGGACCCGAATGACAAACAAAAGAGGACCTTAATTCTTTTGAACATAGTTTTAAATTACTTTTTCGTGTTCACATCAGTCAGTTGCTGTAAATAAAATCATCACATCACGCCTGTAATTCCGGAAAGGTAAAACAGAGGTGTACCTATAGTATACCCACATTTCGCTACTTATGTATAAGCCTCATGGTGCCCAGGAGGCAAATCTATGTCAAATATCTAGTCAACATTCTCTCATAAGTTGATGATGACTGACCGGTTGGTGCAGTTGGTAGCGAAGCTGCCTTCTGAGCCGCTGGTCCCGGGTTCGATCCCCGGACAAGTCAAACATTTGTGTGCATGAACATGTCTGTTTGACCTGTGTCTGGGTGTGTATATGTATATAAGTATGTATATCAGTCATCAGGTTACCGTAGTACAGGTTCTACCTAGTTCGGGACCTGAACACCTTGTGTGGATGTTGTCTCATATTATATTATAAGTATAATATCATTACAGCAAATTAACGAACATTGCATTAAGGTTCATAGAGTGAGCGACATTGAGAGACTACTCAGAGGATAAGAGAATATATAGGATAAAGCTGAAGAGATCCGTAGGAGAACCAAGGAAGAATTGGCAACCTTAAGTGGCAGTGGGCATGGCACATTGCTCGCAAAACAGTTGGCCGATGGGACCGAAAGGTTCTGGAGTAGCGACCGCGTACCGGAAGACGTAGCGTTGGAAGGCCTACCACAAGGTGGAGGTAAAGCTGGAGTAAGGCTGGTGAAGGCCGCAGGAACCGGAGTGGCGATGATTGGGAACGGCCAATGACCAGCAGTGGACGTCTTTCGGCTGCAATGATGATGAAGAGAATATAACTGCTCATCCTTTTGGACGTTATCGAGGGATTCTGCCTCATAACGTAAGAAAAACGACTCATATTTTTGTCGGCGACATTCAGACGTTGGACGTTGTCCGAATAATATAAAAAGATTATTCGTACTTATGCAATTTTTTCGCAATTTAAGATTAAGTTATGGCTGGAAGCTTTTTCCCTTTTAGCATTAGGAACACGATTTATTTCGACAGCATATTTACAAGTGTCGCTCTTTGCGTAATCCTAAAAGATTGCAACAGAGCACTAGACGCGATACCAATGACCCACCCATTTCCTCTAGCCACCTTATTTGAACGTGCATGAATACCTTATCAATTCCCTTTTTAAATAAATAAATAAAAGGTATATAGCAGAAACTTGTACAACTTTTACAGTATCTTACATACATACCTCCTTTTAAGTAAAATATATACCTGTGCCAGGAGATCCCGCTCTTCAATAACAAATTATGAAACGGTAAAAGTGGTGTACAAAAGAAAATAGAAATTAAACAAAACATTACAAGTAAAATCTCAAACTCAACAAGAAGACTTGAACTATAAGCAAAAAAAGAAAAAAGATAGATATTTCATAAAATAGTTTGTGTGTGTATCATTTCATCTCATATTGACGATGCTTGCAGCAATAAGTAAGTAATAATAATAAGAATTTTTATTTATTTAGAAAATTACAGGGCATAAAAATAAGTACATTTTTGCATAAATGTAAATTATTTACCTAAGATTTACGTGCCTGAACTAGGTAATCCTGTGTTTCAGGCGAGATGAGCTAAAAATAGTCTTATAAAATTAGAAAATAATCAAAAGTTGACAATAGACAAATCATTATATTATGCAGAGTATAAACTACTCTTACTATTCCTATTTTCTAAATTTGATAAATAATTAACTTAAGTGAAATTTGTATACAGGGTGTTTTTGACAGCCCTCCGCAAACTGATAGGGTGGCTTCAGTACATCATATTAAGATGACCGGTACATGAAATTCTTTCAGGAACATTAAGGGAATCCAAAAAACCAGATTTGTTTTATGGGGGGACATCGTGATCACTTACCTCACACGCAATGTATCGTTACCGTGGCTGCCCCCGCCCCCCGCGCGCTCCCCGGCGCTCCTGGGCCGCGTCTTTTATTACGTTACGTTACGGCATAATTTTTTTTTTTACTGAGAAAATTTCCAGTGGGATATGATTCAGAATAAGGAGCTGAATCAATCCTGTGTTTTTGTGGAGGGCTGTCAAAAACACCCTGTATATGTATATTTACTTTAACAGGGTTAGTAAATTCTCTGTATATTCGTAAGACATACTTTGGAGAGCATTCTTCAGAATTCTCTTACAATTTGTGTAGTTCAAGGAATAAGTGTTTGCTTTCGCGTTTAGCCTACTATAGAGGAACAGGTACAATTTGGATATAAAAGCATGTTTTGTTGTATTTTGTGGACAGACTATATCTTTACGCCTTTTATTGGTATATTCAGTGCTGAATGGTAGAGCTGCGTGTTGTTTTATTACAATGCCCATTATAAATAGCTGTCGAACTGTTAATACTTCACAAGATTTTTATAGGAGGTTAGTAGGAAAAAGGAAAGGGCGGAAAGTATACACTTTGAGTATCGCCCTCTGAGCTCTCTCGATGCATGTAATTCAATGTCATCATTATTCTTTTTATAAGCAATTAATTCGCCTTTTATAATGAAATGATGTTTCAGTTTATTAAATTAATTATTAAAACCATACAATGTCAAGGATAAGGAAAACGTTAACTACTATCAAATACAATGTCAAGGATAAAAACTAAAATATATTATTAAAAGGAGTCCCTTTAGGCAAGGTTCCGAAGATACTGGCAGCGTTCCCCTTTTGAATAGCTAGACTAATTCTTGGTCCGAGGTAGCTGCCAGCTCTTCGGTCTCCTGTGATGTCGACTAACCTTTTTGCTATTTCCTTAAAAAGCTTTATAGCGCTAGGACTCCACGGACCAAGGGTCTCGACACCGAATGGGACAAAATCATATTCGGAGCCTAGACCCCTGTATTTGCATGTTTTATAAGTATACATTAGTATGTTTAATAGTTGTAGCAAAACATATCCCATCTCGTGTAACTCGAGACTTGACACTACATTCCTAAAGGGATTAGCACATGCCGTAGTGAGAAACGATTCCGTTTTCACAGCGAACTTGCTAATATGTCATAGCGATAACATCGTGACATTCAGCCACTTGGATAAATCACATAGATTGCTTCGAATTAATGGAAGCGCCTTTATTAGTCAACACTGTGATAAGAATACTTTACTTGTTTTACACGTTTTTATTACAGAGAGATAGATTTTATCTCGGAATGGGGCCTACTTGTTTTAACGTGACAAACAGGCTTAAGATAGTGTGTGAATTGTTTTGGTGTGTACAAATATTTTGTTGAAGGTATCTTACCTAGATCATCTTAAGGAAATGTAGAATGTAACATAATACAATAGCTTGTAATTAGGTATACAAATTATTCAAGTACGACAAATATACAACCAAACAACAAAGGCAAAGAGAAAGAAAAAAACATTCTAATTAATACATTTATACCTATGCGGAGATTAATATGGCAATAATTCTCCACAACTTTACCAGGATAGCAGAAGCGGTTTAGCAGTCAACCCACAACTGGCTGACGATGAAAAAAATATGTGACTCCATAATATATAGGTACCGTAGCAGCCCACAACTCATTTTAGCAACAATGTAAAATCAGATAACGCTTAATAAATCAAAATTGTTACACAGTAGGCAATCGTACTAACACGGAACAATAGAGGAAGTAGGCCAAATAGATTTGGGCTCATTCCGGAAATGGGATGTCCGAAACAAAACGGCCATTTAGTATTTTCTTTGTGTTAGTTTCCAGGCGATTTCGTATGCATATATTAATTTCGAGGCTACTGTACGACGTCGCATTTGTTTTATGTAATGTTCTTGAAGTGTTATAATGAGTTTGTTATCTCAGAACGAATCCCTTTGTTCAAATACCTACAGTGGAAATATGAAACATTTTGTCAAAAAATACTCGTAAATCAACTTTATTTTATTTTACCTGCGCCCTCGTAGCAGGGTCTACAACGGTCTACGAATTTGCTACGCTGCGAACGACGCCGACGGCTACGCAGATTTTTTGGCAATGATATCTTTCAGAGGCTTTACAATAGGTTAAATTTTAGTAGATATTCGTAAAATATTTATGTAAATAAGTCGTTCTAGCTACAGTAATGACTAAATCTTATAAAAAAAATCAGCTAGAGTTTGTATCGCGCGTCACAGTCTTTTGTTTTTGTATTTTATGTTTTTCTTTAAATTTTTCTCCGCTGGAGCATACATCTTCATTATCAAGACTGTCAAAAAGATCCTGATAAAAGAAACATAAGACCTACATTTCTCAGTCAATCGAAAAGACGATCGCACGACCCGTTGTTCAATAAACTTTGAATATTTCATATTCAAAGTTCAATCGCAATCAAAATTCACTTAGGTAGCTCATACTTTGAACAGAAGAACTGTGTATTTACTGAGTGAAACTGGAAATCGAAGCTTAAGAGCGTTTATACCTTATGAGTGGCAACGTCGCAATTTAGTGTCATATTTCGTGGTTTTAAATTTTTATCATTTAATCGGAGCTATATTTAAAAAATCTGTTTAATTAACTTTTTAGAATTATGTGAAAACTGTGTAAAAGGTAAGAAATCGTTGCGTTTACAGTTCTATTTATATGCAAATAATAAATTGGAAACTTGCAGGGTGTTATTGTCATTGTAAAATAACTGTAAGCATTACGGTTACTTATTTTTTAAACACTTTCACGTAATTCTAAAAAGTTAATTAAACAGATTTTTAAAATATAGCTCCGATTAAATGATAAAAATTTAAAACCACGAAATATGACACTAAATTGCGACGTTGCCACTCATAAGGTATAAACGCTCTTAAACGAGCGATTGACGCACTATCTTGTCTCAATGCATCGATTAAAATACATAAATATCGATATTTCTACATCTCGATTCTCGACGCGTTCGTTCAAACCCGGTGACCACCCAAGTTACATCAGCATTATTTATCTCTTGAAGTGCCACGTTGAGCGTAGGTGCAGCGTAGGTAGCATGCTCTGAGCGATTCCATTGAGCACACCTGGATGCGCTCTCAAAGTCAAACGCATAAGAAAATCAATGATTATGTATCTGTATTAGTTAAGGAACGGGTAAAATGCATTATATAATTTGTTTTGTGGGCATTTCATGTTTATTTTGTGACTGACATCCGGTTGTTTGATAAATTGTGCGCATATGTTAGTGTCATCTAAATAAATGTATGTCAAATGTTGCGTGTGTTTTGGTTGTTGGTACCTATGTATTTGTATTATGTATTTTTGATTTAATTTAAACTATTTATTGATATTAGAAAGCACACCGCGTGCAATACAGATTAGCAGCTCATGACAGATACGTCTACATACTGACTAGACTTGTCAGTTATTGACAAGTTGTGATTTCCCAGTAGATATCAGTCATATCGTCCACTTTCCTTAAATAACATAGCCGCATCGTGTTTGTAAACGTTCAACATGTTGTTAATGAGACTCGTTGCGCCTGCGCAAACCAGTTTCTGATTTCTCTGCCGATGTAAATATAGGGCTGGTTATAACGCCTAGAAAAATATAAGTATTAAGGGGACCACATGACCTAAACGCAAGTTTTATAATGCCTAAAAGTATATGATCCACTGCAGTAAACAAAATCAGAAAATATATATGATATTCTTCAGGATTTATGCTAATTAGATAGTGTGTAGAAAACATAATACAACAAAGGTACGATAGAAAAAAGTCACGAAGTTACCTCTAAAATATCTTTTAACTGTTAAAAACCATACTAATATACATGCAATAATTCTGTTTTTATTTTCAGATTGTTCTTCAAGCCACATATTAACGTGATAGTGTTTTAATTTTTTAGTCCAATCAATTGATGTTTTCTAAATAGAGAATTGCTTCATATTTTGCAATAAATTACCAGCTTTGTGTCATCGCGCTTCTCTTTCTTTTCTATGCAGACCGACAGTGACCGCGCTTTAGCTGTTGTCAGCCCCTTAACAATTTGCACCTGATTATTAAGAAATCTGTAGCTATCACGTTTCTCAAAACTTAAATTGGAGTAAAGTTTTACTTTAATTTATTCATTTATGTTATGGTAATTAGTTAAGTTCAGTGCGACCTACTCGTAGTTCCAATAATATTAGAAAGTGATTAATATTCACACAAGTTGAGAGAGGTCAGGACTACTACGTCATCCGGCTATTAGATAATATAAACTAAATATAGCTTACGAACATGAACATTATACAATGGTACAGACGGTATTGTACACCGAAATACCCCCTAGTGTACCTACTTATTTACTGCGCTCCAAACTATGCCAAATAGTTTTAAACACTGATTTAGTACTGATATTTAATGATATTTGATAAACTAACTGATAACTGATAGCCTAACTTAAGAAAACGTTACAGCCCTATTTTATGTCCCGGCAAGCGTCATGATCGTTCATACATTCCGGACGTAGAAGGGATGCGGCGGCGGCGCGGCTGTGGCGCGCATTTTCTCTCTGATCTGTGCCCAAGCGCAGCTACCAGCCACTCCGGGAATGCATCGCACTGTAGCGGGTTTGCGCAATATATTAAGCAGATAACGCACCGATGCGATGTAGGGAGCGCGCTCAAACGTGACTCTCGCGCGCAAAAATAAAGAATGTCCTTATCTCGGCGTTTCGTTCTCGGTATCTACATAGTACACGGATTCGAAATTACTTTTGCTCATCCCTAGCTGTTGTACAATAGGAATAAGTAGCTCTTTATATCCGGAGGCACTTTTATTCGATGCAGGGTTAACACAAACTCACAGATGCATCGGTAAACACAAAGCTCTCTGAAATATTCTGTTTATAGATTCGTGTGGCCGGGAATTGTGAGAGAGTGAGAGATTGTAAACCAAAGTCAAACAAATGACTAATTCATGATTAGGCATTGTGGCGCCATGTATTCTCATAAAAATTGATATTATGCTATATAAAAAGTCGTAATGTGTCTTTTGACATTTGAAGGTTTACCGATTCTTAAACTCTTTGTTTTTTATGCAGTTTTTGTAAATTGGAGTCAAGGATGAGCCATTTGTAAAGAGGTGCCAGCAACAAAATAGATCGACAACTTTTTTAACGAATTTATTTTTTGTCGATTGAGTTTTTGTTTAAATTATGTTGGTTTTATGTATGTTTTACCTCTATACATGGCATAATCTGCCTATAAAGTTCCCACTGCTGGGATACAGGCTTCCTCCGGTGTGAGGGAATGGGCCATAATCCACCACGCGGGCCCAGTGCAGGTTGGTATACATATCTAATAACAATTTTGTATATCTATGTATATGCTGCGGGTAATGCTAGAAGATTAAGATAGAAGATCAGAAAGAGATAGAATATACTTAGAATTACCCAAGTATTTTGGGTAAACTACGAATAATAATTTATATACATTTTAATTCGGTATATACCCGTACACACCTAGTTCTACCCAACACGGGCTAGGTAATGTTAGGTGTTGGGTAATTTTTGAGCACGTGGAACAAAGCGCATGGGCGCTTGCCCGTTTTCCCCCGCTAAATGAGCTTCAAAGAAGTGTACCGAGGCTGCAGGAAAATTCTGCTATTCAAAGTGTCACAGCAGTTTGTCTTGCTTAAATAAATAATGTCTATTTTAATGACATCATTAGTAATTTCTGAAAGTTTTAGTTTGGACATGCCTTTTGTGAACTATTGTCATAAAATATGACAATATTCAATCAATCAATCTTTATTTGTGAACATAGGTATACAACGTGGCGCAACAATGGTGACTTTAATTTAATACACGGGTAGGGCTAGTGCCCATTAACCATATAAATATTGATAGGTTAAAATAATACGTAAACTGAAAAAAAAAAATTTTCAAACAAACTAAATAATAAAAAAGTCATTAAAATTGGGATCACCCTTGCAAAAATTCATTCATGAAATTACTTACCTAGCTCGCTTACGTTAACTCGGAGCGGCAATGTGTCGGTTCGCGGGCTGGCAACCGCGCATCGCGTCTTGTACCTACTCGTGATCGGTCCGATTCTTTGACGGCATATTATCAAAGAAACCGAGCGGCGCAAGTGGTACAAACACTTATCACATCACCCTCTCTTGTTACTATTAGTAATAACTGTCATCACTAATCACTGCCATCACGATCATAAGTTTACACAAGCACTAATAGCACAAATAAATGCGTCCGTATCGCAAGAGGTGTAAACGTACCTACTAGATAAGAAAACGAAAACCAATCAAAGTGTCTTTATCGCAGTACCATGATCTAATTACTATCCTAATTACACAAAAAGAAATAAATAAAACAATAGCTAAGAGTCTTTTTCGCGACGTAATTATGCGCACTAGTGTAAATAAGTGCGTCAAGGACACGGGTTAGACTAGCACTAGAAAAGCAAAAAAAGAATTCGTGTTCGGTGCGGCGGGTGGGTGGAAGGGAGAGCGCGCGTCGCCTGCGCTGCTCGCCAACAAAGGAAATTTCCTTAAATTCGCCTACTCTATGCATTTGTTTCATCCTAATAGTATTGCTTATTCGTTTTAATTTCATTGATGCGAAGTTATGATCCGTGACCGAGGGAAATGACCGCTGCGCGACAGTTCTTTAAGTACAGGTTGCTCTAAGATGCTATTTCCTAAATTCTTTAATAAATCTGTAAATAATAACGTTTAATGGAAATAAAAAATTGTCATGAAACGAAAATGTGAAAACGTATATGTGTGTTAAATTAAGGTCACCATTGCAGCGCCACGCTGTATACATAAAAGGTCTTATATATACATATTATTGTAGTCGAACTCTATGTTCTACCAATAAAATTGGTGTACAAATAGTATATTTTTGTGATAAATCATTAAAAAAAATTGCAGATTAAACATTAATTAAAAAGTAAGTTATGTTAAATAAATGTCAATTAAATGAAATAAATGTCAATTAAATTAATAAATGTCAATTAAATTGAATTTTACATGCATGTCAAAGAAAGATAATATTACTTATACCTAGGAATTGTGTCATAGTTTGTCATTTAAAAAATCTTCAATAGAGTAATAAGTCTTCTCAATTAGAAATAAAAACAAATTACGTTTAAATTTGCGGACATTTTCTTCACTTCTTATACATTTTGGTAACCCATTATATATCTTTGGAGCCATTGCAAAAACACTGTTCCTAAATAGTGCAGTTTTAGAATATTCATTACTTACATAACTACACGAATTGTCTCTGCCAAAAATACTTTAAGTACTTGTGGTATATGCTTAGGAAAGCGTTTTTCTTTTGTATGTTTTTTTATTAAACAAAAGCTATCAATGCACTTGGTTTTTAATTTCACGAATTATTCTAACATTACCCAGCCAGCATTAGTTAGACCTAGGTGAGTATGAATGAATCCCGAATAAAAATCTACTTCAATTATTATTCGGACATTACCCAAACTCCTTGGGTGATTCTAATTCAACCCGGGTAAACCTAGGTTTACTCAATCTTTTAGCTTTACCCGTAACATAATATATATCTCCAATAACGATTTTCCACTTCAAAAGCAAGTCTACAACAACATTCCTTTAAAAACCCCAATAGTTTAGGACATACACATTGCAAACATACATACACAATAATATATAAGTGTCGGAAGCATGTAGGCAGGCGCGTTGGCGAGCGATAACGCTATCTTAGTGGGTTAACAACCTATTGCCCAGCATTCGAATATGGTACAATCATGACCACTTATCTTGTCTTCTAAGGAAACCCTTCGGCTATGAAACTACGAATTTAAGTTGGTTACAAGTAAATTGAGGGAATATTACTGATATTTCTGATACCAGTTTTGCCTATTATAAAGGGTATAAAAATATTCGGAGTGAGAGAAATGTGTGATTTTAGGAAATCTAGCATGTTATCTGAAACTGGCTTCTTACGTAGTGATGATATGGGCTTACAATGACATGGGTATTTACTTTGTAAAGTATTATATTATTTTAATTATTGTGAATGTGAGGACTCTGTCGATTGCTATTTTGTTTTTTTTTTTGCTCAGTTAGTTTTGATCATGTTCTGGCAGTTTGAGTAATTTATGTGGCCTACCCAAATGTCCTTTCTTTGGTATGGTTCATAGAATCGTTGAGCTCCTTAATTAAGCTCTGAGTTGAGCGGCACGATTACTGACACATGCGTGCACTGACTAGACAGGTCCACTCAGTCTGTGGTTTTTCCTCTATAGACCATTTCAGACACTAATCTCATGATCTGACCAAGATTATATCTGGGCTTTAAAAGAGACTGTGACCTCTGAGTTTGTTTCGGCCTTTCTTCTCAGAGTAGTCCGATAGGAAACGCCGACCTCATCTAGCTTTTAAAATATGATTGACGTGTAAAAGTGTTTGTACAAACCTACTTACCGAAATAAAATCATTTATCATTTACGGAAATCAGTTCTTGAGGCGATTTTAGGGAAGGTACTGTACATCGCTGACCAGTGTAATCTTAAAGAGCCCAATGACCCTACAAGCTCCTATTTAGGTTTTTTTGTTGTTGTTGGTGCTCTGAGCCTTACCAAGTGATGCAGTAACCGGTTAATCCGGTCAAAACCCCTATGTCGAGGAGATAAGGGCGTAAACAAAGTATAGCATTCTGCGTGTCTCTGTGTCATTGATCGCTTCAAGTTCAGCTTACTTTGTAAAGACCATTTAAGCGTGGAAATAGATAGTTATTCGCTATCTTACGTAGCTATAGTCTACCATCTTTCTAGGTAAATAGGTACTAGATATGTTACACAGAGATATCAATAACACTTTGTGATTCCGATACTACATGTGTTGGTTAACAAGAGAAACACATTCTATCTAAAAAAAACAAATGATAAATGATTTTATTTCTGTAAGTAGGTTTTTACAAACACTTTTACACGTCAATCATATTTTTTTTTAAACTAGATGAGGTCGGCGTTTCCTATCTGACTACTCTGAGAAGAAAGGCCGAAACAAACTCAGAGGTCACAGTCTCTTTTAAAGTCCAGACAGAATCTTGGTCAGATCATGTGAAGGCTATGTAGATCGGTGTCTGAAATGGTCTTTTGAGGAAAGAACCACACAGATTGAGTGGACCTGTCCAGTCAGTGCAAGCAATTGTCAGCAATCAAAAATAACTATGTATTATGTTACTCGTATTACCTAACTACTAGCTTTTGCCTGCAGCTTCGCCCGCGTGAATGTCGGAAATTATCCCACGGGACGTACTACCGGTATAGAGGTATGAGGAACAGGGTGTAAAGTGCACTCATACCTCCATAGAAAAGGAAGGATCCTCCGACCAGACGGATGTCGTGTCTGGTGGGCAACTGCCCGACGATTGATGTCGGGACGTTGTATATATGCTAATTGCGCGGTAAACTCTGCCTGCGCGATGCAGGATTTTCGTGACGTCAGTGTGACGCGTAGTTCGCATGTGACGATGTAGATACCGCTACACCGGGATTAAAGAGTATCCTGTGTCCTTCCTAACCCAGGTCATGGCCTATCCATCATGGCCTTTCGTTCAATTCCGCTCAACCATTAAGGGCCGGTTTTTTGACCCGTAGTTAACTCAACCATTAGTTAAAAATAGTAACTAATGGTTGTGTTGCGCACGGTTAAATTTTTAACTAATTGTTGAGTTAATGATTAAATTTTGGCAAAATGTGTTGATTTGATCAAACCGTATTGGCAAATTTTGAGTTTTTAAGTAATGGTTGAGTTTAACTACGGCTCAAAAAACCGGACCTAAGGCATGAAAGGTAACTGACCATTTACCAATTCTTTAGATCGCTTAAAAAGTGGTTTACAAAAATATTTATTTTACTCCCTTGGGGATGATGGTTTTACAAAAACACTGAAACACGTAATTCTTTATTTCTTACCAAAAGCATAAATTTGAATTTTCATATAACTTAAGTTATGTATAACTTAAGAAATACTGGGTTTTCCATACAAACTTACATCCGTTATATCACCCCCTTTAGGTTTATTTTTGAGAGAAAAAGTAGTCTACGCCTCCCTCAGGATGTCATCTGTCTCCTTGGTAAATTTTATCCAAATCCGTTAAGTGGTTATGGCGTGAAAAGGTAACATACAAACAGACAATTACTTTCGAATTTATAATATTAATAATTGGATTTCTATTACACTAACGAAAAATGCTCTAATTAATTAGATATAAGATAAACACAAGGCATTGCGTGATACCCAACACTGTTTACTCGACGGAGGTAAAAGTGAAGAAATAGTAGATTATTAAGCAAGGGGATAAAGCAGTGTTTTCTGTCGCGGGTGACGATTTAAATCGCGAGCGTAATGAAGGACTCGAGGTTTACTCCCGAGCGTAGCGAGGGTGTTAAAAACTTAAATCACGAGCGAAGCGAGAGATTTAAGACGAGTCCTGAGTGTAGCGAGGGATTTAAGTTCACCCAAGACTAAGACAGCTTTATCACCGAGGAAAATACTCTACTTTTCGTACCATTTGCGTTAAAATTAACACAATAATAATATGAGATAAGCATTTATTAAAAATAATGACAAATAAACGTATTTTTAGAACATTAACTTATTTATGAAAATAAATTAAAACAAACTTAACGTTTATGTATTTGAAGAAAACAAAAACGCGGCAAATTCTTAGACTAATATTTTTTTGTCGGAAAAGCAAAGGCATCAAGCTCATACGGCCTCGTTGGTTTTCGTAATTTTATTTTAATCATAACTGCATAATAAATGCGTATTACTTTTCAAAAAGATGTATAATGCTTTATATACAAACTCAATGGTGTAAACACAGATGTAGTTCAGTATAAATTTCGGTAAGTATTCCAAATTTAAATCACATTCTCCCCCTAGAGGATGAATGAAATTCAGTACAATTTTCTTTCCCTGTTTTTAACAGATTAAAAATGACTATTGTTATGTTCGCTTTTTGTGGCATAGAATGTCACTTTTTTGAGCAAGTGGTACGAAAATATAACTTTTTAAACTAGTGTAAAATATTAACGATAAACAAACGGTTTGAGAGTAAAAACCTCCTTCATTTGAATTAATATTGTATTAGGAATATTTATTGCGGACGTGTATTTTGTGCCTTATTTATGGGTTTTTGTTCTAATAGATCTATTGGGTTTTCGACATGTTTTTTTATGTTTTCCTTGTTCTATTTTGAGCTCATCGATTTACTTTTATTATTACGAGAGATCATAGTTTTACTAAGAAATTATAAACAGCCTGTTATTTCACACTACAAAAAGAACTGTCATAGAAAAGACTAAAGCTACTATCTAACTAAATACGTTCTACCAGTCTCGTCCTAAGTGCCTAGTCAAAGTAAAACTTTATCAGCGATAACGATCATGGACAATTCAAACATACTATATAGAGCTGACGACTGATGAAGCCACCGTAAAGTTTATATCAACCCTGGCGATCTATTCTGTAAAAATGTCACCGGGAAAATTTAAGTAAAGTGTGCTGTCAGTATTGGTAATCCATAGCATCAGGTGGAATGACAACTTACTTGAAGTTCACTTCAGCTAAGTTTTTATAGTAACATTTTTTACAGAATTGAACCACTGTTAAAAGTTGTTGTTGTAGAAATATAAAACGTTTTGAAAGCGATTGCCACTTGTCCAAACCCTCTGGTTTACGTTCCAAAGTTTCTGCTTTTGCATAGACTGGTTCCCAATATCAATGTATCAACAGAATTGAAATAAACCTCAGACAGGTGTTCAGATGTACAATCTTCGGTGGGAATGTAATAAGAGCACGTAGCTCGGGGTGCTCACGATTTGTTAGATTCATCGTTCCTACATAAATTCGGTCGTGAAAGTGTTTTGACAGCCGCCATTTTGATTTACAGCTGAGAAATATCAAACGTGCCGCGAATAATGTTCAAGGTGTGATCAAATTTAAGGCTAAATTGTTTTTATTGACTTTAATGGTGCCGTGGCGAAATGTATGGTGCATTTAATGCAGGAATTACGCTCACTGTTGAATTTTTAACGCTCTTCGTTAGCGCCAAGAGTTGAAAATCCAATAGTGCAACGTAATAAAAGCGTTCATTTAGATATTCCCCGGTGCTAGCGAAAATGGGCTGAGAGAAGGGTTGGAAGGATACCTAAAGCATATAAAACGTAGTTTATCAGACAATTATAGGCTGAGATCAAACATCTTTGAAGGCAGTGGCATAATGATATGGTAACCTATATTTACAAACCTACGTGTGATTTAAATTTCAATTACATACAGGATATACTAAAGCGGAAGAGTAATTATAAAGAAACGCCTACACGAAATCAATTCACTCAGATATTTTTAACTGTCATTGTGCAAAAATCCAATAATGGCGTGTATATAACGGAAGAGTGGATTTCAGAGAACGAAAAATGTATGTGGGTTGAAAGGAGAGATATAATAATAGCGATTTATTTTTAATCATTAACATCTTGAGGATTCCGCGTAACGATTATGTGTCAAAAAGTTAAATAAATAGGCATATTGGTATAATTTAAATAAAATCCAGACACGCTAGTAAAAACTTAAAACATGTCCGCCCACGCGGCGTGTGATTTATAAATTCGCTAATTAATTTCGAGATCTGCGTTATTTATCGCCGTGCGATTTTTCAAGACGTTAAAGCTCATTAATATTCGAAAGGTTTTAATAGAAAATTTGAATTGCATTAGTGTTTTAAACGACTTGAGTGCTGTAGGTTCGTTTGTGGAAGAAAAAATATTGGATATTTGTGTAAAAGGTGTGATTTCCATAAAAGGCACATCGCATATTCACCCTTTTCTGGTCCAGTAAAAGTTCAGACTTGCTCAGATATTAATCAACTGACAATGCATTTTGTATTTCCCGTTTATTTCGAGATCAGAAAACAATGGAAATATAGGATTCGTCGGAAAATCAGAATGAATAGAATACGAGTATCTCTGTAAGGCGTTATTACAACGGCTTGTCATTTCGCATCATGGCTGACAGACGTAAGGGGCAGAGAGACATTTCTTTTGTCCGTTACGTTAATGTTAAAGAGACCTCGATGTTAATATGGTACTGACACGTCTTCAAGATGACTGGCGTCCTTAATAACTGGACAGCGATAATGATACCCATATAAATATAGCTCCATATCCATCCATAATCAGCCTATAATGTTCCCACTGCTGGAACACGGGCCTCTTCTCGGTAAGAGAGAGTGGGCCGTAATCCACCACGCGGGCCCAGTGCGGGTTGGTAGATGTCACATGTCTTCGAATTTATGGTTCTAGGACATGCCGGTTTCCTTACGATGTTTTCTTTCACCGTTTTGAGAGCAGTGGTGATGAAATAATTTACCCAATGTAAAGCGCCTGTCTGGGCTCGAACCTACGACCTACAACTCGTAAGTAGTACAGTTAATAGTTACATACAGTTTATCATTTTATTTTGATTTAAAATAAATATAAACTGCATAATGTAACATAAGTTTTATGTGATAATAATCAGGATATCATTAACATAACCATTCGATCCTGCCATTATAAAAAATCATACCTATTTAATTATTATAATAAGCCGTATCAATATCAGCCGCCGAATTAATCGATACTTTACGCTAATTAAAAAAACACAAATAGTCTTTTTCCGCAAAATACCCTAGGTCAGTAATTGATACGTGAATCATAATTACTGTTTTGTTATAACTGACATCATATTCTATAATTAAGGCTTGCGACGGTGTTAATGTAAGATAAATAGGTTATAACATTACGCCCACACTAGCAATGCGACTTACGATCACAAAATTGATAGGAACAGAAGATTGGCTGTATACAAAAAGCGAAAACACACTTAGGCCCGCTAAATGCGTTCAGCGCTAAACTTATTTAAAACAACATTCTGTATCTGTTATCTTCAAACGATTGACAGAAACAGATTGATGTTTTGATGTTGATGATTTGTGGTGCAAGCGGCCCTTAGACGTGAACGTATGGGGATCTCAAAGTAACTCAAACAAATTTTGTCAGTCGCGAGTGTCGTACTCGCGAGTGCGCTGGCACTCGTTGTACGTGAAGCGTGTCTATGTGTGCGTGCAATTTCGCTCGTTGCATGAAGTCGACCCTCTATACGAATGTGTTGTATAGCGACACCGACCCATACAAAGTATACTAACATACGTACACATTACTTGTAGCTGTGTTAGAATCGATGCAAGGGGTGAGTCAGGGTGCTTGTACATATATTATTTCAATTGATTTCTGTAATTATACACCTAGAATGTATGTTGTCGTCGTCGAGTTATTTCAGTCGCTGAAATTTAAATTTCAAATCGATCGTTGTTCATTGTTATTAATAAATTATGTAATAATTTTGAGGAAGGAAAGTTTTTAATTTAATGGTTATTCGTTTTGGTTATGGCAAAGGGATATTTCAGCAAATAAACGGAGGTAAAGCGACGTGGTTTATAATTGTATGCACAGGTATACCTGGAGCATTATTTAAACGATATTTTTTTCTACACTCATCTAAGTTAGTGCCCGTTGTAGAACTATTATTAACCTACTAAAAACATAGTGTTTTGTGGCTCTGTTTATAGCCTCTTTTTTCATAACTTCCGATACAAAGACGACCGAAAATCGCTTTTATGCTGCTAAGCACAGACGAAAGATAGTTCAAACTCGTCCGAAATTTCTGAGATCGGCGAAGATCGCTTTGTTCACAAACTAAACTAAATATAAGAGAATCGACATGTCTTACTGACTAGTATGTACTATGTTATGTGCCTAGAATGCCTAGAACTTTGCCGTGGTTTTAGTCTATGCTTTGATTTGTCAACTATACATGTATGGATGTTTTAGGTTAACTAAAATTGACAATATGTTCGTCCATTTTCTGGTGATCAGAGAGAAAAAAAATTGCCTCAACAGAATTGGTACCATTGTTCGGCTCCATTTTATTTTCGTTTTTTTTTTGTCAGTTCAAAATAGGCTCGACACTCGTTGTCCAGAAACAGAGAGGCTTATGCGATGAGTGCTCTTTTAAGGTTTTTGGAATGGTGTGTTATTTTTTTACTAAAACCTTTTTTTATATAGGTCTACATTTTAATATATTATGTAAGTATTTTATTTATGCTATATCTTACCACTGGAGGCGTTTTCCGAGGCGAACAGCGGGGCGGCGTTGTAATCTGTAACAAATAACATTTCAAGGTCAGTATCAAAATTACGTTCTTAAATTAATATTGTGGCGGCATCTACAACGTCACATGCGAACTCCGCATCATCTTGACGTCACGCAAAATCCTGCATCGCGCAAGCAGAGTGTACCGCGCAACTAGCATATATACATAAAACGCCCCGACGTCAATCGTCGGGCTGTTGCCTACCAGACACAACACCCGTCTGGTCGGAGGATCCTCCCTTTTGTATGGAAGTATGAGCGAATTTTTACGCCCTGTTCCTCATGCCTCTATAATACTAAGTATAGAAAAACAATATGTGTACTATTTTGTGTTGAATTTTTTACTAGCTTACGGCCTTTGTCGGCGTGAAATTTCTTGTTTTAACATAGAATAAGTATAATATTTTATGAAACTCGGCAATACTGTAGCTTCGTATTAATGAAATAATTTTCAGAATCAGATCAGTAGTTTCAAAGACTACCCCTTTTTTATACCCTAAAAAGAACCCATAAAAAAGATTACCCCTTACATACAAACTTAAACCTCTTTATAATATAATTTATAGTATAGATATTAGATGTAATCAATTGACTAGTGGTTGCAAGGTACCAAATTATTTAATCTATGTCCAATCAGATCTATATAAAGGAAAAAAAATACCCGGAAAATGGTCACATTGCATTACAAAGGGCCTAAAATTTAATGTCAGAAGAAGGCTTTTGATAGGTCTTAAACAAACAAATTCATGTAAAGCTATTTGTTTACGAATAGAGCAAGAAACAAGTTGACAGCCTACCTACACAAACTACATGACATCGGGGTATACAGTAAACAATACTACCCACATGTAGGAATGAAATAAAAATAAATAATAATTGTATTTCATTTTGTCTCATCGATCTATCATATTTAATATTGTATAGAACAGAATTTGTACACCATATGAATTACTGACATAGATTTTGAAATTTTACATAGGGTGACATAATGGGCCACATGGGATATCATAGTTATGTATTCTGTGATTTTGTGTAATATATCAATCAATCAATGTATTTATTGTGGATCATAGGTACAAAGAAAATATATATAGTTACAGGTGTTCTGCAGTACATTTGATCGGCTATGTCCCGTCTTTTAGACATACAATATAAATTATTATTTTAATAAATTAACTACTGAATTCAAACCGAAATTGATCAAAATAAAATATAATTTAAAGAGACTTGTCCGACAAAAATTCTTTTAAACAATAGTAAGATTTATCGACTAGCAGGTCGTGAAGTTTATTTTTAAATAACCTAATTTCGGAAATGCTTCTAATGTTACATAAAATTTTATTAAATATGGTTGGAGCAACCCAAAAAACACTTTCCTGCAAAAAGCGTGTCTTAGTCGTGGTTGTGCATTGCATATTATTGTGTTTTACTTTTATTTTATTTATTAATAATAAACTCGTATTTACAGTTTGCAGAGGGGCTCGTGGCTAAGTAATTACACCCGCACTGGTCGATCGATCATGTTAAGCTATGCTTGCCGCGGTCGTTCCGTGGATGGGTGACCATCTTAGCATTTATTTATTTTCCCACCATATCTTTACAGGTAATGCGATAATGTAGACAACAATTTATTTTAAGACTACCGCTACATAGTTACAAACTAATAATTTTGTAGGTACTTATTGCTACTACAAACACCATAATGATCTATGTCACAATAGGACCATAACTTATTTTAAAGAGGGCTCTCACTATGAACCCACCCAGAGTACAACAAAATATATCTATGTCTTCCGCTATACGGTTGAGGACACGGAGTGCGCGCGTAAACGGTGCCTCATTCACCAGCTTAGTGCGGCCGCGCGGTACTACATACGGAGCATACACACATACACAGCATACCGAGACCCCCCCGTGTGTCTCGAAAAGCACGTTAAGCCGTTGATCACGGCTGTCATTCGTGGATCTTTGACAGTCGTTGCGTCAGAAGCCCGAAAGTCTGACAACCAGTCTTACCAAAGGGTATCGTATTACCTAGTAACTGGGTTGTGGATGCCAAATAGGCAGTCGCTCCATGTAAAATACTGGTATTCAACAGCATCTGGTTAGACTGGAAGCGGACCCCAGAAATAGCCGGGAAAAGGGAGGCAAATGATGATGATTTACAGTTTGCACCATAGTTTCAAGTTAAAGTTTACTTAGTTAGTTATCTGTGAGGTATCTGAGGGAGTGATACCTACCTTATAAACTCTTATGTACCTTCCGCTCCACCCAGAGCGGGAGGAGTCATTTGATGATTTCCATCCATTTCCATTTTCATTTTTTTTTTTTCTTTTTCATTTTTTTTTCCATTTTTTTTGATTCGCATCCTCAAAAAAAAAAAACCCATGGTTTTGCCGATTTTAGTAGGTAAACTAAAAAATCTTTGAGAAACATAAAAAGTGTAGAGTATTTTTTATTTACAACAACAATATCGCATTCTTCACACGCGCACGCAAGATTCACATAACAATGATTAGAAAAACGGTGTTTCTGAAGTTTCTGTGTTTCTAAGGCTATTTTGTAAAATTAATTCTTATAATGTTGTGAAAACACGCGAAATTTTCACCCTGTACTGTACTAATGCAATTTCCCTACTAATATCTTATTTATTTTGGGTTCCGTTGTCCACTATCCACGTAATAATTCGTTTAGTCGTACGTACAGTTTTCATCGGAAGTTATTTTATATTTCTCGGACGAGAAATATTGAAATCTAGTTTACTGGTAAGAGAGATAATCAGGTTTTCATTAGACAGAGGTATTTACTTTCATCTCTGTAAAATAATGCTCAAGTATTTCAAGTAGCTTTGTAGTTAGTAATAGAGTAGGTAGATTTTCTAATCTTCTTCGGTTTCTGTTGAGCCTTAATTTTTCTCTAAACATTATCCCCGAAGTCCTTCCTACTGAAACTTTTTGCCCAGCAGTGGGCAACATACTAAGCCTCTTTCACCATGCCTAGCACGTGAATGAATTCCTGAACGCAATAAGAAAGACATGCTTTAAGATGCCATTTGGCCTTCTAGTATTTCTTACTCGCTTTTTTGACACCCTATTTTTCGCTTGAAACCATTTTTTTTGCCATGGATGAGATAACTGGATATTGCAAGAAGTGCCACCAAATTAGAGGTCATGATCAAGGAAAAGACAACATACACATCGTGAAACAACTATAACACATAAGACAACGTCATTGATGTCATGTGAGGAGAAAACCGTCTGTTCGCGGATGCCTGTACGACCGGATAAGCCCAGATTGAACCGAGAAACATGAAGATTCTTATGAAGTTTTAATGTCAACCGTGTAGAGGTTAATGTGTACCAGGAATGTTTAATATTAGTCTGTTTAATCGTAAGTAAGAAGATCTGTCATTGAAATGAGGAATGAGAATGATTAACTGAAATAACAAGAATTTCGAATGTAGACTTGTTTTCTTGAAGAATTCTTTAATAAATTCTAAGGCCTTGTTATTATATCCTCTTACCTACCTGGGCCCAGGAAACTATGGAGTATTTCCTTTCTGCTTTCTAGGAAATAGCACTTAGCAATTTTAATAGATCTTTGTTGATTGACTTACTATTTAATTCGTCGAACTTTGGGGAGTTCCTTTTAGCACCAAAATTTCCGAAACACCAATTAATTATTCAACGAAAGCTTTCATTTCAATCCAATTGCTTTTCAAACGACTCCCATCGATAGGAAACCCTAAACATAATGGAACGAAGTAGGAAGTTTCGACCGAAGGCCGCGGGGTAAACGACACTCGTTCAAACGATTACACAACCACCGTCCATTTCACTTTGACCTCTATCCCCCTAACCGAACGTAAACAAAGCAGTACGCCCGCGGGGGTTTTTATTTAATGGTCGCGGTGGACACCATTCAATTAGGGACTGTCGGTATGCAGTTTTTGTATTGTGTTGCGAAGGTCAATATGTATAATTATAGGAATTAAAATCGATAAGAAGGAATGAGTTAGTGTTAGATATTAACATGATGAGTTTAGGTTTCAGTCTTTGTTTTAAAGGGAAATTCCAGTTTTTAATTGGCAAAATAATATTGTTAATTTAGCGTAGGTAACTGCTATTTATGAATAAGAAAGCAGACTCAATCAGGATGATTGAGCCGTTGATTTTATGACCATATTCTAACAACGTGAAATTTATAAATAATATTGATCGAGATCCATTTCCAATCAATTAACCGCTTAATTTGTTGCAGGTGCTCGATTTCTATAAATTGGATTCAAACAAAGCTGGGCCAATAAACACCTATTCTATATTCGAATTTACGGCGAAAGGAAAAGATTTGACAGAAAACCTTCATTCTTCATTTTTAAAGTGGCATCTAAGAAAAAGAAAGAAAACAGGAATCCTCTTTACCAAAGACAGTTTGACATTTGAGTCATTAGTTAGGTGAGGTGGTATGCCCTACGTTTCGATCATGTTCAACCACCCCGAGGTCATTGACCACGTAATTTGAATACATGCCAAGGTAGCTACATTAACGATTGGTAAATTGATTTGGTGACAGACAGGGAGACAGGCAAAATGACATTTGATACTTTGTGAATTTCAGTAATTTTTGCGCGAGTAATTTTTTTGTGGTACAATTACTTGTTTCAGGCAGGGTCAAAAGTACCAATAGTTTATTTTTCTTTTTTGTGTCGTATTTAAAATAACTTGATGACCCTCTTAAATGGGGTTTAGTTCTGGGGCAGAATAGTTTACAGACATAACTAAATTAAGTACTTTGGTGTGTTATAGGTTCTCGAAAATTTCGATGGTAAGTAAGTGATGCGCTTTCAGGCTCCTGCAGATCGGCGCGACGCGACAGCGCGACGCGACTTGTAGAAAAATTTCCATTAAAGAATGATGGGTCATTTTGGCTGGCATATCAATAAAAACCACTTATAATGTTATTATTCAATAATATTAGTTATTTACTTTCATAGGCACCTGTTTGCGGTAGCCTTTAAAAAACTAATCAGAGTAGGATGGTTTGAACTTGGCCTAAGGGAAACAGAATGGCCCTTGTTGGGGAGTAGTCACTCTCTTTTTGTATTTAAAGGTACTTTCCCACCCTGGTTAGCAAGGTGACACACCCGAATTTAAATAGTAGCACATCAAATGTCAAATTGCCAACCTTTGGATTGTTATTTTGGCAAGTGGCAGTGTGTCAACGTTAAAAGGTGAGGTTTCCGTGTCAAAAGAGAATATTTAAATAATTCAAATACGTCACATTACTAAAGTAATGATGGCGACTGTTAGAAAGAGACAAATGGACGCCGGAATGTCTCCTTCCATTGTTTAGTTATTGTGTAATAAAAGGTTGAATTGGCAGTTGCTAAGGCTACGGTAATCATTATTGAATATTTACACCTACACCACTAATTACTACACCTAAAAGCGACTTGACTTTATATAAAAACATCTCCATTCAGATCCAGCCTGTCCCCAACTTGCTGTCCCCCCCCAGCGACGCCCTAAGCCGAGGTTCGTACCCCACAGGGGGTGCCCTTAGGTGATAGTCGCTTAGTTTATAATTAATATTATGCCCCTGGCTGGAGGCTTTGAGTTAGCTCGAAGGCACCACAGGATTCACCGGTTAAGCAGTCACGGCCTCTCAAGGCCAACTGCGAGATGCCATACACAAAAAAAAAAAAACATCAAAGTCACTCTTAAAAGAAATTATACACTAAGTAAGCACTGATATTGAAAGGAGACTGGGTATCGAAGTGACATTCTGATCGAGTACTCAGTTGTATAGCTGGCTACTTTATGTATGTACTGCTGTCTACATCAGCCGCATGCAAATGTAATATATGTATATGTATACTTCACACATCTATACACCCATACACACTGACACACTGCACACGTTCACGACATGTTTACCGAACATTATTCTAATACAGGTTTCACACACACACATGGTTGTACCCATGTTTGAGCAGGACCGCGGCCTCTTTGCGTATAACTATAAGATAGTGTATCCTCAATTTGTAGTGTCAAAAAATAGCGATGTTGTTATCTGTTCTTGTAATTTGTTAGTCATTATTTGGAGTATAGATACAGTTGTTGATTTGGGTCTATCGGTTTCAAAGCGGATCCGTTTCAATGTTATGGTGGGCGAGGCAATATAGTAAACCTTTTTTTCATTTGAAGTGGAAACAATATTAATCCAGCAAAACTCTCCATAAAAATATGGACTGCTCGTCTATAAAAATAAACTTTTGACAGTTTTATGCCGACTCTACGAAGTTCAGTAATCACTATTACGTTAAGCAATCTATTCAATCAATTCTTTCATCTTTTCTTTTTACTTCAAGAAAAATATCCCCACAGTCGAGTAGGTCGAATAAAGATATTTTCGCAAGGTGACTTCCCTTAAACACAGCACGAAATTGGCAGCTCAATAAATCTCACTCTGCACCCAGTCAGGTATCTACACTACCTACCCAGAACGACTCCATCGACGACGTTGGGGCACTAAACCAAGAAATATGCACGAAAACAAAATTTTATAGCATCTAAAAACAAAGGTGCCTCTTCAAGGCGTAGGTATACATGCAATTTTATGTGCAATAAAATAACTCGAACATTTTGTTTTAATTTTAAAACGACCAAATATAGCTCCTACTTTATCACGTACCGTACCTACACAAAGGCTATATTTGATGGCAAATTTCGAAAACCGTCGGTAATTCCCGAGTATTCCCGACCTAGGTCACTTAGGAACGATCGGTGTATGCCCGACTGACCGTACTCGCGTCATGCACAAATATACGATGCACGATGCATAAGTGCATGTATACACGACGCACACGCACAGCAAGCGCCCCTATGTATTCATTACGACTCCCCGTCCCTACTTTATGTAACAGGTTAGGGCTTGCGCGAACGGACCTAGGTTTTAAGTGATTGCGGAGTAATGGTAGGTTAGGCTTCACGTTTTTATGGTTTAAAACGAAAATTTCAACTTTCAAACGCGTCTGTTTAAAAGTTGCAATTTTCGTTTTGTGTCTCAATTATGCTTGTCAGTTAAAAATGGGATATTTGACTTTAACATTTGATATGATGACGATGTAGGCAGAACCAGTTTTTGAAAATAAACTTAAAACCCACTAAAAGCGAAACCATAAAACGCAAACCATACTACAAGCAAAACTAGTACACGACAAAAATCTATTTGCCTAGACCAGACAAATCCCCTTGCAGCCTGCCTCAACAACCTAATAGCGCTCCGTCGAGCGTTGCTAACTCAATTTGAAACAGGCGCCCTTGGGATCTAGACAACCCTGGATGAAGGGGGGAAGGGGGGCAAGTCCTGACCACGCACAACCGCCAGCCGCCGTTGCGTTCGCCGGCCTATATTTAGAGTTGCATTTCTCTGTGCACGTATGTGTTATGTATGTTTACTCGTCGGCGGCAAAACTACGTTTTTAGATTTAGTACTTCAAAAGCATATGCATGGTTCCTTCGATTTTGAAGCTCCATTTAAGTTGTTTGATGTGGGGTTTAATGTTTGGTATTTTGTGGGGTTAACGGATTTTTGTGTAAACGTTACAGTTACAGATCAAATAAGACAGACAAAGAAGAATAAAGATACAGTAATAGCTAGATTTACTCGCATTTTATATCGTTTACGGTTGATTTATGTTTTACAGAGTTTAGGGTAGTAATATTACCTAATGATCCACCACATTTAGAGTAGGCAAGTAAATAATGTACCTAGTCAACGTTTCCCAATTTTGCTGTTTTCTCCCCGAGACATTTAATTAAATGGGAACTTTATTAATGAATGCTATTTACATAATACCTACTACTGTCTTTTGCGACAGTGCGAAAATACTTAATTGACACTACGCTTTTATTAACAATTTTATTTCAGCTTTTCTTCATTGTTTTGTCTTTCTTGTCTGTCTTAGACAATAAAGACAAAACAACGAAGAAAAGCTGAAATAAAATTAGCTCTATGACAAAAGGTCGTAGCACGTTTCACCTTTCAACCGTCGGTATCAAAAATAAATAAGATTAATCAAAACTTTTATATAAATGACGCATAAGAACACAAACTGCTACTTTCTTGTTGCTCGCAGTCGCTTGCAATTTTAAGATAAATGGCTGTTGCAAGCATGTTATCAATTAAACGCATGAATATTAACGTCGGCTCGGAGACAAGCTCCATTACCGATGAATGTGTTTCATATAGCTTGTATTACGTAGGATTAGGTCTATTATGGGCCTAATAATATATGTACCTACCTACCTAAATAAGCGAGAAAAGGAGATAAAGTCAAAATATATGTCACGAAAAATTTGTACAGTGCCTAAATCTTTAAGTGGCTAAATGATTAGGTGCACAATATTGCAAAACCATTCATCATTTCAGCCCATTGATAGACGCCTAATAATAGACCCTCTTTGGAATATACATCTATTCAGTTCGAAAGAAAATTACTGAAAATTAACAAGCACGACTAGAAAACCAACTGAAATCTTTAATCTTATCAAAACCAGCGTAGAAAATGAAAAACAAAACCTGGCTCTACATAGGTATGCCTACAATAAATAATGTAGTTCGCCATGTGTCACTTTCTGTCGGCTCGTATGATTATAGGTTCTCCGTAATGTGAAGAATTTAAACGGTTGGTGATTTTCTGATTGCTAGGTTCAATTTTATAACGACAACGCTACTAAGGGAGACATTGAACTAAGAGGATGTACGCCCATTTCCCTTTGAGGACCAACAGAAGGCACTGTATTGAACGTTTGTCTTATAGCTTTAAGGCGTGCCTAACTGTCTTCCTATGATCCTTCTCGTTTAAGCATAATATTTCTGCAATTCTATATTCAAATAGAATATGATTTTCAAAATCTATTTACCTGATATTGGAATTAGGAGCTAGTTATCCTTCATTACCCATCTTCTTAACCAAATCTTTAATTAAGTTCTATATCACTAACAATGAGTTCTTTTGCAGGGACACTATGAACTAAGCCTATTTTAATATCAAATAGTCAAATCTTGGCTACACATCTCTGCAATTAAATTCTCTGTCCAATTCTTGGCTAGTTGTTTATCTGGGCTAGTCTATTATGTTATTTTTATGTCTTCGTATACACGGATTGGCCTAAATATACGATGATTTACTGGTACTAAGAACATCATCATTCTAGTGTAGTTTCTTATTTGTAATCCTTAAAAGTAGTATACCATCTATTACTAGAACAATTCAAGACTATTCTTTGTAGTTTACATAAACTAAGTAACACTTTACCCTATGGCTATTATCAATAATTATACATGGTGCAGCACACACGCCACTAAAAGTCAGCGACTATTGAAACATGACCACATCGTCCACATAGACTTCACTCAAGCCGTCCTACCTACGCGTACGCCTTTATTTGAAAAGACGTTGTGTGACACAAAACACAAGTTGCAAGGGAAAAACTAAGCAACATGTTATTAAGAATTGTAGTGAAAGCCATAACAACCAAGTTAATGTCGCTACGACATTGAACTGTGAGAAACCAACGCCCGTTTCCCTTCCACGCGGTAATAAAAATGGTAGGTATAGCAGAACTTTATGAAGAAAACGTACTAACTAGCAATTTTCGTACTTATGACAAAATTGAGAATGGTGACCAACATTAAGACAATGAAGAGAACGAATATTTAGAGGTTGATAGTTATAAAGGTGACGATTGATGTAGAAATATATGTCGAAATAAAAATAGCACCAAAGCAATTTAAAACAGAATAACGAAGAAGATTGAAAACATCAGAGGCCTCAATAAAACACAAGCAAATAGCAAGAGAGCCAAGCCGAATCGGACAAAGAACGCATGTAAGTTGAAAAATATGGAAGGATGATTAATTTAATCTTCAGACTTTTCATTTTAAACGGACCAAGTTAAATTAAGACCAAGAATGTAGCAAGAGAACTTCGTAATTTCAATTTCTTAATTATAACTTAGACTTTAATGAAGGTCAGACTAAACAAGTTTTTTAACGTCTTTCAACTTTACAATTAAGATTAAAAGAATTAGAACATCCGTTTCCTAGAGAACAATTAGAACTAATAGTACCTATAAGCTCAACTGAAAAAAGGAACATTGATTTTTTGTATTGAATAAAAATAAGATGGTTTAACACCATGTAATATGATGTTAAGATGCCTATGAACAATCTAAGGATTCCTACATGACGTACCATAGCATCCCACATGGTCGGACATAATGTCGTCGGGTACAATAGGCTCATGTTCGCCGGTTATGCGGCTATCTGTAATGGTCGCTCGTCACCTCTCGAGGTGTCATCGCGTGTGTGGGTGTAACCGCATCCCCCTTCCCCCCAGACCTTCGCTTCGCCCTCTGCCCTGAAGCCTTGAGAACCCTATGCAACTTACTACCACATGAGGTGCTTTCAACAAAATTATTATCAATACAATAACATTGTACGACATTCTAGTTTGTAACTATCTGAGAAACAATGTCCGTTTGAAGACAGATATTGTGGAGCCCAGTCATTTTACAATCTTCATGATTTATTACCTGTGGATCAGGGTACTCAATTTGCAGCTCACTATTTATTACGTGGGTTAATTTAATAAAATTTCCAATTATCTTAATAAACTTCGTCAACTATGTTCAAAGTTATTAAGGTTTAAGTAAATGCAAATTCATTAAGATTTCATCACACAACAAGGCGATATTAAATTATAAGTTATATTACAACGATTTGATCACTCCTCTTAATAATCTATGTGAAAAACATCGTGTTTCAACACGCCTGTATGTGTTTACCGTTCCGTTAAAAATAACACTAATTGCTTAATAACATCGATGTGGAGAGCACAGCACCGTACGTGATCGGAACAATATCACGAGTGAAATCATATTTTCCAACAAGTTTCACTCGGGTCGAGCTTTCTGCGAAAGAGAAACCGAGCGCGGCGCAGCGGAAAATGAAGAAAAACTTCATGAAAAACGCGTTATGGCATGCGGCGTGACACCACGTCCTCCACAATAACATAAATCGATAATAGGAAGCCCTCCGACTAGTTCAGCAGTGCGTGCGACCGACCTAATACACCCACCACGGCGACCGCATGCAATGCGGGCTAAATATACAGGGACCCGCTGCGTTCCTGCGTTGCACCGCGCTGAACGGAACTTATGTCGCAACAACAACGTCCACAATCGCTTGTTCAGAGAAAATAACCGGTTTTGCTAGCGCGGCGAGCGATTCGCGACCCTGTGGCGTCGGCGTGTGGTGCTGTTTGGTGTGCAGTGGGCGCGGAAGAAGGCCTTTTCGCAAGCCAGCCGCCGCGGTAATAACACAGCTAGGTGCATTCTCGCTGCAATTTCGCTCTCGGTCGGGCTGTGTGTTTGTGGCGCGCTGAAGATCAGGGCTAACGATCGGCGTGCGTGCTCCGTCTCGGTCGCACCCGCGCCTTGGCGAGTGTCTCGCAAAAGAAACGCTACAACTTTATCTGACAGCGACGCGACGCGAAGCCCGAGAGGCTTTTGTGCGTTTTCCATGTTTATGTTTATAGGAGAGCACGTACAAGGGGTGCTTTGAACGCCAGTTGCTTGCTGTTGCGTGGTTATAAATTCTGCGACGGTCTTGTTTTTATTTCAAAGCGGGAGTTTGAACCGAACGGTGCTATGGTGGCGTAATTTCAGTGCAATAATCTTGTTAGACCATAAGATTTTATTATTAGCGTCGGTATTGGTGCAGGTTTATTGATTGTGGGATGAATTGCAATAAATGGAATGCTGTGTCCATTAGCACGTACCATAAAGTATTGGCTAATATCCTTTTTGTTATACTCTATGCAGAATGCTCGAAATACAATGAAGTGGTCCTGAGAAACAATTTGAATGTTATGAATTTATTTTATTACAATATTTCATCACTAAATCTTACTCTATCATCAAAAACAGTTTTAAACTGACATAGAACTGTATCCCAAAAACGTACAACTGAATAGGGGTAATCTAATTTAGCTTCATTCAAATTCGATGACCAAGGATTACCATACGAAAATAGATACGTTTTGGTCAACGTGACGTGTTCTAGTCGTGTTTTGACGATTTTATGAGAATAATATTGTAGTGAAACAATCAAAAGATTTATGTTACTCATGGATTACGACATTCCAATCAGTTTGTTTAAAAAGATTAGAAAAGTGTGTTAAGTGAGAGGACAAATACAACGCCTCCGCCGTGTATACTGTGTTCTCTGAAGTACGAGTCAAAATGTAAACATCAACTCTTATGACGATGGCGTTTTCATTTGTTATTGAAATGAGAGCTTGACAATGTTCATTGAATGAAGTTCTAAAATATGCCTCATAAAATAGCGAAGTAATTCAAATTACTGCAGTCAAAATATATGTCAATAAATTTTTTACCGGCCTCAAAGATTAATAATTTTATGTTTCTCTCATGCAGAGGTTTTTTATAGTTTCCAAAGCAGATCGTTACTCAAATTCCTCACTTGCTATTTAAATCTTCCTCACTTTAACGGAAATGGATGTCATTCAAGGCCCATATATTTTGCTCAGAGCCGTCCCTTAGGTTTTGTCGTGGAGAAAAACACCGGTCGTAATTACACGCATCTATTTTTATGAGTTTGTTGATGTGAAATAATGTTGTTCGATCTTGTGGGCTTATTAGGTAGAAATGTAGTAAGGAGTAAGTACAAAATTCCGATGAAAAAGTTGGGAAAATCTAAGTAATAAATAGGATTATGATATTATTTGGTCAGTGGTAACCAGTGGTAACGGCCCCGACTTACAAGTTGTTGATCGTGGGTTCAAACCCAGACAAGACGCTTTACTTTGTGTAAATAATTTCATCACCACTGCTCTCAGAACGGTGAAGGAAAACATTGTGAGGAAACCGGCATGTCCTATTACTGAAAAATCAAAGACATGTGACATCAACCAACCCGCCCGCTCTGGGCCCGCATGGTGGAGTACGCCCCACTCCCTCTCACAGAAAGGAGGCCTGTGTCCCAGCAGTGGGAACATTATAGGCTGATTATGATGGTTATTTGGTCACAGTGGAATTGTAAATGTTGGAAATGACATTTTACATGGAATTTTGGGAATAATCGAAGATACATAAAAGACACGTGAAAAATTTAAACTGCTCGGTAAAGAAACCGCATTGGATGTTTACAGGATACAGAAGATTTCTTACAAGAAGAATTTCTCCTAATTAATGTCAAATATGAACCTAAATTGATTAACGGTCCTACTATTCATCATATAATTACAATTTCCAGTAAGTTGTACCCACATAGTTGCATAAAATGGCCGGTTGCCAAGAACAGAGCTAAATCAGAAATCGTACACTAGAAGTAGAGCAGAAATTGTAGTTCTCTATAGAGTTATGTAATGTTCTGTGAATAAATAGCGATACGTTATTGACTGTTGTTGTTGTTTTTGTTGTTCATGAGTAATGTTATCAAGAGCTTGTTTACTAAGACCTTCTTGGCAGCTCAAAATTTTCTTCACTATACATGGTATTTTACTTTGTATTTCAGTATGATGATGGGTGACTAACAAAATGAAGTTGTAGTTACTTTGTTGTGGGCATTGCGAGAGTTTTCTACATAACCAGGTACATCGTGTCATGCATATCAATAGCAAGTCTGTTACACACTAGACAAGCATCCGGTACAAAGTCGACGCGTTCAAGCGTACACGTGTCAATTCTACCGCAAGAAAGCTCCTATATAATAAAACCTGGGGAGGTCGGCACAAATGAGATCTGAACTGACTTCAACGAAATTCGGGAAGGGCACCATTTGGCGGTACGTTACGGTACGATGGCGTAACGGAACGAGTACTATATTTACTTTCGGGCACGTGTTCAGAACTGAATGGGCGAAGACCTTGCCCTTGAACCCGGGGGGAACGCACGCCGTCGCCCGCGGCACGCACCGCCCGCCCAAACGGCGACTGGCCGCGCCTCTGCCCATACCCCGCATCGCACCGCCCCGCACCGGCCCGCACCGCACTCCCCGCCACCTAAACTAATCAATAGCCTCCTTCCTATTTACATCGCTTCCTACTAACTTACATGAAAGAACCAATTTGTTCGACTGAAGGAATAATTTAATTGAAAATAAACTTATTTATAGGAGAGAATTTAATTAGAGACTTCGAGGAATTACTAAACGTTAACTTTCTCCTATACTTATAATAACAAAGCATTCTGTCTTTATCGAAGTTATTACTTTATCGAATAGGCAGGAACTTTTATGACATAATAACTAAACAATTACAGTATTATTTCATGCATTTACTACATAATTACGTGCTGCTGTCCGAATTGTGGGTTCTTCATTGAATTCGCCGTAAACTTGCGGCTTCCCACGAGAATGATTACTTTTTGCATTTATTACTAGCATAAAAAATATAAACTATTTCCGTTTCAGTATAGTTAGCTTGGTGCAAATATACTTGGTCACGCGAACACGATAAGGTGAGGTATAATTATATGGTCAAGTTAGGGTCTTACTGTGTAGCGTTTAGAAGTTGATAGTGACGTTGGTACTTAAAGTACTATGAGTTATATGTCATTCTTCTGACACAATGTTGCTCAGAATTGATGATGTGTGGTCTGGGCGAGGCATACAGACTACTTTGTATTAAGAATATGAATAACAAGCCTTTACCGTGCGGTTGATTTCGGACGTTCAGGGTTTTACAACACAACAACCAATCCGTGTGTACAATGTTTCTTTGGAAAGGATTGTATGAAGAGTATTTATTATATCCTGCAGTAGAACTTATTCTAGACCTTGGGCTGCTACAATAGATATCAGCTACTTTATACTCCATAGAACCGAAGGACCAATACGACCGAAAGGACCACTGTATATATTTTGTCATTTTTGTACATTTAGTATCTGTGAAGTCTATGGTGTACCTACATTATAAAAAGTATTGGATCTATCCATTTTTCAACATCATCTGCCAAGCCTTCTTCGAACTATCGGATCAGCTTCCAATTGCCGGATTCAGCTGATTATCAATATTTTATATTCAGCGACTGCCTATCTGATCCCCACATACCAGTTACTGGGAAACACGATACCCCTTGCTAAAGACTGGTTATCAGACTTTTGGGTTTTTGACTACCCGCAACGGCTGTCAAATATCTACGAATGTCAGCCGGGACCAGCGGTTTAACCTGCTTTCAGAGGCACGGAGGGATCTCGACATGTAATGAATGTCACCCATCCACGAACCGACCGCGGCAAGCGTACCTTAACCTTCAAACGACCCTTGGGGCTGTTATCATTTAGCCACGAGCCCCTCCGAGTATTCCATCCATCTTCCTATCCGTTTATCAACGTATTTATTTAACTTATTATATTCTAAACGTATCAAAGACCGCTTCATTCATATCCTTTTAACATAGACCGGTAGTTAAGTAGTGTAAAGTTACAGTATTACATAAAGCTGATAAGTTGAGCAGTCGCGATCAATAGTTTACCGTCTAGTCTATTCAGGACCATTGCAGCTATATCGAGGGAACGAAACGGTTCGAAGTTGTGTGTCTGGATGTTATTTTGTGATGAATATAATTTTTAAGTGCTTGTTTGTATTATGTATTTTTTGTACGTTGTATTCCTTTTCTTTTACTATCGGAGGTTTGCTTCAAGGACTTTTTTGTGCATTAAGAGTATCGAACGCTTTAGATAGTTCACAATTGATTATTTGCATATAAGCTTTATTTTCAATCCCTCCACTTTTCTTTCATGTTTGTCAAAAAGTAACTTGGACACAAACGGTCTTATTACAAAACAACGTTTTTCTTTAGACATGGTTTAAATCATCGAGCCAGTTTTTGAAATAGGAACCACACTGAAATCGTTTTTTGTTTTTTTTTGTTTAATACTTTGCCCCACTCTAGGAATATCTCCTGTATTGTGGGTGCGTTTACAAACATTTAAACTCATGTACACAAACAGAGAGACCCGGAACAACTACTTGTAGTGTACTTGTACTACTTTGTGTTGGTACTTGTTCCTTTTACAAAACTGACAACTTAGTCCGGTCTTAAGTTCGAAATACAGATACTGGCTCGAAGGTAGGTTAGGCTAGGGCTGAAGTTATATCGTGTTTTGTAATAAGACGGTTAAAACGGTAAGAGTATCAGACGCTTTACGTAGTTCATAACTATTGCTTCACTGATCACCCGTGTGCCCAATGTGGTTTCCCATTGGTTAAAATAACAAACTTATATACAAAATTACATCCCTTGTTCAAGGGAATGGGGGTGAATCCTCTAGGGGGTGAGTTGCTAAAATCCTTCCTTAGTGAAAGAATAAAGAAAGAAAAATAGATTTATTAGTGCTTACTTTCGCTTTATAAGGAACTCTTCTGCAAAATTTAATGCTTCTTGTCCCAGCGGTTGAGGTTGTCGTTGTCTTGTCGATCAGTAAATGAATGAATTCAAGATTTTCATAAAGTAAAAGGTATATATTAATAATTCGGAAATCCTAAGCTAACTTTCAAGTCAACTGTATTTTTATGTGTTGCAAACATCAATCTGCGTTCTATCACAAATCGAATTCTGTTTACAAGATGTCATAAATAATAATTATCAATTCCTCTATAATCCCTATCATGACATTTGGGATTATAGAGGAACTGTCAAATAAATAGGATTGCGATCAACAATGAATTACGTCATTACGATGCTAACTATTAAAATGAATCATTCTAAATATTATATTGCAATATACTGGGAACAATTTATAGTTGTCACCACGATAATATTTATGACTTGGGAAGATAATAAGAAGTCATATATATATCTGGTTTATATGGCTTCGATATATTAATTCTGGACATGTGAGTAAGTGTCATGACGCGAGAGTATAAAATATTTATTGTATTGCAATCAGCTATATTTTAATTAAGGAATCTTTTATTTCTATTGTCCACAAACTGCAAACCAGACCCTTAAAAAAGATCTCATTATTTTCAAACAAAGGACCAAAAAGGAACTCGGTCTTCCACGTGTCCAACACGATTAATATTATAGTTTTTTTATTAATTATCATACCACTTGAACTAGAACTAAACAGGGCAATGATCAAGTGTTAACTAAGCAGTCAGTGAAAAAACTAATTACTAAACTCAAGCTTGTCCCATTAATTATATTTACGGGCACTTAATAACAATTTAAAATATTTATCTTTGCTATAAAATGGTTCCTTTGTAATAAAACATTAAGTTTATTAAGCAACCGTAGCTTGTCGCATAACTATAAATTAGACCGAACAAGATGTTAGAATCAGGTTAAGTCACAAACTGGTCTCACCTTGGCCAGTTTTCACATCTGACACTTGTCGCTCCGCTGGACAAATAGGCCGGCCAAGCTTGACCATTGTCAATCACGTTGCGCCTGCGCAATCTTCTTGGCCATTGTTTCACAAAATGGAATCGTTGGGAACTTAATATTCATTGTTTGCCTATCGTGTGCTTGAATGCTGTTTCCGACTCCAAAGACCGGCGTCGTAATCCGTTTATAGGTATCAAAATAAGCTAGTTTTGCGATACAATTTGAAATGACAAATGTGAAGCATAAAAAGCGATTTTAATCGTTGCTTACTCATAGTTATCTGTAGGATCGTAATAAAGATGATGGATTTAACGTGTCTTTTATTCGATGATAGTTACATAAATTGCTTTATGAATTAATTTTAATTGCACATCAAAAGCTTACTCAGATAATAGGATAAGACAAGTTACGTTTAGTCCTGATTGAGCTTCAAAGAGATCTACATTTTTTTGACAAATTATAACTCCATCAACCCTTAAACAAAAGGAATTAATTAAGAAAGAATAGTACTAGAACACAAATCAATGTTACTCTACTTTTTTACTAGTTTGAATGCTACATACACTATCAGTTAAATGTTAATGGGACATTATTGTCACAATGGATACTAAAGGTCCCAGTAGCCAAATATGGTACAGATTATCACACTATGTGTAAAGATCATTGACTCATAATTATTATTCTCAGCACCGAAGGCCGTACAGTGAAACGTCTTTAGCTAGGCACATAACGCTCACCTTAGGAGCGAACTAAACAATTCAGAAGGTATTATATAAAGAGCTCTGAATCACGATGCAGTTCCCAATTCCTAACCTCCATTTATGTTTATTTTTTATTTCGGTCAACGGCCGCAGTCGGCCTCATTGTGCCGGCTCCATTGACATCGATTTCTAGGGTTAGATTTAAAACGACCGAAATAAACCACACGAATGCTTAGTGCTTGTACATTCATAGAATAACTACATAATAGTTGAGCCGTACAGTTGGCTATAGACAAAGATTTTGTCGGCCTTTTTAATCGGTCCCTCAAAAAACAGGCTGCATCAGCTATCGACTCGCTAATCGTGAACAGTAGCATAGAACCGTAAACTCCAATAAATGTTACGCTTTAAAAACCATTACTGTTTTAACACAAACGACTAAATTATTCTTACAAGCGTGCAGATTTCAAAACCCACGCTCGGACTACTTGTTTTTCAAGGCTTTTTTATTATGAATCGAGCCGCGGCGTACAATCAGATATTCCTCCTGGCAGCCGATCAGTAATAGCTATACAGATATTTAATGAGAACTTTAACCTCACCCTGCAGCGGATTCAGTTAACGTTAAAGTATAATTTATATTTATTTAAATACATAAGATAACAACTTTGAGGATGTTATTCAAACGCGTGACGAAACCAAAAAACCTATTTAAGACATTTTGTTTTAAAACGTTCCGTCAATAAATAATATTGTAAAAAATGTGATACCTATTATAAATGCTGAAGAATTTAATGAATAAAATGGCGGAGTCGACAGTAGGTATAGTCATCTTTCATTCTCAAGGTTTTATTATGGTGTCATTGTAGCTTACTCGTGGCTGCACACTTAAGTAATACCTAACGAAAAATTGCTTCGTTGGCTTCCACTGAATGGTTTTAGCGAACCATTTAGTCTACTGACGCGTTGGAGTGTAATCAAAACATGTGTTTTCGACCAAAACGGCGAGCATATCAGCATAAGAAATTGTAAGTGCAAAATTCGATGCTCGCCAACAATGGAAGGTCTTCGAAATTCAGTCTAACCATTCACATATTTATAGTTAGGTCACGGGGCAGTGTTTGGTCTAGGCGATCGTTGGTATCGAACGTGTGTTGACCGGGCGATTCACCTTGAGACCGCACCTCGCTTCTTATAACCCCACCACGGCAAAATACCACTGGCCGGTTGTACACGTGTAGCAGTCTGCAGACGACGTAAACTGGCCGCGTAGCACGTTTGGTACAATGCTCGAGACCGGTCCGCTTGCTGTGGGTGAGCGAGTTGTGGAATGCACGGACGGACCGAGACGCCGAGATTTGAAAGTGTGCTCCACCGCGCCGCGCCGCCCGCGACGCCTGTCGGCACAGTATATTTCCGATACCGATTCAATACTCTTTCAACAGTGAAATCCCCCAATTATCAATTCACTCCACCGTATTCAAATAGTGAAACTTATTATTAAAACTTCCAGAGCGTGAGCCTTCATTTTTTCACTGCGCTTAATTTTGGACCAACCAATTGTTTGGTAATTCAAAATTGTCTGTAATCACATGCTGTGATCTTCATTTTAAATTATTACTGTTGGTTTGTAATTTAATTATCATATTTTATACATAAACACGCTGTAAGTCGCACGCGCAGCCAGCGATACAAGCAAAAAATTGGGTTTAGTTTGTGTTAGAAAAATAATTATGATAATTTTCTGTCAACATCTCTTTTGGTAAACACTGCGGTTTTTGGACTACAATGTGTCATTTATGGTAAATTAATTATTTCTTACACCATTTTAGTATAAATTGTACCTAATGCGGAACAACACAGATACTGGCACAAATCTGGCAAACTTTCAAATAATTTTAATCCGGGCTGTCCCAAATAACACCAACGAAGCGTTATAATAAAATAAACTAAAGGTTAACAATTTTCATGTCTAATCAATCACAATTTCCACGTCGGAGCACATCGAATCGGACAGATAATCAAGCTTCCTTGTCGTTATCCAACTTTGTTTACATCCTAGATAGTTCCTACGCGCGTCATGATTGTTTGCCAAGAACTACTTACCTAGTTATACTACCGACTATGTAGTCACCCTATTATAATTCTAACGCAGCACGTTGAATGAACCTTTTACGTAAATGTTGTGTGAGCAAATGACATAATATGCGTACTTTGTGAGATGTTAAATAATATAATTGACGGTACTAAAATAAATAAATATTAACCGACTAGATGCAGGTGCAGCTAACTACTTCGTAGACATATTTGTTTAACATACAAAGTAGGTAGACTGCCAGACAAAGAGAGCTTTGAAATTTTACTAAGATACGCTTGTGTTAAAATAGGAAGCAATGTAATGGAGGATAGTCCAGTTATCTGTGAATGATTAATTGCAACAAGCATCACTGAACGCCAGACGATATCGGCACGGACAGCAATTAGCATCCACATGTAAACAACCATATATCTAAATTCGATAAATAAATTAAAAATTCGCTTCAAATGTCAGACATGTTTCCCGACCAGTAAACATAGAGCTCTGGTATTTCAATCATTCACCCCTCAATCATCCTTTAGTTAGTGTGTCAGGGGAGGCGTAGGAGGTCTAATGAAACTGGACACAGTTTTAGTAAATGTAGGCTCGCCCCAATTCTGGTCGGCGGCGTCATCGTCAGTGCGATGAACATTGAATAAACGATGACACTAAACGTGCCTCGTAAATGTTACGGGTTCACTTCAATGATACAGTTACTTTGTAACTAAGTTATACAGGCTAATTGATGCTAACTAAAAGTAAAAGTCGTGAATTATCCACAAAGTCTGCCTTCATCGTGTAGGTACTTGAATGTTTTAAAGTGAAATTTTGTGAACTAGTTTCCCATGCCACGTGTTTGACTTTCTCACGAAAAGGTCTTTCCACCGTTGCCTTTAATGGCTTTGTTTGTTGACTTAGTAACAAGAGCTTAAGTTGTTAATTGGCACTATCATTCATAGAAAATTACGAAACAAAAAATACCACCCGACTCTTACAAATGACTTCATCGCTTATGGCATATTTAAGTAACCAAATTCTTACTCGAACGAAAAAAATTATCCAATCAAGCCTTAAATTGTAAAAAAAGTTACTTTGTCTAATCCATCCTTACGGCTCGGCAATGTCTTATGATTTCGACCATTAATAAAAGCCGAACGTCGATGTGGTGGTGACGACTTTGTCACTCACTCCTACACCCACGGCATAGAGTTGAGGATCGAATGGCATAAAAACGCCCACTCAGGTGTGGCGTGTAACTATTTGTTTTCATCGTACCCACGACTCGGAAACCCCGATGTTTTAACGTGCCGCCCCAATTCAAGTACCGAAATAACCGGGCTCTGTCCCAGATTTGTCCCCTGTTCCCTATGACGGACGTGCGATACGCAATGGCCGATTGTCGCCCTGACTTTGCTAGTCAAAATGTGCCAGTGCATTGCTTTTACAATCGGATTCAAACTTTCCATTCCGCTTGAGCAACGATAAAAACGAACAGATATGATAGAGGGGAGATAGCTGTTAGTAAGTTATTAGGTTTTTATGTTTATAGATTTAAGTTAAAGAGGTCAGAGAACTTAAAAAAAACACCCTTTTTTATCATGTATTTCATTTTGGGAAACCGACAAAGTTGGACTCCAAGGACCAAAAAAAAGAAACAATAAATCTTAAATCGATTCGTGTCATCGAATTAGTGATCAAGTCGTGCTTGTATTCGGCGACATGCCTCGCATTCCCTTTTGTTTCCCGCGCGACACGTGTCGGCCGTCGTCGCGCGTCCGTCTGAGGCCCGTTATCGTATAACTCCTCGCTATAAGTATGGGTGGTATAGTATCCGAATATCGGTGGCGTGCGGGGTGAACGACCTCTCAGGCACCTGCAATCGGCCGCTGTTGACACAAGCAACTGACGGCCGTGACGCTTCCAAGTGATAATGAGTGTCAGTGCAACGGACTTGAAATTTCAGTGAGGCTTGGACAAACTCAACGATTATTGGCTTCTGCACCTCAAATATTTGATCTGATGTGTTGCTTGGTGCTGTTCTTTGTGTTTAGTCTGGTTTAACTGCCTATACCAACAAGGAGAGGATGATTTCCTCATTCTTTGTCTATCCCGCTTCTTTATCATATATTACCTATAAATTGAGAGGGTTGGCTCTTGTGATACAGGAATTCCTAGTACAAGAGTATGGGCTACATTGATATTTTTGCCTTGAAGGGAACAAAATGTATTATATTATGAGTTATGTATGACGCAACATTGGTTTCATTAATTTATTTGCCTTTGTCAAAAAGAAATATATATCTTGCATATCTCTATTTTATCAAAAGGGTCTCTGCGTGTGACTACGAATAGTCATTAATTACTTTGGTTTTAATTAATGAAGTCTATAATATTATGCGTGGGGGTCGGCGAACATTAGAGGACGCTTGCTCGGGTGACAAAATAAAGGTCACAACTAATGTAGCGTTGCAATGAACTTTTACACAACGTCAATTGGCTGTTGCTTATTCATTGTTTCAAGCAACCGTTATTTTTCATTACTAAGTGGAGCACGTATATTTTGGGGAAGATCAATTTAAAATTTTCTATCAAACAGTAGAAATATCATGTTACTGTACAGACGTGTATGAATTCACAATTGAGAGTTTATTACGCGATCCACAGTTTTCCCGCGCGGGGAATGAGGGCGCGGCCTTGTCCTGCTTCTCAGATTGGCACATTTTTATCTACTCTTTGAACTATAGCCAACGCCAGGCTGACTTTCGATTTGATTGATAGAGTATAGTGTACATAGTACGACGGAAAAATGAATATAATAAGTCACTAATTACGAATTTAACAAAAAAAACTATAATGACTAACCATTTAGGCCAGCTCTTTGTTGTATTTTTTTCTAATCTGTATGATTACTTTTACAAAATAATATTTAAGTTGAACTTATACAATAATACAAAATAATCCAACTTGATTAAAGAAATTACTGAACCTGATAAGAAATACAGAAACAGATGTTGAGCTGGAAACAAACCGATGAAATGAAAACAGCCATCAAAATAAATTCACATTCCGAAGTAATTTAAATCAGTAACAAACAATACAATACACAACCGCGAGTTAAATATCGTTATTGCAGGATTGTTTCATTTCCAGTTTGGATAGTTAAAATCTAAATTTTAATTATTGTAGACGAAACGGCTGTGAATTCCGAAAATTGATTTATTTTGGAGACGCATTCTCTATTACGGGTTTTAAAATATATTAATACTGTTTTGTTTTGCTTTTATCGTCCACTAGTTGACCCATCTCTTTGAATGATTGGAATCCAATAAGAATTTTCGTTTTTCCAACTTTTTCTGTCTTTCTATCATAATTTTTTTCTAGATAATTGTCATAATTATCATCAACAGTATCGTTCCTGGTCTTTGAAGTCGAACTCTGTTCAGAAACAGCGTTCTTATTTGTGCAAGCGATCCGCTTATCCAATGAAGGCATTAGTATAATTCTATTGCAATGGACTTGGCTTTACTAATTCAATTTGCAAAGCTAAGACTAAGCTATTTACGTTGCAAGTTGTTGACCTAAGTTCAACATTAGATACTAAATCATCTATCTTAACTGAACTGTGGAATTTAATTCATTATGGATATTTTTAACCCAGCTCAGCTTTGTTTATTTGTGCCATAGCTAAACAATTTATCCACATTTGATTATGTTCAATAGGTATGTACCTAATTGCGAAGTTCAATGAAATATTTGAAAGGTGCGTGTGTTCGGCGTATTCCAAATACAATCTCTATTTTTAGAATAATTTCATGAGCATCATTTGTAAATATTCCGAATCCAGAAAAACGTAAAATGAGTATTTTTTTATTAAATGTCGAATGAACTCCATGAACTGATAAGAATAATTCTATATTATATCCCTAACGCAATATATGCTTTTGAATCGCCAAGTTAGGATCTAACATTTATAAATAACTAGCTGACTCGACAGACATTGTCCTGTCTAAGTTTCAATCATTCATACTAAATTCCCATTGAAAATGATCATTCACTTTTCCCGAATTTTCCAATTTTCCCGGCAATTTTTAAATTTTTGTAGATTCGGAAAAAATCTATCACGAACATTTTTAAACAAACATTTTCCAAATCAATACAGCCGTTCTGAAATGATGGGCTTACCAATGAACAGCATTTAATTTTTAGTTTAGAGATGAACTACACCAGAATAACAACCAGTTAACAAAGAGAGAAAGCATCCTGTGGTGAATTAAAATATTTCTGTCATTGCAATGCTGAACACAGTAGCTCAACATTAACACGTGTATCCTGTGTCGTGATGACCGCTGTCGACTCTCTCAGTTTCACGCACTACGCTCAAATAACGCGGAATGCATTATACAGTAACAACTGAATCACGAAGAATTAAATGCTACCATAATTGGCTACCATGAGCTCAATTGATATGAGGTGTTGCTGCGTGAGAAAATCGGTCGGGCCCGACTGCAACCGACCCCTAACCCACTACCAACTTTCCAACTTGTATGCTATAAATATACAAAGTCGCTCTGCCAGCAGCTCTCACTGGCTACACTTCTTTATCCATCAGTCATAAGTCGCGATACCCACCTAGATACAGTTTGGGCTCAATTTTGACGACCCGCTTTCGCACTCAGCCAGAAATACAGACGAATCGGTGGTCAGCGCGCAAACTGGCTTCAGTCTACTTATCCATCACTGCACATCCGCACGATACTGCGAGACTCACGATTTCACTGTCACAGCACGCGGCGGCCTGTGGCCAGCCGGAGTCACGGCACGCACCAGCACAGACGTTTCAATAGTACCGCGGCTACCGCTGCATTGGAGTGCACGACACGGGCATCAATCGGCGTGCGAGGTGAAACCGCCGAGGACCGAAACTGCGACGCGCGAGGTCGGTGCGACCTCCACGCTCGAGAGCCGGCAAAGCCTGAACGGTGGCAGGTGAGCTGCGCGAAGTGCAGCGTAATGCAGAGAGAGCTGTACGATACGACGCGCGTGACTCGCCGCCGCCGACTGACGGGCGCGCCGCGACGAGCCTCGCTCACCACCACACGCGCACCCGCGCACACACGCGCCGCGCCGACAGCCGACACCACACGCCGACACAGAGCCGCGCTACACCGACACGCCGCCGCGTCGCCAACCCACCACACCAGATCCAAACATATTTTAAAGTTTCATACCCAATTTGACTTTAAAATCTCATCGGGCCCGTCCAAGACGCGAGCCAGTCTGTCAGCCTGAATATTAACCTGAACAAAAACATTGCGGTGTCTCACTGGACGCATCGGTTGCGCAGTGAATGGACAGCGCGCGTGTAGAAACACCGAGAGCGCATGCGCCACGCACACTCCCTCGAGGCGCCCCTGTACTTACTAAAAATTCGAACAAGTGTGACTGTAGTTTAGCGTGTCCAAAACGACGCGCGACGCTGGGAAATTGAAAAACAAGCCTGTGAAACTTGGAAACGTGTAGACTTAAATACGGTGCTGTGTAAACTATTTATAGCATAGATACGATAAGTTCTAGGAAGACTGAGTCCAACTGACTTTATTGATAGCGTTTGAAATAGAGATCAATGGTCAATTAGTGAAATCAGCTCCGGTTCAGTGTGCGCTGTGGACTTATACAACACATATCACTGCATTATGCAGCCCGTGCAGTCACAGTAAGGTCATCGAAATGCTGTAGATGTGATGCTACAAATTGCGCAAATAGATGTTCCAATGAACTCGTTTAATAATAGCGGGCGTAGTGAGGGCGTCACTGAAGAGAAACACTAGTCGAGTAGTCGCTACTTGACTCTATGTGAGACTGGCTCAAGGTTGCACTACACGTACGCTGCCGTTGTCATGGAACACTACTCACGGAAACACTGTCATAAGAATATTCAACGATGAGCTATTTATCTATAACCTATCCACACTTTAGAAAAAATGTTATTATTATCAATCTACTCCTCTATTGGAATCACGTGTAGTTGTATATTTAGAATAACAAGAACGCAATGAATTTGAAGCAATTAAAAATGACATTGCAGAAATTAATGATACGTCAAAAAGAGGAGCGGCCTCATCAACCGGGAGCCGTCACAGCACGTCAACTTTCAGCGAAAACAAATTTGTTCTCGTATTGGAGTTGGTTTATGATATTTTTTCGTTAAATATGGGCACTTTAAAATTTAAGATGACGCCCCCAAATGAAAATAAGTAATTGGAGTTGATTTCACGTTTTAAGGAGAAAGCGCAGACAGTCAAAAGTTTAGAAGAAACGTGGTAAATGTAAATGAATATAACCAAACCAAAGAACACAATAAAGCTTTCAACATGGAAACAGTGTTAAACAGATAACAACACAAGTTATTTATTAAAACGAAGTACGTTGAAGAAATACTGAAGGAAAATGTAAAAAAACGTTTATGAGATAAACGATAGAGATAGCTAGGACATGGACATGGACATCCGAACGATAAAAATAAAAGGAAGGAGGAGCTACGTTGAGGACATAAACACGAGAAAGATGATCATGTAAAACAAAAGCTTAAACATTACACCAATGTCAAACAAAAGGTGAAAAACAACACCCAAAGTCATCATCTCAGAAACGACGATGCTATAAAAATGCATGTCTCATAAAAGATTTCTCTACACTTCAATAACAGATGAATGTATTCATTCGGACAAAAAAACAATTAAAATTATTTCATGTCGTGAAATTCACCAAGTTGTCTGCAGTCAAAGAGCCATGTTTAAAGGCCAGACAAAGATGGTTCTGTTTGCGAGAGGTGGTCGCCCGGGATGCCAATCCTGACTTCCGCCGGCGTCCGATCATTGCCAGAAACACTTAGGGGGAAAAACTCGAGCATAAAACGGTCCAAATTACATACCACAATAAAAAAAAAACTCAATCTTTTAATTCGTGTTGTCTCTTTATTGGTTGTTGATATTAAGTTCCTGATTTAAAGACATTGCATCTTCATTTTGCATAATTTAGAAACAAGATACTTACCTTCAATAATTTTTTGGCAAAAAACTTTGGTGAAGTATAAAATTAGTTGAAAACGGATATATTTTTCCTTCGAGATAAAAATACGATCCAATACGGAGTAAAGTTGGAAATAAAAAGTATCGCGCGTAAAAGTTTCAGTGACGGGATGCGCGGGCGCAATGCGTGAAATTCCAAATCAGCTGATTAATTCTCCGCAGTGGCAGCAGCGTATACTTTTTCTTACTTTAATAAGCGTGACATTGCTTATGGAAATATATTATTGTAATAAGAATTGTTGTGACACACTGACTCAAGTGGATTAGTTGGCGTATGAATGTCATTTCATTCTTTGGTGAAATTAAATTAAAACGTCGCTCACAATATGCTCAGAAGGCTAAAGGGCAATTGAGAGGGCTATGGTTGGAGTTTCCCTACCTGATCAAATCAGAAATGAAGAGATCCACAGGAGAACCCAGGTAACCGACATAGCCCGAATAATTGCCAGACTTAATTGGCAGTGGGTACATTGCTCGCAGAACAGCTGGCCGATAAGGCCGAAAGTTTCTGGAGTGGCAACCGCGTACCGGAAGACGTAGCGTTGGAAGGCCTCCCATAACGTGGGTCGAGGACCTGGTGAAGGCCGCAGCAATCCGCTGGATGCGGAAAGCAAAGAACCGGTCGAAGTGGCGGTGCTTGGTGAGGCCTATGTCCAGCAGTGAACCTTTTTCGGCTGTAATAATGAAGCAAACCTGGTCGAAGTTCATAATTCTATGCATTCTGATAACACACAAAAACAGCACCAGGAAACTTTTTTTCTCAATTTTAAGCACCGAATCTTGAAAACGAATGATGATAATGATGCGATGGAAATAAATCAATCAGGTGCATGTAAAAATGCAATGACTATTCTTGTAAGAGACAACGAACTAATATGAAAATTCAGAATATCGTTGCCGAACTAATGATCTGGAAACACTTGATTTTATATCAGATTGAATACAAAGCACACAGCGGTTTAACATCATACACCACTTGATATCAAGAACAGAAGCTAAAAAGGAACGCGGTCTGTGTGGTCTTCAGCAACAAACAACTTTTGATCACAAATGTGTACTTGCTTGATGGTTTATAGAACTTTGTCCTTTGAAAGATCCAAGCCGACGCTAACAAAAGCCTTCTGATTGGCTATAACACATCATGGACCGGACAATGCGACATAAACGTTTGTATATTTCTGTCGGACGTCAAAGAAACATTTTCGCATTTCGTACGAACGTAAACGACGTAACAAATAGTCGTAACTGTGTACAAACAAGCTGTTTACACATGCAACTTGAAAACGCGTAACTATAATAAGTTGGTTTCACGCAATTGTTCGCGACCAACCAATGAAGGAAGTCTGCGGTACCCTTCACAAAGATACCTTCGGACGACTGACCTCTGCTTCGCAAAGGCACAGGTTCCACTCGATTTAGAACATTGAGATGTTGTGTCGACAACCGGGCGTAGGATGTCGGATAATATGGTCATTTTCATAAACGCGCTCATTAAACGCCTTTTTGAAAATGACGCATAATGTTCAATATCAAACAGCCTTGATGGTGTGTTCAGCCGTAACAATTAACATTTGTGTAGGCATCCGGTTGAAACCCTTTTCCAAACCTTATTCGGTTTGTGATCATGCAAATTCCAATTTTAGTCATATAGTAAGTATTCATTTCTCATGAGAAGTAAGGTTGACATTTCTGGATAGGACTTTTATTTTAATTAACGTTGAAAAGTTGCTAGAAAATATACATAAACACAGTGGTTGCAATGTCAAGGAGGACGTAGCCACCTTTACGCAAAGTCGTTATCAATTAAATAGTCAGCAGCAATTTGTCACTGCAGTCACCGTAATAATTTAGTATAAAGGATACATGACAGCACGATACATAGTTTATACAAATTGCAGCTTGCTGGGTCAGTCAGGGTGCAGTTGGGTAATTCTTTTTTCAAACATCGCAATTATCACCTGCGGAGGTCGACTCTCTAATGAGTGGCACATCCCCGGCGCCTGAGCACCCACGTGCCTCCCACGCATGCACACGAATGTCAATTGTGCACGTTTTAAATCAATGCGAACCATCAGAAAGCTCACTTCCATTGTATAATTACGAAGGAGTATGATTTATGTGTTGTTTTTTAGCAGATGTTGTTCCAAACCTTAATTATTCAGTATTTTGTAAGTTTTGTTTGGCTTGGCTTTCAAGGTAAGGTCGATGACTTTGTTTTTCGAACGGATAATGTATGTTAGCAAAGTTTGTTGAAGCTACATTCAATAACCATTATAAAGTAATTGATTAGGAATAAATTATTTATGTCATGTTATCAAGTCTAAACGAAAAAGAAATGGTTAAAGTTAAGCTTCTACTAGTAATAACCAACTTTAAAATATTTGTGTAGTAGCTTTACATGCTTGTTAGGTATTATCGAGATTCGGTTGTAAGTTGTGGTAAGCGAACGTTCTGAAGTATTTCCACAACAGCGAATTCGAAGCATTTGAACCATCAAAGAGGAAATTACGAAAATTAGCGCTCTGTTACAACCCAACAGACTGTGTGCATTGAGAACACAGGTCTTGTTTCACGCGGCGATAAGTCCCTTCTTTGAGGAGTGGCTAGAGAGGCGCCACGGCGTCCTCACCTTCCGCCTGACGCAGGTCCTCATCGGACACGGTTATTTCGGGAGGTTCCTGTTCCGGATAAGGCGGGAGGAAACGCCCGGGTGTCACCATTGTGTGGATCGCCCGGAGGACACGGTGGAGCATACGGTGGAGGTCTGCCCGGCTTGAGCGGAGCACCGCCGTGTCCTCGTGGAGGCGATTGGCGGTGGCGATCTCTCGCGTCCGGCTCTGGTCCAGGCCATGGTACGGAGCGAGAGGGCCTGGGAAGCCGTCACCTTCTTCTGCGAAGCAGTAATGTTCGCGAAGGAGGAGGCAGAACGCGTGAGGGAGAGGCAAAATTCGCGCCCTCACGCCCCTAGCCGCCGCAGGAGACGCCCTGGGCGTCGGGAATCGCAGGCCGATTCCCGTCCACTGTAGTCGTGGGCTTGCGAACGGCGAACAATGGGCAGCTCGCCGTTCGATATGGACCAGACCCGGGTCGACGGCGCGTTGTGTTACACGCGCGCCTCAAAGAGATGTCAGCACCAAAGACGGGGTCCGCTAGGGCCGATGCCTGCTAGGGTTGCGGGAATGTCCGAGAGGGATACCGTGGCCCCTGGCACAGGCAACTGAAGAAACACGGGTGGGTTTTAGTCAGTAAGAGTCTGACACGCCCTCCTGCTCTGCCCAGAGCGGGAGAAGTTATTTGATGATATCCCACCCTCAAAAAAAAAATTGTTTCACACCTACATGAATTTATTTTTACTATAGTCATTGTAACCCTGACCCTTGTTGTTTCAGAAAGGAATCTTTAAACATCTATTTATTCGACTTTCGATTTGTCATCCATTTTATTCGGTTTACTGCCAACCTCATTTATTGCTACTCATTTAAGCTCAAAAGATACTAGGTGATACCGTTCCCACGGTATCACCCTATCTTTTGAGCTTCAGTTTAACAAGTAACCAATTTTGTTTCGGATTTATTCGTTACCGTGTGCCCGATAATATTTTCCACCAGCGAAAATGACAAAATTCAATATAAAGTTTCATCCTCTTTTACGTCCTTTACCCTAAATTGGTCACGTAGGATGTGACATAGCCCAGTGAATATTTGGAGCTTTAGAGGTCTTGAAATTTTGAATTTACTGCGCTGATGTTCCCGTTGGCTTCTTAAAAACGCACAATCGTCGTCTATAGTTGTGTCAAGAGAGCGCTTTTGGGGTGTAAAATACCCGACGCGACTATTTACGTGGTTTAAATTTCGGCTAAGTGAACATTTGTTTGTTTTATTTATATGCAGTGTGGTAGTTTTAGACTGTCATAATGACTATTTATTTCATTTATGATAATTTTATGACAGCATTTAACTGTTCTTGGTCATCAATTCAATATCAGTGGTATCAACTCCTATACCATATACAAGGCCAAAGTTGAATCTACAATATCGCGAAGGGTATTTCTGAAGCTGCTAGCTGTCGATTTGGTCAAACCTTATAAAAAATTGAGATCTAGCATACCAACACTACCTCAGCCTTTGCAAAAGCGTCTAAAACGGCACATTGCAGTTGAAGATCAAGAATCATCTTCTGGACCTGCCAAAGTGCCTACTAACAAAAACAAAAAAAAAAACTACTTGTTCGAAATGTCAAAAAATGCGATGACCACATGTGGGGGATAAAACTATTATATATCTACGTTCTTGTTTCGAAATACTATGTTTGTTTGTGTTTAAAATATGTTCAAAAGTTAATTCATAAATGAGTAAAAATTTTCTAATCAATAAAAAAATAGATTAAGCACGTATTTTGTATTTAATGTCTGTGAACAAATTTGGTCCCACTCCCGACGCGACCGTTTACGGAACCAGTTAAACCCGCCCAGTCCCAGGCTGTGAGTGTCTGTCAATGAGTAAATGAATTTAAGATTTTTTTAAGTAGATCTTCAGGTCGGCTTCCTGTCTAACCGGATGCAGCTGAATACCAGTATTTTACATGGAGCGACTGCCTATCTGACCTTCACAACCCAGTTACTGGGCAACACGGTACCCCTTGGTGAGACTGGTTGTCGGATTTTCGGGCTTCTAACTACGCGTAACGACTGTCAAAGATCTACGAATGACAGCCGGGACCAACGGCTTAACTTGCTTTCCAAGGCACGGAGGGGTCTCGGTATGTAAAGTTGGTCACCCATCCACGGACCAACCGCGGCAAGCGTACCTTAACCTGATTGATCGATCCATGCGGCTGTTATTTCTTCCCACATTTGTAATTTTTTTCAATAGTTATATATATATATATTTTTTAAAGTAGATAAAGTTTGATAATTCCTCATCTGAAAACAGTACAATAATAATTGTAATAGTTACAATAGTACTTATAAATGCGTCGGTAGTCTCGCGTATCGGTTGCGGGCGCAAGTAGGATTTCCTTTTTAGACCACACTCGTCCATCATTGGGTCAGTGTGCGAATACGAACGATTGAAGAGCTGTCATACTTTCCTGCAGCCGTGTAATATTTAATAGTTTACACACTTCATATAGTTGTAGAGAAGTTAAAGCTGTACCATTACCAAACTGTGTAAACGTAAAGGTTTGGTCTTGCGTTTAAACTAATGCATCCAACGATTTATCTGCACCTTGTAGGGTTATGATAACTGCGTTATAATATTGTTTTAAATTCAGCATCAGCAACAGCCCTCAATATTTTCTGAAAGTCTAGGTTTAGTTTGAATTTAATTGATTTGTAAGTAGGTACCGACGAAATAACGGAACTGAGCTTGAATATTAAATAACATTCAAAGAAAGACTGGGAGTCTAAATAAATAAAATAGCTTTATTTTCCTTCAACACAATTTTCTAATATTTGTCGTGACAGTCATAAAAAAATCTTAATTGACACGTGTACAAGGACCGCTATCGGTAGCGGTAAAAGCCTCCACCAGCCGTTTCGAAGCTGTTCTGTCTCTGGCGTTTCTGCTCCATGTCCTGCCTGCTATCTTTGCTGTATCGTCGCTCCATCTTTTGTGTGGTCTACCTGGTCTGCGTTTAAGGTGTAATGGATACCAGTTCGTGGTGATTTTTGTCCATATTTCGTCTGTTACTCGTTGTACGTATCCAGCCCACTTCCATTTTAAGCCCAGCACTTTCTTGGCCACTTCCCTTTGCCGTAGTCTTCTTTCTGATTGTACTGTTTTTCATTCTGTCTTTTAGCTTGTGGTTCATGAAGAACCGCTCCATTCTTCTTTGACATATTTTAATTTTCTAGACTAAGCTGGGAGTCTAACTAAACATAATTATAATCTATTTTAGGACAAAGCTGCGATGATGAATGTGATAACGACATGTATCGATAATTTAGAGCCAAATAATTTAAAATCAAAACAACATGTCGAATCAAATAACCTTTTATTGTCACTTTTCATTGTTGTAGAGTCATTGGCTTAGTGCAAAACTAATGCACTTGGCTGTATTTATACCCGCACCTTTGCCAAATGTATATTTAGTGCAGAAACAAGTTTAGCTTAGTCGATTTTATAATGGCACTATTAATGTTTTCATCTCTATCAACGTCGAGATACGCGTGTATTTAATGTTACAATGTCAAAAATGATCTTAGTAACAAATGTTAACAAGAATTAGATGTCTTGTTTATATGTTAAATCGGTCATAATACCTACCTACTTGGAGATAAATATGTATGTAACACTTAAAAAAATACTGTAACGAAGAATTGTTGTCCGTATGTTCCGGATTGACGCAAAAACGGCTGAAGGATTTGGATGAAAGGCACACAAATAGTTTATAACTAGGATTACCACATAGGGTACTTTCAATCCCGGTTGTACTTTCCCGTGGGATATTTCGGCTATATATTAAAGCTAGCTTTAGCTAGTGGGCAATAAAAACTTAGAAACGACAAACAAAACCTAACATAAAGTTAGGTATACAGCTCTAAGTCGAACTGACTAAGTCGAGTCGAGTCGAGCCGCACGAGTCGAGTCGTGGAAAAATCTTTTTTCTTCTAGGTAATACCTAACTAACTTTTATACTATGGCTCGTATCGTAGTTCTACTATAAACATAACCGTAGTACACATTTATAATTGTTATTTAGTGTGAGTGAGTCGGCCACATTTCGAACGCGACCTAGAAAGGTGAACAAACGGCCGATATAGTTGAGTTCAACCCAAATTTTTGACCCGATTCGATGTAAAAACGCGGCGAGGCGGGCTAACGACCGACTGACGTAACTTAGAATAGACAAATAAAAAGAGACACGGAATGCAGCCAGTTTTTGAGCTTTCCTCTCGACGTAACGGGAATAAACCCGGTCGGGGCAAAGACGTTCGAGAAACAACCATGACCCCACCAAATTGTGTACCAGTTCTTGCCTATTATAAATACGTGTTTAGTAGTTCGTTGGCAACAGATAACGCGTTCCTCCAATCGTTTGTTTATAGTCTATCAATTAACTGGGTTACGTTACATACATACTTAGGTACCTACATTGTTACCGAAATTGACATATGCCTAAATGGCGTGGCATAGTGCCAAAAAACCGAAATAAAGGTGACAAATGGCGTTTGCCACGACTGAAATACGCCATGTATTATAATTATGAGCCCAAGAATTGCTTAAAGCCATTTAGATCAAGGTGTCGATTTCAATAAACAATAACTAACAATATTAACAAGAGGCGGGCAGTTGAACAATAAGTCCGGCCAAACTTGTTCAGGGCACGGTAGCCAAATTTATGAAAAAAATATTTATTAAATCTTATAATCGATTATATTCGAAAAAGAAATAGAATTAATAATTATAACACTTAATAAATAATTATTATTCTTACTACCTGCTGTCAACAAAATTATTAATGTTTAAGTAACTTCTGTCCAATATTTCTACCGTAACAAATAACATGTTTTATATCAAGGGAAGTATTTAGTCAAATTTAAGTAAATGAACAGTGAACCTCTATTACCTACATCATATATATTACATTACATAAATATTCAGTTTGTCATTGATTTATTAACATCTGAGGACCAAATCCCGTATTTTAAGAACATTCGCATTCTAATATCAGTCAAAAATTGTATAGCGTTTACCTACATTTTTGACATTTGACTGTCGCTGAGATGAGACTGTGACTTGATTTTGAACGTTTAATTGGCTTTCAGTATTGTATAACAAAACACGAAATGTTTACAAGAAATATTATTTTCCATTGGTCTAATAGGAAATACTCGAATTGGTATTTTATTATTATTGGAAGAAACAAGCATAACTTCTTCCTTGAATGTCAGATAGAACTTCGAACTGCATTTGTTTTGCATTTTAATATAATGAAAAGCAGTTATATCCTTATTAATTACAAAAGGTACGTAGTTAGAGCAGTTTCACTTGTTTGTTCAATGGATTATCATTAAAAAACCATAGCGTTTCGGTTTATAACGATGGGATATTTAAATATGCAATTATGGTTCTGTAAATGCACCGAAGCAGCTTACCGACCAGCCATGGAGAATTCTATGGGATTATAAATAGGTTTAATGGGAGGGAAGGAGCAAAGATCACATAACACGGGTGCTTTTTCATTGTGGAAATAATTTTAAATGAGTGGCTTTTTTTCAGGACAAAAGGGAAATCCAATTCGTGTATTTTATAATAAGTATGCAACTAATATGGGGAATTCTGTGGTTATCAAAAATTTACGAAAATTTTTATTTTTTATTTTTTTTGTTAAGGGCCTATTGCAAGTGGCTCCGAGGAACCTATTCTGCGTAACCTAGCGTCAGCGGGGCCAGAAGGGCCTCTCGCCATGCAAGAGTATTTAAATTTGCTAACTAAATTTAAGTAGCGTCGCTAAGGGCGCCTCATAGCGGGACTCGAACCTGGGCTTAGCGCGCTACTGATCACTGAACTAGTGGTGGTGAGACTTTCATGAAACATTAATTAATCTATACCGGTTTTTGGAGCAGTAGTGGCCCAGTGGTATCGGCCCCGACTAACTAGTTGTAGGTCGTGAGTTCGAACCCAGGCAAGCACTTTACTTGGTGTATGTAATTTCATCACTGCTCTCAAAACGGTGAAGGAAAAAATTCGAAGACATGGACACCCACTAAACCGCACGGGGCCCGCGTGATGGATTATGACCCATTCCCTCTACTGGATTATGGCTCATAGAGAGGAGGCCATGGGAACATTAAAAGCTCTATCGATAGAAGGATTGATGTTGTTTATAAAGTCAAAGTATAGTCGAAGCATCAATTACATCGATTTTATACCTCACTTTGCTTTTTCTGCAGATAGCTTTTTAGATTTAAAAGGTCAAAAGCGAGGCATTTATTCAAAGTCTAAACTTGAACCTAATATTAAGTATGAACTGATGTATGCCTTTGAGGCCGTGGATTTTAAGTTGAAGGCTAAGACGGGATTGAGACTCTAACGTATGTACATCGTCTTCGATTTAAGCTTCCCTGCATGATGGTCGGCGACCTGGCAGTACGTAACTTTAATTTGAGTGGTCGTTAAGGGAAAATCTTTATGTCTAAGAAAATTGTGGACTTTCATATCTTCGTCAATGTTAAAGCATGCCAATGTTAATATGATTTTATAGCTTAGAATCGTGAAAGACCAGTGGTTATTGCGTCGCCTCTCATTCACGAGGCCTTTAGAATTGATAAATACTTTCTGAGTTTATTTTGGACATTATTAACATCGGTAAAGGAATAAAATTATGATGAAACCTGAATTTATAGTTATTATAAGTCTGAAATCGCCAACCCGTCTTGAGCAAGCGTGGTGATCAATGTTCGTGCTATCTCTGTATGAGAAAAGGTCTTCGCCTTGCAATGGGAATCATGTTTCTAAAAACCATACTTATTACATTAATATAGTTGAGAATATGATCGGACATGCAAGGATTATTAACAAATAGGCTGATATCATGCCCCAAAACCCTCCTCTTTTCTTCCATCACAATTAAAATCGTGACGTTAAACACGATATAGATGCACAAACAACGTACTCAAAGTGATTCTGTTCATAGCCATTGGTGAACGGAAGTCATCGGAACAGCGTAGGCGGCTCTCTTCTGACGTCATGAGAACTCAAGAATGAATGCAGGACATCGTTTGCCTTAGTCATAAAAGTACCTAAGTAGGTACAGCCAGCCTCAAAAAGATGTATACTTCGACGTAATTCATTTTGATTATCTAGAAATTGTGTTCCATAATACTGTTTCAATATGTAGCTACAATTAAGTACCGACTGCGTAATTTGTTTTGGGGCTACACACTGATTCATTGATATTATGGAACAACTATTGTAGACAGATAAATTAATGCTTTTATTTTTATTTAATTTTATAAGGGGAAAAAAACAGTAGTATATTAAAAATAAACAGAAATAGCTTAACAAATATTCACACACCACAATTTAACCACACTTTCCACAGATTACAACTCACATTCTTCTCGATGTATGTAACATATTTTTGAGGCTCACTGTACCTACCTTCGTAGGTACCAAAATATGCCAAACATGTCCGTAGTGCATCAGAGTATTTTTTTGTCCTGTTCGTGGCCTATTTTATATGTAATATATTATGGATATCAGGCGCCGGTATCAGATTGGCCCTTATGGAATTGGAAAAAAACCGGATTTAAACTAGATGGTCTTGTCAAAAACTGTAATAGGTATATGGAACTAGCCTGATCTATTGGACAAAAGAATTGGTAACTAAAATTATTTCTTCATTCTTGTGCCGTTATTAAGAAAATACTCGTACTAATTTGTTATTGACAAGGGTTTCAATGGACATAAAATGTGGGGAAAATCCTAGCGCGAAAATGACAAAAGAAAGAAGAATGGAAAAATGTGAGAAAAGTCTTTAAATTCATGACAATAAGTCTAGCCCACGATTCAGTTTACAGTCTGGATCACTTTTAAAAGTATAAGCGCTTTAAGGCTGCCGTTGAAAGGCGTGACGCGACAGCGCGACGCGACTCTAGTAGAACAATTTCTTTGAAAACTTCATGTGAATTGTTCTACCAGAATCGCGTCGTCGCACCGTCGCGTCCCGCCTTTCTTTAGGACCCTTTAAGGTCGAGAGAGTTACTTAAATTAAAGTATTGTTTTTAATACTTACTCAAGTTATTTCAGGGCTCAAAATGAAATATACCCACAACTTTATCACTTTGAGAACAAAATGTTTTTTGTTTCGTGCCTAAAAACGTAGGTAGGTACTTAAAGTACGAGTTTCACATTATTTACTTCTAGGATAACTTCCAAATTACAGCCATTAAAACTTTAGTGACGTTAACAAAACAAAAGAGAGTTTTAATGAGTTTCGCACTCGCGGACGGAAACTCTTTGCTCTTGAAAACGTTCGCTATGTTTTATCTATACTTCATAAAAACTCGAAAAAGTCCCCGGAAACGGAGAAAAGTCCTATTCAGCGAAATTAGTTCTGCTTGCTGTTTATTCAAGATTTTATTAAGTGCCGTTTCTTCGCAACAACTTCTGTTAATTAGGCGTTTTAAGAGGAATGCGAAAGGCGGTTTCGCAAACATCGTTGTAGCTCTTTCCCGGTCTTAAGCAAATGGCTTTTAACAAAAATCTTGCTACGATAAGGACCAGGCCGGGTCGACGACGCGTTGTGTTCCACGCTCGCCTCAAAGAGATGTCAGCAACAGTGACGGGATCCGCTAGGGCCGATGCCTGCCGGGGTTGCGGGAAAGTCCGAAAGGGTTACCGTGGCCCCTGGCACAGGCAACTGTAGGAACACGGGTGGGTTTAGTCAGTAAGACACACACACACGCCCTCCTGCTCCGCCCAGAGCGGGAGAAGTTATTTGATGACTACCGAACCTAAAAAAAAAAGGTGGGCTAAGTATTGCCACGTTATAATAGCTTCGACAAAAACGATAATGAAATGTTTTCTTTACTGAAATTGGGGTAGTTCTAAGAACGGTTTAGGACCGTTCTCTTTCTGTTTACCGAATCTTTACCGTTACTTATCTATTATTGTTGGTTGTAAGGATACTGTAAGTTTCTTTTAGCTAACTTTGTTTGTTTCTGAGTTAATAAGATCTTAAAGCTGTTGTATAAGCGTCTATACCTACAAAACTAAACTACATAAAAATTTACTGAAAATTAAACTTACGATACCTAAAATGATTACTTGCAAATAACCGAGCCATATCGAGAACAATATTTTGTGTGAATTGCTTACAATTTTTAATTAGAAAAATCAAGGGCCAATTACCAATTACAATCACTTTAGACATATTTTTATTTTCCTAATAAAGCTTTATAAATGTTATTATAACACTTACTCTCACAAGAAGAAATAAACGAAATTAAAAGAGGAAATCCTATGAAACTCAAATAAAAAGCAATTTTGTTTTGTCGTCCGTAATTCTTTGATACTTGTTGGAAGCTTTGATCCGTTTTTCTCAGGATAATGCCCTGTTAGACTACAGAAGTAAGAATTTTATACGGGTTTTCATTATGAGACGAAAATTCAAGGAAAATATTATGGATGTTACATAAAGTTACAACAAAAAAGCTTTAAGTGTGATTCGGGGTGGTTTCATTGTTTGACAAGGTAGCATAGCAACTAGAATTGAATTTGATTTTGGGGAAGCGAACGTTTAATATAATATGTAGGTAGTTGTCTAGTAGATGGGAGGCGTATGCATGTTCAGCATGAACCTAGTAGGTTTTTGAGATCAATAGATTTGTTTGTGCTAAATCAACATATTTTCCTTATTTACTTATAAACAGATTTTGAAGATAATTGATGTATTTAGGAACCATTTAACCCCTGTTTGAACGCCTTGCCAAATCTTATACTAATTATTAGAACTTATACGATTAAAAATATGGCAAAAAGCATGTTGGCAATTTTTTATTCCGAGTGGATTCCTCTTTCGGTTCCATTCGGCTGAGGAATGAAATATTATTTCTGTCTCTTACATCATGTAATATTTTAGCGCTTGATTGGGTGTGAAATATTGGGATGGTGCTGTTTTAATTGGAGCTAAATGATTTCAGATAATGGATGGATGGAACTGGAGATGGTCATTGATTAAGAAGTAACCATGGGAAAATGTAAAGGTGTACTGTCGACGAGAAACTTTGGCAAATAAAATTCAAGGCTGATTGCTATTTATAGACTTATGATGATAACGATAGGCGAAGCAAGACAATATCATTTATAGAAAGAAAATAAAGTAATAAAATACGTTTATTTGCGGTAAACATGACGCAGAAAAAGAACACAAAAAAGAACAAGTTGGGGGAAAATATGCGTCACATCCACACAAAACGGTCATCACTAGTTGTTAGCGACAGCTGGCGTGATGATCTCTTGAGCCCTCTTCACTAACAGTAGCCCTCCTCACAAAATTGATGAGCAGGTATTGACGAAGGATAATTCTGTTGGATTAATAATATATTTAATCTAAGACTGGAAGAGCAAAGACTGTGAAAGTAATATTATAACTACAAGTAGTAACTGGGCCGCAATTATTAACATGCTGTCCTCGTGTGTTTATGAACCAAAATTTTCGACTCTACAATGCAGGCTGCTGTCGGGCTGAAACCCGGATTCGGAAATCGGAGCAAAAGTTCGAAGGTTTGACTTCAAGTTCAGCCGTATTTCTCACATCTACTGTAGATAGATATTCACGTAGGAGGCGAATAAAACCTTCCCATTTTATACTGCGGCAATCTTAGTTACCAATTCTTAACACGTTCAGAAGAAATAATGATTTGATTTATTTCCATGAATCGGTCTTTGATACGCTAAAATCTAAACAATGTCGTTATAATATAACATTAGCTGATGTTATCGGAAAAGTTATTCGTAGAACTAATTCTGAATCAACTAATAAACCAAGCTATATTGAAAGTGCAAGCAGTAAGGAATTCATTCCTTCCACTTGCGACTGGGCCACTGTGCGTGTAATAACCTAGTAGCGAAAAGGGCATATGTGGCGAACTTTGTCCTTGCAATTGCGACTGTATTAAGTTGAAACCAGAGTGCATTTTTGTTATTTTCTTGGGTGCGTCCAAGTCGTTTACGTTATGTGTTTATGTAACTATTTATAGAAGGACGAGTAGCAAAACCTGTGCGGCAGGATAGTGGGCATAATGAGAGAAGCGAACTTGGACTATTGCAACAAGTATCCAGTGTGAGTGATGCCTAAATTCGCGGTTGGTTTCGCTTGCTGGATGAAAGTAAAGGACTATTTATTCTAACTATTACATATTTAAGTGAAAAAAGAAACCCTTTTGAAATATTGACACCACTATAATATACACATTTGCAAAGAGAGAACTGTTTAGTTCAATATATTAGGCCAAAAGTACTGGAATAGACATCCCCAAAGGGTATCATCAATGTACGGTCAAAGAGACAATTACTTATTACTAAATAAACACCACGTTTATTAGTCGTATTGGTGATCGTAAAGTTCCAAAATCTCTCTATACCATATAGCTTTTATAGCCTACATGTTATAAATTGTTTGAGCTCAATCATACAGCCATTTTGATGGTTGATGGGGTAGCTATAAGCTCTTCCGTGAAATAACCGTCCCTAATATCGTAGCACTGCCTATTAATAAAATCATGATATGTCTTACTGTACCTGTATAATCAATTCTAGGAAATTTAGGTGTGCCGTGATATTTTAATAGTAATCAAATAGAACAATACAACCCCATTTTGTTATGTTCATTCATGAATCAAAGACTAGTGGCCACCCAGAGCCGATGTCTATTGTTTACGTTTTATGATCTATGAATATCTAGGTTCTATAAAATACACGATCGGGTTACGCATCAATGGAGCAGCCCACATATTTCATGAATACATGTTGAAGAAGGAAGGGAAAACTGAGATGGTGGTTGATAAAGTTTATTATTTTATCTATATTGACATGTAAGTATCTTATAAACTAAGCCCCACAAAACCGTAGTAGTGGTTTGACTGTGACACTGTACGAACTTCAAATGAACTGAGATTAGGACAGGAAGGAGGTGATGATGGTCAGATAAAGTAATAAAAAAAATCACATACCCCTAAATTTTTTATGGAACATCCGTCATATTGATTCTATTCGTAAAAAAATATTAACTGGGCTATAATAACGAATCAATTGATACCTCCTTTCTCAAAATCAGATATACATCAATTCAAACAAGCATACATAGACTGCTAAAAACAAAACCATACTGTTGACTTTGCCGTAGTTGGATACAAAGTAAAAGAGAGGCTAGGATTGCGACATTCTATACAATCCTCGTTTACTAATAACCATTAATATTGCTACTGTCATTACCAACTTTAGTTAAAAACTTGCATTCTAATAGTCGTAATAAGTTATTCTCGAATCACATGTCTTCATTCAGCAATGGAATTTGAAAGACTGACGTGAACATCAACTAAAGTTTCACTGGAAACTTCATTGAGTGGGAGTATTATGGCATAAATAGGTAACACACATCCAGAATGTTTTGACATCTAACCTTGATGTAGTTATCTGCTTCGTGCTACTATTGTGAACGTATCTAGCGCAAGCATTCACTTTGATAACAACTGGAAAGTCTTTCTAAGAAATCTGCTTTCCCTTTAGACCATATTTTTGTATTGAACACCCGCTTCTACTATATTGATATAATATATCGATTTTGAAGGAGAATGCTTTACCAATTCCCTTTCACGTCGTTTATCTCTGTTCCCATATCGTAGTCGGCAGCAGCAAGCGCTTGTAGTCCAACAATCTATTGAAGAAAAGCCTTACTAAATAAATATGTATACTGGTAGTTGCAGTATGTTCAGTAAATGAGACCCAGAATAATGTACATGTTCAGTGTTTTGCCTATAATCTCATATGAAACTAAACGCAAACTCATTACTTACCCCATAATGACTGCTAAAATGTACGGTCATACAGAAATGATTAATTCTACAACACCCGCAGCAAATGCAAAAATACGAAATAACTTTATTTGTTAACATTGAATCCGACGATAACTAAATAATTGTAAAAGGCAACCTAGTACCTACTGTCCATGGCCTTCTGAACGACTGCTGCAGCAAACGGTCATTCACTCTAACGTCATAATAGGTACTAGGTACCCATGCTAGTCAGCCAAACCTACTGGTAACTGATTCGCGTTGACAGACAGAAGAACGTAGCTGCACATCATCTTGGCAACATAATTCCTTAGTCGCATGTTAAAATCAAAAGCAAAAAACATTATAAATAAACTTAACACGAAATTTATCTCGAAACTAACCCACTTCTATAATGACTGGTATACAACCGCTAATAATTACTGACCTGACAGTACGCCTAGTTACGTTTCATGGAATCCATCTTGAATTAACATAAATGGTTTCGTCTCAAGGTGAGCGCTGATGTCAGTGACCGCTGTAGGGCCAATCTCCTCAGATTTTGCTTCAATCACTTCCTATTATAATGTTAAAAAAAACTTGCGTGAATGGGTTTGGGTCTCGGAATGGATCGTTAAAAATTCGGTAGCTGTAGTTTTTTTTTGCGGATTTGTCCTTCGTTCTCCCTTTCTGCATTTTTGTACTTCGTGGAAGATAACTATTAAGTATAAAACTTGTATTCATTTTATGTTCATAAATGTATTAATTTTAGTACCTAATTAATGATATTTCTGTAATTAAATGCTACAATAAAATGCCATAATAAATTAAAACAACATTATTAATTATTCCACATCTATATGTCCACCTGGCTTAATTTCCTTCATTATAATAATGGATACGAAGGTTACAACACATTTGTGTTGGTGTAATTATTCAGTGCGAACGCACCGCGCTATAGTCGCGGAGGTCGGCTGCGCCCGCGCAATGCAATAGCTCATCGCTCTATAAAAATTAGTTCTACTTCACGGTTTACGCTACGTTATCGTACACACGAGTCTTTATGTTCATGAATAAACATGATCTTTCTCAATATCCTTTAATGGTTTAGTAGATTAACATGTGATTTGATACGCTGTTTTTTGTTATGATATTTATGAGGTTATGTAGTTTGAGTTCACATTTTTTGTCAGTGCCGACCATGGGGTATATTCTGAATACGATGAACGAAGTTAATTTTTGATGGAATATCATGAAAGCATTAGCAACGGTGTAGTATGAATCTTTCCTGATCCGCTAATTTTAGAAGGCTGTTCTGGCTGGTACACAATCTTTTGGGATCTCCTGTTTAACCTACTACGCTTTGGAATGGGCAAATAGCTTCATATTTCTGACTGACCGACTACTTGACAATTCAAAAGTGCCTATAAATGGTTTAATTGAAATAAATGCTTTTGGTCTTATTACAAAACAAGGTTTTTCTTTTGACATGGTTTAAACCATCGAGCCCGTTTTTGAAATTGGAATCTAAAAGAAATTGAAATACAGTTCCTTTTACAAAACCGACAACTTAGTCCGGTCTTATGTCGTCAATTTTGTATTAAGAACTTTACTATAGTCGGCATAAAGTTCGAAATACAAAAACTGACTCGATGGTTAAGGCTCGGGCTAAAGTTAGACCGTATTTTGTAATAAGATGGTTAGAGTTTGAGTTTGAACCTGTAAATGACATCAACGTGTCTTTGAATATTCTGCAGCAGCCACAAACATTTAGTAACCTGATTCAAATCAACTAGGTATAAAAAAGCCGCATGAAGACAACCGATTGATACACCGATTGAGCACCGATCTTATCTTTATGTCGCCAGCTCTGCATGGACATCACGCGTGATTGAAAACAAACCTTTATTTTGCTAAACGATCACGTTTCGAAAATCCTACAGATTTATATTATTGTAGAACTTGTTATTTGTCTTTCAAGCAACATTAATATTAATTTTCTCGGTCCTTCGTATTATAAGTATTAATGAATATGAATTGATGAAAATTAATGGTAAATAAGTCATTTGTTCATTGTTATTGTTGTTGCACTCGGTGTCAGATATCAACGTACTGTAGGACAAATGTTTAACAATAGAACTGTAACAGTATCCATTATTGGTTTTTTCTTTAAATATCCATTGGGTAAAGGACACGGAGGCCAAAAACCTTATATACCTATATAGAAACAAAACACAGATAGACTTATTTGAAGACATTATCGATGTCATGATTGATGGCATTGTTTATATATGGTTGCCGGGGTGACGGCTCGGTGCGGCGCGGCGCACGGTGGTCGGTCGGTACGGAGTTACGGACGCCCGACAATTGCAATATCCGACGCGCCGTCTGCCGCGCCAATTGCGACTACCCACCAAATTGCTGCACCCAGAAAACGGCCGCCGAGAAAACTGCAACTATGACCTCATCCTATTCAACTGGTCAACTGCACGTAGGAGTGACTGCTAATAGATCTAATGTTACTAACAATTAAGGACTCGCTGATGTATTATTGTAATACGACAATGCGTGACCGAAGGCTATCAATTTCACTGGCAATTAGGAAAAACATTCAGAGCGCCAGCAAGGCCGGGCGTTGCCCCCGCGGACCCCACTATTAGCCCCCTAAATTATGAACGAATCTGGTAGACATAAACGTAACCAATAATCGAGATTACGTGGTCGTATCGTGTGACATTGAGGCATTACCTCATATTCGTATGTGGTTGACCTCTTTATCGGTCATCTTGGACGTTACATGCATTTATTATTTAAATTCAAAGTGTCTGTGACTAACAGCCTATAACGTACGTGCTTTGCGAACTAAGTAACAGACTAACTTTGACACTTAGTTGCCTAAATGTTGAGCTTGTTACCCAGAGTGAAAATACTCGTAATGATAACTATAACGAGTTTACTCTTGCTGTCGTAAAAAAACTAATATAATTAAGTAAGTTTACTACATTATCTAACTATTATTGAAATTTTGTATGCATTTTTATCCTGTGTAAAATAAAAAGTATTAAATAATCTGTGATCAATGTCAAATGTCAATGCCAAACTCAAAGAAACAACATGGCGACCGTTTCTACGTTTATGAAGTAGGAACTATTACTTTTATTCTGGTCAAAAAACACACGTTACGTATAATCGTAACGTGTGTTTTATTACTTAGCGTATGTCATAAGACATACGCTAAGTAATAAATGTAACTTACATTTTCCGCTTTATAAATGTTACCTCAAGCGACATCGACCAAGAAACAACAGCTATATTAAAGTTGGCGCGAAAATGTAGATCATCAAGCAAATATTTTCATAAATGGAGGTTTAATTTAAAAAGTAGACAGTTTTCAGATACAAAATGTGTTCATTGGTAAAAGTCAACTGAAATTACTGAAAGGTTTATGTATAACGATCTTTACAGCTTTCAGTGTCGTTTGTGCTTTTATATGCCGTGAAATAAATTTAACGTCTTACGAGGAAATTTCTGGAACATTAGGTTTAACTGTATTTAACTAAGACTATTTATTGCATCTAATAAACTAGCGTGGTGGGCCAGAGGTTATGGACCCGAATCTTTTGGTAATAGGTACAAAGTTTCTGGGTTAAATCTGCCTGAAAATACCCGGAAAAGACACGTAGTTTTTTGTATTTAACGTAACTATCTGTCTTTTCCGACCATTTATGCACTGTAAAGTTAGTTTTAGACATCAATTGACTTACGGTAAAGGAAAACGTCGTGAGGATATCTGATCCTAACCTGTATGAGAGCAAGCGTGGTAAGCAATTCTGGGTCCACGTCTATATAATGAGAAGCAAGGCCATGGCCATGCAGATATACAATAACAGAATGATATTAATAATTACAATCACATCCAATCAAGCACGACGCCTCAACATAACTAATTAACAAAAATCAGTTCCACAATTTAAAAATCCTTCACAGCAATTACAGGAGCGTTTATTCATTAAGAGTTTTAAGGCAAACCACCAAAATCGAAATTAATTAAAATGTTACCTCTTTTGATCTTGATGTAATTGCCGTCCACCGGATACAATGGAGGATCAAACACGATTACTTGTCTGATTGAATTCAAATCGATTCGATTCCGAGATGTTCTTATTTATCTAAGTACAGTGGAACAAGAAGATTAATATACATGCCGCTAACTTGCAACTACTTAAAAAAAATCGAGTATGCTTAACATCTGGAAAGAAAAATAAGTCTATAATCTGCACATTTAGCACGCACATGATAAAGTAAACATAAAATACAAAACAAAAACAAAGTAGCCAAAATCCTAGTACCAATTCAGCAAAATGAAAAAGAGAAGTTAAGAAGTTAAAAGTTTTACAATATTGTCCATTGCTTGGTGTCAGAGTAGGTCACAAAATAATGGGCACACTAGTGGCGCTCACGCTGGCTGAATAGTCGAAACAGGCAAGTGCCTAAAAAAATCCACACAAAGACTAATACAAATAGATAACAATGCTTCCTTAGCGCATCCCCCTTAAGCACACAACAAAAACTAAACTAAACTATTGTATGCCTAACATTTTTTTTTTTTTGAGGTTGGGAAATCATCAAATAACTTCTCCCGCTCTGGGTAGAGCGGGAGGGCGCGTCAGACTCTTACTGGCTAAAACCCACCCGTGTTCCTTCAGTTGCCTGTGCCAGGGGCCACGGTATCCCTCTCGGACTTTCCCGCAAGTAGTATGCCTAACATGGTAGAGCAGTGCAAAAGCACACCAATTAACATAATAACTCTGTAACCACTGTCTCACAATAAAGATCTTTGACTTTGACTTTGAAAATTAACATGGGCAGTGTAGTGGAAATATTTTGGTCTGTATACCTAACTCTTTGATTGACTATATGTAGACAGAGTGAGGTGTTTGTTACAAGCCTCCGGGTATTTAAGAGGCGGGATACGTTTTCGATTTAAAATACTTTTTATTTGCCTTTTGTCCCTCAGCTGTATTCTCTGAAAAGCCCCTGAGGGTTTCCATTTGATTATGGTTGAATGTATCAAAGTAGAAATGAATATAATTACACTCAACTTATATATTTTTGCGGCTACCTAAAACTTTCAAGTTTTCCCAAGAGAGAAGCTTTAACCCGCGGAGTAATTGCGTACAACACTATCAGGAGCAATTGCCTTTAATTTTGACAGTTCAACAACATGCATTGCGTTATTTACGTTGTTGAGCAAACAAATTTTTCGAACATATGAAGCAATGGATTAGCAATATCCTTCTAAATGATTCAGATTGAGATTGATACTGTGTTATGCAATTAGGATGCTGTTCAGGGTAACGTGTTTTTTCCGAGATATTATTGTGATTTGAATCATGTGAACCGACAATTTGTTTCAACTTTGTAATTAGTGATTGATTGCCTCTTGTGGTAAGCTCGACTACTGAGGATGAGCTTTTTTTTTTAACTTTAGGAAATTCTCAGCAGCGGTCCACAGTTTTAATTAATGCCCTGTCTAGTTATTGAACTTAATCATAACTGGAGAGAAATGTGGCTAGATAGAAATTTATTTATATTCCCGTTAATTCACTCTGATTCATTTATTCGTCAAACTACGGCTCTTTCGAAGTAAAACGATGGAACCTTTCCATTGAACAAGACGAGTTCAATGTGAGATACTTAGTCCAAAGTGATTAACGGTTTTGTAAGGCGATTGTACCGAATTAGTCCTTCGTTGATTACACTAAGTACAGGCTTGGACACGTCACACACTGGCGCAAAAGATTGCAAAGTACATGTTAGAAGATTCTTAAAGCCATATTATGTAAGATGAGCTCGTGTTACAGTAGCGTTACATTTTGGCGCAAAAAGTTTTCGACATCTCCGAGATTCAACCCGATGGTCTCCGAATCTCTGGCTTTAGAGAAGACTTCTTTTGCCAATCCGAAAAATGTATTCAGATTTTCAAAGATGCATTGTGCGTCTGTAATATAGGGCAGGAGACATTATATCATGAATTCATGAGATGCAGGCCACATTGGGCTGAATACCTATGTCCTAAGTTGGACCATTTATCTTCTATTGTGACAGGTTATTGCAAACAGTAGGTCTATCTGGCCTACTGACGCTCCATCTTGGTCCATAGTTATAATACCGTTTTTGTTAATAGGCCATTTCGATAAACCTATTTACCCTCCCTCCTGTTCTAGTGCATGGTCGCTGGTGAAAAATTAATCTTTGTAAACAAGCATAATATTACAAATTAGAGGATTATATCCAAGATTACAATGCTTGGAAAGTTGCTGGTCCAGCTCCATAGGACAATCTAGAGTCTAGACAAAAACCAACTGGTTGCTAATTTAATTGTATAATTTATTATTTTTATGACATTGATTTACATTCTGTGATTACTTTAATTCACATACTGACATATTTTTTTTTTTTGAATAGAGTATAGTTTTAAAATGTTTTTAAATATGTGAGCATCATGTAGTTATCTATCACCATTGCCACATTTTTAATTCTCTTTACCTATTGTGGTACATAAGTTTTATTCTAGGTGCATCGTCTTAACATATAATTATGTAATTAATGTACACAAAATATTGTAACACATTTAAAAGAGTAACAACGGTGTAGTTTGCATCAAGATATTGGGTTTTTCCATCTGCGATTTCTCGTTTACAGTCCGGAATCTGTTTCTGTACCCGGTTGATGGCAATAGGCTCGCCCTCTATTACATGGAACACTGGCGAAATGTGTGTACTCACACCTCTGCCTTACCCTTCGGCGTGATGTTAGGTTATGTGATATACTTACCTACAGTACTTATCACTTCACGCGTCAAAATTCAATATTCGACGAATTTAAAGGAATTAATTACCTTCACAAATATTAAAACGTCTATTTTGGGGTCTTTATTCGATACAATATTGAATGAAACAGCCTGCTTTGTAATTAAGTAATAATATGGATGAGTGGGAAGAAAAATGTGCGTGACAAACGAATATAATTGTAAGGCTCCCCTTCCATTAAAGCATTTTATGTTTGATAAACTAATCGTATTAAGTTGCTAGTCATTTTCGTAATAAGTAGTTTACACTGAGTGTTTGGCCACATTTCTTTTAGATTTTAGTTCTCCATTTGCGATATTATGTTTAGAAGTGCTAGGAGACTATTTTGGCGGTCTTAGGTTTGAAATTGCTGAGCAAATACTTTCTTTATATATTTTTGTAAAAAACTGGATGTTTTACTTGACTTAACTGCTTGCTAGAAACATTTATTTTTAGCTAGATTAAAGAGTAAGTATTAACAGGTTTTAGAGTTTCTTCGTTAGTAGCTAACTGAATTTTCTGAGTTTTCTGTAGAGCAAAATTTTTATGGAAACAAAAGTTGGTGCGTTTGATTATTGCAAGTTTTTAGATGAAGATCGAAGCTTCTTTTTTATGATGGGTTTGATCTTGACTCTAGTCTAGGTCAGTGGTGACAGAGACAGAGTCGACGGTAGAGTGAGCTTACCCAGAAGAAGCCTGTTCACTCTCACTTTGAAGAGATTTGGTGAGTTGAGCTTGGTATATCTTAGCTGTGTTATAGTCACGTGTTTGGCACAGCGTACGAAATCAGCCTGTAATATTCCTACTGCTGGCCTGGGAGTGCCTACTCCGTAGTTGGCAGTAATCCACCACGCGGGCCCAATGTAGTGGATAATGGAGCGACATTACACCCGGCTTAGTAAAATTTCAACGAAAATGCTGGTAAAAAGGCTCATTTTTTCCTGCATTTTCGTTGAGATTTACGAGTTTGGATAAATTCAAGTTTAATTTAATTAATGTAAAAGGCAGGTTACATATTGATAACAACTTGCGAGTTTTACCTTGTTGTAAAAAATTGGGATTACACAACGGCTCTGTAGAAAAATAATTAAAAACGTCCGAGCAGTTTTCTTTTAAACTATTCATTCTTTGGATTTGTACAGAATAATAATTAATCTGTAACAAACAAACATCTCAAATATTATATAATAACTTTGAAGACACTTGGGTATCTGTCTATTTGTTTCTGAATAAAATTTAAGACTAAACTCTGTTTAGTATTAAAATAGCGATAACAATCAGAGGGGTTTTATATTTAAAGTTTATTACCGTGAAAACATTTGAGAACCATTTGAATGACTTAGAATGACTTATAATTCTTTATTATAATCATCTAATTACAAAAGTCAGAGAGCAAAAATTAGAAACTTTACTAGAATAAAATTGTAGAATTGCAATATTAAACTCTCAAATTCAAAATCAAAAAAGAAAAAAATCCTCATAACGTGACGTACAACAATATTTTGTCTATTGCAGAAACACAACTAATGCCCGGGAACTGTTTACAATTACATCTAGCCATAAGTTAACCATTCAATGATTCTCAAGAAGGACCAGACCGTTTGTCTCCCATTTTTATGACTAAGTACACCATGCAGTATTAATTAACCCACAATCATTAGAAATCGTCACACCGAGCACACGTGTAGGCAATAGAATTGACTATTCAAATTAAACTAGGTATAGTTAAACCAGTCCAACCACTTGAATATTAATTATGAACCGTCGCGTGCCGTGCCACAGCGTGACTGCAAAAAAACCACATGTCATGACCGATGGCGACCAGGATGAATGGCACATCATTATTCGAAGCGGATAGTGCGAGATTAACCGGCGGACTCATGCGACGTGACACTAGTCACAAACAGCGTGACACAGACCGAGTTGTAACAATTAAAATGATATAAAACAAGACTGTGGGCTTCGGCCTTAAAATATAAAGTGACTTTTTCTGAAATCTGTGTTATTCTGTAACAATCTCACCGTGAGCACTTAGGTGAAGTAAGTTTGAAGTGAGCTATCAATCCCTAGCGTCCGTCGGTATACCTATTCTGTAAAATCATGGAAACTTGGGTGAAGTAAGTTAGCAGTGAGCTGTCAATCCCTAGCGTCAGTCGGTATATTCTGTAAAATCATGGAAACCTAGGTGAAGTGAGCTGTCATTAGCATCCATGCCCCAGCATCAAGTGGAATGACTCACTTCTCAAAATTTTACGACGACATTTTTACAGAATAGACCAGCTGATGTTTTAGTTTGAACACGTATTGGTTGGTTGCATTTTCGATGCTTTCTGATGGATAATGTGGTCGTTTACTTTGTTTTTGTTACTTGTTACTCATACGGGAACAAAAGGTAATAAAGATCCGGTTTGAGAATTAGCATCAAGATCAAGACACTGCAAGAAATGGTCGCGAGATCCAAGATGCCCAAACCTGGTAGGATATCACATTGATTTGGTGGTGTATCTGGTATCCATATGAATGTTATTTTATAATATTATTATAATATAATGCGAAAACAACACTCTCAGTCTGTGTGTTACTGTTTCACGCCTAAAGCACTGAACCAATCGTAATAACTTTTAATTTTACAAGTAGTCTGGGACCTGGAGAAGGACTTCGGCTACTTTTTATCTTGGGCATATGTTTAAAACACGCAGATGTCACGGGTAACAGCTAGAATAGAATATAGAGCCAGTCCATCAAGTATAATATCATACTAAAGACACATTTCCCTTCCACGAAGATAGGAGTTTCTGTAGTCTCTTCAATTGCTCAGATAACCGTTGCAATACTCAAAAGTTTCATAGTTTCTATGCTGATCTGAAGCAAGAAACTTTCACTCTCCAGCTGCTTCGCGTTTCGCAGAACTTGTGCAAACCGAGTTGAATTTAGTTCATCTTATGCATTTTATAGAAACCAAGATGGCATCGGAACTTTTCATCTATTGAGGAAAACGAAAGTAACAAGATAATTTCCACGACTGCGTCTCTCAATACGGATGAAAACTTTTATAAAATAAAATATTTTTTTACGAAATGGTGCATCGGGAATGATCCCGATGCATTATTTCGTAACCGTTTCGTAAGGATCCCGATCACAGAATCTTTATTATATCTATGAAGATATAATAATGATTCTGTGATCGGGATCCTTGCTAATTACTTATATTACACGAGCTAAAGTAAGCTTGTTTGTTACACTGTCACAATAAAACGGCTGAACGGATTTAAATGAAAATTGGCACATAGGTAGACCATGACCTGGAAAAGGACATGAGCTTTTTCATCCTGGATCGCGGACTAAATCGCGTGCAACAGCTAGCTTCTAATAATTTAAAACTGATTAGTAAGCCTTAGGTGGGAGGGCCTCGTGAAAAAGAATTAACAGCCGCACGGGTTGATCGAAGATTAAGCTACGCTTGCCGCGGTCGGTTTGTGGATTGGTGACCATCCATTATACATCGAGACCCCCGTGCCTCGGAAAGCTCGTTAAGCTGTTGGTCCCGGCTGTTATTCGTAGATCTTTGACAGTCGTTACGGGTAGTCGGAAGCCCGAAAGTCTGACAACCGGTCTTACCAAGGGGTATTGTGTTACCCAGTTACTGGGTTGTGGAAGTCCTATAGGTAGTCGCTCCATGTAAAGTATAAAGCTGCATCTGGTTAGACTGGAAGCCGACCTTAACGTAGTTGGGAAAAGGCTGGACAGATTGATTAACTAAGCCTTAGGTGAGTAATGGGTAGCTCACCGTCCGATCAGGACCAGGCCCGTGCTGGACGGCGCGTACGTGTTCCACGCGCGGCTCAAAGAGATGTCAGCATCGAAGAGGGGGCCCATTAGGGCCCAAGCCTACCGGGAAAGCGGGATCATCCGAAAGGGGTACCGCTGACCCGGAACATAAAGGGCCAAGGAAGGAACACGGGTGGGTTTTAGTCAGTAAGAGTCTGACACTCCCTTCCGCTCCACCCAGAGCGGGAAGGGTCATTTGATGATTTCCCATCCACAAAAAAAAAAAAAAAAGCCTTAGGTAGGAAACCTACTAGGCAGTCATGGACGTATCCACACCGTGAATTAGCAACAAACTGTTTCTAAAGTTCTATTATAGACGGTTCATCTCTACTAAAAATTTTTTTGATAGCTGCCATTTACAAGCTGATAGTTTCATTTTACAACTAACATTGTAAATATTAGCAGATTAGCTGCAAAGTATTTAAGGCAGATTCCTTTCAAATTCCAATACAAAGACCGGAGAAATTAACGAGAAAAATAAGACTGTAATCTCAACTTAGCGAGCCATATGGCTTTTTAATATCTTTGCGAAAAATATCTTGAGGATATTTTGGGTAGTATAGCACTTAAGAAATCTTTTAATGGCGTCATATTAAAACGCACGAAATGTCAGAATTTTAAGAAACAATAAGGGGATTTCCACTTGGAGAGGGAGAGGGAGACCAAAGAATAAATTGATGGATTGTGTGAGGAATGATGAATGAGTGAATGATAGCGTGAGTGTTTACAGGCGAGAATGGAAGAAGATGATGATGACTGTGTTTTCCACTTGACTGCATTTCGTTGGAAGCAGCAAAGCAAAACAATTGAATGTTCAGTCGTTATATGACGTCAAAGATTCATATGAAGAATACAGAATACATTCTTCTAATGTAATGAATGCTTGTTTGTACGATCCTGAAGAAACATTGTCATCATCACTAGGCTTCGCAAACCAGATTGATCATCATCAGGATATAGCAGTCCACTGCTGGACATAGGCCTCTCCAATTGCACGCCATTCAGCTCGATTCTCAGCAACTCTCATCCAGCTACGAAGCCACACAGCGAAGATCGTCGATCCACCTAGCCTCAGGGCGTCCTACTTTAAGTCCAGGCGAGATTGGTAATCGCAGTACATTTAGGTACTTAGGTACCTCCCAACAAAGGAGGATTCTTGCTGCTCATGTCAGTTTTTCCAAAACGGTAAACCACACCCTTCATTAAAAATTTATTCAATATTTTTTATCAACTTTTTCTTAGAAGTTTTAAAATCCTTCTTCAAGTAACCGTAATTAAATCTTATCAGTGAGCTAAGTAAAGCTGGGAAAGTTATTTGCGAAGTTTTCATTAAAGTATTATCTTTGTAATTAATGTCATATATTTATTAGAAGCAACTGTAGTTGCTTTTATTCTATCGTGATGAGAAATTGATAATATTTTATGCCTTTGGTGCGAACTAAATAAATGAGGTTGTTAGAGAGTTGTAGATCATAATAAAACAGGCCATGTTGCCATTATTATTGGCATTGCTTTAGGCTGCAAATAGCCGTAATGAGTTAGGGCCAATGCACAAATAATGGGAGGCCATTTAGATCATCGCCTGCGACCACGATACGAAGTCATTTAGTAAAGCACTCAATTTGCAGGATCTACTAAAGTACACTTGAATCTTTTTTGTACGTGTTTAAGACCTGACTACTAAACCTGCTCAAAGTGGTGCAAAAAGCAACTTTAACAACAACAAATTTTTTTGTAAAATCAATGAATTACTTGTAGATATATTGGTTCGCTTAGGCATATAGGCTGAAAGTGGCACCGGTGACTGAAAAGTTGTATGGAAATCGATTGTCATGGTATGCGCATGTAATGCGCAGGAGTCAGGCAAATGTCGTGAGGAGAGTAAGCTATAAGAGTAGGCGGAAGACCGAAGAAATGATGGATGGATTGTGTGAAATATGATGTGGCTAGACAGGAGGAGACCACCGAAATGACGTATAACAGAAAAGTATGGAAGATTAAGAAATAAGACATGTGACATGTTGCGCTGAGCTCAAATAAATTGTGATGAAACTGAATGATGATGGTGATGAGGCCTCCGGGGAGCCAGAAGTGGTGAGAACGAACCTCACTCGTTGCACGGTTATTGATGTTATTTATTTTGCTAGATTTTTCAACAAAATACCACTGCCGACTCGATCGACCAATTTTTACTAAAACTGGGCATGTAAGGTACACATACCCAGTTTAAAATACAGGGTCGAATTAAAATATCTAGAGTATTGATAACTAAACACGAAAAAAAAAAGATTTTAGGAATTTTTTTTGGGGTCGACGACCCCTTGTAGTAGTTACTGTTACTTGTATAGTTGTAATACCCATCACGTCTGTGAAAATTACACAAACAAACTGATTATTTTGAACTGCGGTAAAACCTGCGGTTGCTGACCCCAAAAAAAACTCATTGTATTAATTAATTTTTAGTTTTTTCATGTTTAGATATCGTTACCCATCCCGTCTGAGGAGTTTCGCTAGCTAATTTAATTTGACCCTGTATATAAAGATATAGAAAGCTGTATGTGATTATAAAATAGCGACCAATTAAAGCTAGACCTATCATAAAATCACAATAAATATTAAGTTCGCCTCTATTAGCTCAAAATATTTGACACCATTATGTAAATATTACGTAAATGTCTGAATAATATGGAAGTTCGGCCGGTTATTACCTACGTGTTAGCATAACATTTCCTTAGCCGGGGTGCGTGGGGAGTGTCTCTGTGTAACAAAGATATTAGACGTGATTGGTGGTGCCAGCGGGCCTTAGATTTTCTTAGCTTTACGTTATCTTTTAGGTAGCCACAATTTGGCACGTCACAATTGCGGCGATAAGTCCCCTCTTTGAGGAGTGGCTAGAGAGGCGGCACGGCGTCCTCACCTTCCACCTGACGCAGGTCCTCACCGGACACGGTTGTTTCGGGAGGTTCCTGTTCCGGATAAGGCGGGAGGAAACGCCCGGGTGTCACCATTGTGTGGAGCGCCCGGAGGAGATGGAGCATACGGTGGAGGTCTGCCCTGCTTGGGCGGAAAAATCGCCGCCGCCGTGCCGTGGAGGTGATTGCCTCTCGCGTCTGGCCCTGGTCCAGGTCATGGTATGGAGCGAGAGGGCTTGGGAAGCCGTCACCTCCTTCTGCGAAGCAGTAATGCTCGCGAAGGAGGAGGCGGAACGCGTGAGGGAGAGGTAAAATTCGCGCCCTCACACCCCTAGCCACCTCAGGAGACGCCATGGGCGTCGGGAATCACATGCTGATTGTAGGCGCGGGCTTGCGGACGGCGAGCAATGGGCAGCTCGCCGTCCGATAAGAACCAGGCCCGGGTCGACGGCGCGTTGTGTTCCACGCGCGCCTCAATGAGATGTCAGCATGCACCAATGACGGGGTCCACTAGAGCCGATGCCTGCCAGGGTTGCGGGAAAGTTCGAAATGGTTACCGTGGCCCCTGGCACAGGCAACTAAAGGAACACAGGTGGGTTTTAGTCAGTAAGAGTCTGACACACCCTACAGCCCCGCCCAGAGCGGGAGAAGTTATCAGACGAGTTCCAACTCTCAAAAAAAAAAGGTAGGTACCTACTACGCGTTGGAAAGGGCAACTAGCTTCATATTTCTGACTGGCCGACTCCTTGACAGTTCAAAAGTGCCTGTAAATGGTTTAATTGAAATAAATAAATAAAAATTAAAAAAAAAAAAACAACAGGGCAACTAGCTTCATATTTCTGACTGACCGACTCCTTGGCAGTTCAAAAGTGCCTGTAAATGGTTTAATTGAAATAAATGCTTTGAGTTTGAGTTTACTTACGTAGGTAGCTACGTCTAATATAGGTAACGCATTTGGGGATTTATGGCGCAAGCGGGCCTCTAAGGGTAACTTTGTTAGTTTTTAGTTTTTGAAGTTCATTGTCAAAACTGACTTGCTCCATTGAAATGCACGTTTACTTGGCCTGTAATTTAATAAACGTGGTGAATAAGTATTTTTTTATTTTCACACTATTCTCTCTTCATAAGGCAAGCGCGCAAGTGACTTTCCACGCATCACGATTATGATCACGTAGTGTGTAGGTGAGCTTCTGTCACGGTTCTATGATAAATAGGTATCTTACGCCATAAAATTTAGGTTTTAAAAATAACATCATCTTAATGCCTTTCAAAACAAATTATAGGTTGGCCCATTAGTCTTGTTCACACCGTTTTTGTCTAGGTAATAAACTCCTGCAATTAGCGATGGTAGGCAGGGAAACAGCTGTTCCATATATGCATACATAATTACAAGAAAATACTGACAGACTGACAGCTTAGTTACAGGCAACAAATGAAAAACCGCATCAGTCATTTGTTTGAGCCCGAACATCGTGTTACACGCAATAATAATTTATCACCTTCAAACAACTCGTAATGGGAGGAAATTGTTAAGGGGAGTACATAGCCTAAACGCGAGTTTCGTAATGCCTAAATGTATATGATCCACTGCAGTAAACAAAATCAGAAAATATATATGATATTCTTCAGGATATATGCTAGTTAGATAGTGCGTTGAAAATGTGAAACACTGAAGATACCTCAATTTTTTTTTTAACAATTAAAAACCATACTAAGTAATATTACATGCAATCATTCGGTTTTTTTCTTAAGATTGGTCTTCAAGCAATAGTGTTTTCCTTTTTTTGTCCAATCAGTAGATTTTTTGTAAATAGAGAATTGCTTCATATTTTGCAATAAATGACCAGCTTTGTGTCATCGCGCTTGCTTTGTCTATGCAATCTGACAGTGACCACGCTTAGCTGTTGTCAGCCCCTTAAGTGTAGTAATAAATAAAATAACGCAAATTACGCCCTGTATCCCTTCATGTTTTATTTCTAACCAAAAGACATTAGTTATCATTTTATAAATGATAAAAAGGCAAAACATTATTGAAGAATAAGTAAAAAATACGTCGGGTTTTTTGGCTGCATGAGCAGAAAGAAGAAATAAAGGAATCATGTCCCAAATGTAATTACATTACTCTGTTTCACCAAAACATGTTTTATTTCACTTGACGTAGTGAATTACTTTTTGGGTACTTACACAAAAAAATCGAACCAAAAATTCTGGCTGTTGTTCAAAATGCATCTTTTATATTTTAAGATATTTATCATTTTCTTGCGATCCTGTCATAGCTTTTTGACAAATGAAGCTTGTTCGGAATATTCAAGTCTCTGAGCCCCATCCGTCTTGCAAACTATCGTCCTTGGAAATTCGAGCATTATTTTGACAACCTTCTTCAAGATAAATCGAAATTGCTGTACTGGCCAAATACATGCGAGCAGTATGAAAATCCATATCTGTCTTGGTTTAGCGGCCAAATAATTTAGCTACGTAAACTCATAAATACTCATATTATCTATCGTGTAATTTAAAAAAATTATGATCTTTACTCTGAAACATGGCAACCAAGGAGGTAACTTATCATAGGTTTTATTTAAATTTCGAACTGGCTTGCAAATAGAAAGCTGTTTATTGAAAAAAAAAACAAATGTACAATTTAACGCGGGAAAAATTATTATTGTTCGTTGTTCATCATTGATATTGAAAAGTAATTGTATTTTAATTGCCGCGCATTATTTGAGAAAAGTACTATACATATACAAGCCTTGGCCACAACTAGGCATTGATGGACTTACGTATGTAACGTATTTACATGTTCGTCCATCAATGCGTCTTTTGCTGGCCGCTGCAGTTATGTACTATTTCTCGTAGAGTAAGGTAGGTATGGATGTTAATGTTGTTTGAAACATTACCTAAACCAACCATAATTGTCTGTACTCTTAACAGTCAGTAGGTATGTAATTTCAATTTAAATCTATGATTTTTTATCAGTCCTACATTTTAGCTTCCTGTTGTTTTTAGTAGGTTCGTATGTAATTTGTATAAATAACACGTAGTAGCTATGACCCTAATTAATTATTAAATTGTTCCTTTTTTGTTGAGCTATTAATATTTTTGGAAAGTCACCTTTACAAGTGGGTACTTAAACGAATTAGTTGATTATTATGTATAGTAGGTACCTACGTTATAAATTAATTTATTTTAGCAATTATAATGAAATTTATTAAAAGTTTCAATTCAGCATTGTGAATGTGGTCAGTAATTTGCGTCGTCGATTCGATTTAATATCGGATCCTTACAATTAAAGTAAATTGTATACCTAAGCTTCGTAGCCTCGTAGTGTCAAAAGTCAGCGGAAATCCCAGAATGGTTAGATCACCCCCATTTTTGCCAGTTATGTTTCAAGTCCCATGTCAAAGCAGTAGAATATTCCCGAAAAACACGAAAGTTTTACCTGCTATTTATTTACATAGTGAAAATGCTTTACATCTTCAGCAGTAGGTATGTCTCCAGTATGTGTATGTATGTATGCCAGGGTTGCGGGAAAGTCCGAAAGGGTTACCGTCGCACCTGGCACAGGCAACTGAAGGAACACGGGTGGGTTTTAGTCAGAGTCTGACACGGGGACAGAGCGGGAGAAGTTATTTGATGACATCCCATAGAAAAAAAAGGTCTAAAGTCTCGGGTGTAGTGTAGGTGGTAATGTGTTTTCTAGTTGTAACTAAAAATAACGTACCTAGCGTATCTGTGATATTATATCAACAAACTGACAACGATAAATTTTTGCTAGACAAAGAAGTGAATAACTAAATATACTCGTACGTTCAACGGTTGAACAAACAAGATTATTTCGTCACGATTACGACAGCTTCCACATGAATTTTGTTAACCGTGCCATTAAATTTTGCTTAAAAAAGTTGTATAAGGTTTGTAGGAAGCTTTTACGCAAGGGTAAGTCCATTATGCCTAAACCAACTTTGTAGCAAATCAACCCTGTAACTACCTATATTACCAACAGCGAGTTTCTGGTAGTGTCAACAAAATTACTCGACAAGTGTCATCGAGGCATCGAATCGCGTGGCAGCCATCACTGACTCGTTTTCGGGAGGTCATTGTGCGCAAGGGATGACGTCACGGATGACCTTGACGCGTTCGCGGCCCGCCCGCTCGCCGTCGCCGCGCGTCGCGCTGCACGCATTAAAAATGTCGCTGTCAAAACGCGAGTTGTGTTAACTGTGTGCCCGCCGCCGCTTTAGTGTGCGGCCATTATTTTTTCCTTTTTGGTTTGCTTTTTTTTCTTTGTTCAGCCTATCCTGTACGTAGTGATAAATGAGAGTTGGGTAGATTTATTAGGTTCTATTTTAGCTGGTTAGTGTAAAGTATTTATTGTATTTAATGTACAATTACACATAGTCTCCATGAGGACTTGTTTGCACGTATATTACCTACGTTATGTATACTTCTGACGCATTTTTGATCTATGATCAGGATCACATTAAGCTTTGTCTCTTAAAAAAGTGAATTATTGCATTAACACCACACACGACAAACAATATACCGAATTGTCTATGCCCACGTGTTTTCCCTGAACGCTGAATGGAGGACGTTAATTCACTTAGGTACCCACTTACTTCTTCAATTGACATTTACTCCATCATGACAAGCAGATAATGTATTGTTCTGTTTTTTATACTTCAATCATAATCGTCCCAAATTGATATGGATATGACGTATGTATTGTCATCAATCATCATCATTTATTTACAAGTAGTATAGGTATATATAGGGCACTACAAAAGTAGATCCGTAATTAGGTAATACCTACTGGCAATTCACGTGCCGCTTATGTGAAAAATAAAGCTGTGACATTATTACAATAGAGCCTTCACATGTAACGACCCCTTAATACGACTGGATGGTGCACACTAGGCAGCTTGAATTCCTGGCCGGGGGAGCCCAGGGCGCAGCTAGTAGTTAATATTGCCAAACGATATGCACAATTGTCGTACAGCTCCTGGCAACACAAGATCAGAAAAAGTAATTATCGCTCGTCAAATACTTTGAGACTCAATCCTTCCATCATATCACGGGCCGTCACCGCCTCTAGTCCCGGGGGAATTGTGATTAATTAGCAATTAGTGTAGTAAAGGCCGGGTGAATCAACTGTCTGACATTACGTGCCCTTGCGCCGTCCTCCTGTAAGAGTGTAAGTTAAAGTTAGGGCTGCGACGAACTGAATCTGCACTTCGAAATTGAAAGTACGGTTTTTAAGTGGTTTGTAAGATTAGGTTGTTTCGGTAGAGGTTTCTTGGTTGTAAGTGGTGTTTCGGTGTTTCCCTCTTCTATCTTTTATAAAATTCTTAGTGAACAGTGAACTTCTTAAATACATATTAGTCAAACTATAAGTTACGTTGACGTCAGTAAATGTATACTAAAACTATGCAAACATTCTAGTTCCTACGTCACCTACCTATAGAAAATTGTTTTTTTATTAGCACTTAAATACAGTGTTGACACACCCCTAGCTAAAGCCGGCGTCGCACTGAGCGGTCAACCGTGTTGTTCTTTATTTCTATATTGATATTAATGTCAGAACTGCACGTTATTGAATCCGCACACATTTTATACAATATTTTGGCACGACATGTAATAATATAGCGAGTTTTTGTTCATTAAAACGGACATTTCCGGCACATAGTGACCTTAAGCTTTTCACAGACCAGATTAAGACAAATTACTAATATAATTATTATTAAGATAGCAACCTGTTGCTATAATAAACGTAGGTACTATTTTTTGAACAGAGTTATCGAATACTATTAGGCTTTCAGCAACATGTGACAGTGTATCAATCATCTTCAAAACAATACCTACATCTATGCTGTGACGTGACGTGTTAGAGACACAACATTATACTTCGCAATATTACTAAGATTCTCCAATCTTTATAAATAAAAATAAAATGCTGTTCGTTTGTAAGCTCATCACTTGAGAACGGCTTTGACAGATTTGATTAATTTTCTTTTTTAAACGTTCGATAAAATCCGAATAAGGATGAAAGGGAAAGAAAATTGGAAAAGTTGCCCGAAAATTGGAAAATTCGGGAAAAACTGAAAATTGCTTTTTCTGTGTGATTTGTTTGTGAATTATTGATATTTGGACAGGACAACGTCTGTCTGGTCGGCTAGTGTTTGATACAAATAAAGGAAATACAAAACTCACCGTTTATCAAAGCAAATCCGTCGGAAGCGTTTGTAGATATCGTCAGAATAACACTGTATCTGTGGACAAGTAAACACAAAATTAATATTGGGAAGTGCTTCCCAAACAAAGCGGGCAGATGTTATTGTTTCATTTGCGGGCACATTTAATAGTTACTATGTTGAAATGAAAAAAAAAAACACCTCTATTTTTAATCGAATTAGGTTGAAAGTAGGTAAATTCGAGCTCCAGGAAGAGGAGAAAAAACTGAAAACGATCATAATACTCCCGTTCAAGTTGCTTAGATTGTAAAGTCAGAGAAATTAATTGTTTAACAAATTAACTACCAACTTAAATAACCTCACATATTCAAATCAGAGCTGTCATTCTTGGACAGGAAATGGGTATCGCAGCAATGTTTGTAACCAAACTTACGTTGGCGAAAACCGCTTTTTGTAAAATATGTGATTTTTCTATATCTCGACTGTAGGTTTATTATTAAACTAGCTTTTGACCGCGGCTTCGCCCGCGTGGATGTCGGAATACATATATCCCACGGGAACGTACTACCAGGATTAAAAGCACCCTATGTATTAATCCAGGTAAACAATGTCCTCTCACGCTGCTTATTATATAGTATCTGAGGTGCGGCGCCGCGCGCCGGCGCGCGGATTGGTGTATGATTGCTGGAGGATAACACACCCTAAAATCTAACAATAGTAACGTAATACATAACGAAACGGAAAATCACTTAATTGAATGCCAAATTTGAAGGCAACTGTAAAACGGATATTTAAATCTGACAAAAAAAAGAGTTAAAGTTAAGGTAAATAGTTACCTAAATAATTCAAATTAGGCTTTTACTTACATTGTTATTCATAGGGAGTTAGGACTATTTATTTTCTTAATTTATACTTAAGTACCTCTATAGAGGTTCTGCCTTCAGGTGCTAACACAACCAAGCTGCTAGATGAGGTCACTCTCAAGCAGGCTACGTAAAACTGGCTGAGCGAGAAGCAGTCCCCTCTAGATCAATTCCCGCTGTTTTCAGTGACTGACCCGGAGACTTATTAATCGTCATTGCGAAACATACCTTAAGAGGGAACTGCAGCCTTTTAAACTCGAATGGATACTCCTATGATATTAGTGGTATCCGCGGTATAAACACTGATGCACCTCGAGCACAGCCAGTAAATATAATGGCCTCTACCACGTTTTCACGCAAGGCTTTCACACGCAACCTGGTTTCATTGCACAACTTGGGCGGAATGAGATTTCGTAGTACCATTACTGGAGCACCCACTTTGAGGATAAGTTTGTGAGACAGTAGACCAGGAGGGTTGAGTGCATTTAAGAACTCCATAGGCACAGCATCATCCGTATGCACTACAGTGTCCACAGACTTGTGTTGGTATTCTGCACCTTCGAAGGACTTCAACAAAGTGTCATTAATCTCGGAAGCCTGATCGTTCTTAGTGTTGGAATCGCACGTTCGCTCAGCCACTCCATGGATTTGCTATGTAGATTTTGGACATCTGGATATATTCGAGCTATTATGTCGTCAACGGTGGACACAATTGAGGCAAGATCTGATGGAATTATAATCTTGCCCTCAGTTTCCGTATATTCTCCGTTTCCTATTTTAAGGACGAGGTCGGAGAATCGTCCAGCGCACCCTTCAAGTGGTAGCTCGCTGTCCAATAAGAACCAGACCCAGGTCGATGGCGCGTTGTGTTCCACGAGCCCCTCAAACTGATGTTAGCATCAATGACAGGGTCCGCTAGGGCCGATGCCTGCCAGGGTTGCGGGAAAGTCCGAGAGGGATACCGTGGCCCCTGGCACAGGCAACTGAAGGAAGACGGGTGGGTTTTTTTAGTCAGTAAGAGTCTGACACGCACACCTGGTCCGCCCAGAGCGCAACAAAAAAATAAAATAAAAAATAACCCTTCACTAGAAGGGTTATTTTTTATTAAGCGCACACGCATGTTTTTTTTATTAAGGGCCAAAGATATGACGCCTTCATGCAAGCCCTAACTTCTTCAGCTCGAGTGAAGAAATAATAATAAAAATAAAAAACCCAACAATAAGTTAAATAAAATGAAATTGTTAATAATGGTTAAGGTCAAATTTTGTCAAAAATTAACCATAAACTCAACCATTAGTCAAAAATAGTAAGTAATGATAAAATTTTGCAAAATGTGTTAATTTAAACAAAGAACACATTATGGCATATTTTAATTTTGTCTGATTGTTGAGTTAGTTGAGTGAGTTAGAGGCCCTTAGTAATATGATTCGTTTACAGCATACTCGTAATACTCTGACTTACTGAAGACAAAAGAAATCCTTTCTCCTTAAATATCACTGATTTTATAGTTCTACCCTCAAATCTCAAAATGAGACGTTTACGAGAATTATATTTACGACACAAGAACTTATTTAAACGAATACTTAATAATCCGCAGCGGGCTTTATGCTCCAGGTGTCATAAAATAAATTGCGGTTAAGACCTAATTTACTTGGGACTTCATGTTTAAAAAAATAAAATAGATAGCGTTTGTTACACCGGTTGTTGACATCACGTCAGCGCCGGCTGTCGCTGAAAACTAGCTCTGGGGCTCTGTCTCGCATAGAGTCGTAGCATTATGCTGAGCGATGGCCCTTTTGCGTGGAAGTGACGCATATTTTCCACCAACTTGTTCTTTTTTGTGTACCTATGTGTTCGTTCTCTGCGTCATGTTTACCGCAAATTAACGTATTTTTTTTCTTTATTTTCTTTATGGTTATACGATTGTGGAAAGCAAAATTTGTTAACTCTTTAATGATAATACAACCTTCACGGGCTCGTGGCTAAATAATAACAGCCGCACATGTCAATCTAAGGTTAAGCTTCGCATGCCGCGGTCGGTTCGCGGATGGGTGACCATCCATTACATATCGAGACCAATCTGTGCCTTGGAAAGCACACTGAGCCGTAGGTCCCAGCAGTCATTCGTAGGTCTTTGGCAGTCGTTACGAGTAGTCGGAAGCAAAAATGTCTGACAACCAATCTTACCAGGGGGTATCGTATTACCCAGTAACTGGGTTGTGGAGGTCAGATAAGCAGTCGCTCCATGTACAATGCTGGTATCCAGCTGCATCCGGCTAGACTGGCAGCCGACTCCAACATAGTTGGAAAACACTAGGCAGTTTATTGGTTATACAATCTAGTTAAGGACCATCATGATTCCTCAATTAGCTACCACGTTGAAGATCTGGCAGAAGGCACTTGGCTCCTAAAAAGCAGCAATTGCTCGAGAAGCACAGGAGCAGTGGTGGCCAAGTGGTAACGGCCGTGACTTACGGGTTGTAGGTAGTAGGTCCAGACAGGCGCCTTACTTTGTGTAAATGATTTCATCACTACTGCTCTCAAAACGTTGCAGGAAAACATCGTGAGAAAACCAGCATGTCCTAGAACCAAAAAATTCGAAGACATGTGACATCTACCAACCCGCACTGGGCCTGCGTGGTGGATTACGGCCCATTCCCTCTCATCGAGAGGAGGCCTGTGTCCCAGGGGTAGGCACATTATAGGCTGATTATGCTCCAGAATTTCCCAAATACCCTTCATCATAATTTGTTGTATCTTCTTCTATCGTTTTGATATTACGTAGGCCGCACATCAGTACTAACACTGTAACCTTGAGATGGCTTTGCGTAGTACGAAGTTTTATTAGAATAAGAGGCCAGCTTAGGATTACACTGGTTTTGTTACCACTGTCGGCGGCTTACTGTACCTACGTAGTTTTATCAGCTCGCTATGTTGATACAAAGACGCAACTGTCAGGGTATGCAGTGCAGGATGAGATGTGAGGTGCGAGTCATACTTTTTGATACCAGCTCCACTTTTCTATGGATAATCCCTACCCAAGGAAACGAATGTCCCTAGTTCCTGGCATTGAAGCTAATAAGAGGCCTGCGTCTGGTGTTGCTACTACTGAAGTACTGACGTGCGGCCTACAGTACCTCCGTCTTTTTTTTATAAATACATAATAATAATAAATCATTTTATTTCAGACCACTTAGTCCATTTTGGTTCGTATACAGACAACTTATAAACTAATGTTAGTACTTAAACCTACCGGAAAATAATTACAAAATTAGGTCACACACTACATGTATGCAGTGGCATGTAGGCGTATCCAATGTCCCAGTATGGGGCTGTCACACCTGTCCGCTATAATCCGCTATGAGCTCGATATGTTGCTACAAAGATGCAGCTGTCGGGGTTTGCAGTGCAGGATAAGATGTGAGATTTGAATCATACTTTTTGACACCAGAGGGGCAATTCCCGTATTTTTAAGACCGTTCGCATTCTAATCTCAGTCTCAATCTGTCAAAATTACAATCAATTTACATACATTTTTGACAGGTTTTTGACATTGATTGTCGCTGAGATGAGATTGCGACTTGAATTTGAACGTTTTTTAAGTACGAGAATTGGCCTACTGATTAGTAGCAGCTATGCTCTACTACAGCAGTGGTGGCCCTATGGTAGCAGCCCCGACTTATTTTATTTATTTATTTAACACTTTAAGCACACAAATGTACAGAGGCGGACTTAATGCCATAGGCATTTTCTACCAGTCAACCTTTGGGTGATGCAGAGACAAACTGTGGCAGGTGCAATAGTAGATTATTAACCAAGGGGATAAAGCAGTGTCTTCTGTCGCGGGTGACGATTTAAATGGCAAGCGTAAGGAAGGACTCGAGGTTTACTCCCAAGCGTAGCGAGGGTGTTAAAAACTTAAATCACGAGCGAAGCGAGGGATTTAAGACGAGTCCTGAGTGTAGCGAGGAATTTAAGTTCACCCAAGACTAAGACAGCTTTATTACCGAGGAAAATACTCTACTTTTCGTACCATTTGCGAAAAAATTAACACAATAATAATATGAGATAAGCATTTATTAAAAATAATGACAATTAAACGTATTTTTAGAACATTAACTTATTTATAAAAATAAATTAAAATAAACTTAACGTTTATGTATTTGAAGAAAACAAAAACGCGGCAAATTCCTAGACTAATATTTTTTTGTCGGAAAAGCAAAGGCATCAAGCTCATACGGCCTCGTCGGTTTTCGTAATTTTATTTAATAATCATAACTGCATAACAAATGCGTATTCCTTTTTCAAAAAGATGTATAATGCCTTTATATACAAACTCAATGGTGTAAACACAGATGTAGTTCAGTATAAATTTCGGTAAGTATTCCAAATTTAAATCACATTCTCCCCCTAGAGGATGAATGAAATTCAGTACAGTTTTCTTTCCCTGTTTTTAACAGATTAAAAATGACTATTGTTATGTTCGCTTTTTGTGGCATAGAATGTCACTTTTTTGAGCAAGTGGTACGAAAATTATAATGATATTTTAGGATTAAATAATTTTAAATATATAGACACGTATAAACTTATTTACTTACTATAAATACACTTACGAGACTTACGAGTTCCAGTTTTGAACCCAGACAGGCGCTTTACTTTGTGTAAATTATTTCATCACCATTGCTCTCAAAACGGTGAAGGAAAACATCGTGAGAAAACCGACATAACATGTGACAGATCTACCAACCCGCACTGGGCCAGCGTGGTGGATTACGGCTCACTCCGTCTCATCGAGAGGAGGCCTGTGTCCCAGCAGTGGGAAAATTACAGGCTGATTATGTTAAGCTCTACTTTTCTGAGTATAATCCCCACCCAAGGATAATACAAATCAGTATTGCGAATATCCCTAATTTCTAAAATTAAGGCTAATCCGCCGTTTTAATACGATAAGGCGAATTTATTACGAATCCAAGGGATTAGATTACGTTTCATGTTGTTAATTCAAATCTCTTTGTAATGATAATCTTGACTGCCATGTCGGACTCTGTTCATTGAACAATATAAACTAGCTTTAATTCGCAGTAAATAGTAATCATTATTTTAGTTAGTACTGTATCTATTATCTTGCACTAAATACATTTAATTATCTAGTAATTACATAACGGTGTAGGCGTAGGAGTATTCTGAGAAACATATTAACAGAAGGAGTTAATTTAGGTGTAATCTACTGAGTCACATTTGCAATTAACGTAACTGAAAGGGTATTCTGACTGCTGTACTTACTTTCGTTTTTATTGCTGCAAAAAAGACACTGCTTGTTTTTTCTATGAAAAGTGGTGGTTGCCAAATTCACCACCACATCTTCACTAGAAAGCAGCTTACTACGTGAAGTACAGAACCAGTTGGATTGACACATTATACATCCACAGTCAAAAACAAACTCGCTTTTCGTATGTCTATGTGAGCAATTAGATCGTCTGAACTTGAGGAAGCATCGCTGTTTTGCGAAAGCCGCAGAGGGCGATGGCCGTCAGAGTCATCAGGGGGTATCGCACGATCTCCTACGAGGCGGCGTGCGTACTGGCCGGATCCCCGCCCTGGGACCTCGAGGCGAAAGTACTCGCGTCGTTGTATCGGTGGCGCGAGGAAGCGAGGGCGCGGGGCGAGGGACCGATGCAGCGACACATAGAGCTGCGTCGGTCTCAGCTTCGCGAGGTCCTGGTGGCGGAATGGCGGGACAGGCTTTCACGCCCTACCGCCGGCCTCGTCACCATCGAGGCGGTCCGGCCGGTGCTCGAGCGCTGGCTCGGGAGGAGGCACGGCTCCCTGTCGTTTCGGGTGACGCAGGTGCTCTCGGGGCATGGCTGCTTCGGGAAGTACCTGTGTCGCATAAACAGGGAGCCGGACGCCCGGTGTCACCACTGCGTCGACTGCCGGGAGGACACGGCGCGGCATACGCTGGCAGAGTGTGCCGCTTGGGAGGAGCCGCGCCGTGCCCTCATCTCAGAAGTAGGCAGTGACTTGTCGCTGCCGGCCGTAGTTGAGTCGATGGTCGGCAGCGACGAGTCCTGGGACGCGGTGGTTTCCTTCTGCGAGACAGTCGTCTCGCAGAAGGAGGCTGCGGAAAGGGAGAGGGAGATCTCGTCCACTCACCCGGCCCGCAGAAGGCGCACCGGGCGTCGGCGGAGGGCGGACAACGCCCTCTTCCAGCCCCCCTAAATGGGTCCAGGGGCGACGGACTCGGGGACGTCCGTCGCCCCCCACACACTAGGACCCGAGGTGGCGGCGCGTAGTGTTCCACGCGCGCCCCTTTTAGACGTCACGGGGGGAGTCAAACACCTCACTCCCCCCCAGACCCGAAGTGGCCCGCAGCGGCGGGCCGGCACCAGTCGGGGGTTGCGGAAGGATCGTACGTTCCCGCGACCCCCGGCGTAGGTGTGAGATGGAACACCGGGGTGGTTTTTAGTCAGTAAAAGTCTGACAGACCCCGCCGTCCGCCCCAGGGCGGCGGACATCCATGAGGATTTTCCACCCCGGAAACAAAAAAAAAAAAAAAAAAAAAAAAAAAAAGGTGTGTCCCGGAAGGTTAAGTGTATAATACTTCGATCAACAATACCGACTACATATCAAGTCGGCGCAAGAAATACGTCTCGGTAAATAACAGCGCACTTGAGACGTGAGCTCTTATTTTGTTTAGTTCACTTGAAACACAGTGCATGTAAACACGACTTTATTACTAGGTGCCATAGTTGTAATTAAGTTGAACTTAGAACTGTTTTAAACTTGTTTCACGCGGACAGCATTTAGCCACAGATTACTAAATAGTTACTACGTAACAGATACTTCACTCAGTAGAAAATTTCCAATACCTATTGAGATAATAGCCTACTCCGTCGCCTCAACGACCACTGCATGCTAAAATGTGCCTAAATGCTCAAGCGTACAGTTGTGATTGCTTCGCACCGCGCGATCCTACAGCAATCGCAGGGAACCGAATTTGGACCGCAAGCGGTCCGAGAGCGCTCGCTCGAGCGGTAGGTAATTATAGCGCGCAAGTACATGGAGTGACGGAGGCCTGATTTAGCTTTGATTTTGTACGAGACCCGCTAACTAGTTGGTATTGTAATACATTAATATTTGACTTAGATTCAGCATAAAAATATCGATGTTTTGACATGTCGCATTGCATCCGTGTGAAGCAGGGACGGGTTGCTAGTATGTATGTATAAACCTATGTCAGTCAGACATCGGTCTTGTAGATTGCAAGAAAATAAGCTGCCAAACTTATCTCCACTACCAAACGGCCAACATTTTCATTAATTTATATAAATTGAGTGTAACGACTTAATTTATAAGACATGAAATAGGTACGTTAAATCAGCCAGATTGTAGCAATTATCCCTTATTAGTGTACGTTAACAAGATGTTCGCGATCCGTGGAATAATCAACTGTTAAGTAATGTAACATAATTCTTTAGTAAAGTGACATGTCGGATATAAAAGTAAATAGTAATTGATTTGGTCGAGTATTTAGCTGATTTAACCACTTGTACAGAATGCCGTACAATAGTGGTAACAAAACCATTATAAGCTGGACTGTTATTTTATACAAGGTGTAACAGAATAAACGCAAGTCCTGAAAGTACGAGATTTCAGTAACTATTAATATAGGTTTTTTTTTTTTAATGTATTTTGCGATACTGACCGCTGATTGAGCCAAAGAAAATTAAATGTTATTCCATGGCAATAAGACTCAATTTTAAGTGCATATAGTAATGATAAGATCAACACGATTTTCTTAATAATAATAACCTTTATATAGTAGATTGTTATACAAGGAGCTAAAATGACCCATTATATACGAGGTAGTTTTACTCCCGAGCTTTAGCGAGGGAGTAAATAGAAACCGAGTTTTAATGGGTTTAGCGCCGTGAGTTACACTCTACTTTTCACTGCGATTGCGAGAAAATAAAACAATCCAATACAATATGAAATAAGTAGTTTATTTTATTAAAAATTAAATGTACAATTTGTACAATTCTGGATATATAACGAGATGTTTTTTCCCGGTAACTTAATTTCAGTCCTCTGTGAAGATGAATGTTGAGTGGTTCTTTTCCTTTCTCTTCTATTTGCAAATTAGGGTCTCCATTCTCACTAGATGATGACATTTTCACTATTGTAAAATTAATTACGGTCACTACCAATTCAATTTGCAATTAGAGAAAAATTATAAAGATTTCGCGCCAATGTCTTTTTTTTGTTTTTTCTTCTGCAGCCGCAACGCATTGCATGCATTCTACCAAAGAGATCGCCGATTTTAGTTCCATTTTCAAAAATAAAATGAAGTTCTTTTTTTATGAAACAGTAATAAGTCGAGTCTATATTCATGATTATTCTACTTATGACTAAAGACTTTTTCGTTTTTGTAGGCTCATTGTCATTTGACACACAAAAATTAAAAAAAAAAAAAACTTTTTCCCCTAGAATAAGAATTGCTATTTTTTCTTCGCTCTGGTACGCCACAATGACGGTCTTTTTGAGCAAGAGGAGTGAAAAAAATATTGTTTTGGCCATTGCTTTTAACTCAATACTCTAATTGGGGTGTATGAGGTCTTGCGTTAATTATGTTACACGTTGTATAAACTCCTTACAATGCTGGGCCAGCTCGAGGTCAAAGTGTTACCGCCGACGTGCGGCCTATTGTACACTTGCGGAGCCCCCGCATGCTTAAATGAAGTAAATGAAAACATCATCATCATTTTCCTGGCCTAATCCTTTATTTGGGGTCGGTACAATGCGAAAATAATCAGTTGTAATAACTTCGAAGTAATTTAGACCGATCATGCGAGTCGCACATTAAAACACTCAAAGTCATCTCACCATTTGCCGGCTAAAACGATCGTCTTCGGTCGTTTTAGCCCGCAAGATAAAAAATATTTCATAAAAGTTGCGGGCATTGTCTCAAGAGCATTTTTCACAGCTCAAGTGTCGGGATCGACTAATTAAAATACACCTGTGGTAACTGAACAAGACGTTCTATGTCTGAAGAATAATTAGCTGCTAAATGTAACACCATATCCTGAAGCAAGGCGACATGTCGTAAACAAAAGTAAGCGAAGTGTCTTTGTTATGCTAATTACGTTCGTGCCTTTCAATTTCGGTAGAGAATTAACGAGGTAAGTCGGTAACTCAGTCTACTTAGCGATGTAAACGAATTCACTGAAATAATGGAATTTTACAGGACAAGAGCAATTACTTCTTTGTTTTCTCTTTCAAGATTTATTTGGAAGTGATGTTATTATTTTATAATGTATCATCTTCTTCTATCGTTTTGATAGTACGTAGGCCGCACATCAGTACTAACACTTAACCTTGAGATGGCTTTGCGTAGTACGAAGTTTCATTAGAATAAGAGCCCAGCATAGAATTACACTGGTTATGTAATCACTGTCGGCGGCTTACTGTACCTACGTAGTTTTATCAGCTCGCTATGTTGATACAAAGACGTAGCTGTCAGGGTATGCAGTGCAGGATGAGATGTGAGGTGCGAGTCATACTTTTTGATACCAGCTCCACTTTTCTATGGATAATCCCTACCCAAGGAAACGAATGTCCCTAGTTCCTGGCATTGAAGCTAATAAGAGGCCTGCGTCTGGTGTTGCTACTACTGAAGTACTAACGTGCGGCCTACAGTACCTCCGTCTTTTTTATATAAATAATAATAATAAATCATTTTATTTCAGACCACTTAGTCCATTTTGGTTCGTATACAGACAACTTATAAACTAATGTTAGTACTTATACCTACCGGAAAATAATTACAAAATTAGGTCACACACTACACGTACGCAGTGGCATGTAGGCGTATCCAATGTCCCAGTATGGGGCTGTCCCACCTGTCCGCTATAATCCGCTATGAGCTCGATATGTTGCTACAAAGATGCAGCTGTCGGGGTTTGCAGTGCAGGATAAGATGTGAGATTTGAATCATACTTTTTGACACCAGAGGGGCAATTCCCGTATTTTTAAGACCGTTCGCATTCTAATCTCAGTCTCAATCTGTCAAAATTACAATCAATTTACATACATTTTTGACAGGTTTTTGACATTGATTGTCGCTGAGATGAGATTGCGACTTGAATTTGAACGTTTTTTAAGTACGAGAATTGGCCTACTGATTAGTAGCAGCTATGCTCTACTACAGCAGTGGTGGCCCTATGGTAGCGGCCCCGACTTATTTTATTTATTTATTTAACACTTTAAGCACACAAATGTACAGAGGCGGACTTAATGCCATAGGCATTTTCTACCAGTCAACCTTTGGGTGATGCAGAGACAAACTGTGGCAGGTGCAATAGTAGATTATTAACCAAGGGGATAAAGCAGTGTCTTCTGTCGCGGGTGACGATTTAAATGGCGAGCGTAAGGAAGGACTCGAGGTTTACTCCCAAGCGTAGCGAGGGTGTTAAAAACTTAAATCACGAGCGAAGCGAGGGATTTAAGACGAGTCCTGAGTATAGCGAGGAATTTAAGTTCACCCAAGACTAAGACAGCTTTATTACCGAGGAAAATACTCTACTTTTCGTACCATTTGCGAAAAAATTAACACAATAATAATATGAGATAAGCATTTATTAACAATAATGACAATTAAACGTATTTTTAGAACATTAACTTATTTATAAAAATAAATTAAAATAAACTTAACGTTTATGTATTTGAAGAAAACAAAAACGCGGCAAATTCCTAGACTAATATTTTTTTGTCGGAAAAGCAAAGGCATCAAGCTCATACGGCCTCGTCGGTTTTCGTAATTTTATTTAATAATCATAACTGCATAACAAATGCGTATTCCTTTTTCAAAAAGTTGTATAATGCCTTTATATACAAACTCAATGGTGTAAACACAGATGTAGTTCAGTATAAATTTCGGTAAGTATTCCAAATTTAAATCACATTCTCCCCCTAGAGGATGAATGAAATTCAGTACAGTTTTCTTTCCCTGTTTTTAACAGATTAAAAATGACTATTGTTATGTTCGCTTTTTGTGGCATAGAATGTCACTTTTTTGAGCAAGTGGTACGAAAATTATAATGATATTTTAGGATTAAATAATTTTAAATATATAGACACGTATAAACTTATTTACTTACTATAAATACACTTACGAGACTTACGAGTTCCAGTTTTGAACCCAGACAGGCGCTTTACTTTGTGTAAATTATTTCATCATCATTGCTCTCAAAACGGTGAAGGAAAACATCGTGAGAAAACCGACATAACATGTGACAGATCTACCAACCCGCACTGGGCCAGCGTGGTGGATTACGGCTCACTCCGTCTCATCGAGAGGAGGCCTGTGTCCCAGCAGTGGGAAAATTACAGGCTGATTATGTTAAGCTCTACTTTTCTGAGTATAATCCCCACCCAAGGATAATACAAATCAGTATTGCGAATATCCCTAATTTCTAAAATTAAGGCTAATCCGCCGTTTTAATACGATAAGGCGAATTTATTACGAATCCAAGGGATTAGATTACGTTTCATGTTGTTAATTCAAATCTCTTTGTAATGATAATCTTGACTGCCATGTCGGACTCTGTTCATTGAACAATATAAACTAGCTTTAATTCGCAGTAAATAGTAATCATTATTTTAGTTAGTACTGTATCTATTATCTTGCACTAAATACATTTAATTATCTAGTAATTACATAACGGTGTAGGCGTAGGAGTATTCTGAGAAACATATTAACAGAAGGAGTTAATTTAGGTGTAATCTACTGAGTCACATTTGCAATTAACGTAACTGAAAGGGTATTCTGACTGCTGTACTTACTTTCGTTTTTACTGCTGCAAAAAAAGACACTGCTTGTTTTTTCTATGAAAAGTGATGGTTGCCAAATTCACCACCACATCTTCACTAGAAAGCAGCTTACTACGTGAAGCACAGAACCAGTTGGATTGACACATTATACATCCACAGTCAAAAACAAATTCGCTTTTCGTATGTCTATGTGAGCAATTAGATCGTCTGAACTTGAGGAAGGTGTGTCCCGGAAGGTTAAGTGTATAATACTTCGATCAACAATACCGACTACATATCAAGTCGGCGCAAAGAATACGTCTCGGTAAATAACAGCGCACTTGAGACGTGAGCTCTTATTTTGTTTAGTTCACTTGAAACACAACCAATGTAAACACGACTTTATTACTAGGTGCCATAGTCGTAATTAAGTTGAACTTAGAACTGTTTTAAACTTTTATCACGCGGACAGCATTTAGCTTTGATTTTGTACGAGACCCGCTAACTAAGTAGTTGGTATTGTAATACATTAATATTTGACTTAGATTCAGCATAAAAATATCGATGTTTTGACATGTCGCATTGCATCCGTGTGAAGCAGGGACGGGTCGCTAGTAAGTATGTATGTATAACCCTATGTCAGTCAGACATCGGTCTTGTAGATTGCAAGAAAATAAGCTGCCAAACTTATCTCCACTACCAAACGGCCAACATTTTCATTAATTTATATAAATTGAGTGTAACGACTTAATTTATAAGACATGAAATAGGTACGTTAAATCAGCCAGATTGTAGCAATTATCCCTTATTAGTGTACGTTAACAAGATGTTCGCGATCCGTGGAATAATCAACTGTTAAGTAATGTAACATAATTCTTTAGTAAAGTGACATGTCGGATATAAAAGTAAATAGTAATTGATTTGGTCGAGTATTTAGCTGATTTAACCACTTGTACAGAATGCCGTACAATAGTGGTAACAAAACCATTATAAGCTGGACTGTTATTTTATACAAGGTGTAACAGAATAAACGCAAGTCCTGAAAGTACGAGATTTCAGTAACTATTAATATAGGTTTTTTTTTTTAAATGTATTTTGCGATACTGACCGCTGATTGAGCCAAAGAAAATTAAATGTTATTCCATGGCAATAAGACTCAATTTTAAGTGCATATAGTAATGATAAGATCAACACGATTTTCTTAATAATAATAACCTTTATATAGTAGATTGTTATACAAGGAGCTAAAATGACCCATTATATACGAGGTAGTTTTACTCCCGAGCTTTAGCGAGGGAGTAAATAGAAACCGAGTTTTAATGGGTTTTTAGCGCCGTGAGTTACACTCTACTTTTCACTGCGATTGCGAGAAAATAAAACAATCCAATACAATATGAAATAAGTAGTTTATTTTATTAAAAATTAAATGTACAATTTGTACAATTCTGGATATTTAACGAGATGTTTTTTCCCGGTAACTTAATTTCAGTCCTCTGTGAAGATGAATGTTGAGTGGTTCTTTTCCTTTCTCTTCTATTTGCAAATTAGGGTCTCCATTCTCACTAGATGATGACATTTTCACTATTGTAAAATTAATTACGGTCACTACCAATTCAATTTGCAATTAGAGAAAAATTATAAAGATTTCGCGCCAATGTCTTTTTTTTGTTTTTTCTTCTGCAGCCGCAACGCATTGCATGCATTCTACCAAAGAGATCGCCGATTTTAGTTCCATTTTCAAAAATAAAATGAAGTTCTTTTTTTATGAAACAGTAATAAGTCGAGTCTATATTCATGATTATTCTACTTATGACTAAAGACTTTTTCGTTTTTGTAGGCTCATTGTCATTTGACACACAAAAATTAAAAAAAAAAAAAACTTTTTCCCCTAGAATAAGAATTGCTATTTTTTCTTCGCTCTGGTACGCCACAATGACGGTCTTTTTGAGCAAGAGGAGTGAAAAAAATATTGTTTTGGCCATTGCTTTTAACTCAATACTCTAATTGGGGTGTATGAGGTCTTGCGTTAATTATGTTACACGTTGTATAAACTCCTTACAATGCTGGGCCAGCTCGAGGTCAAAGTGTTACCGCCGACGTGCGGCCTATTGTACACTTGCGGAGCCCCCGCATGCTTAAATGAAGTAAATGAAAACATCATCATCATTTTCCTGGCCTAATCCTTTATTTGGGGTCGGTACAATGCGAAAATAATCAGTTGTAATAACTTCGAAGTAATTTAGACCGATCATGCGAGTCGCACATTAAAACACTCAAAGTCATCTCACCATTTGCGGGCTAAAACGATCGTCTTCGGTCGTTTTAGCCCGCAAGATAAAAAATATTTCATAAAAGTTGCGGGCATTGTCTCAAGAGCAGTTTTCACAGCTCAAGTGTCGGGATCGACTAATTAAAATACACCTGTGGTAACTGAACAAGACGTTCTATGTCTGAAGAATAATTAGCTGCTAAATGTAACACCATATCCTGAAGCAAGGCGACATGTCGTAAACAAAAGTAAGCGAAGTGTCTTTGTTATGCTAATTACGTTCGTGCCTTTCAATTTCGGTAGAGAATTAACGAGGTAAGTCGGTAACTCAGTCTACTTAGCGATGTAAACGAATTCACTGAAATAATGGAATTTTACAGGACAAGAGCAATTACTTCTTTGTTTTCTCTTTCAAGATTTATTTGGAAGTGATGTTATTATTTTATAATGTATCATCTTCTTCTATCGTTTTGATAGTACCTACGTAGGCCGCACATCAGTACTAACACTTAACCTTGAGATGGCTTTGCGTAGTACGAAGTTTCATTAGAATAAGAGCCCAGCATAGAATTACACTGGTTATGTAATCACTGTCGGCGGCTTACTGTACCTACGTAGTTTTATCAGCTCGCTATGTTGATACAAAGACGTAGCTGTCAGAGTATGCAGTGCAGGATGAGATGTGAGGTGCGAGTCATACTTTTTGATACCAGCTCTACTCTTCTATGGATAATCACTACCCAAGGAAACGAATGTCCCTAGTTCCTGGCATTGAAGCTAATAAGAGCCCTGCGTCTGGTGTTGCTACTACTGAAGTGCTGACGTGCGGCCTACAGTACCTCCGTCTTTTTATGATGTTGTTATTTTATAATGTAGATAAAGAATAAAGTAGATTTTTTATTGTGACTACCAGATAATAACAATACAATTATGGAAGATTTGCACAGTATTGCACAGGTTGTAATTATGCCCCTGTGTCACTTCCCTCAGGCAAAAGACTCTTTTGGAATGTCGTGGGAATGGACGTCAAAAGGTATGGCATTAGCATCCTCCCACCTGTCACTGTATACTTTGAAGGTTACAGCGGTATGATACAGCGGCCAGACCTACATTTTCTATTGACAGTGAGCGACGCCTTTGGTCTAGGGTTCAACCTATAGATGTAGATTATCCAGGTATCGTCAGAGTACACTTAAAAAGCTTTTCTAGTATTTCAAAGAATAAAAAACTGGCAACAAAAAAACAAAAGAGATTTTGAATACATATTTATAGATAAAAATCAATGCCACTTTTCGTTGTAATTTTATAACTCAAGAACGGATGGACCGATTTTGCTAATTCTTTTTTCAGAATATTCCTTGAAGTACGAGGATGGTTCATACGGAGAGAACAATTTCAAAAAAAAATTGTTAGGCGGTACGAAGTTCGCGGTTTCAGCTAGTATACCTATATAATATATAAATATGCATGTATGTCATTTCAAAGTCTCTTTTTATTTTTTCAGCTTGCGTATGGCAATTAAAATCAAAATGAAGCAAAAGCACTACGAGCAAACACATTAGTGGATTGGAAAAGTTTCTGAATTACGATTTATATCAAAGACATGTTTTTAAACTGAAACTCCAAATGATAAAGTGTTTGTTCGTTTGTTTCATCACTTTCTCCCGCAACTTTCTGCGAAGATTTATAATCTGTTGGACAATATTTTGGCTCGCACCAAAACAATTTCAATTAAAAAATTCCTCGGTGAAATTTTACGTTTATGAACATTCTTTAAAGTTTCTTCATTTGTTTATTTGTGTTGTTTTTGTAGTTAGATAAATATTTTACTCTTTATTATCTACACAATGAAAAATACGAAAAATTAGAAGTGTTACAGAGGGTGACACAATGGCCGGTCTTAACGCTAAAAGCTTACGACAACCTTTAGTAATAGTAATAGTTTATTTATTTACAAAAACTTAGTGCTACTTTACAATGGCAATGTGGCAACAATTTCACTTCAGGTAAAGAGATTAGCGTCTGTAGCCGAACTAGGCAAAGCCTGTATTTCGGCTATCAGCGCCATTTCCTTCAAGTAATATAATACAAAGGTGCCAAGCAATAGAGGCACATATAATTAAATTGTACTACAGAAATACAGAATAAAAGTTGATACGTAATCTAAATAAACAATTAGCAAAATAGGTAAGTACATCATTCGAAACAAATCAATTAAATGGATGTATTAAGAGATAAGGAGAGACAATACTGCAGGTAGTATGTCTGCTATCTGGAGTCTACTGGTATATCTGCTTTAATAATAAAAAATATATTTTTCATTACTCATACTCAGAAAGTAGGTCTGAAGTTGCCTGAGGAGCGGGTTGAAAGTAATACTTTTCAGTCCTAGGGAGAATCGCTTTCAACTGACACCTGTCAAATTATTTAAAAAATAACTAGTTCTATTTTCACATTTCTATTGAACCATGTTCCAACTTCTTATACAGCCACTCAATTACACCGCGATGTAAAATTGAAATAACATAAAGTTAAGTATTAATTAAATAATTTATTTTTTTAAATTACTTTATTATAATTTACTTTCAACTATTTCTTTGTAATAACATAAATAATAACATAAAATATTTACCATTTTTTCAATGATGGAAATGAAAAATAATGGCTGATTATCGAGTCCACAGAAAAAAAAATTGGTGAATCTTCATTTGTTTTTTCGATCTGATTCAGATATGGATTTAACGCCTGATTTCATAAGAGAAGAGGCTCATTTTTTCTTTAATTAATTCATGCTTTTATGTTGACTTTCCTTGTTTTCGTATTGAAAAGCACAATGCTTACCTCGGGTTAAAGACTTATTTAGTCCCTCGAACTATTAAACCCCGTCTTGGCACTAAATATGTTACTTTCACCCCTAGGATAACAATGTACTATTCTGTATTTAGAAGATGAAACAGCCGTACAAGTTTCCACTAGCGATTTATTTGCTGCAGCTTTTGCAACAGCTACTTTGCTAAGCATGTAAAACTGCAGACAGCTTTCTTCTATTATTATCTTCTAGGTACTTAATTAAATGTTGAAACTTAATTCGATTTTTTATTTTATATACGCCAGATTACAACACACAATCACCACGGGGGTGGGCAGAGACTACAGAACGCCACCTGCTACGATTCTTACATACCTACATCCTAAAATTATTACTTTTTCTTTTAAAAATGCCTATTATTCTTGACCGCCCAACACCAATGAAATCCTTGAGATGGTTGTAAAAGCGGTAAGTTGGCTTTAAGTCGAATTACTTTATAAGGATTCTCTAGTAAGTTAGTAGCCAAAGTTTCGCGAATATTCATTACTTTTGAAGAAACCAAGATGTCTCTCTGTTGAGAGGTGAAGTTTAAGCTCTATGTATAGCACATTAAGAGCCTCTGTTCACGTCAAAGTCATAGTTAGTTGAAAGTTGACTTACGTTACATGAACAGTATTGTTCGTATACAATAGCGGAAAACAACAGTTTCAATAGGAAAATATTGACAGCCTGGAAAACACCACAATGAAATGATCAGCACTAAATACGGACATTTAGTCCGTATTTAGTGCTGATCATTTCATTCCTATTTCCTAAGTATTTTATATTCCTAAGTATTTTATGTAGATGAAACGTTTAATTTTATATACGGCAATATCAGGGCAATAGTTGCGAGCAATAAAAAAAAGTCAAAGTCAAAGCATTTATTTCAAATAGGCACATAAAAGGCACTTTTGAACGTCAACATTTACATTTAAATAGAATTGATTCTAGTCGCCCCTTCCAAAAGGTAGTTTCGTATGGAGAAGAATGGCCAAGAAACTCCAGCGTTACTCTTTTAAAATGTGTTACAATATTTTGTATACATTAATATTATATAATTATATGTAAAGACGATGCACCTATAATAAAAATTACCCTACCGCAATAGGTAAAAGGAATTTAATAAATGTAGCAATGATAAATAAGATAATTAAGTGATAGATACGTGGTGTTCACATATTTACAAACATTTTAAAAGTATACGATTTCCCAAATTATGTAAACAAGTAATATGTCGGTGTGTGAGTTAAAGTAATCACAGAATGTAAAAAAACAAGATCACGCGCCTAAAGCTAACGATCATGTTATAAGGAACACTAGAATAGAACCCAGGGTGGTCTGACATTTATTTCATTCCGTTTTCTCACGCAAATCAGCCGCTCTAAGCACTAATGTGAAAATGGGCAATCTTAAGAAAATTAGTAATAATATTAAAATTACTTAGCTGCAAAACCGGCACTCAGTAATGTGCCAGCGTTCATAAAACAGCCGTAAAATAGTTTTTATGGTTTTACATTACATGTTGGTAAGGAAAATCCCCTAAGCGGCAAACTTCGTCTTGGTAAATAATATGTACTTCATTATGTATAAACAACAACTTATAGTATAGTTAAAATCTCGCTGCAGACTCGGTCATAAATCATTCGAGTGTTTCGCTCTCTTTCCCACTCACGGGCCTTATGGGCAGGCCACGCCCACACGTAGTCCTGTGTATTACTGCAGTCGATGAGTGATATCGATAGTTTTATATATTTATAAATGGGTGATAGAAATAAATACACATTTTTTTATTATTTTATTACCAAATTTACTACAAAGCATATTAAATATATAAACAAAAGAACGTATATATAAAACTAAAAATAGAAAATAAAAATTCTTCTGTTATCGATAATGGCCTTGAGCGCGCGCAACTAGCGCACATCCCTACTCCGATTATGATTTATGACCAAGTCTGCAGCGAGATTTTAACTATACTATAGTTACATACATTACAGGAAAGACGTGCAGATTACACGTGCGCAGGAGTTTGTCAAAGATTTAACGAGTTACATTCGTTCTTGCTAGTCTTTGCTTAACTTGTATATGCCTGGATAGGGAACATTTTAAGTTAATTTTATAATTATTATTGGAAATTAAATTAAATTATTAGGGAGGAATTAGTGACATGTATTTTTTTTTCTTGTTTTTATTTTTGAATTTTTATGAATGTAAACAATATTAATGTAGGCAGGTAATGAGATTGTGTTGCACAAATTTTATTCTGAGTTCAACTTGTTGTTATTATTTTAATTATTTGCGTATTTTTTAAATTATCTTTGTAAAACATTCAGACACAATGTAAATTGTTATTGAATAAATAAAATGAACTATTCTGAAAACGAATCGGTGCGTATAAAAAAAAGTTGCATGAGGTAATTTTCATCTCAGGAAGAAAATTCAAAGAGAAGTGAAGTATGCATTACGTATGTATGTGAGATGTTAAGTATTTCACTCGCTCGCGAATTGTTAAGTTTTATTAGAGTGCTCGCTCTATTAGGGAAATCTAGAGGGAAAGGGGAACAAAGAGGTTAGTATCGCATCTAGTTCCACTTGCAATGGCTGCCTGCGAATTGCACGTGCCCTTGTTCGTTGCGTATTTACAAACGTTTATTATGAATTTTCTTGTTTAGAATATGGGGTCGAGCAATGTGTTATTGGGATTTTCAATTAGGACAGAGTCTGGATTTCTACCCGGTTCATGGCAATAGGCCCCCTATTACGCCCCCCCCCCCACCCCTAAATTCCATACTTAAACATACCTAACTGACGAAATGTTCGTGTATATGTCGTAGGATAATTTGATACTTCGAATCTTCGCGGAAATCCTAGGGGTTTTGCGAAAACGCGGATAATTAGAATTTAGGTTAGGTTATGTTAGAACAGTGACCATTAGCGCGCGAAGGCGAGCGAGCGAAGCGAGCGTGCCGCGGCAGCGGCCGCCAAGCGCCAGATACCCTTCTATTGTTGTTGTATCATTTAGGTTAGGTTATGTTAGATCCTGACTTTGTCCAGTAAGATTTGATAATTTTTCGCCTATGTCTAATTATCCGCGTTTTCGCAAAACCCCTAGGATTTTCGCGAAGATTCGAAGTATCAAATTATCCTACGACATATATACCAACTATACTTAGGTACACCTCTACCTAACCCTTGGCGGTTTACAGGCGTAATGTTAAGTTGGGGTAGATTTAACATTAAAGCTGTTTTCTGATCCTGTCGCTAAAATATTTAATGAAATCAAACTAACTTTCCGGATTATTCCGCGACTTCGGTGGTAATCATTACAGCCGTTCGACCGTGACGACTAGACTGCGCGGAACTGTCAGATGAGACAACAACAACATATGAGACAACACCCACACACAAGGTCTACAGGTCCCGAAGTAGGCACAGCCTGTACTACGATAACCTGATAACTGATATACATACTTATATACATATACATACCCAGACACAGGTCAAACAGACATGTTCATGCACACAAATGTTTGACTTGTCCGGGGATCGAACCCGGGACCAGCGGCTCAGAAGGCAGGGTCTCTACCAATTGCGCCAAAATAGATACTACTTGATTTTTGTGTGAATAGTAATTAATATCTATAATATTAATTCATTCCGTGCCACGGAAAGCACGTTAAGCCGTTGGTCCCGGCTGTCATTCGTGGATCTTTGACAGTCGTTACGGGTCCTCAGAAGCCCGAAATTCTGAGAACCAGTCTTACCAAGGGGTATCGTATTACCCAGTGACCGGGTTGTGGAGGTCAGATAGGCAGTCGCTCCATGTAAAATACTGGTATTCAGCTGCATCTGGTTAGACTGGAAGCTGACCCCAACACGGTTGGAAAAAGCTAGGCAGATGATGATGAGTAATATATAAAATTAATTATAAAATAAATTATGAAAAGTACAGTTTAAGTAAAATATTTAAAGAGAAGGAAAAATATAAAATCATTCACCAGTTACTTTATTTAAAACAAAACATATTCTAGGCGAAAATAACGACCCTAGTCAAACGTCACGAAAATAACTGTGTCAGTATTTTCATTTTCCTCAAAAGCACTGGATTCGTTAATAAGCTTTCAATTCAATATACCTACGCAAGCTTTATTTGTGTTAGGTCGTTGCTGAAAATACCGTAGTCTTGAATAAAACATCTCCAAGAATTTTGCTTTCACTTTTCTACGTGAATAGAAACCCTGTAAAGTTCAAGCAAGGTTTTGTACAGTCGCGCGGAGCAAGCGTCCGGCACTTTTTAGGGTTCCGTACCCAAACAGTGTCAACGGGACCCTATTACTAAGGTTCAGTCGTCCGTCCGTCCGCACGTCTATCACAGGGCTGTATCTTTAGACACTCGAAATGTTCATAGAGTGTGTGAGTGTGTATGTGTGTGTTATGGCCGCTATAACAACAAATAATAATAATAATAATAATATGGGACAACATGCACTCAAGGTCTTCAGGTCCCGAACTAGGCAGAGCCTGTACTACGGTAACCTGATGACTGATATACATACTTATATACATATACACACCCAGACACAGGTCAAACAGACATGTTCATGCACACAAATGTTTGACTTGTCCGGGGATCGAACCCGGAACCAGCGGCTCAGAAGGCAGGGTCGCTACCAACCAGTCAATATTAAAAAAAAGTTAATAATTATTTTAAGGGGGTCCGATACAAGAAACGTGTTAATGAAATATGGAGTGTTATATTGTACGGTGGTGGAGAATCCTTGTGTGCGAGTCGGGCTCGCACTGGCGCGCTTTTTATTTTTGTTCCCTAGTACTTATGTTCTACAAGGTGGAGACGACAATACGACAATAAATTAAACTGCGTAAATCTGCAAATGTTCCCAGCCTGCATACAAAAATTCAATCAAATATATCCAATAGTTTAGGCACTATAGCTAGTCAAAGATTGGCAAAACCCATAGTCGGCCCATCACTACTATTTAGTTTGTTTGAAAAAATCACTTTTGTTATTTCGGTGTTAGGATTAATTTTGATAGCTTCAAAATACTCCTATGCATTAGTATTGCCAGTGTTTTCTTTTATTGTCGTACTGTTGTCTCCACATTGTATATGTATTTCAGTGTTGAGATTTTGTTCGTGCATTCTTGCCTTTTTGTCTTGCGTAGTACTCGCTACGGTTAGATGCCTCCGTACCGGTTTCTTATCAGATTTGGTTTGCTGGTTTAAAAGACTTTTTGCATCAGTTATCGAGTTTGTTACTATGCCGCTTATATTGATTGAATGTGTGGCAGTGACTTCGCCAGTTTTTGTCGCAGTTTTTGTTATTGTATTCATATTTTTATGTGTGTGGGTCTGCTCACATAATTTCTAATTAATTACTTCAGGCTGATGCTAATGATTTGCTTTTAATGCCACTGCCGTTAGTGGCTTTTTAGTAACTAAAAAGCCACTAACGGCAGTGTTTACCAGAACTGTTCTGGTAAACACAATAAACTATTCTTTGCAAGCTACTAGTAGTTGCTTAGTGTACGATTATAGGACCAAGGAAATAGGTCAACTAAAAAAAGTGATAGTATTTGCAAATCCAGTCCGGAACTTTGTATAGAACTATTTCTATACAAAGATTTTGTACAATACCTAGGTGGCTGGGACATCGCCACGCAAACTGTAATCATAAATTCAGCTCATGATTCTAGACCAGAGTAGCGTAGAAATTTTTTGTAGGTAAAATCAGCTGTTTCAATATGTTGCAAAAAAAAAATACTGTTCCTTACATTTTGACCGCGTAGGTATGCCTACGCGGTGCTTTTTTTTTAAGTATCTACGAAAATTTTCAACGCTGGTGTGTTTAGAATTTGAGGCGGCGAGTCTCCTTGCCGGATTGCCGCCATGGGTTCTGGAGGCAAAAGTCCTCGCGTACATATGGGAGTGGTGCGAGGAGCTGAAACACCGGGGCGTAACTCCGCTGTCGCAAGAAATCTCGGCACAGCGGACAGAGGTCCTACGGGATCCCATGGCGACATGGAGAGTGCGACTGTCGCGACCCAGTGCTGGCTACGCAACAATTGCGGCGATAAGTACCCTCTTTGAGGAGTGGCTAGAGAGGCGCCACGGCGTCCTCACCTTCCACCTGGCGCAGGTCCTCGCCGGAAATGGTTGCTTCGGGAGGGTCCTGTTCTGGATAAGGCGGGAGGAAACGCCCGGGTGTCACCATTGTGTGGATCGCTCGGAGGATACGGTGGAGGTCTGAAGATATTTAATGAATTCCCAATCACAAAAAAAGTGTATTTCGAATCATGTACTGATGTCATGGTAACAGGTTGCACGTTAATGTCCCTGTCACCCCGCACCGCGTATACATTGAAGTTTAGCATAACATGAAAGAAAAAAAAGTAGAACTGGCAAAAGAATCAAAGATACTCGTAGCAAACTTATTATACAAGGAAAACATCAAACACAAAGTGTGTATATCACCTTCAACGTAACGTTACGTTTTTCCGTAGATCTACCGATAGTCACAATCACACGAATGTTCGTATTATACAATACATGATATTCACTTGTTTCTGTGCGTCCCATTTAGGGTTACCATCCGTCCAGATTTGTCCGGCTTTTTGGATCCCCGTACGGACTTGTCTGGCCTTGTCATTTGTCCGGACTTTTAAAATAACGGGATTTTTATTTAGATCATAAAAATATTTAATTAAATACATAAAAAAGAAGGATTTAAGCCTGCTTGCACCACATATCACTAAATGCGTTTAGCACTAAACATTATTCTGTCTCTGTCATCTTCAAACGATTGACAGAAACAGAACGATTTTTAAAATTTTATTATTCGCTAAATGTATTTATGGAGCAAGTGGGTCTAAAAGAAAAATGTCCGGACTTTTTAATTTGGAATTGGTTACCCTAGTCCCAGTTGACGGGCGAGGGCGCAGTAAGGGCAAGCGCCGGATGTGCGCAAGAGTCGATGTGAGCCGCGGCGCGTTTCATTTAGTCACACCGAAACACGATACATAAGCTTCCTTTGATGTTATTTGATTTTAGTCTGACATTCGCTGAGGACTCGTAAATAAACTGTTGTTCAGTTATTCTGCAACACGCCTTATTTGTGAGTAGCGAAACCTGAAACGACGATGATGTATATTTTTTGGATTTTATTTAAAAGTTGAAAAAAAATAGATTGCGAGTGATTTTGGTTACTGTAATGCTGAAAGTGATATAAGTTTGAAATCGCCAATCCGTCTTGAGCAAGCGTGGTGATCTATGCTCGTGCCTTCTCTGTATCAGAAGAGGCCTTTGCCTTGCAGTAGGTCAGTAATAGGCTGGTAGGTACTATTATTTTACAAAGCTGTCAGCTGTTGTTACGTTACGGTTTGTCCTTCATGTAATTTCGGGGCGAACCGTAAAGCAACAAGTAATTTAAGAGTTCTAGGAGGAGGTACAGGTTCCCTACCTACCTAGGTAGCAGTTTTGTAAGTAAGCCCGTAGGAAAAGTCCAAAGGATCCAGGGACGGCGACCGGAAGATGAGCGGCGTCCACATGACGTGTAGCCGAAGCAACCCCTTTAATCTGGACGTAGTGGTCCGGAAGATCCAAGGACAGAGCCAGAAGATGAGCAGCCTCCTCACGCAACAGAAGTAGCTTCATGGATCAGACAGCTTCCTGAAGGCCGGGAGAATAGTGACATCCTCACGCAGCAGGAGTAGTACCTTTACTCTAGACGTAGTGGTCCAGCGGACCCAGGAACAGCTTTCTATTTGCAAGCCAGTTCGAAATTCAAATAAAACCTTTGATAAGTTACCTACCTCCTTGGTTGCCATGTTTTGTTTTTGTTTTGGTTCCATTTTTAAATTACACGATAGATACTCGTATGAATTTACTATGATATTTATTTGGGCGCTAAACCACGACAGGTATGGATTTTCATACAACTTTTGCCGGCTGCTGCTCGCATGTATTTGGCCAGTACAGCAATTTCGATTTATCTCGAAGAAGGTTGTCAAAATAATGCTCAAATTTCCAAGCATGTTTGAGAAAATACTCTTATGCATTATTATTGCCAGTGTTTTCATTTACTTTCGCGTTGTTGTCTCCACGTTTTATAAAACATTCGCTATTTCATAACTCCATTTTTCATCTTAGTCACTATAGTTAACATTATCTTATTTTTAGGTATTCGTCAAGCGAGTTAAGTGAGGTTCAAGTTACCTAAAGTAAAACGCCGATTCCGCTACTGGTTTTAACTTTCGGTACAAAAAAAGAGATTATCTCTGGTAAAAAATATCTAGGTGCCTGTTTCGGAAATTAAGGCTATTTCGTTTTTTGGTTGAGCTGAAGGTTATAATAATAATCTATCATTATATACTTTTAGGTACCCACAGTTGGTACAGTAGGCCACACGTCAGGCAGCGGTAACAAATCCAGTATAAGCTGGATAATTTTAAAGAAGTTTCGTACTACGCTAGTTCAGCTCAACGTCAAAGTGTTTCTACCGACGTCAGGTTGACAGTACGTTCACCGCTGTGTCCTCGTGGAGGCGATTGACGGTGGCGATCTCTCGCGCCCGGCCCTGGTCCAGGCCATGGTACGAGAGGGCTTGGGAAGCCGTCACCTCCTTCTGCGAAGCAGTAATGTTCGCGAAGGAGGAGGCGGAACGCGTGAGGGAGAGGCAAAATTCGCGCCCTCACGCCCCTAGCCGCCACAGGAGACGCACTGGGCGTCGGGAATCGCAGGCCGATTCCCGGCCACCGTAGGCGCGGGCTTGCGAACGGCGAGCAATGGGCAGCTCGCCGTTCGATAAGGACCAGGCCCGGGTCGACAGCGCGTTGTGTTCCACGCGCGCCTCAAAGAGATGTCAGCACCAATGACGGGGTCCGCTAGGGCCGATACCTGCTAGGGTTGTGGGAACGTCCTATAGTTGACCTCGTAATTGCTTTATCACCCTAAGGTTGAATGACACTAGCACGTCATAAAATGACAAGGTCCACTTGTCTACAGGTTGTACCAGAAATCGCTCGTGATCGAATTTAAAGGTGTGGTACAGACCATCAAACTGAACACCATTCTCCACGAAATTATTATCGTAATCGCGAAAAAGTAATCAGCCGTCCCATACATTGCGGTCGAGTAGGTATTGAAGTTTTGTATGGGACAGTTGATTTCTTTTGTGCAATTACGATGTTGGTCCCTTGGAGAATGTTGTTCAGTTTGACGGTCTTTGCCATACCCTTTAATTTGACCACACTGTCTGTTAAGACAGTTAGATACTTTCAACCTTAAATGTTAAATTATTATTATTGTAAAAAATAATTATTTTGTAAAAATGTGTTGAGACAGAATAAGTTAGATCATAAGTTATGTAAATGATAAGTCCTCTTCTCCACATATCTTTCTTTTGCGGTGCCCGACAGGGTCCATGATTGTTTCTTTTGACAAATATTAACCACCTAAGCCTACATTGTGAAATGCAATAAAGAATTGAGTAAAAAGTTTAAATTTACTGGGAAGTGCTGCCACGCGACACGCGACTCTACACAAAAGCACCATCGGTCGCGCGACGAGCGGTGTCTTCGCGTGCGATTCGTGTCGCGTATCGCGTCTGTTTGAATGAGCCTTAAAGCAATTATGAATTCGACTATAAATAGATTCACTTCCCCATGTTATAAGTAGGCAGAAAACAAGTTTTGGGTTACATAGGTATGTAAATCGAAAACAAAATAAATCGAAGTTAATCACGAACGCGTAGGCTTCTTGACTTTGTTTAACTTTGACATAAGCAAACAAATACTCGCATTGTTAAGTTTGCCTTTATCAAAATGTATTGTGACGACTCGACTGTAAGTAAACATGTTTTGAAGAAATTGATCCCTTGACTTGAGGGATTTCTATACCTACCAATATGTGTTATGTACTAACGTTATATACCAGTGTTGTCAGGATATTGAGTCCGATACAAAATTTGATTAAGGTTGAAGAGTTTGACAACGGATCGTTTTTCTGAATACAAAATAAACATTACTTTGTTGAACTTCATAAATGTTCTGTTTTTTTTTTTTCTGTTTACGTCACTAGTCATATAATTTGTTGTGTTTTGAGCGAAATCGTCATTATAATTCGCTGCACCGTTTCTAAGTTCTACACAACTAAGAAGGTTTTCCCTCGTGGAGCCTCATAATACGCATTAGAGACATACTAATGTGCAATACCATTGTTATATCATGTCAACGATCTAAATATAAACAAGAACACAAGCACCGCGGTGCGCGACCGTGATCTCTGTGCCCGTATCGAGTTCCTCGAAGCATAATGTACCACAGTTATCGATGGAAGGTAATAGAAATGGTAACAGAATTTCCACGACAACCAGTGCAGCCAATATGATCTATCTATATTTAAACATATAACAAAATAGCAACGAAGGCAAAATTGTACATTGAATATTTATGAAAAAAGAAGTAAAATTGCTACGAGGTGGGGTAACGAGTCTGATGCCAAGAATATATTCTTTCGAATTGTTGTCTGTTTGTCTGGATTTACATTCCGGATTAGCGCGAAATCGGCTGACCGGATTTGGATGAAATTTGGCTCACACGTACCTACATAGTTTATAACCTGACACATAGAGTACTTTTAGTCCCGATAGTAAGTTCCTGTGGGATATTTTTAGACATCTACGGTGGGGGAAGCCGCGGGCGTAAGCTACTACACAATACAATGTATGAAACATATAAAGCATTTTTGTTTTATCCCAACCATTTTGTATTAAGTCCTTCAAAGGCCCGCGATGGACCCAACTTTTCTCGTAAGCTTAACAAAGGGATGGATTTCATTTTGCAGCGATTTGAATTTATCAGTAACAAACTGCTATGTAAAACGTATTGTGCTCGATATCACTTTTGGACGTAATAGATTCAGGAACACCTGTCACCTACACCGGATATTTGGTAAGTGTCCTCAAGAGTTTGGACTGGCACTTCTGTCCACTTAAACAAGTTTTACGTTAACTGATCCGCGCTTTCTATGAACATATTCAGCTCTCTATGGCCGGTGCAGAGAGGTTGCGTGTCGCGACCGCCACCGCACATCAATCATTGACGCTCAAACCATTCTAGCGTGCCATCGTGCTAACACATCATACGCCCACATATCTCACAGCATTTTACATAAACCCCATATATTAAATTCCATTTGATGTAACGTCACGAGACGTTGCTCTACACTACAACACGAATAAATTACTCGCACACTGCACAATTTTCAGCTCGTATTAAACACATCAATCATTCCTAGCTTTTTGCAACGCAAAGGAGCAATCATAAAAATAAATTGAAGCTCGTTGTCTGAAACCAAAGTAAAAAGGATAGTTTGGGTAAAACACGCCTTTTATCAGTCCGAGACGGATGAATAGCTCGGAGCGATGCGGGGCTCCTTATCCTGTGCTATGCTCCCTCCCCGCAGCCTCCCTGCGGTGCAAGTAGATAGAGCGTGCTTAAGCCACGATAGCCGAAGGGTACTGCAAGGCAAGAACAAAGGTACACGGCCCTGACCCTGTAATAGTCTTGGGCCACGCCTGGGCTTAATTATGCGCAATTTGTAGCTCTAGATTAGGTTTTTTGAACATTGAGCGTGTTTTGTTTTCTCCAACAAATGACCGTAGTAACGTGTGCCAGTTTAGTTATTTCAGCAAAATAAATGCGTGTGTTTCTGCGTGGATACGTATTGAACTCGTATATAAATCGTCCCGAAGTCGACCGTAAAGTACGCGTTTATCTTAAAGCTGCGTACCTTAGTAATTATATTGGGCATTGGCGAGTTTTATAAGTCAATACACTAACGGGAATTTAATTGGGCGAGTTATGTTGTTTGTTGGTGTAGTCAGTTGTAAGTTGTTAGAGCAATATTTATAGGGACTTTAGAACGCGGTAACTGCCCCAAGAACTGGGATGCGAATGCGGGTGCCGTGGTGGAGGGCTGTCCTTTGAATTCAAGGATCGAAGAATCTCAGTCTCCAAATGAACTTGTGCTTGGTAATTATCAGAGTAAACTATGGATAACTGAGAAAGACTGCAATCAGAACAGGACACCTTTGACCAACCATTCGGGGCACAAGGAGCGTGATGGTAAATCTATAGAGAGGCTGTTATTTCAGAAGATTTCCTCTTACCCTTTATTTCCAAAAACACAAAAGGAATAAGGAACAGGGGGTCGCAATCAATGCTGCGTGTCAATGGTCGATATAGCAGCTCTTGAAGGTCAAAATTGACAACTATTTAGTGTGGCTCGCAGGGGAAATCAGGGCGTATTCGCTTATCTCGCGTCATTAGGCACGAGTCGTGATGCTGGCCTGAGGACAAGGGCACGGGATTTGGGGATTCCGTGGGGAATGAGCCGAACTGGATGGTAAATCGATTTATTATGATACTGGTGGAAAGTCAATATATCCTATATGAAGCACGCTTATGAACATGGGCTCGTCGGAAAACATCCTTAATGGATTTTTAATTAAACTCGGGTTAAACAACAAAATTATAGGTTGCATGCATTGTTTATTTATTTGAACGGATATGAGCGTACTCAGTGCTTGATAGTATCTGATTTTTTTTTACTAAACCGCACGTTTTTCTTAACAGTCCTTCCAAGACCGCCGTTTTATATCCTCTTAGATTAAAGTGCACATTTAAATTGAATGGATACGTAACATTTTCCCTTTTAAGGATCCCGCTGTAACAAAACACTCGTCTATCCAATTCAATTACGAAAGAAAATACCAGTGATAGTACAGCGAAAGTTCCACTTTCTTATTCAAATAACCCTTTGGCTGCGAGAGGAACAAAGCAGGCTATTCATTAAAATAATCCGGTGCAACTTGCGCAGTAACCGGGGGTTATAATAATACGATATACACTGCGCGCTTGCAAATTACTAAATGGAGACGCGGTGGTGTTATGCACCGAGCTATATAAAATTGCTTATATGTATCGTTGTCGTTGTAGTACATAGGACTAAGGACTTAAGTGTGCAGACAAATTAGAGACATCTGTGCAGAAGACTGACATTGAAATTGTCTATATAAAGATTTACGTTATTTAGCACAGAGGGTATACAATTAATTAGGTATAAGTAATGAGCTCTACCAGGGACACGCCGAATCAATCTAGTTTAAAGAATCTGTCCCAAATCATGAGAGTAAAAAAGAGTTGTTTTTTTTTTATGAGCATGACACGATCATTCAATTAATGAAAGGGCCTCAATCATGCACTCGCCATAAGTTTGTCTGTCTTCACCACCCTTTGCTGGCTGACCGAACTTTTCATGATCTTGCCATCGTCCTCCACTAAAGCCGGATTCACATGCTGTGTCGGGTCAAGACGCCTTCTGACGCAGTGTTAGCCAATCAAAACTCGTTGTGATTTGATGTAGTCCTGAATATATTAGGTTGATTGGTGTATCCCGCGTCACGACACAGTAATGTGTCCGCGGCTTAACGTTTTTTTTTTTTTAATAATTTTCCTAACACAAAAGTTTTAAAACAAAATCCCTTATCGCACATTATACTCTGAACACTTAGCGAATCAGTGCTAGACAAAAAAAGGGTAACATTCTGACCGTTACGAAACTTATGTTACGTAACAAAAGTGTATAAAAGAGAAAGGAACTTCATTCCGACCGGGTATCCCACGACACGTCACTTTTTTTTCACGACTAGTATCTCGTACTTACTAACCTGCATATTAATCTATTTTGCTTACAGTAGGTAAGCACCAAGATGCACAGAGATCAAATATACGAGTATGTAGCTTATGCTTGTGTTAAAGAATTAGGTAGACTGTATAAATGGTTGCTAAGAGTGCTATCCGTTTGAAGTTTAATTACTTTTTGTAACGTGTGTTGGGTACGACAGTGGGATCAAGTTAATTTTGAATTTCTTCTCTGATTAAGATTTCAGTAAGTACCTTGAATATTGATGGTTTAATTATGTTAACTCGTGTGCATAATGCTGGTTGCTGAGTAGCTATTGGTACTGTTTCCATTTTGGTAGATGCTAATCTTATCATTGCGATGAAAGCTAAAATGATGATGGCTTGAGAAAACTGAAAAGGATAAAATAATGACGCTCGAATATTTTTTCAAAATTTTGCTGAAAATGAAAAGCCAAATTTCTCAATGAAATACGGTTCTATTTTTCATTTAAAAAAAAATCGTGGTACGCAAAGATTTATACATACCTACTACATTGTCAAAAATGCAAAGAATTAAAGTTTCACGATTCCACACTTTATTTAAAAACAATTTAAGGCACTTCCGACTGATTCGTCAACTTCAATCAGGGTCTAAACTCTCTAAGCTATAAAAAAACCCAATTACATGTTCATACGTAAACCTCTCTAACGAGCTGCACCCAATGTCATCAAGTCCCCGATCTTCCTTTATGCTTTTATAGCAGTTCCAACGTCCTTCAGAGAGGACCTTTAAAGCTTATGCTCTATCTTTGAAATTGAGATATCCACGCTTGGCTTCACTAAGTAAGTTTATAATAAAGACTTTGTGCGCTGGAAGTTGCCTGTCCTAGGGGCTTTGTAATTATTTAAATGTATATTTTTAGTATGGGAACGTTAGTTTGCTTTAGCTTTTCATACGTAGGTATATATAAAAATATTGCAACCATAAGTTAATAACAGTTTCGTTTTAAGATGGCATGTTAAATAATAATAATAATACATCATTCAGATGCGATAAAATTGAACAGTAATAAAAAAAAACTGTTATTCGTTTTGTATATTCATTTAAAAAAAATTGCCCATTTTTTTATAAAAATGTGTTGACCAATAAATCTATAGGTACCTAAGTAAGCTTACAGGACAACTTTTCTATAAGTTTAGATACTGTAATATAAAAATACACTTTGAATAGCTTTATATAGTTTCCAGTAAACAGCGGATCGTGCAGTCGTGCATCTGATGCACCTATTTCCAACATCCAAAATTACGAGATAGACTAAATAAAAACATGATCATACACAACTACAGTTTATCGTTAACGTCTACCCACGTACTTAAATAAACCACTCTCTCCTTGGATACTCGGTACAGTCTCGATAGGTAGCATCGCCAATAGAAGAGAAATTACAAATAAACACTACGCACTGGTAAACAACAGGAAACACTAAAACAATAATTAAATATTCCAAGCTGTAGTTATTTATGCATTGCTCACTCATACTGAATTTACGATTATTATTTAGAAAATTTTCTAATAATTCCTTATAATGGAGAAAGTTAATTTGTGCGTACTCGAATTAGTCGTAATTTTAATTTTGAGTACGTAATATGTATCTATGAATATTTTATGGTCCTTCTAGAAGTATGAACACAAACTGTTATAGTTGAAATAATTGCATTTTAATAAAGTTACAATTCTTTTATCGACAAGAAAACGTGTGTTTTAAGTTTAATTTCTAAGTTTCCCACCAAACCATTTGTGAACAACTGTACCCCGACATAGAGTATTTACCTTGAGGCAAAGAACAAACAAGTAAGCAAATAAGTTGGAAGACAAAGCACAACACTAGCGCTGAGATGTAGTACAACACTAACTAGATACATTTGTGTGATTGTGTGGCCGAGAACTTGCAGATACGAGACGACTGAATGTGTGCTTTGGGGTGAGAAATTCTGAAGGTACTTTTTAAATACCTACTCTATATGTGAAGTCACTGAGATGAGGCAGCGGCGGCGATCTCTCACGCCCGGCCTTGGTTCAAGCCATGGTCCGGGGCGAGGGGGAGTGGGAGGCAGTCGCCTCGTTCTGCGAAGCAGTCATGCTAGCGAAGGAGGTGGCGGGACGGGAGAGGGAGAGAGTCTCCCGTCCAAGCCGCCGCGGTGGACGCTCCGGGCGTCGGGAGCCGCGTGACGACTCCCGGCCACCGTAGGCGCGGGCCTGCGGGCGGTGAGTAATGGGTAGCTCACCGTCCGATCAGGACCAGGCCCGTGCTGGACGGCGCGTACGTGTTCCACGCGCGCCTCAAAGAGATGTCAGCATCATAGAGGGGGCCCACT